>CM031700.1:7857192-9197192 GCA_018466805.1 Hippocampus abdominalis
AATTATCCCAAAATTGGACATTTCGGACACTTTTGGACTGTTGGACAAATGGACACCACAGACAAAACAGTGAAAAATAACTCCACGAAGCTGAAATTTTGCATAGGATGTATATCTATGGTTTGGCCAATTCCCACTGAACATTTTGAGGGGTTGAAAGTGAAAAAAAATTAAAAGTGAAAAAAGTTTTGAATTGGAAGAGGGACATTTTTGGGACGTAATACAGCAGCCGCTTAAAAATACTGCATGAGGGTTAAGCAAGTGTAAAAACTTAACCACTGTAAAAACAAGAAAAGAGTCAACATTGGTGAAGACGCTGACGATGGAGTCTAACTAGTGGGTATGACTGACAGAGAGTATGTATAGTGTAGAATACAATGTGGGGGGGAGGGGCTCTTTCATGATCTTGAAAAAAAAAACAATGGAAAAGATGTCTGCAGAGTAATATGGTTTTAGTTTAGCGTTAAATAAAATTCTTTGGTCTGTCTTAATGCACTTCGGTTGGGTCAACGTAATTCATTACGGATAATTGAACAAAATGACTACGATTGGGTCCAACTCAATTTCCTTATCTTAAATGAACATTTATTTAGTCAGCCCTGTGAACTCTGCCTAGTGAGAAGCGACCTCACAAGTCTGAGGACAAACAAAGGCACAAAAAATATCTTGACACTTTTTGAACGGTCTACGTTTGGTGCATTATATCTCATGTTAGTAACATATTAGCATTTTAGTTGTAAAAAATGTGCGCGAGTTGATTTTTTTGTGGGATCAGTGGATAGGTGGAAGACAACCGTTTTATCCTGAGCCTGATTAAAAAAAAAAAAAAAATCTCTTCGTTACCTCTCATGCGAAACATCGCATGCTGATCCACTAAGAGATCTCTTCAAGATGCGCTTGGGCACACATTAGCGAAACAAATGGTCGCGCAGGGGCAAGTCCTGCGGGGATCTTGGCAGCCATGTAGGAGAAAACATACCACTTGTATTTCCACTTGCACACTTTTGTTAGCCACAGAGGGATTTACCCATAACCCGATTTAGTTTTGTCTGGTTGTCTTTAAAAAAAAAAAAGAAAAAAAATCACCCCAGATAAATGCAGTCTATGGAATCTGCAGCATTTAATTTTTGAGTGACACACACGAAAGCAATGGATACCGCTGTGTGAATGACTACACTATGAATTCCCTCTTTTTTTTGTACGATGCTTTCCATACTCCTCATGGAAATGCACATTGTTCACGCACCAACACTTCCGCTTTTCTTTGCCGCAACACATCGGCGGGGGAGACAACGGTTAGCCACGGTAGATGCGCGGCTGCGCTGCCTCCTCCAATCGTCACAACTACACGCCTGGCGGGAGTCGCCATTCGCTACTTATTTATTTGCCTCCACACTTAAACGTTTACTGCTTTTGTGACCGCTACGTTAAAAAATAAAAGTCACACGACTTACCAACATTGTGAATCGATTTGGCTGACGCCCCTTTGGTTCATATCAATAACGTGACGGCGACGAGCTCTCTGATGACTAAAACACGATGAGACTCGGGTGAGTTGTTCAAAATGTACGCTCACCACGCCGATGTTCAGAACAAGTCTTCTCATACCTAGAATGCTACTCGGCAGCTTTTGATCAATTTCATAGCAAGTTTAAAGCAGAAATGGGCGGCTAGCTAGCTTGAGGCTAAAGGTACAGTAGCTTTGTTTTGCTAATGTCAGGCATCACAAGGCTGTTGTGAATGTAGCACTGATCAAGAATGGTCGCCACAGCATTTGAATCAACGCCAGCTATGTGAACCGCTACGTTCCTCACGACGGGCGGATAACACCCCGGACTTGTTGCCAATCAATCGCAAACCCCAAGGCGATTGTGAATCTTGACTTAGAAAGGAGTCCAGATAGTTCGTACGAATGTCGGCGATGCGACTCAACTCACTCTGAATAAAACTCACGCTAAATAAAGCCTGTCACTCACAAGGCGATTTGCGAAGGAGCATTGACCCGATGGTTGCCCGCACTGTTTGCGTGAAAGTCAAAACTGCGATCGTCAAAACTGCGATCGTCAAAACTGCGATCGTCAAAACTGCGCGCGTCACGTTCACTACTAATGTATTTGCCTTAACACTCAAGGATGCGCCGCTTTTAGTTTTTTGTTTTCCTCCCCACGCTCCCCGAGTATTGACCAAAGTGTTCTTTTACACTATTGATCCCCCGATTAAAGATCTAGTCAGTAATTAAAGGTAAATTGTCAAGACGGCGCAGCACCTGGATGTAATTAACAGCAAGGGTGATAGCAACCAGCGTCACCGGCGCCTGTGGTGATGTGCTGCGCGCTGAATGAAGCCTCCTTCTGTTAGGTCATGCAGTGCCACAAATATACCCGCACAAATTACAAGGCAATCGTGTATTGATTCACGCTGGGTAAACTCGTGACGAATTACAACCGGGTTCCGATGCTATTTTTATGCAGCGCGTGGTATATATTTGGTTGCGCAGTCCAGATCCATCTGTAGCTTGCCTTTCATTGACTAGTGTAGTGGTTCACATAGCTAATTGTCAAGTAAGTGTTAATTCACTCCAAACTATACACTCCTAATCCCCCGGGTGACCGGCGACCAATCCAGGGTGGGCGAAGTGTGCTTTTTATGAGCGGAGCAGTTGTTCACCTAGCTGGCTTTCACGCAGCTGCGTCAGATTGATTCACATTCAGTGCTACACTCGTAGATTTCTTGTGATTGAATGGCAACCATGCAGGAAGTATGGAGGGTGTTGTTTATCAGTCGTGCAGTGGATCGTAAAAGGGCCACAAGAGGGCTATCGGTCGCCCCCCTGTGGCTGTTTTACGATCTCATGTCTGAGAGATGGCCGTTAAGATGCCGTTTCTGAAAGTGTACTGGATGTATAGAAATGGAAAAGGATCATAAAACATTGCCATTAATTTCAGGCAATTTAATTAATTGTCATTGTTTTTTAAGGGGGGGGGGGAGGAATGTTATGTATCCAAAGTAGTAGCGGTATCGGTACTTGGTATCGGTGACTACTCAAGAGTTGAGTACTCTGTTGAAATGCACTACAGTACAAATGTTGAATGAAAATCACACTCCCATAAATGTTTAAAAACAAAAAATATAAAAGGCAACATCAAGTTTACGACTTTTATTTTCTAATGACCTAAAAAAAAAAGAGAACCAATCACTGATTCTGATCACAAAATGGAACGATATGTCTCGGTCAAGAATATCTTGATTTTTTCCGATTTTATTTAAAAGGGGACCGTCTATTCATGAAATAGACAATTAAAAAAAAAAAAAACATTGCAACTCAATACTGTAGTTGGAACATTTTCAAAAAATGTTTTCAATGAAGAAATCGACATTGCGAATAAGAATTTCTTCAAAGGTGACACCGTGTGCTTGGCTGGAGCGTCGGATATCATCCCCAAATAAACTCCTCACTTTTGTCTTTGTGATTAGATTTTTTTTGTGTGTGTGTGTGTGTACGTGTGATGTTGGATCCGAGTGCGATCTCATACTGTAAGTTTTATTTTGTCCTTCACTCAGCCAAGCCGCCCGTCTATTTATGGCACGCGCTATTTTTAGCAGCACACATACTGACCAATTTCAAAGCTGCACGTGATGCGCTTAGCCCGTGCGGCTAACAGCCACCCCCGTCCTCCTCGTCAGTTGCGCCCCCCCCCCCCCACCCCCACCCAACACACACACACACACACATCTTTTTCATCCCAAAGCTTCTCATTCATATTGTTCTTGCTCTGTCTCGCTAGGCGAGATCCCAGACTGGCTTTCACTGAGTCACGTTTTGCTTCCGACTTGCACGAGCCCCGCAGGCAAGCCATTTCAGGATATTTCACAGCACACAGCACGCCAACACCAAGCCTGTCACTGGCGTAGATGTGGGCACACACACACACACTGGCACGTGCGCCTCACACATCGTAGCGCGATGGGTGCATGTGAATGAACAGACAGGTGGGAGCACGTGAAGAGACAGACTCATTAGGGGGTAGAAAATTACAAGATGCGCATTATTTTTCTTCGAGGAGCATTTTGGCTAATCAGTGACTTGATTTGAGGAGCAAACTACTAATTTTGAGGAACATTTTGTTTTTTTTGCCATAGGACACAAAAGAAGCAAGGGTTTTATTAAACAATAAAAAAAAAAAGACAATATAACGGGCAAAGGTGTCAAACGCCGGGGCCAGAAAGCTTTGGCCACAGGTGTGCTTTGACTCAACCGATAGGCAAACGGGCTCCATCAGCCGGTTGAGTCGAACTGTGGCAGGGGTTGTTACTTTCTGGACCTGTATTTGACACCTGCGATGACGTTTGAGATGAACGGAGGGCTGGAGCTATTGAATATCTCAGCGTTTGAGTATCTTACTGAACATTATGTGGAGTAATCCTGTATTGGGATCACAGCGGCAGACGAAGGGAGTGCCACCCGAAAATAACACAGCCATATGCATATAATGTGACAAAAAAAAACTAAGGTGCGGTCCACAAATTAAAAACGTAATTTATGTCAATGGACATAGATATGTGGACGCCCCGTTTCGATGATGCAATTCATTCACTGTGTTGCCCAACTTGGCCACCTGGAGGCAGTGGAGAAGGATGGACGTCTTCGTCAATTACTGCGAGTGACTCAGTAAGATGGTTTGTCTTTTTTCTTTTTTTTTTTTGTAGAGGATAAAGAATATATGCCCGCGAGGATGGTATTCTGTCTTTGTGTCTCCCTCCACTACTTGCGTTCAAATAGCTGCTGCTTCTAAAACGGCGACGGGCGATGCGACTCATGAGCATGTCATTCATACGCCGTGATATGGCGACACGAGACGCAGTACCGTCGTGGTGTCTCAATGCTGATTCATGATTTGATAAAAAAGTCTGCAAGTGAGCAAGCTACAAGTATAAGCGTTTACTTATTTATTTACTTTCCACCTCCTTCCTTTTTCCGCCCACAATCATTCAGCTCGCGCGCCTTCCTGTCTACATGAAGAAGCCGCGCGCTATAAATAGAGGTGTTTCCCGTGCACGTTCGGGTCTATCACCTCTACGGTTGCAATGGCATTCCCCCCCCCGCCTCCACCCTTCCCTCAACACCATCCTTCACCGCCTTTTTGTTCCCGCATGTTGTTCTACATTCTCCTGACGCAAACAATGGCTCATTACGGTGAGGACAAGTTCTGCTGTGAAAAAAAAAACAAAAAAATAAATGGATTTGTTTATTTCTTTTGCTAAAATTGAGTGCTCAGTGCTTGGTGCCCAGGTAACAATTGCTCCGATATGTGACAATGGAGTAGTGCATGACATTCAACAAGCTCTTGTGAATAAAGGCCTTTATTTTTATTTTTTTTTTAGTCATAGCACACTGCAGAAAGGTTTGATTTCAAGCCGTATTTATTTTCGGGGCTCTCTACTTTCTGAGAACCACCCATATACATTTAGTTTAACGCATAACAGAACAGTGGGCTTGGATATCTTCCTTGAGGTACACCACACGGCCTACTCTCTTCTTAAAAAAAAAAAAAAATTCCAGATGGACTAAAGTCATCGCAGTGGAGAACAGTCGCCGGTGGTCAATTCCATCAACGGCTGCTGTACAATCTAATACGATTGCCGCACACGTAATTTGGTTTCCCCACATCCATGCAGCTCTTATCTGCCATGTGCACTAAAGCGCCGCGTGGTGAGTGGTCCGGGCCACCCATAAGTAGAAACGGATGCATGCTGGGGGGGAAAAAAAACCCAACAAAACCCAACAACCTGAAAGGGAAGGAGCTTTTCGGACCGACTGTTAAATGCACCCGTCGGCCGTCAAGTTATTGCTTCTTGCCTCGCCCGCGGTCAAATTGATCGGCTCAGGCTGTATTTACTTTGCGACCTATCGGGAATCTCATGTAATAGAGGCCTTTAAATGAGGTTATCATCCGCTGGGTGCATGTTGGACGGATATGTGAATGGAGAGAGGATATTAGTGTGTGGGAATGGAAGGACAGATGTTTGCATGGCTGGCTCACAGTGAAGAGGTCGTGGGTTTGAATCCGGCCCCGGATTTGGTGGGTGGAATTTGCATGTTCTCCCCACGCCTGTACGGGGTTTTCTCCAGTTTCCGCCCACAAATGAAAACAAAGGTGCTTTTGAAAACACCTTTTCAATGAATATCATACATGACCTTTTGGGGTTCATTATTTTAGTATTTCTGTAGCTACATAAGAAGGAAGGTCGGTTGTGGTTTAAACAAAAAAAAATTAAGCAAACAAATACTTAATATATTATCCATCCCTCCATCCATGTTCCGATCCGCTTTATCCTCACAAGGGTCGCGGGGGGTGCTGGAGCCTATACCAGCCATGTTTGGGCAATAGGCGGGGCACACCCCGAACCGGTTGCCAGCCAATCGCAGGGCACACAAAGACCAACAACCACTTGCGCTCACACCCAGGGACAATTTGGAGTGCCCAATCAGCCTGCCGTGCATGTTTTTGGAATGAAGGAGGAAACCGGAGTACCCGGAGAAAACCCACGCAGGCATGGGGAGAACATGCAAACTCCACACAGGAAAGCCGGAGCCGAGATCGAACCCACGGCCTCTGCACTGTGAGGTCGACGCGCTAACCACTGGACCACCGGGGCCTTGCCATATATTAAGAAAAAACTAAAACTAATAATGAAACTAATACAGTCAAACCTCGGTTTTCGAATGTCTCAGTTCTCGTACAATTCGGTTTTCGAACTAAAATTTTGAGTTTTTTATGCCTCGGATGACGAACAAATTTCGGTTCTCGAACTAACTGAGCGCACTTGAATGCGTCACTTCACCCCTCTCGGCTTCGCTACCTCATGCAGCGACGCTACAGCGTGACGCTACACGAGGAAGCGAAGCCGAGAGGAGGTAGCGTCGCTACACGACAGATAGAGAGAGAGAGAGAGAGAGAGAGAGAGAGAGTTTCTTCAATTTTTATGCTACTATGTTAATGTTAAAATTGATGAAAATAAAACATATTACAGTTTGTGTGTACAGTATTTTACATATTACCTGCTCTCCTATTACATGTGTACAGTTTATGGTGTGAAATCGTAAAAAAAAGTGGTTTAAAAAAGTTGTTTTCTTGATTTGGAACGGATTAAAATTTTTTACATTGATTCCAACGGGAAACATGGTTTCGGTTTCCGAGCAATTCGGTTTCCGAACAGTCTTCTGGAATGGATTAAGTACGAAAACCGAGGTTTGACTGTAAAAGCTAACCAAAAACGACGCATGTGAAGGTATAAACGTATGTAGACATGAAGTATGTATGTGAATGGACAGACAGATGTTTACATGGCAGGAAAAGGACAAATGGGGATTATTTTCAATTTTCTGCACTTTTATACTTAGGCATGCATTTGGGAAGATTGTGTATTAAGTACAAAACACATATTGGAAAAGCGCTGTATCTGAGCCCAGGACGGATAACCGGCATTTTTTGGGGGGGGGGGGTGAGGGGTGGAGGGGTGAAGTGACAGACAAAAAAGGAGGAAACATTTTCATGAACGGGGATTATTCTAATGCAGTTTGGCAGCCAGATGAAAGCCGGCAGAACGGGGGGCTAAAGCCTTCATACATTTCGCATTCAACAAACAGCTCCTCGCCATATTGTCACACCGTCGTAGACAATACGCTGTGTGTGTTGCTGCTTTATTCCATGGCAATCCTTCATATTGGCTGGTTTAAGCGCTCATAAATGAATACAGGACCATACATAAAATGGACCGACCATATGAATGCCTATTCCCAAAGGAATATGCGGTGGAGGGTATTGTATCCAATGACATTGAGTTGTTATGGTTCTTTATGACTAAGAAGACACTTAAATGGCCATTTTCAAAGCAAAAGGGATGAGAAAAAAAATCCGGAGGGACCAAAATGAAGACTTCCTGTGTCTTTTCAGAGATGGCTTCTTTTGAGAGCCTTCCAAAGATAAACATGTCAAATTTTTTACTAACTGGCTTTGGGGGGGTCCGCAATATTTTTTGTTTGTTTGTTTTGTTTACTTCCTGGGGCTATTGTTGAGCAACGTATTTGTGTGCTGTGCTCCCAGTGATTTGGAAAACGTTATAAAAAAAAAAATATATATATTTTTTTGTAGTTGTTGCTTCTAAAACGATTGTTGACTTGAGAAAAAAAGGATGACTGAAAGTCCTTTAGTCCTTCCATGGACCTTTTCATGATACTATTAGAATTGCTTCCGTGTGGATGGTTGCGGGGCTAAATGACCTTTGGCGAGCGATGGCTTTTAGCCAGGAATCCCAGGTGGGGAAACCCATCAAAATATATGTCCATGTTTAAAAAATAAATAAATAAATAAAATGTCCCGCTTGTTCAGTGTCATCGCTTTTCAACCGTTTTGGCTTCTCCTGGCGGCCGGCGGCCGGTCAACAACACAGACTTTCCATTACCTCCGTGTTGTCAGTTTGCGACCACTTACTGTATGAACACGTTAAAATACACTGAAAGCAAACTTCTCTTCACAGCAAACTAACATCTCTGGGGGGTGTGGGGGGTGGGGGTAAACCCTGTTTATCGGATTGTGCCTCATGAACTTTGCTTGCCGACCTCACAATTCTTGCTAAAGAGCTCTCAAGCTTAGTTTTGGACTGTTTGGATTTTGTTTGTTTGTTTGTTTGTTTGTTTGTTTGTTTTTTAAATTCACAATTGTAAGACTCATTGAGATATGGGGCAGTTATGATGCTGCCCCAAGAACTCTGCTTAGCAACAAGTAACCTCGCAATTTTCGCAACACAAATCTCAGACTCTGTTTTATGCTATTTTGATGTTGGAGGCATATTTTTTTTGTAGATTTTTGAGACTTGACCTCAGAATTGGAGGATTCACTGTGCCGCGTGGGAGTTATGATTGTTTCCTAAGAACCCACCTTTGCGACAAGTGACCTCGGAGTTCCCGCGAAAGACGTCTCTGACTCTGTTTTGCGCTATTTTGACATTCGAGGCACATTTTTTTTGTCAAATTTGACAATTTGAATTGTGAGACTTACTGTCATATGGGGCGGTGAGGGATTGTGCCCTTTGAACTCTGCCTAGCGATCAGCGACCTCACTATTTTTCCCCGTCTCTTAAACGCCAATTCTTGGTACCGTTTTGACTCAAGAAGTGCATTTTGTGACATGAATAACAATAGAAAGTGTGTATTTTATGCACTAGTAGATATACCCCCAAATCCAATTACGCTGTCCTTGACCCAAGGTTCAACTTGGCACAAAAATGGAATCGGATCATAACTTTTTTGAGACAGCACATACAGTCTATAAAACGGAAGCTCCTTATAGGAAGCATTCATAAGAAAACATCCTCAAGGTGAGGCCGAATGATGTCAGCCATATTGGTCATTGACTATTGGTAAACTGCCAGTATATGTTGGTCATGGAAACTCAAATCAAACGCAAGCTAACATGAGGATCGATGGTTGCAATCAAAGATGCTGCAGCGCAATTTCTCCACGGTCGGCTGCAATTTGATTAGGGATGATTTGATGCTCGCTGCCTCAAGGCAAACTATATGAACAATCAGCCATTTCGCAAAACCCTTGTAAGCCGTAACCGGGCAAAGTTTTATTTGTTTAATGATGCATTCATGTCATTTACATTTAAAAAAAAATCAACTTTATTCTTGTGTTTTCATTTTATTAATGAATATGTTTTAGAAGAAGACTTTACTTGAATTGTACATTTAATTATTCTATTTTAGTCAAATTCTTTGTCTGTTTTTATTTATATTTTAGAATTTGATTGGAAAAATGTATATAGTTTCAAAACTATCTAAATGCATGTAAAAATACTTTCAAAAATGTTTCTGTGATATAATGAATTTATAGGCTTAATTGAACATTTTCGGAAGATGACTGGGAAAAAACCCCACATTTGAACATTAATTACATTTATTCAATATTTACAGGATTGGGTAAATCTTAAAAAAATACGCTGAAGCTCTTCACCTATGATAAATCTGCAATATAAAGAGACCATATAAAAAAATAGATGTTTAAAAAAAATAGATATACCTTTTCCACATGATTTAAACTTAACTTTAAACTCTCCCAAATAAGTTACAAAGCTTGTTTGCTTCTCACTGTTTGTCAGAACCAGGTCAGGAAAACAAAAAAGGTATTCAACATTGTATATTTAAACACCAAACTGTTCAATGGATCGTCCAATGAAAAGTCCGCCAGCTTGATGTTAACATACAATGCAGAACACCATATTTAACCAAGGTACCTGGCCGTCAAGGCCATCATGGATGAGATAAAATGGTTCTGCTTTTTGTTTCAATGCTTGAGCAAAGTCTGTCGAGAATAGCCTGCGAGCCGCCTGCACAAACCAGCGCGTGTACTCGGGGGAGTTCAGAGTTCCTTCTTGCCTGGTGAGAGCGCAGATGGTAGCGGAATTAGCCAAAGCGCAAGTTAGCATCTGCGCTTATGACTCAACTGTGGCGTGTGCAAAAAAAAAAATATATATGTTTGGAAATGTCAGCCGTTTGTCATCTGTGTCGACAGGTTTACCTCAGACGGGTATACAAAAGAGAGACATTCAAGCCAGAACCTTCAAGATTGGCTAGCAGAACATCGAGGGGTGCTAGCAACCCACTAAGAGTTGTTAGCTGACTAGCGGGAGTTGCTAGTGGACCACAAATATTGCTGGCCTTCAACCAGAAGTTGTTGAGGAAGAGGAGGTAGCTAGCGCACTCCTAGCTGTAGCAATAATAAACATCAAAGAGTCTTTAAAAAGTTTTCATAAACTTCAATGAATGAAGTGAGGCTTTTCGATCTCATTTCATGGAGACGTCACTAGGGCTGACGTCACATTATTGCCGCGCACAATAAACCAAACCTCAATGTGGCTGTATTACGGCCAGCGCCTCATCCAACTTGGATGCTAATGTGCTTTTTAAATCAACCAAACAAATAGAAGGCACATTAACTTGAGGTAAACGGGCACAAATGACAGAATGCGCTCGGCCAATTTATCTCCAGCTAATGCTAATGTTAGCGGACGCCCATCGGTTGGGGCACCAGGAATTAAACAGCCCAAATTACATTTTCCTAAAGATCAAAGGCATATTATTTTTTCAGACGGAGGAGTGTTCCCTTACACGTGTTTTGACCAACGTCAAAGACCCTCAACGGCCTTCAAAAATGTCAATATTTTCATAAACTCTCAAAGCGAGTTCCTGGTTCAAAATGAGCCTTTCCTTTCCTTTGAACCAAAATATTAGAGACAGCGCTCACTTGTTTGCCGTTCATTTGAGCGCTCTGACTTTTTGAGCCCTTATAACCTGCTTCTCAATTCAAACCAAAGCAACTATTTATACCCCGCGAGTACATTTCTCCTGGAAGCTTGTCGTGAGCCAGCGAGTTGGTTAACAGTTGCCAGGCAACCGCCCCCACTCTCACGTGAGCGACGGGATGCCGCCGAGGGGCCCGCCGATTGGTGGAATGAAAATATTCTTAAAAGTTTATAAATAACCTGAGAGGAGGTTGAGGAAACAAGAGGTAGGCGGTGGATTGCTCGTGCACCTTGTTTTTCCCGCCAGTCACGTGTAGCTCATGAACGCCAGTCGCATTTATTCAGTCCTGTGATTGTGAAGGTCAAGGGCATCTCCACCTTTGACTATTTAATGTTGTCATTTAAAATATGGACTCAGTTTAAGGTGCAACTGGGGAAACCACACTGTCAGGAAAAAAAGGGGGGCTAAATTTGTCCTTTTAAGGATCCCTCAAGGGTGCACCTTTTGTACCCTTAAAAACCAATGTACATACATTTACATAGATTTTTATTAGGGATACATATTTACTTAACAAAGGTTACTTTCTAGGTCAGGGACGGGCAACGTTACAAAAACGCTTCGCCTACCACAGCCGATCGATTTGAAGTTGTGATAACACCGTTCACCACTAGATGGCAGACATCACTCGGCACCCGTCTCCATTTGAGTAGGAAAACAGAGACGCTGTCATCCACGATGGATTTGGTGGCATTTTAGAGTCATTCAAGGAGACGGAACGGAATGTTACTGTTTTGCACAATAGCCACAGTTAAGGATTCGTGTTGACGTGTCATTTAAATTGAGCGTGAAAGCAAATTACAACGGGGGCTGCTTCTTTCAACGGAGGAATTTCAGCATTGCATGCCGGAATCCATCCCGAGGACTGAAGATTTCTTTGGAGAAGAACCGTTGACAGTTCGTTTAAAGTGCGTGAAGTACATCCCTGGTTTGAATTACTATCGTACAAAAGTGGGCTCTGTCGAAAGGCATTCACTATTTCACACAGGCCCAATTGTTTGTACTCTTGTCATGTAATCAAAAAGGTACCGACATGATCCCTTTGCCAGTTTGGACCATTCTATGAACCTTTTCTAATCATAAACAGTGCTTGTTTGTGCCCAGCGGTTCAGCTGTGAACCCTGTGGGGTACTTCACCAAAAGATTCATAAAAAAAACCAAAAAACGGGCCCCTAGAGTACCCTTTTTTTTGACAGTGTGGGAGGTGATCGGATCAGGATTCACTACCAGTGTGAGGTGGTGAAAAGACGAGCAAACCCACAGGGGAAGGAGGTCCACTCAAAAGCTGAGAAGGCCGTCTCGCTTCCCTGGAGGCGCAGGTCAGCGGAGCGAAAGGTCCGTGTTTCCGACAACATTAAAGACAGTTTTGGAGTCTTTGATGTTTCCAAGGTGCGTGTTGAAAAAACATCAAGACGGCTGAGTCTTCAAAATAATCTAAAGGTATGCATTTTTGGAGCGATAAAGTGCTACCGCCCCCCCCCCCCCCACCCCCACCACCAAAAAAAACCCTTGGCTCTTGGCCGTAAAATCCCCCCCGCAAAAAAAAAAAAGGAAAAAAATTGGAATTGAGCTGTAGCGTAAACAAGTACGAGGCAAGAAATTATATTTTTACAATGACTTGCCGATTTAGTCACCGCCACCTACAGGAGCGGAGTGGAAGTGCGCCGTGACTTTTCCTCAGCCCACGTCACATGACCGATTGCGCGCAGCGCGGCGTTGTAGCAGCACTTATCGTGTTAAGTGGTAAAGCGCACGCCGTGGCGCCGTTGTACACATTTGAAACGCTCGGCTGCGCCTTTGTCACGGAGAAGCTTCAACGCTTTCTTCCCTTCAATGGCGACGAGGCGCTAAATGAGGCTGCCGCTCCGTTCTCGACGTCTTGCGCTACGCTAATGGAAGTATTGGCGCGGTGGGCAGGAAAAAAAAGATGTGGGAGACAGTAGATGTTTCTTTCTTTTTTTTTTTTTAATGAGGAATTGTGTGACCCAAATTTGATCCATAGCTCGAGATTTCAACATAAACTACATTATTTGAACCTTTTTCTTTATGAAGCCACTTATGCCCTCTCCATAAACGTATGTCATATTTATTGCTCAAAATAATTTGATTGTTGCTGCAGTTGCGTAAATAAACACCCCTGGGTGGTGTTTGAGAAACTTTCCAGCGGGACACTGAAAAGTGATCGTCCAGTTCCTCAAACAATCGTTTTCTCTCAAATAAAACCTCTTTCGATTCAACGACTGGCAAACTCGCCTGCGTCACTTTTATATCATCCTAACATTGTGTCGTACAATATCGTGCCCAATGTTTACCCACTCGCATCCTTTGCAGGCTGGTCATTCTTGAAGGGGGGATTAGCCCACCTGCGGCCCCTTCGCAAGGTTTCTCATTTTTCCCCACTTTTTTTTTTTTTTCCCCTTGCCCTCCTGGGGGTGAAGGTCAGGGGATGTCGCTAATATTTGTCAACTGTAGGGCATGTGAAGCCCTTTGAGACTGAGATGAAGAGTAAATAAATGTGACTGGACTTTTGGACTAAAAAAAAAAACAACAACCGTGGGTCCATCCAAAGTGTTGGTCAGCTCCGACCGAAAGCAAGCATTTGTGCAAAATAAAAGCCTCCTCTCAAGTAGATGCCTCTTTTCAAATAAATACCCGATCCTCTGCATGTTATCAAATCATCACCCGTGGGTGCAAATTGAGGAACGAGGCAAAAGCGATGTTTGGCACGGCCCAAATATTTGTACAAAACAAAGGCCTCCTTCCTCTTCCAATTAAACACTTTTATTTCTGCAGTCGAGTAAACAAACACTGTGTATTTTGAAAAAAAAAAAAAATATATATGGCAGTTCTCGTCCCGAAAAGGAATTGATCATTTTCCCTGCGCCCTCCCGCACTTGGTCTTCGCTCTCGGCGAGGCATTAAATGGAATCCATGCAGTGTACTGTATATTATTCAACACCATTTCCATTAAGGCAGCTATAATTGTCACGGCAAGAGGGCAAATGACACGCGGGCACGCACACACATTAGCATGCAGGCGCGCCGCGCGCGCACACCTCTTACCATATCAGGTGGAATGTGGCAGTTATTTTAATTATAAGTCGGCCTGGCTGCGAGGGACAGGGGTACACTCGACGTTATTGCAATTTAATTAAAGAATTAATGAGTAAAAATGAATAGGGGAGCTCGATTTTTCTCAGGGTGAAGCGTATGCCCACATATATACAATGCATTTCATTAAGAAATTAAATTAAATGAGGCAAGGTGGGCAGCACGGATGGAGGAGACGCTACAGACTTCTGTAGAAGCCGATGTCAATTTCAGTCGGGGGCGCGCACACACACACACACACACACACACACACACACACACACACACACACACACACACATGTGGCTACGGCCAAAGAACAGCAAACGGAACGTTACTGTGACTTAAGTTTAAAAGGTGAGACTTGAGCATGTGAAAGAGAGCAACTCCACAGGCGTTTTGCTTTTTCTTTGGCTTTTTTTTTTTTTTTGTGATGCAACCGCATAAAAGTACAAGCGATGGCGACGGTGGGGGGGGGGGGAAGGAGTCTCGCGAAAAAAAAAAGGTCTTATTTTGGATGAATACATTATCTGACAAAGTGGCCGGATTTAAATGTTGATCAAGATGGGGTTTCTGGAAGAGAGTAGCATTTTTTGAAGGTGGTGGTAGTTGTCAAAAGTTTGAGAATCACTCCAATGGCAGTGTCTTTCCTTTGTCTTTTTTAATGAAAGAAAAAAAAAAAAAAAAGAATCATTGAGGAAGAGAGTTCTTTTCCGGGGTGGATTCGTTCCAAGTAAAAAAGAAACCCACCCACCAGAGCTGCGGGCTATGAAAAAACGAGCATCCCTTCTCCTTGGTTGGAACCTCTGCCATGTCTCCAGCTGTGCGGTATTATTGCAAAATGACATAAGACTCATTAGTCGACGTTGTGATTCACATTTTCTCACTGCAAGTGGCCTTTTTTTTTCTCGGTTAGTGTGTTTTCTCTGGTGATGTTAATTAGAAATCCAAAAGCAACAGTCACCCCTCAGTGGAGTTTTGAGTTTTGCCGTAATTAACGCCGTTGCTTTTGTAGCTTGTGAAGCTGAGCACTTGCGAATGTAACAATAGAAATCAATTGTAGAGCTCGAAATACAGTAAACGTCACTCTATCACACTATGTGACATATTTTTCTTTGTAGATTATCAGACTGTTTGTTGTGTCTTGGTCTGTTCATTTTGGATGTAATTCCACTGTCGGTCACTAGATGGTGGCATACTTGTGTTTGACAATGTAAATTTGATAAAAACGTGTGAAATCAAAAGTATTTCAAGCTCAGGGTGTAGTTTTGGCCAAAGATTACAAGACAGGAAAGCCTTTCCAATCCTGCTTTGTACACTTACAGAAAGTAACGACGGGAAGTTAATTTTACAATGTACACCTTTGGGCGTGATTATTTAGGGATATTGTGAGATGATAAGTTTGTTAGTTTGGAAAAACTGTAAACACTATGTGTGAAACACACAGTGCATTGGTTTAACTTTTTGCACCGAGTACCATGTAAAAAAATTTTTAAAATTGTAATAATGGCCAAGCAGTGTAATAAGCCGATGAATGTATTATGGTAAGCCACAGTAACATTACACAGAATTTGAACTGCCCTTAATTATAGCAAAAATAAAAACTGTACTTGAGTCATGAATAAAAAATGTGCCCAAGTGAATATTTAAAAACAAACATTTCTAAAAGATTATCTAAAAATGATGGGAGTCCAAAGCTAAAAACTGAACTGGACTTAACAAATGTACTGTACGTATTTCATTTAAAACAATCTTAAGCCATTATGTACAGTGTCAAGATTTAATTCAGTGATTCTTTTTAGTGCCACTAGAGGGAGCCCGTGCGCCACTGGTGGTGCTCGTAGCACACTTTGAGAATCCATGACATAGACTCGCTCGACGTCATTGATTGCTCTTGCTGTCTCGCAATATATTTTATGTTTGTATTCGAAATTGCATCCATTCACCTGAAGCGTGCTTCAACACTGTAAAAAAAATAATACATGCCATGAATGCTATAAAACATGCCTCGGGACTAGTATGTAAATCTTTCACTTACTGCATTGCTGGTCTGGAGTTAGCCCACTTTAATTCTCGGTGGTTCCAATAATACATAGTAGAATATATGTGATGAGAAATCCAATTATATGCACTTTTTTTTTTTTTTTTTTGCACTTGTGAGCGGAGCCTGGGTTCAGTGTGGAGGTTTGCAAAGTTGCTTTGGTGAAGCTCGCATCTGGTCCAGCTATGATTAGGCAGCCAGTCAGCCTGGCTGCACTCCCAATGGCAGCTCGCCGCCTTCTGCCTTTTTTTTTGGTGGGGGGGGGGGGGGGGGGGGGGTATTAGTTTTAGCAAAAATTATTCCGGCCTCTCTCCTGCCGCATTTCCCACTGTCACAAAGTCACCGAGAGCAGATTGTCAGCGGCCTATCTGTGAGCAGCAAACATCAGCCACACTTCATTTGCATGTACCCCCCGCCCCCCCCCCTTCGACTTTTCCACATGACTTTAGTTTTGCCTTTTTGGACAAGTTCTATGCACAAAGCAGCGCTAAGTGATAATTGCATCGATCCAAAACATTCAAATCATCTTTCCCCATTGAAATGAATGGAAATGCCATTTATCCGTTCCAACAAAACAAAAAACATTATTCCAATGTAGATTTTAATGAGGTAAAATTGCACACTATGAAACATACAATAATTATATATAATTAAATAGCATAAAAAGTTTTTTTGTTACACCACATCATTAAATCAGGTGTGCCTGATATGGCCACCTGGCAGCACTATGAAAAACAGGAGGCATCAGTATGAATGCCACTTGAATTCTAGGCAGGCCCTACATATTGCAGCAGGGCATGACTCAACTCCTCTAAGCTCATCAGTGCGGCGCTAATATTATTCATTCGACGCAGAGAATGAACAGTAGATAACAATCAGGACTGTTATATTGTCTATACACATGTTGCTCAATCGTCTGTGCTCAATCCACCGCTTAAAGGTTAAATGGCCGCGACATGGATGCTCATTAGCATTAAGTTAGCGGGGCCCACTTTTTTTTTTTTTAGGCAGTAGTTTCGCTTCATTAAATACACAAGCTGTAAACGTTACAAGTGCATCATGGGACTGCTGCCGCTTTCACTCATGTTGATCTCGAGAGATGATTCCAAAAGTCCTCGGCTGCTCTGGGGCGAAATTCGAGCCAAGTGTGCCGCCGGATAAACACAAGCTCACTCCACACACACACACACACACACACACACACACACACACACACACACACACACACACACACACACACACACACACACACACACTAATGTGAAGGGCACAGTGTTGTATGAAGTGTATCCATACGAGGTGGTGCGCCAGAGCCTCGAAGCCATGAGATGTGGCAAGCCTACAATTTTTTTTTTTTGCTTGCCTGTATCAAGCATTGGGTCTGTTTGTTTTGGGCTCATCCCAATTTTATGAGAGTGTGCAAATTATCCTCGCATGGGCTCACTTAAGTTAAGCAGAAGGTAAACAAAAACAGTGTCCCACTTAGAGTATGAAGTGAAAATGGGATGTATTGCAGTGATGGCTTCTGCGAGTTAGTTATTAGCAAGAGTGGTACCCTACTATACTATATGCTACAGGCTGACAAATACTTTTTATTTTTTATTTTTTCAAAAGTGGTCTTTGGAAGAAAAAAAAAGTGTGTGTGTGTGTGTGTGTGTGGTGGTGGTGGTGGTGGGGGCGTATAGTTGAGTCGTAAAGCGCTTTGTTACAGCTGCAGCTGTTGTTAAAGCGCAAAGATTTTTTTCTATTGTGTTGAGGATAAAAAAGAGAAATGTCACCTTTTAGAGAAAAAAGGTCATGTTTCTGGAGAATTCATATAAAGTATTTTTGTTTACCTGGATGAATGTATGTTTTCTCGCGATTATTTTGTTTCCTCACAAAATGAGATAATCTTGAAAATTTGATCTTTTGAATCAATGTCATCTTTCTTGAGGGGGAAAAAAAATGCATATGAGAAAATAAGACAGACTTAAAAACAAACTTTTTGTGTGTGTGTGTGACTGTATGACACCTCCCCATCGCAAATACCACAACCGGACGACTTTTGTGAAAATGACAGCAACTAACTAGCCAAGTGACGTCTTCCTTTTTTCGAGGCTCCTGACCTTTATGTGGCGCTAGCGGGAACAAATACAGGATGCCAAAGAGGCGTTGTCAGCATCGGCGCCGAAGCACACGTAATGGCTATTGACATGCTTACCTAATTTAAAAAAAAATTTTTTTCCCTTTTACCGCCACGTCTCGTCCTTGGTCATGCTTTAGACAAACAAAACGACACAAACACACACACAAAAAAAAAAAATTAAAAATGGCAGGCATGCACTTATGGAGTGTCAGTGTCTCCTTCTACATTGACATTGCTTTGCTGACTCACAACATCAATAACGTTGCGGGAGGTAAGTGCTCGTGACGAGCGGCGTAGCGTGTGGGGTGTGACATGAGGGCGGAAGTGGGGCACTCTGAGGATGAACAGCGGCCGCCCTTGACTCTCATCGTGTGAATTAGAAGACGCATGTGACCATTGTTCATTGGTTGTCTTTGCTCGCACACCAATGCTATTGTTAACGTTGGAAATACAAAACAGAACAGGGATTGGGATTTGGAATACATTTTCAGAGGTTATTTTATTTATTTTTGCTCGAACTGATATGACTTTTTCTTTTTCCGGACGGTGGGCAGAATGAAATTCCGATAACCGATTAATTAGACGATTAATACAAAAAATATCTATATTGAATAAAGTCATGTCCATTAACACTTACAGCAATAAAGATATGAATTAAAAGCAGAAAAATTCAGTTTTACCATGCTTTGTCATTTAGTATTTATTTAATTTTACAATGGAGAAAAATCGTTCAGCTTAATTTTTAGTCCACTAGCTTTATGCTAATGCTGAACATTGAATTCCTGTTGATTGTGTTTTTTTGAAAAAAAGGGGGTAGATTTTTTTTTTTTAGAATAAATGTATTTGTTTTAGAATTTTTTTTTATACAAGCAATAGCAAATTTGCATCTCTAAGCGAACCCGCCCTTCGTATTTTTAGAGTGCATTTTTAGAATTTAAAAAAAATTATGAGTTAGAGCTCATTTTATTTTTAGAAAAAGATCCAACGTTTTTTCTTTATTTAGAAATGTTTATTTTTTGGAGGAAAAAATTATGCTGCGACTAACGATCATTTCCATAATTGATTAATCAGTTGATTATTTTTTAGATGAATACATTCTAAATTGATTAGAAACTATACAGTTTACAAATTTTCAAAATATTTTGTCGTAATCTTGCACTTTATTTTTAATTCTGATATATTGTCAAGCCCATTAAAAAAACGTGAGGAGAGTCCCTCCTCCCCGCCCCCCCAATGTTAAGACCACTCAGATTTTCAGACCTCTTTGTGCATTATCTCCAAGGTGACAGATGTTTCTTTTTTTCCCCCCTCCCTCCACTCTTTTACAAAGACGACTTATCTCCAAGGTGACGGATGTTTTCTCAGACGACGGCGAGAAACCGAGAGTTGTTTCAACCTCCCTAACGGGGTCACGCTGAGTTCCAGTGATAACGCTGAGCTCGCAAGTGGTACAATGATCGCAGTGAGCGCCAGGAGTAAGAGGCACATTTGTTATGCTGAAAACAAACACGAGTACCAGAAAGATGTTGTCTGCGTGAGCTGAACACTACACGCTATATATAGTTCTCACATAACCGGATTTAAAAACGCAAAACTAAACTAAACTTAATGGCGGAGTTAAGTTTTCAAACCACCGCGCCCGAGGAAGAACAACCACTCAGAAAGAGAAGGCGTGGCAGGCCAAGTGTCAATCATTACTCCTCGTAATCTTTGCTTTTTCTGTTGGCTCACGATTTAGCATAAAACTAGCAAACAGAAATGACAGGGAATTAGCTTTTTATCACCTCTTGGATTTTTAAAGGATGGCACATTCCAAAAATAGCGCTACAAACCGTGAAATTGAGTGTTTAGTAACGCTCGCGCTACCTAGCAGCAGCAGCTAACCTTGTTTGTTGTGCTAATGCTAGTAATCAAATGGAACGAACAAGAATTCAGCCGTTTCGGTTGCAGTTCGCATCAATTATAAAATAAAGCAGGGCGGAAAGGTGCGCTGCATGTGGAGGTCGGTACAGAATGGATGTCTTGGCTTATCTCAGCTCATCAATGAGGATAAAGAAGATATGACTGACAGGTATGATATTGAATGTCTAAAATGCGTTGCTGTTGCTATATTGGTTTCCTAATATATGTTAGCATAAGCATCAAGCTCGAGGACCAAAGGCACGAAGCTATGGACTTTTGTTTTATATTTAGTAGTGAATCATTATAAAAAGGACGGCAGCCTTCTCATTTGTGTGCAGTGTCCGTAATTAGGTGGGGGATTAATTATTAATGGAGCCATTAAGGCCTTTGTCCTCCCTTTGGGCTTGATTGACACCACTGGGTGGGAGTGGGGGTGTGAGGGGAACCATTCTTGGAGAAAAGAAAAAAAAAATGCAGCTTGACCTTGACATAAGCACCAACGCTAACAGACGTCCACTTCCTGTATGGGATTAGCTTTGTGTTAATGAGCCGCCGCAGTCTCCTCGTTTTGTGTCGTTCTTTTTCCAAAACGACCCCCCCCCCCCGTCCCCCCCCACCGCAAGTCTTTACCCAGAATCCCCTGCTGTTATCCAGTTATAGTGCATTAAATTAATACTCCTCAACTGTCTGACCCCGAATGTTCCGGTCCGCCTTTGCTTCTTGACCGCCCTCGTTTGTTTCACAAGAAGGCCACTCCTATTAGCCCAAAAGTGTCCTTTCATGCGAATAAAAACAAAAAATGCCATTTAACACACACTGGCCTTCATTCCTAAGGTTGTTTTTTTGTTCGCCCTGTTTTCGCTGCTAGGACAACGTAACCACGCAGACAATTGGGGAAGGGCAGCAGCCATGACGTAACCTCCTGGGTGCTTATTATCAGATTTTCTTTTTAATTAGTTTTGAAAAAGCAAAATATTAGTGATGAAAAGCATTCATGGTTCATTTAAAATTCAATGAGTTCACAGAGAACAGAGCAGAGAAAAAGGCACCTTTGGAAAACTGTTTTTATAATTTGAGTTCTTTATTTTTTTTTATTTTCGAAAAAGTCATCTCAGCTAAAGGGAAACGTAATTTTTGGAAAGGTTTTCTCCAGGTACTCCAGTTTCTTCCCACATTCCAAAAAATTTAAATAAATAAAAATTCAGAAAAAAAATCTGAATTTTTGATCAATCTCATACATTTTACCTCGGAGAATTAGTTCAAAAATCATTAATTTTTTAGGAATTTCTAAAATTATTATCAAAAGATATTAGCTGAGAGTAGGTTTTTTTCCCCATATTTTTATCTTGTTTAAGTTGAACAATTTTAATATTTATACATAATATATAAATATAATTTTTTTTTAATTCAGTTCTTTTTCAGTATATATTTTTTTAGTCTTTTGACAGATGACCTCTCAGCTATCGATCCCACTTCTGTTAGCGTAGCGTCAATGCGGAGAGAGGTAATCAACTTCTCAGTTAGCATAACCCGCAGGGAAAACAACATTTCAAGGAGGGAAAAAAGAGCAATGCCAACTATCCGCCAAACACTAATGGAATTGTTTGCGCGCGGTGAAAAGCGGACGGCGCCATTTGGCGAGGTCAGCGTGCTTGGCACTTAAGCAACAATCTCTCCCCCCCCCCTCCCCTCCGCCACAATCACATAAAGTAAAACGTTGGCTCAGTCGACAGGGGACAAAAATATCGGAGGAACGGACATAAATTCTAATGGGGAGTTAAATGACGAATTATGCATCATAAAGGGGGAAAAAAAAAAAACAATGAACCTTGCTCAGTTTATTAATAATTCGATGGACAGGCTGTAAGAAAAGTGCGCGCTTTCAGGACAGTCAAGGTTGTTGTTAAAAGAAAATTGCGCTCTGACCGATGCTGAAAATGGGTGATTTTATCTACGGCAAATTATTAGGGAAAAAAAAGCTAAATTAAAAAAATATCAAAGTTTTTTTCTAACTAAAATACAATGGTACCTCTCTTTATGAAATTAATTGGTTCTGAAAGAAATTTTTAAACTAGAAAATGTAAGTAGAGACGCGTTTTCCATGTAAATGACTTAATTCGTTCCAAGCCCCCCCAAAATTCTGACATAAATGTTTTCTAAAGCATAAAAATGCATCAAAATATGTAACAAATACATGTTACAATTTGATTATTGCACAATAAATGAGAGTTGCGCATCATGTAAAAAACAAAAATAGAGTAAAGAATAAAAATGCCATCTTTAGTCCATCTTCCGTTTCTGGTTTTTGCCTGGCGTTTTGTAAAGAACTGATCCAAGGACGTTTGCTTTTGTCGGCCTTTGACAATCCTTCAAAAATGTCCAAGGCAAACATCAGCATAGTGAGCAATCGCCCGACTGGTGAACACTTTTTCTGGGGATTCACATTTACGTAAAATTATCGGAACGCCTCATGGCCCGAGCACACATTGACTTATACATACGGTAGAGGTCCTTCTTAGCCAATGGGATGCCAGTATGATGCTAGGTAGTAGCCAATGGCAGAGCCGCTATAAGTATGTTGCATTCAGGAAAGTCGGAGCTGCGAGTAGCGGCCCACACTGTATTTTTACCTTTCGTATCTAGAAATTTCTGTCGTAAAAAGAGGCAATATTTTCCTGTTGAGACGTTTCGTAACTTGAAAATTTCATATGAAGACACGTTCTAGAAAATATTTTTAAAATTTGGAATCCTTCCAAAATCTTATGGATACTTTTAACCCCCCCAAAACCTGTACGACCTATTTTCTATTGTCAATTTTGACAACAGTTTATATTTTTCATTGTATTTGGTGTCTCCTTTTCAGCGATCGCCAGAGAGAAGAAGAAGAAGAAGAAGAAGAAGCAGTAGCGTCATGTAGGTCATCATCCGGTGGACCATCCTCCTCCCACGCACAGGCGCGCACAGCGGCTGCGTCTTAGCGCCGCCAGACGAGGATTAGCGCTTTGAAAGGCCGAGGCGTGGGAACGGCTTGGAAAAAGGGAGGAAAATGACATGAGCGGGGAAACAAAAGGGCGGGCAAACTCCACTCGGCTCCTTCAATCAACTCCCACGCGCTCAAAGTCACAATGTTTGGAGGACCTTCCTTCGCCTGACCGCGCTTGGTTTCAAACGGCATCGACGGCAAGCCAATCGTTGCTACGCCTGCGTGGTCTGACGAGACCGCCAGACACAACATTAGGCACACCGAAACACTGAGATACAATACAAGAGCGGTTCGGATTGACGTTGCCACTTCTGACACCGACTTATCTTTACACTCAGTTTAAATGTGAGGGTTTTTTTTTCTTTGACTTTTCTTGGGTGGTGACGATTAATTGACCTCAGCTAACCGTGCTTCTGAAAACGATTTTATTTTCGCAACAGACTTTTGTTGACAAGTGAATGAATTGGAACTTGACCCGTCAATATTGGCCTTGCACTAAAGGACCCCCGGCCGGGTCTGACACCGACATTTCCATAGAAATTGAATAAAAATGACTTGGTGCCTTACGAAAGTCTGGTTAGCAGAATGCTAACAAACAATGCAAAATGCCATTGAACTGCTAACCGTTAGCCACAGCTGTCTGAACGCATACTTACTCATCTTGTAAAAACGAACTCGGTCCACAGATAACCACCCTGCTAAGTCTTACATTTTTGGGCAATGTCAACTAAGATGAGGATCCCACTTCTGACATATTTTTCACAGATTTATCAGACTTTCCACACACTGATTATATGTCTTTGCTAAAAAAAAAAAAATTTTTTAATTACATTTGCTTATTCTTTAGCTTTGTGCCACCTCAACTAATGATCCGCTTTCTGAACGGCAGTTTTTTTTCAAGCTTTTTGCCAATGCCATCTGAGAGGGAGGATCCCACTTTGGACACTATTTTTCACCAAACTCTGAATCTTCACTCCAGGTCGCTTTTTCATGATGTCATGCATTCCACGGAAGCGAAAGCTGACATAGACTTGCCTTGAGAAAATGAAAAAGAAAAAAAATCTCATTTTCCATCCGTCCGTGAGCAGGATTCCTCCAATTTCCACTTCTTGGAGTGGGGGGGGGGGGGAGCGGCGGCAATTTGTCTCTTCTTGTTTGTTCTTTGACTTATTTATCCACGGCGGGAGCGGGCATCGCTGACAAATAGCCCGACCGGAATGCGGGGAAAATCTCCCAACTTTTTTCCCGCGGTTGGCCTTCTCATCCATCACATGCGACGGATATCCTGCGATCCAATCACTTCCACCTGCTTTTCCCTGGCTCTCTCTTTTCTATTTCTCACTTTCTTTCTTGTCGTCCTCTTGAGGATTTGGTGACCTAATTCTCCATGCTATCAAAGCTTCTCCTTTTTTTTAACCATCTGCTGTAACTATACACAATGTGGACTTTTAACTCCTCGCACCTTTGGAAAATAATCCGTTCTTTTGATGCCGTGCCTTCGCCAAATGTTCCGGTCCAATATGGCACAAGTAACGTGGGGATTTATCTTCTGGGTCCCATGCAGCATCCGCGCTCAATTTTTTACAACAGCTATTTTTTTTTTTTTTTCTGCCAGCCAGCCATTTTTTTCGGGAGGGGGCGTCACATTTTTCTAATTTGACTTTAGGCTTCATTTGAACGTAAATGAAACGAACAAAACTGTCATTGTAATTAAAAAAAATATGCTTACTTTTGATGGTCACTACCGTACTTTTTACGGCTGTGGCCTTGAGATGGACAGTAAACCCTCCCTCGACACTCCACAAACTGTTTTAAAAAAAAAAAAGCATTATTGTGAGTGTAATACCACTTTTTATCACTAGATGGCACACTTATTTAGCAAGAGACTAAATTTCAATCACCACCAGAGGAAATATAACACTGTTGCGGTGCAGCGAATGTTTATTTTAATAATCGATAATAAGTTTGTCATTTAATCGATAAATCGGATTTGAAAAAACATGGTTTATTGTCCACCCTTTTGAAAGACAGGACATTATTCCAAATTAACAGTGCGGAAAACTTACATTAGTGAGTAATGGGTCCTTTTTTTTTTTTTCTGCAGTTGTGTAACTTGGACATCGCTTAACATGGACATCTCCGTCTTGTACTCATTCTTTCCTGCCGGCTTGCGCTAATGGCTACGCGAGTGAGTAGATAAATACCGTAATTTCTGGACTATAGAATGCACCTGATTATAAGCCGCACCACTACATTTTTAAAGGGAAAAAAAAATTTTGTACACACATAAGCCGCACCTGTCTATAAGCCGCAGGTGCCCATATTGTTACATGAGATATTTACAAAGAAAGACGGTACACAGGCGGCCGTTAAAAAAAAGTCTTTATATAGGCCGCTTCATTAAATAAGCCGCAGAGTTGAAAGCGTGTGACAAAAGTCGCGGCTTATAGTCCGGAAATTACGGTAATCATATGACAGTGAATAATCGGAGCTATGAAAAAAAAAAAAAGCAAAACGTGAATCGAGATGCAGCAAGGCACGAGCAAGGCATGTATGGTGACAACATATGGACAGTGAGAGATTTATTATTAATATATACATATATATATGTATATATATATATATTTTTTTTTTTTTGCAATTTAAATGTATTGGTAGCATGTTCTTAAAATTCTGTCTCTTGGTTTGGCTAATGTTTTGGCCTAGCTTCACCTTTCTTCAAACAAATATAAAAATACACTTTCAACAGATTTTTTTAATTTTTTTATACGAGGACATTTCACAATGAGGGCTCTTGTTTAGTACAGAGAAGTCATTTTCCAAACAAGCACGGCAGCAATCAAAAGAACCACAAGGAGGATAATAGTCCCAAGGTCCAGTTCTCCACTTTAGCGAGGAAAAGTGGGCCAGGGAAGGAAGGCATGGAGTCCAATTCAAGAAAGCATTTCACATAACATTTTGTTCCTTTGTGGAAGGGCCCTCAGGAGCCTTTTGTCCGGCTTATATGGTCAGATTGGACAGCGAAGGCCGACAGCATCCGTAAGCCGCAATTACGCTGAAAAGCGGCTGAGGGGGAGCGCGGGAAGGTGGCGAAGGTCGCACAGTCAGGTAGAAGGGGCTAAAAAGTGGATCCGGCATCTGCCGTCGGCCTCGTTAGCGCTAACGAGGTCCGCGGAGCCGCGAGGTGGATTTCACGTTTAGCCGATGCAGAGGAAATGAACGGCGTGTTCGTGACGGGCGAAAAAAGCAGTTGTTGGCTTTACGACAGACGTTTAACGCAATCCAATCCAAAAGTGTCTTTGATGTTAACAAAAACAAGTATTTTCACGTGGAAAATACTGGCCGTTTGCCGAACTATTTTTCACAGTCTCAGGAAGGAAGTACATACTCAAAATGTTTACAAAAATGTAATGGAGGTTCTTTCAAGGGGTGTCTTTGATGTTTGCATATAAAGTTATATCCGTTCAAAGACACTATTGGTGTTGACGTTTCCCCCCAAAATTTACATGGGATCAATTGAAGCTTTGTTTGATGGCTACAAAAAGCGCACCTTAGGTTGTTTGTCGTGTCTTTGATGAGTCGAAAAACTGTGCGTCTTTGAAAATGCACGTTCTTGAAAATTCAAGTGTCATGTTTGTGAAAAGGGGTTTCGCTAAACAGTTGCTGTATGTGAAGTTTCTTTTCAGCGGTGTCTGATGTTTGGAAAAAGATCACAATTGAAAGGCGCTAAACTGCCTTTGACATTTGGCAAAAGGAATGTGATCGTTTTAGTTGTTTGTCACTTATTTTGTCATGAAATATTGTTAGCGTAGAAACAAGCCCACGCTAGCTTAATTGAAGACTGCAGCGCTTTTTGATGTTTATCTAAATACGTAGGTTTGGTTCGTTAAAGTGTCTTTGATGATTACAAAAGGCGCACCGTTGGCTTTCCTGATAACTTTATGAAACAACACTTTTCGTGTTTAAAAAAAAAAAAAAAAAAGCACATTAGTATCGTTGACTAAATTATCGTTCACATACATTAGCGTCTTTGATGTTTGCCAAACACATGCATTAGGTTGGTTCGATTAACTTCTTTCTGTCTTTACGAGGCTGTTGAAATTACCTTGCAAGCCAGTGCTTGCAGAGCCCCCGTTTTATGAACGCCAGCCGTTATTTGCACTGAACAGCCTTGACGTCTCTCAAGGTATAGCACATTAACTCGTAATTAACTTATCACCCTTTGAAAACGAGGGAGAGAGGGGGGAAAAAAGGGAATAAGGAAAGGAATTAAAAAGAGGTCGGGGGATGTCGTCCTACGGTTCCGCCGGCTTCCCTCAGCGCGCTAATGAGTGCGTAATTAGAGTCGCCGTATAAATGCCACGCTGGCCTCGGGGATCGCCGACACTGGTGTGAACTATAGCGTGCGTAGATGGCGCAGAACGCTTCACCGGCGTCTTGATGACGAGAGGTCGCACACGCTCAGACGAGAGATGGTTAATGCTGTACATTCGTTTCGTGTTGAAGGTCATGAACAGGAGTGTGTATGTTTTACAGCCTTTGACGAAGCTAACGTAATTTTTTTTTTTTTACTTCAATGTCTTTGATGTTTACAAAATGTGCATGTTAGGTTTACTGAAGAATAAAAAAGTGCATGGTAGGCTCAGCGAGGCAGACGCTGTGAATATTCACCCAAACCGATGAATACGGACGTACGTGTCTTTGAGGTACACAAAACACGGACAGTCAAACCTCGGTTTTCGTCCATAATCCGTTCCAGAAGGCTGTTCGAAAACCGAAACCAGGCTCTTTTTAAAATAAAAATGTTTATTGAACACGTCTGCTCACAATGGAAAGCAACACGCTTCCTCGTGTAAGGAAGCGAGAGGAGTGGTGCGTTCAAGTGCGCTCGGTTTGTTCGAGAACCGAAATTTGTTCGTCATCCGAGGCATAAAAAAACCCGAATTGGTCGAGAACCGAGACGTTCGAAAACCGAGGTTTGACTGGACATGAATGTGTCTAGGTTGAACGAAAAAGTGTCTTTGATGTTTACCAACCACGCGGTTAGCTTTCGCAAAAAAAGGTTAGGTTTGCTGCTGACATGTTTGATGTTTACAGAAGAAAAAAAATTGCATTCGGTCAGATGAAGTGTCTTTGATGTCGGCAAAAATCTACAAGTTGAGTTTCCAAGAAATAGGAGACTGAATTGTTGTTGATGTATTCGGTTAATTGATACCTCTTTGACATGTACCAAAAGGTGTACATTGGATGTGACCCCCCCCCCCCCCCCAAAAAAAAAACATACGGACACACCCACAGGTACACGCACACACACACATACATACTCAAGCACACGAAGCTGACTGCGAGCGGAGAAAACCAGCGGAAAGATCTCATCTCATCGGCTGCCAGGCGCTATTCCAAAGTGGACGCGCGGGAAGGAAATGCTCATCCATCATGTCGTTGCCACCCTGCCCTCCTCCAAAATCCAAACCCCGGGAGACCACCAAACACCTGTCTCCACACTCGCAAAGACCGACACACTCGCAGCGCGGAAATGACACCGGCGGAACGCAGTCATGTTCAAGCGAGTGTTAACCGAAGAAGACATGTTCACGCTTGTGTGTGTGTGTGTGTGTGTGTGTGTAAGAAGTTTGTCTAATGTTCACAAAAAAACAAAACAAAACATTCATTCATTGTGTTTTTGATGCTTACAGGAAAAATGTTTCATTGAAAAATCCAAAAAGCAGGGTGAAACTGTCTTTGATGTTTACAAACTAGCACGTCGGTTTCATTTAAGAGAAGTCTGAACCGTCAGTTATATATTTTTTTTAAACATGAGGCAGATTTGAAAAGTGTCTTTGATGTTTATAAAAAGCACCCGCTTTGAGATCCTTGAAAATTGTCCTCGTTGTTCACCAAAATACCTTCCAAGGGGTGTCTTTGATATTTACTAAAAGCAAGACCACAGCGCTTCTGTCGCCAAGCTGACCGATGTCTTCGCATAAAAGCGGAGAAAACCCCCCCAAAACATTCGTCCAAGGACACACACACATACACACACACACAAAGTGTCTGAGCTTGTTTTGTGCTTGTTTTGCGTTCTTTTCCTCCCAGACAACAACAGAAAAAACCCCAACTGTCCAGTTTTTTTTTCATCCCAAGACCACAATCAGCGCTTAGCCTGCCGTGACCGTTTTCTCCTTCTTTTTCTTCTTGCTCTTCGGGTTAAACTTTGCTCGAGAAAAAGGAGGAACATTTTCCAAAATGGGTGTTTATGTTTTTCCGGAAAAAAGTCACGATCAAACCTCAAAGCCTTTGGCTGATGCTATTTTGGGTGTGTTGATACTTTTAGCTCCAGAATGAGGATCAAAGATGCCGGATGATCACGATATAGTGATGATTTTTTTAAATTTTTAATTGTTGACAGCTTTTTATTCGTATCTATGAAAGCAAAAACAAAAATCGCACTGGGTGTGGATGCACAGGGTGACTTAGTGGTGCAATCGGTGGTAAACCTTTGTGACCATCTGACCCGACGTTTGTTTCTAAGCCTTTTGGTTTTTTGCACGTTGCTCGGAAAAATGTGCATTACAAAAAAATGCACATTTGCAACTGTAGCAACACATGTCGACACATTCCGAAGGCATACGTTCTTTATCCTCTGCCAAGAAAGGACTTAATGACATCAGGTCCATATTCTATCATCATATCTATGTGTAGTATTTCTGTAAGTGTTTTACTACAATCTGGGGGCCGATAAATGATGCCCAAGGAATTAATCCATGAAATAATGATGCACATTTTATTTTTCAATTTTTCTTATTAAAATATTTAAAATAATTGTTGGTGTTTTGTTGCAAGGCTGTAAGCGATTAATGGCATTTTTTTGGTCATTTCAATAGGGGAAAAGGATTCTTGCAGCATTATTGGGAATATTTCGCCTCCATTTCATCATCTGCCACATCATTCGCATGGGATTTTTTTTTCCCCGCACTCCCTGGGACTCGTTTTCTGGCCTTCATTAGGTATTTTTTTTAACGAGACTCCTTATTTCTTTATATTTGTTTCAATCCCGCTGCAATCACCGACTGGGGGGAAAAAAAATGAAAAAAAGTGATGTTTTTGCGGCTGGAGCGTGCATCGCTAATGTCCGCTGGGCCGACGATATTCTAATTCTGACCCACTTGTGTGTGCGTGGCTGTGTGCGCCCGTGCGGGTAAGGCTGAGGATGTTGCCGGTATGAATATCCACATGGAAAAAGATGAGGCTGACTGCAGAATTATGGAAAAAAAAAAAAAAAGAAGATAATTCGACTAATGATGAAGATGCAGATGATGCAGCTGACGTCATCAGGTTCTCGAGGGAAGCTCCTCCATTCATCTCTGATTACTCGTCATTGACAAACAGGCTTTTCTTCCATTCATGCGCGTGGGAATTATCGGATAGAAAAAGAGTTGGATGACAGCAAAGAGCAGGTGAAAAAAAAAAAATAAAATTGCTCAGTCAGCAGTGACGTGAAACAGGGCTGCCACATTCTTTAAATGTGAAGACAAGTTCACCATTGCTGTTTAAATCCGGAATTTAATGAGCACAAAAAAAAAAAGTTGGACTGTTCTGATGAAAGAAAGAAGTCATGTGGGGGGAAAAAAAAAGGAAGAAAAAGAGTAATTCCTTAAAAATATATTTTTTAAAAGGTTCTACTATTATAAAACAGTATTAAAAAAAGATGGTCAAAGAGTCATGTGGGGAAAAAAATGAAGAAAAAAGGTTCTTGTTTACTTAAAAAGTTCAACTGTTTATGACAAGACAAAATGTTGAAAAGCAGGGATCAAAAGTCCCATTTTTCTTTATTGCAAACTAGCAATTATTATGATCAATAGTAGGACTCGTAGGAATCATCGTAATAGGTTAAGGGGCAGAATTAATTATGCCCCACACGTTCTCCCTAGCAACAAGCGATCTTGCTGGTAATCCGGCGAAACTAATTCAATTTCAGGTTTGGATCATTCCCGCACCACACGTTCTACGATACCCAAATGTAACGACAAAACAAGTGACAAACAACGAACAGCGTCACTTAATGTGATTAATGCGCTGGGGGGTAACCTTCAAAGTGATTTCATGAGGCATTTTGCCAGCAAGGTGTCTTTTCCAGGCACACTGCGCTCTCTCTCTCTCTCTCTCTTTCTCTTTGCCTTGGCCCATGTCCACCTTTGAATATTCATTGACAGACGCTCACCGCATTCATTTGTCATGATGGTTATCATATGGCCGGGATGCTTTCATGTACGCGGCTTCAACAGTTGGCGGATGAATGCACGATGGACTCGTCTGTGATGCAATATTCAGCGATAGGGCTGGAGGACGCCGTAAGAGATGTGCAATGACAAATGGAGTTTTTCAATTCATCAATGCTATTTTTTTTCTCCCTTTTTTTTAACCCCCATGCAGTAATTATCCCAAAATTGGACATTTCGGACACTTTGGACGATTTTGGACTGTTGGACAAATGGACACCACAGACAAAACAGTGAAAAATAACTCCACGAAGCTGAAATGTTGCATAGGATGTATATCTATGTCTTGGCCAATTCCCACTGAACATTTTGAGGGGTTGAAAGTGAAAAAAAAATTAAAAGTGAAAAAAGATGTTGCACATTGGAAGAAGGACATTTTTGGGACGTAATACCCTTCATGCAGCCACTTAAAAATACTGCATGAGGGTTAATCTTCTCCAGCCCTGATTAAGATACTTGTGAGTGCAGTAATTTATCAGTGGCCCGGGTGCGTTTTCCACTTCAGCCTGATCAAACAAATAAATAAATAAACCATCATCCATTTTCGTTAAAAAAATTATCCTCACTAGGGTATATACGAGCCTATATATATCGGGCATATATATATTGGTTCCAGCCAATGCGGGACACAGATAAAGGTCCACGCTTATTCTTTTCTTATACCTATATGTATATATATATATATCTCGTATATTAATAAAACCGGAAATTTTAACGTATATATATACGAGGCCGGAGCTATATACCTCTGCATATATATATATATATATATATATATATATATATATATATATATATATATATATCGTATATATATATACGTTAAAATTTATATATATATATATATATATATATATATATATATAAAAAAGAATAAGAATAAGAAAACCTTTATTATGTCCCGCACTGGGGAAATTTGCATATATATATATATATATATATATATCGTAATCTTTTTTTTTAAAGCATACAGTCAAGTCTCACTGTATGATACAAACTATATCTGCTATACAAAAATCTACATGTATTTAATGGTCACTGAAAAGTATTTGAAACAAGTGTTTTTCAAAATAAAATCAAATTCTAAAATTCACCCCCTTTATCATCTGACCCCGCCGCTTCTATGACTCCGCCCCCACGAGCGCCCGTCCTTTCCCAGCCTTTCCCTGCGGAGTCCCCGCCGGGCGCAAAGAATGAGGCGGAAGAAAGGGATGCGGCGCTGCATACGGAATGGCTTGGTGGTGCGTTATTATCCTTTGCGGGGCAAAAGGGGAGGCATTTCGAGAAGTGAAGATCATTAGCGAGGGCCAAAGTCTAAAGCTTCAGCAAGGTTAAAGCACGTTGGGATTCTGAGTCGGCGTTCCCGTACGCGGAATAAGAATCACTACTGATGAACTAAATGTAATGCATGAAAAGGGATTTTTCTGCCCTGTTGAAATTCACAGGAGAAATGGAGGGAATGGGATGTTCGATATCACTTATTTTAAACTCAACTTTATTTATATACAGTCGCACTGAACAATACCAGAACGTGAAGTCACTCTTGGGTACTCACCAATTAGTGATAGTTTGATATATATTATATATATATATATATATCATCGAATCAGTGACTCGATTTCAAGTCACATGACTCGACTTCCTCACTCGTGCTAAACAGGATTCGATGGGTATTTTTTTTTTCAAACAATTCATGTCACTTTTCTCCACTGGTTTTTGGTCTGTTTTACTGCCTTTCACATCACCCCACTCAACCTATCGACTTGGTGCACCTCTTGTTTCCACATTTTGACTGAGCGCGACACCTCCCGCTTTGAATCATTGTGTCGTGGCTTTAATGTCTTTTTAATGGAGGAGGAAAATGACCTGATTTCTTTCAACGAGACAGTAAAAAGGAACATGGCGAATGGAAGACGTGTGGGCGATTATCAGAGTGTGTGTGTGCGCATTGCACACGCGCGAGGGAGAGAAAGCGGGTATGTGAGAAACTAAAAGCAACCCAGAGTGATTGCAGGGTGTCATGAAGCGCTCCTGTGCTGCTCAGTCAGGTCGAGGCGCGCTGTCACTTCCCGTCCTCATCAACGCCTCGTGTGTACGCACGTGTCCGTCCGTGCGTGCGTAACGTGTACACACAAATACGATGACATCCAAACTAGACTTTCTTTGCGTGTCCTGCGGCAACGCTAGCGACCACAAAGAAAGCGTAAAGCATTTTTCTTTGGATTTTCTGATCGTAACAGAAAAGCAGATCCGTAATATTGGCAAATCTCGTGAGAATATGACTCCGTGAATACTTTCAAGTCATTTTTTTTTTTTAAACAGGGTTGAGAGTCTGGGTTTGGGTTTCCATTCCATGATTAAGGTTTTTCAAATCAGGGTTTTAAGACAGGGCTGAGTTTCAAGAAGGGGCTCCAGTTAGGTCAACTGTTACGAGGCAGATTCGCAGTTTTGCCTTATAATCATGTCACTCTAAACCAGTTTTTAACCCTCATGCAGTATTTTTAAGCGGCTGCATGGAGGGTATTACGTCCCAAAAATGTCCCTCTTCCAATGTGCAACAACTTTTTTCACTTTTAATTTTTTTTTCACTTTCAACCCCTCAAAATGTTCAGTGGGAATTGGCCAAGACATAGATATACATCCTATGCAACATTTCAGCTTCGTGGAGTTATTTTTCACTGTTTTGTCTGTGGTGTCCATTTGTCCAACAGTCCAAAATCATCCAAAGTGTCCAAAATGTCCAATTTTGGGATAATTACTGCATGGGGGTTAACCCAACCAGTTCATATGCACCCTTATTAGTGAAAAATAAAAATGTGTTTTTTTACAAATTCAAGACGACAAACACATTTATTAATTACAGAAAAAGTAAATAAAATTACATGGCCTAAGTATATATTTATTTTTAATTGTATTGAATCACGACAGACACACGGTGACGACTGAGCGACCTAAATTTCCCGCAGCACTGATTGGATAAAGCAATGTCATGTGATCATCTGCAGCCAGTGATGGCCAAGCGGGCGTGTCATAACTAATTGGACTGGAATCATCATAATGATACTTCGAGAAGAAGAAGAAGAAGAAGGGTGTGTCTTAACCTCCATGGCAGAGACTCTGTCGAACCCCAGAGACCGATTCACGATCGAACCCAGGTTAAGAACGCTTGCAACCTTGGAAATGTGCGGCTTTTTTTTTTTTCTTAAGAGTTTTTCCATGAAACATGATTAAGATTACACCCCCCCCCCCCCAATTAAATAAATAAATAAATAAATATAAGCAGGTTAGAATATGAAAACTGGAGACAGATCTCATCCTGGAAGAAGAACAAAACAACAAACCCACGCTGAAATGAAAAATCTCCTTGGCAGAAGTAACGCCGAGCGCTTGCCGCTTCCTGCTGTGCCAACGCACAGGCCGTGCCAGCCAACATGGAGGACTTTCAGAGATTTGATTTTTATACTTGCATTTTCTCTGTTTTCTGCTTCAGTCTTTGTGTGTGCCATTCATCCTGTTATATATATATATATTATTTATTTTTTTTAAATACAAAAAATCATACTCAAAGTACAAAACACAAAGAAATGGCTAACGTTGACATGCTAATGCTAACGGTGACGTTGGTATTTGTGGTTTCAAAAGCAACAAATATTTGAAGACAAATGAGGGAGCAACACATGTAGACATAACACAACTATACCTACAAGCATATATTCTTTATCTTCTACCCCCCCCCCGCAAAAAAAAGACGAATATTGCAGTTTTTACAGAGTCACTTACAACAAATCTTTGTCCTCCGTCTCTGAGGACCGAGACATTGCAAGGATCCAGGCAAATGTCTCATGATAGCTCTTACTGACTGACTGCTGAACATTTGTAGGCTTTGTCGCTCTTCTTCCACAATCGCCCTAATGTCTTCTCTTTATATATTTTGTCGGAAACTCAGCAGCCGCCAGCGCCACATTTCCCCTCATCTCCTCTGGATATATATATTTTTTTCATATATCTTATCGCGCTGTGCCCTCGGCTTGCTTTTCTGCGGGGCGTCGATGGCAAGATGATTGACAGGCCGAGCTTATCCGATCTCTCACTCTCTCTCTCACACACACACACACACACACACACACACACACACACACACACAGCACGCTAATCACAGAATCAACACTTGCTAGATTTCCCAGAGCAGGGTGATTGGAAAGGAATGGGGGACACAAAAATGGCCAAAAAACAGTTGAAAAACTCCAAAACACAAGCTAGATTCTCTACATGGCTTTTCATACAAAATCCTTCCCAAAAAAGTGTCTCGTAAATAGTAAACAAAGTCGGAAAAAAATCGGATTCAAAACTTTCCAGTAAATTGCGATAAAAAAAATCACTAGCAAATTTTGGTACAAATTTTGGGACAAAATCCTGCCAAATGATTCTAAATTTGACAACTCAATAGAACCAAAAGTACAAAATGCTGGTGAAATGCATTATTACTTTTTGTATAAAATCCTACTAAATCTTTCTAAATTCGATGACTCAATATGAGTCAAAAATTGCAATTATGTCTGCTCACCCCATCATGATATTTGACTTCAAAAATCCCAAAACCTTGCCACCAAATAGTAGCAAAGCTACATCCTGTCTGCTTAATGCTAATAGCATGAAAAATATTAATGTTTGTTTTTTTAATCCTACCCAATCCTATCTAGTAGCAAAAGTACCAACGACTGTATCTGCTTCCTTTTGGCTGCTAGCTTGCCCCCGGAGTCTCTTTTCATGTGGCGTTTTGTGTCACGAAACGACCGAAAACGGCATCCCCCGCATCAGCTTCTGTGCTGCGTGACATTTGTTGTTGTGTTGACGTTGTGCAGCCTCACGTGCAACACATCGACAGCGCCAGCCGCCGCGCTAAAAATAGAGCCGGCGTGTTTTTTCCTTCTTTTTTTTTTTTTAATATCCCCTTCTTAAATATGCATGAGATTAACGATTCGAGCGCAGCCGCCTGCTGACTGACAAGCTTGGTTTACGAGCTTCCCGTTGCGTTGTTGTGGGTGAGGCGAACCGCGTCCACATCAGCGATATGGCATCGTGTCACCTTTGCATCATGCCAAAGGCTGTCAATTACCTTCCTTTTGGATGATTTTCTCTGTTCCTCCAGTTGTACAATTATGAAGAAACATGAGCTTCGTGTCAAGGTCCCATGTTGCGAGAAAGTGGAATTGCTATCTAAATTATTTGAAAAAACAAAAGCAAAAGTGCAACCTCAACAAGGCAGGCAGAAGATACATTCATATCATACTTCTTTGTGGGAGCATTTCGTTATTACTCGGTTGAAATGTCTCCAAAAGAAAATGCACAAAATATTTTAAATCAATTTTATAGTATCTCAAAATAATTAAAAAAAAAATACGGACACAAACAGGGAAAAATTGGACTGGGATATATGACTGATATCACGAAATAAGTATTTATATATATATATATATATATATATATATATATATATATATATATATATATATATATTTATATATAGGGTATATCCCAGCCGTAGTACCAGCCAATCGCAGGGCACACAGAGACGAACAACCATCCACGCTCACACTCATACCTAGGGACAATTTTAGAGTGCCCAATCAGCCTGCCATTGCAAACACACAGAAATGTACCTTCCAGCAGAAATGTTTCAGCAAAGAACGGTCCACAGTTCAATATAAATGCAATATAAAGTATAGCATTAGCAATATATTTGTAGAATAAATCGAATAAATTAGCAATGGCATAGAAAACACAGCATAAGGTGGCTGTGCTGAGACCAAAATAACATTTGAAAATAGAACACAACTGTAAGAGAATAGAACCTAACTACGCCATGGATTAAGAAAAAAAAAAAAAAAGAAATGAAAATGCATCCAAATGAATCCAAAAAGCTGTTGAAATGGAATGAAGTGACAGTGATGTCACAGTCCTCTTTCCCTGCATCACTAGCCGACATCTATTTTTAGTTCTGCTGTGTAGTCGTTCTCTTTTCTTGTTTGCTTTCGCTTTCGTCCGTCTTTGTGTACTCACGTGCCACTTGGCATGCGTGGCAAGCGGGCGCATGTGTCCCCATTTGTTTCCATGGATTTTCCTGGAAGTTGATGTGCGCCCACGCGGCAAAAAGTCCTCTCACGGGTCCCACCAGATCTTGAACCGTTTGGAGAAAAAAATTGGTGGGGAAAATTTGGAACCCCCCCCCCCCAAAAAAAAAATCGAAGAACTAATGAAAATATTTTACAATCATTTAAACATATAAATAAATATACAACAATTAGAAGAACAACAGGGGATTTAAAGATATTTTTTAAAGTCTGTGTGATACCACAACAGTCTGAAACACAGCAAAGGCTTTAGAAAATAAAGGTATCGATGAGATAACATATATAAAATCAGATCTTGACAACAACAAAAAAATATTTGACTTTATATTTTGACATTAAACACATTCGAAGGAAAATACAAAAAATTAAAAAAGAAATCACAAAGTGCATTCCAAAACATTTACAGAAAACAACAGCACTTTATAAAGTGAGTCTGAAATGTATTCCAGAAAAATTACACATTCTAAAAGAATTCCCCCCAAAATACAACAAAAATGTGTTACGTGTTCATTTTTTTAAAAACTTTCATTCCACAGCAGTTTACTCTATAAAAACACAATAATGTAATTAAGTGGAATGTAAAGAATTCAACATCATCATCATTTCAGACTGCAGCTCAATCCATTGTGCTGTTCCTTCTTACGTGCTCGCCTTGGCCACAAGGAAGCAGTACCGTTGAAAACAGTCAAGCGGATGGATATCATGAATAATAGAATTGGAAAAGGAGGGTAAAGAACACATTCCTGTGTTTTTTTTAAAAATGTTATCTCTCAGCATGTGTACATCGTTCCATGCATCCATCCATCGCTTTGAAAGCCATGTTTATCGATGCTAATGATAGCATTAGGTCATCAAGGGCATTTTCCATGATATGTCAGCATTAAGCTGGCGGGCCGTTCCTAGGGCACAGTTATTTGAACTTCGTTGATTTTTTTTTTGGGGGGGGGGTGTAAAATTGCGTGTGCATGTGCAAGCGGAGGACGTGTGGAGGAGACATATGTCCCTGCGCAGCACACTTGATCAAGTCCATATGGACGCTGGTTGGTGCGCTGCTGTGACCATGTGCAGGAAATCACTCAGCTGCCAAATACTCAAGCTGCTTCAAAGTCACTCTTCCAAACTCGCTTTCTCGTTTACCTCCAGAGAAAAAAAGAAAAAAAATGTCATGGAGAAAACTTTATTGAAATCAGTCCACTACCAAATGTTTGCTCGCTAATTTGCTGTTATCAGTGTTTCATGTTTGTTAACAACTTAGATGACAGGGACAATAATGTAAAACAAATAGTAAGAAAACAAACTTTTTAAAAATTATTTTCTGTATATACTGTATATAACATACAAATATATTATTCGCTAGCTAGCTAGCTGTCTTAATGTTTAGCTAGCTGGCTATCTAGCCAGCTAGCTAAATAATACAACCAATGCTTTACTTGTACATATTACATATTCGCTCCTCTGACACGTTATTCTCATGATTATAATTTTTTTATTTGCACTGGCACCATTCGTGTTCCAGGAATGTTACGTGCGGTAGTATTTGTAATTCCGCTTTTATAAAAATCTACATAGACAGAGAAAGTCGAAGAAAGAAAGTCAGGATATTGAATAGACAGACCTGAAAACCTGGACTCACCCCCACTCACTCATTTTTAATAAATGCTTATATCTATATTTTATCATTTATATTTTTTTATATACTTTTTGTTCTTCTGCTACTCACTTTCATAATTTTGCTGCTGTAAACCTAACCCTAACCCTAACTCTTAAATTGGACACATTGTATGCACCAGTGCCTTAGCACAATGGAGCAGGAAGTAGACGGCTGTGTTTTATTTGTTTTTTTTGGGGGGTCATGTTTTTTTTTCTGATAAAGAAGCCTTAAATGTTGATAGATTTCATAGATTATACTACAAGGTTGTTAAATTAATCCAAATGCGTTTAGTGTGCATCCATGGCTAACTTCAGCTTGTTTACAGTGCAAATGCTAGCTAAGTAATGGCTAACGCTGTTACTGTGCCGAATCTGGACAGGCTCCCCTGTAATGTTTGATCACAATGACACACTTTCCGAAACACAAGCGATAATGCTGTGCGCTTGTGCACGTCATTGACTCGAGTGGGGTGGTGGTGGGGGGGGATTAGTGAAGTGAAGCTCCAGTACATTCAAATCCTGCTTGTGGTTTTCAAACTACAAGCGCCACACTTCATAAACCTTTCACACCACAGTTTGACCTAGCAACTGATTATTTCTATTCCCGTTATTTCCTATGAGGGCTAAAGTAGTGAGCATGTGGTGGGGCACTGCCCCTCATGTAATGAAAATATGAGTGGCTGCTCTCAGATCATCTTATTTACTTTTTTTATTACTCTTTTTTGACACAAGGCTCAGTGCAATCAAAATTCCTCCACCGTGTCCGTGTGTGTGTGTGTGAATGTGAGATGCAGAAATAAACGGCAATTATTAGAGCGAGTCAAAGTTTCATCATGCTAATAAGGACTCTCCTCAATAGCCCACGGGGATGGCGTTATCATTTCCTGTATGGCCAACGCCCCCGCCGCCATTTGACATGGCAGCCGTTCACGAGCTCACATGCACGTTCACATAATGTGAAAAGTGTGCAGGAAAAAAATGGAGGGCTACTTGAATGGAAATTGAAACGTGAGTCAGGCCCTTTGGCGGCAACACGCACACACGCGCACACACACACACACACACACACACACGCAGTAGTAATGGAGGTTGTGGTACTTGACGCTGGAGATGAAACTAATCCGCAAACAATCCTGATTGTGTTGCTGTTGCAGTGAAGTGATGACGTCATGCTGGATGGATTAAAGTCAAGTGAGAGGGCAAAATGAGAGAGTTTTGTACCGTTCCTTTTGCGGCTCAGCAACGTGCGAACTGACAGCTGTTAGAAAAGAGTGCTTGCTGGTTTACATTCAAACTTGACGCCGACAGCCAGGGCAAGTGACGTCATACAAGTTTAGCATGTCGGCGCCCTCATGCTTTGACGACCTCAGTTCGTTCCTCTCGCTCAGTCAGGCTGGGGCAATGGACCTCTTTTATGTCCAATGCTAATGCTAATGGCTTTTTCTATATTTCCTCAGAAAATATTTTGTTTGTTCATGAATGTTATTGTTATTATTGGACGAGAAACATTCTCGCCCTAATGAGAAATGTCTTTTCTCGCTAGCGCTAGCTTATTTGTCTAGCGTGAGCGAGCTGTCTGTGAACGTTGCAGTGAAACCGTGGCAGCAGAATTGGACTTACACTCTTTCCTCAAAACAACGGTACCGACAATTTCTCATTCACACACAGCAAGTTGTCAATACAACAACAAAAAAAGGGACCGCAATTACTTCAAGTATTTGCAGTTCGTGGTGATTATGAGAGATACTATTGAGAACGTTTCTCGTCCTAACCAGGAAGTTCGTTCACGCAGGTAAATAAGCTCGCACTAAAACAAATTTAAATGATAGGTTGCTAGCTAGCTAGCCAGATATTATGTACGAAATTATACATGCTTTTATTATGCATGTTTTTATTGCGTCATGATGGTTCACAATGTCATATTATGCAAATGTGTTATGGTTTTTGTTTTCTTTTCATGCTAACACCCGACTTCCATTTGCTAACATGTTTGCCTATAAAGGACTGCAACAACAGATGACTACACACGCAGGCACGCACGGGATTAAAGGGCCAGTGATGGGGGAAGGGAGTCCTATGCTCTGTTTTTTCCTCCCCCCCCCCCCCAATCTTTTTGCTTTGAGGATGACGGCCAGCACTTGTGTTACATAACACAACATCAGCCTGGAGTGAGGCTGTGTGCCGTGCGTGCGTGTCACACTAAGCAGTGCAACACACAGCAACACTTTAGAGGACTGCGATGCCATTAGTAGTTACTTGTGTCGAACTTTGAGTTGCTCCTGGAGTACTAAGAATTGGAATTGGACCAGCAGTTTTTGAATTTCGGTGCCAAATTGCATAACAGTGCAACATTGTGAAATCGGCCCGAAAATCAGCGTGAAATTAGCAAAAGGCTTTAACTCGTTTTACCACATTTGAGGATGTCTTTAAAATCCGTTCCCAGGTTTCAGAATGTCTGCTTGAAGATCGGCTTAAAAGTATTTCCTCCCATTTCAGAATTGGCTCATGGCGTTTTAGGCTGCTTCGTTCTTTCCGCAACAAAACATTGCAGTAATCGAGTGCAACAAAACGAGCCGACTCAAAATGTCTCGATTTTCACTTGTTATCTACATAAAAAAATTAACAAACAAACAAACAAAAAAATCAATATAGCAATATAGGTTTTTTCCCCCCCCCCTCTCCCTCCCTTGTGGTTTCTTTCTGACTTCCGGGTTGAGTGAACGCTGGCGCGTTTGGCTGCCACTGCTCAACCCGCATTGTGTTTTATTGTTTTTGTTCCTGATTGTAAAGTGTCCTTGGGTGTCTTGAAAGACGCTGATAAAAAAATGTATTACTATTATTATTATTATATAGGTGACACGAGGCCACCCGGCTTGCTTCCGCAGAAGCAGGAGGAAATAGGCGGTGCTTTCACTTCTCAGCCGGTGGAGCGTTCAAGTGCGTTTATAGATTTGTTCTCAAGCTATTTCCACCACTTGTAATGTGTTAATAATACGGAAAAATAACAGACCAAGTGAGGACACAGCAATATTATCGATTTGTGAAGCAATCAATCAGAGGAAAAGGGGCTCGTCTCCCTTCGCAGTTTTCCACCCGAAATGTGGGTATTGCAAAATCTGCGTAATGCCGTCTGGCTGTAAATTATTGCCCATTTAATTTGTGTGTGTGGGGGGGGCACACCGCCTGTGGAAAATTTGGTTCTCCTTTCCTCCATTTTTGGAATCTCTGCGTTTTCTGCATCTGGTAATGTCTGCATAAAATTGTAACGTCCCGCGTTTAAAACTGTTGAATCATTTTATAATGTTCCACATTTTGGGATGTCGGCCTGAAACTGCCCATGAGCGAAGCCACACAACAAAGAGCGACACAGCGGCGTGAAATATATCTCGCTTTATTTTGCATATTATGAACAATTCCTGATATCCATGCATACAGTATAATGAGATCACAGGATGGCCTGGTTTCTAAAATATATGTTCCACATCATGAATGGGGGCGGGGGGGCTTGTATTGCAGGGTGTAATAAGAATAAGACAGCACTTCATTAAGTGTTACACTGTCACAAATGAGCTTATTATTCAATGTTTTGTCTTGGCGTGGCTTGGGTGGAACCTGATATATATAGATATATTCATATATACTGCATTACTAATATAGCTACATTGAAAATAAATATGATGATACCATCAGTGTAAACAACAGGTTGGACATATGTTGACCGGACTCCATCTACAAAGCAAAAAGTGCCCGATAAGATCAGAAAAGGTGAACCCTGTTGTACCACCGGAGGCGGGGCATCAGAAGTTGCTTCTGATCAATAGCAATTGCTAGCGGACTTCTAGAAACTGCTATGATAGTGGACCACCTGGAGTTGCTACACCACCAGGAGTTTGTGCAGACTACTAATGGACTTCTAGTAGTTGCAAGCAGGCCACTGGAAGTTTCTACAGGACCACCCGGACCTTCCCCAACGTCGAGAGTTGCTAGAAGATCACTAGGAATTGCTAGCAAACAACTAGAAGTTGCGAGTGGACCATCAGGAGTTTCTTGTGGATCAGCAGGAGCTGCTCGTGGACCGCCAGGAGCTGCTTCAACACTCAGAGCTGCTAACAGACAACTAGAAGATATTAGTGATCACCAGCGGTGGCTAGTGCACCACCAGATCCTTCGACGCAGTCACTAATGGACTAGCTTGAGTCGCAACAACATCAGGAGATGCTAGCAGACTATGAGCGGACCACCAGGAGGTCCAAGAAACTACAATACAATGACAATGAGTGTGAACTCCTACTAAGAGTTGCTAGCGGACTACTAGCGGGCCTCGTAGACCACTGGGAGTTTCTAGAAGATTACTAAGGCTTGCTAGTTGACCACGATTAGTTACTAGATGACTTCAAGGATGTGATCTCCAACCACTCAGAGATGCTCGGAATGTCAGAAATTGCCTACAGACTACAGGGAACTGTTAGTGGTGCACCAGCGCTTACTAGCTGACTTATAGAAGTTGCTAGCAGACCAATGGCGGGCTAATAGCAGATAGAAGGACCTAGCGCAATACCAGGAGTTGCTAGTGAACGACTCGAAGTTGATAGCGGACCACCGGGAGCTTCTACATTACCAGGAGATACTAGTGGACCACTAGAAGCTTCTAGTCGACTACTTGCCGCCACCCAGCTCCCGAAGCGGACCACCAGAAGTTACTAGCTGACGTCTCGGAGTTGCTCCCAGACTCCAAGTGTTGTTTGCAGACTACAAGCTGACCACTTGGGAGTTCCTGGCCGACCAGCAGAAAATTGGGTCCGGCAATCATCCAGCTTCAAAGCAAAGTGTCTGATAATAAGATAGTATCATAATATGCACCCCTGTTGTAGTGATTGTGGAGGTCAGATTAGCACCGTGTCACAGTCACTTGAGGCTTTTCCATGATTTCATATTTGGTTGTTTTTTTCCCCATTTGCATTTTTTTTTTCATACCGAATCCACCTTGACGCGGTTATTGTTTGTCGTAAGCGGCGAGGGCGAGGGCTTGCTCTTGAGCCTGTCGCCGCCAGCGCCGGCCTGGTCGTTGGAGCTGTCCTGGAAGAAAAGTCTGGCGGTGCAAAGCGACACCACGATGCGCTTGTACTCGCGGCGGAAGTTCTGGTTGAGCACGCCGTAAACGATGGCGTTAAGGCAGCTGTTGAAGTAGGCCATGAAGTAGCTGGCCACAAACAGCCACTCGGGCACCAGGGGCAGCGCCACCTCGGGCCGGATGGCCACCGCCAAGCCGATGAGGTTGAGGGGCGCCCAGCACACGGCGAAGAGCACGAAGACCACGAACATGGTGACAAAGTTGCGGACGTCGTGAGGCGTCAGCTTGGGCCGGTTGTCGGGTTTGACTCGGCGCCGCACCTGGATCACCAGGATCCAAATGCGCAGGTAGCAATAGGTGACGATCATGATGGGCAGGATGAAGTGGAAGAAGACCACGGCGATGGTGTACGCCGAGCTGGCCGACTGCTCGAAGGTACACGAGTAGACGCGCGGGTCGTAGCGCAGCGAGCCCACGAACAGGTTGGGCACGATGGCCACCACCGTCAGAGCCCAGATGAGCACCACGTAGCACAGCGAGTTCTTGTCGCTGTACAGCTTGTCGTACTTGAGGCTGTGGCAGATGTAGCAGTAGCGGTTGAGGGCAATGCCGGTGATGTTGAAGATGGAGCCGATGACGCTGATGCCCGTCAGGAAGCCGCTGATCTGGCAGTGGGCGTAGCCCAGGTTCCAGCCGTTGTGGAAGATGGAGGCCAGCACCAGCGGATACGGGTAGATGGCCACCACCAGGTCGGCCACCGCCAGGCTCACCACGAAGATGTTGCCTGTGCCGCACACGGATACAAAGCGCAAGTGAGCGAGGGCTGTGCAATTCAAACACGTTTATTTTTTTTTCCTCAGACACACTGTCCAGACAATTAGACTAATAAAATAAAATAAATAATAATATCACCCAGGCCAGCGTTATCGCCAGAGCGTCAGGCAAAAAGCGCGATGCGAGCAGGCCATTTCGTTTGTGCGGCGTATTTATTCTTTTAATTTAGTTTGGATTAGTTTTAGTATTCGTTTTTCATTTTTGCACAGTGTTTGTCAAGTGCAAGATTAAAAATGAAAAAGTCAATCAATATTGTGTAATTAAATCCACAAGAATTCCGAAATGACCTTTTGGAACTTCTTTCTTCTGTTTGGACGTTCGGCAGTACTGAAATAAATTCGTTTAAAATGAATCCTGGAAGCTCACGTACGATATTAGCCGACAAAGATGAACACGAAGGACGATTGTTATTTTTAGTCCATTTATGAACCGAAATTGCCATTTCAGTTAGTTTTAGATTTTTTGTTTTTTATTTTATTTTGGTCATGAAATACATTTTTTTCCCCCCCAATTTTTGTTGGGGTTAATGTTTTTTGTTGTTGTTAATTATAATAACCTCGGTCTGGACACGCATTCGCAAGTGAAAGGTCTCGATCTGTCCATTCACATATACTCATATTGTCAACATGTCTGTCCATTCACATCAATGCATGTTCACATCAATCAGTCTGTGCATTCACACACGCGCGCGCACACACACACACAAACACAAACACACACACACACACACACACACACACACACACACCAAGTTTTGGTCACGCGCAGAAGAATCTTCCAGTTCGGATGCTGACGTTTCGACAGCGACAGCATCAGTGCTGGAAGCGACTTAACGCTGACTGTCCATGCGTCTGTCAGCAAGCCCGCAGCTAATCTGTGGCGACACACTAATAGCTGAGATCTCGATCTGCTTTCACGACTGGTCTTCTCCCGGGGGCGGGCCCGGCATCGAAACGCTACACTGGATTGTTGCAGTTCGCCAGCAGCCTTGACCTTGGCAAGGATACAAGCGGCTAGCCCTTTTAGCTTTGCTTTAGCGTGAGGCTAACCTCTAAAAAACCAAATCATTTGTCTCACATTGTCATCAAGATTAATCTGCTTGTGTTTGTTAAAAAAATATAATATAATATTGGTAGCTGCAGGGGAGGAATGACAAATCTATTTTTCAAATCGTTCAGCCATGGGTTCAAGCTAGCCTGTTTGCTAGCGGTTTGTCCATTCACGCTCCAAAGAATGACAACATAAAGTCTTGTCACTCGCATCCCCATATGAACCGTGGTCTACCGATCCCCCGTACACCCGCGTGAAAGATTGAAATGAGACGCTTTTATGTTTTTGCTCAGTCGAGCACAATGTGAGACAATAGCAGGCAGCAACGCGGACGCCTTTCGAAACTTTTCTTTTTTTTTTTTTCTCCATTCTCCCTGGGATTTACTGAGTCATCCAAAGGCTGCTGTCACTTCTGGGGCATCCCCCTCCCCCCCCCCCCGATGAGCTGAAGGCCTCCAACATAGCTTGACTGTCTCCGAGAAATATCCGCACCGATGACCGACACCTACGCTGGCCATTGTTTATATGGGAAATGTGTAGCTTGGGTTTGCTAATGTTCAAGGCAATTTCTGTAGTTTCTAATAAATTTCCGTAGGGATTTTTGCTAACATTTCAGTGGCATTTGAAGAGCCAACCTTCAGCCAACCTTTTTTTCCCCCCAAAAAAGTACTTCCCAAGGTCGATGAAGGACAAAGTTGTTGCTCGAGGGGTGGAACATGGTTTCTGTTCCAAAGTTATTTCAAATGGCGTCCAACATGGGGCCTCAAAATCCCCAAACCTCAGTTGAGGTACTTCCGATGGACATAGAAAGCTGTTGTCTACAAAGCTCATAGTAATTAAAAAAAAAAAAGTGGAAACATTTGGATTCAGATATGCACAAACTTCAGTTGAATAGTTAAAAAAAATATATATATTTATATATCCCCAAACCCACCAAATCAGTGTTCAGCAACTTCCCGATCCTCCAAATCTCAACCCAGCTACTTCCCAAGAGCACAACGTGGTACATACCCTTGCAAAAGTAAAAATATCCTGGTAAATATTCTCTTTATTTATTTATTTGTTTATTTATGTGCATATGTATTTATTTATTTATTTATTTTCAAATGGAACGACCCCCCCCCCCCCCCAAAAAAAAATCACAATAAATTTCTATTTGGCACAAACCCGATTCCCCGAAAGACAGAAGAAAATAGTTCAGGTAAAAAAAAAAAAAAAAATGTCAATGAAACACTGCGCCAAAAGCTGTCAAATCTGTCTGTGGCTACTTCACGCTGCAAAACGTCCCCACAAAACTTCCGCGCATCATCAGAAATCGTGGCTGGTATCGATGTCAAGCGCACGCCACGTAACGCGGTGCTCAAATGTGCTTTTCGACTTGGAGTTCTTTCAAAAGCAAAAGATCTCCAGCCACCTGTCAAATCTCTGTTGGGCCATTTCCTGAGCCTCCAAAAATCCCAGCTCAGGCACTCCCCAAGGACAAAAGGACACAGTTGGTGTTGTTGGAAAGCTCACGCTGCAAAATGCACTCGGCAAACTTTTGAGAGCTTTACCGCAACCTTCATTTTATCGTCTCCGACAAAACCCCACAAAAGTCTGTCCAATCCATGTTCAGCTACTTCCTGATGCCCAATAACCCAATCCGGGTTCTCCCTAACGGGCAAAAAAAAAGAATAGGGCTCATAAGCGCATTAGGTTCTTGACTAAATTTCCTTTTCAAAGTGAATTTTACGCCACAAAATTTGACTACGTGCTCATCTTGAAAACCAAAGTTTGGGTTCGCGCGAGGACATCCGGAAGACGCTCCCTTGTAAAACAGAAATACGGCCCAAAATCTGCCAAGTGTGTGCAGGATTCCTTTTCCGACCCACAAAAACAGCGCAGGGCCTGTCCTCACGTCAGAGAAGAAGGTGTTGGGTAAGGTTTGGAAGGCCGCGACGAAAACATGCTCAGCACGTACCTCAGACAAAACTGAGTTGCGCAACCGAAGCCAACAAACGCGCGTTGGGCCACTTCCCCCCCGGTCCCCAGTCGAGGCGCCTCCCAAGGACACGGCAGGACCGTCAGCGTCGAAAAAAAACAAACAAAAAAACAAACAAAACAACCAAACTACCTGCTGCCAAAATCCCTGTTTGGCCACTTCCCAATTTTCAAAAATCCCAGCCTGAGCACTTCCCAATGTCGTCGACGGACGTGACCGCTATTGTCTCAAAGTCCGCGGCAAATCTTCCGTTTGATGACTGCCGTCCTTCCTTTCAGAGTGACTCCCAAAACGGAACGATGGCCCCCCCCCGGAACCCACCAAAAACCATCGCTTCCCACTGTCCGAAATTCCACTTCCCAAGGACATGCCGGCTATTGTTGGAACTGCTCACACCTCTGGAATCGGAGAACTATTTGCTCCATCCGTGCGCGGGGTTTTATTTACCTTGGTCAGCTACTCTGTGGCCCCGCTCTCATTATGACCTCCCCCCCCCAAGGAGACCAACGCCAGCCAAGAGCCTAATTGGACATTAGCTCCGAACGTAAGCGTAAGCCGAAACGGCATTTTACGCTTAATCCCGGCCGCTTTCGTTTCATTAGCGGTCGATCTGCACCGAGTCAGTCACTTGGCTGGAAAGAAGAGGGGGGGGGGGGGGGGGGGGGAAATAAATAAAGTTCACACTCGGCTGAGTTTAGCGTGTTGAGAAAGGGTATGAGACGGCCACCTTGGCGCGTCTCCGCGGGGATGTTGTTTCGAACGCCGCTGAGCTGTCTCCTTCCGCTGGACCGCGCCGCATCATAACATCGTTAGGCGGGGGCGCTCGCCGCCGGGAGTCGTGCGGTTTTGCCCGCCGCCGTGACTCGCATCCGGAGCGCCCAAGTTCAACCTTTGAATGCATACACATACAGGCTTGGAACGCAATTGAATGGATTTGGAAACAAGAGCGGCTTGACGAGGTTGATTTGACGCGGCCGTCTGGGAAGGGGGTTGGGGGGGGGGGGGGGGGGGAAGGTGTCGACCGGATTCAGGGCGAGGCCTTGAGTCATTCCAACGCAATTTGACAAGAACATCCGCCGGATTAGAGTGGCTTGCAACTTCACAAGGGGGGGAAACAGCGACTGAGGAAAGCAACCGTCATCGTCGTCGAGCAGAGGGGAGACTTTTTACAAAGCAGGCATTTATTTGCGTTTTCAAAATACCGTACTTCCTTATGGAGTTGCTGAGAAAATGTCTTAAGTCATAGAGCCAAAGTAAGGCTGAGCAAATGTATGGCTCGAAAGCAGGGGTGTCAAATTCATTTTTGTCGTGGGCCCTTGGAGGGCCGTTATGACTGAGATCAAATTTTTAAAAAAATCAATAATTATGGTTTATTGTTGACATTACTGTCATGAGGGGTTTGGTTCTAAGAAAATGCTGACAATATGTCTCTTATTTATTACATATGAGATTTTAGCAAGGTTCACGTAAATTGACATGCTTGATCTGCTTCCGCGGGCCAAATAAAATGACGTGGCGGGCCGGATCTGGCCCCCGGACCTTGAGTTTGACACCAGTGCTCTAAAATGTCACTTCTGAGTGACTTGGTTGAAAATTACAATCCATCCATTTTCCGATCGCTTTATATAGGGGTTGAGCCTATCCCAGCCGTCTTCGGGTAGTAGGCGGGGGACACCCTGAACCGGTTGCCAGCCAATCGCAGGGCACGCAGAAACGAACAACCATCCGCGCTCACACTCACACTGCAGGAGTGTTCAATCAACATGCCGTGCATGTTTTTGGAATGTGAGAGGCAACTGGAGTACCCGGAGAAAACCCACGCAGGCACGGGGAGAACAAAGCAAACTCCACACAGGGAGGCCACACAGGGAGGCCCACTACAATCCAAGAACGCATTTGATGGCTTTCAGACACAAAACAAATCATCATTTAACCCCCATGCAGTAATTATCCCAAAATTGGACATTTTGGACACTTTGGACGATTTTGGACTGTTGGACAAATGGACACCACAGATAAAACAGTGAAAAATAACACCACGAAGCTGAAATTTTGCATAGGATGTATATCTATGTCTTGGCCAAATCCCACTGAACATTTTGAGGGGTTGAAAGTGAAGAAAAAATTAAAAGGTGTTGCACATTGGAAGAGGGACATTTTTGGGACGTAATACCCTTCATGCAGCCGCTTAAAAATACTGCATGAGGGTTAAAACAAACAAACAATTTGGATGCGATATTTCTATAACTGTGCATCATATCAGTGATTCCCATTAGTGTGCCATGAGAGGTCTAATGGTGTGCCAAGAGGTAATGATCGAATGTCACTTCATTGGTGAGAAAATTATTTATCAATAACAAACAGTCTCTCTTTCTACGCCAGCAACTTTGAGTGACAGAAAGAACAAATCAATCACCTTCTATTAGAGGGCAAAAAGTATGATATTGGCAACCCATATCCTCTTTTTGCCTCGGCTCAATAAAGGTTGGCTATCACCGCCTCAGACTACCCCGACGACTTCTGCTACGACGAATACCCGACATCAAGTCTCGTCGGCGGATTAGGAAAGTACAAAAATGAAAAGCGAAAAGTAAGCCCCCCCACCCCCCCCACCCTGCCCGCCTTCATCCTCTCCTTTGGGCAGAATTTACCGCCAACGGTTCTTTTCATGCATGCTAATGTGCGCGGGAGAAAGTGCACTCCAGCTGTATGAATCCATTTCAAGAATGTGCCCGGGATTTATATGTTAATGATTTAAAAAAAAAAAAAATGACACGTATATAATGACAATGTCAGGGCTGGTTTTCGAGAGCGTCTGGAGACTCTGAAGGAGTCCCGGGAATGTCGAACAGTTCACAGACACGGTATGATTTTCAAGTGTAAAAAGACTCTGCAGACACCGTTCCATGATTATTATTTTCAAGGTGCGGTGAGTAATCAATTACTGGACATCTCATCGATCGTCGAATTCATTGAATTTTATTGCCGATCATAAGTGAATTGTTGAGAAAAATGCTCGGAATTTCAGGTTCTTGACAGTAGATTTTTTTTGGGAAAGTGGATTGCTTTTTGTGATGAATCATCATAAAACATTTGCGTTTGTTTGGGAAAATTATTTTTGCCAATTTTTAAACCGCAAGCAAATGATCATTAATTAATTTTGGAAAAAAAGTTAGAATTTAAAAAAAAATCTGATTCATCGATGAATCGATAAAATAAATGACGGATTGATCGCTGATTAAAGATTTTGCATTAGCCGCGAACCTCAAATATTTATTTTGATGTTTTTTTTTCTGTTTGGTTTCACTCAAAAACATTCTTTTCACGTTGGCTCCACAAAATAATGCACTTTTCCGTTTTGCATTTTGGTGACCTTCAAACCAAACCTTGACATCCCAACTTTAGATTGACACGCGGATTCAACGTCGACTGTAATGGTGGGCTTCCATCTCGAGGCTTTTCCATGAGGTCAAGTCACTCCAAATATCTCTCGCAGCCCAGATACTTTGAATTGCACCAAAAAACAGCAACCGAGGAACTTTTCGGATCCCGCCAGAAATACACTTCACAAAGTACGTTCCGCTGCGCTTACGATTGGATTTGAGAGATATTGTCTTTTCGTGAATGAAGCCAGTTTTCATCTCCCGGCCTACCTGATCGAATCTATTTACAGAAGCCACAAAGCGCATACGCGCCCGCACGGGCTGGAACGTCAAGAGCCTTCATAATCAAAGACAGAAGAAGGTTGGGCGGCCACGTCTGTATTGCTCTTTTCGGAGATGTGCGAAAAGAGATGTGGATTTTAGGTAACGTTCCACATGCCGCCTGACCGAGTTGGCCCCTGAGATCGGGAAATCCCGAGGCAGAGCAACACGGCGGGGGAAATGGACGCGGTTTGGGAGGGATGACGGTCACACGCTTTAAAAATGTTATTTATTTATTTTTAAATCATACACTGGTGCCTTGTGATTCGAAGGACCCGAGTTTTTTCGAGGACCGTCATTCGGCAGATTCATGGAGAATTTACGCGCTGCGTCTTTGAAACGTCGCATTGCCAGAAGGAGCAACATGGCGAATGAGACCGAACTGAACTTCATTCAACTGTCTCCAAACTTTTGAACTGACATGTGGACGTGTTCAGGGTGGAAGTGAACGACAACAAAAACCAGGACGTCCGCTACTGTGCCTTTCTGTGACTCTTCCAGTCTTTCAGTCTCGCCCTTGGTCCCGACACTGTCACACTCGAAGCTCCGTGGCACTGCGGCATGCCACTAAAATCATTTCCTATCGCGATTATTGTGACTGAAATCTCAATGATTTTCTTCGGAGTCCAAAGCGACTTTCAAGTGCCCTCGTCCAGTAACTCGCAAGCGCAACAAAAAAAAATTAGCATCAGAAAACCCTGTTTTGATTTCAAAGCTGCGCCATTCGATCCCTACTCGCAATACCGAAGGGAACCGAAAATCGAACATTGCAACCCCGAGTGAAAAATAAACAAACAGAAATGAATGAATGAACATGCAACGGCGTTCATGACTTCTTTGCGGAGAGCGATCGAGTTGGGCGAATCACACGGCGCGCTCACGGCCCGCACGAGGCGAAGAGCCAGCGCGGGTGCCGGGCGTCAGCAAAATAAGCCAAGCGCTGCCATATTAGCGACAGTTTGACAGAGCCGCACGTCAGCAGAAAGCCTTTCGTCGCGCTCCCCTTCAGACGGGGAATTGCCACGTCGATGTTGTCCTACTTAAGCAAAAAGGACAAAAAGGATGCCTGGCGGACTTTTGCGGGCGCTACGGCGGAAGATGACTCGCGTGGCCGGGAGCAGCTGGGCTGACTGGAGAATGTTTGCAGCAACGGTACACATGCTTCAGCCCAGCCGAGGGGTAGGGGTGGGGGTTCCGTCCAGTGTCGCACTCGTAGTGACCTGCTGCTCACTGAGACAATAGCGCCATGCGAAAGACAGAGGAAGGGCTTCTGACATGCAAAAATACGCCGACTTACCGACGGCTACAGATGAATACGATTGAAGATGCACTTTTTCAGCACCGAACTGATCTGATCCGTGCACTGTATCGGTTAAACAGAGCCGTGACTAACGGTGATTTTACTTCTTTGTCATCGATTGTTCTGTCGCTTATTTTGCCGGTGAATCATCGTTTCAAATCGGCGGTGCAAAAACTGCACAAACACGAATTATGACTCAGTTGCGCCTTTGGTCTGTAACCGCTGGCAAAATGTCGATGAGTGTTTTCCAAAGTAAAAGCAGATATTGCAAATATCTTATTTTGATATTTGCAGATATTGCAAATATCTTATTTTGAAAGAAAAAAAAAAGATAATCAATACTCTTTATCCTGAGTGTTTTCCAAAGTAAAAGCAGATATTGCAAATATCTTATTTTGATATTTGCAGATATTGCAAATATCTTATTTTGAAAAAAAAAAAGATAATCAATACTCTTTATTCTGAGTGTTTTCCAAAGTAAAAGCAGATATTGCAAATATCTTATTTTGAAAAAAAAAAAGATAATGAATATTCTTTAAAGGTTGAACAAAAAATAGGGTGTGTGTCTGGGGGATGGAAGGATTTCAGACGCGAGTGATTTGAATTACAAATGTGGTCAGTTAAACTCTGAAGTCAATTCCAATTTTTTTTTTTTTTTTTTTTGTACAACCTGTTCGGCTGGTACTTGTCGACACACTGAAAGCGTGGAATCAGATTGACAACATGACATGGGACAAGTTTGTCCGGGGGGGGTCTTCCTCTGCGAGACGTGACTGGACCTGTCAGGCTGTCAGACCACCGGCTGTGGTGGTCCGGCTGAAATCCGGCGTGACACCACCCGTGGTGGTTTGTCATCTCGGTGGCCTCGCCGGGGAGAGCGGAAGCATGTCAGACAGGTACTTTGGAAGATTTGCCCGCAATTACCCACGAGTTGCAGCTACGCCAAGGTTAGTGCACTGAATGAAAATTGAAATTGAAGAAAACAATTTGTTCGCAAAAAAAAGAAATAAATAAAGCAATTTTTGAAAAACCTCAACGGTCAAAAACTCCAATACTAATTTCAGCAGAAATGACAAATTTTTGTCAATTAATATTAACATACTTTTACCGTTCAGTTTTAACGCATTTATTGTAGCTCACTAAATAATACTTAAAACTAATACTAAAACTAATAAAATCTAAACTGAAACGAAGCATTTGAGAGAAAAAAAAATTGCTCTCAACACTAATTAAAAATAACTGGATTAAAAAAAAAAAGTCAAAACGAAATAAAAAGTAGCTATAATGAAAAATCCAAAAGTCGGATTACCCTGAGCTACGCTTCGATCCGTCCAACTCATAAAGCGACCTTTCCTGGGGCACGAATTCCGGGCCTTCACCAGGGGCTTGGACCTCCCGAATGAGACTCGTTTTCCTATCCAACGTTTTTGGGGCCGTGTGTGGTCTGGTAGGGCGCTTGAGGTTCGGGATTACTGGATTGATTAGGGTTCAGATTTAGGTTTAGGATGGGACAGAGTAAGGATTCGGGGTTGCAGCTGGTCAGGGTTGGATTGCGACGAGTGTCAATCATGGTCATTGAAGAGTCAGAGGAGCTCAAGTGTGGAACCGAAATCGTATTTTTCACTCTTAGTGAAGAGGAGCTTCTATTCTTACCAAATAATTGTATTTTTATCCGAGTAATCGCCGGGATTTGGTCGTGACAGTCACAGACCCCCCCCCCCCCCAAAAAAAACCCCTCACCGGTTCAGTGGATCCAGACAGAACGTGCCACATTGTTAGTCGTCGGAATCAAAGAAAAACACCTCAATCTTTGCTCGCTGCCAAATGCAAAGCTGAGATTTTCTTCTGCCTGATCGACGCGCACGCAACGGGAAACATTTCGAGCCGACTTGCGGGATGTTTTGACGGGGGCCTCGGTTTGAAAGGCGGCGGCGGCGGCGGGGTTAAACGGGACGGGGAGAAGACGCCCGCCCCTGGGGAAACCTGTTTGAAGGCGAGCCTCGGGCGACGGGACCCGCGACATCCCCGGCCTGTCAACCTCCTCTCACTGTACCCCCCCGGGCTGATAGCTTATGGATACGGAAACCCGGAGTGTTCAAACCAAATTCAACCGTGACGTTTGGAAATGTGAAATGCATGCCAAGTCACATCGTGGGAATATTCTTTTTATTTATTTATTTATTTATTTTTTAAATAAAAGGGACACCGTCAGGTCGCTTTTCTGATGCTGGCCGAAGATCTCTCTTTTCGGAAATGTGCTCACTCCCTAATTACTATCCAGCAGCGCCTCGAGATTTAAGTTTAATTCGCTCCAATCATCTTTCCCCAAAGATCTCGGATATCTTAATAACTTGTATGTCGGCTCACTCAAGGGACTCAAGGTCATTCCCTCATCAGCGAAATGAAAACGAGTGACCGAGCCTCGAATCAACCGATGCGTTTCCTTTCTGTGACTCCTCCAGTCTGTCTTGATTTCTCTTGCAATCTGCCGGTGTCACAATTCAAGTTCAAGTCAACTTTATTGTGAAATGTGCTACATGGGTACAGCACAGATGAAATTTCTTTCCTCTCAACCGCATGATAGAGAGGAGCCGCTGCGGGTGCCCGCACCGCCATCAAAAGAACAGTTAACATAAAATGACAAAATAATACAACAATGTCCAATGATGTGCACTCCTGTGCCTTTCTGTGACTCCTCCAGTCTGTCTTTAGTTCTCTTGCAATCTGCCAGTGTCACAATGTCCACTGACGTCCACTTCTGTGCCTTTCTGTGACTCCTCCAGTCTCTCTGTGTGTCTCTGTTGCGAACCGAGTCGAGCCAGACACAATACCGAGACTTTCAAAATTGTGCAAGACCGATTTTGAGTGTTCCAAAAACAAATTGACAGCGTACACAAACAATCAGAAAGCCCTCAAGAAGCAACAGTAGAGCGCAAGGCAAAAAAATAATAATAAAAATTGGCCACATTGTGCTTCCAATGCGTACTCACTTCTTGCAGCAGGTTTTCTCCTCTGTTCAATAACACGAGTGAGGGCTACTTGGGGAAAAAAAAAGCCCATCACACACAAAATTGCCAAACATGATGAACGGGGGGATACGAATTGGGGTTTTTGGGCCCCGCGGTGAGTCGGAGAGAGCAGAATAAGGCACGGCGACACACAATGCAGAAAAATGATCTGCTGAAAAACAGACTTTTCATGCTCGTCCTCACCCGGCTGGCCCGACGGAAAACATTTGATCTCCGTTTTGCACACCGTCTCGCTATTTGACGGCCAGGTCGGAGCGTGGCCTGTCTTGAAAGGCCGAGGCCTGGTGGGGGAGGCAAGGGGGAGGGGCTTATGGGCTGACCCAGTTAGGAGCGCACTGTGCCGTTGACCAATGATTCTGCCTTTCAAAAAGAATACCCGACGAGCCAACAAATTCCCGTTTCAATAACAACAAGCGATCAAACGAGTGCGTCAACCAAGAATCAATTGTCGACAAGATTATCCTGAATGATTATCCAGTGGTGTGCGAGGGGTGATTTTTACTCCCCGATCTGCTCAGACAACAAACAGGGCCAAAAATCTGAGATGTCCGATTTTTAACCTCTTCGGGACATTTTTTTTCACGTTTGTTACGGCTGCAGCGATAGTGAAAGCGCTATATAAATAAAGCGTTATTGTATTGTATTCCTTTTAGTGTCGCTCCATCTAGTGGATGCATAACGCAACCGCAACCACTACTGTGGCTTCTTTTTTTATGTGCCTTATAATTGGGTGCGCCCAATAAATGAAAACAGTTTCAAAATATGCCATTCATTGACGGTGCGCCTTATGCTCCGAAGCGCCGTATAGTGCGGAAAATACGGTACTTTAGTGCAGCCAAGAGTTGCCGAATTATTTTCGAGTCATGCCGAGTCACCGCTGATATGGACGAAGGTGAGCATCGCTCAGTACAGAAAAAAAATAGATAACTGGGAGAAGAAAAAAAAATGGGATGAAGTGAAGGCTTTGTGGTCATGTGACAACTGCTGCTTAATGAACGGAAAAAGAAAATAAGCCCGAGGGAGTGTTTCTCCAACTGTTACATAAACAGCATGTTGTACAAGACACACTATGAGAAATCTCACGCACGGATGCCTTACTTGAGTACCCCCGTGATCTTTTGCTGATACAAGTGCTGTGTCATGTCTTGCGTACTCAACCAGCCGGCCACCAGTCCCGCGAGTTGACCGACTGTGATTTCAACAACACCTTTTCCTCATCTTCTTAAATTCCCCCCAAAATCCGGTTAGAAAAAAAAACTCACCAAACTCAGAGATGCAATACAAGACATTGTGGCAACAAACAACAAGAAAAAACGCAGGCTGGATATTTTTTTTAAAGCGTCACGAGATGACGGCCAGCAATCCATAAATCAGAAAGAGAAAAAGAAAAATGCAGAAAACAGTTAACTCTTAAAAAAACCTCCAAAATAAATAAAAAACTAAATCTAATCCTAAATCCTCTGCCCTGGATTACACGACAACATATGATTCAAGAAACATCTTTTTTTTTCACTACCATAATGTGTTGGGGGATGATTCTTGTCAAAAATAATCAATGAGGACACAATCCAGTCGCATCTTGCCAGTGACTCTGCGACTTCCGCCATTTCTCGTAACCCTGTAACCTTGAGCGGTGCACCAATGCCCCCGGTGGCGACGTCACGCCACAATCATTAATTAAGTGTTTGAATGACACGACGTTGTTGAACAGCTTGGAGTTCATTGACGGTAGAAAGAACAAGAACACTCCACTAATGAAGCCAGTTGTCATTTTTACCCATAACGGCTACCCAGTCAGTCATATCCGAGAGATCTCACTTATATTCTGTAATCTCAACAAAAAAAATAATAATGCAGCTCTGAAGATGGTAAGGCCACTAATACACACACACACACACACACACACACACACACACACACACACACACACACACACACACACACACACACAATGAACGACTGTCTTGGACTCCCATTTTGCAATTAGCGAGCAGTTTGATCCTGTCAGAAGATTGGAAGCATCCCATTTATGTCATTCGGGTCCCAGGATGGCGAGAGTCTAATGAGGAGCAACCGGCGCTCATTACAGAACGAGCACACGCATACTCGTCGGGCTTCAAGGTTACGGAGGTTAATGCGCAGCGCAAGCGAGCCTACGACTCATTTTTGGTACGCAGGGCTGACAAATGGAGAAGTGCTTGCAAAAGGGAAGGTGCGAGTCCGAACAAGGGAGCCCCCGGGACATGAAATGTAGCCCGTTTTAAGTCGCGGGAATGAACCGAACCCGACTAGGGGCCTCGAAAACCACAGCCGTCTATTGGTGACCGTTAGCAACATTAGCATTACAAGAAGGCAGCCATTCTAACTTGGACATTTGGCCTTTTTAAGTGGTGGAAAATGAATACAGGCCTCAAAAACCACAGGGGTCAGTTAGCAAATGAAGGAGGGAAAAAGTAAGGAAAGAGTAAAAGCAGACCAGAGATCTTGAAAACCACAAGTGTCTGTCAGCGAACATTAGCAACATTAGCCTTACTGGAAGGGAGCCTCATCGCATGAAATGTTAGCCTGCTTTAAGTGGAGGGAATGAACAGTAGCTCACTTCGAAGCCTCTAAAGTCAACAGGTTCTTGTTAGCCACCGGTAGCGACGTTAGCATTGCTAGCAGCAGGAAGTCTCTGGAGCTCATTCAATATTGGGATGTATGACATTGAATGTGACTCACGCTGAAGCTGGCGGTTTAAGAGTCGCACAAGTGCAACGAAAATGCCAGTTTTTACGTTATGTTCGGCTGGTATTTAGTGTGCAGCTCATGCGCGACCACATCCCGTAATTGTCACCAAAAGGATTTCCTCGAGGATGGGACGACTGGGGCACATTTCTGTTGAATGCAAGAAAAATCAATATTGTGAGATATTGTCCATTTCGAATTTTATGTCTGACGGGCCAACTGGGACAACGTCAAGAGCAAACAATCGATGTGGTAAGGCATTTTCATTCAGTATGCGACTGATAAGCAAGAGCATGCCGTACTATCCACACTAGCATGTTTGACCAAAGTACATTTGGAGCCGACAGGGGCCCCTTGCCTTCATCAAGTTGTTTTTGTTGTTGTTTTTTTGTTTTAGCATGCGACTGAGCATCGGCCACACGTCAAAATATCCACCGTGTTGTTTAAACAATGAACATTGTGAACCGACTGGGTCGCCTTGAATGCAAACGCGCGACGAGTTTAGCTTGTGGGGCCGGGGACCCCCGCACCGCTGTACAGCTGATGCCCGGCACGTGTTGTTTGTTTTGCCCCACTTTTCTGGTGTGACAGATGTTGTCAACTTGGCCGCTGCGCGTTGTAGGTGAAATGTTTGTGAGCGCTCGTAGCAAACATGAATCAGGCCTTTTTTTTTTTCCTGCCATCTGTCTCTCACTCCCTCAAAATATGTCAAGTTTGATGACGCATGCCGAGAATGAACAGGATTCATTGTAGATGAGCGCATGTATCCCCTCTTCATTTAGTCCAGGGTCTGAACAAAACAGTGACAAAAAGACATGAAGAAGCCGGGTGAGGGAATTTCTGGCAAGTGTTGGCAATGTCCTACATGTGACAGCAATCTCCTGAATTCGTCATACAGGATGTCTTGACAGTGGGGTTAGTTGTCACAAAAGGGAACCTGGTCAGAAAGGCTATGAAGATGCGAAGATAAACGCGACATATTCCGGAAGATTTCTGGCAAGTATTGGCAATGTCCTAAATGTGACAGCAATCTCCTGAATTCGTCTTACAGGATGTCTTGACAGTGGGGGTGGTTGTCACAAAAGGGAACCTGGTCACAAAGGCTGTGAAGATGCGAAGATAAACGCGACATGAGCCGGAAGATTTCTGGCAAGTGTTGGCAATGTCCTACATGGGACAGCAATCTCCTGAATTCATCTTACAGGATGTCTTGACAGTGGGGTTAGTTGTCACAAAAGGGAACCTGGTCAGAAAGGCTGTGAAGATGCGAAGATAAACGCGACATGAGCCGGAAGATTTCTGGCAAGTGTTGGCAATGTCCTACATGTGACAGCAATCTCCTGAATTCATCTTACAGGATGTCTTGACAGTGGGGTTAGTTGTCACAAAAGGGAACCTGGTCAGAAAGGCTATGAAGATGCCAAGATAAACGCGACATATTCCGGAAGATTTCTGGCAAGTATTGGCTGTCGCCAATGCAACACCATAACCCGAGCGAAGGGGCTCTGTATCGTTGCAACTCGACTCAATTTAGCTCTCCGAAGGCCCATCCCAGGACTGCGCTAAATTTTGACAAAGCCATAATGCGGAATCGCTGGCTGTGCATGGCATGTGCCAGCAATCTCCTATATACTCCATATCTGTCTTTACTTCCCAAGATAAAACTTCCTGACCCGGCGAAAAGGCCCCATTGGAGTGATCATGGCACTAATTCTCACTCGAGTACAGCTATAAGCGAAAGAGTCACATCATTAACCTCGGCCCCCCCCCACAAAAACGGCGGCCTATATGTCGACGTGATGTTAAAATGGAGGTCAGGCGGTGTGTATGACTACCGTGTGCCGCTTTTGACCCCAATCGACTGGGAAAGGGCTCAGCATATAATCTTATGCTATAGTTAGGATACGGCTGACTTAAATGCTTTTTACTCTGTTTTCAGGGCATACATACTGTAGCGTCGCAAAGGCCCCGAACATGATGAGGCGCATGTTATTGCGCCGCTTATCGTGGGCTTAATCTCACATTATTTGTCAGCGGGAGCGTCGGCTTTGGACGCGCTCTCTAATTTCCTATTTTGGGGCGGTAACTGCTCGGGCTCAAAGTCGGGGGAAGGAACGGCTGACGATGTCTTATGCGTTCGTAATCCCTTTATTGGAAAAAAAAAAAAAGTGTTGGAATCAGCTGCATCATGCCTTTGTTATGTTAATCTAACAAGATCAAACGTGTGACGCACGTCGCAAAAGTGCATCGCGTGTCTACGCAACAGCTGGCAGACAGACGTCAATCTCCCGGGCGCTCGCAGACAATCTGCGTCTAGCCTAAAACGATGTTAATATCCGTCGGCCGCGACGGCCAACTGCTGCTCGGCGGACTCGCACGCCGTTGCTACGCTCCAAGGGCGCTTTTGTCGGCTTTAATTGGAGTCTACGACATTTGAAGTTGATCCGCAACCCGTCGCGTGATGCCGGCCGAACAAGGCAATCGAAATCTTGACGTAGTTGCTCTGTCAATTTTCGGAGTCAACATTATATGAGTAGTCTAGAGTCTTCAATTAACTTTAACACAGACTTTTGGTGAATGTGGGAGGCTTCGTTACTGACAGCCGAAGTAATTGGGGACACTTGTGGCGCCCGGGAGTCCCTGCGCCATTTTTGGCAATAATAGTCGGATTACCGTATTTTCAGCACTATAAGGCACTTCGGACTACTGTATAAGGCGCTCTTTCAATGAATGGCCTATTTTAAAATGGTTTTCAGATATAGGGCGCACCGCATTACAAGGCCCATAGAATAGATGCGACAATAGCGGCTGCGGTTGCGTTATGCATCCACAAGATGGAGCTATGCTAAAGTCAATACAATACAATACAGCTTTTATTCATATTCGCTACCGCTGCAGCTATAAGAAAATGCTTTACAGAACGTTTAAAATACTACGTCCGAGAAATCTGAATATTGATCCAGGTATCCAAGGCCCATCGGATTATAAGGCGCACTGTCGACATTTGAGGTAATTGAATGCTTCTTGAATGCGTTACAGTGCGGAAAATATGCTAATTACTAGCATTATTGACTTGAAACGTGTTTTTTTAGCTTTCCTTACTAGGGGTTGACCGATCAATTGGCCGGACTATTTAATGGACGGACTTTAGCTAATTAATAATCGGCAAAAATTGGACAATTTCTTTATTTTATTTTAATTATTTTTTCACAATTGTTTTTGTTGGTTTGTTTTTTGTTTTTTTTACAGATTGAAGGATATGACAAAAATATTGACCAGAAGCAAGAAGGCACCAAAACAAATGTTCTTTGATTAATTCTGTATATTTTTTTAATTAATAGGCCTATTACTCGATTATTGGAATTTTAATCTGCCACATAACAGAATCGAACCCCCCCCCCCAAATAAAATAAACTTGTGCCCTGTTCCTTGCACATGTCATGTCTCCTTGTTGTTGCAGCCTTTGTCCTGAGATTGTAGCAACTTCAGCGACATTTCATTTAGCACTAGAACAGGAAATGAAATTCTTGGTAATCGTATCCCAAAGCGCCCCCCCACTCCCCCACCCCCGCAAGGTTGAGAAGCGTAAACCCATTTAAGATCCAATTCCCTATACACAGAATCAGCGAGGGTTACGTCACGCCATGCTTTGGTTGACTAATTGAATTCATTTTCAGAACGTGTCGGGTAATTTTTGCTTTCACAACAAATTGAGGCACAGCCAGACATTGTTCACACCCAGCAGGGGGGAAAGCTGTTCACATCCGCGATCGTAGCGCACCGCTTCCTCGAGGTAAGTCACTAAAAAGGCAACAGCGCACGAGGGGATTCAGGAAAAGTTGAATTCGAGACGGAACTGTTTGCAAAATATGCAAGCAGTTCCGTCTCGAATTCAACGGAAATAATCACCCACGTCAATTTGAGATGACATATCTGCCCTGTTTTTTTCTTTAACTGCTGCGAATTTGCATTTTTAACCCTCATGCAGTATTTTTAAGCGGCTGCATGAAAGGTATTACGTCCCAAAAATGTCCCTCTTCCAATGTGCAAAAACCTTTTTCATATATATATATATATATCTCAATGAGGACGACCTGGTTTGTTCAGAGACGAAGCACTCCGAAGACTTGATGCAGAATCGGTTGTGTTTGTGTGCAAGTGTGTCATCGTGAGATGTTGGATAAAGTACAGGTCGGGGCCTCCAAACCGAACCCTGAACGCTAAAGCCCCAAGTCCTAAAGCGAACCCTCACATTGACCCTGCTACTGCCAAATATCTCTAACCTGTTCTTCCTCATCAAGTGAGTCTTGGTTTTTTAAATGTCAGCTAATTCCGATGGCGTGCGAGCCAGGCAGAGGCCACAGACGCTCACTCTGCCTGGCTAAATGGAGCTCCATTCACTGGAATGGCATCAAATGACATTCACGTGTCGACCAGAATAATCGTCATTACACACCGTTGTGATTCGCCACACCCTCTTCTCGGGCCAAGTGATGAGGGCTGGCTGACAATGGCGCTCAAACTTACTGCAACGCCATGTGACAAACAAGGTCATGTTACAATCTTAGCCACACTGGACTGGATGGACAGATGGAAAAGAAAAGTCAACTATCACACAATAATGTAGGTTGAGGGGATCGTAGTTTTGGAATGGATGGCTCTTTATGTCAAGAATGGGCAAAAAAAGAGAGATGGACGTCGTTTGAACGCAGCTTTTATTTTATTTTTTAACGTCTGCTCCGCAACTCCCGAAACACGAACACACCTTTTTCCGGTAACGAAAACACTTCCTGCTTTCCTTCAGCCAATCAGACGCAAGCAACACAAGAATGTTTCAGCAAATGTTAACACAGAATATAATTTAGGTAACTGTAACATAAAAGAATATAATGCTCAAATATAAAATGAAAATAATTAATGATTCATCATAAGCTTACAATAACATTAAGTAAGACGCTTCAAACTCTAGCACCATCAATATTTTTCCCAAAGACGTTTTAAAAAGTCTTTTCAGACTTGGTCTAGAATTGGCTGGTACTGAATGAGTTAAAAATTCAACATTTACTATTGTGATAAGATTGGATGTTTCATTTTGTTTTTGGACTACGAAATGTTTTTTGGCAAAAGCAGTAACCCGTGTGAACGGGGTTAAAAAGGTAAACAAACATCAATCACGGATTTGGGCTATGACTGTAGACTGACAGACTCAACGATGGTCTGCACAAGCTACAAACTAAGTCTAAAATGAGTGACGGCTTTAACGAGTAAAACTTTAATATTTCACCGAAAACGAACGCCATTATTTTTCGTTTCTAAACAACAGTTTTAAAAACATATTTTGCCAGCGCTGTTAAGTAAAAATGACGTCACAAGTAGCCCAGCCGACGACCAATCGAGGCTTAGCTAGCAAACCTCACACGTGCCGTGATTGGTTGTTACCTGAGCACGCGTGACGTCATTATCAGTCGAGCAGCAACATTTTTTGAATGCTGTTTTTTTTTGTGTCACTCAAAATATAATAATAATAATAATACATTTTATTTATAAGCGCCTTACAAGACACCCAAGGACACTTTCCAATCAGACAAAACAACAATAGACACAACAACACCCACTTGTGTCCATATTTTTCCGGAAAATGGTGCGTTGCAGCTACTACACGCTAAATAGTAGCCATGTGGAAGTATTGTGTTGAACATTCTACGGCCGGCAAAGCCGACTGCATATTTTTCCCCATGAGCGCGCGGCTTTAACAGTTATGCAATGTGACGCATTCACAGCTGGAAGCCGCTGAAGAGCGCACGCACTCTTCTTTTCTCCACTGCCGGCCGCCGAATTGCCGGCGTCCGACTAAGTGCTTCGTTCAAGGGCACCTTGGGAAAATAACGTCCGGGTGGCGTTGCCCGTTTGCTGGAATGGGGGAGGATTCAAACCGGCGCCCTTCTCGTCACGTCCCGCGGCCAGCTGCCAGAGCCGTGCGCGCGCACGCGATGGAGTCGTTAGTTAGCGCTCCGCAGTATGCATGCGTGATGCAGAATTCCCCTTGGATGAGCATCGGCTTCTTACTTGATCTCACTGCCCTGAGCATCGGCAACGTGCGTCATGCCGAGCTCCCATCAAGCAGAAACAACTTTTCACTGTAGAGTATTGTAAATACATTTTAAAAAAAAGGCACAGCAGACAGGAATGGTGGAGGGTGGGGGTGCGGGGGGGTGGGGGGGTGTTAGGAGTAAGTGTCAGTTCATGCTTTTATGTATGCTTTTTAAATGTGATTTAAAAAAAAAAAAGATTTGAGTCAAAGACAATGAGACTAATGGGAGGAAAACAAGCGGGAGTGGGAGTGGGAGTGGGAGTGGGGGGTTGCCTTCAGTAAAGAGCCTGTTGTCACAGCAGGACTGCAAACGCCTCATCCGGAAGCCAATTCAAAAAATATATATGACAGAACATTGCAGCAAAGCATGTCATTTGGCCATTTCTTTCTTCTTGAGTTTATTCCAAAATGACGGACTGCCCCATAGATCTGAGCATCCAAGGTTTAACCCTGTTGTGTGTTTGGCTTTTTCTTCGACCGGAAGCGAAATATAAATAAAATTTAAAAAAATGAAAACATGCTTGAAATCATCATCATCCAGTTGTCAGAAAATAGAACCCTCCAAGACACAATCTGGCGGCGGGTGTGTTGTCTCACCAAAAAGTCTCAAGAAAGCCACGGCCGAAAAGAAACACAAAGTCAGCCAGTTTGGTTGGAAGCAGCCGTCTTAGGAGGAAAACTGTCACCCCTGTGAAACGCCAAATTCGACTCTAACATAATGACCGATCGTCTCGCCTATGATGAGGTTCCCCACCCTGACGAGACTGATGGGCGCACCCCCCCCCCAATGTCTGACGCGTACGGGCTTCGGCCAAGGATGGTCGAGTTTGATGCAAAGCGCGAGCGTCAAGGGCTCCTCCGCAGGTATGAGGCCTGACACCGTGAGATCTTTGGACCGCAGCGGGGGTGTTGGATCAGTGCGATGCAAACAGACAGCGTGTCATGTAATATGAAGCCGGCGAGGTCAAAAGGGAAAAGGAACGCAGCGGCTGGAAAAAAAAAATAAGAGAAGGGGCGGCGGGGTGAAACTCTCAGCAGAATGTAAAACCATCAAAAAGATAAAAGCGGGGGGGGGGAAAGTGAGGCGTTTTCTCACTGGCGATATCTGGGGGAGGTGGCGCATCACGCGTAATATCGCGGCGGGTGCGCAAAGCATATCTTAAAAAGGGATTACCGCGGGCACGCGGTGTGTACAGATAATCCTGAAAATATGAGGAAAATCATTAAATGGTCTGAGAGCTGATAGGAGCGCTTGCTTTGCCTGCCGAGTCGACCTAAAAAAAAAATGAAAATAAAATTAAAAATGGGATGGGGGGTGGAGTTGGGGGGGGGGACAGGCCAATGTGCTCGGGATTCTGCTGTCAAACGGTGAAAAGACAGCAGTGACGTCACCGTCTATTCCTCAGCATTCAAGCGTGATGCTGCAAGCCCCCCCCCCCCACAAAAAAAAAATATTTGTTGCCTATGGTGAACATCCTCTTTCCTGTGATTTATGGCAACACCAGAGCTCAACGCTTTCAACTCAACCAAGAAACACAAATGGATGACTCACTGGGACAAGTCAGCTTTTGTTTACTCACTACAGTGAAACTCCTCTACAACGAAAATCATGTTTGCAGCGAGAATTTTTTCACAACAGGGGGGTTTTCACTGTAGCAAATTTGACCTCAGATGTAAACACACACACACAAACGTATGTGTACACGCACACACAATCATGTGTGTACTCTTTATTTGTATTCCAATAGTGCATAAGTATGAGCACACACTTATTTGACACTTCATATCGTCAGTGTAGAAAGAAAAAAAGGGAAAGAAATTGCGAAATTTACGATCAGCATTCACTTTCACTTACATCAATTTCTTGGATAATGTCTTTTATTTTGCTTCCTCCGTCTTTCATTTTGATCACTTTTACCCTCTCTTCCAGCGTCGGAGCTCTTCTTGTCTTAGCTACTTGACATCCAAAGGTCCGTTTTGTAGCCATTTTAGCAATGCAACGTTCATGCCGCGTCTGAATCTCTACAATAACAGATACTTCCTGGTATCCCGGTGGCTTTTCTTTCCATTATCTCACTGTCCACCCGAGACAGCGTTGCTCAGCTGATGAACTTTTAAAGCCAGCCACGGGACGCTTCGTCGTCCTCGGTGGCCATAGTCAGCGCGATGGAACTCGCCTTCTCTCTAATTAGCGCTCCAGTTAGCGTAAGCTTTTTAGCATGATAACAAGTAAAGCATTCGAGGAAACGTTCGTTTATTTGAATGTCCGTCGAGCCATAAGCAATTGACTCTGAGCAGCTAATCGGATGCATTCCACGCTATCTTCCACGGATCTAGCTAAAGCATCTACACACATAGACAGTGAGGTCCCTCTTGGCCAATCGGAGGCCAGGATGATGCTCGGTAAGCCAATGGCAGAGCAGCTATGAGTATGTTGCGTCCAGGAAACTTGCAGCCGTGACCGAAATAAACACCGTTCACTATGTAAACCAGTGTGGTGGTTGCTGTTGCCGCTTCCGAACGAAGCAGTAGAGGTCGCTGTTGGATTATAATTCGTTGTAGTAATAATAATAATAATACATTTTATTTATAAGCGCCTTTCAAGACACCCAAGGACACTTAACAATCAGGAACAAGAACAATAAAACACAATGCGGTGAATGTCTTCGCGAGGCAGGAGGAGAGAAAATGATTTCGTATAACGCAACAGGGTTTTTTTCGTCGTATGGGGGGCAAGAGAATGGGAATTGTGTTAATGCATGAAATTATTTTCACATTAGGGGGTATTTTCGCCCATGTAGGTTTCGTTCTAGAGGAGTTTCACTGCAAAGCTCACGTCTTAAAATTTCTTGTCTGCAGGCTCAAGGCATCGCGTTTATTTGGCCAAAATGTGTACTTTGGTCTAAGTATTGAGTCTTTTCATGTGATATTCTTTTCCATTTCAGTTCAATGCGTTTCCAATACCTGAATATTTATTTGTCGATTTTTCATTGGGGCTGGACGATTCATGGAAATCGGCATCGCAATCTATCAATCCATCCATCCATTTTCCGATCAAGAGTCACGATGGGGCTGCTGGAGCCTATCCCAGCTGTCTTCGGGGAGTATGCTGGGGGACACCCTGAACCGATTGCCAGCCAATCGCAGGGCACACAGAAACGAACAACCATCCGCGCTCAGCGCTCACACTCACACTGCGCGGACAATTTTTCAGTCTTCAATCAGTCTGCCATGCATGTTTTTGGAATGTGGGAGGAAATCGGAGTACCCGGAGAATACCCACGCAGGCACGGGGTAGAAATGCAAACTCCACATAGGGAGGAATCGAACCCTGCACCTCTGCACTGTGAGGTCACCGTACTAACCGCTGGGCCGCCCCATCGCAACCTGGGAGAAGGCAATTTTCAAATTGTTGGAATTTGATTGATTGTTTATCGCCCCTGTGTAAAATATGTTCCTGGGCTAAAAAGTTGGGAAACACTGGACATGATATCCGATCGGCCGTCTCTTACTAACACCTCCAAAAAATTTCCCTCGATTGCACCGTGTTGATTTGAACTCCTCTCCGCTTTCACAGCGGGCGTCTCTTTTACCGTAGACAAGGTTGTCCAAACAAAAGATAGCATCAAGCAGCGCGGGGAACTGTTACGCCAGAGATCAGCTACCTAATTAGATCGTTGCCTTATCGACAACATTTTAATCCCTGAGACGGTGTCGCTAGGCACGGACGAACGTAATTAGCGAACCAACCGCTCGCGCGTTTTTGGAATGCCGCAGGAAGGTTATCAGGTCCAAAGACATTCAGAACCATCAGCAGTGAGGGAGCTCTTCGCAGATCTGTCGTTTGGAATTAAACGCCCTCGGGGGGGGTAAAGAAAGACCGAGCTCCTTATCGTGGCTCTCCCACTTGCCGTCAAACTATAAATTAATTGTCAAGTCATGACCCGCGGCTCTTGTGGGTTCCCTAATTAGTCTGGAGTTTGGTTTTTTTTTTCAGTCGTTGGGCCATCTCCCGTCTGAGGCGTCGCCGTTAAGGCGCCGCGCCGATGCTTATCGTGGCATTCAAGCAGCGTGGTGGGGCCGACCCAGCGAGCGGGCCTCGGGAACAGCGGGTCTAAGTGGCCAAATATGCACTTTTAATTAAATAACACCTGCGTACCTTCTGTTTATCCTACCGAGAGCTGGCGGATAAAGACGCGCGGCGGTATCATATTCCCGACCGATACTGCGGGATTTGCAGCCGCGCCGTTGTGCTTATTTGGCCAGTCTGGCATAATAATGTGCTCCAAACATAGAGCGGATACATTCCTACTTGTACAAATGTTAGCGTCAAACTGCGTACTTTGGTTTGCTGATGGAAAATACTCGAAATACTGGACTTTGTTTTCATGACCTTTTGGCGCTTCATTTTGAAAGCACAGCACAGTACAGTATACCATATGGCGATTGAATGACAATAGTATGTATGGAGCAAGTGTCACAAGAGTATCATGATATGACAATTTCTCAATGGTACTGTATGATGACATGTGTCTAAATAGTAAATGGGGAAAAGCCTTGCAAAAAATAAAATAAAAATCATAATCTGGTGAGTTTGACAATTTGATGATGGTTTGACAAAAGTATACCTTAACGATCATTTCCTTATACGACTGTGGATTGACAATATTATCACAATATGGTGATCGATTCACAACAGAATCACGATAAGGCGGTAGTATACCCTGACAGATCAGCAAGAATATCATAATAAAGCAATTGTTTCACAATAGTATCGCTATATACGGCAATAGTGTGACAGTATCACAATGTGGTAATGTGTTTCACGATACCGTGTTAGTTTGATATTACCAGAGTGATATTCGGCCAGTAGTATCATGATACGGTGTTAGTCTGATATTAGCATACAGTGATAGTTGGCCAGTAGTATCACGATACGGTGTTAGTTTGATATTAGCATACAGCGATAGTTGACCAGCACTATCGCGATACAGTGTCAGTTTGATATTAGCATACAGTGGTAGTTGGGCGGTAGTATTACAATATGGTGCTAGTTTGATATTAGCATACAGTGATAGTTGACCCGCAGTATCACGATACGGTGTTAGTTTGATATTAGCATACAGAGACAGTTGGCCAGTAGTATCACGCACGATACGGTGTTAGCTGGCCAGTAGTATGACATTTACAGCAAAGGTTTTATCAGTAACCCGGCAATAGTTTGACAATAGCATCACAATGCAACTCTAGTTTAGTTCATGCGAATTTTGCCTCATAGCTAGCTCACTCATGTAACCGAATTCCCGAAATCAACTCTGTGGTAAATTAACACTCAATGACTCAATTAATTGCTACTTTTGAGAATATTGCTGACACAATATGAGAATGTCTCTCGGACTGTTCTGAAATGCTTCCGTGCCAATCGGAGGTTGCCAGTCTTTTCTGAACGTCCAGGCGAAAAACTGAAGGGGGGGCTCGGCAAGGCTGACAAAAGAGGCAGCCCTTGTCAGCACAGCACAAGCACCCCCACCGCCACCAACGCCCCCCCCCCTCGCCCATCCCTCTTGATACCACTACTGCTGGCACCATGCCCGGTGTGCAGCGAAGCTGAACAATGGCTGCCAGGCTGTTCAAACACAAATTAATATTGTCCACGACGTGGTTAATGCGACTGGGACGAACTTAGAAACAGGTGTCTGCTTCCTGATTTATTTTTTCCGGTTAAATATTTTATTGGGGGCATTTTCTACTGATATCAATCATGTGTCAAGTGCGATACATACTGATATTTTACTGATCACCCAACCCTACCTTGATAGTTTTGCAACAGTGTCACACTACAGCAATAGTTTGCTAATCGTATACGATACGGTCATAGTTTGACAGCAAAAATTTGACACTTCGTATCATGAGAGACTGACACCTTAGTTTCAATAGCAACATGATACTGCGATAGTTTGACAATGGTGTCATGATACGGAAATAGTGTGACTATCGTATTATGACGTTGCAATAGGTAGATTAGTTTCCCGATCATTTGACAATAGCATTGCAATGCGCCGATACTTGATGCAGTGATGGTATGACAACAGTATCACGATACGATGCATCTAAATTGTGTGTACTTTCACAGTGATATATATATATATACACTGTATATATTTTTGTAATCTGCTAACCGAATAAAATAAAATATTTGGAAAATGTCCTTTTCCAAATATCAAAAAATCCTTGGTGGAGGTATTAATGACCAAAAAAAAAGCCAGATCCTTCAGCAAGAAAAAAAAAAAATCAGTTCCATCCTCAAAACTCACACGCGTGCAAAATGGATTGACGTGATAACAATCAGGTGTAATGGCTGAGTGTTCCTCACAAAGCCTTGGAAATACCTCAAGCAGGAAGCTCACGTTGGACACAAGAGGATTTGTTTTCCTTTCACTCATCCATTTACGCTTTCGTGATCCCATTTCCGTTGAGGATCTTCCCAAAACAAAGCCACTGGATATTTAGAAAACCCTGGAACGTTCCATTTTTAATAGGAGACGTAGTCAAATGCCGCATAATTCCGCATGACTGTTTTTTCTTTTTTCTTTTTTTGTGAGTGTGCATGTGTGAAATATTCATTACGCCGAGAGCGACGAGAACGTCAGAGTTTTTTTTTTTCTTTTCTTTTTTAATGAATGGGAAACGGCCGGAAATAACATCTCAGCCAAGTCACGCAATAGCTGAGAGGGTTGAACTTGCGTGTCACATCCAAAACAGTCGAAGGCGACGCCGGAACAACAACAACAAACCCTAGGCTTTGTGTTTTCCTACGCAGAAGCCGAGCACGTGAACACATCATTTTTGTGTCTTCACTTCTGAATGTCTGGCTTTTATGAATGATTAGCGCAAACAGATAAACATGTGTACGTTGTTAAATTCAGTCAAAGGACATTACGACTCGCATGTTTATTTGACAATCTTTAACATATTTCAAATCAGTCAACTAGTGTTGGACGAGATGGGGGGAAAAAATGGTATCACGAGATTGGCCACTTTATATCACGATCATGATATACCATGATATATTTTCAGGTATTTTATTTTAAAAAAATGTGTAGAATACACTGACACATTTTACCCTCTTTATTTTGAAGTGACAATCACATTTACTGTTTAGCTGTTTATGTCGTATTTTTCGTAATAATTTCCTCTCGGAAAACACTTCTTAAATTGCCTGCTGTTTTGCCGATCAATGGTTGATATGCGCCGCTTTGACGCGGTTCCAGCGAGACCTCTGTAAAGTGTACTCAGTCCCCCAAGAACCTTTGATTCCAGTCTTTCACGTTGACATTACATTAGCTTAGCAGTTAGCATGGCTTCTCCGGATTTCCATCTGTTAATCACTCCTCGTAATCTCTTCGTAAGAACAATACTTATAAGGAGTGTAGGGGGTTTTTTTTCGCCCCCATGCCGTCGAATTGATGTAGCTGCTGAGCAAAACCGCAACGCGTTTAGTCGGCAGGAATAACCAGCCGAAGCTCGTTGCTGAACTTACTATCGCTAGCTGTCGCGGCGTCTCGCCTCAATCAGTAGCCCATCGAAGCTATTTGGAAATTCCCCGCCATTTTTGTACTGAACAGCCAGGAAAGATTTGAAGCCTCGCAACATTTCTTGAAGTCCAGCCCGACGGCGGTGGTTGCGCTCAAAATGAGAACAGTTCGTCTGAATGAGATGTTTTGCCATCGTGGAGCGGTTACAGCTGGCCCGGCAGTTTGTTTCCACGCCGCTAAATCGCCTCCAATGTACCTGTCAGGCAGCAGATAAGTACTTCGCCGATCCGAGCGTATACGGGAGTAGAAAAATCTACAAAAGACGCCGAGGCTGAGACTATTTCCGGGAATGTCGTGTGCAGATTGGTGACATTAACGCAGGTGTCAGTCATTTGGATGCTATCTCTGTCTGCTAACTGTGACAGAAAAGGCTTTCTAATTATGTGGGGTTTTTTCTTTTTTGAAAGCGTCTGCACAATGATGTGACGCATACTATTGGCAGTATTAGACCAGGAAGAGAACCCATCTGAGAATATATTTCATTTTGCAAAAGCTTACCCGTGTAGCAATAGTTTCAGAGTATTATTATGTTCTGGCAATAGTTAGCCAGTCGGCCCCTGGCCCTACCTAATAAGGTAGCTGGGGAAGGCACCCACAAAAGTATTCAATAAGAGACAGAAGGTTTACAATTGAACCGTGCCCATCAGAATTTTGGACGGTATGTTCATGTAGAACATTTTGGTGTTTAACCCCCATGCAGTAATTATCCCAAAATTGGACATTTCGGACACTTTGGATGATTTTGGACTGTTGGACAAATGGACACCACAGACAAAACAGTGAAAAATAACTCCACGAAGCTGAAATTTTGCATAGGATGTATATCTATGTCTTGGCCAATTCCCACTGAACATTTTGAGGGGTTGAAAGTGAAAAAAAATTAAAAGTGAAAAAAGTTGTTGCACATTGGAAGAGGGACATTTTTGGGACGTAATACCCTTCATGCAGCCGCTTAAAAATACTGCATGAGGGTTAAATACACAGTGTTAAATTCTCTCTTATTGTGTTTGACGCTATGTTACATAAGGAGCAGTTGTTGGAAAGCTTAGAATTCATCGAACATTTATGCTAATTATGGGAGCCATCTAATGACGTTTTGCACTCTGTGTTAGCATTAAGCTAGTAAACCTTTCTAATTATATGATTTGGTTAAGCATTTTGGTGGTTCAATATAAAGTTTTAATTTTAGCGATGGGCAATTACAGATACCAGGCTTCGGTATCGGGCCAATATGGCCTTATATTAAGGCACTGGGTACTCGTGGAGGCTGATTATACACCATAATGGGACATTAAGTCCTCCTTGGCAGTAGTTGGCGCTGTCTGGTGAATTGTCACCTGCTCGGTCACATTTTTTTTGGTCTTTTTGTTCAATGAAATTTTTATTCATCAAAAGTACTCAAGGTATCGGTAAGTACTCAAAGAGTGAGTACTTGGGGGGGAAAAAACTTGCCGTACAATGTTGAATTTTTTGGGGTTTATGGGTCACTTAAACAGCAAACTTCTACTGGAAGTGCCAAGTCAACAACTTGAAGCAAGCGCGCTTGGCTTCTCATTTGGCAAAGTGTGTGAGCAAGTCTTCTTTACATTTCCTCATAGTGATGTGAGACGTTAGGCTGAACAGGGTGAGAACAGGGACTAAGGTATGCTTGCTTGTTGAGTAAAGTATGCATTAATATGTGTATCAATGCACTGCTTAGGCGGCCCGGTAGTCCAGTGGTTAGCACGTCGGCTTCACAGTGCTGAGGTACCGGGTTCAAATCCAGCTCCGGCCTCCCTGTGTGGAGTTTGCATGTTCTCCCCGGGCCTGCGTGGGTTTTCTCCGGGTGCTCCGGTTTCCTCCCACATTCCAAAAACATGCATGGCAGGCTGATTGTGCACTCTAAATTGTCCCTAGGTATGAGTGTGTGCGTGGATGGTTGTTCGTCTCTGTGTGCCCTGCGATTGGCTGGCAACCAATTCAGGGTGTCCCCCGCCTACTGCCCGAAGACAGCTGGGATAGGCTCCGGCACCCCCCGCGACCCTAGTGAGGATAAAGCGGTTCGGAAAATGGATGGATGGATGGATGGATGCACTGCTTATTCTTTCCTTTAAGACACCGCGGATCCACTGAAACAACCTGTGACGCAAGCACGGCTGAAAACTATGTCAATCTATCCGTCTGCCAATTTGCATCCAAATCCCCATTCCCAAACAGACAAAAAAAAAAAAAAAAAACTAGGCTCGCCGTCGGTTAGGCACGCGTGTCGCCCACCCGATCTGCGATTGGAGAGCAGCACCTCGGAGGCACGGCATCCCGGGACGGCGGCCGCCGCGAAACACGATTAAACAATTACTCAATCGCTTGCTGGAGAGAGATGAAACTTTTCCATGCTGGGGCATTTCATTATTGCCAAGGTAACTGCGTGTGCCGCTGAACTCTGGCGGAGGAGGCGGCTGCATTTATGACCCCCTTGCATGTAATTAGCCGTAATTAATGGTACTACTTCAAAGAGGCCATTCCCTCTATGTACCTCTTGTATTCCCCCCACCCCCATCTTCCCCCTTGGGCACACTTCAATGCCTTAGTTCTGGGTTAAGACTGAAGGCTGACAAGCGCATACATTGCGGTGCTGCAGTACTAACGCAAAAAAGAGCATGGGGTGATTGTTTCAAGAGGGCAGCAATGTGGACTCGAAGGAGATCTACACACTGTGGACACATGATAGACTGTTCTCAGGATTCAAGCCTATATTGGAGCAGGGGGAGGGGGGTATTTGCAAATTGTGTTTTCAAATTTTCAAGCCCCGCTGTTTCAATTGAATCAGTGTGACATTTTTCTTTTGTTAGCTTTAGCATTCCGACTCCGTAGACTTTTGAAAAGAACACTCACAAAATAACCGCTAACTGCCTTCATCTCAGTGTGTAGCTAGAGGGAGAAACTAGCTAAACAACCACAGAGAAAATTTGGACTCCAATCTTTAACAACTGACATAACCAAAGAGCAAAGTTTTTGGACAGAAACTTGACGACAAAGTCGTATGACCGAATTAGCCATTCAACAATGAATGGTGCAGGGCAAATCTTCCCAAAGAAAACTGTCACGTCTTAGTTGCCGTAGGTGTGGAAAACGTCCTTTTCTGTCATTACATGCTGACAACGCACTAAATTCCACCAAAGAACAGTTTTTGGGGGCCACCCAATATTTCACTGAACACTCAAAACCAACTCAGAGGACAATTCAGTCCCTCGAAAAATAAAACGACGTATGTGGAACAACGTAACGTCATTAGATCAGACCCCCAAGCTCAGATCTGTTCGGGCGGGTGGCGAACGTCACGGAGAGCATTAATGCCCGGATGTATTAATGCCCGGATGCGGCGGGCTTCCCCTTTGGCTTCAGACCGCCAATAATTGCTTCAGTTGTTGCTCTTTGCTTGGCTCTGTGCGCTCGCTCGCTTTGGGGTCAGCGAAATTACCTCCGCTTCAAAAAGTAGGCTGCGGCCAGTCCACGCGAGACGCTCGCCACAAATATACAGAACAGTGACGTCTCCAACTGGAAGGTGACGAGTGAAGCGGGGGTCGGAAATAAACAAAGATAATAAAACACAACGGTAGAATAGCTAGCTTTGACGGCTCTCTTACTGGCAAAGACCGTTACGAGATCAATTAATCGCAACAAATCACAAGTAACTGCTCACTGCAACGGCGTTCGGGTCAATATGGCTTTTCAAATCGGAAATGTTTTCAAACACATGACCTTTCTTTTTTATTTTTTTTATTTACAGGATTATAAAAGAGCAGCATATTTGTACTACCAATTTTAATTTATAAGACACAAAAAGGACTGCGCCATTGACCTGAACTGGTAATCCAATTTATCACGTTTGAACATCAAAATGATCGCATTAAAACGTCAAATTTATCACAATAAAATGGAGGTCATCTTAACAAACGTGAAATCTCTCACGTGAAATCAAGAACAGTATCACGTTTAAACATTCGACTTATCGCATTCTCACTTTATGTTGACACCCCCCCCCCTCCCCGGCAGCAATGCACTTTCGTGTTTTTTTTCCTTTTCTTTCGAGAACATTCAAAATGAATTGGAAAATGATGCCTTTAGAATTACGATCAATTTACTTGGTGATTAGTCAAATTGAAGGTAATATTTGTGAAGCCTTTAACCCTACGATCCATAATTGGATCTCAAATGACGGCGAGTCAAGAGTCCTCACCTTCCTGCAAACGAACTGATTCATTCATAAAATGACTGTAACAAAAGTTTTGATGTTTCGCTCCAAATTGCGCGCGGTCTTCCGGGATGCGCCTCACCTGCGTTCCGGAGCTTTTTGTTCCGATAGACGGAGAAGATGACCAGCAGGTTGCCCAGGATGTCCACCACGATGGTGAAGATGAGGAAGCAGCCCAAAGTTGTGGTGACCCACGGCGGGCGGTTGAGAACGGCGGCGGCGGTGTCGTCGTCGTCGGGGTCCGGCGCGGTGCTGTTCAGCTCAGACCCATTTGTGACCATTGTACAGGGAGGGCGAACTTGACTGTCCCGTAAGTGAGCGACCGTGCCGAGTGGCCGGCCGGCGGGGGGACTCGGCGCGCTATCGGCGGGACCCCGCTTCCAAAGCCGGGACTCGGTCGCCTGGCACGGCTCCGGTCCTCATCCTCCACCGTCTCCTTCCTCGCCCTTTCCCGGCTTGAGTGACGGCGAGTCGACTTGTGTTTCCTCCCTGCACCATCCCCGATTGTTTTAATTCATCCCTCGCCCCCACGCGGCGCGTCTCTCCTCTCCGGAGTCCACGCGTGTTGTGTGTGACAACTTCCACACGCCAGAAGCACCACGTTGGGGTTCTCCAACCGTGGGGCGGGGGGTGAGAAGTGAGGGGGGGGGGGGGGGGGGATTTGCGGGCCGAATACTCCCACCCTAAGACCAAGCGGAGGTACTACAGGCTTCATTCATGGCGCTCAGCCATTCATCTTTTCTACGATGGCGCCTTCTTCATTCAATTTTTTTCCCTTCTCTTTCATGAAAACATTCAACACAACATCACGGGACGTTGTCCATATTTTGTCTCTCAGTCAACTCCCCCCCCAGCTCTGTAACATGGCTCCAGAAAAACCACTTTAATCCTGGTCGAACTACACACACTTGATTTGTTCACATTTTTGGATTTCCCGAGGGGAATGAACACAAAAGTGGAGAGAAAAAAAACACTTCAGACTGTGACGAAAATGCTTGATTGAAATGCAAAAAAAAAAAAAAAAAAGCTTAATGCCTGAAAAGTGTGATCAGTCATCACCCCAAAAATTTGAAGACATCTCTACTGAGGCCCACGTAAATCTCTGAGGATATCAAAACGATCGGCCCAATTTTTCCGAGTATTTTGGATTTTATGTACGTTAAGATTTATCCTCTCCACTGGCGTAATTTTCCTTTCCATTGATGCTCAGTACAGAGATGAAGCTTAATGTCAGAAAACCGCAATCAGTCATCACCAAAATTATGTGGACATCTGTACTTACCACTTCCTCCTCTAAGGTTATTTGAACAATACTTTGGACATTACGGAATTTAAACATTTTCATCTTCACTTCAGCTGAAGTGAGTTCACTTCATAGCTTCTGTAGTGAGCTTGCGAAGAGCGGTTGAAGTGGACACAAGCATACAAACTTTGGTGCAGATTGATCATAGTTTTTGGACATCAAGCGACGTTAAGCTTTTCCTATGGGGGGGGGGGGGGGAGAGAGAGAGAGAGAGAGAGAGAGAGAGATCCATATACTGTATAACTATTCATTTCTTTCCCTGTAGTCTTCGATGAGCTTTTTATACCGTGTCTTGTGTCGCCATCCTGTGGTTTAGATGCAGTACTACATCCTTACAGCCACTGCGATGAAGCGGTTATTTAACATGAAGACCTTAAATAATAAAATCAGCATATGAACCGGCGACCCCCTCGACAGGAGGCCTTTTTCAAGATGTTGCTTAACAAACGCTTCATCGGTGTTTCCATGAATGACCCATAAGTTATGACGAAGCCATTAACATCGCATCTCATGAATACAAATGGATTTTACTTTTAAATTCTCAACTTTGGAGGTCACGGTGTCATCACGCCTCCACCCTCCACCAACTCCATGTCACCTCCGAAGGGAACCAAATCATAAATTAAAAATACATTTTGAGGTATTATCAAGAATGGAAAAAAAAATAGATTGGAAAGCTTTGATTTATTGTGATTATTTAAAAATGTTAAACTAAATATTTAAATAAAATATTTCAATTTTTTTGACTTAAATTTATTTGAGAACAAAGGCTCACACTTTGAAATATAAAAACACATTTTCAAAGAATACAAGATTTATCTCCATTTATATACTATTGATAATATTTTTAAGACAGAAATACTCACACACCCAAAAATATATATGTACATAAAAAAGACACAAACGGCAAAATCAATTTTTTAGGAATAATTTATTGCCAGTAGGAAAGCATGAGCTGGTGGCAGTAATTCAATAAAAACCTAAACAAGACCGATGCGTCGCTCACGCACACACTTGCACACATATACACAGACATGGGGTGTATCCATGACGACCATAAATATCATCGGGTACCGTTTCCTTGATGGAAAAATTAAAGAGGTTCCAACGTCAACATGTACAAACATTAAAAAAAAAAAAAAAAGAAATCACGACGAATGCAGTCGTTCACCGAAGACCCCGTTTTTGTACTTTTAACAACACTTTTTTTTCTCCTATGAACGTTAGCACAGTAAGGCCGATCATGTCACACCGTTTCTTCAAAATAAAAGCACTGAATATCTACAAAACCTACTTTGAAATCAAAACTGTACAATGACATTTACACTGAAAATCACCACTTGTAGAAAATGTTCTATTTATAGAAACTGTTGCGGATTTCTCTTTATTATTCTCATTTTCTTTTTCATTCCCTCTCCGACTGTTGAAACGGACACTACACTTCCTGTGAGTCGGGACTTCAGTCTTTTTTTTTATCCACTTGCAAACCATACTTGCCAATTTTCCCCATTAAAAAAAAAAAAAAAAAACACGTCATTTTTAATAACACAATAAATGGCAAAACAGTTGAAGAGACAACTATTTACTGGCTTCTAATTTCAAAATTAGCTAGCCATGAATTTGTTGTGTATATCGTGTAGAAACTACGCGCATCATAATTCTTCATGGGGTCACAAGCAGGGAAATCGTAACTATGATGATAAGACAAAAATGATCTAACTTCGTTAACTAAACCTGTCTCGGGTGAAATTGCAAACTTTTGGCAGCGCAAAAAATACCGGAAAAATGTAAAATGCAGAATATCTGGTAAAATCGGAAGGCTGATGGAATGTTCCCTAACATTGCATGTATGAACTCACAGGCTGTTTGCAAAACTTCAATTTAGCGAAAATATCTGTTTTCCTGGAAAAAGAAAAAAAATGCAGGGTTACAGAAGCTCGCAAGTAGTTCCAATTCAGTTTGCCTTTTTTTTTTTTTTTTTTTTTTGCAATCGCAACCATCAGGAGAAACGGGAAACTTTTTCGGAAGTCGTAGAATACGGCAGGATGGTAAATCGCAAACATCCGTTCTCAAGTAGCGACGAATACAGCAAAACTTTTCTTTTAACAAGAGAAATGTGGCGCAGGAAAATCTGCAAAGATTGGCAAGTATGCATCGGTCCAAACATCCCCTTGTGGACTTAGATCGTACCAGGCGTACCAGCAAAAATACAAACAAACAACAACAACAAAAAAGAAAAAAAAAAAACAGGAGAGCTCGCGGCTTCAGGCACTTTTTGTGGGGATCCAGTGTCAGACTTCAGTGTGCTGTTGGGAGCCCAGCGGCGGGATGGACAGACAGTCAAAATGGCTGTCGTCGCCGCTCTCGTAGTCGCTGATCATGGCCTCGGACTCCTCGCAGCACGCCGACATGTCCGAGCAGGAGGCGGTGGACGCGTACAGCGACAGCGACATGTCGTCAAAGTCCCGACCCGGAGGGAAGTCGGCGGTGGCCGCGGTGGAGGACGGCGGGGCGGAGTCGCCGTCGCCCCGGGGGCCCAAGTACTGGCCCAGGCTGTACAGTTCCGGCAGGGCGGGACGGCGGCAGATCCCGTCGGTGGTGTCGGACCGTAGCGTGTCGCCGTACTCGGGCGGCGGCGGGGGCAGCGGCAGCTCGTCGCCGGACGGGAAGTCATCGGGCGGCGGCGGGAAGTCGCTCTCGATGTCGTAGCCGCCCGGGTAGTAGTCGGTGTCCATGGCGCTCGGGTCGCTGTACAAAGTGGTGGGAGGTGACTCCACCAGCTCGTACTGCGGGAACTCCTTGATTCCTGGGAGCTGGACACTCGGCATCCAGTCGGACGTGTCCCAGTGGTATCCTGTATGGGAGGGGGGGGAAAAACCCACTTGCGTGAACGTTCTGATGCTAACTTATCGTTCACGTTGAAAAGCATGCAACCGCACACCACTTGTTGATGAATACTTGACGACATCCTGAGTAGAACATCGGGTCACACCACACAAAGAAACAAAAAAAAAACAGGTTTCCGATAATTCTGTAATTCGCACATTTTGCACTTTAAAAAAAAAATGTCGAATGACAAACTACAATGAAAATAATTTTGCTTAACATTTTTTTGGGTGTTTTTTATTGTCATGAATTAGTCCTAACGTTTCCGATGATTCGTACAGTTCTGTTAGCATTGGTAGCAACAGTGCAAAAATACGTTCCGGCATCTTGCTGTCTGATGATTGGTTCACATGGGGAGATTCCGGAACATTTTTTTCAAATGACATCAGATTATGAGGAGGAAAAAAAAAAGATTGCTTTTTGTTTTTCTTTCCTTTGTGCGCTAGGTTTTATTTTTACTTTTCTATTGTCAGAAGTTGCAAATGTGCGGAATAAATGACATTGATGCACCAGTGTGCTTTTTATTTGGGTACGTTCAGCCCCCTTAAAAGATGGAGCAACAATTTCGTGAACTATTTACATATATTTCTGCTTTGTTGAAATGTGAGGCGGCTAATTCCTTCAAAGTGAACTACTGCCCCAGTGGTGGAAACGTGGCTAACGACAAACAATTTTTTTTTTTAAAAAGCATTGGGTTTGTGATTTTGTTTTGTTTACTTTTTGCTAACTTTGGAAAACATGCAACCACAAATTGACTTGTGTGTCAACTGTGATGACATTTAGTCATACAAAAAACAAGCTAGTTTCCGACAAAGCGTGTTTTTTAAAACAATTTTATAAAACAAATTTTAAAATATTTTTTTTACATAAAACAACATCCGATGTTCATAATTTTTTTTCTTTTGTTTTCCATACTATTTTGATGGTATTCTAGTTTCTTAACTGATAGTACTGCTATCCCGCCGACGGCCGAGCTCGCATTTCAAGTTGTTTTTTTTTTTTTTTTAGTGACCCGAACTGTAAAGTTTTGCGGCGGAAAAAACAAACAAACCAACAAATAATTAGTTACCAAACAGAATTCTTTAAAGATCACAAAACCATGCGCGGGGAAGGCTAATAAATCTTGGCATCACACTTTGGCTTCCACACCAGAATAAAACAAGCATAACAAGCTCTCGGTGTTAGAGTCGGGTTAGTGATTAGCAGCGTCACACCCACAAAAACACAAACACCAAAGAAAAAGTCACCTCTTGTGTTCTTGAGCTCACGAGCCATAAAAGACTCTTTAATAAGAATCCAGGAAGAAGAGGAGGAGGAGGAGAAAGAGAAAACACGTTAAAAAAAACGGATGCTAACAAAGCTAACAAAACAGCGGGACACAGGAGTTTATGTGAAACACGTGGAGGGCTAATTTGGCAGTGTTTCCATTTTCCTAATGAGTGCTTGAGTTTTTATTTGATTTTTATTTTACGTGTTAGCGAGCTAGCTAAGAAAATGGTGACTCTGCTAGGCACAGGACAACAGCAACAAAGAGAAAAATGGTACCTTCTCCTTCCACCGTGTCAAGCACAGAGTTGACAAAGTGGATGACAGTCACTATGGAGGCTTGCAAGAGGAGAGATGATCCAGCATTAGCATAAATGCGGACAAAAATGAGAAGAACAATACACTTGGAGGGAATGTGACGCTCATGCTAACACAGAATATTGGTGCTTCTAACAAGGAAACAATGATAGATGGCCGCTAAGGGTGGGCATGAAGATACATTACATTTCATTTTTTAAAATCATTTTTGTTGTGTTTTACTAAAATACACAAATTATACTTCATATAAATAGAAACAACCAAGATAATAATAGTACAGTTTGGGAGAGCTAATCCATTGTGGAGGCGTTTAGCATTGTTGGTATGATAATAGTGTTGATCGAATATTTTTGGGGGGGGGGGGGGTCTCTTTTTTTCAATTTTATTTTAAAAAGTTACATTTTTCAAATATTATTTTGACCTACATTTTTAAACTTTCTGCTTTTACTAAATTTAATTTGAAAAATTGGTTGCTATGCCCACCCATATTGGTGACCCATCTAAAGGGGGATGAGGTTTTTGGATGACATGACATTGTGATTCACAACGAGGTGCTAGTGCTACACGATACGCAGATAGTTCTGAGTGAAATTCCCCAGGGATTTAAATGGACCCCCTCCCAAAAAAAGGAGAGGAAGGATGTGAGGAAATGAGACGCTAATGACCTGTGAATTCAATTTTAGGGCCCATTTTCATTTTGGAGGATGAGCAATGACAATTCAGTCTGACGACAAGCATACAAGACTTGTATCAAAAATCAGCTTTTATTTTAAGAGAAAAAATGTTTAAATTCCACTTTTTCCTTTTTTGTAGCTTAATACCATAAAAATATGGCATGCAGCTCTCAAAATGAGAGAGTTGCACATCACTGCTAATGAGTACTACCATATGTTATCCAATATTTAAAATTGAGTACGTACATGGAAAACCCAGATTTGTTTTGATGCAGGTCTTGTACTGCATGTTCATGAAAAATGGAGTCTTTTTAAAAACAACAATACTCACTGTTGAATTTAAATGGACCTCTTCTTAGATCAATAGTGTCATAAAACAAGCACAAATGGATTTCATTGTGGTACTGAACAGTTGCAAAGAACCACAAATGACTGCTCGCATGATTAAAATTTGGGTAATCGATTCCAAAAAAGTGAGTAAGATGAACTATATTTAAAATGCAAATATTTTTTTGGATAGGAGTCTTGTGTCATGATGAATGAATGGGATCACGGAACACTGAGTACCATTGCGATATGTTCCTTCAGGTTTGCTTTAACAAAAACAAACAAAAAGGGGGGGGCATGCTGAAATCAGATAATCAACGTGCCAGAACTTTCAAACACAACATGGCTGCCATGGTGATGAAAAAAAAAAAAGACATCATGCAAGGGATTTTTTTTTGGTGTCATCCCACGAGAATTCCAACAGCTTTGGAACTTACAGGCCTTTCTTTTTTTTTTTTTTTAATTCTAAAAGCGTGTTCTGGACCTGTGGACAGATTTGATCCATATGGGAGCTGAGCCCCGCAGCAATAAGAAGGAAAGAGTGAAAAAAACAAACAAATACAAAAAACACAACATGTGACTCAGGAAGCCACGACCATTGGAAAGTTCAGAAAGCAAGTTAGCGTAACAGAAGAAGAACAACGAGGTATCAAAGGAAAAAACAAGTTTCGACTCGATTATGAGAGTTGAAAGTCGAGTAGGGGGCCTACCGTTGTCATCACACGACTCCGACTGGAAGGAGCTGAGCGACTGCACTTCGGACATGCTCCCCCTGGTGTTGAAAGGGTGACATGCGCTCTCCTCCACAGGCTTCTTGGTCACGCAGTCCAGGTCCACCACTTTGGCTGCAGGGCCGAGAGATGCAAAGGGTCATATTCAAACGCAGATTGTATTTTATTCCTTGGAAAAATAATACTATGACTATTATTTCTGGCAAATTTGCAAAAATAAGTGAATTTAGAATATTAATGTAAGTTTAAAAACATTTGATCAAAATAATCAGAATTGTCAAAAATTGAATTTATACTTCTAAGTAGTCATTTTTTAATTGTAAATTCGTGTATATCTTTCACTGGAGAGAGGGAGAGAGAGAGAGAGATATTTATTTCGTTTTTTCCCCGAAAGCGCATTTTTTTAAACAGCGCAAGTAGCTCAAAATTTCGTGATTTTTTTTAGCTGTTTTCTTTGTTTGTTTTTTTGTTGTTTTATTTTGCTCATACAAAAATATTACATTTGTTCTGGTTTAAAAAAAAAAAGATATTTTCTTGCACAGTGGATGCATCACCATTCTGTAATTTGTTATTAAAAAATAAATTGAAAGAGTAAATAAGGCCCCAAATTTTGGAATTTGTTATTTTGTTTTTCAAATCTGAAAAACAAATCAAAATGATATTGACAAATTAAATTTATTGATTCTCTTTCCCTCTATATATATATATATATATATATAAAAGATATAAAACGTATCTATGTACAAACTGTTGTTCTTTTTCGATGAGAAAAGGGTTCGATAACCATACATGTGTGCATCCAGCATGACAACGGTGGCCTCCAAACTCACCGTCGTAGTCGTAATCCCAGCTGGGCTTCTGGATGGAGTCGCTGTCCGACACGGAGTTGGAGGGGGGCGGCGGCGGCAGATTGGGCGCCACGCTGCACACGGCCACCGTCTTGCGGTGGGCGTGCACGGCGTCCGGGTTGAAGGTGCTGAACTCAGGGTGCTCCGGGATGGCTGAGCCCTCGAAGGAGTTGCGGTCCAGGTTGTTGCGCGAGTCGCTAGGGATGCTGGGCGTGTAAGATATGGGCCGCACGGGCACCTGCGGCGGGATGTCCGAGTAGACGTTCTTGTTGAACTTGGCGTCGAAGTACGGCCTCTGGAGGAAGGAATGTGGCACGCCGGAACCGCCTCGCTTATCGTCGTCTTCCGTCTTAGACTTGGCGCGGCACGCCTTTTTGCGCAGGATGACGAAGAAGAGCACCAGGATGAAGATGCTAGAGACAAAGATCACGATGCCCACCACCTCCTCCAGGCCGATGTTCCAAGAGGTGGATACAAAGTCATTGCGGACGTCGGCGGCGAGCTCGCACGTGGGACCGCCGAAGCCCAGCGAGCAGTTGCACTTGTAGGAGCCGTACGTGTTGTGGCACTGGCCGCCGTTGGCGCACGGGCTCCTCGAGCACTCGTCCACATCGCTCAGGCACCTGCGCCGGAAAAACGTTTGAGTACGCATTTGAACATCACCATGCGCTTGTATTTGTTTCGAGTGGATGCTGACGATGTGCAAAATGTCGCAAAGTCTTCCTTGAATTGAACAGATTCCCTTGCAGCGGTTTCGCAACCTTTTGGATCGACCCTGAGCAAGGTTACTATACCGCATTGGCCCGAATATAAGACTGTGTTTTTTGCATTGAAATAAGACTGAAAAAGTGGGGGTGGTCTTATATTCAGGGTCTAGACGTTATACCCATTCATGAAGCTAGATGGCGCCATATATCATTGAAGCGAATGTTGAACTTGACTCCCCAGGCCAAAGTGAACCCCTGCTACAAAGAATGAAAATAAAAATAGCGGTAGCACGAAGAAGGAAAATAAAAAAAAGGCGGTAAGAATGAAAAGAGAAAAAAATAATAGAAGAGATAACAGAAAATGGAGAAACGTGACAATCCGGAGAAAAGTGGGTCGAAGATATGATGTCATTTACATTTCAAAAACCAGAAGCCATTCATTTACGAATGTGAAGGCACTTTAGTTTACATATTTAAATGTTCAGATATTAAGATTTGAATGAGGCAAAATAACATGCTTTTTCTCTCAAATATATTGTTATGATCATTTGTTTCAGATGTACTGTAATTATTTTCTGTATGAAAATTAATTTGGTGTTCAAAAAGTCTTTTTTCAAACTTGAGTCTTGAAAAAGAGGGGGTCGTCTTATAATCAGGGCCGTCTTATATTCGGGCCAATACGGTACAGTGAAACTCCTCTACAACGAAATCTACATGGGTGAAAATACCCCCTAGTGTGAAAAAAATCTTCATGCATTAACACCATTCCCACGTTCCTGTTTCAAATTTGCTACAGTGAAAAACCCCCTGTTGTGAAAAATTTCTTGCTGCAAACATGATTTCATTGTAGAGGAGTTTCACTGTAGTTCACAAAAACTAAAGAAATAACTAAAATTGAGGGGGGAAAGCATTTCAATGGGATTATCTTCGTCTTCTGTTGTAATTATGTGAAAAACAAAATGCACAAAAATCTGATGATTCCCCCCCCCCCCAATTTTAATAAAGAGTTATATCCTGATATTTTTTGGACGTCATATTTTACATACCGGTCTCCGTGGAAACCAGCTTCGCATTCGCACACCGGCCCGTCCAGACTGTCGATACACTTGCCGTTGTTCTTACACGGGTTGTCCGTGCAAAAGGGACCCATCTGGCACCTGCGGTCCAAATGTAACACATGTGAATTCTGCAGCAAAAGCTGATACTGCTTCAGATATAACATTTTTTTTTACCTTTGTCCGGAGTACTGCCCTCTGCACTGGCAGTAGAAGTCGTCCCCCCGGGGTACGCAAGTGCCCCCGTACAAACACGGGTTGGAGGCGCATGGGCTGATGGCCATCTCGCAGTGGGCGCCCATAAAAGAAGCGGGACACTTGCAGAAGTAGCCTGAAGAAGTCCAATAAGAGCGCAATCAGCATTTTTTTCCCCCCCTTCTTTGAACGCGCCGATGATCTCCCCTCGGGCTAAGCTCGTTCACTCACTCAAATGTTCACTGCTGCTTAGCGTGCGCTTTTTGTTTAATTAGGCCGACGGCGAAAGCATCGGATGATTCAAGCGTCTGACGAAGGATTACGACCCCTTTAAAATGTCGAGTGTGCATAACCGGCACATTAACCCGACACACTCCTATTAGGAGTAAGACTATATATTTAACTGTGTAGAGGCTCTCTTTATCTACATTTATTTTTGTGCTTGCAAAGACTTTGTTTTTCTTCTTTCTACCCCCCAAATTTGCTGTTGAAGACTGTATATTTCCCCAGTGTGGGACAAATAAAGGATATCTTAGTGTGACTGGATGTACTGCTTGGAGAGTGATAAGGACGGAAGTTTCATTTCCTGAATGACCAGGGGTTCTGATACTTTTGCAAACATTGTGCCAAATCATCTGCCTATTCCCTGTAATTTCTTCTCCAGAATTTCCTTTAATTCTGTGTTGCCCCGATGGAGGCTGGTATGCACTTCCATTGATTTCATTTGTACTTCTTGAGCAGCCGGATGTCCCAAGTGAAGATAAGTGGTTCAGATAATGGATAGGTGTGCCAATCGACTACTTGGCTTGAAAATATGTCACTCTGGCTCACTGCTTGCCTGCAGTACCAACTTTCCACCAATAGAGGGTGCCCATGGACCGTAAAAGACTGTACATGTTCATCTGCCATCACAGTGCCAGTGAAACTTTGGGGCAACACATCGTGTCAACATATTTTTGTGATCGAATTAGTCGACTGACCCCCATGCCCCCTATTAATAATATTTTGTCAAGATCTTCCTGAAAATCAACATTTCCCTTATGTCAGTGAGACAAAAGGTGGATAAAAGCTGTAGCCCCTTTCGTCCATAGCATTGTCATGTTTTTTTTTTTTTTTTTAAAGTCAATGTCAAGTCAATACCTCCACTCGGCCTGGGGGTGCACACGCCCCCGTTGCTGCAAGGATTGCTGGAGCAACTCTCTGGCGGGGTGAGCGCGCAACCCGGCGCCACGTCCTCGATGGCCTCCATGACAGCGTGCGCCCGGCGCGCCTTGGTGTTGAGAGGCAGCTCCTGGCCGTTGAGCGCGATGGCTTCCATGCAGCCACGAAAGCCGTTGGCCACGGGCAGGTTGCGTCCGAGGCGGGCGGCCGAGGCGGCGTGCTGGCGGACGTGGCCGCCGAAGTAGACGCTGTTGTCCAGGTTGAGGGTGCGCAGGGTGCCCGGCGCCGTCCCCGAGGCGGCGTGCACGCGGTCCAGCACCAGCTTGGCGTAGTTGCCGTCCACCTCCAAGGAGACCGAGTGCCACTCGCCGTCGTTCACCGTGGCGCTGTGGACCGATACCAGACCGGGGCCGCTGCCGCAGTCGAACTTGTACTGCAGGCGACCGTTCACGATCTGTAGGAGAGAAACAAAGAGGAGGTTTGAAGTCACAATTTTCCACTTCCTAAGTGGCCAAGTGTCCCAATTCTTTTGCCGACAGTGTGCCAATCAACTGCCTGGCATGGATCTCGACTCTATTTCGAACATACATTTTGCATTGTGACATCGTCTCAGGATTTTCCTTAAATTGAACCTTTTCGCCCTGGAGTCTGGCATGCAAGCTTTCATACCAATTTAATCAATTCAATTGTACTTATTGAGCACTTGAAAAAAAAGCAAAAAAAAAGCCTATTTTCCCCCCCCTCAAAGTTAATCATGATTTGATGTAGAACGTAATGCAACATCTTCCTGATTTTTCTTAAAACAATAAGCTTTCCTATGGATTGTGGTATATCAAGAGTCCCCAACCAGAGAATAAGAGATTGCATTGAAGAACTCATTAAAAACCTGCCACCATTGTGTCCCCTCCCCCAACTTCCTGAAGGTGTCCCAATCATTTTGCAGACATTGTCCATCAGTGTCAATGATATTACGTGCATTTGGCATTGTGACATCTTTCAAAGCTTTTCCTGAAATCGAACACGTTCCCTATGGAGTCTGGCCTGTCCTATTGTGGAATGTGTGGAAAAGTGCTCTGTGCCTCCCTCCCAGCCTGAAAATAACTTCTTTCTTTTTCCAACCCACCACCCCATTCCCATGGTTCCCCCATGCGAACGGCCCATTTTTAGACGGGCATTTTGAGCTGTGAGATGGCCACCGACGTCCGCGCGTGCCTGGCGATTCCGAACTGCGGTGCCACGAACGCACCTCGAGGATGCTGTAGTCGGTGCCCTTGGCGAACATGACGGTGGCGTGTCCAGAAAAGGTGCGCAGGCGCAGCGACAGCTTCATCTGCTCCTTGTTGTCGTTCTCCATCAGGTGGTACTTGACGTAGCCACTGCCGCTGAATGTCAACGAATGGCCGTCTGAAAAGAATGACAAGAGCAGAAGTTAGGGGCTAGAGTGACGATTGGGGAGCCAAGGGCTAAACTTGATTCTCCCAAGATTTCCGGGTGGGATTTGGAGGGTGTTATCGTACCAGTACATTTGCTTTTGGTCCCTTGAGGACACACACACGTGTACTTGGCGTCTGTGTGCGCGTCGGCAGCACAGTCCAAGCCCTCCGGACAAGGGTCGTTATCACACACGCTGTTCAGCACGGGACAATTGCCACCTGCAGGGCGCCAGGACAAATGGTGATGTCATACATGTGGTCTGTGCCATTTTCCATTCTGCACGAGTGTGTGTGTGTGCGTGTGTGTGTGTGTGTATGTGTAGATTGAGCGACCTTGGCACTGGCAGCTGGCGTGTCTGTGGTGTCTGGGCGTGACGAAGCTGAGGCGTGCGGTGCTGTAGGTGGACATGGACGTCCTGTCCAGCGAGACCACCTCATCGCAGAAGCGCAGCGGGCAGTCCATGCCCGAGCAGAGCTTCTGAGCCACGCGCACAATACGCACCCCCGTCATTTCCTCGATGACGCCCGCTGATGAGTTCAGTTTACGGAACACCACCTGGGGAACAGAAGACATGGCGTGAAAAGATGGAAGACAGGATTAAGGTTTCTTGTTTCAAAAAAAAAAATACAATTTTAACAACAAAAAAAAAAAATAAGAAAAAAGTAAAAATCTTACTCTAATAGTCAAGTTTTTTTTACAACGAGAGGATGTATAATTGTATTTTAATTAATTATTATTTATTATTTAATTATATGAAATTATACTTTTATTTAGAAAAATGGACTCTCCTAACATCACAAAATAAAATCTATACCCTCCCCAATCCTGTAAAAAAAAAGTATTACAAAAACCGTAAAAAAAATAATGTCTGGTTATTTTATTTGATGAAATAATAAATTAGTCAGAATAAAATGTTCTTTTTATGCTCACTAAACCTGCACCCCCACCAAATATGACCCTTAAATAGGATTTTTTTTAAAAAGAGATGTTCTTTTTTTTTGCTCTTTGTCTATTATTCCCTTGAAAATTTATTTTGAAAAAAATCACAACCTGCCTGGTAAAAAAAATCTAGAAAACGAGTTTTTGCTGTAAAATTCTTTTAAAATACCGATTTAAGTTTAAGGTTAAAAAGATGACAGATGTATTCTAAATAAAATAAATGTTGACTTGTCAAACTGAGAACTGAGCTCCAGGCGAACTTTTTTTTTTTTTTCAATAAGGAGGCCCCTAACCTAGAGAGGCGTAAGTAAAAATTGTAGGCGCACACAATTGTTTTAGTCATTTCTCCTCTTCTGTCTCATCAAATGACTCGCTCGGAATGAAAGCTATGTCACCTCCTGCGACTGGTAGGGACTTCCGGATCTTTCCAGCGCCAGCAGCACATCGAGGTCTCCCTGCTCAGATGGCTGCAGGCTGACCAGCTGCACGTCGTTCCTCCTCACGCCGGCGATGTTCCTCAACGCCCTCTGGAAGTTCCGCCAGTAGTCTCCTATGAACTCCTCGGGTGCGATACTGGCGAAGCGCACGGCGATGGAGTTGTCCAGCGCCTGGCGGGCCGCCTGCCGCACGTGCACGTTGACATCGGCGGCCGCCGTGAAGCGCCCGTCCGTCACCGTCACGTTGAGCGGGTAGTGACCGGGATCCAGCGGCCGCAGGGCGATCACTTTCCCGTCCGACGCCGACACCGAGAAGGACGCCGAAGCCGCGGCGGAGGACGGGGCCAGGCTGTACGTCAGCGTGTCGTAGACGTCCTGGTCGGTGGCGTGGATTTTGCCCAGGACGCCGCCGGCGTACTCGTCGTCGGCGGTGGACACGAAGATGTCGAGCGGGAGGATGGCGGGCGGGTAGACGCTCTCCTCGATGACGCGGACGCTGATGAAGGCGCTGGAGGTGAGCGCCGGTTTGCCGCTGTCGGATACCTGGAAGCCAAACGTGGCATTCAGAAACAAAGTCGACCGCTTTTGGTTTTGGATTGACATGCCGGCCACCCGTACACATTGAGGCACCACTGGACAGCACGGTGAATAAAATTGATCAAACGACATTCTCCTGTATTGTGCTTTTTTTTATACGACGCATTCAATGTCTCTTAAGACTTTTTAACTCATTCACTCCCAAAGACGTTTTTAAACGTCTTTTCAGACTTGGTCTAGAATTGGCTGGCACTGAATGAGTTAAAGGTCAGCAGGAATCCTGAATTTGTTTGTTGTTGTACTATTTACAACCAGTAGAGGGCACTGATGGCTTTCGTGAAGCATTGGACCCCATGAAACCCTGATACGCGTATGCATGATGCACACACAGATGGTCAAACAGCACAGTTGGAAGGAAAACTGCTGATTCAACAGCAACGTCCGAAAAGACATCACACCTCCGTTTCATCATTCTATCTTCTCATTCTGTCCCCGAGCACACAATCCAGCCCACTCGAGTCACTCGCTTTTACCGTTGGACGCTCGCAACTTGATCACAGATGGACGTTCCGCGTTCAACTGATCGCTCGCTACATTTTCCTCATCGCAAGTCAGTTCAATTCCTTTGTTCTGTTAAGTTGTCTCCTTTTTATTACATCACAACCTTCCTGTTGTTATACTGTACTTGTCTCAGGTGCATACTTTGAGCATCTTCTTGGAGGCTACATAGCCCCAAAACAAAAAAATAAATAAAATAAAACTAGAAACAGTAACGAGAAGTGGACGCAGACTGAGAACGGATGAATCAGCGCAAGACAGAATCAATCGAATCTGACCTGAGCTTGAAGCAGGTAGTGTTCCTTGGCTCTCTTGCTAAGAGGCCCCGCCAAGAGCAGCGCTCCGTGCTGGTCAATACGGAACGCGGGGGCCGCATCGCCGCCGGCGATGGAGAAGGCGAAGGGCGGCCCGTTGTGGGAGGCGTCGCGGTCGGACACCAGGAGCTGGAGAACGCTGGTGCCCTGAGCTTGGTTCTCCTGCGGCAGAGACAACAACGGATGAGAGCCATCTTGCCAATCAAATGATGGAACGGTGATAACCGGGAATTGTGGGCAAATATGAATCCACCAAAATGAGCAGCACAATCAGCAGAAAGTGTGACAAAAACGGTTTCGTTGCTTTGAATTGTATTTAATTACAGTAAGGGACCCAAACCAGTAAGCAAATTATTTTTTTTTTAAAACATGGTTTTGCATTTTCTGCAATGTAATTTAGAAAAAAAAAATCCTGTTTTTGAATATATGGATGGAAATTAAAACTAGTAGAATCATCGATTAATCGTCAAACAGGTCAACCGAATATTAAAATTGTTGTAGCCCTGAAACTGTTTCATAACATCTTCCATGGAAATTAAAACTAGTAGAATCATCGATTAATCGTCAAACAGGTCAACCGAATATTAAAATTGTTGTAGCCCTGAAACTGTTTCATAACATCTTCCATTCATTTTTATGGTCAAAGAGGATTTGAGTCTCAAATATGGTCAAGGAACGAATTAAACTCAATCTCAAGGCACGGCTATTTCCTTCTTTTACGCCTCCAGCGTTCGCATCTATTTCAAGTATTTTACCTGGATGATGAGACTGTAGTTGGCCTGGGAGAAGAGCGGCGGGTTGTCGTTGACGTCGGAGATGTCCACGTTGACCACGGCGCTGCCCGACAGCGGCGGCGTCCCGTTGTCCACGGCCAGCACCGTCAGCGTGTACCCCGACGTCTGGAGAACAGCGTTGTCATGCGTTGATTATAACGCCAAACGTGAAAAAGCACACAAGCGCGTCCAGCATTTTTTCACGCTGCTTTTTCTTTGTATAGGCGGGGGAAGAAAAACAGGGATTAAAATCCCAAATCATATTTTTGTGAAGGAAAAAAAAAAAGTGTAATTTTATTTTAAAGGCCGTATCTCGCCCAGCGCAATAAAGAAAACAGTTTGTAGACATAAAAAACTAATCTTGCATCTATTAAAACCCCAAAATATGTTTTTGTTAACATCAAGGACACGCTAGTCCCAATGACCCTAATATATGCGATTTGCATGTTTCATGTCTAAACTGGGCCTAACATAAAAACTTCTCTAAACTTCAAAGACATTTTAAATTCTTCAGTAATCGTGAGATACTTTTTTGTCAACATCAAAGCCCATCATGGAAAAATGATTTTCACGTAAATGGTTTGTAAGCAAAGAAATAATTTTCACAAACATCAAAGACAATTTAAGTGTCTTAAACGACTAACACGCATTTCCGAAACATCAAAGACTCTTCAACAATTTTTAGGACCATCTGGTTATGATACACCTCCAAAATGCAACATCAAAGACATTCAAGATTTCCGACACATCAAAGACAATTGAGCGCCTTAGGTTACTTTACACATTTCAGTATACAAAACACAATCACTCTATAGTCATCAACGATGCGAGCATGTTTTTGTCAACATCAAAGACAATCTAGTTTCTGACTACCCTACGTCTCGTGGTTTTGTATATATCAAAGAGAACCTTGGTAGTGTATAATTTCCAAAACGTCAAAAAGACAACAGAGAACTCCGTTTCTTAACATCAAAGACAAGTTGGTGTCATCTTCACCTGTTCCCGGTCCAGCTGCCGGGCCACTTTGAGCTCGCCCCGTATGGGGTCGATGATGAAGGGGCTGCCGCCGTTGCCGTCCATGACGGCGTAGCGCACGCGGTTGTACGACGGCCCGTCTGCATCCTCGGCCATCACCTGAGAATCCAAAACAAAAGCGCAGCGTTCACATCCGGCATCCGCTGCTTCGGTCTAAAATGATTGATTGTATTATACATCGCATCATTTCCTGTCAAACGGCCTTGAAACGGGAAGCGTCCATTCTTTGAAGCTGGTCTCACCGTCAAGACAGTCTTGCCCAGCTCGGCGTCTTCGCCGACGACGGCGGCGTAGACGCGCTGGCTGAAGACGGGCGCGTTGTCGTTGACGTCGGTCACGTTGATGTTGACAGTGGCCATGTCGCTGAGGGGCGGCGAGCCCCCGTCGGTGGCCTCCACAGTGATGTAGAACTCGTGAGACAACTCGTAGTCCAGCGGCGCGATCACAAAGATGTCGCCTGAGGAACGCAGGGTAACATTTTTTTGACGATCAGCTGCCAATCGGGGCATCCCTTCAACGCCTTGTGACCATTTTCACACAATTTAGAGTCGCGAATGAACATAACGTATGAGTTTGGGTCAGAGACAATGTAGAATCTTCAATGAAACTCCCGTATGAGTTCATGTAAACCTCAAAGACCACAGAGTAGTTGGGATTATTTTTTTTTTTCTCGAGAGACATGTGTTTTAATATTTTTACATTTTCTCTCAATTTTATATCCCCCCCCCCCAGATTTGCATTGAAATGGGACAGTACATTTCCTTTTAAACGGTAGGAAATATTTGTTTTCAAACATGCCGCCATGTAGTGGCTGACGGTGGAATTACACCCAAAATAAATAGGAGGCAAAACTAACAGAGGTGTAAATCATCGAAAAAATTCATCTGTGAAATTGCGTGACTACGACTCCAGAATTAGTTTGTTCCCATACCCGTGCTCGGATCCACGCTGAATGCCCCGTGCTCGTTTCCGCTGACGATGCTATATGCGATCTCCCCGCTGGCCTCCACATCTCGGCTGGCGGCCTGGACCCTGAGCACTTGTCCGCCCACAGCCGCGTCCTCGGGCACGGCGGCGGCGTACTCGCGCCGCTCAAACACGGGCGGGTTGTCGTTGATGTCCAGCACAGAGACCAGCACGCGGCACGTGGCCCACAGGCGTGGCGAGCCGCGATCGGCGGCGCGGGCCTCCAGCTCGTATAGGGCGCGCGCCTCGCGGTCCAGCGGCCGCTCTAGGCTGATGATGCCGCTCAGTTCGTCGATGGCGAACCAGCCGTCGGCAGAATCCAGCGAGTAGACCACGTCGCCATTGAGACCTGGCAGCCCCCCGCCAAAAAAAAGACATACTCAACACACCGCCAACTTTGACAATCATGTAATGGGAAGAGAGAGAATAATCGCTCACCACTGTCGGCGTCGTCGGCCTGCAGCTTAGCCACGAAGGTTCCCGTCTCGGTGTTCTCGAAGACGGTGATGGCGTACGGGTCGGCGGCGAACTCGGGTGCGTTGTCGTTGACGTCACGCACGGACACGTGGACGTTGGCCTCGCAGAAGCGCCCGCCGCCATCCACCGCTCGCACTTTGAAGCGGTACTCGTCGCACTCCTCGCGGTCCAGGGGCTTCAGTGTCTTCAGTTCACCTGAAAGTGACAACGCGATACGTTAAGGACGCACTTTTGGTCTTCAAAAAAAAAAAAAAAAGAACACGTCCGTAGATGTTTTAAAGTAGTGTTAAAACATTTTATAAATCAAAAATATCCTAAATAATGAATATTATGTACTCATAACTTTTTGAAATACAATCAAATCAAAGGATATTTTGGATTGCTAGCATCTTGTAAGCTTTAGTTAGTGAAAAAGCTTGACTCGACTGAGCCAGAATTAGTCCGGTTATTCATGCTGTATGGACAAAGGTCATCTAATATATGCATGAATTCAGAAAAAAAAAAAACCACCACCTAATCATGTACATTTTCCAGCATCTTGCTATGCAAAAAGCACCCAAAGCATGTAATTAAGCCAGATGGGTACACAATGCCAAAGAGTGAGCTGACACAGTAAAAGGGAACATTAGTGCCTCTTATAGCAAATTTTCTCCGTCTCGAACGCTATGATTTATACATTAACGGCAACTTTATGATGACCCTCCTGGGCGGCAGAGCTAAATGTAGGGGGCTTGATGTCTTATAGTCGAAATGTGCTTTCATGCTTTTAACTTCATTTTGAAGAGGGAAAGAAAAAAAAAAAAAAAAAAAAAGAATACACACACACAAAAGAGTAGCTGGATAGAGTGTGCGATTTAGGGACGCTGGTAACAAGTATCACAGTCATAAATTCACCCTGAAGGGAAATAGTCTTGACTGGTTGCAAAAAAATAAAATAAAATAAAATAAAATTTTAAAAACCACAAAATGAACTAACAAATAAATAAGTGGGCACAAAGGTGTTTTGACTGACAGGTCATTTGGCCTAATGCCCGACAGATTGAATTTTGCACAAAAAAAAAGATCACAATAGGCCGTTCGCAATAAAATAGATAAAATGTATTTTTCTGGTGACAAATCAATATAAACATACACTGAGCTAACGTTTCGATTTTTCTTTAATGCTCCACCCTGACAAGGTCAGCAAAAGAAGCATAGAAACAACAAATACATCAGTGTGTTCTCTGGTTAATTTTGTTTGTTGACACTTTTTGGAATCCGCAATATTGGCTAGGCTAGTTACAATAGCTAAGGATGAGTCACAATTTTTCACAAGGCTATCAAAATGCCGCGTCGATATTTCCACATCGAGAATGGCAACATTTCAAAGGCTGACGTTGCCATAACCAAATCAGAACGATCAGCAGTTTTGTTGTTTTTTTTTGCGTCTGAGAAGACCGGGCAGAAAGAAAACGAGTTATTACAATACCTAATGATCGTACGTACGTACGCGAGTCCTACTATCAAAGTGTCAAGTAGATGTTACGACAGAGTCAGCAACATTTCAAAGGCTTACTTTTAACGATAATGAAATGGAAAAATCTGCATTTTTTTATTTCACAAGTAGACTGGACAGCAAGTAAACGAGGATTGTTATAATAACCAGATGCACAACCAGAAGATCAAACACAGACCACCATACTTTCAGTGTCATGTTGAAGTTTTGAAATCGGCATCATTTACTTAATAATGTAAAATCTGAGCACGCGGAGACTGCGGAAGGGAACAAAATCTGTGCACTGCACCAGAAGGGAGAAAGTGGTCATTTTTCATTGAATTGTTACTTGAAACCAAAATGGCCGACTACCTGTCCAATTTCAAACCTGGGTGCCTGTTGTCCCATTATAATAGACATGTCCACCTATTTTGAGGTTGATCGGTGAAACTGGTGTCAGCAGGGCTAATATTCTTGAACTTTCCAAGGCTGATTGAGTCTGAGCATTTTGAAGCCCCCCGAAAAGGAAAACCATTTGTCAGCTGCTGCTCTGGAGCTAACTACATATTGTCATAAATTAGACCTACCAGTCTCGGAGTCAATGAAGAAGAGCTCCGAACCAGGCCCGTTTAGCTCATAGGAGATTTGCGCGTTTGATCGGATATCGGCGTCGGTGGCTGAGACTTGCAGGATGAGTCTGCTGGCTGGCGAGTTCTCCGGAACGCTTTCGCTGTAGAGGGACTTGAGCGGGACACCGAAGGAAAGACTGTCAGACTGGACTACAGCGTGACGGGATTGGGTGTTCAAGTTGCCTTACCTTTTCACACACGGGGCTGTTGTCATTGGCGTCCAGCACTTTGACTTCCACCACGGCTTTGGTTGTAAAGATGCCGTCGCTGGCCGTGACGTTGAGAAGGTAATAGTCCGTGGTCTCGCGGTCCAGAGGCTTCCTGACGGACACTTTCCACTCATTCTGAATGTGCTCAATGGCAAACTGCCCCAGCGGATCTCCCGCTGTTGGATGAAAATAAGATGCACTTTTGCTTACGAGCTACATGAATAATTAAAGATGGAGGCATTTTTCAATGAGCAATAGAAGAAATCAAAGGCAATCGCCGCTTAACTGAAGCAGACAACCCCAACAACAAATCTTGTGTGATTTTTACTAGTCGAACGCTGACAATGGTTTTCAACACCGTGGGGCAGGAAAAGCGAGCATCAGGTGTTACAATCCGCACACCGGCATGCCTTAAATATCTGATACCACCTCACAGTATACTCACATTAAATCCCATAGCCACACCGAAACCGAACAGTAACTCACCTGTAATGAAGTAGTTGACTTGTCTGTTGATGTCCTCCGAGTCTTCGTCGGTGGTACTCAGGATGGCGATGACGCCGCTGGGCGGCGGGTCGTCCTCGCTGACGGTTCCCTTGTAAACTTCCGCCGTGAAGCGGGGTGGGTTGTCGTTGACGTCGGCCACCGTCACCTGCACTCGCGTGCCCGTTGCATGCTGGACTTTGTCGCCCTGATCAGTGGCGATGACGGCGATGGTGTACTCGTTGCGCTTTTCGCGGTCCAGCTCCTTTAGGGTGGTCAACCAGCCGGTTTCGGCATTGATGGCAAAGAGCTCGACGATGTCCTGTGAGTTGAGTTTGGCGTCCAAGCTGTACAGCACGAGGCCATTGGTGCCCGAGTCCAGGTCAGTGGCTTTGACTTGAACCACCTGCGCCCCTCCTGGGAGGTTTTCGACCACCACTGCCTGGTAAGGGTCAGACTCAAAGACCGGCTCATTGTCATTGAGATCTTTCACTTGAATGTTGATGCTGACGGACGCGACAACGTCAAAGTCATCGCGCTGAGCTTGTGCCCGCAAGGTGAGCTGGTACCACTTGGTGGTCTCGTGGTCCAGGCTCTTCTGGAGTTTCAGGGCGCCAGTGTCTCCGTCCACGGTGAAGACCTCATTCTCATTGCTTTCTGGAGTGTTGCCGTTCACGAGGGTGTAAGTAAGTTGCTGCTCGCTCTCAGCCGAGAGCACGTCGATCTCCGTGCCGATTGGTAGGTCTTCGGCCACTGTGTAGCGGTAATGAGGCTCGGCGAACTTGGGGATGGGAGTCTCAGGCGCTACTATCCGGATGTATACCTGCACGACCGAATGCTTCGGCGGGTTTCCGGTGTCCTTCGCCCGGACGAAAAAGGCATAGAGTTCCCCCTCGAGACCAATGAGACTCTCTCTCGTTAAGATGACCCCAGATGTTCGGTAAATTTCAAAGTTCTCCGCCACATTCTCGACGTCAGCTTCGATTGAGTACTCGACATCGGCGTTGGTTCCCTCGTCCACATCAGAGGCGGCGATCTTCACCACTGATGTACCCCGCGGGGCATCTGAGGCGATAGTGACTTTGTACTCGGCAGCCCTAAACTGCGGCGCGTTGTCATTGATGTCAGTGAGGACCACGTTTACCGTACAAAAGCCCACCTTGCCACCTCCGTCTTTGGCCTCAAGAGAGATAGGAATGACCTTCTCGATGCTGCCGTCTCGATCCAGGCTCTCCAAGGTGAAGACATCACCATTTTCGTTGACCGTGAACTTGTCCTTGGCTACGTCGTTGACGATGCGATATGTGATTTGCCCATATATGCCGTCGTCGTCATCTGTGGCTTTGGCTTCAGCTACCATGGTACCGGCGGGGGAGTTTTCCACCAGCTCGACGGCATATTCCACCTGAGAGAACGCAGGGCTGTGGAAGTTGGCACCAATGACAGTGACGTCCACGAGGGCTGAGCTCCGATACACGCCGTCCGACACAGACACGTTGAGGTGGTAGAGCGGCTGCATTTGTGGGAGACGGTGGTTCGAAATAACGATAGCGCCGGTCTGCTTATCGATGGCAAAACTTTGGTCGTCGTTCCCAGAGACAATAGCGAACTCGAGCTTGTCTGAGTCCGAGCTGTCGGCGTCCGAGGCTTGGACTTGGGTGACAAAGTGCCCGCGGGAAGCCAACTCGCTGATGGCTGCCTTGTAGGCCGGCTCAGCGAACATTGGCGCGTTGTCATTCAGGTCTGTGATGTCCACTGTCACCAGGACGTCACCGAAGAGGGCAGGGACCCCTCCGTCCACGGCGCGGACCCTGAGATGGTGCTGCGGGGTCTCCTCGTGATCTAGCACTCGCGCCGTCGAGATGAGACCCGTGTCGCGGTCAATGGAAAAGTAATTCGAGCTCTTCCCCTTCTCCTCCACCAACTGGTAGAAGATTTCCTGATTGTGGCCCATGTCGAAATCTTTGGCCTCCACTTGCAGGACAGATGTACCGATAACAGACGCCTCCGAGATCGTGGCGTAGTAGGACTTTGACAGAAACACTGGGGAGTTGTCGTTGATGTCTTCCAGGATGATGTCCACGAATACATCTGAGTGCGCCCCAGTCAAGGAGTCGGTAGCCCGGATGTTCAGTTTATATGCAGGGTGCGTCTCAAAGTCCAGAGGCTGAGCCACGTGAAGGACCCCCGTGTTGAAGTCAATGGAGAACTGCTTGAAAGGGTCCCCCTCAGAGATGGTGTATACAATACGAGGTCCCTCGGAGTCACTGGCCTGCACGTGGAGAACCGGCGTGTGCACCTGGATATTTTCAGGGATTTCAATGTTGTAAAAGGGTTTCTCAAAAACGGGGACGGCTTGGTTCACCACTGTAATTGGGACTTCCACTTCTGACGACAGTACTGGATCGCCGCCATCCATCGCCACAACAATCACGACAAAGTCCATGTCAAGTGATTCTTCCTCGAGCGTCTTCTTGATGGTGATTTCTCCCGAGGGGTTAATGTCAAAATGCTTATGAGACTCCTTCAGCTCGTAACGGATTTCTGCATTGCGACCACGGTCCTTGTCCACTGCTGTGACCTGCCGGACCACTTGGCCTTCCTCTGCATCCATCTGGACCAAGACGCGATAGGGGAGGTTCACAAAGACGGGCGCGTTGTCATTGACGTCCTCCACCGCCACCGTCAAAACTACGTGGGCAGTGTCTTCAGATGGGTCCTCCTTCGTGACCTCCACGACGACATCAAATGTGTCCTCCTTTTCACGATCAAACGCTATTCCGGTGGTCGAAACCACCCCGGATGTCCTCCCGATTTCAAAGCGTTTGTCAGGATTTAAGATTTTGTAGAACAGAGGCTCGTTTACATGGTTACCGACAGCAGCAATGACTTCCAGCGTCCTCCTCTCGGACAAGTTCTCCGGGACAGACGCTCTGTAGGACTCTCTGGTGAACTTCACCTTGCTCTCTTTGTTCTCCTTCAAGTGGATCTTGACGGCGGCGACGTTGGCAAATCTTCCATCCGAAACCCTGACTTTCAGCTCGTACCTGCTTCTCAGCTGGGTGACGTTCTGAATGAAGATCACGCCGGTATTTGCGTCCATTTTAAACTTGTCGCCGATGTTGCCCTCAGAGATGGAAAACAGAAGCCTGGCGTTGGGTCTGGAGTCCAAGTCGGTGGCGTTAACTTTGACAACCTCCACCCCTCTGTATGTCGGCAGCACCACAGTTGCCTCATAGACATCCTGGCTGAAAACCGGCGGACAGTCGTTGACGTCAATGACCTTGATTGTCACGTTGGCCGCTATTTCTGCAAACAGACGCGGCACGCCAAGATCGTGGACCTGCACTGTAAAGCGATAAACACTCCTTTGCTCATGATCTAAGGTGGTTGTGATCCTGACGGCTCCGGTGCTAGAGTCGACAGCAAAGTAGTTGAGGGCAAAGGGTTCCACGATCTGATAAACCAGCATGGCGTTGCGGTCGCTGTCAGCATCCGAGGCCCGGATGACAAATGGTGCGTTTTCTCGGGTGAGGACAACGCTGTTGATGGCAGCCGACTCGCTGACCACACCTTCAAACTCCCGTTGGAGGAAAATGGGGGCGTTGTCATTTTCATCTTTCAGATGAATCACCAGGGTTGCGTTACTGGCGAGCCCGGCCATGTTGGTGCCCTGGATGACGAGCTTGTACTGCGGGGCCACCTCGTAGTCCAGCTCTTTCTGCGTGACCACCACACCGGAGTTGGGGTTGATGTCAAAGACGTTGTCCGTGTTTCCGCTTTTGATTTGGTAGACCACAGACGATTGGCTGACCGCCGCCAACGAGCTCACAAAGCTTCCCGGGGCGGCCGACTCGCTGATGTCGGCGGAGAACACCTTCTCCGAGAACCTGGGGGCGGCATTGTCCGAGACAGTGACAGCGATGGAGACGGCGGCGGTGGTGGACAGCGGGGCGGCCCCGCGGTCGGTCGCCTTGACAGTGAGCTCGAAGCGGGTCTTGCCACTTCGACTGAGCTCTTTGGCCACTGTGACGGTGCCCAAGACGGGGTCCATGGCAAAGGAGTTTGCCACATTTCCTGCCAGAAATAAAGAAAACAATCATTTGAATGAGTCCTTTTTTGGATAGAACACAATGATAGCTTAACATACAAGTACCCCAAACTTGGATGCCGCTTGCAAAAGGGGGGGGGGGGGGGGGGCTAGAACACATTAATGGCATTGGATTAATATTCAACTGAATTGAGTTACGAGCTTGGTCAAGGAACTAATCAAACTCCCAAATCAAGGACCATTGTACTGTAGGGGTCATTCTTGACACAAATCCACCAAAAGTCAAACAAAAGCTACGTGTTAAGAAGCTTATTAGGAAAAAATGCGGGCAATTCTGGGGGTCGATCAAATGGCTGACATATTTGGAAAATCCAGACAAAGCCCTTGACGTGGTCCTGAGTATTCCATTCATGAAAAAAAAAAAAATCCAGTAGGCCGACTCATGACTTCATTATCGGCAGATTACAATGAAAGCTTTCATTTTGTCGAAATGCCTTAGAGTTGGACAATTTGTAGTTTAGCAACAGAATTTTCGTGACAAACCGTTCGAAAGTCAGCAATAACAAGCTTGAACTCGACAATGTGCATTTAGCGTAGTTTTACTTTCTTAGGTGGCTACTGTGAGCAAGCAGCTTTTTCTGAACGACAGATTTTTCATTTAGCTTTTCAGTCTTTAATGGACATTGCTGCGTTAGCATTCCGCTAGCTAACCAGCTACTTGTCAATTGTGATCAAATGGTCGAGTGTCGGTTGTTTTTTAACAGTCACTGAGTAGAAACTGACTTTGATTTTGTTCTTATGGCTTTGATGTTTGAAAAACTACAAATATAGACTTCTACATTAGCGTCTCCTGCAATCTACCTAGTTTGCTTGTCACCAGTGATCCAAAGATAGCCTGTTTCTCGATGCGCGTTTTAACTCATTCAGTACCAGCCAATTCTGGACCAAGTCTGAAAAGACGTTTAAAAACGTCTTTGGGAGTGAATGAGTTAATGGTACTAGGCAGACTTTGATTTTAAGTGGAAAGGCTATTCTTGATTTCCACACTTTGAAGTTCACTTTAGCCAGCACGTCACACGTACGAGTGATTTTCGGGGACCATACCTGACTCGATGCTGTAGACGACTTCCGCATTGCGGCCTTTGTCTTTGTCCAGAGCCGTGACTTGCAGCACGGCCGAGCCAACGGCGGCGGACTCGAACACGCGGCCTGAGTAGGGCGTGCCAACGAACCACGGCGTGTTGTCATTGGCGTCCTCCACGTTGACGATCACGCGCACCAGGTTCCGTTTCACAGGGATGTCCTGGTCGCGTACCTGCGAATGAACAGAATAAAATGAATGATGTTGAAATCCAAAATTCTGAATGACCTATTGGGTTGTTGGGATATTGACGTCCTATGATACCCTATTTTTTTTTTAAATCGGGGTCCATGTCTGTGCTCTAGAATTGGGCTAGGAAATACCAGCAACCCTATTTATACCTCCAAATGTCATCACGCACACTTACCATAACCGTGAGAACGTGGCTGTGCATGGTCTCGTGATCCAGCGGTTCGGCGGTGTACAGCCTCCCCGTCCCCGGGTCCAACTTGAACTTCTTCAAACTGAATGGGTCCGTGCTGCTCAGAAGGGTGAAAGTCAACTTGTTCTTCTCATCCTGGTCGGTGGCATCCACGTGGAGCACTTCGGTGCCCACCGGCACATCCTCGGGCACGCTCACTTCATACTTGGCGCGGGAGAACTGAGGCCGGTGGTTGTTGGTATCAATGACGCGGATGAGCACCTGCCGGGGACGAGAGTTTTTTTTTTTTTGTTATTTGGGGGTTTTGCAAGCTGAAGCATAAAGCTGGAGGGCACAATTACATGCAACAGAATGAATGTAATTACATAGCAGTGGTGTGCAACAGTTTCAATTACTATCCTTTCACACTCTTGACAACGGGAATATGAGCTCTCATTTGAAGATTCAAAAAGGGTCTTTGATATATACTGATATGAAAAAATAAATTAACGTATATTACGCGGTTGGCTGGCAACCGGTTCTGGGTGTCCCTAGCCAACTGCCCGAAGACGGCTGGGATAGGCTCCAGCACCCCCCGCGACCCTTGTGAGGATAAAGCGGATCGGAAAATGGATGGATGTCAAACGACATAATAAAAGAATCCATTTAAAAATAATAGCCTTTTATAAATGACATGAATTCATTGACATGAAAATATACGAATATCTAAAGAAATACCCTGTAATGCAAACAGAAACGTGATGCGTTCCCAAAAATGTCATTCGTGTAATTTAGCTACACAGTTTTTATCATTTCAAAACAATGAGCCGAATTCACTCAAGGATTGCGTGGCTTCCGCGTGCTGCCGACGGGTAAAAAAAGAAGCCAACACATTGAGTCTTAATTCACAAAGCATGCATTGATGGCAAAAGGCGTCATTCGCTGCCCTGCAAAACAGAATGGGTCTTATTGCGCCTGCGTTATTTGTGCGTATTGAAATGGTGTCATGTGCATATATTTGGTGGAGAAATTGCCCACCTTGATGCAAATGCGTCTACTCCGCTAACACCGGCGCTAATAGTTTTGAGTGAAGCAGAGGCTCTGCTGCGGATCCTGGCAGCAGTAGCGCGCCGACATCTGCCCAACGTGAGCGAACGCTCCGACATGTACGAGAGATGTCGTCCTAAATTACCCACTCACGTCTACAAAGTAATTTTAGGCCACGCAAGTCAGCCGTTTGGCCGAGGCATTCCTGGCAAATCAAGTATGAACACTCTGATATTGCTGCTGACATGTTCCGTCCGCGCCTTTCTTTGGGAATTTGGCCCTAAATAGACGAGATTACAACTTTGACATGAAATGAAAGCATGCAACTTACAGACATAAAGATACACGTGCATGTCAAATGGGTTCAAAATATATCAATCCAAATATTTAATTGTGATAATAAAATGAAATGTGCATATAGCAACATTTTAAGTTCCCCAATCCAAATTTTCACAACCCCTGAAATGTGTTGTTTTCATATCCCATATGAACATTTGGATGATGCTGTACTGAAAGTGTCTTGTTTTTAATCACTGGTGTCAAAGTCCAGGCCCGGGGGCCAGATCTGGCCCGCCACATCATTTTATGTGGCCCGCGAAAGCAAATCGAACATGGCAGCTTCCCTGATACTTGCTAAAATATGGACAAAGATTGTCAAATTCTCATATGTAATAAATAAAGATATTGTAAGCATTTTCTTGTTGCCAGACACCTCATTACAGTAACGTCAACAATAGTTGAATAAACCGTTCTATGCTGGACTTCTTTATATGATTTCCGTCATAATGGCCCTCCAAGGGAAACGGTAACTAAAATGTGGCCCTTCCATGACTGCTTCACCACGTCAAAATGATGGATGGGGTGTGAATCACTGAACGAGCAAAACTTTCATGTGTTCTCAATGTGTTTCGAATAAAAAAAAAAAAAATTAAAAAAAGAACAAAAATGCTTTTCATCGGACAGCAACGATGCATCTGAATGGATAAAAGGCCTCGACTCATTCCCAAGTCCCGCTGCAAAGTAAAACCTGCGACTCAAATGTCCATACATGTGCCTCTCTGCCTTTGATCAGGAAAAAAAAAAAAGGGTGCTGCTTTTGTGTACTCCAAACATCATCCACCAAGCTGTAAAATTCCACCGGGAGAGTGTTTTATCAACACCAGCCACTCGTCTGCTGGACTTCCGACAGAGGATTACGAAGAGCTGCTGGAATGCCATCTCTGCTTCCCAGCGAGCGGCGAGGGGGGGGGGGGCTTCGAGCGTTGCCAAACATGAGGAACAAAGGGATCAGGCCCGATTAGACACCTGCATACCAGACACCAGGGGTTGATATCCCTTAAGGAGGTAGGGACAAAATGAAAAAAAAAAAAGAGACAAAGCTATGCTGCTCCACCTCAAAGCAGACCACAATTGGTCATGATCCTGTTTGCCGAGCGCCACGACGCACTTCTGGGCGCAATCTGAGAGGAGCGATAGCACGGCGCGATGCCCGCAACGCAGCGGAGGCATCGGGCGTCGTGGTGATGTTAAGTGTTGAGTCAAGAGCAGCTACTGCTAATCACAAAGTGCCACGCAATGCGAAAGCTGGCAAGTCATCAAACTGGCTCTGCCCACACTCAAGGAAAGATAATTCGAGTCCCTCGCAATTCCACGCTGCCCATCTGTCGAGTATATCTGGTCCAAATTTAATTGCGAGCGGCCGAAGTCTTTAAAGGACTTTCATAAATGAAAAAAAAAAGTGTGATTAAAATATCTACTTCAAACCACACTGGCTTTATTTCTGAGCCTTTTCAGGCTTGGAATCATGAGTTTTTTGTGGGTCTATACTTGATAGAGATCCACGTAAAATGTCATGTTGCTGAGTAAATCTGGGTTGGGGGGCTGAATTATATTTCAAACTCTGATCAAGTCGACTTGCGGCTTTGGACCAAAATAGCAGAATTCCTGCATCTTTTTTTTCTCTCGATGTTTTTGGTGAGTCTATTCGTATTAAACATGTCTACCAAATCTGGCTTTGAGAGTTTGAATTATGCCGGTTTTTTTGTGGCTTTGCTCACGACAGACATTCTCCTAAATTTCACATCGTTACTTGAAACAAGTCGCTCGGAGGCCACTTTTTGGTTTTACGCCGAATGGAGACGGCAAAACAAAATGGCAGCCTTTGAATGATTTTTGGGCATTTTGATACTTTTCAGTGTGTCTACTCATTGCCAACCAAACAAACCGGCCTCGGGGGCTGAATTTTGTGAGACCTCTGGACGGTGGGCTCCTCGAGCCTCTTCCTTCGGGGGCCTTTCACATCACACACTCTCTTGCTCAAAAGAAGCACTCAGGAATGGGGCCTGTGTTGCATGGCTGCGCCTTTAAGCAGCGATTCCAGGCATGTCTTCTCATGTCATGCCAGACATCATAAAGCAGCAGATCCCTGATGTCTCACAACACACACACACACACACACACACACACACACACATACCCACAGCCATAGACCTGCTTCAAGTGACCCAATTACCACTTGGTTGGAATATGTTACCGTTCACTCACCGCAAACCAGATATCATCGACAAAAGGACTCCGCGACAAAAACGACTACATCGCCAACAATAACGGAAATGCTAACGTTGCGTGTGAATGTGTGTGCGCGTGTCGCTTCCTCTGGGGAATGCTGTGCGGAGGCGTGACTGTGACTGTGTGTACATATGACAGATGGAGCCACAGTGAAGGACGGGTGGGAGGGTGGAGGGGGTGGGGGGGCTGTGAGGGTGAAATGACAGAGATGGAGGCGAAAAAAAGGGTCAAATTTAGAAAAACACATGCTTTTTGCTTGAAAGGTGTGAAAACAAAAGGGGCTGAGGAAAAACAACAACACGGGAATGGGAACAGGGTTAGCATGTTAGCGTTTGTTGATTTTTCCATTCAAAATGGTACTACGGCTATGAAGCAGATTAAAATCTTTTTATGAACTGCCTTTACGTGTCTTTTATTCAACGTGAAAGACGGCGACGCGGGCTTAGGAAGGAAGATGGAGTCAATGTGAAGGAAATAGGAAGGTGCAAGGGCGGTGGGGGGATTATTATTATTTTTTTTATGCTGGTCCACCCCAAACTTGGCCTGGCTTTGGAAGGACGGAGACCCCCCTCCGCCCGGTGGCAGGTTGTGGGCACTGGCAGAGGGCATGCACACATGTTCCCAAAACAGGATTAACACCCTCTCTTCCCATCATGTAACGAAAAGATCTCTGGCAGATTGGTCCAAAAAGTGAGGAAAGCGAGTGAAACTAGGCCAAGGAGTATTGCGAAGTTACCTCATGACTGATTTGAAGATGAGAACGGCTTCATGAGGTCGCCTGTTGCAGAATGCCTGTGATCCACCCACCCCGACTCATTTGGAGACAAACTCAGCGAGACCAAACAAAAGGCAAATGTTGTCGGCGCAGAATCAAGTTTGCATCACCGAGTCACGATTTTGCGGTGTGCTGATGGGTTCCCACCGAGATCCACGGATTGTGTGTTTTGGTAACGCAGTGACTAAATCTGCGTGGAAATCAAAATTAAAGTTGAAGTCAATTCGGTCAACGGCGAAGAAAATGACAAATCTCTTGAAAATGCATTAATCTCTGTGTTTTACTTTTTTTTTTCCTTAAGGAAAAGCTCGACATTAAAGATGAGGGTTTAAACGTATAATATGATTTTTTTGTGTCTACAAAAGGATACTTGAAAAGGGAATTTGTCTCATAGATAGACATTACCTTTAATTATTTAAGAAAATAATCGGAATTAAAGTTAGAGACATAGATTCAAATTATACAAATTTTTGTGCGACGTTTTCGTCTCTGAAGGGTGTTTTCACTTCTATCGCATCATTTAGAAATGTTCACAGTTCACCATCTTAACTTAAATTCGTCAAGGAAATGATCAGTTTTAAAACTGACAACAGTTTAAACGTACAACAATCAAAGCTAGGTATTTACTCGTTAGGACTTGGTGTTCAATAAATGATGGGGGGGGGATCATAAATTTGCGCTTTTTGACAATATTCCTTTCACAAAATGATTTTAGAATTTAAATGGAAAAAAAATACTTGGAAGAAATTATGTTTGTGGTGAGTCAATTAAAAAATTGAAATTAAAAAAATAAAATAAAATTGGACGTCACCAGTTTGCCTCTTCCTCGTCCAGGCGATGACAAGAATTAATGCTAAAGTTCACCAATGAGCACCAGTCATTGAAGTACCAGTTGAGGTCTGTCGCCGGGGCTTTTAAGAAAGTAGCGAGCAAAAAAAAGAAAGCGGCGCACGAAATGAAAGGACGCGCTGCGGATGAGCGAGGGCGGCTCGGCTCTGCTTCAACAGAGGCAGCAACAGAAGAAGAAGAAGAAGCAGCAGCAGCAGCAGCGCGATGATGAAAGGCCGCATTCATGGCCAGCGACAACAAACGGATTCTTTCGCAGCCGAGGACAAAGGGCTGCAAAGGCGGACCGTGGAAGACACCACAAAACTAGCATGTAGCTACAGTGCAAAATCTCGCGGACAAGGCGTGACCGTGAGAAGGGCAACTGAAATAAAACGCAGACACGTCGCTGAGAGCGACGAGATGTGCATTTGCATATTCATTGACATCAGGGAAAGTCGTACTCAAAGATAGCATTTACTGTATTCCCCCCCCCCCCCAAGTTTTAGGATTAAGAACAGCTACTTGTACCGCTTATTTTTGCGCTTATCATATGACTATCATATGTTCCTCAATTTCTTCATTTTAATGTCCGGTGCCACTAATGTGTATCGAGGAATTAACTGACACAAAGAAACAATGGAATGCCTAAAAGCATTGTTTGTAGCAAAAAAAAAAAAAATTGAGACGTGATTTTCGTATTGATCAGCAATTAATTCAATTCTTATGAGCTGTTTTTGTTGTCATGAATATATTGGTCCAAACATATGTACCTTCATTTGTTACTGGCATTTAAAATGAACAGGAAATTAAAGTATTTTTCTATGGCTACATATTCTAAATGCCAGAATTTCTGTCAAACGCTGTTCAGCTTTTGGGATCTGCGTCACAAAAAAAAAGGACAACCATACAACCGCAAAAAAAAAAAAAAATGGTTATCACCAAAAGCTGTCCTCAAAATGTTTTTGCAACAATTTCTCCCCCTAATCTGTAAATTACTTTGTAATTAGCAGAAAAAGAAGAAAAAAAAAACCCAGCTAAGTGATGATTTCAGTGATACAAACGACAATCATTCAACAAAAACAAGGAACTTTTTTGTCGTGTTGTATCATCAAAAACAAATGATCATTTATATGCTAATGCTGAAATATTGCGCTAAATATGACCTTGACACAATTGAAGTCTTATGATCATGACATTCCAACTGCAGGGATAGATTAATTCTATTCCCATTATTCCTCAAATTTCAGGAAAATAAAAATCTCTCTTTTTAATTGACGCAGTGTGCTAATTAGCGCAGTTAAAACATGTCAGCTTTCATTACCGCAAGTCTCGTTGTACACAATTGATTTGCGTCATAATCAAACAGACAACTGATTAACCACTGCCCTCACCCTACCTTAACTACTTGGCAGGCAAACTTTATTATCTCGGAACTAGACAAACCTAATTATCTATGCGCTAGGCAAATCTAATTACCCGAGATGGCTGAATATGACTGTTGGTGGTCAACTCACGTACAGATGAATAAATAGAGATCTTGAATCCGTTTCCTCTCCCGTGCTAAGTTTCGTTACCTGCGTGCTAACCGTCCTGGTCCCGTCTGTGGCCTCCACCGTCAGGTTGTAGTTGGACTTCTGCTCGGCGTCCAGCGGCCTCGCCACAATAAGGGTTCCGCTGGCCTTGCCCACGTCGAAGCGGCTGTCGTAGTTTCCACCTGGACAAAGGACAAGCGGCGCCAGTCATGGCGTGAAAAGGGGCAAACAAACATCTTGCGATGACTCTTGTGGATGTAAAAAAAATGAAAGCTGCGTCACACTGAAAGGGGAGATAATATTGGGAGGTGGTGTATTGTACCATACTGAAAATGGGTGTTAAAAAAAGGGTGGGGGCTGATTGGGACATTCATTTATATGACAACCGTGTTTTTTTTTGTTTGTTTTAAATAAAGAGACAATCAATTGCTGCTGCACTTTCCAAAGAAAAAGACGAAGGAAAGCTCTGAAAAAGTTTCTCCCCCCCATCCAAATAAAAATGTCAAACTAAACGATTCATTTGTCGTAGTGCTGTGTGTCATTACAAAGTGACACTGCCCCCTATGGGCCTGGCATGCACATTACGGTGTTTTGTCCTGTTTTTGTTGTCATGTAAACGTGCCCAAGGTAAACAACAGCATACACTCAACTCAATAGAAAAAGGGGATAATGATGGCATAATGATCGCATGAAAATAAACACAAAAAGACAAATGACGCTTGAATGAAATCAAAGTGGTGGGCCAAGATGAGGTACGATACGAGACTGAGCATACAGTGTACACCGTGTTTGTCAGCAGCTACCTTCTGCTGTACAGTTGTGGTCGCAAGCCATCTGAAGGACGTAAAACATCTCAGTGTCCTCTATGCCGCCTTGAAAGCACAACAACGGACCGGGGAGGAAAGAAAGAATTCAAAGGATAGCGGTTGAAGAGAAGAAGAAGAAGTGTCAGGAAAGATCAATCTTGTTTTAGACGGAAGAAAATGGAGTCCGTTAGCGTTGCCGTCAACAAAATCTACGAGTTATTTCGTGTATTTCAAAAGCACATGCCACCTGAAGACTCAAATGAGTTGTAGTGCAACTTTGACATAAACCTAAGCTGCACGAGAACCATGAAAGGTGACTCGGATTTGACCTTCTCGAAACTTCTGATGTTCAGAGGTTCAAATGTTCAGTACTTTTCACATCACTTTCTGTCCTTGAACAAAGACCTGAGTGGCAAAATACCCCCCAAAAATAAAAATAAAAAAATCAGAGGACGCCCTCATCCATGCCTTTCTGTGACTCTTCCAGTCTCTCTGCTACAACCTGCTGATGTCACTGTTCACAAGAACGGACCAATAAAGTTCACACAAAAGCTGGATATCTCTCACTTTTTTCTTTTTTCTTTGAGAAAGTACGACACAAACGTCACTTGAGCGCGGCGGCTACCTGTGATCTCGAACCACACGGGAACGTCCGACGACTCTGTGGCCACGACGCCAACCATGTGCGCCACGGGGTCGCTCTCCATCACGGAGAAGGAGAAAGGCGACTCCTCGAAGACCAGCGGGGCGGCGTCCTCCGGTACCTCCGGTTTGGGGATCCACTCGATGTGGAGGCGACACGTCGACGACTTCTGAGGGCGCCCGTTGTCCACCGCTTTGATCTGTTCCCGTCAGGTAACGAGAGTGCATTAGCGTTTTATTGCTTTGATACTTTTTTTTTTTTAGTTATTGAAGCTAGACTTCACATTTTGACAGTCGACAATTTTAAGATCATGTTTTTTTTCACCCCGGTATGCTGATTTCTTCAAGATAAACGGTCTTTTCGTTTGTGATATTGGTGGCTAGCTTCTTATTACATTTGTATGGCAATGGAAAAATACCAATACAGTCAAACCTCGGTTTTTGAACGTCTCTGTTCTCGACCAAATCGGTTTTCGACCAGAAATTTCGAGTTTTTTATGCCTCGGATGACGAACAAATTTCGGTTCTTGAACAAACTGAGCGCACTTGAATGCACCATTTGGCTCCTCTCGCCTTCCTTACACGAGGAAGTGACGCTTCCTCGGGTAAACGAGGAAGTGACACTTTCCTCGTGTTGCTTTCCATTGTGAGCAGACGTGTTCAATAAACGTTTTTATTTTAAAAAGAGCGTGGTTTCGGTTTTCGAACAATTTCGGTGTTCAAACAGCCTTCTGGAACGGATTATGGACGAAAACCGAGGTTTGACTGTATTTGCACTTTCGTGATGAATGAGGACTACGCTCTCCAGAGTAACATTGAAGTTATAACAAATACTGCATGTGGACATCATAATGCAGTATCTCATATGTATGGGCGACACACAGGTAGTGATCTACATATCGATTTATTTGTCTGATGCAAAGAGTCAAGCAGACTGGCAGCTCAGACAATCTTTCTTGTGCCGTAGCTCCCTGAGGGACTCTCACGGCGAGGGCGCCTGTCTGCAACTTTCAAAAACTCACCGTGAGGATGTCGTACTCCCCCGCCGTGGAGAACTTCTTGGAAGACACGGCTCCCGTCTTGGGTTCGATGAAAAACTTCCCGTGCTCATCGCCCTCCTCCACGCTGTACGAGATCTCGGCGTTGGCGCCGTGGTCGCGGTCGGAGGCCACCACGCGGTACACGGGGTCCCTCCGGGCGGCGGGCCGCTCCTTCTCGGGGGTACGCTCGCGCTCCGGAAGCTTGATCTTGTAGATCTTCTCCAGGAACAGAGGACGGTTGTCGTTCTCGTCCAGCACGCGCACGATGACGCGCACCGTGGTGGATTTGGCTGGAACGCCATGGTCAGTGATGGTGACCTGGGGAGGAGAAATAATCACTATATGACACCATTTTGAATAACGGTAATGATTTTGGAAGTCCTCATGTTTTTTTTCCACATCTGGTATAGAAATCTATGGTTGATTCTTTTGTCAACAACTTCACATAACAGTAACGTATGCCTTTTCTTAAACGGCAACTTCCTGGTTAATGTAGGATGACGTATGGGCGATGGCTCCATTTTGAATTCTGGGATGGATTGTAACATTTCACGCTACAGTGACTCAAAAGCAAAAAACGTGAATGTAAAAGTAATTTAACTCACAGCAAAATAGCATGGGTTTTTCCTTTCGCAAATAAATTTGTGAAATTCTCTAACGTCCGCCTCTTGGTCGCATGCTACCTTCCTGGTTCATCGAGCGGTGGTTGTATTTTGGCTCTGGCGTATGTTACAATTGCCAAAGTGGTGAACATTCCCGACTTTCGCACCAAGAACAGATGCAGCTTTATGTGTCATTAACGAGGCTTTTACTCGGGGAATGGAAAAAAAATTGTCTTAGGACAATTGAACGCAGTCACAGGACTGCTGGCAAGAGACGCCGCAAGGGCACAACAAATGCCGTCACCGTAGAGAAGCATCTGCCAGCCACACACCATTTACTAGCGCCATTTCAATTAGCTTGCTAATGTAGTTGTTTGGGACGTCCGCAGATGTCCGCCAAAATGCACCATCGATACAATCCCGATGTTTCTCTCGAGAAGGAATGGGCGACTAGTTCTATTAGCTGTTAGCGCGTTCGGTGATAATGATGGGAATTAACCTGGGCTCGTGATATTGAAAACAAGATGTTAATTGAATATAATTGCGTTTTTAAAATGAGAATCGAATGACCCTTTGAAGCAATAACAGACTTTGATGACAATGTTCTAATTTTACAATTATGTTGAGTGAGGAGACCAGTTCATGAGTTTTACATTTGTTAGAGATTTTTTTTTAAGGTTTCTTTCTTTTTAAAGTGTATTGCTTTTTGATTTTTTTTGTGACTCTTTTGTCCTTTTTGGTTTTACAAGTGGAGAGTCGACCGTTTTATTGTTTGTACAACGCTTTAAATTCTTACACTTCAATGGCGGTAACTTACATTTGACGGTGGCTAACTTCTTTTAAGTGGACTGCACATTTTGCTAGTAACATTGGTTAGGGTTTGTTTTTTTTTTTCACGTGTACTACAAATAAAACCATGCAACTTTTGGTCATACATATGAGGTCATTGCATCATGTAAGAGTGTTTGTTTGCACAGACGTGAAGCACCCAGGTAGTGATCTACTTTGTGCTAAATCCATGCTGTGTAAACCCACTGTTCACAGCAGATGTTCAGCATCTCTCCTTCTCCCCTCCCCTGCCCCTTCTGTTGTTTCTTCTTTCCACTCTTCCCTGTCCAGGGACCTGATTCCTTAGCATGCCCCGGCATGTCCCACTTTGCTTCACCCCCTCCCCCCAACCTCTCCCATCCAGACCGACGAGCTGGCCGATCTGCTCTCTGTCTTTTACACCCAGACATACAAACCTACCAACCCCCCATGTGCCACCAATCGCCTCTCTGGTCATAAAAGCAATAGAAGCCCCCCCCTACTACCGCCATACCCCTGGGCCAGAGTTACCCGCCCTCGACTCAGTGTGTGTGCGTGTGTGTGTGTGTGTGCGTGGTTCTAAAGCGTTGTGAAAGTGCAGTGTGAGAAAATGGCTTCCGGATTCCAACACACACACACACACAGACACACACACACACACACACACACACACACCGGCGGGCACAAACACATGCCTTAGGTCGCCATGGTAGTACATGAACCTAAACACGTGTTCCTTTCATCTCTTTGAACTCTGCAATGCGGAATTCGACCCAAATTTGTCGGCAAAAGCGAGCCTTTAAAGTAGCACTAAACTTTGTGAGCGCCTTTTTTCGGGGTATTTATACCCACTGATAGACAGTTCCAGGAGGAGAACAATATCTACTTTTATTGTAAGATGGTGGATGCAAACAATGAAATTGGTTCTTTGAGAGTCTCTCATTAGTCCATACAGGGATAGCATAAAACACAGATAACAGTGTTTTCAGCACAAAAACAACAGAACGTGTCAGTTAAAGTGGCAACGCAAGATGGCTACCCTATGGCTTCTGCCGCTTGGGGCCTATGGATTGTCCATTGATATATACGTCCACCATGTAGCCATCGTATGACCCTGGAACTGATTAGTTCCACTCAGACTCCACTGTAGGTAAAATAGTTTGGTTACGTCAATGATTTTAAAGTGTAGATTCACAGTTAGGAGTGACATACTGTATGAGTCTATTTACAGGTCTTCTGGCTAATCTACCGTGTCTTATGCATTGTATTTGGCCTCTTTACCTTTGTTTTCACACACTTCTTTTTTTGTCTGTGAAAATTGCTATTGAACTCTAATTTAGAGCTCTAATTGAAAAATGTAACACAATCTGAGGATGACAAATAACGCAGCTCAGGCAGCAGATGTATGAGCAGCTGAACGCCGCTGCTTTCGACTGTAATTAAAAGCCCAACGAGAAGAAGTGGGGGGGGGGGGGGGAAGGCAATTAAAATGCCTCCATTAGCAACTGCGGTTTGTGCGGCGAGCAAAGATGGCGCGGCCGAGGTCAATTAAAAGCCTAGAGTGTAGCCCTTCGACTGCAGCTCTCTAGTGTAGAAGACAGAGCGGGGGGTTCAATTTGGGGGTTTGCAACCTACTACCACTGATACCGCTCCACCCAAAAACATATGATTATATGATTTATGGCCCTGCAGCTCTACCCAAAGAAGACACCAACCTATAATGAGGGAGAGACTCTTTGGTGTTCACCACATAATTATAAATGTTTACACTTGATAACTTGGACAAGAGTTAGCTAGCTAGCTAGCGCCTCTCTAGAAATTGACAAAAGATATCTGCGCCCCAAGCCAGTTTCACCTCGCATCTAATCTCACATGATTTTGGGTAGGCATGTCTATCATGAGCTGACTCACAAAAAGTCTCAAGGACCCACGGAGTAAAATAAAACAAACAGCGAGTCTGCCATGTTGGTTTGGTAGCAGCCTCAGCATATTGTTTTCAAATCCACCCAATGAAGACAGTTTCACACAGCCATGTCCATCATGAGTATATCCACAAAAAAACGTTTAACGGGTAATTGCCGAAAAGGGACAGGAAATCTGATCTGCCATTTTGGTTTAAAGTGAAAAATTTTTTTGAAGAAAGAGAATTTTTTTCAGCGACAGGAAATTGAATAACCATGTCAATGATGAGTTAATTTAGCCCCGAAAGACAGTTTTACACAGCAAAAAGAAATGTATTCTTCTGGGAAAAAAAGTCCAATGAACCTCCAAAAACATAAAGCCTTGCATCTGTAGTGCCCTCTACAATTTGGGAGGGAAAATCAACCCCTTAAGACAGTTTCCTTGAGCAACATGAAACTTAATTGCCCATGCCTTACCTCAAGAATGTGCTCATCCTGCTGCTCCCTGTCCAGCTTCCTTGACGTCGTCATAACTAGGCCTGTAGGGATAAAAAAAAAAAAAATCATCATTACTACACTTTATTTCAAAATAATGTAAAATGCCGCCCAAACTTCAAAATATGCAAAATATGCACAGGTGTAGGAACTAAAAGATTTCTCGCTGTTAACTTTTGGCAGCTGCCAGACGGACACGTGTGAAATGTCGCAAAGACCCGCGGAGACCAGCTCAAATAGCTCAGCTGGGTAACGTTTAATTCCCACGCAAGCTGAACAAACATGACACTGAAACCGTCTAAAATGGAGAAGAGACACAACAAAATTAGCAAGAGTCTTTTAGCGCTCCTAGCATTAAAAAGGTGCAGGCAAAACAATGCTGTTCTTTTAGTTTGAAAAAATTGACCCAAAAAGGTTCACTTTTAGCACCACATTGGTTCGACAAATTGTTTCTATTTTTGACTAGACCCTAACCTGCCAAAACATACAAATGAAAAATGTCCCTATTCAAACTTGATTGTCTCCAAACCAGCTCGCGAATGTTGTCACCAATTAATGTCACCCGCTAGCTAATTTACAGAGAGACATCCATCAATTATCCGAATCGCTTATTTTCGGATTGCGGGCGTGTTGGGGCCTATCCCAGCTGTCTGCTTCTGGCAGCAGGCGGGGGTAGACCCTAAAATGGTTGCCGGCCAATTGCAGGGCCCTCGTAGACAAACAACAACCATTCAGACAAAGCAAACAATTGATGACAAAACAAATAATTTTTTTTTGTCATTCGGTTTATCAAGGAATCCTAAAAGAAGCCAAACGATCTGTTACATTTATTTGAATCTTAACACCCACGCATCTGAAAATAGCCTGCTATCTAACAGACAGAAAAAGAAATATTGTGCATGGCTTCACAATCAGGTCTACTCATTTCCAGATACAGCCTCATTCTTGTCAGAGCACTCGCTGATTGCAGGACGTGACTTCTCCGCCTTGTCTGTTGCCTTTTTAAGCCGTCTTTTGGCAAATGCTAAGTAAAACCAGCTAGTCTTAACCCATTCACAAACACGCAGACAACAGGGGAAGAAAATCTGGCGGATCTCAGCGGCATCTCGTGCTCGTCCTGCCAGCGTTAATTGCACCCGAGCACGGAGTAGACGAGCCAGCTCGGACCGCACCAAGAGCTGCCCCGTCGCCGCACTGCGACCCGATTAGCATCAAGCAAAGGATTTCCGAAACCCCAAAAGCCAGCGAGGAACGCGAGGCCCACAACTTACGGCTGCCCAGAAATAGTCGCAGGCTCAGCACTGCAATTAGGAAAACACGAGCCGGCCACCGAACCAACTTTTCCATTTTCAGACTTTCCTTTTTAGCTCTTTTTAATCTTAAACATAAGACTATTGATTTTCATTTAAAGGAAAGAAAAAAAAAAACGCACCGAACAAATGTTCTTTTTTTTTTTGGGTTAAATAATCTACACTCTGACAACAGGAAGAATAAATCTTTGTTGTACACTTAAGAAATTCAAGCCTGATGACACAAATAAAGCCTGCAGTTCACTGTCCGATGTGAAACACAACTTAACATTTTCAATCTCATACACGGTGAAAATTCTTGTTAAAAATTTGTTACAAAATTTGATGATTGGCGATATCCATTTTACGCTAAAAAGAAGACAAAAAACATCACCAAAGGAAAAGAAAATGAATCAAATTTGCCAAGAGTAAAAGTAATAATGCAACACCACAAGAAAGGGTTATTTTGAGAGACAAATTGTGTCACTTGAAGCATTTGTTCCAAAATAGCCTATCGATGGCCTGAGCATGACGCAGAGAAACACTGTGCTTGCGTTTCTTTAGCATTGTACATCTTGTCTTGGTTTTGTTGCACATGTTGACAGCAAAAGCAAAAAGCTCAGGATGCGCGGCCAAACCGAACATCTCAGACAATACTTTCATCTATTTAAACAGCCCGAAAGTTTGATTCCGATCTGGCTTTATTGGACCTAAAATGAATACTTGCAAAATAGAACCGCTCCTTTCATGTAAAGGATACGCGGCTGATCCTGAAAACTGGAAAATGATCGGGTTTGGCGAGCCAAAATAAGTCAGCGCTTCCAACACGCAGGCCGTCCTTTTGTCCCGACGCACACAAAGGCCGTGGCGAGGCGTGGGCCAAGGAAGGCTGACAGTAATTATAACCATGATAGTCGGGCTGAAGGGGAATGGGGGGGGGGACAAAAGGCAAGCAGTGGTGGAGTTCTGTCCTTCTGTGAAAAATGGTTAGGAAATTTGACAAAATGGAGACCATCGGGGAACTTAAGAAGGTCTGTGTTTAGGGGTACAGACGGGACGCCGGCTTTTAACATTAAGTGTGGCCGAAGAAAAATCCCAATGTTAAGAGGAAAAACACACAAAAAATACATTCAACAGTCTCATATTTTTGTCCGAAAATAATCATCATGACCATGATGCATTGGAATAAGAGGGGGAAGAAGAAAAAAAAAACTCGACATGTAAAAGTCACAAAAAAGTTGAAACATTCAGTTCATTTCCAACTGTTTGGTCCGCGGGCAGTGTGATCATAGTTTGACCTGTGGACAATAGCAAGGAAGTTGTTGGAGTTATCTTTTCCCTATCTCACTTCCCGTGATAATGGATGCGTCACTGTTGAAAAGGTAACAATGAGAAGCATCCCCTATCTGCCGCTATCCTGATGCCTAAATGATATGACTGTCGACTACAGATCCTCCCAAATGCAGGGTAGAAACACAAATAAAATCAATTTAAACCAATACTAGGTATCGGTATCAGGTCAATACCAGCCTTATTTAAAGGTAACGAGTACTCATGGAGGCTACTGATACCAGCCACAGATAAACGTTTAAAAGTCAAAAACAATAAAGTAAAAAAATCTGACGTCGAGTTAGTCCTCATCAGCAGTAGTTGGCGCTATTCTGCGGGAGATTGACAGATCGGTGAGCCATCATCTGAGTCAGAAAGCAACTTTTTGTCAAATATGTCAAAATTACAAGAGATATTGGTACTTGGTATTGCTTGAGTATGAAAAGAGTGAATACTTGGACTCGAACATCCCTATTTATTATTATTATTATTGTTGTTTTTGTTGTGCCCGTGGTATTGTCAAAATGACTGTCTATGTCGCTAGAATGTTTGTGTTCACATATCTGATAGTTGCTTATTAAAAGAGTTAACTTCTACAACGTCAATGCTAGTGTCATTAGCACATCAATGGCCTGAGTGATAGCATTAAGCTAGCAGAATCGTGAGTTATGTGCTTTGGTTAAATACACAACATGACATTTCCTTTGTTGTTCGCTTCGTTTTACAGTAAACTTCAACGCGTGGTGGCAACAGTAAGCCGAGGTACCGCTGTTTTCGAGCCGTGTAATTTCTAAATAACACAAAGTAAATGTGCAGCCGTGACACTTTCAACCCAACCCAACCCTCTGGAAGTTCTGAGGAATCTCTGCCCTAATTGATCTAAAATGGGTGCCACGGTGAAGTGTGATAAGATTGTCATCCGGCCTTGATACCTGTGTGTTTCCCGTGTTTGGCTTGGTTACCACCGCCAAGCAAACAGGCCATTTACGGCCGCGCTGTTCAAAGTCCAACGACGTCCTGCCACCGCAAACGTTTCAGACGCCGCGCGTCATCAAATGTGGGCGATGTTTAATAAGTGCGTTGACAAATTCTCTATGAAGAGAAAATAAAAGCAGACGTCAAGTGGGAGGCCTTGACTGAAGCATACGTGAGTCAAGTATGCATGTGGGGGGAATCAAATGAATGCTTGTCCGCCCATCACGACACAAATTAGAACAGCCTCGCACATACATTTTAAGCCATGGGCAGAGTTGGCAACAGAGTGCCCAGCAACCTGCAAAACAAAAAGAAAACTGGCCAAACCCCATTTTGCAATGTTGATTTCACAATCTAGAGCCACCTTTTATCCAAGTTTTTCCGAGACACGCACCACGCCCTTGACGCACCCCTATCCCCAGCACCACTCATATATAACCGTTTAAAGCAAATGACATTTGAATGCAAAAAAAATAATAATAGTAAAATATTGAGACACTGCCTGCTGAGCGACATTGATTTTATGGTGTAGGACTGCTTTTACCCTTTGAAAATCGTGACAAAGTTGGCGCAGCCCCATCGAACACAATGCCTGTTATAAGGCAGTTCTAGTGGAGTGCTTTTTGGTCTTTACACTGGCTCTCTGGGTTTAAAGTTTTGCTACTGGTCTATAAATCAGATTGATTTGGGTCTGGAAAGCATTAAATAAATGCAAATTTAATATTAACCCAGTAGGGCTTTAAGTTCCGCAGACCAGCAGCAATTCGTGCAGTCTAGAGTTCAAAGCAAACAGGGTGAAGTGGCATTTGGCGGTTATGCCGCGCTCAAATTGAATAAGCTGCCAACAGAAGTGAAGTCACCCCAAAATGTAAATGTTTTTAAGCCCAGCTACTCCCATTCCAGCTACTCCCGCCTCTTTTCAAGTCGCATCTGAAGTGAGCTGTTCTGTCCTTTGCGTGCAGGTGAACATTTTAAGTGTAAAAGCTTTGTGTCAGAGAAGGTACCATAAAGGAGACCCTGGGCCCTCTTAAAAGCGGCGAGTGCGGAGCAGCCACCACCACTACCACCACCCAAGGCGTCGAGAAAAGCCTCGGTGGCTTTGAAGCCTGACGGCCGTAGTGGATATTGGAGAGCGACTAGCTTGTTAGTTCGGAAACACATGCCGACGGGGCACATGCACGCACACAAAACATAGGCTTTGGTTTCATTTATTTTCCCACCCTTTGGTTCACAAGCTTTGCATGAACGCCAAGACTGGGGGCCCTGGATTCAGATTTAGAACGTGTCATTATGGAAAAAAAAAAAAAGGCCTCGCATATGGTAAATTTAAACATTTTCACAAACCGGCAATATGCGGTTGCCGTGTCACATTGACGCATTGAGCATATATATATAGTCCTTGCACTTCCTTTTAACGGCAAATCCTCGAAAAGATTCACCTTTAAAGACCAAAACATTCATGTAAAATAAATCAGATTTTTTTTAAATAGTAATACATATGAGTTTATTGTGATTGCTAATAAAATAAAGACAAAAAATAAAGAAATAGGAAGAGGACCCTGAAAAAATTAAATTGCAATATTGAGTAGGGGGGTCGAGGGGGAAAATTACAATTAGATTGTTTTTTTTTTAATGATTCTTCATGGAAAATATGTTTCCAGCTAAATCTAGCAGTGGTTTTTACACTTTTATGACAAATGACGTTTGCTTCCAGTTTACTTCTGGATGAAATGAATTAAATGGACATGACTTCTTCCTATGGGGGCGCAAACACTATTCCCCCCCCCCTCCTCTATTCGCCAACCTGACACATTTAATCAGCCACCAAAGACGGGCAAATTAAAGTTAGCGTGCTCCTGCATTAATTACTTCCTCCGTCTAGTTGGGAATTCCCAAGCACGATTTATGCCAGGCCCGTTTGGGGAGAGGGAGGTGCGCTACTAATGCTCTCCCATCCTTATTTGGTCAGAAAGTTCACGTTTGGCAGTTGTAACAAAAATAACTCTGCAGCTTGTGTTGACGCGACTACCTTTTGGGAGGGAGAGTGGGGGAAGACCACCCACACAAGATCACAAACATGCAAGTGACGACGCAGTGTAGAGCGCACGGGGCGGGTTCATAAGAAGCCGATGTAATATTAATGGTCACGCCATTTGCAAAGCGCCGCATGAGAAAAGGCACTTTTGGAGTGGAGAGAGGAGCCCTGAGGCACGGCCCTGTTAAAGAAAAAAACGGAATTACTTTTCATTTTCATAAATGAATAGATGCGAGGTATTCGCACAGGCACGTTGATTTGTGTGAATGTATAATGTGAATTGTGACCCAGCTACAGCAAAAGAAAAAAAAAAAAGACGTTAAATTCTGAAAGTATAAGTATTTAAGAAAAAGAGAGGTGCAGTGATTAATCGATAACTAAACGATTAGCAAATTAATCCAAAGTATTTTTGCTCATCTATTATTCATTTAATCATTTACACTTTCAAAGTGACTAAACCCGCAGACTGGCAGTCTCTCAATAGTACAAAATAAATGTTCTAAGATTACCGTAGTCCCCCATGAAAGCAAACTCAGTATATTTGTGCTTTCCCCGCTCCCCATAATAAAACATTTACAAACATCTGCATGTACTTACTGGAAAACAAAACTGAACATTTTCTGACACGTTACGGATCAAGCCAATGCCTGAATTATGATTTCGATTTGTGCATTTTCTGCGCTGTAAAGGTGGGGAATGTCTTTTGAAATCCAGGATTTCTCAAGTCAAATAGAATAACTTGAGTCATTGTCAATGTTGCTATGAAACTGTGGTACGCTAATTAAAACAGCTATTCATCAACGTGCATGGTCTTGCTGGTACCACCCAAAAAAGGGTGCGACCAAATCATGTGCTGGTGCATGTTGTCCTTGGGGCCAACTAGTACCGGCTGGCACTATGCTTTTGTTGTCGTCTTTTTTTTGCCTTTACGCAATACATGTTAACTCATTTCATGCCAAAATGTCAAAATAAGTTTGCAAAAACCCAATCATTTAGTGCCAAAAGGTACAAATAGGTGTTTTAGCGGCAACTGAAACCTTACAAAATCACGGCAGACCTTCAAAACGGTAATCGCCTACATTACGCCTTGAACAAAAATAACAGACGTACGAATCCAGGTCGCCGCCCCCCCCGCCCTCCCAAATCTCCCCTCAAAAGCAACAGCAGTCTTACCTGTCTTGGAATTGATGGCAAAGAAGCCTTGCGGATTACCACTGGTGATCTTATAGCTGAGTTTATCGCTAGACTTAGCATCCGGGTCCAGCGCCTCTATCTGGATAATGGACACGTCCTTAGGGGAGTTCTCCATCACAGAGGGGTAGTAGACGGGTTCCGACGCTTGCGGCGCGTTATCGTTGACGTCTTGCACTTCGACGTAGACCTCCACGAAGGCGGAGAGGGGAACCACGCCTCGATCCATGGCGTAGACCGTCAGCCAGTAGTGGGGAGTGGTCTCGTGGTCCAGCAGCTCTTGCGTTCGGATGATACCTAAAGAAACAAGCGGGAATTTAGCCACAGTCATCTGGGAAAGAGATTTTGGTTGACATTTTGTGACACATCTAATATGAATCGAATCATGATTATGTGTATTTAGTACTTTCGACCTAATGATAATTACGTGAACCAGCGGAATAACTCGGATTGAACTGAAATGGTTGAACCGATCGGTTTTGTCGTTTTTCAAAAAGCGTTCCACCCCTAATTTGGACCCCTATTCGAACAACATTTTAGAGGTCGAATTGAATAAAAGCTTCCTGAAAGTCTATTTTTTATTTTATTTTTTTTAAGTTTTAAATTTTACGAATATTTTTTTCTGTTGCTAACCTTACCTCCCATTAACGGAGATCTGCGTTTATGATACATTTCCAGAAGTTGGCGTACAGGGACCATTACACTTGTTCAAGACGTACGATTTGGGGGAACATGCGCGAAAATGCAACCCTAGTCTCGCACAAAACTTTACAGATTTTTGCCTTGTCTTTCTGAATTATTTTTTTTTTTCCCGTTTGAATGACTTCTTCAACGTCCTATTCTTTTCACTTGCATCACATGCAGCATGATACGCACTCAACAAGGTTTGGAGTACATCGTTTTCCTGACACGAAAACGTCGAAAAGCATAAAAGAAGATTGCAGAAGTTAGGTCTGGATGTCAACACGCAATAGTATCAACAAGTGCGCTGTTTACATTCGCCGGCAGGGAAGGTTGTTTTACTGCCATGCGGGGGCGATGGACTTCAGCTGAGCAAACAAAAGAGCTACCACGTGAATTGCACCCACAGACAATGGCGTCAGCTGCATACGAGGCTAGTGGAGGATGGGCACCTGCGCAAAGTCAAAGAAAGACGGACTGGGGCTTTGGAGACACGTGACTGAGTGGAATATGACGAGTCAAAGGAAAGGGAAACATTTCACGGAGGCCGCAGTCAGTACTTGATTGACGAAGATGGATGGTCGGTCACTCACGTTGATGTCAACGGTCAAAGAGTCTCTGTAATTGTGCAGCGCAACCTCGAGTGCGCTCATACGATTTGGAATTCAGCTAAACTGGGCGGAGGAAATATTACTAATTAAAGCAAAAGTGTGCCGGTGCTTTGGTTGGGTGAATTATTAATTAATATTATTGTTAATAATAATTATTATTAATATACTTGATTATTATTAATTAATTGATTAATTGCTATTGCGGCAATGTTTTAGGCAGTCCTGATTTTCATCTTAATTTAACTGTAACACCAATTTTTAGCTTGGTGTTTTAGCCTGTTTTCAGTTTAGATTGTTCTTGCATTGCGTTAGCGTCGATGTCCACTTTTAAGGGTTCGTCATAAGTTATTGTATTTGAAGAGCAGAATCGTGAAGACTGAAATCTCTCAATGCCCTAAAACTCCATTTCAGAAAAAAAAATTGTGTCATCCAAAAATGACTGAACCATAATCATCAAATTTCACAAATCCAGAATATTAATTCTGCCCTCGTGTTTGGCCTTTTTAGCAACACTTTTGTATTCCTAGAGTGATTTTTTTTTTTTGTTTGAACTAAAAGCCACTATTAAAAGTGGCAAAAGCTAAAATATACTAATAAATAATTACGAAACAAAAACAAACACATGCATGAATTGAAAGGACCAGAAAAAAAAAGAAAAAAGGAGACTATACTTTTCAGGTGACAAATAGTTTACAGAGGGTGTCGTTTTGTTGACACAGCCTTTTGTTGATTGACAACAGCCAGGATTTGGAAGTGAGAGGAGACAAATAGTTGTGGCTTCAGGTCATAAAAAGCTGAAAGGAGGAGGGGAGAGGGGGGGGCGGAGGGGGGGTCGAGCGGACAGACCAAGAGGTGCAAATGCATGCGCGTAGCATTCTTAGTACGTGTAGCCGGCTTAGCACGGAGAATTGCATCGAGTTCAGAAGGGAGGACGAACTGGTTTTCATGGATTGACCTGATGTCATAAATGAGTCAAATCATCCAGATCTGCCGCATTAGACTTTACTTTTTCTTTGGCTTTCTCCCCCCCTCCCCAAAAATTTGAGCAGCCACAAAGCCTCAACAAGGGCGGTTGTGATCTGATGAGAAAAAAAAAAAGTTGCAGAAACGTCAAAGTCACGAGTAAAAAGTTCTCATCTCATACAAATAAAGTTGCACAGGTACTCCAAAAAGCTGGAATGTTACTCCAGTGTGGTACGTGGACCGCTGGTGGTGACACCCGATCCTTCCCACCCTGACTGAATAGTTTACGAACAAAGCACGTGAATTCACTCGCCGCGCCCATTCCGCACCGCTATCCTAGCCCGTTAGAAGAAGAAGAAAAAAAGAGAGACCTGCCTTTAGGCCAGGAGAAAAGAAGAACGAGACAAAACCATTTTTGCTTTCCGCTTCTTTTTTTGCGCTCGCATTCCCTGAGGCTTTGTTATTCAAAGTTACCTGAGCTTAGCAAGATGTGAACTGTCATGACCTGCAGCCATTTTTTTTTAAATATGTGTACACTATACTGACACACACACACACGCACACAAAGGCCTTATTCAAACAAGCCACACGGGTAAGGTAGAGCGAGTCGGGATGAAACAGAAACGCTTCCTTGTTTGCAGCAAGGCATTGGGACGCGGCTTTGAACTGCGCTAACGCCGCTGGCCCGCCTTACAACCCGCATTCCACGAGCCTCCCCGGGCCTCCCGCTCACACGGGTCCATAAAGGAGCCTCGTCGTCTCTGTGCCGCAGACCTGCTGAAATGCTTCACATTCTGCAAGCGTGTTTGAGGGGGGGGAAGAAAAAAAAAAACTAGGTAAAAGGCCTGAAGTGAACCCCGGCGTTACCGGGCAACTTCACGTTCTCAAAGGTCCCCCAGACTTCCAAAGAGTTCCCAGACTTCTTGCAGCTAAGAGCCATGCTTCAAACATGAAGCTTATTGGGATTAAGGGCTTATAATTCATGAGGTGGATCGTGATCGATGCCAAGGGCTACTAGTTTCATATTCACTTCTCGGGTTGCTTCGGGTTCAACTACATGTCATGTGAACATACCATGGCTGCAAATAATTCTTTTCAAAACAGAGTGAATTGTCTTGAACAACTTCCATTAATTCATTATGAGTCCATAACATGTCAGATTTGAGTCAAAGTTTTCAAAAAGTAAAAGCAGACTTTAGCCATTCTCCTATTTTGCTTAAATACAAAATTCTGTTTAAATAAAAGACTACGAAAATCTGAAAATATTTACAGTTGAGAGGCTGAAATCAGAGGATTTGGAGAATTTTCAATTGAACAATGGCGCTAAAAGATTGAAGGGGACCTGAATGCAATTTTTTTTTAAATAATCAATTAATCAGGTATTCGGATTAATTTGTGTATAGAATAAGAGTTAAATTAAATAGAATTTAAATGAAGATTAATCCAACTATTTCCATTCAACTCAGGGTGCTGCCCAAAATTGGCGTCCAACTGCCCTCAGGTTCGCATTGCGAATGTCACGGCTCATCGGTTTTTTGAGCCTGACAAGAAATTGTTCAGGCTCTGCCAATTCTTATGGACATGCCTTAAGACCGTTCGCACGGAGGGGCGAACCTTTGCGAGCGTTGGCGAAGGTGGTGAAGGCTGGTTCTCGTCAGGGTTCGTCCAATGTCGCAAACGATTTCTCCTGACAAACGTCTGCAGCTCAACATATGTTTGACGCTCAGGTTGCTATCTAGATGTATGTTACCATACCAAATGTTAGCAAGTTAGCATTTTATTAGTTCTCATTTGAAATAGTACCAGACCACAGGTCAAGGTGTAAAATGTTTGTCGGTCTGCCTCACCAGTTTCCATCCACAGACTGTCCATCTTGCTATGTGTGAGAGTAACAACTGTTAGCATGTTAGCATTCGGGCAATTGCCAGATTGAAAAATTACCCGACTACAGGGCTGAGTGTGAAATTCTAAAGGATCTGTCTTGGCACCTGATGGACTCTGGTTGGTATGCTTGCAATATGTTAGCATAGCTGTTAGCACGATAGCATTTCATCAGTTCTCACTTAAAGTAGGGCCCGCCGACGCGATGCTAAATTCTTTTCAATCCATTTGTGCACTTCCCGTGCTCAAGCGGCTTTCTTACTCCTGTAGAAGCATTCCAGCTATCAACCTGATTACATTCTACAGTATGATCTACAGTAAGTCGGCTTCAGCAAATTTTCCCGGAATTAACATTGCAATTTCCACAATGCGTATCAGCAGGCGGCAGTGTAAGAAAGCCCATTTGTTTATGCGCAGTTGGTCCCTCTGCGTGTTCTTCTCGATTGATTTTGACCCCGCTCCTTTTCTTTATTCATTGCTTTTCTTCAAGGAAAAAAGTTACATATAGCCCCAAAATGAAAGTGAATATTAAATTTCATTTTACAACCACAACAAACAGCAGCATTAATAATACAACAAACAATTGTTCGCCTGTGCCTTGATCGCAAGTGAACTGGCAGGCTTGGGAAAAAGAAAAAAAAAACAACAATAAAAAAATCAGTTTGCCTTCTGATTTAACGCAGTTACGTAGCATGCCGGTGATCGCCGGCTGAACAAGTTTACCTCTCCTCTAAATATATAAAATAGCCTGTTAATTCGACTCGAGATGGTCTCTGAGACGAAGCCCCGCTGCTAGCCTATAACACCGGACAGTGTTCTTTAGTCTGCCAGGAGCTGAGCTCGCCACCACCTGTAGACATCTGTTAGTGCTGAAATAAACACAACGCTAAGTATAGGAATACATACTGTATTTAAAAAAGGCATAACACTCACACACACAGACACACACACACATTTTTCGGCTGGCTTGGAGGATACTGTATATGTTAATCTTCAACCATGTACAGTAAGCGTGGATTTAGGATTACTTCCTTAGCCCGCTTTTTCAGCGGAACCACGCATCGCTTTTTTTGCAAACATGGCAAGGGCACAAATGCAAAAGTACACAAAAGTATGAAGTCCGCACCAAAAAGAAGACAAAACGGAAAGTTACGGGGTTCAGCAGCTACGACAACAAAAATAAAACGACAACTGTACAAGACTTAAGTTTCAATGGCAATTTTCCCTCATGATAATCATCAAGGTATTGCCGTGATATTATTAATTTTGGTGTAAACGTACAACTTATAAACCAGATGTAGTCGCTGAACATTACAACTTTACTTGCTAATAAGTGATTCTACCCTGTCCATTCTAACATTCTCTCTCAATTTGACGACTTTATCCTTGAGTCATGACTTCAGCCCCTCGTTTCTCGAACGTGACCCTCGTACTACTCGCGTCTATCGTGGGGAAACGGCAACAAACAGAAAAAAAAGAACATTAAGACAAGCCGAAAGGGGATCACAAATACCATAAGAATTGGTCTTTGTACTTTCAGTTGAATATTTATCATGATTCTGACTAATTGACACTGAAGGAGGGGGGGGGGGAGTTATGAGTCCAGCATGACCTGGAGTAACAGGCAAATGAACAAAGCTTTCTTCCTGTGCAGCAAGATTTTTTTTTTTTAAGAAGCTTTAATGGGGTCGGGCTGAGAACTGCCGCTGCATCCTTTTAATGACCAATGTGTGCTTTTCGTTTAGCGGCCGGCAATCAACTTTGTCCCGTCGCGTGCATTCCTGCCGCCGTCTCCACGGCAACGGCACTCAAGCGGGAGCACTGTTTGGATTGGATTCAGGTGGCACTTTGAGGTCTCTGGGGAGTTTATCTAAGCGCTAAATAAAGAGGAAGGGTGCTTAATACTACATCTATCCATTACGGGCCAGACTAAAAAGTTTGAGGTTTGCAGCTAGAAGGGGGCGGGGAGGGGCTGGGGGGAAGCCAAGGACAGGCTTTTTTTTTTTTCTTTCAACTGAAATGGAAAATACAATAATAGCCTTGCAAAGGAATGTCTTGACGGCACGCTGAGTGAAAGGGCAATGCATATATTAGCACGGGAAGAAAGGGCAATGCATACATGAAACTATCGGGCATCTCGATTCACACAGAAATAAACAGATTACACCTTTTTTTTGACAAAGAAAAACCTGATGCAACACTGAAAGGTTTTCCTTTACTAGTAGAAAATAGTTGACTTCAACTTCCATGATCCCTTGTTGTGCTTAGCCAACGTTAGAATCCAAACTGTTTGGTTGCGCTAGCTAGCTATCTATCTCTAAGCTAGCCTGTCATCGCCAGTCAGGTAAGTGGCCAAACACTTCGGATGCTGCTGTGACGGCGTGACAGGTAACATATACAAAGTCATTGGCACAGTGCCTGGCTGGGCTTTATGGACTTATTGCTTAACAATTTTGGAATTTTATGATCAGTAGCTAGCCAAATATTTCCATACCCGGGCATACATGGGCAAATGTAGCGGGCGTGGATGCATGTGGACTCCTTACTTACATACATCCTGAGACAAAAGTGCCATCCAAACATGCTTCTGAGACAATACACAGGACAAAAATGTATGACCCCTTCTAACTTGAATCCGAAAATGGCTTACAACTTGAGTCCGAAAAGGTTACTTTTTAACGGCCAATTCGGATCTCAATTTGAGTCACTGCCAACTTGTGCACGGCCCTGGTTATAAGAGCACATCTGTCATGCTTGAAGACCCCTGAAAATGTGCTCATCCTCATGAATGTTGCGCTATGAAAAAGTGAGAAAGCTGGCCAGACAAAACAAGCAGATAAATGTAAGTCTATGGCGGAGAGAAATAAAAAGTGTTTTTTTTAAAAACCTTGGTTGAATGGTTTCCCCCGCCCCACATTAAAATATGTGTGTGTTGGGTTGTGGAGGCAGAAGGTGTGTGGTTCCTGGAATTTCTTTGCTCTTTTGGGGGTTGTTGGGTTTTTTTTGGGGGTCGGTTTTCTAATTTTGAACAATTCTGGCCACAAGATGCAGCTGTGGCTCTGTATATATAGCCGAGCTGCACAGAGCCACTTTCCTTGCTATGCTTTTTGCTCGCCAAACAAACCACACCCTTCATTCTGGCCAACCTAGGAGGTATTACCGCGCCTCGGCCGCATTTGGTCGCCCGCTGATCCCGGATATAATCAACGACATTGCAGCCCAACCCTCAGGGACAACGCAATCAATATACCTCTGATAATCAATTTAAGATTAGCATCAGGATCTAAGACAGGAGATCAAATCAGGGTTGACGGAACTGAGATTCAAACTGGTGTAACGAATGTCATGCCATCCGTCAAATTTGGGGTTAACACCGGGGAAGACAACTGTTGCGTGAAAGCGGAAGAAATCAATAATACCGCGAGCATCCCGGTTATCCGCTCGCTCGTAAAACAACATTACACTGCATTATGACTTGGGGGGGGGGGGGGCAAACAAACCACAGCTGACACGCGCAACAACCCCCACGAGCCCGCGGCATAAGATGCTAAATATACCCATCTGAGAGCCAACATTTCCCAAAGGAAAAGGTCTGTGGAAAAATTCACACGTGTATCCAATTGAAAATCCAAAGCGAAACAAATCCAGAAAAAGTGCAAGGCTACGCGTTTTAATTACAGTCTTGGGCCGCTATTACATTTGCGTCACAAACGCGCAGTGTCACATGAGCGCAAAATTCCACCGTTTACGAAATGTAGGGGGCAAAAGTGGCCAATTTGATTGTCCATCTGCTTGTACTGATGCCATCGGGACTCACTTTGCATCTGTTTTTCTGTCTTGATCCAGATCCTCACAAAAGGCTTCAACCCCCCTCCCCCTCCCCGCCCCCCATGGAATTTTATTATTTTTTTAAATCTCCAAGAGTACAAGCTACTCCGGGACTTTCCTTGACCCATGCACAACCCCTAACACAATCATTTTGTATGTCTTATGTCTGTGCCTTTCTGACGATCTACCAAATATCATAAAAGATCTGGTGGTGGTCTAAGATTTTACAATGTTTATGTATCTCAATAGTCTATACAGACCCTCACCAAAAGGATGAGGCCCAGAGGGTTTTTTCTCCCCCCTGGCCCACCAGCCCTCTGCAATCAATAATGAATGGCTTACATCATCTTGCTATCTGTATCAGTCCTCCTCCTCACCAAAGATCATAAAAACTTATGGGTGGTCTGAGACTTTGTACACAGTACTAGATTCATGCATATTTACCCAGAAACTCACTAATATGATCAGCCCTTGGAGGAATTTTCCTTGGCTAATACGTCACCCCACTACAATTAGTTTAGCAGTTTCTTACTAAATCCTGCTATCACTGTTATCTTGTGTTTAAAAAAAGCCTTTGGTGGTCTTAAACTTAATTTTCTTTCCACAGTACTTTAATTATTTCGCTTTACCTGTCAGTTTTGTACCTCCTATATGATCCTTCAAAACAATCTCAGTTCCATATTCTCCAATTATACAAAATTTGTGTTGGCTTGGAAAAAAAAATGCAGTCCTGTATCTTCATCTCGACCCCCACCAAATTTATGAGCCCTAAAGGCTTTTTTTTCCCTTAACCCACAAATCTCCCCGCAACAATCAGTCGTGAACGTCTTACTTTATTCTGCTATCTGTCCTACAGTTTGTCGTTTCCAATGATCATTAAAAAAAAGCGAGTGGTGGTCTAAAACTTTTGCTTAGTTCTGTATGAAATCTGGTCTTGCCACACCAGAAGTGGCTTTAAGGAGGCAACAAGCAAGCTCCAAAACAACCAAATCTGGTGGTTGTGAGGTTGGCGGGGGGAAGGAACTCCTGGAATTCCAGACTGCTTATTTTGGTGCTAATTTGACTCAGCTGTTAAAATGATTACTAGGCAGCAGAGCCACGACGAAAGAATCCCACCAAACAATATTTTATACTGCAATCTGAAAAGATTCAGGGAGAAAGTCTTTCCACGGCGACTGCAAAGAATGTCTGCTCAGGTCTGGCATGCAGCTGCTCCCCCTGCTTCCAAGCAGGAATACTCCCTTCACCTCAATGTTGCACGCCAATCATCCCAAACGGATGCCTGCCTATTCCAAACGCTGAGTTGTCGAGAAACACAAAATGACTTACCAGTTTCCTCATCAATGGTGAATATCCCCAGGCCGGAACCGTCGCGGATGGAGTATCGGATCTCTCCGTCTCTGCCTTTGTCCTCGTCCTCGGCTCTCACCGTCATGACAGAAGACCCGACAACGGCATCCTCCTTGATAAATCCTTTCTCCACGAAGGAGCGGAACACCGGCCGGTAGAGGTTTTCGTTCACGTCCACCACGTCCACCTCCACGAAGCAAGTGGACGACAACGAAATGGGCTTGCCTTTGTCCTTGGCCTTTGCCGTCAGGTTGTAAACCTGCTTGGTCTCGTAGTCCAAATTCTGCACGATCCGCACGGCCCCACTCAGCTTGTCCACTTCAAAGTTTCCGTCCCCGTTGTCCATCAGGCTGTAGCGGATCTGACTTGAGGGCCCGACATCGGGGTCGTGGGCCTCCAGCCACATGACCACCGTGCCGACGGGGAGGTCCTCCCTCACCTTGATGCGGTAATTGGGGGGGACGAATTTCGGCGGGTTGTCGTTCACGTCCTCCAGCGTGATCTTCAGCGGCACGGCGGACACGAGCTGGGGCTCGCTTTCGGCCAGGTCACGGGCCGCAATCTTCAAGTCGTACACCGGGCGCAGTTCGCGATCCAGCGGCTTGGCGACCGTCACCACCCCGGACTCGGCGTTGATAGCAAAGTGATCCGTGCCGCCCAAAATCGAGTACCTCACCACGCCGTTCTCGCCTTGATCCTTATCCGTCGAGTCCACCTGGATAATTTCCGTGCCCACCGGAGTGCTCTCGCTAATTTCCACAGAGTAGGACTCCTGCAAAAAACGCGGGATATTGTCGTTGGCGTCCAAGATCTTGACGTCGAGCAGCCGCGAGGAGGACTTCTGCGGGATGCCCAGGTCATAGACCGTGACATTGAGCGTGTAATGGTCTTTTGTTTCCCTGTCGAGAGGCGAATAAACCAAAAGCCAGCCCGTCTCCATCTCGGCTAGGAAGCGACTCTCTGTGTCACCTCCCGAGATGACGTACACAAGCTTCCCATTGAAGCCACTGTCCGCGTCGGTGGCACCTAAATGAGCGATGCGACCCCCGACGGGGAGGTCCTCCCTGACTTCTATGGAAGCGGGGAAGGACTCGGCAAAGCGCGGCGCATAGCGGTTGATGGAGTGAACGTCCATGAAGTGGTCGTCGGGCTCGGCCTGCGTGTGGACCTTGCTGCCCTGGAGCAGCTTCTCGGCCAACATGGTCGCCACCCCGGTTTCGACGCACTTCACCTGCACGGGCATCCGGGCAGTTATGACCGTTACGTTCATGTACATGGGGTGCGTCTCGCGTTCGCCGTCACTCGCCACGATCCGCAAACTGTGAAAGGACCTTTTCGCCGCCTCGCCCTCGTTCAGCGTGTTCCTGAGAGAAAGCACGCCAGAGTTTGAGTTCAGCTCAAACAGATCCAGGTCGTCCCCGGATTTGATGTAGTAGCGCACGAGCTGCAGCTCGTCGGCATCGATGGCCGACACGGTGGTGATCTGCTCACCCACGCCGTGGTCTCTCGGCACGGTGACGTCACAGTCCACATTTTCGAACAGTGGCTGATTGTCATTGAGGTTGTTCAGTGTCACGGTGACGACGGCTTCCACCTCTCGCCGAAAGGGGGATCCCCAGTCCGAGGCTCTGACTTTGAGACTGTAAATCCGGGGCATGAGCTCGTAATCGAGCAGCTCCGAGGTGCTGATGACGCCAGAGAAATAGTCAATGACAAACGGCTGTGGGTTGATATTGGTGATGCTGTACGTCACGTAGCCATTCTCGCCCCGGTCCGGGTCGACGGCCTTCACCGTCACCACACTGGTCCCGACGGGCGCGTTTTCATCAACGCCGGCCCTGTACGACGTCTGCTGGAACTCGGGCGCATTGTTATTCACGTCGATTACGTCCACGATGACTTTTGTTGCCGCTTTCCCGCCACTCGCCGTCACGTCCAGTTCGAAGCGGACAGCCGCGTTGGCACTGATTGGCGCCGCTGTGCTGATCAAGCCGGTGTCGGGGTTGATGGTAAATCGGTCCGATTTGCGGCTGAAAGCATATTTGAGCTGAGGGTGCTTTGGGAGGGCAGTCACCATGACGACAGGCGTGCGAACGGGGGCAAATTCGCTCAGGTTGACTCTGTAAACGGCCTTTTCAAAGACAGGGGGTCCCGTTTTGAACTGAGGGGAAGTGACATGCACCAGTTTGGCTGAGGAAAACTGAGGCGGGCTTCCCTTGTCCTTTGCCTGCAGAGTGAGATTATACCCAAAAGGCTGGCTCTCCCAGTCCACGTTCTTCACCGCTTTTATTTTATACTCCTTGCTCCCCGGGCTGGTTCTCACAGCCCTGAACTGCTGGAGCGGGTCACCGGCGACTATACTGAGCGACGCGATCTCCCCGTTGGGTCCCAGGTCGCTGTCCTCCACCGTCACAATGGCGTACGTGGGGTCGGGGTTGGCGTCCGAGGGCGTCAGGGTGACGGCGGCGACAATGGGCGCGTTCTCATTGGCCTGCTCCACCCGTACCGTCAGCCTGGCCGTGCTGCTGAAGCCGCTGCTTCCGTAAAGCTTCATGCCGCGGTCCACTGCCAGGATCTCCAACTCATACAGCTTGGTCTCAGAGTAGTCCAGCCGGCCGGTGAGCGTCACCACGCCGCTGGTCGGGTGCACCGCGAACATGTCCGTCCACTCGCGCAAACTGTAATAGTACTCCCCATTCGTACCGATGTCGGCGTCCGTCGCCGTCACCTTGGCCACGCTGCTGCGTATGGCTGTGTTTTCGGGTAGCGAGATGCTGTACGAGGTCGGCGAGAATAGCGGCCTCAAATCATTGGTGTCCAGGACCTGCACTCTGACCTGGGCGCGGCACTCCGCGTCGGTGCCCCTCTCGGACGCTTTCACAGTCAGCACGTAGTGGTCTCGAACCTCCCGGTTGAGGATGGCTGTGCTGCCCCCTTTGGTTCTAATGCGCAAAAAGCTAAAATCTCCCAGCAGGTAGTCCTCGGCCTTGAACAAGTTCTCGTTATCCCCGGAGATGATTTTGTAGCGTATCTCCCAGGCGGGGTCGCCGGCGTAGATCCCCATCTTGATGTGGCTCTCGAGGTAGGTCTTGGCGGCTGAGTTCTCGTAGATGGTGGCGTTGTAAACGGGCTGCGTGAAGTGCAGGGAGGCCGCCCCGGCCGTCCAGACCAGCTGCAGGAGCAGCGAGGCCAGCGAAAGCGCCCACCGTCCCGTCATCGTACCTTTTTCGCCGCTGCTGTACCGCCTGCACAAACGGGAACATCCATATAAGTGTTTATATAAACGGATTTTTGCCTCATAAGCATGCGATAAAGAGTAACATTTACACAGATCTGATCGGTTGGATCGGATTAGAAGACATTGTGCATTTTGTGCAAAATCGATCATTGGTTACAATGTCATAATTTTCCGATTGATCAATGCCGTCATTGATTGTATCCACAAACACAATCTTGTTCATTCCAGAGACGTTCTGGGCTGCCATCGTTAATAATCTCAGCATATACAGTAGAATCTTTTTCACTTTTTTCCCAATATATATATATATATATTTTTTAGGAAGGGGTGGGTTTCAACCCGCATTTTCTGTGTATTGATTGTTTATCGGCGTTTCTGGGAGAATTTTTAGGGTGTAATTGTTATTTTTTCCCAATGCATTTCACCGAGCGTCAGTTATGTGCAGTTTTTGGCTTTTCGTGGGGTAATCCCCTGCAAATGGCGGTGGTCGACTGTGCAGTAAATGAACGTTTTTTTGGTTTTTTTTAAACAGATTGGGTGGATTGGTCGATCTTCTGATTGGGTCAGTGATCTTTTTTTTTCTGTTCACTTGCTGATTGGCTCCAAAATCCTCATCATGTAGACAGTACAGGGGTATTCGCTGAACAGTGGCATATCCAGAGCTTGAACCACATGCCCCACATTTAGCCTTGCAGGACAAAAAATTAAATAAAAAATGTGGCCCAAGCAACGGCCCATAAGTAAAAGCTATTGCACTTAAGTGAAATCTGGCTGTTTTCGTCAGACTCATGCTAAAATATGTTTTTAGTTCCCCATGAAGAGCCAACCTTGAATTTTGTAAATTCATGATTTAAACCTGAGTACCTTTAATTCCCACAAATTCCCTCAGTTTGTTCGAGAACCGAAATTTGTTCGTCATCCGAGGCATAAAAAAATCGCCATTTTTGGTCGAAAACTGAATTGATCGAGAACCGAGACGTTTGAAAACCGAGGTTTGACTATGTGTATATATATATATATATATATATATATATTTATATACATTATATATATATATATATATATATACATTATATGTATATTATATATATATATATATATATATATATATGATATAATGAGAGAGAGAGATATACATATATATATAGATATATATATATATCTATATATAATCGTTCAAAAAAGGCTGGGAAACATTGTCGTGATAAAAGAGCAAAACCGAACATACGCCAGCTGAATGTGGCATAAAATATTGACAACCATTTGGAAGGTATTTTATGAAAACGGGGGGTGTGAAGACTCATTTCATTGCTACTCATATAACTGTGCTTGGATTTTTTTTTTCTTAAACTGAACAGGGCAGGACACTGTTTCCGACCTAAGTCAACGACATGTGTGAAAGCACATAGTTTTCATGCATAGAAATCCATTTTGGGTGCTGCCTTTTAATATTTCTGTGCATAGAGTGTGTTGGGGTCCCGATTGTTGGTTTTTTTGTGTTTTTTTTGGACGCAAAATAACCCCCCCCCCCTTTTTACGTTTTTGTCTGAGCAAAAAACGCTACAATACCCTCCATGATATCCAGATGTGAATGTCACAACGTTTTGCCTCAACTCCTCAATGCTGTGTGAAAATCCCATTTCCTCAGCAACGTGCACTTCATAAACGGTGTGACAAGTGCAGTGAAAAGCTATCACATCACATCGGTTCCTTGTGTGTGCGCGCGCGCGTGTGTGTGTGGGGGGGGGGGGGGTACAGAATGACTCGTTGGCTCATTTATGCATACACTCGCTTAACGTGCGCGCGCGCGCTCCACATTGTCCATAAACCATCGTTGCGCACAGATCCCATTATGCAAATGTATTCCATTTCGCAGACTTATTCCTCTCCATCAATTATGCTACGATGATAAAGAAATTCCGCTATCTAACTGTCCCTGTGCAGTCATGAAAGAAGTTCCCGGGCTCACAAAATGCCAGCAGCAATTATCATTACAGGAGAAATGAGATATCTTGAAATCCCGCACACTATTTACTATTGCAAATTGCTTTCTCGTGTGGATAATCTGTGTTCACCTTAGATGAGAAACCACATCGCCTGCAGGTACAAAAGAACCATCTGCTGCTCGTGGGCGTCCATTGTGAGCGGATAGAAGGGGGGAAAAACTTTAAATATCTGAGTTCAAACAAGGAGGAAAAAAATCTCGTTTTTCCCTTATGGACACGAACTGGGGAGATAATCATTTTTCCTCGTTTTAAAAGATGCTTTTTAAGTTGGTGTCAAGAGTGAAGCGCTTGAAGAACAGTAAGTTTGAATTCCCATCCCCCAACTCTAAACATCAACCTCATGCAACAAACCCAGCCAGGAATTTGTTCCAATCGTATGGAAAAAGAGAGCTTTTATTTCAACAGCGAACAATGAAACCCCACTCAACACTTAAAAAGAAATACATCGATTGACTTTTACTCAAGGCTTAGTCTCAACTCAACAGCGATGTGATTTTGTTCGCGAAACCATAAAAGGCGACCGAACGCGCAACTTTTCTGCACTTTATGCCGAACGGAACGGGACTCCTTTCGGGACAAGAACACGCCACGTACCTTTTTTTTTTCTTTCCCCTCGAAGAAATACTAATTAATCCCGAAGCTTGGGAGGTTTGCTCGGTACTTTAAGTAGTCCAAATGTCGGCATGTTGGTGATTCGAGCTCACACTAGCTCGCCGAACATCCATCTGGTGGAAAGCTCGGAGCGGTCGCGCTCACCCTCTGACTCGTCACCACTTTCCCTCGCTCGCTGCCTCCGCCGCGCACTACCCTCATGCGTTTCTCACGCGGTGTTATATCACTCCGCCCCTGCGCGTGGTCTGGGACTACCTTCATTCTCGCAACAAGTGAAGAAATCAAACGATACGGTAAATACGCGTCTCCTCTAGTTATTTTTATAATGTATATTTCGTTGAGAACTTTTTAAAACATTTAATATATTCAATCAATAAATTAATACAAAGTTATTCTTTGTATTAATTTCTAAAAAATACATTTATATCTACTACCTGCACTGTTTGGTTTCCTTTAAACCATTGGTCGGGAACTTATGGCTCGCGAGCCATATATGGCTCTTTTGACGGCTGCATATGGCTCGCAGAAAAAATCTTTAATTATGAAAAAAAAATCTGAGACTCGTTTACGCATGCGCGAACCAGCGACTAGAGAGCCGTTTCGCGGCGATTTTAGCGGGAAAGTGGCAAACTTATATGTCTTTGTGTCTAATTATCCATCTATCAATTGCCTCGGCAACGCAGACGAGGCAGAGACACTGTTCAAGTGGGGTTGCCGTAATTTGCTGTCGAAAATTGTGGCCGATGTGCCTCACATCTAAAGAACATAAAGACCAACCTACGATCACATTTAACGGATGGAAGTCACCTCACCAAGTATCAACCAGACTACAAAGCCATCAGCAAAACCATGCAGCACGAGAAGTCACATTAATGGTAAGAAATACTCCTTATTGATTAGCATCAGCACAACAATGTTGTTAAAAATCATTCAGAGTCTTATTGTACTTTAAAAGTGTTGAAATGACATAAAATGCACACATTACTTGTATTTTTAGTTTTGAATACTGTATATTGTATGGCTCTACATTTAAAAATATGTGGTGTTTATGGCTCTCTTAGTCAAAAAGGTTCCCGACCCCTGCTTTAAACTAACCAGGGTTTGTTCCCCACGGTGGTCCGTGCTGCTTTTATGCAGGTGTGAATACATACAAACGCATCCTGGTACATTGATTGAGCTGCTGTTGACACTCAAAATTATTTCGCAGCTCTAGTAACGGCAGAAATATGCAGAGCAAGAATGTAGCATCGAGAAATTTTCCTCGGGATCGTACTTTCGAGTAAATGTCTGCCTTGCACATCCTGCCGCACCAAGACGCAATGTTCATGCACAATTTAAGGGTTAATCGACAGTGCTGTACCCTAAGTGCAGTGTGAAAATGCATTAGAATTGGTGCTTTGGCACCATCTTGTGGTATCCTGGTGCCTTGGACCGACCGCACGTGAACGTACCTTGAGAAGCTTCATTTCCTTGAATTATTTGCTGCCATCTTGTGACATCTATCGGCAATTATTAGGGGTGATCCAGATCCTCCGTGAGTGAGATCGGACAATATCGATTACTGATCACATTGATTAGTTGATAACAGAAAAGTGTACATTTTCTACACAGCTATTGCATCTCGAGGAGATACGTTAAGTGCCAAGTATGATTCTAAACCCCCGTATATGCCAATGGCCTGACATGCAGATTACAGTATTTTCAGTCATTTGTTTTAATCAGGAAAGGATTAGAATAAAACCCTCTCCGTCTTTAGGTCTTTGTCCTCTAAACTCCAATGAACGAATAGCATGTTTTCTATATTGAAAGTTGTGGAAAATAGGAGCCGCTTATCGGGATGCCCTTGAATGCATTAAAAAGCTCACCTCCTGCCTGAGGAATGGCTCTGACCTCACACATTCCTCTTCCTTTTTGCCATCAGTGCACGACTCAATATGGATCATGCATTGGCCTACCTCTGCAGCTGTGTTTACTCTACCCAAAACATAATAAGCAAACTTGGCTTTATGTGTTGAAGGAGACACACGGTATTGTGAATTATTTTCACAATTTAAAATGTCCATCCATCCATCCATCCATTATCTGATCCGCTTATCCTCACGAGGGTCGCAAGTGCGCTGGAGCCTATCTGAGCTGTCTTCGGGCAGCAACTGCTTGCCAGCCAACAACCAGTCACACTCACAATCACACCTCGGGATAATTTAGAGTGCTCCATCGACCTCGCCTGCATGTTTTTGGAATGTGGAAGGAAATTGGAGACAACCCCTGCAGGCACGAGGAGAACATGACAACCTGGCTGGAGTTGGGGCGTTGCAATGATGACAACTTCTCTGAGCGCTTATCATGCTAGCTAACGCCATTCTATGCATTCAATGGTGCTGCTCGTCCATCACTTGAAAGTGGCAGTTTCTTAGCGCAGCCTAGCCTTCAAGTTATGTGAGGAGAAGCTTGGCGCAGGGGTGAAATTATGTCCATCGGCACCACTGTTGTTGTTATTGATGGGATGGCAGGCATGCCACAAACCCGAGTATGTTAAAGTAAAAAAGTACCGTATTTGGCCCGAATATAAGACGGTCCTGATTATAAGACGACCCCCTCTTTTTCAAGACTCAAGTTTGAAAAAAGACTTTTTGAACACAATTAATTTTCATACAGAAAATAATTACAGTACATCTGAAACAAATGATCATAACAATATATTTGAGAGAAAAAGCATGTTATTTTGCCTCATTCAAATCTTAATATCTGACCATTTAAATATGTAAACTAAAGTGCAATCACATTCGTAAATGAATGGCTTCTGGTTTTTGAAATGTAAATGACATCATAACTTCTCCTCAGCTCCCGGTTAACCTGGCCGATCTTCGACCCACTTTTCTCCAGATTGCCGCTACGTTTCTCCATTTTCTGTTATCTCTTCTATTATTTTCTTCTCTTTTCTTTCTTACCGCTATTTTTTATTTTTCTTCTTCGTGCTACCGCTATTTTTATTTTTATTCTTCGTGACAGGGGTTGACTTTGGCTTGGGGAGTCAAGTTCAGCATTTGCTTTAATGATATCTGGCGCCATCTAGCGTCCTGAACGGGTATAATGTCTATAATGCCCCGAATATAAGACGACCCCCACTTTTTCAGTCTTATTTCAATGCAAAAAACACCGTCTTATATTCGAGCCAATACGGTATGATGAATACAACCGCCGGATTTGTCCATGTCAGGATGAGCTGCACTGTTGCGTAACAATTCACCCGAAATTTGACCTGTAAAAACATTTCGGTAAATACGCAGCATAAGAGATTTGCTCGGTTGTCTAATTTCCCGCTTGATGTGCGGCCAAGGTCTCCCGAGACCCGACTATTTGTCTCCACGCCTTTTTTTTTTTTTTTCCACCCAAAATGTCTCCTTTAATATTGCAACATCTCCCAGAAACTGCTCCTGTTGCTGGCACAGTGAACATCCCTTGTTCCGTCTGCCAATGTCGTCAATCGACACAATTAGCCCCGCTGTTACCCGAACATTCTGGCAAGGCAAAGTTTCACACTTGACGGTCGGGCAGGCACTTCAGAGACGCCGACTGTTTGCATCGAGGTTATTAAAAAGTGCAGTTTTCATGATGTGTGTCCCCTTTTGAGTTCCTTGACACCTCACTCGAAGCGCTCCTGTGTCTGGCACGTAGAATGTACCGTACATCTGCAAATGTCTTTATTCCGCACACACATACGACTTCAGTCCGACGCCACGCTGTGAAGTGGCCAGCAGAAAAAATGCCCAGGCTGCCTGGAGCCGGCGGTCTGGCGTGAGAATGTGGGCCTCGTGTCCAATCGGCAGGGGCTCATTAAAATCACATTTGCCCACAGGCTGCGGCAACCAACGCGACCTGTGGGCTCTGTGTATGCGCGTATGCGGGAGAATTATTGAGCTTGAGAGGGAAGGAAGGAGGAGGAAGATGGGGGGAGGAGAGGGGGTTGGCGTTCAATGTTTTATCTTCCTCCATCTCAACCTCAGTTTAGTCGGAGACGGCGTTGAGCTTCGTGACCCGCCCCCACCTCCCCTTCTGATCCGCCTGTAAAGCTTTAATTGAATTCAGGTCAGGTGACGCCCGCGGCTGCTTCCTCGGCTTTGATCCCGGCGAGTGTTTGCGCTCCTCACCGCTGGGGGGGGGGGTCACGTCCTGCTGCCTTTCGGACCTCGTGGATGGATGCATGATGGACGGACGCGCAGGCTTTTTACACCGGGGACTAAATCAACCCCCTCCTCCTCGCTCACCAAAGAACAGGAAGTGCTTTATTAACTTGTGACAGTGAGCAGAAACACTTGCGTCCTGGGTGGCTTTTTTTTTTTTTTTTTTTTTTTTTTAGAAAAGCGTGATTACTCTTTTTTGTATAAAGTCGTATTAGTGATGTACCGAAAAGGGGAAGAAAAAAATACTTTGGGGGTGTTATGACAGTTAAAAGAAGTTTTTGCTAGATCTGCATTTCAAGAAGTGACCATGTAAACAAACCCTCCAGAAAAATGGAGACATATTCAGAAAAATTGCATTTTTCAGATTTTATACAGTTCGCCTCTGGAGCGCTTGCATGATGCCACCCATCAATTGTGAAATTCAATCATGATGTCAGTCTTGCTTGCCATTTCCCCAAAATGTTTGCCTGTAAAACCTTTGCCGGATTGTCACGTAAGCAGCTAACTTTGTCAAATGAAGAAACGGAGATACAAAATATGCAACTCGGTGTATTGATTGTGCACAAAAGCGCAGCGGTTTCAGGGAGATGTCAAGAGACTCAAATGGCACATTGTAGAATGTCGCGATTGGTGTGTTGCTTCTGTGGCAGATCGTGTTGATCCCCAAACAAATTGTATTCTTTTAGTTTTCATTTTTTTGGGGAGTCATGCTTGCTCACGCGTATTTATGACCTAATTCTACGCTCATTGGCTTGCGTCCTCCATTTTTTAAAATTTTTTTTGGTTTTCTCTTAACAAGTACACCTACTCGCACATTGTAATCTAATTTCATGTTTTCAAGTTTTTATATCCTTAATTGTCACGGCATTGTCACGGTTGCAAGTGATCTTGCTTCTTCCATGCTATAGGTCAGGGGAGGCAGGTGAGGCAGAGCCTCACCTCTGAATGCGCATTGCATTGCGCAATCATCATAAACCGAGTTGATACATGCAACTGGCTCATGCTGCTTGCCGTATATCTGCATGTCGCAAATATACTATTTAGCCAATTGAATAAGCTACCCTTTTTGGTTTATAGATTTGTAAATCTGACACAAAAGGAGTCGGTGCCTCACCAACCATGAACCTCACCGCACGCCACTGCTATAGAGAGGTTGTTGGAGATTGTTATAGAGTCAGTCCAGTTCGAGTTTTTGTAAGATTACCATTGCACGTGCAGTTGAGATTGCATATTGGGTTACCCCAACCTTTTGTTGACCAATCACTGGCCTTGTAGTGTGTCTCACTCTGCCATTTTCTTCATCACAAAGTCATACAATCCAAATCCATCATTTGATACAGTAGAAATCAATCGGAATTGTGCCGTCCATTGGAAAAAGAGACTTTATTAAGAGATCCTGGGAGCTGGCTATGTCTGGCACGTTGAGTGAGTTATGCCCTGCTTTTTACGGTGACTAATGTCTTTAGCTGTAAGGCCGCCAAACCCCACCGCCACCCCCCTCTGGTAACTTGAAACCGGAGATCAGGAAAAGACAGATGACTTGTCGTGCGCCCGCAGCGAGGTCGAGGCAGCTCTCCTGGTTGTACCGCCCCACTCTCCAGACGGATTTTAACCGTAAAATAAAGAAGGGACTGTATCAGAATAATATAATATGTCGACAAGCCCCCGTCGCGAAGACGCCGGCCCCACCGGAGCCACTTGTCGAAAGCGCAGCTCATAACAAGCAGACAGAAAACCAAGCGCCAGGCGATCTCGTGAGCACGCGCTTATTTTGGCCAGATAAATCCATGTGACACTTTGGCGCTGAGGCCAGTTTAAAGAAAACAACGTGCGAGTAATTTATGGAAAAATAATAAAGAATTCCAAGCTTCCCCTGTATGCTGGAGACAAACAGCTGTGCTCTGATAGTCAAGTCTTTTGCTGCCTGCAGCAAAAAGCAGGAGATTACAATAGCAAAGCCCCCCACTGCCCCACCCCTCGCCGGCGGAAGCGCCCCTAATTACCAAAAGAAATGACAAATAGATACACAGCGCTGTAGAGCAACCTGTTTGCAGACTTCACATAATTGCCCCCCCCCCCCCCCCACACCCCCACCCCAACCCCTCACTCCAGTGCCGCATTGCAATTGGAAAAGAATTTTGTTGTAAATAGACAAGTGCGAATAGCTTTGCATGCAAAGTGAGCCTCAACCTTGGGAACTCAGAAACTCAACTCCATTTCCCTTTGATAGTGTGTAAAATATCTTTCAAGAAGAAACTCTTTTTTTTTCCTTTTTTTTATTTTTTTATTATCATGCCCCAAGTCTTCTCCGCCAGCCCAACTGTCTCTGTGGAAAGCGAAAATCCATTTATTAGAGAAAGAAAAAGTAGTAATTTCCCAACATTTACAGTGAATCTGAAATTTAATCAACAAATGATTTTTTTTTTTTCCCCTCAGGAAAATAATTCTATCGGCATGTTTTTCAGGAGGGAGGAGTTTAAGTTAGTATGAGTGGGTATTTTATTTTATTTTTTTTACATATTTCGGTATGTGTTCCCCCCTAATGCCATACGGCTTCCAGAATAACTGCAATTAGGGTTGTTTTTTTTTATCCCAAATTTTTACATTTTTTAAGAAAATAAATATTTGAAAAAAAAACAAAACAATACAGAGTAAACTTTTTGTGTAAAGTTTTATTCTCGCAATGCCCCACATCTCGGCTCACGCATCCCCAATAAACTTACCAGGACCAAGTACCATACTTTGGACGGTGTCTTCTCCATTGCCCTCCTTTTGCAACGCTCTCCCAAAAATAGCCGTCACAGAAGAACCAGAACATAAGTGCCACATCAGAATAAGCCAGTCTAGGACTGAATTGCTCCGTCATTTAAAAAACAACCATTTGGAGCGTGCACAGATGGCATAGAATTTGATGCCAGAAAGCGGCTAATAAACACCATTTTCAAAATCTTCTTTTTTTTTTTTTTCCCTTGGTGAGGAGGATGACAGAAGCACTGCGGATTTACTTCAATATTATTTCCAGTCTGTGCCGCTTTGAATGTCACTGCCGGCGTTTGCGTTCCCACCTGAAAGTTAGATGAGAAGATCACTGATGCACCCAAATTCATAAATTAAAGACACCGTTAAAAACCGACAGCGAGGAGGCTCTTAGTTTAGCATGAAGAGAGCGGGGGATGGGGAGGTGGGGGCGGGGGGCTGTCACAGTAATCCCGAAAGCTTTACGTTCGCCCTTTTTTCCTTATATTTTTTTATTTTCTTTTAAATTCACTTGAAATCACCTCCCGTCTTCTCCTCCTGCGGAGAGTTCCAACGTGGCAGCGCTGATGGACTGGCTGGTCGCCTCAGGGAGGCCATATTTTTGACGAGAGTGTGCTAAACATATAATGACTGCCCACCGTATGCGGTGCCGTCCATTGGTCGATTGGAGCCGACTGCTGTAGAATACGAGAATTATTTCCTTCCGATGAGCAGAAAATTGTACCCATTAAAAAAAAATAAAAAAAGAAACACGTTTTGCCAAAATTGTTTTGTGTATTTCTCACAGAGAGTATTTTTTTTTCAATAATCCAGCAAGGATACCAACTAATTTTTCTTCCAATAAACGGAACATTTTTTCAAGGTTAAATTGATATACGCTCCAAGAAAGCTTTTCCGGAGCTGGAATTGAACCCGATACCTCCACACTGTGAGGTCAACGCGCTAACCACTGGACCATTGGGCCGCCATTTATATTTCTACATGAAATAATTTTCTTTTCTTGAAAAAAAGTTGTAGATTTCTGACAATTTTCCTGGAAAAAAAATCTGATTCATCTGAGAATTTTTTTTCTCAAAAAAATATCTGCTTTTCATCAAGAAAAAAACAGTCGGATTTGTTTGGCGGAAAAAAAAAAGTTTTGTCCACAAAAATGTTTCTTTTTTCCAAGAAAGTCAGATTTTTGTTTGTCTTTTAGCATCTTTTGCCTTATTTTCTTCAATAACGATTGACAACACATATTGTAGCTAATTGATGAGTGGCTATTGATCGCTGCATGATTAATTCTTGAATGAATCCATCTTTTTGGAGTTGTGGAAGAAACACAAAAAAGTATTTCTTTTCTCGATCTATCAATTAAGCAGTACGCTGACATTGATCTTTATCGTGTACTATTGACTATTTCCCCAGTATGCCCCCCCCCCACCCCCACGCTCCGCCCCCCTCTCCCCACATTGCTCTCATCGCTAATCCCACGTAAATTGTGTCGGGATTATACACAAAAGGCACATTTTAGACACGGATTTTCATGGGTGGATTAGCAAAGCCTTGTAATAGAAGCTCACCATTGTGGAGAAACGCCGGTCGCCGTAATGTGATGCCGTGCTCCACTTTATGCCAACACACATCACTCATCTGCCACCCGGGGAGGCGGCATCATTAAAAGTTGTGCCTTTTTACAATATCGGCCCGAAACAGATGCCGTTGCTTTTTTTAATGGTCTGGCAACAACATTCATGGACACATCTTAAAAACGGTGAGATAGGGAAGTTGGAGTGCTTTTGAATCCCCCCGACAACACGGCCTTCTTCTCATCTGACTGGTTAGAGTCGATAAAATTGAAATTAAATCACCAATGCCATTCGCTACGGATGACTTTGATTTAATGTCCTACTGACGTTTTTTGTTTTTTTTTCTTCAAATAATATATTAGATTCTTATAAAAGTTTTGTTCTTGTAAGACGATGACTATTCAGTATTACATGGTAGTGATAATTTCACAGTTTGATCCCTCCGCGTCCCAGGGACTCGCTGATCAGAAAAGTATGAGTCCCGTTATGCATTTAGAGTCCCAAATTTCAAATTCTGAAATGGTCTACTTATTCAATTGCATATGATAATAACACAAACAACAACAATATACATTGATAATAGGTTTAGTTCTTATAAACAAATGCGGCAACATTTTAAATAATTCAGGCATACAAGATTATTATGGCAAAAAAACTATCCAACTTTAGCTGCTTCCTCTGGGATGTCTCCGCAATCAACTTTCGCAACACTTGTTGGCAACACTTGTTTTAACGTTACACGACTTGGCAATCGTCTGCTTTGCACGCGGTGAAGCCCGATCTCGCCAATCTCGTCTCGCGAAAATGGAAATCTCGTCACGCGAGATTACTAAACGCGAGATCAAAACAACGATGGCGGCGATTATCAAACTGCGATCGTTGCTGTAAAAACGATTTACCGTAGTTTTGTTGTTGTTGTTGTTGTTTTTTGACTGCGAAATTTCCTTGCGTCCCGAAAACGCACATTATTTGGAACTGTGCGTCTGGCGGGAACGAGATGGCTGACATGGCTGATCATCTTTTAGATATTGGATTATTCAGTTCTTTTTTTAAATAACCATTTCAGGGACAGCAGTTACTACAGTGGACAGTTTATCATGTGATCAGGTTACCGGGTGAATGAAAGGGTTAAAATAAGGTTTTTTTGGGGGGGGGGATTTTAGGAGAAAGATCAGATGTTTGGAGAACAGAGTCAGATTTCTTAGAGGGGAAAAAGTAGTCAGTGTCCCAAGAATCAATTCATTAGCCCACTAAAAAACGTCTCTTTTTTTTTTTACGGAAAAAAAAGTACAAATAAAGTAGCATTTTATGCATTGATATTTGAAAGAAAGCATTTCGAGTGCTTTGAACGACGTTGCCTTTCAATGTCATTCTGGCCTCTTACAGAGCGATGAAATTGCAAATAGCAGACACCATTTAGTACTTCAGATACTCGACAAGACGCCCGCCTCGCTCTTCAGCGGCGGCTTTGTATGAAAAACAAGCCAATCACACTCATCCGGCAGGGATGTATTATAGATGTACATTTGCTTATCTAATAGCGGCCGCTCAGATTTCCACAGCTTAGGGGAATGTCCTCGGGGGCCTCAAAACGCTTCTCCATCCTCAGATCTGGGGGAAGTCAAATCACTCCCGGGATGGAATGAAAGAAACTTAAAGGAAGCAAGAGTTGCGCTTGTGCGGAACATGTACGTGACTAGCATGCGGCGTGTACGTCCTTGTCACGGCGATACAAAAAGAGGACGGGGTTGCTTAGTGTAGCATTTTGCATAATCGCCTCCTCTGGCAAGCCGTCATGTTCATGTTATGCTATTAAACATGTGTAATGCTAGCTATTCTGTTGCAAAAAAAAAAAAAAAAAAAAGAGAGAGAGAGAGAAAAAATGTTCCCTTAAATCGTTAATGGAGCAGCCTAAAGCACAAAGCGATATCCTTGCTAGGATTCTATTGACAGCAATTCCCACCGAGCCGTCTGCATGGCTAAGAAGCGTGTCAGCCATCGGATTTGAAAAATGCCCGCAGCTAAGTACGGTGGTGGTACGATGAGCAGAACGTGAGCCAAGTGTCCGCCGTGCAAGTTTTATGGTGGGTTGTTTGGAGAGTTGGGCCTGCTACACATATAAAGATAATCGGGCTGAATTTGTCCTGATTTGGCCTTTTCTTGGAAAAAGACGACAAAAAAAAAACAAAAAAACAACAACAACTCGAAAAACACCAGTGTAACAAATGCAGTGTCTTTGGATGCTATTTCAGAAGCGATATGTCAAATATCGAAGGAAATAAGTCTTCCGTTGTTCGCATCATGACCGTATTTTCCACACCAAAAGGCACACTGGATTATGAGGCGCACCTTCAATGAATGGCCGATTTTGTAATTTTTTTCATACATTGAGCGCACCGCATTATAAGACGAAATCTACAATGCATCCACTAGATAGAGCTGCGCTCAATGAAACGGCAACAGAACGATCAGATGTCAGTAAAACGTATTTAATAAAGCAGCGACGCAGTTCACTTAACTAACAGCAAGTTATTACATTGACTCTTTAACGTTGAACTCTCTTGCCGCTGCTCTATTTCCGTGTTCGACTGCGTAACCGATCGCCTTAAGTTTGAACTCTGCGTTGTCAGCATGTCTCGAGCAAGGAGCCATTTTGGGGGTCGAAATATTACCATAATGACCATACACGAGGCGCATCGGATTTTAAGGCGCGCTGTGAGCTTTTAAGAAAATGGAAGGCTTTCAGGTGCGCCTTTTAGTGCGGGAAATACGGTAGCCATGGTTCAGAAGATGAATCGGATTAAATCTAGCGCGGCCCCTCGTGGTTACACCCTGACGCTTAAATGAAAGACATTTTTGAATCAGATATCGGTTTATCATCATCAAATGAACTGAGGGGAAGCAACTTTGGAAGCCAAGTATTTGGATGTAATCCTCTCTCGAGTCTGTCATATTAAGAAGCCACTAAGACTCGAAGATACAGACTTTATTTTTGGGCATGTGTTTGCCGCCCCCGTGGAGGCTCGGCGCAAGAAATCCAGTGGTAGGACAGTGGGCCGAGATTGGCATTCATCAATTTTTGATTGGCCTTCCTTCTGAAGCTCAGCGCGGAGACACACAGAGACAAACACGCTCGCACACGCACACTCACGCGGAAATGTCAACATTCCGACAGTGGAAAGACATCTCAGCGCCGCCTCGGGAATGCAACACAGTCTTGTCGTGTCCCCATTTTGTAGTTCCTCGATGCAATTGCGAGGGGCAGCTGTAACGGTTGAAAGCGGGGGGGGGGGGGGGGGCTCGCGTGTGTGATCTCGCTGTCAACTTGGTGCTTGTTGAAAATGTGGGATGGAAACATGGGAAATTGGGGAAAGTAGACAGCTGAGTGGCCAAAAATGGCCAAAAATACTACACTTTTTTTTTTTTTTTGCAGTTTGTTAAGGTATATTTAATATATTCTTGAAGTTGAAAAACCAAAGGTCAAAAATTGTGTTTTTATATAAATGGTTGGATTTTTTGTGGAGAAGGCCAAACATTTAAAAAATATATATTTTAAAGGAAATTTCTCATTAAAAAAAAAGTCTTTTGAGAAAATTATTATTATTTCAGGATGTTCACTCATTTAAATTGTGAATTTGAAAATTCCCACGTGCACATACAACGGTGGAAAGTTAGGTTTGCTTCAAGAAATGTGGTTTTTTTTGTTTTTTTTTTTTCCAGTGGAAAAAGTCATCATATGACGAGCTGGGTTACCGGAATTGAGGTGCGCCCGATGTTTGAGAAAGCGCGTTCTGTGACGTCCAGTCACCGTAGCTACATAAATAAGGTTAACTTTGATTTGGAGGGGCCAAGTTTTGAAGCACCAATTTTTGTGGGGACTTGAAGGGGCTACAAAAGAAAATTGGGGAAGTGTAGTCTTCAAACAGCATACATTTATACACGCAAACAGAGTTGAGAAAAATACCAAGGGCAAGTCGCATTGTTGTCATTGATCACTCATCCGAAATCGACAAGTAAACAATGCAAGTACGCTAATGAGCACTGTTTTGGCTCTTTGTGAAGAGAAGTGGCCATTTGCCTCAACGGCAGCAGAAGAAATCTTATTGATTGACTCGTCTCCGTGTTTGTTATCAGAGTAGAATGACAAGGGAACAGCGGCGCTTTTGTATCGATTGCGCTGGAAGGGGGGGGGGGGGGGGATATCATGTTATTCCTCACCAAATGCGCTCTGTGGAGATTGTATAAAAATAGCTCAACCTTCACTGCGTTCACCTAGAAGATACCATGCCAGCCAGCATGTATGATTAAATATTCGCTCCGGATTTGACATTAATTTATCTCGTTGCGCTGGAATGCTCCGCTGCGCTTCATTCATGGATATTTGATGCATCGCAGTGAGAGACGCGGGATTGAGCTGTCTCCGAGGCCAGATGTCAATCATGCAGTCCATTCCTCAGGTGTATCTACTCGGAAGTGATGGCGTCCTCACGAGGAACTTAGAATTACTCTTCACGTGTTGCTCACACCGTGACGCTACCCGACTCAGAAAACCACATTCCAATTCATAACATGGAACGAAATATGAAAAACGGAGTGTGAATGAACCAAGAGTTTCACTTTTGATGCATCTGAGGATGGAAAAAAAACAAAAACGACAGTTTTGCCAAGTGTCTGAGCTGACGCCAGTTTTGCCATTTCATGGGAACATACGTTGGGTGCTCAGTTTTTTGGGCAAAACTGTGTTACAAGTCACAAAAGACATCCACCATTTTGTCTCTGGAGTCATTCCAAGTTTGTATGGCTCCTCATTTCGAAAGATTCTCGAAGAGGGGTGCCCAAGCTTTTTGGACCGATGATCGACTTTTCGATCAACCAACCTCCCGCGATCGACCAGTTACCGCGCACGTACATACACACGCACGGCATAATGAGCAACAGCCTGACACGGAGGCATGCGACGCACTTATGATGCTGACGATAAAAAACATATCGCAACAGCTCTGATCACAAGCTGCAACTGTAGACTGATGAGCGCTTAAAACTTCCGGTGACGCGGGTCACGCGCCACCGTAGGTTAAAGATTTACCTGCTGTATTTTATTTTATTTTATTTTTTGTGAAAATGAGACTGATAGGATGATTAGGGTGCAGTGTACATTAACACAAAAAATATAACACAAATGGTTGTTAGTTTTTTTTTTTCTCCTCTACACCCCTCGGATCGACTCGGGACCAGTCCGCGATCTACCGGTCGATCGCGATCGACGTAACTTTTTGTCCCACGGACCGGTTTCTTGTCAGACAATATTTTCAGGGATCGACCTTTAAGGTGTGGCGAATAAATACAACCAAATAATATGATATGACCTGCATAATACTGTGGTATTTTCTAAACATAATAATAAAAACGAATCATGACTCGAGGGAACGTCCTATTTGGTCGCAACGCTCTCCGGTCGCTATGGTAACGTTTAAACGTGCCTTCAAAATAAGATATACCGCAAATACAAAGTGCATGAAAAATAGGACTCACCATCGCCGCTTATTATGCAGAGTGGGCTTGGTGTATGGAAATCTCCCGTTGAGACAAATCCATATTTTAAGTAGGACTCCTGCTACTGTCTATTCTTTTTCTTGAAAGTCGTAGGCTCGTCTTCTGTCTCCTGGCTGTGCCTCTTCCCCTTCACAAAGAAACTTTCCAAAGACGTTTGTTTTGTTTTGCTAGCTCCCAGGTTTCATTTTAGCGCTAACCTATCACGCGACCGAGAAGCTCCACCTTCACCTGTGTCAAGAGTGACATACTGTCTGGTAATTTTTCAAAATAAAACATCTTTCAGATCGCAAAATCAATCAAAAGTTTATTCTTTCTGTGCGGCCCGGGATCCAAATGACCCACGGACTGGCACCGGTCCGCGGCCCGGGGGTTGAGGACCTCTGCTCTAGAAGGTCCGTGACAGAAAGTTTGAAGAGCATCGGGACTTCGAAGTTGTTGTTGTTGTTGTTCTTCGTAATAATAAATCAATCGTATGGTCTCAGTGCTCCATTGCGTTAAGTTGCAGAAGTCTTGTTCGTACTTCTTGCCACGAATCTTCGGATCCCAAACCGGTTCGGTGCAGAAGCTTTTTCAGCTTCAAGGAAACAAAAGGCAAGATTTTGCCTGTTGGATTTTGGACATGCCCTCTTGTGACAGACATGTCCACCCAATTTTGTGTCGCTCCGTTTAACTGATGTCTGGGACTGATGTCGTCTCGCTTTCCAGGCCATTTTTTCCCTCAAAAAGTCTGTTTCAAACCAAAGTGGATGAGCCCCTGATCGATTTTGGGCACCAGCGCTTACACTTTTCGTCCCTCCTGTTATGCTAGATACGGTCACCCAATTTCACGTTTATCTGTGAAACCGGTGACTGGAATATCAGTCCTTGAGCCTTTTTTTGGGGGGGTGTGGGGGGGAGGGGTAGATCATGTTCCGATAGACATGTCCATCAAATTACAGATTTGATCTGTGTACCCGATGTGCGAGGCCGGTTTATTTTCTCACCTTCCCGGAGCCGCTCCTCGGTGGGATTTGCGGCATGCTGTTGGGCATTTTCATTAGGACACAAGCGCTGGCGTTCAGCGCCGATTGCGAAGCAGCGCCACAGGTTTGTCACTCTGATAAAGGCGCCACAGTAGGGCCCGTTCCCACGCGCCCTCCTATCAAGGTTCGCAGAGACGGCGTTTGTTTGAACACCTTAATCCTTCCCAACCTCCGTTTTACCCGCACTTCAAACGCCCTGCCGCCTTTCGACGCGTCCCCTTCAGCGAGGCACCTCTGAAATGTTTTGCACACAAAAGACTCAAAAGGAGAGGAAGCAACTCGCGGGACGTTCAAAGGCAGCCGGACCCGCTTGATGTTCAAACCATGTTTCCAACACAAGCCGGCGTTCGGTTAGAACACACGAGCCGTTTGAGTTGTCACTTTTCACTTTTTCACCTTTTTTCAAAAGCGTATGTTAAGGTAAAGCGCGGCGTGTTAAGGCACGCCGCATCGATCCCGCGGCGGCGAGGAAGTCACCTACTGTCAGGCTTGGCGCAACCTATTATTTACTTATTATATGAGCCGGTGGCTCAATAATGTGTGATTGGTCGCGCAAATGCTGAGTCGGCAGCGGGCTAGTGTGTGTGTGTGTGTGTGTGTGTGAGTGACGGCTCATTAGCTGTGTTTGCTACATGGCTGATTAAGTACGAGCCACCCCAAAACTCCTTGGGGAAAACACACAAACACACTGTTAGTTTAAAACCCTGGAGAACCCAAGAACCCTTTTCTTCTTTGGAAAATGATGAATTTTACATTAAATGATTGCTATATGTTCACTGAACACCAAAACATATGTTTTTCCCCCCAAATATTTAATGCTTTAATCCTAATTTAGGATGAGGGCCAAATTTGACCCTTTGGGATTTTAGGGTAGCATTTGAGTAGCAGAATTTATAGGGGCCAAATTTGACCCCTTAACAGGTTCCGTGCCTCAGTTTTCCCAGACTTTTTAATCCCGCGCACCCCCCTGCACACACCACAAGCTCCCGCAACCCAGAACACCCCCGCCCCTCAAAATATCCCAAGAAATCCCATTTAGCATATGTGTAGCTAGCCGTTCAACACTCTTTTCTATGCGGATGAAACAAAATTGTGAGAGTCGTCCTTGCGACGACGGCGGCGTTTGCAAATGATGCTCAAATCAATGAACCAGCCGTTGGGTACCACTCACTGCCAATGCGCCAAAACACCATTCAGGCTGCGAGTAAGAAGAGCCAATTCCCACTCCCTGGACCGCTCTGAGAAAACTGATGGCATTACCGAGGATTCTTTCTCAAAGTGAAAAATCGAATCAGGATATGTCCACGCCCTCACCCCAAAAGCAGAGTTGAAAGGCACTTAAAAAAAATTTTTTGGGCTCAGTGTCATGTGATTTCTATCATCATTAAGACCGCGTCGATCACTCCTTTGGTTTTGACGCACGGGCCCTCATCAGCATTCAGATATTCACAAAGCATAATGTTTATTTCAGCGCACTGAGAAGTCATGAAATTTGCATGGCCTCAGCAAAAGCCAAGTGAATATTTCACGACACCGCAGCCTGCCGGGGAGCCGTCGGTCACGGCTGATGTTGGCGAGTCAAATACTTCAGATAAGGCGGAAATATTCCGGAGTGGAAGGGGATGCGTTGACCCACCGTATTATTAGCGTCATCGTTTGTTTGGTTCCACCTTTAGACCGCCCCGCCCTTGACCGCCATCCCACATAGGCGCCATTTCTCATCTAAAAAATACGTTTGAGGGGTGTTTTGGATTCTTATTTGATTATGAAAGCACTACATAAATCACCAGTCGTTCACTGCGGCTCTGTACTGTCAATTCAACCCTTTTGATTACCGGAGGAGAGGTACAAATATTGCGAGAGGAAATGTGTCAGGCGAGCGGACCGGAAGGGAAGAAAACCAATAGACTTTATCGATTTGTTCATCTGACCATACTCATAATGCAAGGGGTTGCCCAAGCGGCACCCTGCGGGCTGCATGCGGGCCACCTGGTCCAGCCATTTTCACTGGAGCAACCCCCGCAATCCCAGCGTTTTACTGGATTTTGACTGATGTTGCAAGCAAGGCCCACAGTACATATAAATAAATTTGTTAAATTTTGTTTCTATCTTTTCCCATTCTTCAGCAATCGGCATTACAAAATGGCTAAGTTTCATGAAAATGGCGATTTCTGGGCAAAAAAACGGAGAAAAAGAGCTTTTTGTAAAAGCATTCGTTTCAAGCAGGTGAGGCACCACTGCCACCTACTGGTCGCTTTTTTACATGATTTACAATGCAAACGGCTTATTCTCATTCACAGATTGCATCAGACCCTCCTCCTCTCTATGACGCAAAAAAAAGACTTACAGTACAAGTACGTCATTGGTAGGCGGGGCCTAATTTTAAACGGACGTACAAGTACGCCTTGTGGAATTAAAGAGTTAATTTTTTTTAAAAAAAGATTTTCGGGGGGGGATTTTTTTCTCTGCGACACTTATTCGGTGATTTTTTCAACATATTTTTTTTCTCTTCTTATTTAGGGCTGAAGTGAGCAAACCCTTGTTTTTGTGGAAAATGTAGATTGGAGGTTTATTAGCGTTTTTTTTTAAAGATTTTCTGCGGGGTGGGGCTTTGATTTTTTTTTTTTTTTTTTAATTAATAAATCTCAATGCATTTTCATTTATATGCAGACTTTGGCCTGTCCCTATCGCTCACAAATAGCAGTATTCTACTGTATGGTTTTAAATGTCAATATTACCACGAGATAGCAGAGATGGCTTTGTTGAGCTTGCGCTGGGTCTTATAATGCCTTACACTACATGAGTAGGCTTAGGAGGTTTTTTTTTTTGCCGATTTGGAATAAGGATATTACCTGGAATAATATGACCATTTTGAGGGAGTTCATGTTTGTGGGGGGGAAAAATGCACAAAATGAGTTCTTGCGCGTAAGATTGACTTGCTGTTCAGCGGTTTTGTGCCATCCTTGAATTGTCATTTTTATCCATGAGAGCACTTTGCAGTGGGAAAAAATAATCACAGTATGTTTTTGTTGTTGTTGTCAAAAGCCTTTTCGTTGAATGCTGGATCGTTGTGTTGAGAAATACATGATGAAAAATGAATAATCCATCAGTCAGTACGCTGCTGCCCTCCCCGTTCATAATGCATTCAAAATGTGTCCATCCATGGCCTTTGTGTCCCTCACCCATCCATCCATCCATCCATCCATCCATCTATCCATTTATTCAACAGCTATCCATCATCCCATCAACATCCATATTTCCATGAATAACCCATTGGCCGCATGGGCCCTTTCATCACTCTTTCCATCATCCATCCAGAATTTGTCCTTCTTTACCCGTTACGTCAGCTCGTGGTCCTGCTGATATGAACACCTCGCATTCCACCGTTCCTCAAGTCTGTCTTGGAAAAGCAGATCAAGTTTCAAAACTCCGTGAAATATCATCGTAGCCTCGCGCGAAAGCAAACCCAAAGCTTAAAAATCAATGCGATTCCATTACAAACGGCGGCATGAGACGGGGACCGCGCCACTGAAGCAATTAGCGACTATTTGGAGAGGCAATTAGAGAATGTAAATAGACTGCTCTGCCACCACCGCTGAAAACACTCTGCGACGTAATTAATCATCCTTTACTCCACTGTAGTTTTGTACAAATTTAGCCTCTTTTAGATCTGCTTGTCCCGAAACAACCCCAGAGTGCCACAGTCCTACTCCTAAGAAATGAAAATGTTTGATTTCAATTGTCAGAAGATTTCCGATTGCTTACGATTTCCGTGAGCCAAATGCTGAAAGGCTTTTATAAACTTTCCAACACTGATGTGAGCCCCTGTTGTGTTTTTTTTAAAATTCCAATATGTTATTATGAGGGGCGGCCCGGTAGTCCAGTGGTTAGCACATCGGCTTCACAGTGCAGAGGTACCGGGTTCGAATCCAGCTCCGGCCTCCCTGTGTGGAGTTTGCATGTTCTCCCCGGGCCTGCGTGGGTTTTCTCCGGGTCCTCCGGTTTCCTCCCACATTCCAAAAACATGCATGGCAGGCTGATTGAATACTCTAAATTGTCCCTAGGTGTAAGTGTGGGCGGAATGATTGTTCGTCTCTGTGTGCCCTGCGATTGGCTGGCGACTGATTCAGGGTGTCTCCCGCCTACTGCCCGAAGACAGCTGGGATAGGCTCCAGCACCCCCCGCGACCCTAGTGAGGATCAAGCGGTTCGGAAAATGAATGAATGAATGAATGAATGTTATTATGAGTCCCACTGGAGAACACTTTAGCTGTCGTACAAAATTTAGATTTGATGTAAAAAAAAAAATGATTGTTTATTTTTCCCGTTTTATTTAATCTAAGTTTGTTGTTATTTACCCAAACATTTCAAGAGAATATGAAAGCTTTCATTGCAGAACCGTAAAACCCGCACCACTTTTGCTCATCATTACCATACTGTCAGAAATCGAGACACGCCGACTTTTAACTGCGCGCTTCAAATTGTATTTGCCGGAAAATCCCTGGTATGTTCATCTAATGGTTTTGTCGTTCCTCGGGCCTCACGAGCCACGTAAATTAGCTCGAAGCGTGGTGTTCGGGAGACGGCATTAATGAATGCTTAATTCAAACGAGCTGTTTTTGTCAGTGCAAAGAATGCCACCACAAGGTGGGGAAAAAGCAACAGTGGCGGCCCGTTGCAGCTGTGCCGGCACAGCGTAGACTTTCTCCCGCAAGCGTCTGGCGCTTGACCTTTCGAGCTGCTTGTCGTCCGCCCGAGTGGCGGCCTGAGAGTAAATAGCGACTCGGTGGCTGTCACCCGCGTACGACTGCCAAAGTTTATTTGCATGCGCGCATTTTGACTAGCGGGGCGGGAAGCTCATAAATTCACGACGGGTGGTCCGCTACCGCAAAATGAAGAGAATTTCCATTTGGCCCAAGTTAGCGGGAGCGTAATTGACTAAATGTAAAAGCGGGTGGGAAATCGGCATCATTTATAAGCAAACGTAAAACAGCGAGGAATATAAAACGTCAAGCTTTTGTGCTCAATTAGTAAGATTTTGCAAGAAAATTAATGAATGCAAGGTTGTTAATGTACAAAAACGACTTAGCAGTGTTACACAAAAACAACACAACGGATTTCAGCCGTTGCGTGGACATCATGTTTAACCCCACTATGTTTCATTTTGATTTCTGGGTCGTTAGAGTGTGTAATCGTAACAACATATGAATAAAATGGAAGGATGGAAGGAATGATTGGAAATGAGTACAGTGAAACTCCTCTACAACGAAATCATGTTTGCAGCAAGACATTTTTCACAACAGGGGGTTTTTCACTGTGGCAAATTTGAAACAGTAAAGTGGGAATGGTGTTAATGCATGAAGACTTTTTTTCACACTAGGGGGTGTTTTCACCCATGTAGATTTCGTTGTAGAGGAGTTTCACTGTAACAAACAAACAAAAAAAATGTCCTCCCTCGCTAAACATCAAAGCGCCAAGACTTGAGTCATTGTTTCTTGAGTTGTCTGGCTGGTTAACAGGCTGACGCACGATGGACAACCGACCCCCCCCCCCCCCCCAAAAAAAAAAACATCCTGTATTCGAAGCAATCCTCCAGAAACAGTATATACATCAACAACAACAAAAATAATAATAAAAAAATCAGTCAAAGTGACACTGACGAAGACCAGAAATGGCTACAGCAAAGCTTGCCTCCCATGATCAATGCCAGACTGAATATTAAAAAAAAAAAAAAAAAACATAAGAAAAATCAATATATTTAATTTTGTTATTTTCCACTTTAGACATCAATAGAAGATACACAGATACAAAAATGTACGGTTGACACAAAAGTGGTTTCAGTCAAAGGAAAACCAATTTGTTCCTTTTATTTCTTTATTTTTTTGCTTTCAACAAAAGGGGCGATGTGCTGCACAGCGTACAGTATCCAAAATTGGCAGTGGCATTTTGATCGTATTGCTACATTCTCTCCCATCAAGGTGCGAATACATGTTATAATTCTACCTTGTCATCGTTGATGGTTTTCCTTTTCCTTTTTTTTTTTTTTTTTCCCCCCAAGCTCCACTGAGCTGTAATTTTCCCATCACATGATCCAGCATTCAAGGTAAATCAAGATTCAGCTCGGTGGCCAGCGAGCTGTTTTATGACCTGACGTAAGAACGGCAAATGAACTCTCCTTTATGGGCGGCCGCCATTTCACAGAAATCGGCGCTCGGATGGCAGATAAATGGGCGCGGGGCCAAAGGGAAAAAGGCACATAAATAGCCATCAAGCAGCCTTTCATCCAGTCAAACGGCAGCACTCTCAGGAATGTCTTTCAAACTGTAAGAAGGGCCGTGTATCATTCTCGAAATGACAATTCAATGAAAGATCCCAGATAGGAATGAATTTAAAACGAGTTCATGTTTTGATCGGGTCACGTTCGCCACGCGCGATTAATGTGCGCGGGTTTGACTCTTTATGCAAATATTCATCGTTTTACTTATGCACCAAATTAGTTTTGATTCTTTGCAGCATTGCTTCCTCTCGGGAATGTCTTCCACATCAAAGTAAAAGTGAATACTTGAACTGAGTCGAAATCAATCAAAGTGAATCATTAATCTTGAATCGAATTTAAATCGAGCCTTTGTGAATCGAGTCAAATCCGTCCGTCCATTATCTGACCCGCTATAACCTGAAATATTTAGAGATTCCGACAACCAGTTAAATGGGTCGGCATATTTATCTCCAGTAGAACCAGAAAACCCCCCACAACTGACAAGACACAAAAGGTCGTCCGTCCATTTTGATAAAAAGTGGTCATTTTAGGCTGATTTTGGTCATTGCCAGGTGATCTTCAAAGACGCAGCTAAAGCCAGTTTCATGAAACAACATGAAATTCGTCGATCCTGAGTACAAAGAGAAAGGAAGTCTGCCATTTTATTTTGAAGCTGCTACTTTAGGATCTTCTTCTTTTTTTGGGGTCATTCTCTGGAACTGTCGCCGATGAGATTTTGTCCAGTTGCTCCCAGATGTGAACCGGATAGACTCTCGAGATGGTCAAAGATAAATTGTGGACAGGACAAGCTCGTAACTCTGTTCCGCAAGGTCGGACCTTGACTTGTCTTGTGGTTGCTTCCGGTCGAAGAGCCTTATGAGCGCCTCCTACAGGCATAAATGTCAAGTCTGACGTTTTTGCCCAAAGTTGCCATTTTAGGGCCACTTTCTCCCTTTGCAGGGGTCCTTCACTGATCTTCTTGTACTAGAAAATGTGTCCGATTGCTACCAAATTTTAGCCCGGTGTCCTCCCAAACAGATGGATGATAATACATTGTGATGGATTTTACGTGTGGTCATCAAGTGTGGGCGGGGCATGGCAGTGACCTTTGGTTCCTTGCCATAAAACTGGAAACTCCAATAAGTCAACTCCCCTAAAGTCCAACTGAGAAGTCTCACTCATATACAACTCGAATGTTCCAATGGGCCACATGGTGCAGAAACGTCCGACTGCTTCTATCCAAACGCGTAAGAGCGCCAGTGGGAGACATCATCATCATTTCACAGCCGGCAGGTTTTTCGGAACATTTGTTGAAACTCCGCACCAAATTTGGACGGCGGCCTGGCCATTGTTTCGCGGCAGATGTGATGCGCTTAAACGCCGGGCTTGGCGCACACTCTAGGAGGGCATGTGGGGGCTTAGCGAACTGGGTCGATTACGTCTGCGATATTAAAAAAAAAATTTAAAAAAATTAGTGCTTTGTTTCTCTCTCCTACCCGGAGAACGTCTTGTTTAAATCCTCCCCTTGTGTATCCATCTGCTATTTAAATTGAATTCTCCTCCTTGCTTGCACGACACACTGAAACTGTGTGGGAGGGCTAATTAAATGACTCCTAATCATGCAGAGGACGATCAAGCGATCGCAGCGTCGCTCCTGCCGTCCGCATTTTAATTGAGTCCCCATTTTTAAAACAAAACGCTTTTAATTGTTGACACGAACGCGTCTTGTTCCTGTTCATTTCCGCCGAGTCCAGCGAGAGTACGAAACCACGTCCAGTACTGTAACAGGTGCCCAATCGTCGGTCAGGGTTCCCACTCTTCCACTTGCTTTTTATTTATGGACCTTTTAAGGACTTTTGAGGGCTAATTTAGCCATTTTTAAGGACTTTTTCTCAATTTAGCAGAAAGCCACATATCACTGAGCTGGTGTTCAAATCATTGCTGCCAAAGGAAGGGCACATCTATATTATTAGGGGCAATCAGCAAACCATTTATTTGACATACTGTGTATGTCAAATTTTCATCACTAAGAAAAATTTAAATTTAGAAAATATAAAACTTGGATTTTTATTGATTTTAGAAGCTTTCCTGGAAAATTAAGGACAATTAAGAACATAATTTTACAACTTCTTTTTTTATGGATTTTTATGAATTTTAAGGACCCGTGGGAACCCTGTCGGTGTATCTACCCCGGTCAAGGATGACGCTTCGAACTGATGTCCAAAAAACGTTTAATTGTGGAACACCGTGAAAACTAAAACACATTTCAAACAACAATCAATATTACAATACTCTCTTCGACAAGGCGTTAATAAATAAGCAAAACAAATACATACCGTGTTCACCTTGTTAAACCGAAAGTAAACAAACTTAAATAACGTTGACCAGACGGTATCATTTCTTTTCTCTCTCTCTCTCTCTCTCTCTCTTTTTTCGTTGTCGTGGCAACCAATGACTCAATATTGACGCCAGTTACAATCGGCATTATGAGCGACTTGGGGGAGGTAATGAAGCTCAGTTTTTGAGGCTTTTTCATTTCGTAAAGTCTGGCCGGAACCTTGTGGAAGTTGAGCTCTTCGAGTTTCGTGATTTACGTCAAGTTCTTGCACTCTGGCTGCCGCCATGCTGTGCTTACATGTAGTGACCATAACTCGCATTCCTGCCAATTCATCGCGGCCCATCTGTCTTGTATATAATGTTCAAATCATAGAATACCAAATCTGTAGGGCAAGCTTGTCTTGAAAGGACCCTTGGAAATGCCCCAAATGAGCCTGGAGTGACCTTTTCAAAGCAGCGTACAGCTTGAATGACTGCTTCAAAATGTCAGTCTTGCTGTGTGTTTTCAGGCATTGCTTTTTGAGTTATTATTTTTGTAATGCTTTTACTTATGGTCGAGATTCCCACAAAATTTCATGTTGCCAAGTCTAACCTGCTTGGCGGGGGGAGACGAGGAACCAGGCTGTGCTTCTGTGTCTCTAATAAATTCGCCGACCTTTACAAAAACAAACGGCTCGCTACTTGGAGGGGGGGGGCATGTTATTAAAATGTGCTTGATTGAGTTTTAACTATTTCACATAACTATTAGATGGTATAATTATGAACGATTCAAGAATACGGCTTTAAATTTTCAGAGCTTTTGCCGATTACTTTGCTTTTTGTCATGAAAAATTTTCAACCATTTATCATGAAAAAAAAAATATCTCTTTTGCAGTCACTGGTTTGGTCTGTAACATGTCAGACAAGAGGCAAATATGTTGATCGTTTTCTTTCCGTAGCAAAAGCAGAAGTGTCTTGTTTTGATCAAACAAAGGTAATCTCTGCGTTCATGGAGGCCCACAGAAATCAGAGAATATTTGCTGCTGAGAAGCTGAAATCAGAGGACTTGGACTATTTTAAGTTCCGCGATTGCTCAAACGATGAATCGATGATCAAAGTAAAGAATGCATTTTCAACAAACCATGGGTGCCACGTTTGTGAACGAATTTGTTATTTTATATGCGCCAAACGCATGCTTTTACACAAACAATGAATCCATATGAAGAGACTGCAAGTACACGTCACCCTTCAAACTGAGAGTCATGCAAGGCCAGTATTTTGGCCTATTTTCTTGGACGGGCTCTGAGTTGTGTGGGCAGGGTTGTGATTTTGGGACTGACTACCCTTGACATGCATTTATGTATTTTGGCATCGCTATTTAAAGAAGCCAAAAAAAAAAAAACATCCCCACACACACAGGCAGATCCTTTCCAAAGTTCACAAGAAAAACTGTACGGCGGCAATGCAAAAAAAAAACAAAAAAACAAGCACAGATAAAAATCTTTTTTTGAATTGCCTTAAGGCGCAACATCAAAGGACACGGAAGCCTGTTTGGACACTTTGGAGATGTACCCGCATCGTTTTCATGTTGGAAGTAAGCACGCAACCTGCATCTTCGCCTCAGGGAAACGCAAACTGATTAGCATTATTTATACAACATACAACATTACGGCAGCCAAAAACAACTCATGCTAAGTTTGTCCTTTAAAAAGAATGTAAGAAAGAAACAGTCCTGTTTTTGTATTTCAAGTGACCCATGCCGCAAACCAGCCCCCCCCAAAAAAAACAACTACATGCTGCTGAAGCACAGGTGTCAAAGTCAAGGCCCGAGGGCCAGATCTGGCCCGCCACACCATTTTATGTGGCCCGTGAAAGCAAACGAAGCATCTCAAGTTCCACGATGCTCGCTAAAGTCTGAACCAACATTTCAAATTGTCATATGTAATCCACAATAACACTCATTATTCTTGACTTCTGATTGTAAAACTAGTTATTCATCAATTTGTTGTGCGCTGTGTATGTCATATGTGGAGGGGATTAAACATTTACCGTAATTTCCGGACTATAGAGCGCACCTGATTATAAGCCGCACCACTACATTTTCAAAGGAAAATATTTTTTCGTCCACACATAAGCCGCACCCGTGTATAAGCCGCAATGCCCATATTGTAACATGAGATATTTACAAAGAAGGACGGTACACAGGCGGCTGTTAAAAGTCTTTATATAGGTCGCTTCATTAAATAAGCCGCAGAGTTGAAAGCGTGTGACAAAAGTCGCGGCTTATAGTCCGGAAATTACGGTATATGGTTTCCCCCAAATTCATAATGGCCCTCCGAGGGAAACCGTTACGACAATGTGGCCCGCGACAAAAGCGAATCACAAATTGCTTGGCCACAGCACGGACGTGAAAACATCAACAGCAACTGAACGTTACCGTTTGACGATATACGTATCTGTTACCTACTCCCTATCCATTTTAACGCTCAACTCCCGCCACCCGACACGACAAACACCAGTTAGCGATAAACACAGACGCACAAGACCCGGTGTCGCGACCCAACGCCGACGCTCGCGTGGCCTGCCGGGGGTTGTCGCTTCACGCCTTCGGTAAATGCAACACAGCGACGCAAGTCAGTTGAAACATGTACAGAGACCAAACAGGAACGGCGCCCTTTGACACGCAGTCTAAATCCAGTCTGAAAGAGCCCACTTGGCCGCATAATAACTCTTGTATGCCAGGGTGAAGACGGACACTGTAATGGCCGACTTTGGAATAAAAACGTGCACTTGCACTTGTCATCGAGAGGTACACTTATACCGTAAATCGTGTGCGTGCGTTAGCATGCGGCAAAACAATGGAGAGGCCATTGCTGGCATCGGCATTCCTCTGGACCATTAAACAACCGCACTGCGCTAGTGATGGTGGCAAACACACACGGACCCACACCTGCACACACACACGCGATGGCACGCGCAAACATGCACGCACAAAATTGCTGATTTGGTCCAGAAGTACAACATTACATGAAAAGTACATCCTTATAATTATGCAGTGGTACTTTGAATTACGAGTTTAATTTGTACTGTCACCAAGATTGTAACTCACCCATTGAATTCGTTTGTTCCAGATCCCCTCAAAAACACAACCATTTTTTTTGTTACATAGAAAAAAAGAGATAAATAGCAATGTCTTGTTAAAATTAAAAATAAAATTAAAAAAGTATTGTACAAAAAAGTTCAACACAACTGAAGCTGTACCTAGTCGGTGATGTTTTTGCGTACCACTAGAGGGAGCCCGACACCATGAGCGTCACACATTGAGAATCGCTGAAGACATAACGCGGGCACGCACAGGCTCCGATTGTTTGCAGCCCAACTCATTTTCAATATGATGTCCTTGCATTCCATTGCGCGCACGCAACCCCCTCCCCCCTTATCTTGTCCTTGTCCTCTTCTTTCCAAACTCCATTCATTTTTTTTTTGTCTGCCCACCTGTCTCCTTTCATTCCGTCAGCATGTCCTTCATCCATTTTGCGCCATTATCAGCCCTCCATTCTTCATCATCCATCTGAATTTCATGTAATGTATTTCGAGCTTAGCCAATCCATCAACGAATCATCCATCCATCGAACAATCACTCTCTTCATTTTGCCTTTTGCATTCTCCATCTTGCCGTTGTCCTTTTTTTTGCCCCTCCCTCCCTGCATCCATCCTTGTGCATTCATCCAGCAGTCGCCCATCCCTTCCTTTCACCGATCCATCCAAACCTGGCCGACTTTGTCCATCCATGTGTCTTTCGACACAATCACCCGCCACCCTTCGCTTTTTCTACATCCGTCCTTCTTCCAGCTGTGACTTCCACGGATTCACCCATTTATGCGTCCGTCTTTCAATGAATCAATCAGTCCCTCCATAAATCATCCATCAGTCTATGAATATTTTCCCACGCATCAATCGCCTCGCTATAAATAAATGTCTCTCCTTCGCTCCTGTTAGGGTGGTTCTGTTTGTGACCAACAGGTGGCACTTTAGGGCTCCTCCTGCAGTGGCACACCTGTTGGTCATCTTCCATTTTTCACCCATCTCAGATTTTTCCACTTTCCTGTAAACAATCCCGCAATCGTACATTGGTCCATCAAGCTGTTTCTTCCTTCCCAGCATCCATCCAAGTCGACCTTCCCATCAAGCGGAAACAATCCAACAATCATCCAATCATCAACAATCATCCATCCGCCCGCTTCCCCCCCCCCCCCCCCCCCCCATTGTCCATCTCTTCAGTCCATCCATCTACCCTCCAACAAAAGTCATGAAAAACAACGACCGTACTGATGAAGTTGATTTGTGAGAACTTAAAAAAAAATTGTCTTGGCACAAAGAGAGTTTCAAAAGGGTTGGATACGATTTCAAAATGAGTGTTCAAATGAGGGTTGGAACTGAGTGGATGGGGTGTGACGACCACAACGTTCTGCCAAATGACAAAGAGCAGTTATGTGAGTCTTTCAAATCCACAAGAATGAAACCGCCGTTGCTCGTTTGATTTCCACTTGGCGCAATGTCAGATTTATTCTTAGAAAAAAAAAAGAAAAGAAAAAGTCCATTGTGTGCAAAGGAGGTGATCAACAGAAGCAATCCTGCACTGCGTCGCGTGGCTCCGTCATTTATTATTCAACGAATGTTTCTTTTTGTAGCTTCTCTTTGCTTTTGTCATTCCGCTATTCTTATCGCGTAATTCATTCGCCTGTAAGTCCGCCGCTCCGCCGATACATATTTGTATTTCTGCTTAGCGACACAGCAGGCACCGTAATAGAATCTGTGTGATTGCAATGAAATGCGGTTTCCGGGCCAGAGGCCGCGGGGGCTCCCGCGCCGCGCGCCGAATCTTATTTCCCGCTCGCGTCGACGCATTTGCACTTGGACTTCCTGCCACGGGGAATACGCGCCGCGCACATTGTCCCGTACGCTGTGAGCGCCAAAGTTTGATGGCCAAGTCGTTGGACGTCACTGCAAAATGGCACGGAATTTTGTCGCTTTTATGGTTTATTCTTTGCTGCCACATTTGCAAAAGCTGTGAGCGGGAGAAAAAGCAAGTCCGGTAGTTCACGTGCAAAAATTCATTCATGTACATCTTTTGTAAATACCGCTAGCAGAAGTGGCCGATAACTCCGGCGAGAGAAATCAAAGTGGCCCGACTACGAGGTGAGTCTGGAAAATTCCCAAGAGTTCCTGCTACATTTGAAAAAAATTTTGGATAACTCCAGGGAGAACGGACCGAAAATGTTGCCATCTCGCCGCCAGGCATGCAAACGTTAAATGTCGCGTGACATTTGTGAATAGCGGAAGTGACGACAGCGCCATAGAGAGACGAAAGTGACAGTTGTCTGAGGTCTCTTTTTGCTTTCCTGGGCTAAAACGTTCCGCTCTGAATGCATTTTATTGACTCTGCTTTTATGATTTGCTAAACCTGTCAAATCCTGTAAATCTTTTTTTTTTTTTTTAAACAGATCATAACTTTAAGTGATGTGTGAAAATCGTGACATCCATGTCCAATTTCTCAACGTCATAGGCGATGCGTTGGTGCGTTGCTGTTAAAAAAAAAAAAATTGGAATGTATCGACAGTAGTATTTAAAATGATTATTGTAAAATAGATCCCGTTGTAAAATAGTAGAGAAACACTTTGGGAAGATTAAGTGTCTCCTTTCCGGAACAATTGTCGACTTGGGGCGATCGATTGGTCTATAGAGGCTTTGATCAGATTCACCAATCCAAAACTTTTTCCTGAATATCAACCGATAATTATCGGCCATGCATTGATCAGTGCATCCCGAATGTCTCGGCTTTTTGGAAGGTGTGTGTCTGTGTGTGTGTGTCAGTGTCAGACCTCCACATATTCACAAGCAAGTCCAGCAGATGCATACTGAGTTCATTTATTGTTGAAAATTGACTGCCGGTCCACCTCGAAGCTCAAAACAAAGGCTGGCTTTTCCTCTGCAATGATGTAGTATCCATCTGCTGCAAAGGTGTGTGTGTGTGTGTGTGTTGTGTGTGTGTGTGTGTGTGTGTGTGTGTGTGTGTGTGTGTGCTGGCCATCTGCTGGCATGGTTATGTAAGGTAGTCGTTTTGTGTAAACACATTTCCGCGGTCAGAAGAGAGTCAATCCTTGTCTTTTCTCGCCTCAACCTTCACAGCTCATTTGAGCCTTTCCGCAGCAATCGAATAGCAGCGCAAGTCGTCCGAAACAAAAAGTGCCCCCCCCCCACATTCCGTCCCTCAACAGATAAATATAATGGTGACTTGAGATATGAGTGACCCCATTCATGAGATTTTTGAGACACGAGTCGTATACAGCGCATACCCGTCAACCACGGCTAATAGCTGCCCTTATAAATGATTACGATTCCCCTTAAAAAGCAACAAAAACCCGTCCAACGGCTAACCGCGCATGCGCACATCAGGCTTTATCAATCCGGCCGTACGCAGCGATGAAAAAAAAAAATACCATTGAGGATTACTTTTGCTGGTTTGCCGTGACAATAGTAGCGATCGACGACGGCATTGTCGTTGGCTACCAGCAGGTGAGACGATCTGGATTTGAGCCAAAATGGTCTTTGTGAGATCGGTTCACAATAGTTCCCCCCCCCCCATATAAAAGTTGTACATGATTTGAAATGATTAAAAAACGTATAAAATACGGGAGAAAACGTACAAGTTGACAGGTATGACAGCGGAAAGGGCCAGACCTCGAAAATCCGTTGCAAAATTGCAACAGAACGGAAAAAAGGGAAAATGATGTCATTCTTTTTGCTGTTCTTCTTCTTATTCTTTTCAACCCCCACCAAAATCTTGAATAAGTGGGGATGTATCACCAGTTTGGGGAGGGGGTTGGAAAAAAAATGTCTCCAAGACAATACAATGCATCCGAACCGCGATTATGAGGGGGTCCGCCTCATTTTCAAACACAAACGATGCAACAAAACATTTCGACATTCAAAATAACACGACTCGCCGTCATATATTCTTAATCCTCTGCGAGAAGCTGAGACATCTCGACTGTACTGACGCACAGTCGATCCGCCAAGGGCCAAGGTAACTAAGGACAAACAGTTGTTGTCAGTTTTGGATTCATTCGTAAAATTGGACCCAAAAGCCGCATTTCTCCAGGAGTGGCCGCAACCTGTTGTGTAGGTGCCGATGTTTTGGTGAGCAACGGCGTTCAAATGCGGACACGAGTGAGCTCTCCCTCCACGCTTCCGTGCTCCCACCTGGACGCCCTCACATCAAGTGGCTGGCGAGGGGCCACGATGCACTCTGACTGTCAGTCCCCCCCCCCCCTCGCTCTCAGACGCCACCAATTGGCTTATCTGTCACTCATCGGGGCTCATCAATTTTCACACGTTGCGCATTACGTGCCGTTTATCATGCGGGGCCCCGCAGCTGTCGTTTGCACGTAATTGTCTTTCTCTCTTTTTTTTTTTTTCTCTCAACTCTCGCACGGCGAATAATTTGCTCCAGTCAAAGTTGACACCCCTCATCCGCTTTTATCCTGCACTCCTCTATCCAGATGTCATTTGAAGCCGTTGTGGCAATAGCAATTTTTTCTTTTTTTTTTAAAAAAGGAAGGTGTCAAAAGAAAAATGAATAGCGGCCCGGTAGTCCAGTGGTTAGCACGTCGGCTTCACAGTGCAGAGGTACCGGGTTCGATTCCAGCTCCGGCCTCCCTGTGTGGAGTTTGCATGTTCTCCCCGGGCCTGCGTGGGTTTTCTCCGGGTGCTCCGGTTTCCTCCCACATTCCAAAAACATGCATGGCAGGCTGATTGAAGACTCCAAATTGTCCCTAGGTGTGAGTGTGGGCGTGGATGGTTGTTCGTCTCTGTGTGCCCTGCGATTGGCTGGCAACTGATTCAGGGTGTCCCCCGCCTACTGCCCGAAGACGGCTGGGATAGGCTCCAGCACCCCCCGCGACCCTAGTGAGGATCAAGCGGTTCGGAAAATGGATGGATGGATGGGTGTCAAAATGAATCAATCGACAGTTCATTGATCATAAAATTAACTATTTTGATAACTGATTAATTTAGTGGGCGGCCCGCTGGACGAGTGGTTCGCGCGTCGACCTCACAGTGCAGAGGTCGTGGTTTCGATCCCGACTCCGGCCTTCCTGTGTGGAGTTTGCATGTTCTCCCCGTGCCTGCGTGGGTTTTCTCCGGGTACTCCGGTTTCCTCCCACATTCCACAAAAACATGCATGGCAGGCTGATCGAACACTCCAAATTGTCCCGCGGTGTGAGTGTGAGCGCAGATGGTTGTTCGTCTCTGTGTGCCCTGCGATTGGCTGGCAACCGGTTCAGGGTGTCCCCCGCCTACTGCCCCAAGACCTCTGCACGTGCTAACCAGTTGCCCCCCCCCCCCATACACACACAGCACGTTGGAACAGCGGCTGACTGCAAACGTTATAAACAAACCTTCCCTCTCTGTCTTTTTACAGACGAAACAAAAGCAGAACCGGCGTGACTTAAGACAAATCCTTTCTGAGCCACGCTGAGCAAACACAAAGTGCCAGCAGGAAAAGTTTGAGCGATTGCTAGTTGTCAACGCGCCTTTCCGCCATGTTTCATCGAGTCAATACGCTCGCAGCTGCTCACCATGAGCGACCTGAAATGTTCTCACCACCGTTGTGGAATTGCTTCCAAAACAACAGTTGCCTTCGGAAAAGTTTGCTTACATGAAAAACCATCACGGCCGCCCCTCGGCGTACACCAATCCTGCGAATGTTTTCACTCGATGGTACTTGACTGGAGTGGAGGGAGGGATAGCAAAGCGATGTGTCGGCAACGAGGGGGTGAGAGAGAGCCTCTTGGAATCTCGTCAGCGGCAGGGGCGAGCGCATGCAAAATAGATTTTGCAGGTTGCGCCATGACAGCCCGTTTTTAATGCAGTCCTCAAGACTGGTGAAGAAAGTGTAAAAAATTGCCGTTTTTACGCCGGCTTGCATGCAGTCATCCTTGCATAAAACGGAGCAGACCGTTGTATGACTTGACGTGAGCTCGAGCCTGCCTTCTATTGATTTCAAGTGCGAAATATGGTGGGGGGCGGGGGGGTGGTGACGCAGAGTGGGCGACCTGCTCAAGTAGCAACAGTGTGTATGATTCACCATAACAATAAAGCTTCACGCTTTATGTTCGACTCAAGGTTCTCATTTCATCCGCACTAAAAGAAAATGTGCTTTTAGTGCCTCTGACATTTAGTTTCTATTTTTTTTACCTTCATAAAAAACACCATAATTCTCCAAACGGTGGCCGCGTTAGGGGGGGGCTCTTGATTTGTCTGCATTTTAGAATCATTTTCGGCTAACGCAAGCTTGACGTGCGATCACTAAAAAGGCCCAAGTTCAATGCGTACGACGACTCGCAAGGTCATTTTTCAGAATAACCGTACATCAAGTTTATTATAGTGCAAAGTAAACAAACTTGGGTTATTTGCAATGTCACACGCGGGAGTGTCGGGCGTTTACCCTTGACCGCCTCCTGATAAGAATTATCTTCGGTGTATTTTATTTTTTTTCTAACCCGCTGCGTTCCTGACTCCTATCATTTATTTCCTTCATTTTGTCTGCCGCGTCCTTCTTTAACTCTTACTATCTTAATAACAGCGTCATATTTGAGAGGATAAATACAAGGAAAAAAGAACATCCCGACGAGATGATGCGGTGAGTTTCATTTGTCCCGTGAACGCTAATTGTTGGAGCGTTGATTTTCCAAACTATTGTACAAACTATTGTCGAATAATCTTGACTTCAAACTGTTTCTGACAACAAACTCGTGCGGCAAAGCTCGCCGTTGAAGCGCGTTCGGCAAAAGCTCATTTCTTTGGCACAACTAATTATCTTCAGGCGCTCTTGTCGTCATTCTCTTTGTGTCCTCGTTATCGCCTTGCTGAGTAAACCCTGCTTTGTATGATGTTGATTGACGCAACGGCAAGGCATGCCAACGATGATAAGAAAGAAAAAAAAAATAATTGTCTAGAGTTCATTAATAATTGTTGTTTTGAAGCGCAGCGTCAGAAACATGCTAAGCTGCTTTTGTTTTAATGGGAAATAAGGTAAGGCTTCATGTAGTCGGTTGGGAAAGCTCAGGGTATTTCGCAGAATTACTATACAGGCAACTTTTAAGGAAGGTTTTCATATTCTGGCCTGCCCATGCATCGAAAAAGTCGTTAGCATACCACCGTTGAGTGAAACTCAGGTGCTCCTTTCAGAACCGGAGCAAAATTGTGACACAGTATAAAACTAAAATAAAGTAAAAGTTATCGCTGTTTGAGGATTGTGCTTTATAAGCCGCATGCAGTTGACGACAGCTTCTATGAAATGAATGAAATGTGTGTCACCCTTTCCATGTTGCAATACGTCACATTTGCTATGCTAATGTAGCCATAAAAAAATGCCCCATGCTAGTCATTAGCCATTGTGCCACGTTAGCATTTATGCGATTCAGTAAAATAAACAATGTTGTTCATCGTGAACTAAGGCAAGACTTATTCATTCCCTGTTCGATGGTTAGCGCGACATTTTTGCATACTACTCATTAGCCATTGGGCTTTCTTAGCGACATGCTATTTACCTTAGCATCTGTATCATTAATCAAACGTATGTTCGTGATATAACATGTATTGTTTATATTATACCGAGTGGCCAGATCTTTTCATTTCCCTGTTCTATGGTTATCATCTCAGTCAAATACCGCCCCAAAAAAGCCAAAGAAAAACTCAAGACATATGCGTGCGTTAAATTCTTTCGATCGTCGTTGAGCCGAAGGCTTCAAACTTCAAATTTAGTCTGAATTATCTTGCCAGACTCCGAGCAGGAATTTTGAATTAAATATGAAATAACAGCAACGCGTCTGTTCCGCTAAGATTTATCCCGTCGTAAAGCCAGTTCCAGCGTCGTGCTGTTAAAAAGATGAACGGCCCCCTTGATAGCCAACATAAAAGCACGACGGTGGTGAATGTGAGTCATCCCTAATAAGAAAGTTTTTGATACTGTCCCTTTAAATCAGCAGAATCAGGCAATCGTTGACACACATAATCACAGGCAGACTTTTGTTGACAATTTTACTGTTTGCCGAGAAAATCATAAGTGAGAAAAACTTCAAGCAGTGAGCGACAAGAAGACGAAATAACTGAAATTAAAATTGAAAAAAAAACCATTTTTGTTAAGAAAGTCAAAGAACATTGATAGACAAATACTGTGGAAAAAACAAACAAACTAAAACTAATAATAAAACTACTGTACGAAAAAACGAATCTAATATGGAGCATTTCAATATAACATGAATAAACAATTACAAAGTACCAAATCCACTCAAAAAGCAAATTCAAACTGACTGTTAAAAGAAAAAGTCTAAAATGAAAAAAAAAAGTATTCTAATGAACAATGTTTCCATGTGCTGCTTCACCAAAGTGTAAAATATCCAATTTCAACTAAATTACCTTTGTTGACCGTTTTTTGCAATACTGGATAAACGTACTTAGACATCGCCACGTTTTGTTTTTTCCTCTGAATGCATCCGCTTACTTTGTCTTCTCTTCACGCTATGACGCTAGCTCGAGCGAGATGCGCTGACACATTGCAGGCCCATTTCCCCCCCCCCAACCTCCATGATTATTTTTGGCCGAACGCCCTACCCGCCGTACCATCTGCTTTTGCGCTTGTGTGGCGTTAGAGTGGGACTCAATTAAAAGCCGCCTACAAAGACCGCGGATGTGTTATTTGGCCCACCTGCACCGCCTCTTGGCAGAAGCACAGCAGCCGGGGATTCAACGCGGCCGCTCGCTTTGTGTGTGGTAATTAACCCGGGGAGAGAATTTGATGTTGCCATGAAAAAAAAAGTCCAGTTGGAATCGAATCGTGTGCTTAGTATACGTGAGACCGCCGCTAGCCGTTCAATTTGGTGAAGCAGCATGTGGTTCATAACCCAAGATATTTCCTGTTCGCCTTGAACTGCAAACAATGGCATGCTTGTGGCCCCCGGGCTAGACAATGTTCACTTTTAAATGTGTCGGGAGCTGTTAGACTTGATGAAGCAGCATTTGGTTCATTGTTCAAAGTCATTCTTATCCGGCAAGTAGCTAGCGTTTTATTATTAAGAAACACAGCACTCAGGCAGGCCTAAAGAAACCAGAGAATATCGACTGTTCAGGCAACGGCTGGCGAACCGCTTTCAAGGCACCAGCTCAGGGGTCGGCAACCCAAAATGTTGAAAGAGCCGTATCGAACAAAAAAACAAAAAAACCAAATAAGTCTGGAGCCGCAAAAAAAAAAAAAAGCCTTTATAAAACTTACAATGAAGGAAACACATGCTGTATGTGTGTCGGAGACTGGACTGTCTCAGAATTGTTTATGTTATTCATTCCTTTGTTGTGTGTTCGCAAACGCCCCCCATAGAATTTTATTTTGTGATTTCCTCGCTTGATTTTTTTGTTTTGGTGCATTATTTTCGCTTTTTTTTACTGTCAGTGACGTGATCATGAATTTGAGCTATATTAGCCTAATATCAAAATATTTTTCCATTTTCAAACATTTTTTTTATAAAGCTCCAGGGAGCCACTAGATGTCGATAAAGAGCCGCATGCGTCTCTGGAGCCGCGTGTTGCCGACCCCCGCACCAGCTCGACATATCTCGCTCTCAGCAGTCCACTGCGTGACATTTGGCTCCAACTTCAGAGTGTGCTGGCTTGTTATTTAGGAATCCAAATGAAGCCTAAACCAGGTCCCTAATTAGAAATGCAGTTCAAATGCGCTCACAGTTTAAATGTAAGACAGCAGACGATCAGGTTCATTTAATCCAACTTAAAATTCGGTGAACTGAGCAGCCTTGGTTATGTTTTCGATGATATACTGTAGCCCGTGGTTAGGACACCATATGCTCTGGCGCACCACCTCCCACCTGAGTTTTGGCCCGATAACCCAAAATCTCTCCGAGCCCCCGAGTGCCGCCTAGAAGGTTGGAGCTGGCAGTGGAAGGTCGCCATCAGTCACTGAGCAGTCACTTCTTATCTCGCCAGACTTTGATGAGAGGAAGGGGAGGACGGCGGTGGTGCGGGAGTGTCTTATAATCTGAATGTGAAGGTCAACACTCTGCGAGGGATCTGATAAGGAGCGGAGGTGCGCCGCGTGAAAAGACCCACAAACAACCACAGCAGCCAATCCGCTCACATAAATGTCAATCGCACGTGAAGCTACGATGATGCGACACGCTCCCTTCCGTCAGCGTATTTTCTGTCATGTTTGTACTGATGAGGGTCGCGGTGAGTTGGCGCCTGCTCCAGATGACTTTTGGCGAAAGAAAATGGGTACACCTTGGACTGCCTTACCAGTCAATCCCATTTAACCCTCATGCAGTAATTTTAAGCGGCTGCATGAAGGGTATTACATCCCAAAAATGTTACTCTCTAATCTCATCAGTACGGCACTAGTTAATTCTTTGACTTTGTTGCTTAACTCTCATGCAGTATTTTTAAGCGGCTGCATGAAGGGTATTACTGCCTCGAGGATTGTCCCAAAAATGTCCCTCTTCCAATGTGCAACAACTTTTTTCACTTTTAATCTTTCTTCACTTTCAACCCCTCAAACTGTTCAGTGGGAATTGGCCAAGACATAGATATACATCCTATGCAAAATTTCAGTTTCGTGGAGTTATTTTTCATTGTTTTGTCTGTGGTGTCCATTTGTCCAACAGTCCAAAATCGTCCAAAGTGTCCGAAATGTCCAATTTTGGATAATTACTGCATGGGGGTTAAGGGCTACTCCAGTGTGACGCAATGATGGCCGTCATCAATTTTCCCTCGACTTTTCGATGTGTCTTAGCATTCACCCGAGCATTCCTTGGACCGCGATGAGCAACATTGAACGTTCACACGACGGGCAAAATAAAAACTCAAACTAACCACCTAGAGCTGGAGTGTCAAACTCATTTTTGTCGCGGGCCACATTGTAGTGATCGTTTTCCTTTAGAAGGGCCGTCATGACTGTGAAAACATATAAAGAAGTCGAGAAGAATGGTTCATTGAACAATCGTTTGGTTCGTGTCATGAGGGGTTTGGGAACAAGAAAATGCTTACAATATCTCGCTTATTTATTACATATGAGAAGTTGAAGTTTTGGTACAGTTTTAAGCAATCATCATCGAAGTTGACATGTTTGCTTTGCTTTCGCGGGCCACATAAAATGAAGTGGCGGGCCGGATCTGGCCCACGGGCCTAGACTTTGACACTGTTTTTTTTTTTTTTTTTGCGAATTATTCACTTTATCTGAGGAGCAACTTGATAATTTTGTGGAGCTGATTTTTAATTTTAAATTTTTTTGCACACTAACCCCACTTGTCTATCATTCATTCATTCATTCATTCATTCATTCAAGGACAGTGCCATCCTCAAATGAATTTACACCATGAGCTTCGCAAGCAGATGTGCAAATTACCCAACGTGTCAGTCCAAAATCGGAGATAAGAGGACAGCAAATGTTGCAAAAGTTTGATTTGTTGCGTTTGACGGCCGTTCATTGTTCTTCTTTCCTTCGCCATTCATCACGACAAGCAAGCCGGCGTGCTGGGGCGATGAAACACACGCCCGTGGCGTCATGAGTCACAACATCAATATAACGACAACTTCACCCTCGCGCTGTTTACTTTGTTTGCCATCAATCAAAAAAAAAGGGAATAGAGCACAAAAATCAAATGCGGCTGTCATTTATGCATAAAAATTTACATTTATATTTTTTGTCATCAATCATTTCGTGTTGTATTTGATGTTTGATGACGTTTCGGTGATTAGACTTGATAGTGTTGATTGTTACAAAAAATAATAATCATACATTTGATATGTTCAGGGGGGAAAGTAATTTTAAGAAAAAAAAGCATCCTTTGAATTTACTGTAATCATCCGAGTATTTTTTTAAGTGGGAAAAAAAAAAATCAAAGGAAATCAAATTGTGTCATTTGTTGCTTTTGCATGTGACCTTTTATAGTTCATTTCAGATAAAAATGTCTCCTTTTGCTTTTTCATATTTGTTTGCATGCTCTCCTTCTTTCAGTCAAAAAAACGTTTTAGAAATGTTCTCATCCGCCATTTTATCTTTGCCGCTCTTCTTTTCCCCAACCAGATCCCGAAAACATTTGGAAATTATTCTCAGCATTTGACGCGTGTTATACCGAATAAAATAAAAATCATTTTTCCCCTCAAAATTCATCACATAACAACTAATTCATTCATTCATTCATTTTCCGAACCGCTTTATCCTCACTAGGGTCGCGGGGGGTGCCGGAGCCTATCCCTGCCGTCTTCGGGCAGTAGGCGGGGGACACCCTGAATTGGTTGCCAGCCAATCGCAGGGCACACAGAGACGAACAACCATCCACGCTCACACTCATACCTAGGGACAATTTAGAGTGCACAATCAGCCTGCCATGCATGTTTTTGGAATGTGGGAGGAAACCGGAGCACCCGGAGAAAACCCACGCAGGCCCGGGGAGAACATGCAAACTCCACACAGGGAGGCCGGAGCTGGATTCGAACCCGGTACCTCAGCACTGTGAAGCCGACGTGCTAACCACTGGACTACCGGGCCGCCCTACATAACAACTAATGGTTTTTAAATATTATTTTATTTTATTTTTTTTTTTTGAATTGAATTCAGCAAAATATGGATAAAAAGGGATGTGCCATTAAGAGTGTCGAGATGCATCGAATCTGTGTACGAACATCGCCGCTAATCACTTTCCATTTTTTGCTCCCTTGATGCCAATTACGACAAAGCGCTCATTTGTGTTGATGGCTCGCCATCATCTCCAGCATATCCAGTTTGGGGAGAATTTATACATCACGAGAGACCAAAAACAATCTCCAAATATCATCTCGTCCTTGCTGCCTGAACACGCTCATGGGGGTTTGTTTGGGGGGGGGGGGGATGTATTTTTTGGATGCTGATTGTTTTTCGGTTTGCAGGCAAACATTAGAGTGCAGCACTCATGTCGGCTTGATCTGAAAGGGAAGCGCAGCGCAAATGAGGCAGGCGTTGTCCCACGAGGACACACTGCTCCAAGCTTTTATTACTCGAGTTTGAGTTGAGTTTGGTGTCTTTCAACAAGGGAATTCAAACTCCAATTCCATCTTTTGCCGATGTTGGGATCCAAATGTGCAAATTGGAAAACTTTGAGTGGTCAAATTCTTTGGGAAGCATCTTAGTTGGGAAACAGTGAGAATATCCATCCATCCATTTTCCGAACCGCTTCATCCTCACTAGGGTCGCGGGGGGTGCCAGAGCCTATCCCAGCTGTCTTCGGGCAGTAGGCGGGGGACACCCTGAATTGGTTGCCAGCCAATCGCAGGGCACACAGAGACGAACAGCCATCCACGCTCACACTCACACCTAGGGACAATTTAGAGTGCACAATCAGCCTGCCATGCATGTTTTTGGAACGTGGGAGGAAACCGGAGCACCCGGAGAAAACCCACGCAGGCCCGGGGAGAACATGCAAACTCCACACAGGGAGGCCGGAGCAGGATTTGAACCCGGTACCTCAGCACTGTGAAGCCGACGTGCTAACCACTGGACTACCGGGCCGCCCTACAGTGAGAATAGTTTGTAAGAATTATTCTCTGGGAGAAATACATTTTCATTTTTCATATTTTATCCCTTAGTGGGGTAATGAAATAGTCCAATAATAAAATGAGAATAGTCATCATTTTTCAAAAACAAAAATCTGATTATTTTGAGAAAAATCAAATTTAGAAAGTCCTTTTTGTTGCGATTAAAGTCAGATTCTTTGAAATTTTCCAAACACAATGAGAAGAGATGTTGAATTAAAAAAATATTATTTATTTATTTATTTAACGTTTCACATAGTATCACAAGCGTAAGAAGCCGCATTCGTGTTCAAAGCAACTAGCCCGAAAACTAATGCTGTCGCCGTGCCTCAAATTATCCAAATGCATTAAGCCGCAGCAGCAAATGTACCGCTTTGGTCATTTCTGTTTGAAAGGCGCAGGGTGAATCAAAGCTACTCATGGAAATAAACCGAGAACAAACCTTCTGCCGACATCGTTGTGGTTTGTGCTACAAATGGACATTGAGCGAGTCCAAGGGAGGACTGATTAAACCTGCAAAGCAGCGTCGAAGCATTTCAGTGTTTTCAGAGGATTGGAAATGGGAATGTGCCTTGATGAGAGATGGCCAACTCTGGGGGGGGGGGGAGAGGAGGAGGAGGAGGCGGAATAGAGCGACCGCAGCCCGCGGGTCTCAAGCCCAGAGAGAGTTTGTCTGCCTCCGTCCGAACCCGCGTGCCGTGAACCAGACCGCCCAGCCGCGCTTTTATCATCCATCCTGCCGAGCGGGAACACGCGCCGGAGGTTCTTCCCCTTCGCACCCCCTCCCCCAGAAACCAATCGCGTGGAATAATGGTCACAGAAATGCTGACTTACCGGAAAGAGAGCGCAAGAAAGCCCAAAAAAGTTCGGGCGGGCAAAATAGCAAACAGCTTGGAATCAAAGTTAGCATTTAACGAGGACCTAGTGGCACATTTACGCTCTAGTCTTTTTTTTCACGGAGTATTAAGGCCAGCTACACTGACAGCAACAAAACTTTTACTAAGACAATGATGTAACAATCTTGTGAGAAGAAAAAAAAAGACACATTTAAAAGTCTGATATTTTTCAAACCCCTCAAAAAACAAAATATGGAGAAAGAAAGGATCTGCTTAAGATCCAAAACACACACAAGAGGTGGAAGTCATCTCACAGCTTGGGCTTGCTTGGCTGCTTCGATAATGGGCTTACTTTATTGATGATGTAACTCGTGACAGACTTCGTTTTGAAGTCGACAAAACCAATTTACAGAAATAAAAATTCAAACGCATCCAAATGAATCGGGAGAAGCGTCATCATTAAACATGACCCAAAACACAACAACGGACTTCATCGGGGGAAACGGTGGAAGGTCTTTGACTAGACAAGTCACTTACAACCTCCCAATACTGCCGTTGCATACATTTTACCTCCCGAGACAGAAAGAAGAACTGAAAGGGACTGCAGTAAAGGCTTGGAAAAAATCAAATAAAATAAAGAAGTTTCGATGCAGTTCTTGCAAGTGGAGGGCTTACGCCACCCAAATATGAGTGAATTTATTCCTGTCCGTTCCAATATTTCTGTTCACTGGAAGACAGGATGGCTCTTTCGTGTCAGTACTATGAAATCAAAGCTGAAAATCGCAACTTTTGTCTCAGATTGATTTTTTCATCCCCAAACTCAGACAGTTATGTCTTCAGTCGACGACCAAAACAACGGAATTGACTTTTGGAGGAGGCTATAGATTTCCGAAACAAACAAAAAAACGCGTCTTGATGACAGCAAGTGACTCCAATAAAGGGCAATAAATGTCTTGATATCTTCTGGCAAAATTGCATCCTGTCGTATGGCTCAATTTCTGATTTTGAACCACGAAAATCACAGCTCACCAAATGCTGTGCCGCTGCCACTACCATTGGAAGTCTTGTTTAAAAAAAAACACAAAAAAAAACATTACCTGCTGGCCTGCAGCGAGATTTTTAATTCTCTTTTTAGTTAGCGCGATGGCGTACAAGGCTCCTTCAAATTAAAAGTGCAAACATATTGCTTCACTCCGTCTCTTTCATTATACTGTATATTGCTTTTTTTTTTCATACCAGTGCAACAAGAGTGTCTGGTAATTATTTTTCTTGCTTCCACACTCGGAAATCACACAGACGCTTGTAGTTCATCCAAGGTTGAATGGCTTGAAGATTGAAATGATCAGGGAAAAAAAACCCTAATAATAATTGAATCCAAAATAGAGGCATATCTTTTTCACGTCATTTTTCCAAGGGAAATAATGGTCATTTCAAATAGAATGTTTTTTTTTCACACATATTTGTTGCGTAGAGAACTAAAAGTCATTAAGTTCTATATTTTCAAGGAGGAAAAAAATAATCGAATTGCAAGTATAACGTCTTTTAAAAAATCAAATTGAGAAAAAGAATTATGAGAATAAAATCTGATCATATTTTTTTCAAAAGTGCGATTTGTTCATATTGTGAGATTTATATTTTAAGTCTTTTTCGGGGAGAATAAAACTCATGAGAATATTTTTAAAAAGGATAAAAGAATAAATATAATTTGTCTTGAAAGTTTTTTTTAAATCACGTAAAATCATAAGAAAAAAAAAAATTGGCTATTGTCATGATTCGGTTTGGGATCAACAGGTGTCACTGTAGGATTCCTCCCTGCAGCTGCACACCTGTTGGTCGTTATGTGATTAGTACCAGTAGTATAAAATGACTACTCAGTGTCGGGTCATTGTGGCTTTTTGCTGCTGTCATGTTTGTTCCGGTCATGTTTTGGTAACTGCTATGGTTTAGCTTCAGTTACAGTTTTGTTTGTTACTTTGGATTTGTTTTGTTCTTAGGACTTTGTTTAGGTTTAGTTTTCTCTGTTTTTAAATACAATTTGTCAACTACACCCCGCTCATCCCTCTTACCTGCTTTTTTGGGGCCCACCACCACCTCGCAACGTGACAGCTATAATTTTGTGAGTGGCATAATCCAGGTTGGCATGCGCAGAGGCAGGTTAGACACGATGTTGGTCATTTCACAGCCGGGCGTGTGCGGCCCCTAGTGTTATATTATAAGAATAAAGTAGCATTTTTTTCTAAGAATAACTTTTTTGGGTTAAAAAAAACCCAACAAAAATCATAAAGAAATTTATTTGATGATAATAACTGCATCTTAATACTGGGTGATTCCATGTCTGACAAATTTTTGCGCAAATGGATCTCTTTTGAGCCAGCATCAAAGGATGAACACCCGCGAGGAAAGACGTGTCTTATTCCGCATCAAATTCCCCGGTGAAAAAATGAGTGACTGTACATGAAAGTGAAAAGACGCGATGTGTCACAAAGTCGGACCGGAAGCAGATTGGGAGGCATATTTCCTTGATGGGGTTTTTTTTTTACTCTTTGGGAGTTTGTGTGTGCTTTTCCCGCTGACAAGATAAGCGCCCAAAGAGGAAAATCTCTGGCAAAGTGCTGGGTTTGCTCGGCGCACACCTGCAGAGCGCAGATTAGCCGTGAATTATCTGAAGAGTGAAGCCTCCGCTGAAGCCTCTCCCTCGCTAATCTGACGTTTTCATCGCAAGCCTTCCTAATGCAGCTCGGCTCCCACCGATGCTGCTCTCGCGGCACCACTCGCTCGTTACTTCCTGGGGTGTTTAGGATAAACCCCTTGGCTGGACAATGGCGACTCGAATGTTGCCGCCATTCCGTGCGTGCATGCCATGACGAAAACTCAAATCCTTCTTTGAAATGAAATATAGCCTTGCGCATCTGTCATGTAAGCAAGGTTGGATTCTGCTGGCAATGAGACACGATCCCCAGGACTCAAAGTTCATCGACTCATGCCTACTCATACCTACCGAATTTCATGTTGTCAAGTGAAACTCTCTTTGCGTGGCTATTTTATGTTTTCATCGTGAGTCATCCAACTTTGCCAACTTTGAGGTGTTACGAGTCCCGCCCGAGTTGTTGCAGCGGGGGCGTGTCCTGCCTAGAAAGTGGGGGTTACTAATAACCTCTCAATTACTCTCTGATCTCATCAGTACGGCACTAGTTAATTCTTTGACTTTGTTGCTTAACCCCCATGCAGTAATTATCCCAAAATTGGACATTTCGGACACTTTGGATGATTTTGGACTGTTGGACAAATGGACACCACAGACAAAACAGTGAAAAATAACTCCACGAAGCTGAAATTTTGCATAGGATGTATATCTATGTCTTGGCCAATTCCCACTGAACATTTTGAGGGGTTGAAAGTGAAAAAAAATGAAAAGTGAAAAAAGTTGTTGCACATTGGAAGAGGGACATTTTTGGGACGTAATACCCTTCATGCAGCCGCTTAAAAATACTGCAAGAGGGTTAAACAATTAAAGCACTGCAACATAGATGCTAATTAGCATTAGCATTAGACATTTGTTTGGCCGATTTAAATTCGCAAGGTGTAATTGTCTTTGTTTTCTGTTTCGTTTGACAGTAAACCAACTGGGGAGTTGAGTTACTTACCACCAAAACAACGCTGGTAATGTATCTCAATTCTGCGCTCGTGAGTTGAAGCAAAAAATCCGTTTGTTGATTGACACACATAGCTACGAAATGTTCTTTTCCCAAGGATCACCGGCTATGGGAGCTGAATTTTCAAATGAATTCGAGAGGAGCAGCGAAAGCATATACATAATTGTCGATAGGGATAGAAAGTGGGGAAAAAGGTCTGACTTCATTAGAGGAGCTTATTTGTGTCAATGAGAAATGTGGCTCGTGCTCTTGTACATAGCCTTGAAAATCACATTGATTTAGCCTGCGTCGACCTTTCTAAAATAAGTCTCGCCGTGTGATCTTGAAAGGAACCTTTTCAACCCTTACTTGATGAGTAAGTTTCATTCCGCTCAGGTTTTTGCACTTTAATCACGACTCCTCGCAGCCAACTTTATCGAACGAGACCCTGGTGGGTTGTACCTTCCACTTCTGTCAGCGGTGACTTTGTCCAAACCTTTGGCAGCTAACCTTGACGACTCCCCGTTTTTAATAAGTGTAATTATATGGGCCCACGCGTGGCAATTTTGCATCGTCTGTCTGACTCTGTTCCTGATTGGAGTCTATTTGGATGAAATTCTAAGGTTGCGTTCAGAATTTACCGCAAAATGCCTGCTTGAAACCGAATTGGACAACTTCCTGTTCATGATCAGTCATGGTTTTTTGACACGTTATATTATATTTTTTTTTCTAAAAGAAATAAGTGGCTTCTTAAGTGGCAGACTTCCTCTTCAATTTCAGTCAATTATATTTCCAGACTTCTTCATTGATCTTGTTATGATCGACACGTCCGTCCAATTTCGTGTCCATTGGTGAAACTGGTGCCGAGGGGGTTTTTTTTTCTCCAATTTTCCCAGACGCTTTGTTCTGGAATTCACTCCTCAAATGGCTGATTTTAAAGCTAAATGGGCAAGTTGTGGTTCCATTTCGGGAACGGGTCCTTGAGACTTTTTTGTGCGTCCTATAGTTTGCCCAACAGGAACACCGTTGCTCAATCCTTTCACAACAAATGCCGCAGTTAGTGCTCGTTTGGAAGTCTGCCATGCTCAAGGTCAAGAGACAAGAGGTTAATTGCACCCTCCGAGGAAGACTTTTATAGCATTTAAAAGTCATTTTAAAGTTCAGGGACGTTGCTCATCGACGGGATGTGAGCCTGCGAGGAAAGTCCAATTGAGGAAAGCAACAAACGAGGCCTGTAATGCCCACTGGAGATTGATAGTGTATTTGTTTGTGTGTATCCGTGTGCATTGTGTGTGTATGTGGCATGCCGTGGCTAAGCGCTAATGGAGAGCACCCGAATATAATTGGATGAAGCAGTGATATAAACAACATTTACACCAAGTGGTACAGTTCACATTACCAGGGTCGGTAAATTTAGGCACGTCCCAAACAACTGGGAAAAGTGAAATGGTGAGCTTTAAAACAGCGTCTGTGGTGCGTGAGTACCGCGCTGCATTTATCGGGGAGCAAGCCGCTTTGGTTGACCATGATTGAAGCTTGCTGCGATCACTCCCACAGCAGCGCAGCCCTCTCTCTTGTCGATCAGCCGGCCTGCACGCGTCTGTGAAAATACCAACATCGGGTCTAACCTGCCTCTGCGTAGAGTTACGCCACATGTTGCGCAGCATTTATATACTTTCAACTTATCAACATGTCGGAAATTTTCGGTGAAATCTAACAGGTTAAATCTGTTTGGGTTTTTTTTTTTAAGGCAAGTGCAACGTTAATAGTACGCTGAAGTCCGTGAAAAGGAACAACAGAAAGTCTGGAAAGCAGGTAAGTGGAATATATTTGTGGTCTCCGTGTGTGTATATTTGCATACAAATAGATTTTGTTAGTGCGTGAAAGCATCTGATGTTGCTTTTATTCTATAAGTGGAACTTTCCAGACGTGCATGACTACTTCAGGTAATGACTGCTGCCTTCCCGTTGGGCAGCCATTTTGTAACAGCAGAAAATTGGGGCCTGAACTTGAACACCTAACATTCACGTCCGCGCCCAGTCGCGCAGAAAGCAATTGTCAGCATCTTTTCACCCTTTGTAAAAGTTAGTTTCGTAAAACCTTTTTGCCATGTTGATTAGCTTTATCGGGACACTGCTGTTGTGTTAAAAGCCCTTTTAAAAGTATTTTTTGCTTTGCGGCTAAATGTCACAGCTTCAATATTTTGAGATATTTTTGTGAAAGTGACAAAACATACACAATGTGAAACCGTAGGGGTCTCATCCCACCCCTGATTGATTGATTGGTTGATTGATCAGTGGGAATGTTTGACTCCTGGCTCACTCAAGGGGACCTACGTGACTGGAGCACACCAGCAACAGCTGACAGTCCAACTAAGCTAATTTCTTTAGCGTACCTCGCGGCTAGATTAATTTGGTCAATCCTCTTTGGATTTGTGGTATTTGTCCTCGGGGACGTGCAGAAAACAAGGACCAACGGAGCTTATGCAAGGTAATCGAGACTGAGCCAATCAGTGAGCTGCCCAATCCTTTATTAGTTCTCCACCTGTCGCATGCTCTCAGATGTTTTTTTTTTTAAATCGCACGTGATTTTGTTTGTAACTTGCACATCTACATCACATGTCATTCAGTTAATTAGCTCACAAAGCTAACACTAGCGAGTAAATGTAATTGTTTGAGTTCTCAACCCAATTACGGTGTCAAAGCCTAACAATATTTTTTTTTATTCGTAACTAGCTTTCCAAATGCTAACCATAGCGATGTAGCATAGGAAATCAGGGGTACAATCATTAGCAAAAAAAAAAAATAGAGTGAGTTTTATCCTTTTTTGTGGATTACTAATCATCTAGTCTTATTAAAAATTAACAACTCTATGTGAGCCGGCATCTTTAGCTCGGTCATTTGCTAACATTAGCTCGTAAACGTCTTTGGTGTCCTGCAATGAACAAAGTATGTTCATTTTGTGCCTGTTTCTAGCTTTACAAGATAATGTGACACAAAATTGTTGTGTGAAAAGTTAGTTAATGCTCACTTAGCCTGCTTTGTGTCGTGTGTTTTCATTTATTTTGTCTGTCCATTGTGTGAGTTAGCTAACATCAGCTAACCGACCAAAGTTTTGTGTTGGTTTCTTTCGATTTTTCTCTTTGTTCCACAACCATGGATAGAAACGAGTTAGAAGCTTCTTTGAACCCCCCACACACACACACACATTTTAATGAAGAGATGTCTTCCATCTCTGCAACGTTTTTTTTTCTTGCCTTCCTTTTTTCACCATTGTTTTGTGCAAATCTAACACATCTCTCAATTGCAATTAAACTCGGCTCATTACCCTGTAGTACTGTTTTGACACGGGGCTCTTTAAGAAACACAAAAGGGCTTTTATTGCAAGTCATGATTGACAACTTTACGTTCAGCTATTTGTTTGAATGAATCCATGAGCGAGGGGGTAATTAGGACACGTGCAGAAAGGAAAGAAAACACTTTTTTTTTTTTTTTACTCTAGCAAATGAGTGCGTGGTGGAAACAATTTATTAGATGTGTGAAATGCAGAGGTGGCAAAAGTACTCACTCTGTACTTAAATTGAAGTACAAGACAAGTCCCTTTTCTTGCCCCTCCGTCCTTCCACTGCACACTATCACAACCATTAAAAGAATCGCATTTTGCTTTTAACATATTGTGACACATTTTTTGAGCCACCCTTTAAACGCGGCCTGAACTGTAACTGCACGATCATCAGTCAAACAGACAGGCGCATGTCAAAAAAAAAAACAGCCTGATGAAGGTGAAAAATGTCAAATATGAGACTGCAACAGTGAGAAACAGAGTACAAGCTACCTGAAAAAAAAATCAACTTCAGTACAGTGGTGAAGTTTTGCTTTCCCCATCCACTGATGAGGCCTTTCAAATTGTCTTGGCCTTGTCGCCCTCCTTCATCGCCATGGCGATAAAGATGAGGAGACAAATGGAGCACTCAACGACATCCTTCGCCCTGATTGAATGAGATCGCTGGGCCTTAATCAGGACTAATTGAGCGTCTCGACTGGCTCGAGGAGTATCGAACGGACTTAATGGCAACTTTTTGCAGTTTTGAAGACGCATCGACATCCGGGCTTATGTTTCGGTAGAAACAATTCATTTTTACTTTCATCATTTCAATCTTGCGTTTGTAGACCGAAAAGGCTGAAAATTTAACCTGCAGTGTATCGCAATGGCTTAATAATGATGAGGGTGAGTTTGTTGGGATAAGAGGTTGCTGCATAAGTTGTTGTTAGCTTCTTCCGCCAAAATACTCATTCTGTCCTACGACTGTGAGCTTGATAATATCACTCTGTCTCAGTGCGTTCCTGTCAATAATAGCATCGAATCATCTGATTCAAAAAGATATTGTGGAGGGAAAAAAAAAAAGACATTGAATTGTTCATTCTCGTTCGTGGGGGGGCCTTTAAGGCAACACTAGCGAGTGATCAATAGCGCAGTAGTGGACAAGGACACAAACAAGCAACAAAGCTCTTGGTCTGCTTGCGGCGGGAATAGATTAGCAGCATAATCAGAGGCTAAACCTGTCACACTGCACCGGATTAGCCGTAAATCACGCTAATCGCTACGTCGGCGATACCTCTCGGTTAGGTTTTACAGCACAGCGGTGTGTGTTCGGAAAAGTGCACCGTCTGCTGAAGAACCCTAAAAGTGGTGCTCACGGAGGCTATCGCCACACCAGAGTGACAGAGCGCTGCGATAAAACCACCGATTAGCATTGGAGAAAACTGGAATGATTGACATTCTATTAACACTCCCAACGTCTCAATCCAGACAGACACGGAGCCGTGTCTTCAGTTAGGAGATAAATTTAAGTTGTGACTAGAATGTGATTTAAAGACAGTTTGTAAGTGGAGAATGTATGACCTCCACTTACAAGCAGGAAGCTGTTTTGGCTACGTTTGATAGCGCAGCATCTACAAATCCGCATCGCTCGTTCAACAATGACTGTGACTATTTGGGATTTCATGGGATTGAGGTTGGGTTTGAGGTTCAGGCCAAGTTTTCAGATACAAACTCCGGTTTGAGTTGGGCCAAGGATTTTTCGAAGGCTTTGTTTTGGCCTTGATTGGGGGGTTTTTTCGTTTAGCTTTGGGGCTAGTTTTGTTCTGTGTTAAGGTGAAAGTTAGAGTGTGAGTTAGGATTTAGTTATCAGGTACAGTGGTACTTCTACTTACGAAATGAATATGTTCGGGACCAAATTTCTTAACTAGAAAATTCTTTAAGTAGAGAAGCATTTTACATGTAAAATGCCCTAATCCGTTCTAAGCCCCGCACAATTCAGACATAAATGTTTTCTGAAACATAAAAATACATCAAAATATGTTACAAATACGTTACAAATAGGTTATTGCACAATAAATGAACACTGTGCATCATGTAAAAAAACAAAGAATAGAGTCAAGAATAAAAATGATGGTCATTTAACTTTTAACTGCATCCTCATCGTTTTTTGCCCTCTTTAGTTCACGTTCTCTCTCAGAAGCGTTTTGTAAAGAACTCATCCAAGGACGTTTGCTTTTGTTGGCTTTTAACAATCCTTCAAAAATGTCCAAGGCAAAGATCAGCATAGTGAGAGATTGCCCGACTGGTGAACACTTTTTCTGGGTGATTCACATTTACGGAAAACCATCGGAAAGCCTCGTGGCCTGAGGGGCGAATGACGAGGATGCTGCATCGACACATATTGATCTACAGTATTTGTCTATCCACACACACAGACACATACGGTAGAGGTCCCTCTTAGCCAATGGGATGCCAGGAAGCTAGTAGTAGCGAATGGCAGAGCAGCTATAAGTATGTTGTGTTCAGGAAACTGCGAGCAGCAGCCCACACTGTATTTTCACCTTTCGTATCTCGAAGTGTCTTTCGTAACAAGAGGCGATATTTTCCTATTGAGGTGTTTCGTAAGTTGAACATTTCGTATGAAGACACATTCGTAAGTAGAGGTACCACTGTAGTTCGTTAGCTTCCCGCAACAGTTTGGGTTATGACACTAACGAGTGGCCGTTGGCGAAGTTTGTAATTCAATAAATCCTGACCAAAAAACGCATTTAGCCGCAACATTTTTTGACGCATAAATAGGATACATTAATGATAGAAAACACCACTCAGCCTTTTTCTAATGACATTGCACGCGACAATAACAAAAACAAGGCTGTATTATCGAGCCCGAACGTTCACTCCTTCCCAGCCGCACCCGCAGTGTTTGACAAATGACCAATTAGCATCATTCGAGACATAATTGCCTTTGCTTGCGCGTGGTGATGATGACTCAGGGACATTAAAGACGACCATGGCTTTAATCTAATTTCCCTGACAAATGCTCGGGGGGGGGGGTCATATTTTATGATGAATGAAATGGCGGCGCGGCGCTGAGCTACAGCCGGCGTAAGGCGCGCGCCATCAAAGTGCAATTTCACTCTGGATTAGCGCCGCTACGCTCGTGGAACCGGACCCTTTAATGAATAAATGAAACGGCGTAATCGCGACACTTCAGTCGGCGAACAAGCGGCCGCATAAATTACAAGCAGCGGCAAACTTTTCAAAACGATCAAGTTTCTTCGTTAAGTATGTCGAAGAGATTTTGCATCCAACTAAAATGGAATGCCTTACAGAGGGTCCTCCGACAAGGACAGCTGCTCTGTTACGCCGAACACGAGCCGTCTCCCGATCACAAACATGCAAAATTGTTCACCTCGACAACAGTAACCTTCGATCGTGAGCCTTATGTCGCCGCTTTCACATTGAAGGCCTTTTCACGCCGCTCTTGTTTTGTTTGGTTTTTTTTTTCTTGATGTTCAGGGTACACGGGCGACGCCGTGCATACACCAACGACCTTGAGTTTAGTTTATCTTGCATCAAATGATAAACACGGTGCCTTTTCTGCCCTTTCTTTGGCTTTCTTTGCTGCGTGGCACAATACGTCGTAGAATAATGTCATATAAAACTGACCGAAATGAAGTCTTGCGAAATATTGTGCATCGGAATTTTTGCATTTTCGGAAGAAACCCTCTCGTCAAATTTTTAGACAGCGGTCCCCTGCGATAAATCATCACGGGGACGGGATTTCAGAGTTATATTTGGACGGCAACCCTCCGACTGGAGCATCTGCGCCTTCTCTGGCCCGCCGCGAACCTCCTTCGCCGCCTCGTCGGGAATGAAGCGCTGCCAGGAGGCTTTGGGCCACACGCGTGCCCGCCTTTGTGACCGTCCCGCTGTGCTGCCTTCACGCTCCGTGTGATACGGCGGTGTTTTTGTTTCTGCCGAGTATCCGCCGCGGTCGACGTGCGGTTGGCTTCGCCTTGAGCAACAGTGGAAAAATGCCAACAGCCACATACATTTCGGCAAAAAATACCCCCTTAAAAGTCACATAAATTGTGAGACTTTGGCGGTGGGATGGGAGGGGGGGAAGCAAAAAAGGCACTTGGTCTTGTGTTTCGTTTGACTTTTCCTCCCCACAAAATCCAAATAAGAACATTCTTCTACAGAGGTATTATGTCATGTGGTGGAAAAAAAGCCAGAGAAAAAGAAAAGAATGTTCAGCAAAATGCGAGGACGTTTAGAGGAAGACGAGGTAGTTGAGAGATTTACAAAAAGTCAGTCAAGAGGAACACACGAAACTCGAATGTGGCGTAATGGAGTCGAAAGAAACGCGAGCAAGTTGAGACGACAAAAGTGAAGGAAAAAAAACCCTGAAAAGATGACAAAAATATTGAGAGGAAGAAATTGGTCAATGAGAGAAACACACTGAACTAAAAAAATAAAAATAATAAAAAGAAAAAAGCGCAGAACTAATTGTCCCTTGTCGTCCCCCAGCTTCAAGATATAAGTTAAAACGATTCAGCAAATTGTTTTGGTGCCAACAACTTGCTTGCCGTGTTTGTGCAAACCAACATTATCACGAACATCAATCATTTTGACTTCAAATGAGTTCCAATTTAAATGACTATTTTAGCCCCCGCCCCCTTTCGGAAAAAAAACCAAAAAAAGAGAAATGTAAGACGTCGAATTCTTCCATCAAACGACAAAACGTCAAAAAGTTGCCATGTCATGAGCAATCTTCCACAAGAGTCGCGTTGTAGCGTTAGCTTGGGAATTCGCCGCTAGGATTTTTCCCTCCAAAACGGCACAAAGGGATGACCCGTTTAATTGAATATGCTAATAACGCCGCCGAAACATAATGAGAATGGGGGACGGCGGGGGCGGGGGGGAATACGAGCGGAGCGCTAACGCGTGTCAAGTGGGGAAGGGCCGATTCTTCCTCCTTCGTTTGGATTATTGCTGGATTTCATTAGCACGCAAATGGCGTATTGAGCGCCGCTGACAAAGAGCTCGGATAACAAGAGAATGCAAATGGCGAGAGACACAATAGTTGTGTCACCGAGTTTAATCGGTCTCTCCGTTTCAAAACCACATCTTATGGAAAAGTGACTTTTTAATCGCTTGTATACGAATAGTTGGCTCACTGGAGTGCTTTACCGCCTATCGAGTTGTGAAGTGAGGGGGAAAAAAATGAGTGTGTCTCAAAAATCATTCCATAATCTCAGGATATTTTGAGAAGAGAAAGTCACAGGCATGTTATCAAGCCGCCTCGTCGAAATTGGGGGGGGGGCATCAGATTGTTTCCTCGAATTGAACAGAAACAATAAGAAGTGAAATCTAATGTTGCTTTAGAAATAGCTCTCATCAGATTATGGAGCTGTGTTTAACCCCCATGCAGTAATTATCCCAAAATTGGACATTTCGGACACTTTGGACGATTTTGGACTGTTGGACAAATGGACACCACAGACAAAACAGTGAAAAATAACTCCACGAAGCTGACATTTTGCATAGGATGTATATCTATGTCTTGGCCAATTCCCACTGAACGTTTTGAGGGGTTGAAAGTGAAGAAAGATTAAAAGTGAAAAAAGTTGTTGCACATTGGAAGAGGGACATTTTTGGGACGTAATACCCTTCATGCAGCCGCTTAAAAATACTGCATGAGGGTTAACTTTGTGGCCGGTGAACGATTTTATAAGATGCAAAAAAAAAAAAAAAAAAAAGTCTGGTATAGGTCTTAGCTGATTTGAATAATACATTGTGCCGTCTGTCTTTCATTAGTTTTCCCGATTACGATGATCATGATGAAAATAAGCCCGCGTGATGTCAGTCATTTAAAATCCACGTGACACTCCAATGACGTTCCAATTTTAACTCCATTTGAACATCATGTTTGTTTGTCAAGCTCCACAATGGATACAAATTTATTTGAAAGCTTCTTTTTTTTCCCCTAAACAATCAACTTGTTTTCTTTGTCCCATTTACTTTCACTGCTTGCTTTCTTTCTACCAGGCCTTCCTCTTGTGTTCCACTGCCTCCTTTTTTCCCCCCCCTTTTTTTTCTTGATTTTTATTTTTTTTTTTCCCTTTGCTGGAGTCTGACTGTCTGCTCTTTAAATAGAATTGACCTCAGTTCAAACTGGGTCGCCGCTTCTGTCTTAAACGCTCCACCAAGGCGTGTACTAGCCATGCGTGTGTAGTAGTAGAAGAAGTGAAATGCTGAAGAATGACCCGGGTCATTTTCAAACGACCTACACGATAACGTTTTAGCATACTAGCAGACGCCAACAAATTCAGATTCGCCTGCCGCTTGATTTTAACCACCGCTGCACTTGTTGCTCGTTAGAATTCGCGCGGCTTGATTTTAACAGCCCGGATGCTTGTTGTCAGGTGGAGGGCCGGATTAGAACTGGCCCGACCGTTTGTTGCTAGGCAGAATTCATCTAAATCCCCCGATAATTGTGACTGACAGAGTGTTGTAGGGCTCGATTAACCCTCATGCATGAAGGGTATTACGTCCCAAAAATGTCCCTCTTCCAATGTGCAACAACTTTTTTCACTTTAAATTTTTTTTCACTTTCAACCCCTCAACATGTTCAGTAGGAATTGGCGAAGACATAGATATGCATCCTTTGCAAAATTTCAGCTTCGTGGAGTTATTTTTCACTGTTTTGTCTGTGGTGTCCATTTGTCCAACAGTCCAAAATCGTCCAAAGTGTCCGAAATGTCCAATTTGGGGATAATTACTGCATGGGGGTTAAAACCACTTGTTGCTAGGAAGAATTGTCGTGAGGCAGAATTAAAAAGGGCTCGATGTTAACTTGTCGGGCTTGACTATCACTGCCCCGCCACTGCTGTAATGTGACCAAAAAGTAATCATTTTATGAAAATACAATTATAATAGGGGAATAAAGTGATCATTTTCCCCGAATTTAGTTGCTTTGCATTATGAGGGGGGAAAAAAAGATCAATTTTTCACGACTCTTTATGGTCATAAAAAATAGCGGATATTTCATGATCAAGCAATTTACGATATTGAAGAAAAACGTTTTATTTTGAAGAATACATTGTGCTGCACTGCTAATGTGAGAATAAAATTGTCATTTTACTTGATTGAAATCGCTAAATATGACGATTAAAAAGAAACACGATTACAATAATAAAGTAGCCTGTGTGTTTACGCTTGCATGCATGTTTATTGTATTCGACTTACCGAATGACTTTTTGACTTTTGTGATAATAACTAGCAATGTTAGGTTTCTTTTCTTTTCTTTTCTTTTTTTTTTTTTTTCACGAGTGCAGAACGGTTTAACCTTTTGCAGCCAAAATCTCTCGACCACAAAGAAGCTCTGCTTTGGATGGGAAACAGAGAAAAAGGGGGACATTTTGTCTGTGGGTGGGGAGAGGTGAGGGAGGGGGGGGGGGGGGGGGCAGTGTACATTTTATTTTCAGGAACTCCCGTGGGAGGTCATATTAATAAGCCCATCAAGCCTGAACCAGTGCTGCCACTGTGAATTCTGCTCAGCGTGTGAGAAACGAATTTGGAATATTCCGATCTAAAGAGAATTGTGGGTGGAAACGCTTTACCGATAATGCCTGTCAATCAGCGTGTCAGCCAGGACTAATTAGGCCTCAGAGGAAAGGGGGGAGGGGCATCAGCAGGCACCTGCTGATGGATTGTTGTGTGGAAATTACCAACATTGGAGCGCAAGTGGATTTTTGGCGTTTCTACAGTTTCGGAAATGTCAGGCTGGACTACTTGTGTCTGTTGGGGGCGCATTCGAGTAAAAAAGTATGACTTTTCCGCTATTTAAATCAGCAATTTTTATGGTAATTTATTTGTAATATTACAAGGGGAAGTAGCTTTTTTTTTCCTCGTTATTTTCTCATTATAAGTGACAATTTTATGAACAAATTGTTTGTAATATTTTTCTAATTTTAAAAGAAAGAAGGAGCAACTAGTAAACATTGTTATGTAATATAAAAATGGAAATTCGTGATATTGAATTTGGGATTTTTTAAGAAGAACCTTTCACACGCATCTTGTAATTGTGGAGAATTTTTTTATTTCTTTCTGCTGATTAGAGTAGCAACCTTCATACAATCGGTTTGGAAAGGATCAGTTTTACGATTTTTAAGTTGTGATTTTAACATTGTGTTGAGCACCACAAGTAATAATTTTACAGGATTAAAGTAGCAATTTTGCACCATTTTCTTGTTGGCTGTTATTAAGAATTAAAAGTAGTCATTTTATAAGAATGAAGCAATTTTATCAGCAAAATCAGCATTTTACAAGAATACAGTTGTGACATTCAAAGAATAAAGTCGTCATTTTACAAGAATTCTGCACGATTTTTTTCCCCATATTACAAAATAAAAGACGTGAAAACATTTTGCGACCAAAGTGGTAAAATTGCCTGAATGAAAATTCATTTGCTCATAGCCTTCGATTAAAGTCCTGTGACGGAGCGGCGACCAGTCCAACAAAAATCTGCATTTGAAAACTGTGTCAGAACAGCTATCAGTGTCAATTGTTGTTTGATTGTTGCTGTTTTGTCATCTTAAATGGACTTTTCTGGCACTTAAACATGAGTTTGGATGAATGACCAGTCACACAAACTTGGCTCGCACCATTTAGAGATCCACACCGCACCAACAAGATTGTGATTATTTTCCACCGTAATCTCTTTGGATGAGATTGGAATGAGAATTGATTGGCCGGAAATAACGTCATAATATTTCACAGAGAAAAGTTCTCATTTAACATGAACATGGTCGTGATATTGGGAGAGTGAAAATGCAGCTGGTATGCATCACAAGGTCAAAAGTTGCAATTTTACGATATTTGAGCAGCAATCTTTTGGGGTGAGAAAAATAAAATAGTCAGAGGAGAGATACCCGCAAACCCACAAAAAGCATTTGTGTCGTTAGTTACTTCCCAACACTGGATGGAAGCAATTTGTGGGCTTGGTTCTGACAGCGAGAAAAAATTTGCAACAATATCTAAAGGGGCTCGTGCAAAATCAATCGCATCGGCGAGCGGTCCCGCCGCTAATTTCCCGCCGTGGACGACGCCCATCCAAGCGCTGTGTTGCCGAGATACGGCAGAGTGCAAAGCACGCGTGACCAATCAAAGCGCCGCCGCCACCAAAGTCGTCCCTTCCATTCGGTACGCCCTCCCTCACCACGGCCGGCGCTAATAAAAGTATTCCGTCCACTTTATCGGGCCGGCCCGCCAAATATAGCGGCTCGAATTGAACGGAATTAGGGAAGGTCAGGCGGGAGAGCCGCCTCCAAATGGATCAAGCAGTTTACGCGGGCCCGACCTTGACTTAATGCGCCTGTCGTGAAGTCAGGGCACCGCTCTAGTTTGGATTATTTTATTTTTTTTGGTGCATTTTGACAATTTTACGCTCGGAAATGCTTCAAGTGCAGCGGTGTTTCCGCACCATCGACCGAGCTCACTAAAAGTTGTCTGGAGCCGGAGCCTGCATTCATCTGGTTAGTTTGGATTTTCACCAAAAGGTGACGATGTCCCCATGATGTTATTCGGAGACTGCCGATGGCCTCATGGCTTCGTCGTTCGGTTCGTTTGGCTTTTTGCGCATTACGCGGGCGGCCGTATAGCTTTAGCTTAACACCGACTATGCAGTCGTGACTTTAACCAGAGCCTTGCATTCATGCAGGTTAGCTTTTGCGTTTTGTCTCAAAGCAGGCAGACAAAAACCTCCTTGGTTGGGGGTGGGAGGCGGGGGGGGGTACCGATGCCATTGTCGTGTGTGCAGCACAGTCGGCTGCTTTTTAACACAACACGAGCACGTGACAGATTATCCTGCATTTGACGGCCGCGTAGCTTTGAGCAGCAGCCCGAGTCACATTTCACGGACGCCCGCCTTCACAGATTAGCATGTTTGCTAAGCTAGGCGCTCGCGACGCAAACGTCATCCGTCCTTGTCGCCGCTTGACCGCTGAATCCTGTCAGCAAACTTTCTGTCGAGATCGACGATGATATGAAGCCTGCCCCCCGCCCCAATATTTATTTTTTAATAACAAAATAGACGGGCAAAATGTGCAAATTAATTTGTTTTGGAAAATGTAAAAACCCAAATGAAAGCCAGAAAATAATAATTGAATATTTTCTAAATTACACACACAAATCCTGTGCACGGTCCACACACAACAACAGCAACAAGAACATGAATAATTGAATTCAGTGCAACCAAAACAAAAGATTGAGAACATATACATGAATATATTTATTTCCAACAAATAAGAAGAGGCAAAACAATATTTTGATCCATACAGTTATCCCTCGTTTAATGGGGACCAAAACCACCCGGGATAAACGAAAATCCGCGAAGTAGCGACCTTTTAACATATACAGGTAAAAAAAAAAAAAAAAGTTATTTTTATTTTTTTTTTTTTTTCAAGTCTGCAAAATGTCTGTAAACAGTCCGCGAGAAGCTGCAAAACAACTGCGAGCTTCCTTTAAAAAAAAAATGAATATGTTTGAAAAAATCCGCGATGCACCAAAGCCGCGATAAACGAACCGCGAAATAGCGAGGGATCACTGTATAAATATTTGTGACACTTATTTGTATCGTTAATGAATATTTTCAATTTTGCTCATCATTTCGCATCTCACTATTTTGTGTGTGTGTGTGTGTGTGCGCACATTTACACACATATATATATATATATATATATATATATATATATATGCCAGCTGACATCAGATGATGGTTTAATTAAATGTTTTTTTGTAACAAAGCTTTGTACTTGATGAAAGTGAAGTGACAACGCCATTAATTGAATTGCTATGATTAAAATGATGAGCGTAATGTCATATCCCAAGTTCATTTCATCCCGCAGTTTGGATTTTCTTTAAAAGTGCACATTCAGCACGTCTTTTTTTTTTTTTTTGCTGTTGATTCAAAATTGCAGTCATGTATTATCAACTTATTAAAACTTTTTTTTTTTTCTTGAACAAAAGAGCTGATGAAGCAACAATGCTGCGATTGGATTCAAGAGTGGCATTAAACACTTCCAAGGCTCTTTTTTAAAACATTTTTTTTTAAGAATTGTTCAATATTTACGAAAGAGCATTTTACTGTGAGGTGAGTTAAGTTCACTGCCATCCTGCAACGCTGGTATGAAGGACCGTATCTCGAAAACGTTGTAAGTCGGGTCACTCGTATCTCAAAGCAACACTGTAATTTTATGGGAAAAATGAAAAGAAATCATTTTAAATACAATTATCCTGTCCGCTGAATGCAGTCGTGATTAGTGGGAGCCTCATTACAGCGTAAATGCTCAGTGGGCCGGATTGAACGACGGAGCGGGCGGCGTTTGACCCCTCGGGCCGTTCTTCACCCACCCCTGCTTTATCGAGACGTTTGATCCCAAAGTATGGCGGGCTTTGCTGAAATCACGTGTGACGTCGGTTTGAACTCCCAAATTGTTGTTTACCACGCAAGCCTGCGCGGCGAACGTCATCTCATCATTTGCTCCCGTAATTAGTGACTCGACTCTCCCCCCTGCGGCATCCAGATAACAGCGGCAGACTTGAAAAGCTGTCAGCGCGCCGTATCGGCCGCTTATTTTCGGCACCAGACGAAATCTTGCGCGTCACAGGATTAGAGGATGAGTCCTACAGGTAGGTTGGCTTTTCACCCAGCAGCTCAGAGAAAGAATCACCCGCTGCCTTCACCCTTAAAAAAAGTTTGCTTGATAGTTCGGCAGGAATCGGACAACACAGTGATAGTTGCGTAATAATATCAAAATACGGATGATATTTTTACAGTCGTATCTCAACACGGCAATTGTTTTCAAATTGTATCAGTATGCTGAAATTGTTTGCCGCGACATTGCCGCGACATTTACTTTCACAATCTTGTCAGTGCACTGCGATAATTTGAGACGGCGATCGTTCACATCATTGATATCTGTACACGGTGATGGTTTGATCATTCTATCGCGTATACGGTGATAACTTGACACGTGTGTGACAGCCAAAATTTGATACCGTTGGCGTTTCTCGATATGCTAATCCAATCCAATCATAGTTTTACCTTGGTATCGCGATCGTGATAGTTTGACAATAGTATCACGATACGTCGATAATTTGATACGACGGTAGTGTGACGCTGGGTCATATCACAATACGGCAATCGATTTATCGTGGTTTCACGCAACAGTGATCGTTTTTCAATGGCGTCACGATACAGTGATATCCTTAGAATTGTGTCAAGATATAAAGAGATTGTATCAATATTTACAATATTATGATATTGGCTATCTTACAGTCTTCCCACAGTGCAGTGACTTTTTCTCCCCCGGAAGTTTAACAAACATTAATATTCCAACTTTTTTTTTTTGTGTGCTAGTGTATAAAAACACGAGGCTGCTTACATGTAAGTAAAAACTGCCATTGCCAACACAATAACCACTTTTTTTTTTTTAAGTCTGTGTTCCAGTACGAGCCGTCCCGTGTGATTTATGGTCCCTTTGTGGTCTCCACACACACACACACACACACACACACACACACACACACACACACACACAAGGGAAAATGACATCATTTGGGAAACATGCCGGCCAGCCACCATGATGATGGATTTCCACCGGGGATTATCCTCTTAGGCTTCATTGGACTCGTTTAAGGCAATAAGCGTATTGACCCCAGTTTCTTTGCTCTCTCTCTCTCTCTCTCTCTCTCTCTCTCCACTTTGATCCATTTCCATGCGCCGCGCCAAGTCTGTCATCGCACATTGACGGCAAAAATGAAACAATGTGCCGCAGAGGCTTGTTTCAACTGGCAGATGATAAAAGGACAACACGGCACCGGGTGACAAAAGGTCTTGCATTTGGTGTTTTTCCAAGAAATTAGACATTTAGGATGCATGTCAACCATAAGCAGAACCAAAAAAAATAAAAATGCCAGAAACCCAAAACGAAAAGTGAGCGTCCGGATTTTAGGTTTTCATTTGGTTGCGCGCTTCCGAATTCTGAAAGCCCCTGAAGCCAGTTTCACTGAACATGAAAAAAGTCTCAAGACGCCTCGCCCAAAAAGACACAGGAAGTCTAGAATTTGCACGTGAAGTGACCTGGTAGTGCCCTCCAGAATTTAAGAGCAATATTTAATAGTGCATCTGCATTTACTATAAAAAACTACATTGAGAACATCGCATCTACTTGTCTCAGTTGGCTGCCATTTTAGGTCTTGCGAATTAGCGAGCATGTTCACCAGTTCCCCATTCAAATAACCAAGCAGAATCACCGCTAGGCCATTTTGCTTGCGCTAGCAAACAACACATTGCCCTCCTGGGGGCAGTATAAGACACACATACGGATATACTTCTCAGCAGAGCAGTAATATTCGTCGTTCTTTGCAGAGGATAAAGACCATAGGCCTGTGAATGTTGTATTGTCTGTCTACAAATGTTGCAGCACTGTTTGTGTTCAGATATCTGTTGATAAAGGTGCAACAACAACACCAAATAGATGCTAATTGTTAGCCTGTGTGCCATTGCATGTTAGCATCTAGCTAGCGGAGGCTATTCTCTGCACTTGATGTTTAGCTTGACAGTGACCCTTTAAATTTTCTTCTAAATATGACAAATTATACGTAGCTGATGGCTACTAAATTCATTCAGTGGTAGGCGACCAGTTACGACAAATTGTTGAATGTGGGCAAAGCACGACAGCCAGGTTCATCCGTGTCAACGTATCGGATATGGATGGCGCCGTCGCAGATGACAGTGCGACAACGTCGTCTGGCACGCACACACGCATTAGCGACATCGTCGCTCGCTTGTCATCCGGTGAGGGGATTATATGAAGGATACATGCCATTTCCCAGATTAGGATTGACCCGCTTTGGAGCATAATGGTGATTTGTCCTCATCCCATCAAAGCTGCCACATGACCCACATCGTTTTACTTTCTTCCCTTTAATTGTTGTACGAGTTACAATAAAGAACACAGTGCGGAATAATCACATTGAGGCCTTTGGTTATACTACTGTAAAACTTGTGCAGAGTATTATACATTAGAAGGAAAAACGAAGCGAAAACTCAAAATTTCAAGAGACAAAATCGTAACATGAGTTGAAATCAATGGCAAAATTACAAGGGGCAAATAAAATCGCAAAAGACAAAAGTTGCATTATTGCCCGAGAACAAATGAAATGAGAAAAGAAGTTGTAACGCTATTTGGTGATGAAGAGGAAAACCATGAGGAAAAAACGTATATGAGAAATTAGCAAAACGATATTAAAAAAGGTTTCAATGATATACAGGAATTATTTGTGATATTACAAGAAATTAGGACGAAGCAAAATTCCAAAGAGAAAAAAAAAGTCCCCAAGTTACAAGAAATGAGAGTTGACTTGTAAGGTGGGGGAAAAAAGTCAACACGTTATGCAAGAAAAAGGCGCTATGCTACAGAAAAACACCAGTAAAATAAAAATTCCTAACAAAAAAAGCCCTAATATTATCTGCAGCCAAATTTTGAAGAAAAAAAAGTCGTAATACTGCGAGAATTTTGCCAAGTTACGCCAAGAATAGTCTCAAGATTGTAAAATTCTCAAGAGTCAGTGAATTAAAATAAAGTAGGACTGTAGTCGAAAAACTTGCACCCCCAAAAGTTGTAGTATTAAAGAAACATGTGCAACATTATCCAAGAAAAAGTACTATGACCTAAAATTTGTAGTCCATTTACGGCGACATGTTTTGGTTGATTAAAAAATTATATATATATAATTTTATAATTTTTTATATATATATAATTTTATAATTTTTTAATCAACCAAAACATGCCGCTGTAAATGGACTACAAATTTTAGGTCATAGTACTTTAAAAAAAAAAAAAAAAAATGTATACACGTATATATATATATATATATATATATAATTGTAATTATTTTTTTGCCCACCTTGTGGAGCAGCCATGTGTGACACGTTTGTCATTCTACCATTCAAATTGCCGCTGAAATCTCCAATCTGTTGCTTTGTGATTAGCTTCTTCTCAGCGCTGGTGTGGGATCATCCTTTCATCTCTCCTTGCTTATCTCGAGAGGCTTATACAGAATGTGTTTTCATATTGTGACCGACCTCCACCCCGCCCCCCATTTCTTTTTTTTTCTTTTTTTTTTTGCATTTGTCTTAATCTCACCACCTCTGCATCTGTTCCTTCCTTCACAAGCACACGCAACCTCCTCACCGTTCATATAACGCACGGCTCCGCTAATTAACATCTGCTTGTTTTTGTGTGGCAGGGATATTCGGAAAAAAAAAATCATCGTCGTCGCCATATTGCCGACCACGACACTGATTTTATTTGTGGCCGTATTATACGGTGCTTATCTTCTCATTTTACTTTTTTGACAATTAATGTGATTAAAATGTACTTACATTTTTTATTTGACTTCTTTTTATTCTAATTTACATTGTTTTGGGTCATATTTCTGAATCGTGATTTTTTTTTTTTTCCAACTTGCGTAACAGTGAAGAATGTTCGAATGATTCCAGCCGCTCCCTTCAGGCAAGCGCTACCGAACCACGCGCACCAAAACCAGCAGACATTCGAACAGCTTCTTCTCTCTCGCCATTAACTCCCGAAACAGTAACTCAACTCTCGAGTGGCTCTTTGCATTTTTTTTTTTGCACACCCCTGTGGAACAATATTACCGCACCCATCATTGTCGCTCCAGCTCTCTACCTACTTGAACAATTGCTGTTGATCAATATTCCACAGCACCAGACACTTGAAAGCGCCGAAGGACTTTCTGTATAATTGCACACCCAAAGTTGCACGACAATCACGACTGGTCAAAAAAAAAAAATGGTGCAACAATTATCTGCACCAACTGCACGACCGTCATCGTATTGTACGGAAAGTCTTTCGAAACGTATACGTCATATTCTTTGTGTATCGTGATTGCGATACTCGTGTCGCCCAGAGACAAATTCCTTGTGTGTTCTACATAATTGGCCAGTAGAGATGGTTTGTTTTGAATCAAGTCATAAATTAATAAGAGTAAATAAAATAATTTTTAAAAAGAAGGTGAAATTATGTATGCCAGCTAATGATCATATATAAATTCCATTTTAATAAATAATACATATATGTATTTTTTTGTGAGTTGATGTTTCATTGAAATGTTACGATACTGTGCTTAGTTTCTGGATAGTCTTTTAATAATTTAATTTTTTCATATTTAAAAAATATATTTTTAATCTACTTTTTTTTTTTTTCATTTTATTGGACTTTTTGTCATTTATTCTGGTTTTAATTTGGTTTTACTCTGTCTTGCTTAACTTCTCTTTGTCCTCGTTCACTGGCAGTTGAAAGATGACTTAATGAGCACCGCGTGATACCTTTGACCCTGGCAGGCGAACATGAACTTACTTTACATGACCTCCTTATTGCAACATTTATTTAGAAGGGACTACTTGGACGCAGCATCTCATAAATAAGAGAGTGCAGTCTCGCAGAGGCTGATTGTGGTCAAACGTGCCCGGCGCGTCTACTAATTTAGCAGAAAAGTGACGCATGCGGACGGCAAAGTGACGCACGGGGCTGGAATAAATTAGGATTAAACCCGGACGGATTTTCTTGCTTCGTTTGCCTTTTCCGTGTCACCATCGGATAGACCAATCAATGCGCTGCGTCGCCGCATTGATTCACTGGCGTTAGCACAAAGTAAACAGCCAAATGGATTCCGGCCCGCTGATGGAACACACTCGCCGAATAATAATGCTCCGTTATAGTCGTATCGACGGGGAAATGACTAATAAAAAACAAATTTACGGCCCGTGTTCGGAATTTTTATTTATTTTTTATTTTTTTGCTCGACTCAGCGTGTGTTAATCGAAGCACTTTAGTTAATTTGGCAATGAAACCAAAAAAGCAGTAGTAGGGCCACACTAAAAGGAGAACAAAAAAAAACATTGTTTCCAAAAAAAAAAAGAATAGTCATAGATTGAGGATATCAGGTGTGAAATTGCAAGAAATTAGAAGAAGCATGTTGAGTTATTTGTGGTCATGTTGATGCCGCATCAAGACGGCGTCGGAGTTGGCAGCCGTCTGCGAGAGCTCTTAAAGAGCGCCGCTTTTTGTTTTTTTAAAAAATTCGCTTCTTTATTTCATTGGGACAGCGCGCTTTAATCAACACAAGAATAAACAATGTCAATGCGCCGGACTTAGCATAAATGCTAGTTGTCAACCGTTGTCCCAAGGCAGGTTTCTTCACATAAACAGAACACAAACAGTTTACAGAAAATAACAAAGTAATATAACACAGGGCGGCCCCGGTGGTTAATGAGTTGACCTCACAGTGCGGAGGTCGTGGGTTCGATCCTGGCTCCGCCCTTCCTGTGTGGAGTTTGCATGTTCTCCCCCCGGGCCTGCGTGGGTTTTCTCCGGGTACTCCGGTTGCCTCCCACATTCCAAAAACATGCACGGCAGGCTGATTGAACACTCAAAAATTGTCCCTCGGTGTGAGTGTGAGCGCGATGGTTTTGTCTTTGTGTGCCCTGCGATTGGCTGGCAACCGGTTCAGCTGGCGGGCAACCACTCCAGCGCAGACCGTCTAACAGCGCCGACATTTCCGCTAAGCAAAACGGGGCTGTGAAAAAAAATGCTGCCCGTTCCAGGCGCAAAAAAAAAAACACAAGCGGCTGTCCGGCACCGACAGTCAAATAGCGCCGACATTCCTAACGATGAAAATCAGTGCTGGTTGCACGCGTGCAGCCGAGAAGGCGCAACCACCAAGCCACAGTTTCTTCTCTTTTGACAAATGTCGTGGCCAAAAACGATGAAAACAGTCCACATCGGGTCCACACGAAGTAACGACAAACACACGGCAGCTTCTTGTTTACTTTCCGACTTAGCTTGGAGCAGACGTGCGCACATTTGGAGCGTGACGTCTCTGATCCGCTGGTGAAAGGACACTTTGATTCTCTCCTCTTTCATCGAGAACGGCTTCAGACAACAAGGCGTAGGCTGGGATATGGTTCTGATTGCATGGCTGCCCATGCCTTATGCGACGTGTTTTGTTATTTTCTGTTAACTCTTCTGTAAAGCGCTTCGTTGTGAAAGCGCCGTATAAATAATGCTTGTCATAAAAAGCATGAGGGGAAAAAAGCGATTTTCCACATTTTTTTTTTCAGAGCAAATAGTACAAAAACAGTCATAAAAGTTTGAAAAACTTTACAAAAGGTCTTAAAATTACAAGGATTATTTGATGGCGGTAAAGAAATAAATTGCAGGACTACCAACAAAAAAAAAAAAGTTGTAATATGACCCGAATGAAAACTGCCAGAAATTTTTGGGTTATGATCTGACAAAAGTAATAGAAGTCAGGGGGGGAAAAAAAAAGTCTACTTTAAGTCCTGCCATTTCCATTTTCCTGCATAACGAGCCGCAGCGTCTCACTGATTTTCTTCGCGTTGCTTGTGCTGTGAGTTAAGATGCAGGCTGTGAGTGGGAACGCTGCGTTTTTCCAAACAAATCCATCACCCGGCAGCAGAAACGGTGGCTTGGTTATTCATGAGTTACACAGAGGACAAATGAACACACACCTTTCTTGTTGGTGTGTTGTCCAAACGGGGACACCGCAGCCCTGGAAGGCTCCCAAACCTCGCTCACTTCTATCGAGCGAGCCCGATGATGCATTCAAATCCGAGCCAGTGACGGATGGAATCCATCTTGGTTGCCACTCGAATATTATCGCAATGTCGTAATGACCATGCGGGCATATGACAAAATATCTGCGAAGTCAGGGGTCCCCAACCTGCGGTCCGTGGACCGGCGCCGGGCCACAGCCCATTTGAGAGACAGACCAGCGAGCTGTTAGCCTTCCCACGTAAACATTAGCAGTTTCGTCGCTAGTCACTAGCCGGCAGCCACCGGATGAAAGCAGCAATCAATGGTGTCACATTTGCAAGTAGCAGTGATGCTAACGGCGTACATCCTAAGATCATAACTTCAGTCGTGTGATGTTTCTTCGTGATTCATTGTGCTATCGTACTCGACATTTGTCGCACAATAGGTGAATCGCGTCCTCAGTTGGAGTGAATCGCATCGTAATTACTTGAACCCAACCACGTCGTATCGCGGTTGGAGAGAAACTTGCGATCACGACAACAAGCTACCTGTAGTAGCGTCTTCATATTTGTATGCAGCACAGCAGATGAATCCGTGTTGTGGGGGGGGGCAAATGAATAGCATATGTCCATGAAAAAGAGGCACTGGAAATTCACGGAGAAAAAGCGCATCTCCTCCCAGCGGTTGGAAAGTCCGATTATTATCCATGAAATAGCAAAGACGTCTGTTTCATTTGGAAGTCACGCGGCCACAAGACATGATTAATAGCTAGACAAAACATTCAAACCGACGATGCTTAGCACGACATTGACTTTTATTTTTCTTGAAAAGAAAAAAAACATTTAATTGGGATTTTTAAGTGTAGTCTACTTTTCCGCACCTTTTCGTTCTCCTTCGCTCCACATGTGCCACCCACATCGCCAGGCCATAATACGGGATGTGGACTTCCCGGGAAAGGAAATGTGGTCTGTACTCGTCCTGGCTAATAAACTTTGACTTGGTTTATTTTCCCTGCGTATTTTATGTCTTCTTGAAATGATGATGTCATCTTTTTATTTTTTATTTTTTATTTTTTTTTTTGTGGGGGGATCTTCTACACCAAAAGTTGTCCTGACACAAAAGAGGAGAAATTCTGCAGGACGGACGCACGCAGTCCAGTCATGACAATCATGCAGTTGTTTAGTCCGAACAATAAAAACGAGCCACGTGCTGCTTCACCAGGGGTCACAGCTGCTGTCATACACGAGACATGGCGCCTCTTCTCGATCACAGACAAACAATTGTTTACGCAGGAGGTCCTGGATGTTGATAAGCGCTAGCCTGTTAGCTTAGCAGGAGTCCTATGGCATGCAAGTAATTATGACTGCCATGCAGAGCTATAATCAGCAGCCTGTAATCAGGGGCCTCCATTTTTTTTTTGCTATGGACTCTTGTATGGGCTCAAGATGCTTTTGAAATGAGCAACAACTCGATTGTGGCGACTTGGAAAAGTGTCGCCACTTCCAAGGAGAACTTTTTGGATCTTAATTGGAAAAATAGGGGGGGGGGGGAAAGCCAGATTCGCCACTAAAAATTGGTGTTCACGGCGAGGTTAAGTCAGATTGCTTTGACTTCTAAAGTAGCTTTCTGTTTCCACACACACACACACACACACACACACGCTTAAGTGTGATTTAAGTGGATGTAATTTGACGGGAGAATTTCTCCCGGCAGCTTGCTGATAAGGAATTGCGCTATTATCAATGGGAATGAAAGAAAGATGGAGCGGGAATGTACACTTTGGGGATCAAGTCGAACAGTGGAGTTTTTTGCAAAAGTCCTTCTCATAATTTCTCCGTCTGGAAATAGTTTGCATGCGTGTGCGTGGCAGTGGCATTCCAAATCAATTGGGGATTGTGACACAAAGGGTGGAAATTGTCTCTGTTGGGATGCCGAAGACATCCTTGTACTATTTTTCTCATGTCAGTTTGGTTGAAAAAAAAAAGATAGTGTGATATGAGTACAGATGTCTAATAATCATGCCGTGGGTGGTGGACGACGAGTGGCAGCCGTGATAGTTGTTCATGTAAGCAGATTTTCCAGAATTTGCATGTTCTCCCCCGTGCCTGCGTGGGTTTTCTCTGGGTACTCCGATTTCCTCCCACATTCCAAAAACATGCACGACAGGCCAAATGGAAGACTCCAAATTGTCCCCGAAGGATGATTGTGAGCGTGAATGATTCTCCGTCTATGCGTGTCCTGCAATTGGCTGGCGGCAAGTTTTGGGGTGTACCCCGCATACCGCCCGGAGACGGTTGGGATCGGCTCCAGCATGCCCGCGACCCTCGTGAGGATAAGCCGATTAGAAAATGGGTTCGTGGATAATCTGGTAGTGAGAAAGTCAATGATAAAAGTCAATGACATGCACTAGAAACGTGTCTTCGTAATTTGACCACGAAACTCAAATGACTCCGACCACTTTTGCTAAGCCACAATTTGGTCGAAATGTCACTCATAAATAGGCGCACAAAAAAATCTCAGCAATTCATTCCTTTTCAGGGGTCTGTCAAAGACAAACAAGTTGCACCAATTTTGTCCGCCTGCTAAAATTTTAACCGTCTGGTGTTTATTTTTATTTATTTTTTGGGAATTATTTTTCATTCTTCCTTGAACGCCTCAAACTCCTACGGACGGGAGTGTGTTGATGGAGTCGGCAAACGCACCACGCGGAGAACCAAAGTGAAATTGCGGCTTATCTTGGCCTCCCCTCAGATAAACCGTGTGTCTCGAGACCACCTGGAGCCTGCCATCTTGTCTTTCATCATTGCCTGGCAATGCATTTCATTCTTATCTTAAGCTGCCCTCCTTTGGCTTTCTCGCTCTCTCTCTCTCGCTCGCCCTCTTCTCTTCTTCTTCTTCTTGACTCCTGACTAACTAATAAATCATTCAGTGCACTTGAACATGCTCAGCTCTCACTGTAACGGCCCCCGGTGACTCTAAAATAGACATAAAGATAACTTTCGTTTGTTCCCCCGCGCTCCCCTTATTATTTTATTTTTTTTAATTCCCATTGACGTGGACGAAACTCCAAGATTCACTTGATGTCTCCAATCGGTTCTATTTGCCACTCAGGCGGCAGGTTTTCAATTGATTACTTCTTTCCAAGTTCCAAACTTGCGGAAGGAAAACAAGATGATACACTGCCCCCTTAAAGATCGCCCTCAAGTCTCAAACGTAGTTGTTTTCCAAAACAAAGTGCTTTGTTTCACTCAAGTCATAAGTCATAATGACCGTTATTGGGGATTACATATGACAATTTGAAATGTTGGTTCAGACTTCATCAGCCTCATGGAACTTGACATGATTGATTTGCTTTCGCGGGCCACATAAAATGTTGTGGCGGGCCAAATCTGGCCCGCAGGCCTTGAGTTTGACACGCGTTATAAAGTATAAGGAAAGTATCCCTTAACATTGGAGACGTTGCGCTGTCGTGGCCCACGAGTGGAATACCAACCATCCCAGTTAAATGTCAAGCTCCTGGTCCTGAAGGTCACTGCGGCGGGGGAGGTTGGCGCTGGTCGTATGTCCACTGCGAAGATATACAATACAAAGAGTAACCTCCAAGTGGTGATTACCTGGAGGAAAAATGGGCTCAAAGTTCACGGATCACTCGGGCAGCCCGTCGTAATTCATCAGAGGCGGTGTCGCGCAATCGCCTCGGCAGGACAAATAAAATAGCGTCGCGGTTGAGAGTAAGATAATAGCCGCTAAAGCAAATCACTTATGGGTTTAAAATGGGTGTTGAGGGCATTACTGTTCCACTCTGGTCCTGTAGGTGGCGTTATTTTATTGTCAACTTTGTGGGCGGTACAGTATGTGCGCTGTGTCTGATATAGGTTGGGTCCGGAGGTTGCTAGTGGACCACCAGGAATTGCTAGCGGGCTCGTGGAGTTGCTGCTTGACTACTAAGTGATGCTAACAGACCACCAGGAGTTGCTAGCGGACCTCAAAGACATTTTAGTGGACCATCAAAAGTTGTGTTTTGTTATTTTTATACTGGATGTGTCGGGGCCCTTCAGGACACATGTCAGAGACCACAATAAAAGCAGCACACTTTTACTGAGAGAAAAGGGGCAATAAAAACACAGAGGGTCAGTGGATTCGGCCTGTGTCGTGAGTGAACATATGACATGAAAATAAGACTTACTTGTTTCACCAACACGACAAAATAAGCCAAAAAAAACCATACTCGGCCTCCTGGTTTTGATGACACCCTGTAGCCTCCAATAGGTCACCAAAAATCCTTACGGTTGACGTAAACGGGATGTAAGACGTGTAGACATAAGAATATGAATGGCTCGGACGGATCGCCAGGGGTGTTTTCATTTCGTCAGAGGTGCGCAGAGGTCACAGTTTTTGTTGGAAAGTCGCTCGGAATTCCGATTCCATAGCTGAGGATGAACGGCCAAGACTTTTCGATGGTGACATTACATCCACAAGGTAGATGAGGTCACAAGTTTTACAAAAGCTTCCAGTTGATAGCGTACCACCAAGAGTTGCTAGCACTATGCTAGGAGCTGCTCGCATTTGGTGACGGACTACAAGGATTACTAGCAGACGATCGAGAATTGCAAGCGGACTAATGGTGGTTGCGAGAGGACGAATAAAAATCAATAGCAGACCACCAGGAGTTGCTAGCGACCCTAAAGGACTCGCTAGCAGACAACAAGCAGTTGATAGTGGAATTGTTAGCAGACAATTGGAGTTGCTCACAAACCACCGGTGGCCCGCCAAGAGTTGCTAGCAGACTATTTGAGTCGCTAGCGAAACACAAAGAATTGCTAATGCGTGAGGACTTTGGAGCAGGCAAAGAAAAGTTGCTTGCGGACCACCGGGAGTTACTATTCCACTCTGAAGTCTAACTTAGTCCGGAGCCCTGACAAGGAGTCGTCTAATCAAATTCACAATCATGATCATATTTGTCCCAAATTTGATTTGTCCCGCTTTCTCTTTCATTTCATAATAAGCGCTTAAAGTCATGAGACAAAACACGTTGCATCGACCTCCCTTTCCCTGTTGTCGTTTTCATCCCTGGTGAGATGTTCTTTAAGGCGGGTGTTTATTTTCTATCCAAGCTTCGCTTGCCTCTGAATATAATGATGTGTCTGCTGCGCTTGCCTTTTTAGTTTCCCTGTGAAACTGCCCATGAAATAGACAAGTGGTCTCCGCAGAGAGAGAAGATTGAAGCACGACTGCGGGCAAATGATGGAAAGTGCAAAGTGTGAAATGATTTTATTTTTTTTTTTTTGCTTGTACAGTACTCTCATCAACGTTGATGTTCTTGCTGACATTTTAAGCCATCTTCTTAGACGCCGCTTCAGGGAGCACGGCTTACGTGACTCCATTTCAATTGTATTCTTAATAACTAAATCAAAACGTTATCGATTGTTTTGGGGGGTTTTCACCCCCATTTCCTATACGGCATACGTACAGCTCTCGCAGTCCGAGCCGGCAAATCCTTTAATAGCCATGATAGCGAGGAAAACAATTACATTTGTCATCAGGACGTTGAGTATTCTCAAGCAGCTGTGAGACTTGGTGAAGCAGCATGTGGCTCGTTGCCCGACGTTATTTTCGCACGCTATGATCCTTGCAAACAATTGTTTGTTTTGTGTCATTGTTTTATCCATTCAATGGCGACTCAGAGGAGCGAACGGCCAAACGTTTTCCCCCAAGATTACTCAAGTACAGTCAAACCTCGGTTTTCGTACTTAATCCGTTCCAGAAGACTGTTCGGAAACCGAAACCATGTTTCCCATTGAAATCAATGTAAAATGTTTTAATCCGTTCCAAGTCAAGAAAACAACTTTTTTAAATCACTTTTTTTTTACAATATCACACCATAAACTGTACAAATGTAATAGGAGAGCAGGTAATATGTAAAATACTGTACAAACAAACTGTAAAATACTTTATTTTAACCAATTTTAACATTAACATTTTAACATAAAAATTGAAGGAACATCTCTCTCTCTCTCTCTCTCTCTCTCTCTCTCTCTCTCGTTCTCTATCTGTCGTGGGACGTGCGCCTATCCCAGTTGTCAGCAGGCAGTAGGCGGGGCATTTCGGCATCCCGAACTTCTTCGCCTACACAGACACACGCACACCTGACTCATATTTCACGTTTTAATCTTTCTTAAATTCTATAGTTTTGCGCACTATTTTCGTCTTTTTTTCACCAAGTTCACCACTTCCACTTGCTTTCTTTGGTGCCATGATTAGGGGCTGATACACGATGCAAAAATAACAGTCCAATATTACGTAGTTCTCACCAAACACGTCTGCTTTTTAAAAAAAATTCTTAATCGAACAATACAAACTCGTCTGCTCACAAGCTGTTTCTGTATGATTATTGCATAATAATGAGACACCGGACACCAGAGTGTTCATTATGTGCCGCACGAGGCATGAAAAACTCGAAATTTTTGTTCGAAAGCCGAATTGTACGAGAACCGAGACGTCCGAAAACCGAGGTTTGACTGTAAATGAAACTGAGTGAGTGGAGCGCATTACTACCCAGCTCCGACCGCAGAGCCCATACAGCGAGCGGTTTACCAACCACGACACTAAGGAATGTCATACTTGTTATCAAGTGGAAACAACGTAATTGATAATCCATCCAATTAATCATCGATCAATCTTTTATCAATATTGAGCCTACCTTTGTTTTATCGGCCTCAAAGGATGATGTCGTCGAAGACTTAATACCAAAGCTCACGTGGTGCGCGGCAAAAGTCAATATCCCCTTGTGCACTGCATTATGCTTGCTGTCAATCAAACCGACTGATAAGAGAATGGAAATGCCCAAGATGAGACCTCTGGAAAATTGCCGGGGGTGCAAGTCAAAAGTGTCTGAACCACAGAATACGCGGATCATATTTTAGTCTCGACTCGGATGCCGTGCTACGGCCGCATTTGATGGTTCCGCTTAAAACGCGGAGTCATTTATGTCATTTATCTGTCGGGAATACTCATGCGGGCAAATTTTGGCAAAAAACAAGGCCTGAAATTCGACCAAAATGGCTTTTACAATCCAAAATGGCAGACTTCCTGTTCACCTGAGACTTATTTTGCGTGTTCCGGTATGATAGACACGTCCACCGAATGTGTGGCGATTCGTGAAAGAGGTGATGGGGATTATATATCTGGAACTGCACAGGCCCTTTTTTCATGGAAAAGGCAAATTAAAAACATTATTCTTTCTCAATCCTGCAAGACATTTTTGAGCTTCCTCCCAAATTTCTTGTCGGTGGGTGAAACTGGCGACAGGGGTTACATTTTTGTCTCACTTTTCGGGCCACCTCTTTTGTGGAATTCCTCTTTAAAATGGCTACTTCAGCCCCCAAAAAATCTCTCACTTCATCTTCACCTTCAGTCAAAGCCTTTTTTTTTTATGTTGACGTGTTCCCCCAATATTGTCTATCAGTGAAGCTCCAGATACATTTTTTTTTCCCCCCCTAATTTTCCAAGTCCACCGTTTTTGGGAATGTTGAGGCTCTCGAAAACGCGAGACTAAATAGCACTCAGCAGAGCTCCATCAAGGCCGAAGGAACAAATCAAAACAACGTGCCTCGCACTTCAGACTGTCTGCCCTGAAAGCTCAAATATGACGAGAAAACATTTTTACTTTTCGCATGAATACCAAGATTGCAAGGTTACAAGTGTATGTCATCGTGAGGCCGCTTGACGTTTAGTGTTAAGTATAAAAAACATAAAATAAAATAAAAATCTGTTGATGAAGCACTCAGTTGGCTGTCACCATAATCAATTGTCTGTGCAAATAAAATATCGCCACCTCAAAATGACTACCAGGGACTCATTTTTCTCTGCGATTTGGGGGAAAAGTCTACATTTCTCCTTTTTTTTTGTTTTTTTTAGCTTAGCAGAAGCCAGTCCAAAAGAAAAGCATTTATTGTGCCTGGCACATAGTGCACATAGTTTCCCAGTGAGGTGCCATTGTGGGAATGTGCTGGATGAAGATCAAAAAAACTCTCAGCATTACTTGCATCTCATTTGAAGAGAAAAAAAAAATACAGTGAAACTCCTCTACAATGAAATCATGTTTGGAGCAAGAAATTTTTCACAACAGGGGGTTTTTCACTGTAGCAAATTTGAAACAGGAACGTGGGAATGGTGTTAATGCATGAAGATTTTTTTCACACTAGGGGGTATTTTCACCCATGTAGATTTCGTTGTAGAGGAGTTTCACTGTAATAATAATGATGAAATGGAGCAAAAAGTGTTTAAACCAGGCAGAGTCGCCTCTGGGCTGGAGGCTTTGCCGTGTGATGGCGAATCGGGGCATGGTGGCACCATATCATGAATCCACAATCATGCGCGATATTGTGATTCAGCATTCAGCATTTCTTGCCATGTTGCCCATTTATGGATTAAGGATATGGATTTTTTCGCTTCCCCAACTCGGCCCCCAAAAAAGCACCCCCGTGGAACGTTAGGAAAAAAATGTGCAGTCGATTACTCTGAAGTGATTCCATTCAAGCAAATCAGCCGTGTTTCCAACAATGCTTCTTTTTTGTACGTGACCAAATGACAATCCAGCTCAGCCGGCGTCTTTTGCCATGCATGAATGATTTCATATGAAGCCTGGTTTCTTCTCGATTGTTCCTCGAGTGAAACTGAGGGCAAAGACAAAAAAAAAAAAAAAAATGGAGTTCTGCCGCTGCTAATTGGCCATATTGTCTGATTGTTACTTGCGTCTGAGACGTCAAACACCACGACGCAGCGCTTTGTTCTTTTGACACTTTATTCCATTGTCTCCTTCCCCGCCAGCTCCGGGCTGTTCGCGAGCTCGTCGAGAAAAGTCGAGTGTATTAGCTTTAATTAGCGAGGTAACGAGGTGAGATGCCACTTGTCACGCCGACGTGGCGAGGTCCTCGGGAGGATGCGGCAAAGCATTTTTTTTTTTGTCAGTGTGAGTAGATGAAAAACAGAAAGGGGATCTTTTTGTGCTGCCGAGTGTGTGTGTGTGTGTGTGCGTGTGTCATGCTGTGGGCTGTTTGGAATAATCAGATGCCACCGCCATGTTTGTCTTTCACCTCGCGAAGGGCAAGCATATGAGTCAAGCTCACACGGCGAGAATGGCGCGGGGAAGCATGCACAAGTAACACCCTTACGCTTCATTCCCGATGCCATGTGTGTGTTTACTTCACGACTTGGGGGCTCACTTGCGACTCGCACCTCGGTGACTTTGTCCCATCTCTGGTAAATCCAAGACCCGAGTAAATTTCCCGAACCCGCTAAATCGAGTCAATGAACCGATACAACAGAATCATTCCGAGTCAGCTGCAGTCAGAGAACCGATACGATGGAATCAACTGAGTTTTGGGTGAATCCAGTAATAGAGTCAATCAATCGGTCACACCAATTAAAACAGTTCATCAATACTACCTTTACTCATTTTGAATCGTATATTTTACAAAGAGACTATAAACTCTTATCAGTGAACCATCCATTTTGGGATCCGCTCTATACTCAGAAGGGTCACGGGGGCTGCTGGAGCCTCTCCCAGCCGTGTTTGGGCAGTAGGCGGGGGACACCCTGAACCGGTTGCCAGCCAATCGCGGGGCACACACAGACCAACAACCATCCACTCACACTGAGGGATAATTTCGAGTGTTCCATTAACCTGCCATGCATGTTTTTGGAATGTGGGAGGAAACCGGAGTACCCGGAGAAAACCCACGCAGGCATGGGGAGAACATGCAAACTCCACAGGCCAAGGTGTGAAGCCTCCTATTTGACACAACCGAATCACTGACTGTGTGTTTTTTGTTGTTGTTGATAATTCCAAGTCCGAATTGTGTCAGTGAACTGTTAGCACCGAATCGTCCGATGAAGTCCAGTATGCTAACCGAAGCCAGTGAATCGTTTTACAATTGAATGATCAAAGTCTGCCTAACTTGAGTCAGTAAACCAATACAATGGAATCACGTGAAATCCGGGTTGTCGCCAGTGACCCCGTTTAAGCCAGTGAACATATGCAACCGGTGCCAATTGCCAATGAAGTAACTCAGCCAAGTCTGCAGCATTTCCAGGAACTCGACTAATTGGAGTCAGTGAAGTAGTAAGGCCAAATTATCAGAGTCCGTGGTAACATTTTACCTTCATGTATGAAATACTGAATGAAGCGTTCAATAAAGCGGCGCTTCCGCGCTGAGCCCAGGATTTAATGCCCCCCTTGCAGTGGCTCTCAAGGTCAAAAGGGTTGCAGGCGGCTCTTCAAGATGGCAATCGAGCTTCCAGGAAAGGCGCTTATGGATTTTTAAATTTTTTTTTTTACCCTCTTTTAGAAATCTCTTGAAGGTGTCTCGCCTGAGAGAAGAAGCTTAAGATGAAGATGGAATATCATCGCCGTGGGACTCCCCAATCTGCTTTAGTCATTCCGTGACCCACATTTGCACACCGGGATTGGCTTTATTTTTAGCTTTAAAAAAAAAAAAAAAGGGGGCTGTGCGTGTGTTTGAGCAAAAGTTGAGGTGTACTCTTCAATAAAAAAAAATAATAATAATTCAAAATTCAGGAAGAGTTCAGGATCTTCTGATGTACTGCTAAACAAATTTCGCAATGTGGCGGCTTTGATGAAACGGAGTTTGAAGGGAATTGGAAAACCGTCTGACTTCCCACCAGTAGGAATCTTTACATTCCGCCCGAGCACCACCAAATTGGCCCTAAAATCAGAATCAGAATCAAGAATCAGAATCATCTTTATTGGCCAAGTATGTAGAACACACAAGGAATTTGACTCCGGTATAACACCAACAACCTTCAAATCAAAATGGCAGACCTCCTGTCTCACATGCTGCATGGCTTCTTGAGACATTTTTAATTGGGTCGACTCATGACAGAAATGGTGACTAAAGTTCATTTTGCTGACTGAAACTGGTACTGGGTGTTAATATCATTGTCATCCTATATCAAGGTGATGCTTTAAGATAAGATAAGAAAACCTTGATTTGTCTCACAATGGAGACATTCCCAATTTACAGCAGCAAAATTATGAACGGGAGAAAGTAGAAGACAAAAAGTTTGGGTCAAATTTAAAGACGGAAATGCCCCCAAATGTATCGTGAAAAATCAGCTTGCAAAATCCTAGAAGCAAGCGGACCGTGACTCTTTGTCAAGCGCAGGAACCATGAAAAAAAAATAATAATTTAAGAAGAAGGTCAGACAATCTGACTGGCTGCATCCGGCGTAGCTCGCGGTGACGATCAATTTCGGAGGGCATGACTTTTTCGCTCGCTGCCAAATAATCCCTTTAACCTACTTTCAACCTCACCGCAATTTCATTTCCCGACTGCTGAGCGCACTTTCGACGTCCCCATTTTTCACGCTGCTTTTTTGGGAAAATATGTTTTCCAACACTTCTATTCGCTTCGTTTCATTGCTTTTAACTCCACTGCAAATAACTGGAGCCAAGTCACAGCTGCAGGATCGCACTGTTTCTCAAAGTGGGGAACTGCGAGACTCCTACTGGTCCACGAGCCACTCCTAGCGGTCAACTACAAACCCCCCCCCCCCCGTCTCGTATCCATTGCTAGTAGTCTGCTAGCAACTTGTGGACCGCTAACAACTCCTGGTCATCTCTCCGGTAGCAACTTCTGATAGTTCTACTCCCAATGGGCTGCTTCCAATTTCTGGAGGTCTACCTCCAGAAGTTCCTTCCATGGTTGGTTACAATGGTTGATTTTTCTCGAAGAACACTGATATACAGTGGTAACTCTACTTACGAACGTCTGTTCATACGACATTTTCAAGTTACAAACGCTTCAACAGCAAAATATTGCCTCTTGTTACGAAAGAAATTTCAGATACGGAAGGTGAAAAATACAGTACAGGCTGCTACTCGCAGCTCCGACTTTCCCGGACGCAACATACTTCTAGCGGCTCTGCCATTGGCTATTCCCGAACATCATCCTGGCATCCCATTGGCTAAGAGGGACCTCGACCGAATGCGTGCAGTTAGATAAATAGATCGCGATGTGTGGATGCAGCGTCCTCGTCATTTGCCACTCGGGCCATGAGGCGTTCCGATAGTTTGACGTAAACGTGAATCACCCAGAAAAAGTGTTCACCAATCGGGCGGTCGCTCACTATGCTGATATTTGGCTTGGACATTTTCGAAGGATTGTTAAAAGCCCACAAAAGCAAACGTCCTTGGATGAGTTCTTTACAAAACGCCAGGCATAAACCACTTCTGAGAGAGAAAGTGAACTAAAGAGGGCAAAAAACGATGAGGACGAAAAGTTAAATGACCATCATTTATATTCTTGACTGCATGTTTTTTACATGATGCACAACTCTCATTTATTGCGCAATCATCTCATTGTAACATGTATTTGTTACATATTTTGATGCATTTTTATGTTTCATAAAACATTTATGTCTGAAATTTTGCCGGGCTCGGAACGGTTTAGGGCATTTACATGGAAAACGCGTTTCTACTTACCACATTTTCTAGTTAAGAAATTTCTTCCAGAACTAATTAATTTTGTAAGAAGAACAAACTTGTCGGATGAACGTGGTTCATTGTTGTTGCTGTTTTGGCATCGCGTGCAGGTAAGTAGAAACGCGTTTTCCATGTAAATGCCCTAATCCGTTCCGAGCAGGAAAGCATCTTGAGTGCTGCGAGGTTCGAGGAGGTTTTACGTGCGTAATAAGCAGCGGCTCATGACTAGCCGGCTAATGTTGATGACCAAAGAGAGCGGGGAGATGAACATCTGGCTCTTTTAACTGTTTGTGCATGCTGGCGTTTTAATATCAAGCCTATTATGGTCACGGACTCGATGGTGATTTACTGTTATATTCTGGCGTTGCTGATGAACCATTATGAGCGGGTACTTAGCAAAATCAACTTGAAAAAAAGTCTGCATTTTAGAAAGAATTTGACGTCGTATTGCCAGTGCCGTTTTCACATGCCGTGAGGTGTACAGGAATGACTGCTCCCAGCCCAGCTCAAATGGATCTTTGATTTCTCGAGGGTGGCTTTCTTTGTAACGGATCCTAGAAATCAGGGCACTCATGCGTTTTGATCGTCAATAATGGGAAGTGTGGCCTAAACACCAAACAAGATATAAATGCATGATTTGCGCTATTATTGCCCTAAACTAATTGCCGTAACATTTCCGCATCACCCAAAAAAATGTACACTTGTCTGTATCTGAAGAAAACATGTATTCAAGATGCCGTTTCAATTTAAAAAGAGAATAAAACATGACATGGATGCTTCTTTAAATCCAGATATAGCTCTGCAAACAAACCGAAGAGACGCACAGGACAAGGGGGAGGCATAAAATACACAGCAATAAAAAAAAAAAAATAAAAAACGAAAAGAAAAAACCAATCCTCACAAAGGCAACATTGTGTTGTTGACATGCAGCAAAAGAGGACTTCCAGGGGAGCTTCATCGAATCCCGGGCGAGGCTGTCGAGACCCGAATACAAACGTGAAGACCGAGACAGCGCTGTGTTGCTTCGGCGCCACGTACACGCAAGTAACAACGCATTTGTCAGCAGGCAGCGCGCTCTCTCCCGAGGCCCGTGTTGTCGGGGAAGGGCTGCGGATGGGACAAATAATCAATCACGCCGCACAACAGCCCGAGGAGAAGCACAATCGGTCCAGAAATCTTCCCGACGCGTCAATGTAGCCCCGTTTTGAGCTCGGCAAACTTTCTTTGATCAAAGTCAGAAGGTTACCACAAAGTAGCCTAGCGTAGCCTAGCATAGCGTAGCCTAGCATAGCCTAGCGTAGCCTGGCATTTTGGCCACGGATTTCAGATCCGGGATTGTCTTTTTCTTCCTGTTGCGATTCGTCAGACAAGAAAGCGGCCTGCCATGCGCTGTCTTGACCAAAAAATCGTACTTTCGATTTAGTAGTCGGTACTGAAAATGTGTTTTTTCTTCAACAAGTCACACATTATCCTGACAAAAGTTTTTTTATTTTGGTCAAATTTGTAAGCAAAGTTAACCCTAACCCTCTTTTTGACTTGAGTGAAGATTAGCAGCAAGCGCCGAAGAAACGAAAAAAAATAAACGTTCCATCTTTTTCCTTGCTGCGATGTAGTGTCGGAAGCGGCATATCACGCACCGTCTTGACGAAAAGAATTATATTCCCGCGTTTTGCGCGCACCGTGCCGTTTTCCCCGCATTTGTGTACAAGGCGTCATCTTTTGGTGCACTGTCACGAAGGATCAATCGTACGCTCTCGATTTTGAAAGGCCGCCACAGGTACGAAGTGAGGATTAGTGCACATGTTGACTTTTTTCTCCCTCCTGAGCTCAGCACGGAAGCAAGCGGCACATCGTCTTGATTAAAGAATACGCGAAACATGATTTCATCGGTTTAATCGCGTGACGGCAGCCCAACGCACGTTTTGCTTCGCAGATTTGTGTACCGCTTGTGTTATTCGATCATGTTTTTTTCTCCATTTTGAGGTGTAGTCGCAAACAGAATCTCATTTCCATTCCATCGTTTGCTCTTATGCTGACAGATTTCTCCAATTTTTTATTTTTTTTATCGGAGTCTAGCAAGGAAACAAAGACTAGAATAACCAAGGCTACGCGGTTGTTTTTAAAAGGACTTCGTGGGTGCCTGATGTGAGGACTCGGAGGCTTGTTGTCGTGTGCCGGGTCCCTGCGGAAATTCTGCCGGTGTCGTTGCCAGTTACGAGCGCGCGAGTCTTTTGTGTCTCCACAAAGCAGCCGTGCAAGCCTGGAGAGCGGTGGAGCGCGTCACATTTGTCAAGTCTGCCTTTCGCGCTTTTCTTTGTTCTTTGCCAGGATGCAGCCGGACGTATCCAATGACTGACTCCCCTTTGAAAAAAAACAAAACAAAAAACGCTAGACAGGTCAGGAGAATCTCATCAAATAAATAATTTGGTCGGGGGGTAGCGCCGTGATCTCTTTTACACAAACAAATAAATTGAATTTCTTCTGACTTTTCTCACCTGGGAGATGAAGAGAGATTTCCCTGTGCTGTCAAAGGCTCATCTGAACAAATCCAAGTGAAAGACTCCAAAAGTGAAATTATGTTTGCCGAAAAGTTTCAATCTGACGTAGATCGGTGGAATAAAATGAATCTTAAAGCTGAACATAATGAGTACAGTGAAACTCCTCTACAACGAAATCATGTTTGCAGCAAGACATTTTTCACAACAGGGGGTTTTTCACTGTAGCAAATTTGAAACAGGAAAGTGGGAATGGTGTTAATGCATGAAGATTTTTTCACACTAGGGGGTATTTTCACCCATGTAGATTTCGTTGTAGAGGAGTTTCACTGTAATAACAACAACCAAAAAAAAACAGTTAACGTGACTTCACCTGACTTTTTTTTTTTTTTTTGCTCCTTTTCTGTGCGGAAAAAGCCAAATAAAAAGCAAGCAAAAAGTTGACTCTTTAATTCTTATCGAATTGAGGTCTTGCACGATGTAGCATCATTTTGTGCCATGTCCTGCAATTTTTTTTTTTTGCAACGTGACTTGTGAAAAGATTTTTACCAAAAATAAATAAATAAAAATGTTTGGACAATGTGAAGAAAAATAAAGACAATTCAACAATTTTGAACTTAACCAGATGGCACTGAACCGAGGTGACTTAGAGGAAGGTCATTTTTTTTTTCGGAATTCGTGTTAAAAAAAAAAAAAAATTTAAAACATCGTTGGAGAATTCCTGCTTTTGCAGGGCTTTTATTTCATGCTCTTTTTTTAAAAACTCATTTAAACATTTACTGAAGCTAGCTGTGCTTGTCCTCGAAATGCACGACACCGGTGAGGCGACCATGTCGCTCAAACAACGTAAAACCGATGAAAGGTTTTTTGTTCACGACAAATTAGACGTGGGTGTCTTTCATCTCATCCAGCGCGGCACTGATCAATCCTTCTCTCTTCTTGTTTTTCTTCTTCTTCTCTTGATCATATTGACAAATGAGTCACACAGCAAAGCAAAGAGGAACGTCGTCAGGATGGACCTCGGTGGACGAATCCGGTGAGCTCTGCTTGTACCAACACTTTCGGTACAGCACAGCGGATCTAACAAGTCTACACACCCCTGTATAATTGCCAAGTGTTTGGAACGGCTGAACTTTATTTGGGGTTAATCAAAGGCACTGGTCAGTGGTCCACGACCGCCGGTCCGCGGGACCACTTGGTACCAGGCCGCACAGAGAGCGAGATCGGCGGCTTCTCCTTTCTCCTCCCCTTTGCTTTCATTCTTCCCCCTCATCCTTTTACTCGTCTCTCAAATCTTGACTGCCTCTTTTGTTTGTTTTGGAGTAGACAGCTGGTAATATGAAACACACAAATTAGGTGGAGGTACATCCGTCTGCGTTAAGGCTCATTACGCGTCACGACAGATCCTTCCAAACATTTTAATTGTGGCTTTTATGCTAATTTATGTCTCATTACTTTTATTCACAGACTCCATTAGAGTAGTTTCCTGTGATTACTTTCATTTTTTTTTCCTACCCTCCCCCTGCAGTCCTTTCTGCTCTCACTTTACCCCCCTTTCCCCCCCCCCCTTCAAAAAAATAATTAAAAAAATGTTTTAGTGCTCTAAAGGGCCAGCTTTCATCTCCGCTGGATTAAGGAGCTTTTAGGACAATTTAGAGGGGAAAAGTTTAAGCATAAAAGTATCAAAAACAAAGACAGCCTGTCAGTGATAATGCTCATTTTGCGACCGCGAGTTTTAATCTTTTGGCAGGATGCAATCTCTGTGATATCTGGACATTTCTTTTTTTTCTTTTTTTTTTTTTTGCTCTTGAAAGCACAAAGGAGGTTCTGTCAACTGAGCTCACTAAAAACTAATCAACAGGGTAAAACATGACAAATGCTCACTCGTTGAACCTAAACCTTAATTCATAAGCATTACTGAATCAATGACTGTATTACATATTAGACAATTGTTATTATTATGATGAAATGTGCTGATGGGCTGGACAAAAAAATGAGGGCAGATTCGGAATGCATGCAAAAAAAAAAAACATTCAGAAAAACTTGATTTAAAAAACTGATTTTTAATAAACCCCAAAAGTACACATCTGTTGACCAGTAAAATGTTCATTCGAGTCAAAATGGAGTCCTTGTTTGTCCAAATTGTCCCCGCTGTTTTCGAAAATGCGAGCGCTATCTCCTGGTTTAAATTGTTCATGGAGAAGATTTTGTGTCAAATAAAAAGCCAATTTTCTGTTAATGAATGAGATTCCTTTTTGTTTGGTTGCAATCTAGTTGCCGCTAAAAGTTGGAAAACCTCCCCCCCCAAAAAAAGAAAAGAGTTACATCTGTATCTTTTTCTTCTGGGTGTAAATTTAGTTTTTGTTTTCAGGGTGATGATAAATTAGTGATTTCTCACAGGGTTTGTTTTTTGTTTCCTTCTCACAAATGATGGTTCTTCAGTGTTTGCACTTCTAGTTAGAATGTCACACGCACGTACGCACGCGCAGGCGACGTTGAATATCCGGATTGTCAAGCAATAAATCACAGTTCAAAGTAAACAGAGGATTATATGAGTAACGTCGCAATAAGTGAGTTATTTATTGCTATTCGTGTAGAGCCGCCGTAATATTAAACAGGGTGGCCTCTATCCCGCTGAGGAGCAAACAATGGGCTCTGTCGGCGAAGATAGAAAAGTGCGCGTTCACGTCAGAGTTCGTCAGGGTTGGTTCAAGGTCCCAAATGTTTGCAAGACGTTCGCCAACAATTGTCGTGATTTTTCTTTACAACATGTTCTTAATTTCCTTGCGAGAAGAAAAGTACCGGTGAACATCTGGCGACCATTCGGCAAACAATTGCAACCTGAATCCTTCCCTGCCTTCAAAAACACAATTGTTCGTCGCTCAGTGGGATCGGGGCTTTAGTAAATAATCTTCAAAAGAGAGGCTTCAAACTGTGCCACTCAGCGATAGCTTACTGGCAAACTAAACATGAAACAGACATTTACATGGTGTGTATTTAAAACTACATACCCTCTGCTAGCTTAATGTTAGCATACAATGGGGAAAACGCCATAGGCTAACAGCTAGCACCCATGTGGCCGTTTTGCTAACCTTGAAGCAATGGCTAGCCGAACACCAACGGTGAGCAACACAAATAATCTCACACTGTTCTCATATAGTCTTGATCCACTGCAAAGAACATCTAAAAGTCCTGCCGTACTGAAAAGCCGGGAGAGGAGCGTAAGTGGTTAGCTCTTGGCCAGTCTGGTCAATTGTCGAGTCTTCCTCAAATTTTTGTTTACGTCCTCATTAGCCAGTTAGGACTACATCTACACTAGTGCCGCGGTCATGAGCATGGATGTATGTCTTGCCTCCCGGGCTCTGCTTGTCATGGCAGCACTCATATCTTCTCATTTATATCACGGTTATGCATTTGGTCGACATAATTACAGGAAGTCATCCAGCTCTTAAACCTAATGGACATGCAACGGCCTCCATATGGTCAAAGTCGGTCTGGCAAAATGGAGCATGCCTCGCACTGATGCAACAGTGCAATTTGCCCTTTTTAAAATGCAAAGAAATATGCAGATGGGGAAGAACCATAATTTGAAATCACGGGAGGCAATAACAGAGCTCACGCTTTTTCTTCTTTAATCAAAGTAAAATGTTGAATTTCCAGGAAATGGGAATAAGTGAGGTTGTGCAGCAAAGTGGGCTTTTTGGAGCCACAATTACACAGTATGCGCTCCCAACGGCTACAAATGGCAATATCCAATTTCGATACGTCTGTCTGTCGATCAGAGGCCACGTTTTTCAATCAGTGCGTCGACAACTTCTGGGATACCGTCTGGCAAAAAACAGCTAGCGGGTTTAATATGAGGATTGCTCTTTCTTAAGATGACACGAAAGGTAAGATAAAAATGTCATATTTTTTGTTTGGGGATGAATGGCGTTTTTCTTTGGATTAGTGTGTTCTTCAAAGACATTCTAAGGCCAACATTGTTGAGTGAAAAGGTTCACGCTAGCCACTACCGCTAACCGTATCCTGAAAGCTAGGCCTGTATTCCCACCACCGAAAATCAGGGAAACCTGGAACAAACGCTTTGACAATCCCGTGGTATCAAACTGCAGGTTGGGGAGTTGGGAGCTGGCGGCTAGCAAACGACGTGGCAGATGCTGAATCACTGTCCTGCGCAACTGCCTCATTTTTCAAGCATTTTTTTTTTTTTTCACTTTGAGAGAGTTCCCTGCCGAGTCATCCTGGCGTCAACCTCATCAGTTAGCCAAAGGTTATCTGTCTGCCTCATCTCGCCGAGCCTGGAGTGATGTCTGACAAACGCCAACTTCATAGAAAGCAGTAGAGGAGGCCCCGAAGATGCCGAAGACATTTTCCCCGCCAGCGAGAATATCAATACTGTCAACAACAAAACAAAAAAAAGGAGAATTGTTTGGGCGGACTGACAACCGCGCTGCTGGGTGAACATTGACACCATAGTTAGTACACGTGTGGATGTGTCGAACGTGCGACCTCCCATCAAGCCTGCTCGACCACACGCTGTCACCTACTGCGCTACGCCCGACGAATAACAGTATGTTTCGTTCCGCGGGAAAGAGCAATGACAGGAGATGTCGCAGTGTTATTTTTGTCCCCCTTCACTTTTTCTTTTTTTTTTTTTTACCTTCTTAATGATTCATTTCTTTTCCTCCTGCGACAGGTAACTTGTTCGGGCGTCAATTTTTTTTTTTTTTTTCTTTGCAGTTGAAAATCTTTGAATTTGGTTAACCAGTGAGCACCAAACTTGTTAGCATGCACGCCCTCCTTTGAGATTATAAAAACACACCTTACTTTAATGAACTCACAGCTGACTAACAAGCTTCACATCTTATCATCAGTCTTTTGATTCAAAAGTAACCAATAAATATTGTTATTATAGTTACAAGTCTTACAGACAAAGTTGTTGCTCGATCAAAACACAGTAAGAGAGCCCCTGATTAACATGCTAACTTGTCAGCTGACACCTTCTATTATCTTGTCAATAAAGTCACTTTTAACTGTAAGAAAACAGTTTTTTTTTTTTTAATCTGTTGAAAATCTTAGAGTCTAAGTTAGATTGCTAACCAGGGAGCGGCCACCAGATAGCTAACCTTCCACATTGTTTGGCTTCGCATATAAAGTCACTTTGCGAACCCGCAAGTGGCTAATTAGCAAGCTTCCAGTTCCCTTAATTTATCTGAAGTTTTCCGAATCCGAACGTAACCTTTCCCATCCCGTCCGTGATGTATTCCTTCAAGGCAAAAACCATCTTGTATCTTCCTATCAGACTCACTTTTAATGATATCAAACTCTTGCATTGAATTATCACGCTAACCTGCCTACCTTCATTGGAGAAAAAAAATCTTACTTCTAACGAGACCCTTTCAAACGAGTGATGTTCATTCTCGCTTGCCGTCATCCTGCTTGTCCTACGCTGTCACTTCCACTTTTCTGCACTGTCACAGTCCTTTTTCAACATTCTGACATCATTACATCCGTCCTATTATCCTTGCACTAGCTAATCAGCCACTGTAAACCTTCATGTTCCTCTGACACGTTTCCATTGCGACTTCAGCCGTGTGGATTCATATTTTAATCATGTCTCAGTCCCCAAATGTCGGAGCTAAGATGTCAGCTTCACAATACGAAGAGCTGGCAGACGTCAGCTTGCGAGCGACTGGTTGCTGCCAAAGCAACCGCATGCTTAAGGCATCCGCTCAAGGCTGCAGACCAAACAATCCCTGGCGATGCTCCCCTCAGTGACTTGTCTCCAGCCACATCACCATGCATGTCTCTCTGCAGACATGCCTAGGACTCTTAGAATTCCACGGACACTTGCCCATGACCTTCAGCAAACACCTGACAGGTGGTCCCTGGAAACCTCATTTGTGTGTGCTACCAGTAAACAACTAATGAAGAGGCAGGAAGATACAGTGAGAGTGTATTTAAACCGTGAAGGAAGATGTCAAGTGATTTCCCGTGATAGCTTGCAAGTTAGCCGCTGTCTGGTTAGCAAGGGACTTTTAACAATATGAATTGCTTTCCTGTAATTAAAAATGAGTTAATTAATGTGAAAAACGGACATGCTTTTAATCTTGAAGGTAGATGAGAGGCCATTTGGCAGGTAAGCTTGCTAATCTATCTATCTATCGATCTATCTCGCTATCTCGCTAGCTAGCGAGATAGCGAGATAGTTCTAGCTAGATAGCTAGATCTAGCTATCCATCTCGCTATCTAGCTAGCTAGATCTAGCTAGATAGCGAGATAGATAGATAGATGATAGATAGATAGATTTCTAGTTTGATCGGATCCGTAGTTTTTGGTGTCAGACTTTCAACAGGAATGAACATGTTCTTTTTCAAGAAAAAAAAAAACATGACTACTTCCGAACTCCAAATTGATCTGCGTTTATAATTTAAGTCTCACAAGGCATTTGCGATTTCTATGTACTGAAATGCTGAAAAGCTGGACGGTTCCCCAGTCGAGTGCATTTTAGGTTCATCTTGAAATGTCACTTGAAAGCCCAATGTCCTGAAGTTTTTGTGACTAATGTACGTAGTGGCCAGCATGATGGTAAAGTAAAACCACCACGAGTGACTTCATTCACCATTCGTCAAATCCGTGCAGAAATGTGACCAGACTGGTCCTGGCGCTAATGACAGTCATGGCTGACAAATTCACATCGCGCTCCCCCGGCATCTGTGGCTTCCTCTTTGGGCGGCAAATTTGTCACGGTTGATTGCTTCGGTAGCGCCATTTAGCAGCCATCTCGATCCTCCCTCCCCTTTACACGAAAATCCATTTCCAGACCCCTTACTGACACATCATCGAAAAGTGCAAGGGTTTCCCAGGAGAGGCTTCGGGAAGAAGGGTCTCGTTTGACATTTTTCTTCTTCCGGCGAGATTCATGACGTTTTTGTACCGTATGTTTCTCCCTGTGCACACATCACAGTGGGAGGTGTTATGTGTGAGAGAGCGAGAGAGATACTTCGACAAACCTTGTAATCCTAAATCCTTCTGGAAGAGAAAAATAGTCTCTCAAAGGCGACAGCTGCTGTCTGCTTAATAAAAAAAAAAAAAATGAAGAAGAAGAGGAAGAAATGGTACCGGGAAAAAATCACGTTGGCACGTCTAAGAAAGTGTGACGCTGCTAAGAGGAAAAACAAAGGCGGGAATGGGCTTTGGGTGTCGAGAGACAGAAGCGGTCGTGATAGCGACAGCCGTTGATTGTTTTCGCCGCTGAAAATAATGACAAGAGCCTGACACAGAAATGTCATCCCGCATTTGAAACCGGTGGCAATCTCGAAGCGACAGTCTGACGATTTCAGTTCCACGAGGAAGCCTTGGGAGACAAATATATAAAAACAGTCTAACCCAAAACCTTTTGAAACAGAAAAAAAGCCAAAATAAAAACATATTTCTTGTAAATTTACCAGAACAGGCTGCTCCATATGATCAGATGATGTCTTTGTGATGCAGTATTTCGCGCATTCTCACGCGCTACATTCCAAGTCGCTCAGCAGTCGGATATCTGTGATCACATTTATAAATCTGTAAAATATTATATGCTCGAGATCATATGAAGACATGATGCTAACTGTGAAAGCAACTGTTCTAGACTTGGTGAAGCGACACACGGACGGACGGCTCCAAAGCTTATTCAGAGCCTGCATTCGTCCTGTCCAGTGCTGCAGATTGGCCAGTGTGTGTTTTCAAGATGTGCGTTTTTAGGGCTTAGCGTTTCTACCAGTACGATACTGACCAAACTGATTCGCGCATCTTGACGGTAAAAAGTGAAAAGAAAACAATGGCAACAAAATAATATAACGAGGTTTTGTAGAGAGTAGACATTCCGGTTAGCTTAGCCTAACAGCTTACGATAGTAGCATAATGTTAGCCTTCGGTGAATGAGCTCACAACAGCATGGAATTATTTTACGGCTAAGGTATCTTGAACCATGAGATGCTATGCCCTCTTGATTTTTGATGGATTCGCCTCATAATGCAGACGTGTAAATTTATCCGGACATCCGTGTTAGCAAGTGTGCTTTTTGCGTTGTGACTCAGTCTTTCAAACTGTACAACATTGAAAAGACAGAGCATCTTACCGGTAACGGAAAAAGAAAGTGACCTATTATTCTTCTGTATGCAAGATGCTGTCGCTAGCCTTGTTAACTTAGCTCACCATGGACAGTAACTAGACCTTAGTCGCAAAATGTTAGCCTTTTGCGCAATGAGCTAACGGCTGAGCATTATTTGACCTTGGCTAAATTACCTCGGAAGAGACAAAGCGATGCCTGGTTTTGGAGGTGGCGGATTTGCGTTGACGGTTCTGGCTGATACCAAACTCTCTCCCGCCCTTTTCAATTTGCTTTTTTTTTTTTTTAAACGTCACTGCGCAGTGCTCCCAACCTCGTTCCTTATCAATGAGATGCAGCTTCAGTAAACAGCGTGTGTAATTCCGCGGCAATCGGCGTTGGGGCTGCGGCAGCGATAAGCGGATGTTTGTGGCTAACTTTGCGGATTCACCTCGCTGGAAGACGGCAAACACGATACGTCTCGGCAAGTGGCTTTCCCAAAAGCGTTTAGAAGCGCATAAATTAAACACTCACTTATCCTCGCGTCTCTCATTTGCATACGCCGTCGTAAATACTGCCTGACTACCGTTACCTGGCACGTTTTGGGGGCCAGGTGGAGACGCTAATGTGCCATTAAAACTTCAGCGGGCTCCCGAGCGGTGATTTTCATTCTGATTGAAAGGCTGGTGAGAGTCTTTAAGATGCACCAACCCCCTCACCATCACCACCAGCCTTTTCTGTTGAAAATGATTGACGACGCAAGCATCCAAGCGACGATTTGCGGGCTGACGGATTGAGGCCGAGTGAACCGCTCGACAGCTTGTTTATGTTTGTATTTTGCTCGTTTTTCTTCATTAACGCCCGCCAGTCAGTCGCAGGGGCACAAATACGGACGAGCAGACCTTCACATCCACACAGTCACCGAGTGGGAGCCGTTTTCCCGAGCGTACCGCTACGCCATCAGCGACCCTCAGGGAAAATGTTCCATTTGATATCGGGTTGACTTACTCGTCGGAGTGGTATTTCACTCGTCATTCACGTTACACCGTATGCCAGACAAAAAGGGAAGCATGGCATGTCAATCACAATGAGGATGATGTTATTTTGTTGTCATTTTCAAGGTTGACACCGCGGCGTGTTGGTTGAAATAAGCGGCAGACAAAGGTCACTCGTCATTCCGGGAAGATGTTCTTTCACATTGCGGCGCACGTCACGTGTGATTGATGCCCTTTCTCCCTTTTCCTCCGATGTCCTCCTCCATCGTGAATGACTGAGTCTGTTTTTTTTTAGTTTTTCGTCATTGAAGAAACACGTGCCGGCATCGAGCGGGCCTTTGCTCTCGCCGTTTGTTGAATTGTTTTGGTGGATCAGCCAAAGTCCACCTTTGAATTATTGGAATTTTTAGTCTTCAATTTCCAATTTAATTGAAAAAAATAATAAGAATACATTTCGGTGGAATTGTTCTTCAGATTCATGGCATTTTCCATTCCTTTCAATCGAGTTACAGTTGTATCGCGAGGCACCGCTGGGAGAGGTTCACTACATTTCCATTCACTTCCATGTGCATTATTGCCAGTATTATTCATGCCTGCCCCATTATTCCTCCGCATCCATTATGCATGATTTAATTTGAGCCGTTTTTGCGGTACGGTGGTCGCAGGGCATCGAGCTCTATTGTGTAAAAAAAAAAAAAAGCAGGCGCCGTGTGAGCAATGATTCCAAATGAAACATTGAGCGAGCTTACTACGCGGCTCGGTAGTCAGGGAGCAGGAACGCGGCCCGTCCGCACTCGCGCCCAAACCGCACGGTCATGTAAATGGAGTCTGCGCTGAGGTCGCCCGCTATTTCGGGAGCAGACAGGCTGACTCCGAAGGAAATGACAGACTAGCACTGGGGAGACGGACGCTCGCTTTTCAGGCGTCTCCGCGGCGATCCATGTGCGGACGGCATGGAGGAAAAAGTGGAGGGGAACGTGTGTGCAGAGTTTACTGGGAGTTCAAACCCAAAAACAAATGTCGCAGACTCCCAACGTAGAACATGGGGGCTGGGATGGGGGACGGGGGGGTAGCACCATGCAGTTCCATAACCAATGACATAAAAAATGCAATTTTGAATCGACGGGCACTCATGCAAAATGCATGCTCTTAATACAGTATATTTCAGTTTTGATTGGTTCATTTTTCACTGCATGTAGAAAATATCCATGATCCTAACGCAACACAAGATTTGAAAGAAACAACAAAATAGCCAAACACTGTAAAAAAAATAATAATAATTCCAGTGCGAACTACGGAGGGTTGTCTTGCACAAATAAAAATTTTCAAGGATGGCACAAATCTACTGAACAAGAAAAATCTGCCATTTCGTCGTGAATATTACAACTACACTGTATTAGATTTTTTTTTTTTTCTTCAGACAACGAGCACAGTTTTTTTCACTGAAAGGTGGAAGTATCATTTCTAAAAATAATTCATTCATTCATTAATTTTACGATCCGCTTTATCCTCACTGGAGCCTATCCCAGCTGTCTTCGGGAAGTGGGCAGGGGACACCCTGAACCGGTTGCCAGCCAATCGCAGGGCACACAGAGACGAACAACCATCCATGCTCACACTCATACCTAGGGACAATTTAGAGTGTTCAATCAGCCTGCCATGCATGATTTTTGGAATGTGGGAGGAAACCGGAGTACCCGGAGAAAACCCACGCAGGCCCAGGGAGAACATGCAAACTCCACACAGGGAGGCCGGAGCCAGATTTGAACCCGGTACCTCAGCACTGTGAAGCCGACGTGCTAACCACTGGCCTACCGGGCCGCCTCATTTCTAAAAATAATTAAAAAATAAATTTAAAAAAGTAAAAACTTTTGTGCATTTGCATACTTCTTCGACCGTACTCTAAATTTTTTTTTTTTTGGCCCAATATTTGTTCATATTTTTGATTTTCCCATTTTTACAGGATCCCCACCCCATTCCCACCGCTTGTCGTGAAAATGTTTAGCAGCTTTTTTTTTTAATTTAATGTATTTAATACATTTGTTTTAATCTAATAGGTCAGCAATGCAGAGTCAAGCATCTGAATCTCTTTTATGCCAATTTATTTATTTATGCCAATTTATTTATTTATTATCAGTGCTGGGGTGCCCACGTGAGGCGCTTGGTCCATTCAAGTCATTATTTAAATCAATTTACCACAAATTGCAACACTCTCTTGACGTGCTACATCTTATTAAACAGCCTCCAAGATCACAAAGAGCACGCTTTTAACATCAACCTTAATCCATGTGAGAATTTCTGGTACCGTTTTTTTTTTTTTTCTTCGTTTTTGTTGGCGAAAACCCGTCATTTTTCATCCACTTTGGTTGAGTTACTGTAGTGTGGAAATTTATTGGACACTTTCCATGGTGACATGTGCCTTAGTCTGCTAGCTTCGTGCTAATGCTACCATCGGAAAATGGTTAGCATTTCCAGGCATGTGGCATGTGTTGCAGAATTTTACATTAATAACATCGAACATGATGACAATATAAAAAGTGCTCACAGTCGTACCGTATTCTTCATCCTCCGCGAAGAATGACCACGGGAATCCAATTTGAGCTCGAGGCAGGACACACCCTGCCGCTTTGCGCGATTATGAATCCCATCGCTAGTGTTGGTTCATCGCACGACTCATCATTGCACGCTCATCATTGCACGCTCATTTATTTTTAAAGCTCTCGCTGGTAAACAGTCACCGACATGCTCCGTTGGCAATTCGGGGTCTGACTAAACCTGTTACACGTGCGTTGCTTCTTTTCGATTCTCCTCCTCCTGTGGTTCGTGTTGTGGAGTGCACGTTATTTTCCCAAACGTCTCTTCGCTATTTTAAGTCTCTGCTCCCTGTATTTTTATCTTCTACTGTACTTGTAACTGTTCTCGGTACAGTAAAGTCTTGCTTTTTTAAAATTTTATTTTATTTTATTTTTTTTGGGTGTTAGCTCGCGCGTGACGGTAAATGAGGGCATAGCCAAATGTCCCGCCAGTTGATATCGAGGCGATTGCAATGGCATGTCTGGAATCTGCGTCAGGCTACAATGGAATCCGTCTTAAGCTTTCTCAAGCAAAATGTGCTGACTTCACCAAAAGCGGCATTCAAGTCTTTAACTCTTTATCGACAATTCTCTTGGGGGATGACAGCCGTCAAAAGCAACTCGGGCCATCAAAGTTGGCTTGGCTCCGAAGGTGGTTTGAAGTCTGTGAGGAAAAAAAAAAACAACAACAACAAACACGCACACACTTAGTGAGCTGAATCTCTCGAGTTAAAATTCCTCTGACGCTCGGCTCGCCATAAATGCTGACACCTCAACCGCGGGAGGGGAGGGGGGGGATGGAAGCTGATAAAAAGTGCATGCAATTCTCAGGAGGGTGTTATAGATAGAATTATTTGCATACAAAAATGTTTTGCAATTTAAATAACTCGTGTGTTTGCATTTGCCGTCCTGTCTTTTAAGGGTGTTTTTCTGCATGTCATCGTGGCCGCCGTCTTTTTGCAACGATGACATACAAACGATTTGTTTTTCAGTAGAGGGGATTGTGAGGAAATAATCCCAACGCGATGAATTAGGGAAAATGAATACGTTTGTTTGATTTCGTTTTACAAGAATCTCATGTGAATTGAGTTCCTAATTAAAGCGACGTAGAAATGAGTCCAGTCTGTGAATTTAGTTGAAAATGTTATTTGATGATTTCCTAAACATAAGTACGGTATGTATAAATTAGACAAGTACTCAATTACCGTAATTTCCGGACGTCTTCCTCGACACGTATATATCAACTTGTCTCACTCTTCCCTTTTCTGCTCGAGTGCTCCTTGGCGGTCGAAAAATCTTTATCGAGGCCGCTTCATTCGATAAGATGCAGGGTTGAAAGCATGTGACGAAAGTCGCGCTTTATAATCCGGAAATGACGGTACTCATAAATATCCATCCTCTTTGGCTCATTTGTTTTTAATGCATGATTCAATTCAGTTTACAGTCCAACCTCGGTTTTCGAAAGTCTCTGTTCTCGACCAAATCGTTTTCCGACCAAATATTTCGAGTTTTTTATGCCTCGGATGACGACCGAATTTCGGTTCTCAAACAAACTGAGCGCACTTGAATGCGTCACTTGACTCCTCTCGCCTTCCTTACACAAGGAAGTGACGCTTTCTCGGGTAGACGAGGAAGTGACGCTTCCTCGTGTGGCTTTCCATTGTGCACAGACGTGTTCAATAAAGATTTTTATATTTTTTTAAAAGAGTATGGTTTCGGTTTGCGAACAAATCGGTTTATAACAGCCTTCTGGAACGGATTATGGTCGAAAACCGAGATTTGACTGTATTTGTCAAAGTTGATATTTTGAAGAATTCTTTTTAAAGGAAAAAAAATGTAGATTATATTATTCAGTGAATTCATATTTTTTCCCAGAAACACACACACACACACAAAAGTACCGAAAATCGGTGCCAACTTTTAACCCTTTCGTGCACCCTGTAACCTGATAACACGATAAGCTGTCCACCGTCGTGACGGCCGTCCCCGAAAGGGTTAATGATGCACCAAAAGAAGAATCTCTGTGAATGTTTTGAACTCCCGATCGCATTCCTCAGCTGTGTGGGATAGAATTTCATTTTCAGACCGCAAACTAGCTCAGAAGGAAGCCATCGACAGCACCTCTGTTGGCTGGAGCCAAGTAGGACGTTCGCATTTTGACTCCATTGCTCCAAGACCCGATTTATCATCCATCTGTCGGACATGATATGAATTCATCCATTTTTTATTTATTTATTTACAAGCAGTACGTAAAATGACGACCACATGTTGGTCCAGTGATCCTTTAGCCGACGGACACTCAACCATGAAAAACTTGCCTTTTTAATTTTTTTTTTTACACCGCCTCCTCAGAGGATTACTGCAAACGATTATGCAGGAGCATGAAACTCGTGTGATGTTGTTATGAGAAGGGGTTCGCCGCCCTCGCTCGCCGTGTGACCGGAGTTATGGAAATGAATGCACGGACATGGAGCAGATTGAACACTGTGTGAGCGAACGCTAATCGAGTCGGCCGCTCACGGTAATTTTGACCCGTGAATGCAGATGTGAACTGAGGACATAGAGCACATTTGACAATAAAGTTGAATCCAATCCAAGGAGGGCAACAAAGACCTGCTAATGGCTAACGATCAACGATTGCCTGCTAATATATTCCTCGATTCATCGACAACTATGAATTGATGAATCGTTTCGTGATACTGTTGTTCTGAACGGATCAACTTTTTTGCTTCTTTTCGGGCGGGTTACAGAAAAAAAAAAACAGTGATTGAGTCAATTTGTGTTTGCATGAGCTGCAAAGTCAATTCGTACCAATGAACTGTTTTCGAACGCTCTTATCGACATGCGGGTTAGCACGTCCGCCTCACAGTGCAGAGGTCGTGGGTTCGATTCCGGCTCTGGGCTCCCTGTGTGGAGTTTGCATGTTCTCCCTGTGCCTGCGTGGGTTTTCTCCGGGTACTCCGGTTTCCTCCCGCATTCCAAAAACATGCATGACACAGTGTGAGCGTGGATGGTTGTTTGTTTCTGTGTGCCCTGCGACTGGCTGGCAACCGGTTCAGGGTGTCCCCCGCCTACTACCTGAAGACAGCTGGGATAGGCTCCAGCATGCCCGCGACCCTCGTGAGGATAAAGCAGATCAGTAAATGGATGGATGGATGGATAAATTGACAGGTGGCCCGGTGTTGCGCTTCAACCTCACAATGCAGAGGATCAGGGTTCGATTCCCGGCTCCAGCCTTCGTATGTGGACTTTTCATGTTTTGCCCGTGCCTGTGTGGCTTTTCTCCGGGTACTCCGGTTTCTTCCCACGTTCCAAAAACATGCATGGCAGGCTGATTGAACACTCGAAATTGTCCCTGGGTGCGAGTGTGAGCGCAGATGGTTGTTCGTCTCGGTGTGCCCTGCGATTGACTAGCAACCGGTTCAGGGTGTCCCCCATCAATTGCCCGAAGTCAGCTGGCATAGGCTCCAGTACCCCCCGCGACACTTGTGAGGATAAAGCAGATCAGAAGATGGATGAATGGAAAAATTGACAGATTAATTGTTTGTTTAAAAAAATGATCAGTCGCAGCCCGAGTAGAAAAACCCACACTGTCCTACGACCTAACTTCCACTTTGAGACAGGATGACTGAAGGAATCCCCGTGTCGTCAAAGAACAAAGTGGAAAGTGTTTTTCCACCTCCAAACCAAGAAAAAGCGAAAAGGATTTGTTTTCGCTCATCACAGGGCGCATCTTTAAAAAAACACTAAAGATTCAATCTGGAGTCCTGCCATAACCACCAACGGGCTTGTACAGTAACCTTAAAATGTGTTTTCGATTTCCTCCCATCAATTAAAGTGTCAACTTGTTTTTTTTTGGGGGGGGGGGGGGGGGGTTGCGAGCCAGGAGTCAATGACTTGTTTGGGGAGACCGCCTTCTTCCCCAGCCTCCATCGAGGCATGAAAACAACCTTTTTTTTTTAATCTTCTTCTTTTTTTCCTCTTCTTTTTACGACATCTCTTCCTCTTTTCAACTTAACAGCCAACGCCGATGCTCGTCACGCATTCGGCAAAGCTGTAAAAAGTCATGCCGTCATCGCGGCCCGCACTTATCCGTGAAGCGACGCGTTAAATGAACGCCCGCGGGGATTATAATCCTACCGGTTCGCCGCGGTGTACATTGTCGGCGGAGAGAGAGTGAACACGGAACGCGGTTAAACGGAACGCGGGCGATACTCGCCCGTGAAACGACTTGGAAGGACGCCTCGCAGGATGCGGCCGGCTGCCGGACCGGTCGGCGTGCGCCAAAGAAAAGCATTATCCCCACCAATTACACTGCTAATTTGAGGCATGTTGTTGAAAGATGTATTTAACCCTCATGCAGTATTTTTAAGCGGCTGCATGGAGGGTATTACGTCCCAAAAATGTCCCTCTTCCAATGTGCAACATCTTTTTTCACTTTTAATCTTTCTTCACTTTCAACCCCTCAAAATGTTCAGTGGGAATTGGCCAAGACAGATAGATATACATCCTATGCAAAATGTCAGCTTCGTGGAGTTATTTTTCACTGTTTTGTCTGTGGTGTCCATTTGTCCAACAGTCCAAAATCGTCCAAAGTGTCCGAAATGTCCAATTTTGGGATAATTACTGCATGGGGGTTAAAAAAAAAAAATCCAAAAATGTATACTCTGGGACTGAAGCTGAAAAAAATACAGTGAGTGTCCAGTATTCGTAGTTTTTTTTTTTTTTAACTAAAGGCGTGCATCTCTCCAATAAAAGACAATTCGATATACAACTCGATATATAAGTGGAATGATTTGACATGGTTTGATTCAACGCACTCTGATTCAAATTGTTTTGTGTTACACCCCTAGCATAAACATATGGCAGTAAACAAGTATTTTTTTAAATTATTAGAAAAGTAAACTTATGGGAAAAAAATCTTTTTTTCCAAAAAAACCAAAATGTTCTCAAAATAAAAATAACATACACACACACACACACACGTTTTCACAACATTAGCAAGCTAGCATCATCCACTGACATGGAAGCTCTTTTCACACAGAGAGTGATCCTCCTGTCGGAAAGCTGGAAATTCCTTCGCATTTTGGTGGAAATACTGAGAAATTACAATCGTTGTTCCTTGGCCTTTCTCTTGGATGCACTACTTCCAGTTACAATGTGTGTGTGGATACAATTTTTATTTTTTTTTTAATTCAATTGCATGTATTGCTATGCCAAATATGTTTGGGGGCTTCACAAGCGGAAGTAATTGAAACGAGGGGTTCTCAACTGGTGGGTCAGGACCCAATTGTGAGTCGCTGACAGGTCGTAAAAAAGGAAAATTAGCCCTCGGTTCAATTGTTTTATATTCCGTTATTTCTGGATTTTTTGTATGGATGTATTGGATGATTGTAAATTTCCCCAGTGTGGGACAAATAAAGGATATCTTAAATTTGTAATGGCTGCCCGGTGGTACAGTGCTTAGACCTCACAGTGCAGAGGGGCGGGGTTTGATTCCGGCTCCGGCCTCCCTGTGTGGAGTTTGCATGTTCTCCCCGGGCCTGCGCGGGTTTTCTCCGGGTACTCCGGTTTCCTCCCACTTTCCAAAAACATGCACGGCAGGCTGATTGAACACTCAAAAATTGTCCCTCGGTGTGAGTGTGAGCGCGGATGGTTGTTGGTCTGTGTGTGCCCTGCGATTGGCTGGCAACCATAGTTCGGGGCGTACCTCGCCGATTGTTTGAAGACAGCTGGGATAGGCTCCAGCACCCCCCCGCGACCCTAGTGAGGATAAAGCGGATTGTAAAATGGACGGATGTATTTGTAATGGGCATCATTCCAAAATGGCGGACTGAATAGTGGTGGCACTGTACTGTAAAAAACACAATTAAAAAAAAAAAACAACAACTCCTATTTCAAAATCTGCACAATAGCAGCGGCACAAATGCTGAACCGCAAATTCGCGGGGCTTCCCTGGGTCAGCATTTCCCGAGACTCACGTTTTTAATGTAAAAGCCACCCAACTAACGCAATTCAGAGCCCCCCCCCCCCGTTCTCTCTCCTGCTACGCGGGGAAAGTCGTGTTTAAAGCGAAATTCTTCCTTTTATTCATTTATCGCAGATATGGCTTAGCCTGCAATTGTTTTCTTTTCGCCTCGGGCGTGGACTAGGGCACGTGGCCGCGCTAAAACCGACCACTACCTTTCGATAAACAGCACAAGACAGATGAGAGTGCTTTCATGCAGTCAGCAAATCATTTGGGCGGAGATTGATGTTCTCTCACCCGCGCACGCGCGTGTGTGTGTATGTGTGTGCGTGCGTGCGTGTGTGGTCTCACAAACTGACACTTTTCCTTGGCACTTGCTTGTTGTGCGTTGATGTGGCGTTTGTGGGGGCAGCAAACAATTTCACTGGCCAACACAATTTTAGCGCAACATTTTAATCAGAGACGCAAGCACACTTGTACAGATCAATTATTGGCACTGATTCCTAACCTGCCCTCTCGAGCACATAATTATTCGACTAATAATAATCCAATATGTAATATATTTCGTAATATTTATGAATTGAGGTTTACATCAAAGCTATCAATTACAACCATGCTAGAGGGCGTTATTTATTATTGGGAGGGTGACAAATTTGAATGAAACAAGGTCTCTAATTGATTATTCCGTTCTCTAAATAATTATCCATTAAAATGACAATCTGTGCCTTTGTAAATATTATGAAAAGAAAATATATTTTTTTTCTACATTTTTAATACTTTGTATAATTTTTTTGAACAATTTAGAACAACATAATGAGGTAAAAGGCTACAATAACAAATGCTAATATTGACCAAAGCACAGCGCGTGCGTGTGTGTGTGCGTGTGATTGTGTGTGTGTGTGTGTGTGTGTGTGTGTGTGTGTGTGTGTGTGTGTGTGTGTGTGTGTTTTGAACGCTTTGAGCGATTAATGAGGGATTGTAAGTCCTGCACTGGCATCACAATTAATGAGATGAAGTTTCTTTTTTTTCTCTTTTTTTTTTTTTTTTTGACATCCTTCCGCAGGGATCTTGTCACAGGTAATTGCTGCAAAAATTCCCCTCATTCCTTTTGTGTTTTGCCGACAGCTGATCAATGAGGAACCGTCCTCCGCCTCCGCCCCCGCCCCAAGCATCCGTGATCACCTACAACACCCTGGAAATACCGTTCAGGTCCAAAATCTTCCTCTGTCTCCAACTTAATTTACCGCCACTAGAAAAGCCGGCGAGGGTGTCATAAAATGTAGTTTGAGGCGTTTAAGTTGCCCTTTAGAAAGCTTAAGCGGGTCTCAGAGAGGTCCCAGTCGGCCACTTTTATGGTGATTTTTATGAACAGCATTTGTGGGTTCGATGATTTCAGGATGGGTTTTTTTTTCCATCATTCGACTTAATCTGTTCCAGCCAAAAATTGAAACATCATTTATAAAAAACAGTCAAAAATGACTTCATTTAATACAATTTTTAAAAGTATGACTCCATTTTTGTGTAAGACAGTTACTGTATACTGCACTGGAGCTCATCCCTCATAATGGTCACTCTTTGCAGAGGATAAAGAATGTATGTCTGCGAGCGCTGTTATATTCTCTTTCTACATGTGTTGTGGAGGCTGTGCGTTTGATTTGAATAGGCAAGGTGTGAGGAAATAAGAACATTCTGATAAAAAAAAAAAAAGTGCACGAATAAATGCAACTGACCATTTTAAAATCCTGTTCAGTGTGACTATAATGATTGACGTGTAACGTCGACGACTGTAGAAAGAGTGACGACAGTACTATTGATCGATCCATCCATCCGTCAGAGGAAATGCAGCCTAGTAGTCAAGGTAGAAATAAGAAGTTCCAGTAAAGCGTTTTTTTTCTTTTTTTAATTTCCATTTATAGGAAGACTCAGCAATGAAAAGGGACAAGCCAAAAGGAGAAGAAGAAGAGGAAGACTCAGCGATTCCTCTTCTGCTGTTTGTTTTTTTGGGGTTTTTTTTGGCATCTTCTGCCAGCTTCTTCTCAGCTCAGCCATCTCACTAATGAAACTCACATCACATCAATACTTCAAGTTGTGTGATTGTGTTTGATTTGGGTAGTGACATTTTTTTGAGACGTTTGTCACGGGTTGTCAACCATGTTTTCCCACCATGAATGCGACATATTATATATATATATATATATATTGTGTGTGTGTGTGTGTGTGTGTGTGTGTGTGTGTGTGTGTGTGTGTGACATCATATTAAAGTGCCTCTGGATAACACCAAATAAAGTTCAGCTGTTCGAGTAGGCGCCAGGTTTAGGGCACATAAATGGTGGTTAAAGTTTGAAAATATTTATCTTGTTCTAATTTTTTTATCTGACAAAAAAACTTCTTCGAGGGATGCATCAATTTTTATATCTACAATATGAACTCTTTTTCTTGTTCTTTTTTTTTTTAGTTGTTATACGTTTTAAAAACTATAATTTTTTTTATTTCAGTATTTTTGGCCATTCTGGATTAGCAAAAAACAAAACAAAAAAAAGTGAATACCTTCTGGATCCATTTTGAACTGGAGTGTTTGCGTAAAACAACAACAGACAAAGACCAGTCTTGCATCGTGTCTGCGAAACACCGACAAAAGAGCTTCCCCATCTCAATTAAGCTGTCAATTTAGCCGGCACGCTACAAAGATTACCGCAAGGTCACCAGATGGCGGACGGCCACAAGGGCTTCCGACTAGTGGAAGCTTAAAAGGAGAATATTTGTAAATATTTGCCCGGTTTATTCATTACATGAGCTCATGTTTCAGTCAAAACGCAATTAACGTCAAACTTGGCATGCTGGGATTTTACTGACCCCTCACGGTGAAAATTTAGGCAGCTATTGACCCAATAGGAGAATGAAGTCAGAATCTTTGGGAGGACCATTGTCGGATTTTACACCCCCGCAAAAAAAATAAATATATATATATATATATATAATATTATGCGAATAAAGTGACAGGGAACAAATTTATATTTTTTAAGGGACCCTCCACACCCCCCAAAAAATGCTAGAATGAAGTCAGAATTTTATGGCGAGAAAATCCAATCAACATATTCTGAGCATGAGTCAAAAAAAGTAACAGTAGTGTCAGAATGAAGGTAGCATTTCACTTTTTTTTTAACTAAATGTTTTAATCTGGTTAAGTAGGACCATTCGGAAATTTAGAGCGTTACTCAAATTTGACACTCGGCTCTTCACAGTCTACCAAAAACAATTCTCAGCAATCGCTACTCCGACTGGAAACGTGCTGCTCCAGGGCTGGTTGCATTCGTAACCCAATGAGAGCAGAGCGCACTCTATATCTCCAAACAACCCCCCCGGTCTCAGAGTAGTGCACGAGCGTCAGAGTGAATTTCCGAATGCAGCTTTGGTCAGAGTTGGCTTACAGTCCATTTCGGCAATGGATCGGTTTGTAATTAAAAACAACAACAAAAATCCTTTAAAAAAATCTCCCAGTCTCTCATGGTGGAAAAGAAGAAGAGGGCAATTGGAAAAATCAGCCCGGTCCAACTCCTGAAGGAGCACCAGCGGCAAGCATTCCCCAAACAGGAAACGTGAAATCAGCAAGGTGATGGGGGCGTGCAATTTGGGCATTCGTGTCACCCTGAGCAGTGCGCATGGACGCGGATACAAAGTCATAATCAATTACCCGATTGGAAGGTAGAGTTGTGGCGATTAAGCGATAGATTTATGAGGGACAAAAAAAAAAAAAAGAATTTTGCAACATTGCAGTCAGAATTTTACAGGACACAAAATCAGATATTGTGACGGCTTAGTGATCATATGCGGGAAAAAAATACTGTGAGATCAATGTCTGTGCATTACAAAAAAATAAGAATAATATTTAGAGAATTGTCATCATTTGACAAGTCAAAGTAATTTGTCTCTTTTGCTGGAATGTAGTGACTCGCAAGTTCACCAGCTAAATGCACTCACGCTAGCGTTACCCAACGGAAATGACGCTAAAATGCAGCATTGTGACGATTATCAGCATTATTGATATTCTAAGGGGGGACAAAGAGGAAGATTTGTGTGTATCCACGTGATTTAACACCGTACTTATTATGCCAAAGTTGCTTGAATATGAAACGTAAAGAGAAGCGCTGTAAATAAGACACGCTGGGAAAAACCCTGAAATCCCCCCCCACACACACACACACACACCTCGCAGGCTTGTGAGAGTCAGATAAAGCGAGTGAAAAGGCTTTGTGTCAAGCTCCATTAATCCACGCCGGTTCTTAAGAGATGCTCGTTAAGTCGCGCGCGCGTGTGTGTGTGTGTGTGTGTGTGTGTGTGTGTGTGTGTGTGTGTTTCGAGAACTAGCTTAATGCTGATGTTGCACCTCAGCTGATTTTTTTTTTTTTTTAAATCCCTCAAGTTTAGCAACCAAATTCCCTCCACTGGGCTAAATTACGACAATATCTTAGCGCTTGTTGCTTGTTGGAATGGTCACTGAGAAGTTAACTCAAAAAGAGTCAGAAACCAATCAAAGTACGATCAAAATGACTTTTTTTTCCCCCAAATTTTTATTGAATTATTGATCATAATATTATGACCAGAACTGGGCAACACTTTCCAATCACAAAATGCTTCAGAAGCAGATCTAGCCGATACCGGGGATGTGATGCCCCTTTTCCCGTCAAGCTAGCGAAACGTTTCTGACAGAAGTGTGTCGCACGAAGAGAAGAAAATATCGGTATTTTGTGTGTGGGGGGGGGGGGGGAATAAATAAAAATAGACCTCTAACCGAAGCTGTCTCAGGCTGGGTGGCCATCTGCCACTTAGTACTGCAGAGGTGGCGAGTAGACCAAAAAAAAAAAAGGGCTCACTTTTATGTCATTAGAGGTAGCTTAGAGTTTGAAGCACCGACGCATGTCGCATTGAAGGCTGCAGGGAAGCAGGAATTATTTCACATTGAGTCCAACCTCACTAGTTTGAGGTAGACTTTGTCTCGTAATCATAGCAACTTAGATTTGAAAGGTGCTTCTCGAGGGACTCATGGACATGGAGGGTTCCAGTTTGGGTTTAAGTGTAACCCTTCAAATTGATAGACAGTTTGACGTCGCTATGCAATGACAAGAATCCCCCCTCCCCCCCCCCCCCCCAAAAAAAACTGGTTTACAACAAATTATTTGAGACATCTTTAGCTCTGCAAACTATTGATATCTTTTCCACCTCACTATTGGCGGTGATTAAAGTGAACAGATGCTAACAGCCTTGGGAACGTGACTTTGGGTATATTTAAGGGTTAAATTATTTATATTGGTCACCTGTTACTCGCAGATTTAGGCATCGGCCTTTGTTCCCTTTGTTGCCAAGAAAAATCATGAAAAAGTTGAATTCTTAACAAAACACCACAGGATTTGCCCTTGGGAAGCATTTAACAAGGTAAACGACAAGGGACTTAAGGTAGACTCCAGAAGGATACCACAAAGAGATGTTATGAACTTGGCAATTTTATTTATGACTCAAATTTGAAAGGGCCTTTTAACATGATTGTCTGTGGCGTCCCTCAAAGTCAGAACTTATTCGTTTTCATTCAACAGGGATTTTAATTCAGGCGATTTTTGCTAAAACTAGTCAGGTTTAGTCCCTAAACTCTGCACATAGCGTGGGATGACCGTAGTCTTCTTTCCTGAAAGTGAAAACTCCCTCCGGGGCCCCCGCAGAAGTTCCCTACACAAGCTCAAAGCATGAAAAACCAATAATGCTTTCCTTACATCCCATTGTTTTACAAAAAGATAAATAAATCCTCTCCAAGTTACCATTTCTACATATGGAATCTGCTCAACACGCTCTGAGCTCAATCTCTCATTTAACAGCACTTTCGAGTCACTTGCGAATAGCACCTGTGCATCTTTGTCAGTGTAAAAGCATTTACATGTCTTACAACTCAGTGCGCTCCCATAAATAATTCACGACGTCCCACAATAAAAAAATAAATAAATAAATAAATAAATCACAATATCACCAAACGTCATCTTGTATAGCAAAGTCATATAATTTGATTGGAAATGACAATAAATGCATTCACATTGTCCTCTTTATCATTGCTAAAGAAAACATCTGCCAGCCGGCTGATAAACCCTCACAGTGTGTGATAAATAGCGATAAGTTTAGCTTGGCGGCAGCTAGCACGCTAAAAGCCAGTCGGTCTTTTCAGTCCATCCCCAACGTCAACCACCTTCGGTCGAGATACCGTTGCAAAGAAAGGCAAGAATTGAATCGGGGTCGCAATAAAGAATCTCAGATTTATTTGCAGATAAATAAATGTGAGGCGCGTTCGCGCGCACGAGCCACCTGGCTCCTGACGCGTTGTTGTGCGTGTCACTCAAGGGCGTCAGAGTGGTGCGCTCCAAATTGTCTACGATCTAATTAGGGATGTCTCGCTCGCTGTCAGTCACGCAGGCGAGGCCGCCTACGGCCCGTGGCCGCACGTAATGGCCTGTGAAAGCAGCGCAAGGGCACGTCGTCCTTATCTTCTATGCATGCGCCCTCACACTTTCAATCAAGAGGAAAAACAACGCGGCGCTCTCTGTCGTGAGTGGACACACTTGAACGTTTTATGTGACACTAATGTTGTTTATGAGATGAAATGCTCATAAGTGGGGGTCCCGCTTAACCGGGGGCCAGGAGATTCCGATTGCAGCCGTTCCAAAAAGCCTCAGAGGGAACAGCGAGACAAGGCCATAGCAAGAACCAAAGATTCTGATGTTGCTCTCGGGATGCAGACGGGGTAATATGACAATCCAAACCCTTTTCAATTTACTCTGCGTGACTCAGGAAGACGCTGTCATATTTGCCATTTCTTTTGTAGAGGATAAAATCTGCGAGTATTGTTTGTATTGTCATTCTAATCTGTGTTGCGCCACCATTTCTGTTCAGATAGCCATTGCTCCTAAAACCACAACTACCGATGCTAATCATTAGCGTCCTAATGGGGTTCGCATCGTTTGTTTGCGTGAATCCAAACGGACTTTCTGAAGGCAAAGCTGCATGGTTTGCTACACTGCTCAGAACGTAGATGCTATTTAGTGTAAATCTCTTAGTTTAATGTTTAGTTTGACAGTAAACTTGAGCTAAGCGGACTCTCCCGAGGCATAGCCGCAGCTGTTGCGCTGCTGAAATGGTTATATCGGCCACACCAACGATGCTATTCAGCATGAGTTTAGTGGAATGTGGGGCTAATCTGTGCGATTGTTTTTATACACTCGGTGTAATTCTCTTGTTTTTATGTTTAGTTGGACAGTAAAATGAAACGGGGAATGGCATTATAAATATTAATTATTTATTTGTCCCAGTGCTGCTTATTGTGAAGTGGTGCCACTTTGCAACATTGGGCTTTTCTTCTTGGGGAAGAAAAAAAAAATGGGAGAATTTTTTAATCTAGGTTTTTGGAGGGAATTCTTTGAAAAAAAAATTTATTTTTATTTTGAGAATATTTTGTTTTTTTGGAAAACTTTTCTTTTTTTTTACCTTGAAAATTTAAGATTTTTTTCCCATAAGTTTACTTTTCTAATAATTTTAAAAAATTATAAAAAATACTTGTTTACTGCCATATGTTTATGCTAGGGGTATAACACAAAACAATTGGAATCAGAGTGCGTTGAATCAAACCATGTCAAATCATTCCACATATATCGAGTTGTATATCGAATTGTCTTTTATTGGAGAGATGCACGCCTTTAGTTAAAAAAAAAAAAACTACGAATACTGGACACTCACTGTATTTTTTTCAGCTTCAGTCCCAGAGTATACATTTTTTGATTTTTTTTTTTTAACCCCCATGCAGTAATTATCCCAAAATTGGACATTTCGGACACTTTGGATGATTTTGGACTGTTGGACAAATGGACACCACAGACAAAACAGTGACAAATAACTCCACGAAGCTGAAATTTTGCATAGGATGTATATCTATGGCTTGGCCAATTCCCACTGAACATTTTGAGGGGTTGAAAGTGAAAAAAAATGAAAAGTGAAAAAAGTTGTTGCACATCGGAAGAGGGACATTTTTGGGATGTAATACCCTTCATGCAGCCGCTTAAAAATACTGCATGAGGGTTAAGCATGGCCCTAATACTCGTTAGCCGAAAAATCCTACATTTTGCCGAGAACGTTTACACGCTGCGCCATGTCTCTGGTTGACTTCCAGATGGAAAATAATGCAGACTTGTTGCTTGCCCGCAGTCCCTATAACAGTCCCTGAAGCTGGATGACGGAAGGAGGGAGGAAGCAGCGGCAGGAAGCGCCCAGACAAGCAATAATTTAACTTTAATCTGAGCTCTGCAGGTGGACGCTGAACAAGTGAGCAGATTTATTCCCCTTAAATCTCATGTTATCGCACGCACACCCACAAACACACACGCCCACACACATTCATGCACACACAAAGAAGTCTCGCCGGGAGAAGTTACAAGGCGGAATTACACTGATTGCCAAAGAGGTCACCCTTGATAAGGAGGGAATTGCTTGGAAATTGTGTTTACGTGCTGGGAGCGCATGCGAGCAAGTCGGAGATGGGAATCACTTGCCAAATGAAAAAGAAAAAAAGGGGAGAAAAAAATCCCGCAAAATGATGGGTTGAAGTCACAGTGTGGAAACTGAGGAGAAAGATAATGAACCTGCTGAGATTTGCCTATTGTTGGAAGACCTTTTTGAGTCACTGCCCTAAAAAATGTATTTGACAAAACTTTAACATTTCTTGTTGGTGGTGTTTTTTTTTTTTTTTTAATTCTCTCCTATTTATGAAAAATAAACTCAAGCTTGATTTAATTTTTCATAAATATGTGGAAAATTATGAAACAATAGTAGTAATAATTAGGGATGGGCAAATACCATTTATTTGTATCAGGCCGATACAGGCCTGATTTCAATGTATCGAGTACTCCTGAGGTATACCGATACCAGCCACAAGCAAAGGCAAAACGCACGTGCGTCAAAAAGACAAAACACGTCTTTGTTCACAATTATAGGTCGTTGTTTGAATTGAGGCGGCCTGGTGGTCCAGTGGTTAGCACGTCGGCTACACCGTGCAGAGGTACCGGGTTCAATTCCATCGCCGGCCTCCCTGTGTGGAGTTTGCATGTTCTCCCCAGGCCTGCGTGGGTTTTCTCCGGGTACTCCGGTTTCCTCCCACATTCCAAAAACATGCACGGCAGGCTAACGGAACACTCGAAATTGTCCCTTGGTGTGAGTGTGGGCGTGGATGGTTGTTCGTCTCTGTGTGCCCTGCGATTGGCTGGCAAGCGGTTCAGGGTGTCCCCCCGCCCACTTCCCGAAGACAGCTGGGATAGGCTCCAGCACCCCCCGCGACCCTTGTGAGGATAAAGCGGATCGTAAAATGAATGAATATGACTTTATTCTACAAAGAAGATGCTGATTTGTTTTTTTTTCTGGAAACACACAAAATGAAATGTTTCGGCATCACATGTTGGAGTCTGATGAGCCTGTACATGAGATGTCCTTTTTGGAGATGTCATGAAGTCATGAAATCAAAAAGCCTGCAGAAATGTTCTCATGGAGAAGAGTTGGCTGGTGACGAACGAGCGGGGCCGTCAAGTTAATATTTGCGTGGCTATTGCCAATATCAGTCTGTCCTCTTTTGATTAAAACTTTCCCCTAATGATTGTTTTCATTTTGCTGTTTCTTCGGGGGGAACCGACTGGCGTCTGCCATTCCCCAAAGAGATTTTCAGCTCCTTTGAGCTCATTGTTTTTCATTTTCCGGGGCCGCGACTTCGCTTCACTCTGCGTGCGCTCTCATCAGCATAACGCTTTGGCGCTCGACTCACTCGGATTTCCCAGCGGAGGAGCGAGGGCTCATTTCTTTGCTTTTTGCTCCACTCGCAATAAATGCTAGTCGCTAATAAGCCCCGCCCCCGTTAGCCTCACCTTTTTTTGGACAATGCTACCAGGGGTGCGACAGTACAATGGGCCTCCTCTACCGGGAAAAACGCAGAGCGGTAGCCGCCGCTTCAGTCATCAGTCCGTCGGCCAGTCATAAAAATGTTGCAAATGATCCCAAAAATGTGTTAACACACACACACACACATTTTAAACATTTATTCTGTTAAGATTCTCACTTTTTTTTCATCAAAATTATGTCAGATTACTCCTTTTGCTTCAACAACTTTACTCGAGAAAAACATGGTTTAGTTTTTGTAAAATTCCGCCTTTTGAGTGGAAGATGGCAGCTTTTTTGGCCGTCTTTTTAAATGAATTAATTTATTAGTAGATTTGTTCTTCCGACATCGCCCCGTTCTTTTTGTGTTGTTTTGTGGTGCTCCTAGTTATGCTCAGTGTTCTTGATTTCACATTTTTTGGAGCCGGGTGACTTTTTTTTTTTCCTTGATGCTCAAAATATGATTTTATTCTTGGGAGATTGATTTTTTTTTTTTTTTTTAATCTGATTGACAACTTTTTGTTATTCTGCCTTTGTTAGTATAAAATGATTTTTTTTTAAATTATTATTATTTTTTTTTTCGAATTTTATTTCACTAGATTTGCTCCTGCGTCCTCTTTTATGTCCTTTTTCTGGCTGTTTTGAAGAAAAGCCCTCTGTTTTTCGAGGCAAACTTTTTTTTGCCTCAGAAAAATACATCGTTCTTATCACATGAATTCTGTTTCGCAACAGATCGGATTTGGGAGCATTTTATAATGTATCGTCATTTTATTTTCGATGAATCATCTTGACATTTTCTTTTCTGGTAACGACAACGTCTTAATGGACGCGACAGCGCGACATGCTCAGCGAGGCTCGTCCCTTTTACCCTTCACTAATGCCCGTTCTCCAATCAACAGCTGTTGACACACTCTCAATTACGCCGCAGTGTGCCACCGCGTTGTCGGACGAGATGAACGATCGGCGTAATTTGTGCCTTGGGCCCAGCCATCCATCACACATGGCGAGAGAGTGTCGATTTAGTGACGAGAAGTCGTGAAGTGAACACCCTGGTGCACACCTTGATGTTAAATCCACTCAGCAGACACTTCATTACATGCGCGCGACGTGGTGTGTGGACAGACATATTGGCATGGCGTGTATGTAGATGGATGGACTGTTCAATTGGTTGGTCAGTCAGTTAGCGAGCCAAAAGTTCATTCGGTCTCTCAGTTGGTTGGTTAGTCAGCTCATCACACAAGTAGTGTGTTTGGCAGTTAGTCATTTTGCATGTTGCTTTTTTTTAATTTTTTTTAACAGTCTCTAAGTGTTTAGTCCGTTGTGCAGTTAGTCTGATTGTCCTTTAGTCAGTGAATTAGTCACTTGGTAAGTCAGTTGGTTAGTTTGTTAGTCGGTTTGGTTGGATGGTTTTGTAGTAGAGGTGATTGCTCTTCGACTGCAAGGGAAGCTCAGCTTCCCCTAAAATGTCCAAAAATAAGTGATCAAATATATGTGTGTACATACAGTTGTGTGTACATGTCATTGACTAAATATGCGCTACAACGCGCTCAACTTTTGTTCCGAATCAACTTCTTATTACTGGTTACGACGCGACTCTCTTCTCATTCATTCCCGCAGATTCACTGTGCTTTCAACTGCGTGGACGCTGAGCGTCTACAGCGCGGACGCTGGGCGTCGAGAGAGTGTTTTTCAAGTAGGTCGCTCGCTCGCTAGGTAGCGAGCTAGGTGGATAAGTAGCTAGCTAGATAGGAAGTCAGTTATATTGTAATGCTGGTAGTTTAGACAGTTGGCTCTTAAGTTATTTAGCCAGTGAGTTAGTTGTTCGGTAAGTCAGTCGGGAAGTTTGTGTGTTAATTTGTTTTTCTAGGAAGGTTGGTATTCAAATTACAGTATTAGATTACCGTTTTAGTCAGTCAGTCAGTCAGCGAGTCAGATGTAAAGTTATATGATCATTTAGTCAGTAAATCAGCAGAAAATGAATCGGTCACGTAGCAAGTCAATAAGTTAGGTTGCTAGCCCCGTCACTTTGTTAGACCAGGGGTCCCCCAAATACCACCCACATAGGAGATTCCAGCCGCAAATATATGTGGTACCCCCTTCGACCCGCCAACTAACAACGATGGATGTTGTTCACGAAATATCTGTCCTACCTTCATCGATCCTGCCGAAAAAAATGGTTGGGGACCACTGAGTTAGACAGCCATTTATTCAATTGTTTGGTCGGGTAGGTAGTTAGCCAGTTATATGGCTACCAAGGTGGTAGGTTGGGTATTCATTCAGTCAGTTAATCAATCTGCCAAAGGTTTAGTGGGCTAAATTCTTGAAGTCGACTCATCATAATATTATATGACCAGAGGATGGTTTTTCGGTACGGTGTACTGTATAACCAAAACAAATGGCGCAAGGCAAAATTCAGGAGTGTGGAGGAAGACCGGATACAGTCCGTTGTGAGCCACCACGCTGTTTCTCATGCCCCTTCGAAGTGTCGACTTGTAGTTTCCGATGCGCCTCATTCGTGTTGATGCCATTAGAAGAACGTATCCCTTCGTTTGCCGCACTCAGCGACAGACGTCTCCTCGATGATTCTTTGTCATGCCTTTTCAGGCGTTTCTCATTCCCGAGCAAGCATCCTACGTCTCCGCATTCATTAGCCCGTCCCCGACTTGAATTTGTCAGCCATGTTTTGCTTTATCTCGCTGAGTGGATTTTCACCTCAACCCCTCGCTTCCCCTCCTCGAGGGAAATCAGCTTGACTGAGCGACAAACTTACCGTTAGACAGGTCTTGTTATCCGAGGCATAAAAATACTCAATGTCAGGTGAGAAGAGGAATGACAAAACAAGGGGTCGTTTGGTTTTTAAAAAAAAAAAAATGTATGTGTTACGTAAGGGGAATGCAGAGCATTAGTCGGAGTCGTCTTAAATCCCTCGGCAGGCGGCTTTATGAGTGCTCCATCGAGAGGCTTACTTCACAAAATGTCAGACTTACTTTCCTCCAAAGTGCTGATGATCACTCCGCAGCTCAGCCGCCGAAGAAAAGGGAAAAAAAGAAAACGCACACGTGTGCTTTAAAAGCGGCGAATTCTCAACATTCGTACAGAAAGTCTCACGGCCGCACTCAAGTTGTTGAAGCCCAACTACTTTCTCTTGCTATTACTCCAATTGCTTAGATAGTGAGATAATTAGCTAGCTAGCTAGCTAGTTAGCCTCAAGGTTGGCGGCTAGAGAATCGGGAATCCGCTAGGATGGTCATCAGTAAGTCTGTCATTCAAGTTTAGTTAGTCAACCAGATAGTTTGTCAGTCAGTCAAGTAATTTGTCAGACAGCCACAAAAAAAATAATAATAATAATATTAAAAATAAAAGTGAGTCAATCAGTTAGTCTCTCAGTCAAGTCAATTGTCGGTCATCCACAAATAAGTCAGTCAGTCATTTAGCTAATTACTCGTTCGGTCAGCTCGCTCAAATCTTTGCCGCTTGGTTATTTATAGGGCTGAAGAATACAGTCAATAGCTAATGTTACTGATGAATAAATATGCAAACGTCCCCGCTCGCACCCGAGAACCCCCGCCCATCAAATTTCTCTTTGTACTTTCTATGAACCCAAGATATACAGGAGCTCTCATCTGTTTATCAGCGAAAAGAGCTACATTCCATTTGGCGTTCCACTCTCCACTCTCGATTGACTCTGACTGTATGGAGCATTCCACTTCTTGTGGGTGTGGAATACTGTACATATATTTTTTTCCCCCCTTTGGTCTCCTGGTGACTGGGTTGGACATCAAAGTCCAACTCAGAACAGTTTTTTGGGGATTAAATAGCATCACATTCATTGATTCATTCATTCATTCCAACCTCTTAACATGCGACAGTAAACTCCACTTGGTCATGAACTCACTTTAATGCCACCGCTATTATGCTATAACAAACAAACAGCGGACAGCAAGCGTGTATTTGCTCAATCACGGGGGTGGGGGTGGGGGTGGGGGTGGGGGTGCATCCTTTAGGTCAACAATATTAAGCATAGTTCAGATTTCTGGGGAGATTTGCAGTGCGGCAGGACGTGCAACCCAAATCCCATCATTGTCATCACTCCACCGACGCACTTTTTATAGACGCTGTGTATATGCTAATCGAGGAAGAGTTACGGCGCAGTAAAAAAAAATAAAAATAAATAAATCTGCCGGGTAAACAAGCAACCCGGGTTTAAAAATAAATAAATAAATAAATAACCATGGCGTGCGTCAACCTTGAGGAGAGGCGGCGGCCAATGCCTGTGACATTAATTAACACCGCGCCGCCAATCATGTCGCCCATCTGTTTTAATCACTCCCGCCTCCGGGATGAGACTCGCTTGCCACTTTCATGCGCGAGCATGCTGCACTTTTGACGATTTGTGCCTTTTGCCATGCGTGTTTTTGGAACGTGGGAGGAAACCGGAGTATAGTACACGGTGAGAACCCACACAGGCCCGGGAAGAACATGCCGACTCCACACAGGGAGGCCGGCGGCGCCGGAATCGAACCCGGCACCTCTGCACTGTGAGGTCGACCCACTAACCACTGGCCCACCGGGCCACATGTCTTTTTATAATCCTGTTTTTTTTTTTTTACAAAGATTTACAGAATAAAAAGGATATACGTTCATCTTTTTTTTTCTTCCCCCCCCACCCTCAACTACCTTTGAAGAGAAAAGCGGCCCAAGCGCGCCAACTCTCCCTCAACTCCAAAGCACGTTTCAGATTGAAACCACGTAGCCCTTTAAGCGCTTGACTCGATCGCAACTATTCGCCACGTAGGTCAATATTTTAAAGGCAGCGGGCCGGTGTGTGCAAAGGGCAGGAAAAAGTGACGGGTGTCGACCCGCGGCTCCGCCGGTCACGCTGACCACCCCTCGCCGCCTCAAGAAAAATCCTCCTCACATTGTAATTACCGGCGACCCTGGCGCAGGGGGGGGGTCGAGGTTTGATTAGGCCCTCGGTGGCCCCCCGCGTGCGCCCTCGAGGCAAGGTCCCGACAGGCTGCCGCAGACCCCAGACGTGTTGGGAATATTCACCAGTGGCACCGGCGGCCTTCCATTGATTTGTCCGGGATAACGCGGGACGAATGGGCGTCTCAAACGACCATGAGCCTGCCTGCAAAGTCATCGTTATCAATCCGCCCTTCGTTTAACGCGCAAACGCCGAGTCCAAGGGGAAACGCATCAGAGTTTTTCATAACACGAGTCAAAAGAAGGACCTAAAAAAAATTTTTTTTAAAAAGAGGTCACAAAAAGCCAATTTAACCCCTTAGGCTGAGGGCAACTTTGCCAAAAATTCCCGGAAAAAAGGTGCAGCCAAAGTAAATTTGTAGCTGTTCAACGGAGAATGAAATCACTTTATTAGTTAACGGGTGCACTCCGCGTTGTTCCAAATGCTTCAAGACACGATTAATCGACATTTTTGACGGTCAATTCATTGATTGGTTTGGCCAACTTTGGAGCCTGAGCTGAGGTCTCTGCTCTCTCGCTCGTTTTCACTCTCTCTCAATCTCTCCCTTTCCGTCCCAGTTGGGTGTCCTGATCTTGTTTCCCAACCACCTGGACTGGATTTCTGTTTGCCCCAATATGGCAAAACTGATGAGGAACAACAAGGAAAAATAATTGGCTCAGCTTTGGCATTTAATTAGCGTCTAATTATTTTCCCATTGTCCTTTGTGCCGAGTCAATTAGCAGGCGCACTTGGAATCCTCAAAAGCTGATTTTTATTCATTTGCTTTTCTTTTCTTTTTTTTTTAACGAGACGCCGCCAACCGCGTTGAATGGTAAAAGTGGGCGGGGGGGGGGGGGCGGACCGGTTGTTCATCTCGGTTCTGCCGAGCGTGACGCCGCTTCCTTTTTGGCATGATCGCGGGCGTTGGTTTGCCATCGCCAAGAGAGAGTGGAAAACGGTGATGAGTGAGCGGGCCAAAAAGTCGATTTTAAGATTTCAACATAGGTGCATAGAATCTGGCTTCAAGCCTCAGATTAGCATAGCTAGTACGGCAATGAGGAAACATTCAAAAACACACAGAGCAGCAAAATATTCCCCCGGGTTGTTTTCCGAACCCACTCTCCGGGTAGCTGTGGATTTGCAGCACGTTGGGTTACCCTTACCCAAGTTTGGGTTCATTATTTTGACCCAGCAAATTGGGTTGAAGAGCTGTAGCTGTTTGACATTTTCAACAGCCAAAGTTGCTTCTTCTTAGAAATTGTTGATTATAAAACTTGCGCCGGTTTTTCTGAGAACCTGGTAACATATTTCTCCTTCACTGTATTTTCTTTGGATCTTGACCCAAAGCGCGAGCTCAAATCCTTGACCCAAGGTCGAAATAACTCAGCGTTTTATTTACAGTCAAACCTCGGTTTTCGTCCATAATCCGTTCCAGGAGGCTGTTCGAAAACCGAAATTGTTCGAAAACCGAAACCGCGCTCTTTTTAAAATAAAAATGTTTACTGAACACGTCTGCTCACAATGGAAAGCAACTCGAGGAAGCGTCACTTCCTGGTGTAAGGAAGGCGAAAGGAGTCAAATGATGCATTCAAGTGCGCTCAGTTCGTTCGAGAACCGAAATTTGTTCGTCATCCGAGGCATAAAAAACTCGAAATATTTGGTTGAAAACCGAATTGGTTGAGAACCGAGACGTTCGAAAACCGAGGTTTGACTGTATTTGTAACATTGTGGCGGCTCACACGCACACGCGAACTTAATCTGCGCCATGTTGTGGGAGGCATGTCATTGGTTTTACCATACAAAGGAGTTTTGTTGGTTCGTTGGGGAAAACGGGAAAGTCGCCGAGGGTCCTTGTCGTTCACAAATTCAAATGAGCACATGCGAGGTTTTCGAGATGATTTGGGTTTTGACTGTTAGGACACCCGCAAAGTCGAATCTGGGTAGTTTGGGATTTATGAGGGTTACAACTAACGACGTGGACAACCGCGTCGCTTTCTGTGGAACCTGCGCTCATCTGGCTGATTTTCAGCGTTTGACTGATAGCTCTGAGCGCCAGGCGGTCGTCTGTGTCAATGCAGTGATGTCGGTTTTTTTATTACCAGATGATGATGATGATGATGATGATGATGATGAGCAGCAGTGTGTCAGTGTCACTGGGATTCAAGTGTCTGCATTATGAATGTAAAAAGCAGTTTAAAAATACACTGAAGCCCTTTTCAATTATTCACAGCATTCCCCCCGGCAACCACTGAGGCTTTTCGACGCCGGCTCGTTAACAAAATCACCCCGTTTTGAGGGGGCAGTACCAGCTCATGCAAATCCCCCCCCCCCCACCCACACACACACACTTTTGGTATGTCGATTATGCGCCAAGCTAGGTTCCACCTACATTTTAAAATAATTAAAAGCATTGTATTTTCACCGATAAAAGCAGCACTTCATCACCAAACTGCCCTAATTACGTTGGACAATTTGTGCATGTGGCACATGCAGTGGACACAACAAATGCCCTTACGCACTCCAAACTTTCCATGTCCATGAGCGTGACAAATATTCTATTATCCACCAACCATGTTGACAGACTGTATGTAGATTCTCTGGTGGAAACAGCACTTCATCACCAAGATGCCTGAATAACACCTGTCAATTTGTGGAGCAGCTTCGTACATGTGGTGCATGCAGCAGACGTATAACCCCCCTCCCCCCACACACACACACACACATATGCGGCTTGAACAAGTTTCAATGAGCAATCCAGTTTGTGCGTATCGTCTTATCAGAAGTGAACTAGTCTTCTTCATGCTTTGCTCTGAAAAAAAAAGCTACCTTGGCAAATGCAATGGTTCAGCGTGTGTATGCGTGTATACTACCACCTACTGACGTCATGCGCAACTACAAGCTATTCAGGCGTCACTTGGATGCATTCAAGTTAGACCGCGGTTAGCACGTCCGCCTCGCGGTCAAGAGGTTCTCGGTTTGATTCCCCACCCACCGAAATCATGCATCATGGAAGATGACCTCGAGACTCGTTAGTAATTATTTTTGTGAATGTGTGTTTGCCCGTATGTGCCCTGGAATTGATTGGCGTCCAGCTCAAGGTGCACGTAGGAAGCTTCTCTGGTCAAAAGACAGCCCAAAATATGCTCCAGTTAGCTGCAATGCGATTGAGAAAGAAAATGCTTGAGAAAATGGCCGCTATGGTATCGCATCGGCATATCTTATAAACAATTGACTGGCAACCAGTCCATGATGTGCCCCACTTCTCTCAACAAAAGTCAGCTGGGGTAGGCTCCATCTAGCTGTGGCCCTGTTGAGAAAAGCATTTTTAAAAATGGATGGATTGTATTGTATCGCGTTGGCGTAACTGTAGCACCAGTCCAGGGTGTGCCGCACTTCTCTTGCTAAAAGTCAGCTGGGGTAAGCTTGAGCTCACCTGCTCATCCGAGATAAGCACGACAGAAAAGGGATGCATTGTATTGCATTGCATCAGGGTCATTTTATATCCGATGTGTTCCCCACTTCTCTCACCAGAGGTCAGCTGGGCTCCAGTTGCCCGCGACCTTCAAGTCTGTCCTCTTAAAAAAGTATGTCTGGCTTAAATATGGTATCGCACCGATTTATACACAGTTGACTAGTATGACGTGCACCCCACTTCTCTTGCCAAACGTTAGCATTGTCTTCTGTTACCTGCCACACTAATCAGAGCAAACAGTTAAGGCAACAAATGCGTGGAAGGCATTTCACTGTACCGGAGTTGCTCCACATTTGATTTATTCATGACCAGCCCGACAGTGTACCCCGCTTCTCTCGCCAAAGATCAAATGCGATAGACTCCAGCTCACCGGCAAGCCAAAAGATGAGCGCTTTCGAAAGGATGGATGCCATCGCAAGAAAGTAGCTTTATAGAACACGATTGACTGGTTTCCCGCGTCTCTCACCAAAATTCACCATGGAATAGGATCGGGCTCTGAAGAAAGACATTCGTAATTAGCCCTCCTTATTGTTGTTAACATTATTACACATTATTCATAGGGTTATTAGTCTCACCTCTGCTTCTACGTGAGAATTATGTGAAAATGACAGAGTTGTGTCACTCAGCACATTAGTGCGAGCGTATTCCTTTAATGAGCGATGTAGGAATTTAATTAGTAACACCCCCTGCGGGGATTTTTGTAGTTTTCATTGCTCTCTGCCAAATCAAAAATTTTCTTCGTTTCACTTTCCCCCCCCTCTTTTAAGTAAAGATGAGCTCTTTTATTCTAACATGATGAGAGTGGAGGTGCGTCTTAACGGTTTTCACGCCGGATCCGAGCGCCCCATTGCTCTGCTTCACGGAGCTTTGGCTCTGCAGATGGATGTCACTGTCGAGGGCAGGTTGCTCTGCTGGTTATTTGTTAAAAGAGGCTCAGAGGAGAGGATTTCACACCTGTGACGCGTGGCTGCTGCATGCACAAATCCTAAATTGACATTTGACGTATTAAAAACGAAAGAAAAAACGAAAACGAGGTGAATATACAGCATCATTTAGCTAAGTATAGCTAAATTAACACACACGTAGGACAATACAGCAATCTTTAGATTGGGGCGTTAAACCAAGTCTTCGACTCAAACCGTAATATTTGTGCCTTTGCAAAAAAAAGTCGAAGTCGCAACCGAGCGTGCCTCTGCGGCCGCCGTAGTTGTTCTTCCAACTTCCGCTTCCCTTGCGTCGCCGCGTAAACACAATGGCGGAATATTCCAGCGTTAAATCGACCAAATTGGTTCTGAAGGGACAGAATAAAGGGTAAGGCGGGACATGTCTTGCTGAGGTGTACATTGCGGGGTGTTTTAAAGCTACGGTGTCATTTCAGTTGCTGCTTTAGCGGTTCGAGCTCAATGCTCACAGGTGAAAGTTGTCGTGATTGAGTTACCGGTAATCAACGATAAGACAGCCCAACTTTAAACTGAAATTTTCTATTTTATATAATGTGTCTTGTTTTGCGTTGGTGTAAATTGACGTATTCTAAGTATTAGTAAGCACAACAAAAAGCGTGTTGCTGGCGATATCGTGCAATCGCGCGACGCTGATGGCGAGTTGAATTCGGTCAAGTGATGAACGGAATAAAGCATCAATTATTGATATCCAGGACTGCACAATTAACAGAATTCAAATCGACTTAGTCTTAATTTGGTTAGTTTATTTTTTTTTATAACGACTCAACGTCTTCGAGGGGTAAATTTGGTTTAACACATTTGTATCCGTGAATAATTAAACAAAATCTTAATGCGTAAAAACAAGAAAAAGAAAATGTGAGAGTTGCAATTTCCAATTTTTTTCACTTCACTCTCTACTTGACAGGAAAAAGAAGAAGGACAAAAACAAGAAGAGAAATGCAGCAGATGACCAATCCAAATTGGATGTTGTCGGTGTGTGCGCCTCCTCCTTTTTAATAGTAATCATCTCCCTGTCTTCATGTTTCGCAAACATGAAGACAGGGAAAAGTTTTTCGCAAAAGTGATTTAATCAATGGAATTTCTTTGTCTTTCGTCTCCAGGCGGTTGGTGGGCCGTCCGACATTTTGGCGAGATCATGGGCACGGTCGCTATCGAGATGCACAACAATTCGTACATCCATGCCCTGGACACGGGGCTTTTCACAGTTGGTGCGCCGCACCAAGGTGAGGCCGCGGGCATGTTTGATTTCCCAAGTGTATAACGACCACTCGACACACCATGATGAGGGATGTCGTGCATTTGAGGAAATAGGTGCTTATAAGGCAACAACACTTCTCACTTAAAATGTGCTGTTTTTCTGTGTTCTAACTTCTAAGAAGTTGTCCACAAAAATTCAGCTTTGCGATGTCGAAACACAAACGTGAGCTGGAGCGGCCGAAGAGGGGGTCGAGTCCAGGGCAAGGACAAGAGTGGGGCGGGCGTCGCGAGGAAGAGTTTGCCGCAGGGCACACAGAGTGTTTTTTTTTCCTCTCTCTCTCTCGCAGCTCCGCAGATTAATTCAGCACGCGTTTAATCAAGGGCGCTGGAAAAGTGCAGAGAAACTGCAAACCCCCTCAATTCCCCAAGTGTCTCCTTTCTCACATCCTCCCCATTGCCAGGAGATCAAAGAGGACGCCAGCTGGAATTCACAAGGAGAAAAGAGGACACAAATGATTACGTAACTCCTGCACATAGACGGCACCCCGCGAACCAGGAAGGTGTTGACGTGGCCACCTGCTTTGTTCCACTGCTCCCCAACTGCCAGTGGAATTTTGGGTTTCCAATGCGGTTCATTCCGAAGTTTTTAAATGGACCGCGTGTCCTTTGAGTGCAACTTAACATTTTGGAATGTCTTGAGTCAGCTGTGGAAAAGACTTTCAAGTTCTGCTTCTGAGTCACTGAATCGTTAAGGTCCTGAGCACGTGTACGAAATGAACATATCAACCTAAAAGGTCTCGGAGGTCAGCAGACTCCGGTCAGTTCGTGGAGCCCGAGTTCAAAGCAAACATGGTGACGTAGCATTTAGCCGTTATGCTGCGCACAAATGAAATAAGCTGCTAACAGAAGTAAAAAAAAAAAATTAAGACGGTTATCAGTTTGTAGGTGTCTTTGAGTATTGGGGTTTTTTTTCACTCAACTGTATTTTTAGGGCACTTTAAATCAACCAGTGCAGTTTACGTACATGTAGCTTTGAGTCTTTGAGGTTTAAGACACTTGGCGTCTTTGAGTGTGTGAGTATTTCGGCGTTGATTTTAGATTTATTTATTTTATTTTGATTTTTAAGCTGCTCTCAGTGTGAGTGTTAGGTTTTAAGGAGGCCGTGAGCCTTTGGTTGAATTTGAGTTTGTAAGGCGACCAACCGTGTCTTTGAGTGCCTTTAGCGTTGAGGCATTAAGGCATCGTAAAACTCACAAAAAGCAACGGCAATCTTTTTTTTTTTTTTTTTTCCCTAATGGTGACCCTCGTGGGCCTCGAGGAGCCTTTTGCATTATTAATGGACTACGAGGCAGGTGCGAAGAAATTATGCACATTTTTAAAAATGACTGCAACATCATTTTTACCTTTTTACGATAACATATAACTTAAGCACTCCCCTGCACATATGCACAAGTTTGTTAATTATGAACTGGACTGTATAATTAAAAAAAAAAATTTCTTTTTAAATGTATTTTTTGTTTCAGAGGACGAAGGACCAGACCCCCCTGAACAGTTCACTGCAGTCAAGCTCTCTGATAGCAGGTGATGACAAACTCACTGACAGTCTATGACTCCGAGGTATGAACCCAAAGTCCTGAACAGAATCCTGACTCTTTGCGGTTGGTGCTCCTACCCCCCCCCGTTCCCCCGTTTTCCAGAATAGCCTTGAAGTCGGGCTACGGGAAGTACGTGGGCCTCAACGCAGACAACTTGGTGGTGGGCCGCTCCGATGCCATTGGATCCAGAGAACAGTGGGAGCCCGTTTTTCAAGAGGTAGCTCACCCCCCCCCCCCCACCCCCCTCCCCTACCCCCTTCATGTTAAGACCACTCTGCGTCTTTGAGTGTTGAAGCTTCATGATAAGCGTGTCAGTAGGTGACTCCAGTGATAATTGATGATTGGCGTTTCCTCGTCGACCAGGGCAAGATGGCACTCATGGCCGCCGCCAACAACTGCTTCATCTCGTACAGCGAGAGCGGCGACATCGAGGCCACGAGCAAGACGGCGGGCGACGGCGAGATGGTGAAGGTGAGGTGATGCTCATGGCGTTTTTCCGCCGCACCCCTCGCGTGACCTGCCGGCTTTTAACGGCGAGCCACTGCGCGATTGCAGATCCGCTCGTGCGCCGAGCGAGACGCGAAGCCCAAGGACGACATCGCCGACGAGGACCGAGGCAACGTCAAGTCCTGCGAGCTCAATTACGTGTAAGTGCGGTGCACATTCACTTTTATGACATATTCTCATGCTTTGATAGTTGACGAGTTCTTTCTTTAAAAACTTGTCACGCGGTCCGAATTCCCCACGGCGCAATTGCCGCTTTTATTTCCATATTGCTGGTCAGCCAAGTCGGCGCGGCCTCCCGTTGTACACCGCACTTGATTTGCGTCCGGCGAATAGACTAGGATTCGTTTTAGTGCCGGTCAGCACTTTTCTCGTCTCGTTCCAACTCATTAATTTTGCTTCCCTGTTCAGTCCACGCAAACACTTGCCCGAGTACACCTCGCCGGGGAGATTTCATTTCACGCAGATAGCTTTGCATTATAAAAGTTATTTATCAAGAAAGTCAAATAATTCCTCCGTATTTTATTTTATTTTTTGTGTCAATATTGTGTAGAGTTGAGCTCAGGTGCTGGGAAAGCTCGAAAACTGGTATGGACTCGAACCCCTTTGGACGCGGCACTTATTTCGCTCCCATTATCTGTGCATCAACTCAACACACACACACACACACACACACAGTCGACACCATGTTGACAAGCAAATTGCATCACTTAATGCGAGAGCACGCTTCCAAGATGGCGTGCCAATCAAGGCGCGCATCAGATGAAGCGACCGTTTATGCACGCCTCATCCGCGAGCTTCTCCTTTCCGTCCGCACGTGACCTTTTGTTTGTTGTGATGATCTGGATCATGGCCGACCTTCAGCTCGACTCTCAACTGCACATTTTATTTTTTTTCATGAAATTGTGACATTGATATGGCATCGTGAATTCTGCCAACCGCCATGCGTTTGAACGTTTGAGCCTAAAAAAAAAATTCTTAATTATTATATACATTTTATTTTTTTTCATGAAATTGTGACCAGAGTTTCCAGGACCGTCGCCTGAGGGTGAACGAGGACGAGCCGTCTATGCTGAAGAAAGCCCGACTCGGCGGAAAATTTCATGAGGCTTTGCTCGACAGGTACTGCCCAAACAAATATTTCCACCATGGCACACGCAAGTCAAGTCCAACTTTATTTTCAAATGTGCACAGATGAAAGCCACTTCAGTTTCCATTGACTTCTCTTTGTGATGCATGTCATGATGATGTCATATTTTTTTGTCATTACAGGAGGAGCAAAATGAAAGCTGATCGATACTGCAAGTGAACTGTTTTGGGGGTTTTTTTGTTTTGTTTTTTGGAGGGGGGAATTAATAAACATGTTGTTCCCATTCGTGTATTATGCATAATTTAGATTTATAAATCAAGGATTAAAAAGTATATCCCACAAAAATATGATGGGAAATATTTTGTAACTCCGCGTGAGTGTATGGTTCATGGTGGGTCAAACAAAGTATCGGTAGGTGGCTTCAATGTCAAACACCTCAGCGACTATTCGGGGCCATTTCACATATTCGCATCAACATTGCACTTTTGGAACACTGCCATATCTTGCTACGGGTTGTGCACGTGTCACGCAATGCATTGAGGAGATCATAAAAGGACATGAAAAGTTATTGTGGAGCAAACCCCAAGTTATGTGCTCCACTTCCACGTAGAAAGAACCATCAGATTGGCAAGTGCGTTTCAAGGGAGTGTTTCATTGCAAGCAGTCCCATGTTGTTTTTTTTCAGCGCAATTTTTACAGTAATACAAATTCAGACCATTTTTAATAGTCTGTATTCATGTTACCAAAAATGTGTTTCATACTTGTATGTACTGATATTATTTTTTTAATCTACGTAATACTTGTCCTTTACTTTTACTTCCGCGTGGAAAGAAGCATTGATTCTTAACCTTAGAGGGGTGTTATGTTACTAATCAGTGTTTACCTAAATACACTTATTGTTGTGTGCAGGATATTGTATTATTTATTTATTGCCGATTTCGGTCGCTGTGGTACACGCGCCCGACTTGTGTGCGGGTAGCTTGGGATCGGTTCCCACTCAGTGACGGCTGGTTGTGGGTGCGAATATATGTTAATCTCTCTATATACGCTGCGACCGACTGGGGACCAATTCAGGGTGTCGTACGCCTCCCGCCGGCAATCACCCGGGATAGGCTCCAGCAGGCCCCGCCTCCGCAACCCTATTCAAGAAAGGGTGCTGAAAATACAGTAGAATGATTTCGATTTCCCCTCCCTGTCTGATACGACAAAACAGCCCTCGTGAGCCACTTCCGTAAAGGAAAGAACCCAATGACCGTTAGAGGGGTGCCTGATTTTATTTCGACACAATGTTAACCAGACGTATCCGCGCCTGTGGTCGAAACATAATTTAGGCTTGTGATTATCCACAAAAAAACATTACAACTATTTCCATTTAACTAATTTAGTAGTTTTTTAATCACATTTATTGACATTGGTTACCCCTGTGGGTGTCGCAACCGCAAAATAAACCGAAGCAACCCCGACACGCTTCCGCGTGGAAAAAACCATTGAGGGGGTGGGGGGGGGGGGGGGGGCTTATGTAACACCCAAAATATTTTTTAACGAAAATGACAGTTTAATATTTAAATCGACAGAAATTAACTTGTTTGGATAATTATTAAGAGCAACTGCACTCGTCTTTTACCCGTCATATTGCGCAAGAAAACGTTATTCACATTTGTTGACATCGGAGCGCCCCCCCCCCCCCCCCCGGTGGAACGTAAGTCGGCTTCCGTGTCACGATCAACAAAAGCAGCCCCACTCTGGAGTCATTTTAAAACAATTGTCTTCAGTTGGCAGGTGTCAACAGGATGGCTCAATTTCTTTTTATTTTAGCTGCTTTGTGCGCGGCTACGTCGTCACAGTTTGTGCCGCCGGTAAGTAACATTCGTGTTTCGGTCCCTGTCTCGTTGACGAAGTGTGAAGAAACGGTGTCACTTGAAACTTAACTCTTGGAATAATGCCATTTCCTCTGTGATGTATTTATTTACAGTATACAGAAGACTGTCGGGCGGGAATGTATCCACCGAGCGGGCCCACGTAAGTCACATTGCCGTGCACGCAGGGACGCCTTGCTTGTGTTTTGTTATGGTTGGCCTATCGTGCTTTCATGTGCACCTCGTTCAGCACAGGGCTTGAAGATTGCCCTCATTTTGTGCAAATTAGACACGGAAAACGTAGTTTAAATGCTTTTTTTTTAAAAAATTACAAAATTCTACGTTCTGGTGTCGAGTCGACGCATAAACGGAATGGGAGAGATCAGGGAAGCTAGTATTTCCAGACTGCACCTGAAGGCAGCACACCTTTTGGTAATAAAACTACCACGAAGAAAATAAGGAGAAAATAAAAGTTGAAATTGACGTATGAGGGTTTTTTTTTTCCTTTTCAGAGGTATTATAACAAGAAGCTACATCTAAGAAAAATAATTGTCATTGAACTACAGTGGGTTTTAGAATTTCAAGTGTGCCATGACTAAGTGTATCCGAGGGTAGCGAATGGAGAGCATTGCGCATCCCCTCGATTTCGAATTGAAGTCTGAAAAATAAAACACAAAACCGAGTAACCGTGGTATGACGAGGTACCATCCTGACGTAATGATTGTGATTTATTCACATGTGTTTTGTTGATTGCCGTTGTTCCAAATGTTACATGAAAGCCCAATTGAAATTCAGGTTTAAAGGCGCCGTGAGCTGGTACACCGTGGACCTGGACTTGCCGCCCAAGGACCGCTGGACAGCCGTCATCACTGAAAAAAGGCAGAGGTGCAATCTTTTTCTCGACAATCATCATCATCATCATCATCATCATTTTTACTATTGAAATATTTTGAGGATTGTTGTTGTCTGCCTCCCGTGTTTCAATGTGATGTTTGCATCCAAGTTGGTGAGCATGATCCAGGCCGTGCGAGACTTGGCCAACGCTTTTGTTCCCGGCGGGAAGCTTGTCATGCTGGTGGATGTCACTCTGGTGAGGAACTCGCCTTGTTTTTCCCTCCCCCCCCCCCCCCCCCAACAAATGAATCCTGTGCATGTAGTTTTTAATCTTAATCTGTTTTTCTGTTTGCGCGGGCAGCCGCTGATGGTCAACTCGCTCCCGTACCCGTTTGGTGACGAAATGAAAGGAATCGCGGCCGCCTCGGGAGTTCCTCTTGGTAAGGGGTCACGTCTGTTTACAAATTATTCCTGTGTCAAATTACAATTTGGGGGAATTATTCCGTCTTCTTTGTAATGTAAGGATATGTGTGACTTTTTTTTTGCCCTGCAGGATAATTTAAAAAAAAATTCTCGTAGCTTTATGACCTTTCTCTCATAGGGTCAAGAGTTTTTGTATGATGTCATTATTAGATGTAGGCCATTTTCACCCCCTCTATAAGCAGCTCATGGACCGCAGATTTCCTTTCCTGTTCATTTTTGTAGGTGAGGTGGTCCTCTTTAACATCTTCTACGAGGTGTTTACGGTGTGCACTTCGGTGGTTGCAGAGGACACGAAAGGTCAGTCAACTCCCGTCGAAGATGACCGTTATTAGGGCCCAAATGGGGAATGGATATTTTTTTAAAATGCATATGTCAATCAATTGTGTCACCAAGATTGAGCCAAATACTTTTTTTGTGTTAACAGGAAACCTCCTGCATGGTCGCAACCTGGACTTTGGTTTGTTCATGGGGTAAGAACGCTGCCTGTTTTCCAATGGGGGGGGGGCGTTTTTTTGAAGTACCTACTCCCGGTATTACTGTTTCCTCTGCTAGGGTTCAGACTTTTTTTTCCCCCCTGTAGTTCTCTGCTGTTGGCTAAGTAGCAGCAAAAAGTTCATGAATGGCCTTTGCATTAAAAGAAATGTTAAAAAATATATACATATTGGGTGTCAATAATTGTGCCCCACAAAATCTGCCTAGCAACCTGTGACTGTGAAAAAAAGATCATTTGAAATCTGCACGCGATGCTCGTGCCAAAATGTCTCCTGTGGCGTTTAGACACGAGTCAAATCTGTCTGTTTGTGTGTTGTGTCAGATGGGACGTGAAGAACAAGTCTTGGGTCATGAGTGAGCAGCTGAGGTCTTTAGTGATCAATGTGAACTTCAAGAGGAACAGCCGCACCGTCTTCAAGTCCACCAGCTTTGCCGGTTACGTCGGCATGCTGACCGGACTCAAGCCTGTAAGCTTTTCTCAACATGCCTGCACACACACACACACACACACACAAAACGGACATCTGAACAGGGGTGTGCAGACTTTTCATATCACCTGTAAATGAGTTTGTGTCGTCTCCTTTCTCAGAACAGGTTCAGCCTCACCATGAACGAACGCTTCAGTCTGGACGGAGGCTACATCGGTCAGTCGCTTTTTGGCGAGGATTCCGACTCGTATTGTTTCGAATTAAAATTTGGACTTTTTGACTCTGAAATGCATTTTATGTCCTCGTGTAGGCATCCTGGAGTGGATCTTTGGAAAGCGGGATGGGGTCTGGATGAGCTTCCTCACTCGCTCCGTACTGGAAAATGCAACCAGGTATTTCAGTTTTTTTGTCTGGAAGTTTGATTGATTGATTTTTAAAGCCCCTGAAGCTAGTTTTGCTTCAACCTGAAATTTGGTAGACATGTCAACCATGAGCCGACCACACCAAAAAAAATTGACAATTCGCTCCCCAAGGCGCTTTGAAGCATAAAATGTGGTGGACACTATCATCAGTCGACCCACAAAAAAAGTCTGTCCAAATCTGCTGGTTTGGTTTGAAGCGCACAATTTCGACGACCGTTTCAGCCATTTCCAAAGACGACTGTTGCGTGTTGTTCTCTCCGACTTGCGACGTAGCTACGATGAGGCAAAGTTTCGTTTGGCTCAGACAAAGCTTCTGGCGCCCGCCTACTTCATCCTGGGAGGAAACAGCACGGGGCAAGGTTGCATCATCACCAGATCCAGACTCACCAGTCTGGATATCCTGGAGTAAGTCGCCCCTTCTCCTTTTAGAAATGACTCGCACTTTGGATATTTTGAATTCATTTAGTTTTTGTCTCCCGATCGAATTCTTAATGAAATGCTACTATATTCATGTAAAAATAAGCATTTTTAAAAAAACTTAACATTTAGGGGGGGTTTTTTCTCTTGAAAAAATTGGGACTCAGTTATGCCACTACAGTGAAACTCCTCTACTCTACAACGAAATCATGTTTGCAGCAAGAAATTTTTCACAACAGGGGTTTTTTCACTGTAGCAAATTGAAGAAATTCTTCTTTATTCACACAAAGTATGAACTTTTAATTTGCTTTAGATTTTTTGTTTTTCTGGAAAAAATACCCCCAATCATTTCTTGAACAGAAGCCGCTTTTATTCCTATGAACTTTTGCCGTTCTCATCTTGATTTTCTATTTTTACTTAGATTTTATTTTTCAGCAATATTTTCTTTCTACTTTTTTTTTTTTCCCCCCTCTGTGTGGTCCTCTTCGTCCGACAAGTCCAAAGGTCCGGTCAGCTCGTTGAATGTGCTTGGTGGAGGTCAACGCACAACTTGAGCTTGAAGCCAAAAAGGAGAAGCAAATTGCTCTTTAGTCCGTTTGGCTCTTGTGAAATGTTTTATTGCTCAACGAATGACTGCACAAAGCACATGACCGGACAAGTGCGTTTGTCACCTGATTAGCTCTTAAAAACAACTCAAGTGTGTCATGCCTTTTTTTTTTTTTTTTTTTTTCTTCCCTCCCCCTCGCTCTCTCTGGAGGATCGATCTGAAGCTGGGCCGCTGGTTTGTGCTGGAGACAAACTACGACCACTGGAAGGAGCCGCTCTTCCTGGACGACCGCCGCACGCCCGCCACCCAGTGCATGAACCGAACGACGCGCGCCGTGAGGACAAAACCGTCACACAATTTGCCTTTTTTTTCTTTTAAAAATTCTTGCACAATCATGAATTTGGACTTTGTCAAATTACAAAAAAGAACTATGACCTCGGGTTGGGCTGTATTCAAATTTTGACAGCAGCCACTTCATTCCAGTCGGGGTGTAACGGTAATATCGGCTCTCATGTTCACCCACCACCGCGAGTCTGTCTAGCGTAGGCTCTTTCGTCTTTTTTAACTCATTTTTAAACGTCTTTTCAGACTTGGTCCAGAATTGGCTGGTACTGAATGAGTTAATTGTCGACTTTGCTGTAGAATTTTTTTCCATGACATTTTTTTTCTTAGCAATTACACATAACTTTTGTCCCGGTCCCTTAGATTTGCACCTTTCCTCTATAGCAGTGGTGTCAAACATACGGCCCGCGGGCCGGAACCGGCCCCCAAGGAGGTTTGATCCGGCCCTCGGGATAATTTAAAAGTGAAAAAAAGACACTGAATATTTTAAATAAAATGCGTTTTGTGGATTTTATTTCTGTTGTCATGGTTACGTGACAGTCATGTGACTCTTGCCGTTTGACAGAACGTGTCCCTGAAAACGCTATACGACGTGCTGTCCACTAAGCCCGTCCTCAACAAGGTGAGGGGTAACAACTTTTAATTTGGAGCGCGTCTCACTAATCCGACGTCCTGCTCATTTTTCTCCCGTTTTTGACGCACCAACAGTTGACGACGTACACCACGCTGATGCAAGTGTCGTCGGGCACGCTGGAGTCGTACGTCCGCGACTGCCCCAACCCCTGCATGCCCTGGTGAAGACGCCGCCACGCTACCGTCCGGCTGCGCCTTGATTCCAGTGGACAAATGTCAACGTACACGGCCGTGAATGCAAGTAGCAAGGTCTTTGCCCAAGCGTGGTCGTTTTTGTAGCCTAGATCAATTGTAACGTGTGTACATTGTGTCAATTAGTGCTCCTCAATGTTTTTAAATGTCTTAACAGGTCAGCTTGGTTACAAGTGCAGGAAAGTAATACTGACAATTGTTTTGTTTTCTCTTGAAGCACGAGATGGCCCATCAGAATTTAAAATTCATTGGACCTTTTACAGATGATTTTCTACTGATCGACTACTATCAGCTTTATACTGATGATTTTAAATCAAACACTGCCAGTAATGGTGACTGTACTTTTTTTTTTTTTTTCCATTTTTACAAAATACCAGAATGTAACTGATTTGAATTCATACTTGGACAAGTGAGGAAATGCTTGATTAAAATTGCACCCAAAGAATTTGATGCAAGGTTCATCTCGATCAAGGTATTTGAGAACATATTGGCAATTTTGGCATGTAGGAAAAAAAAGATTTTGCTTGGAAGTTTTATTAGAATACTCAATTTTGCTACTGTTTGCAAATTTACAAGCTTTTAAATTTGAGATGAATGGGTTTTTTTGGTGTTATGGAAAGTAAATATTTTCTGAAATAGTTCTTGTTAAAGTGACTTGCTTACACCAACTCTTGTAAAATTGCAGCTCTCATTAAATTTTGTTCCTTGTAAAATTCAAGTTTTTTCTTCTGTGATTTTTTAAATAATATTTACAAGCTCCCAATATACCAGAATTTTTTTTATTTTATTTTTTGCATAATATAGTTCACACGTGCACAGAAAATAAGTGAAAATTTGCAAGTCAGCTTCTTTGGTTAAAACACCTACTTTTATTTAAAATCTAAAATCCGTTTACAGTAGAACACAAAAAGAAAGCCAATCAAGTGTTTTGTGAGCTGCATAAAGAGAGCAGGAACCTTTCCAATTCACGCTCCAAACTAATGACTGAAAAATGTTCAAATGGGTTTTGAACTTTTCAGAAGCGTTGACATTAAACTCCGACCCACACCCGACACACTATGGAAGGAAAAACTACAAACTAATGTGTGTGCAATACAACTTAAAGGTACGACTAACAGTATCGTTTAAAATGAACTCGTTAAACAGAAGATGGTGCAAAACCAACACATGCTCATTGGGCGACTGTTCACGTCAAGGCTCATTCGGAAGATTCTGAAACAAGAAAAAAAAAATCAGATTTCACAGGGAAAAAAAGTTGTATAGTTGTGAGAATACATTTTGAATTTTCTTCAAAACATGTTCCAAATGGAATGGAAAAAAAAGCAAATGGGGAAAAGATGATTTGAGTTACATCCGAATTTTGATTGTGGGTTACGTGCGAATGGGAACGAAAGAGCGGAAATCCAACCTGGTTCCTTCAGGTGGCCGCCGTTTCCCGCAAGCCCCGGCGGCGTTTCCGCGTCGCCACTGAGGATTTCCACGCGCAGGTCGTTGATCTGCTGCTCATCCACGATCCTTTTCTGCAGCGCCTCCTGTCGGTCAGGCCGTCGATTAAATCGGTCGATTTCAACGTAGTCACATTTTGCTGCTTTTACCTGGCTGGTGACGGGCAGCTGCAACGGAAGATCGTCCACCCGGACAAAATCGTCCTCGTCCGACGTCCTCTGGCTACTGTTGCCCGATGCGGCTTCCTGCAATCCAATGACAGAACAGTTGATTGGCTCTCGTCGTGCTGTCATCTGTGTGTGCCGGAAAACGTCCACATTTCAGCCTACGAGAGCTTGGTAACAAACAGTCAAATTGCATCTAAAAAGCGCAATGACAGACAATTTTTTTTTTTTTTTTAACTCAAGTCTTCACAATTTTACACGTTGCTTTAGAATCTACTACTTGATCCACCGCATTATGTGACGCTTCCATGTCTCATTTCTTTGTACTTACGTCGACGCTGATCATGACGGGGGATTCCGTGTCGGGGGTGCTGGTGGTGTTTGAGTCTTTAAGAGCCGCGTGAACTTCGGCGCTTTTGATGTTCTCCTCTGGAGCGGTGGCGGCACCGCCGCCGCCGCCGTCCGGGTCCTCCTCTTCATCGGAGTGGTAACTTGCCGTCTCGGCGGGTTCGTCTTCAGTCGAAGCCGGAACTGGCAACTTGCTGCTCTCGACTGTTTGGTGGGAGAAGAGATGGAACGGGGTGAGGGGTGGGCTTTCGATAAAAATTTGAAGACATTTCTACTGACAATTTCTTCCACAGTGACTGACATGCAGATGTGCTCATGACCGCATGACGAATATAAACGTCCATGACAGTCAATAATATTGAGTAACGTGACAAGAGTCTGTCCAGCAGCTCCTATATTTTGTTGTTCTTCCTTTCATAAATTTGCTGCAGTGAATTGGGAATTTCTCCATTGAGAGACTAATAAAAGTTTTTTTTTTCCTATCCTAAAGAGCAGCGGAGTGATAAAAAAAAATAAATATATTGAGTGTCAAGTCTATAGCCATACAATTTATTTTTAGAATATTAGTACACCGCAACAGGCAGTTATAAAAGAAACCGTTTTGTATTTTTTTTGTTTTGTGATTTAAAACAGAAATAGTTTGTAATATTAGAATAATGTCGGAGTGAAAAAAAAAATGGTAAAAGAATACATGCCACCTGATAATTAAAAACATTCCGACCGATCGAGTCAATGAAACTAAAGTGTGTGAACCGGGGAACCTTTCAGCAGTCGGTTGGGATGAAAATAGAAACAAATTATTATGACGAAAATGGTGTTTGCAAGAGAGTATTCACGACGCGGCTTTCATTGTCGTATCAGGACTATTTGTATTTTTATTCAAAACAAACTTCTGTTCGTAAAGTCGGGTTTGACTGATGGTGTTAAAAGAAGGAGGAGCACCCACCGTCGTTCGTCGTCGTCGGCCGACTCCAAGTCACTTTCTTTTGTTTCCTCAGCCGATTGAGCCTGCAGAAGGATGCGAGCACAGTTTACACGCCGCCTGCTAGGAAGCGGACTCAGGGGGGGGGGGGGATGTCGCAAAGCCACCTGCGGCTCCGCCGGGCCCTCCGCCGTGACCTGCAGGGACGTCAGCACGTCCACGGGGGCCGCCTCAAACTCGTCCGGCTCCCGCCCGTCGTCGTCCGTCGTCGTTCTCGTCCTCGCCGCTGCCGTAGTTGTTCAGCGCCTGGCTCTCTGCTTTGGAGAGCCCTCCACGAAAGACACGACGTCGGAGCGTTACAACAGGTTGGAGGAAAACGCCCACCCCCCCTTGGGAAAACTCAAGTTGAACACTCGTTTCGCTTACTGATGGATGGCGGCATCGCCTGCCCATCAGCCTCTTCGCCATCTTCATCTTCATCGTCGCTTTTCGTCTCAGTCGGCAAGGGAGAAGGAACCTCCTGCTTGGTTTCGTCTCGATCCTGTGAAGGGGGAAGAAAAGTTCCAAATGAGGCGCAGTGGGGTGAAAAAACCCCCCCCCAAAAAAAGGGGGCGAGACAATCAAAAAGGACAGACCTTGTCTTCGTCGGGGGAGGTTGAGACATTCACTTCGAGTGCTGCGCCGCCCTAATTTGGAGTCAACAAGATTCCGTGAATGCAAATGCCCGCCTATTATTTGGAGGACAATAAAAAAAAAAAATGACATCACCTTCAAAGTTTGATCCGGCATCAGGAGGACGTTCGGCCTTCTCCGCGATGTGTCCGGCTTCCGGGGAGGCGGCGATGCCGTGGTCCAAATCCTGCATGAGTCGGAAAAAGGCCAGCTCGTTGAAGAGGATGTCCGAGACCTCCACCAGCAGGTCCTCGCCACAGTCCTTCAGGGTTTGGCCAATGAAGCGGCCCAGGGAATCCTAGCAAAAGGTCACGCTTGTTTGCAAGGGTGCATATCGCAAACGCGTTTGGCGAGTTTGGAGAATTTGCATTCTCAAACAGCTGATGACTTGACAATTATGCAATGCTGAGTGCTACTAGTGTCGACTCCCCCTACGTCGTTCAATTTCAAATCAACTTTATTGTCAAATGTGCAACATACGGCACAGATGGAAATGTCTTTTCTCAGGAGAGAGAGGAGCCGCTGCGGGTGCCCGCGCCGCCATCGTCGTTTGTTATTCTTATGCATTATTAACCAAGGTAACGTGTTGGGAATAAATCTAAGAAGCTCTGCGGAATGCCTGTACTGTCTGAGACGTGGCTTAGTCGGCGTGTCCAAAAGGGCTGCAAAATCAAATCACAATATTTTGTTGACGCGAAAGTTGCTGAATCGAGTCCTCGTTTTAAAATGGGGACGTCCCTCCCTTGAAATGACTCGGCCGTACCTGCAGGATGGCCCCGAGCTGCCGGTGGAAGAAGCGCACAAACTCTTTGCTGTCGTCGTTCTGCCGCGTGAGCGCCAGGACTTGGCGGCGCAAACTGGTCAGCAGCTGCGGCGTGCACGCCTCGTGCATCTTCTCCTACGCAAAGAGCCAGAAGAGATTCACGCCGGTCCGTACGCGCTCCCACAGTGGAGTCAGCATATCACTTTTTGGTTTCCCGATGGGATTTCAAAGTGTGCTTGGTTTGACGTCAACCGCTTTGCGCGTATTTCTGTCAAGTTACCAACATTTATTGGAGTATCTTCCCCCCCCCCCCTTCAGTTATTCGAAAAGGGGGCGGCCCGGTGATCCAGTGGATAGCGCGTAGACCTCACAGAGCAGAGGCCGTGGGTTCGATCCCGGCTCCGGAGTTTGCATGTTCTCCCCGGGCCTGAGTGGGTTTTCTCCGGGTGCTCCGGTTTCCTCCCACATTCCAAAAATATGCATGGCAGGCTCGTTGGGCACTCTAAATTGTCCCTCGGTGCGAGTGTGAGCGCGGATGGTTGTTCGTCTGTGTGTGCCCTGCGATTGGCTGGCAACCGGTTCAGGGTGTCCCCCGCCTACTGCCCGAAGACAGCTGGGATAGGCTCCAGCGTCCTCCGTTGTGAGGATAAAGCGGTTCAGAAAATGGATGGATGGATGATTCTATAAGGATAATCGCTACTGTTTAAATGTTCATGTGACTCAAGCAGCAGAGTTATGACGCCTCCTTTGATACGTCAAGAATGAAGCACGATACACTTGGGTCCGGTTTCGTCGACACGCTGGGCACCCAAACGACATTGATGTTGAAAGCACAAATACACATTTCTGGCGCTACCTTGAGGAAGGGAATAACTTCGCTCATGATCTCCTTGATTTGCCGGTTGAGCTGCGAGGTGTCGATCTGAGGGGCGTGCACGTCACCAGAGGCGCCGCCGCCGCCGCCTGCTCACAAACAAGAGCGGAATCATTAGGAAAAGGAAATCCTGACAGGAGGGCGGCGACGACAATGTCGTTGCATACCGTCCGCGGCTTCTGGAGGAGCAACGGCGGAGGCGGAGGCAGCGGCGGGTTCGACATCACGTTGGTCCGAGTCGCCGGCGGTGCTCGCGTCCACTTTGTGCTTCATGCGCTCGTATTGGCGCATCCGGGCCAAAGCTTTGTCCAAGTGGATCACTGTGTTGCCTTGGCAGTCAAACATGACACTTTTTTTTTTTTAATAACCAGTACACACCCTTGCTTTAACGGAGAAATTTTTTTTTTCTGTGAAATGCGTTTAGTTGTCAGAGAAATTTTCAGATCATATTCACTGGGGTTGTGTTTTATTATTATTATTATTTTTAAACAGCTTCTGGTGATGTAAATAATTCAAAACCGTGATTCTCAAACTGTGGGACGAGTACCAAAATGCAGTTCAGTTGCATTTCACTTTTATTTACGAATGCATCGCGTGTAGTCTCTCAGGGCTCCATCTTTCAACTTTGTATCTTTTTGGGGGGAATTTCTCCCATTTCTCACACTTCCTCACGTCATTCTATAGAGAACTGTTTCAAAACGTTTGCCCCGACGGTTGATTCTTGGTACAGCGGTGCCTTGAGAGGCGACCATTGTTGCGTTTGCGAAACGAGCCATCGTTCGGCCACCAAAATAAGTTCATGGGACGAATGAAACTTGGGACACCAAAGCTACAGTTTGTATTTGCACACATTTCCGTGTTTAAATACGTGCGCAACGTGTTAAAGATATTTTTTTTTTTCCATACATGAATGTTTTTCAAGCACGTGGGTGGGTCAATTTTTGTTCTTTGTGTGTATGATCTCGACTGTTTGCGGGTGGGACCGGAAGGCACATACCCAGATCATCCTTGGAAAACGGATCCAGGGTGGTCGACGACAAGGTGCTGTCATTCCCCACGGACTCGATGTCATCTCTCTTCTTCAAGTTCTTCCCCACCAATTCCTAAAAAAAAATCCAAAATACATTCAGCATTCCAAGAAAGCCAGCAGGTGGCGCTTGGAAGCGCCGAGTGTTCTTCAAACAGAAACCGAGGCGCTTCATCAATCACTTTCGAACCTAGGAATTATTTGGACACGATTGGCCTGGCTCCCAATTAGCGGAACGCCCACAGAACAACGAACGAAGGCACGGATGGTTGGGGGCCAACCACTCCCAGACTCGAGGGGGAGACGAGATGGAAAGGACGCAAGGAGAGCGAGTTTGAAAAAAAAAAAAAAGTAAAAAGTGATGAGCGATGGAGAAAGAAGGAGCGGGCAGACGAAGATGAAAACTGACATGAAAGGAAACTAAAGACAGGCTCTCGAGACGTTCACCGCCCCACGGCACCCTTAGGCTGCGGGTCGGCTCTTTAGCGCCACCCTAGTGGCTCTCCGAAGCTTTTTTAAAAATGTTTGAAAATGGAAAAAGATGGGGGCAGGGAAATATATTTTTTTTGTTTGAATATGGTTAATGTAGGAGGAAAAACATGACACAAACATTCTTAATGTTTTCTAACGCTTTAAAAATGTGTAGTATAAAATTTAACTCATTCACTCCCAAAGACGTTTCTAAACGTCTTTTCAGACTTGGTCCAGAATTGGCTGGTACTGAATGAGAATGTCCACCTTTCTGTCAAGGAAGATTTGCGTCATAAAGGCTTTTGTTTTTTTCTGTCCAATATGGCTCCTTCAACATTTTGGGTTGCCGACCCCTGCCTTAGACGGACGGAAAAGGGCGGGTCTTTTACCACATCGCTGGCGGTGGAGCTCTCGCTGGGCGTCAGCTCAGATTGCGAGCCCGCGGCCCAGGACGCGGCGCCCAGCGGGGGAATCTCCTGGGAGGCGCTCTTCTCCGCCAGGTGTCTGCTCACCAAGTCCTGTGGGAGGACGACGACACAGGGCCAACGTTGACTGAGAGGTACTTGCGTGAGAGTACCTCGTTGTGAGAAAAATCATTTTTTTTTTGGAAATTAGCATTGAGGCTGGCTTGGATACGAACTTGCAGGGAATAGAGCGCCCTCTGCCTCAGGTAGTCCGTGTTGAGCAGCTGCAGCTCGTGGAAGAGCTCGATGAGAAAGTGAGGCCGCGACTCGTTCTGGGAGATCAGCGTGGCTACCTCGGAGTAGATGGTCTCCCTGAGCGCCTCGAACAACGAGAAGTCGCTGCTCGCGTCTGCGGGGGTTTTTTTTTTTTTTTCCCCGGGGAGACATTTGACACATTTGTCTACGTATTTCGGCTGAGAACATCAAACAGTGCAGACGCCAAGTGCGGCATGTGCAGGTGTAGGTGGGTGCAGTGAGGATGGAGAAAGAAAAATCCCAAAAAAAAATAACGACACATAAAAAAATATGATGCATGGACTTGCGTGGTGAGTTTACCTGCTGCTTCCGTGCATGCAATTCTGTTAGAGAGGAAGGGTGTTCTCCAAGCATAGGCTGTCAGTAGGATAGATTAACAGTCAACTCAAAAATCAAAAAGGTGGCGGTGACAAAAAGAAAACGGAAGCTGTTAAAAGGTTGTGACGAAAGGACTCGATTTGCAAGCAAAAGCAGAGGAGGGGGGGTTGCAGAAGTGGTTTGAGGGCGTACCAGAGGAGATGTCATCCTGTCTGTTGCCCAGTTTGCTTTTGCTGTCGAGTTTCTCCTGCGTGAGTTTGTCCAGCAGGTGCTGGTCGTGGTGGCGAGAAGACGCTGCCCTCTCTTGGTCAAAGTCCGCCGCGCTGCTCAGGCTGTCGCTCTCCAGACCTGATGAGGGGCGGAAACTAAGTACGGCCGCACGACTGCGCCTGGGGAGATTTTTCTGCTTTCCATTTTCTGATGGCTGTTCAGTTAGTTTAGATATTTGTAGTTTGTTAACTTTAACCTTTCTTTTTTTTTTTTTTAACAAAAGGACAAATAGCAGTGGTCGGTCTCATTACGCTTCTGGCGCGGAAAATTTTTGAATTCATCCAATCTGTAAAAAAAAGCAATTCCCGGTAAGGTATTTTTTTTTCATTCATCGAGTATTTTCTCTTACTCAGATTGCGCAAGCCTATGAGTACACATGTTAATATCATAAAAGCCAATGACAGATACCTCATGATTTAAAAAAAAAGAAAAGAAAAAAAAGAAAAAGGATGCAACATATTTTTTTTCTTATCCACAAAAAAAGAACGATGGAATTTTTTTTTAAAAAGGGCAACATTTTGTGTGTGACACTTTTGATGACTAGCAATTTTTTTTAATATTAAGAACATTTCTGAGTCAATCATGTCTTACATTTAATGTTGACTTTGAAGGGACTTTTGCCACCCCTGGCGATATGCAAAAAAAAAAAAAAAGATCTTAAGGTCTCGGATTATGCTGGTGTACCTTCGTTGTTCTTGTTGTGCCCTTTGCCCCGCTTGCGTCGGCTTTTGCTGCGGGAGGCTAGGTTAGCCTGGGCGGAGGCCTTTCGCCCCGTTTTGAAGGTCTTGGTGACAGTGGTGGGATCGGCGCGGTCGGGCAAGCTGCTAAAACTGGCCTCCGACGCCCGCTCGCACTCGTTCCGAGGGCTGTGGCGCCGCTGCGGTGGGGTGAACGAGGGAGGGGAGAAGGACGGGCGGCGCGCCCCCGTCGGAGGCGGATGGTGCGGGACACTGTTGTTTGGGAAGGAATTGTTGGGGGGTCTGAAAAGAAGTCACGCGAAACAATGAATGCCCTGCAACGTGGCCACGCCGAAAAAAAGGGGAGACCCACCGTCTGTCAGCCATGACGTTAAGGGGTGAGCGCTGGAGCGGAGGAGGGAAAGTCATGGACTCCGTTTTGATGGAGGTGTTGGGGTCCGACTGCCGCTTCTGCTGCTCCGGACTCGCGTGATGAGCACTCGCCGCACCCAGAGGGAAGTTGCTCATGGTGGCGGGGAAGAGAGGAAACAGGCTAAATCCTGCCGCGTCGTCAGAGGGAAAGACAAAAATCACTTCAGTGAGGAGTTTTCTGAAACCAAATGCCGATTTTCCACACATTTAAGGGGTATTCTGTTGACGAAAAAAAAAAAAAGGTCCGTTCCCTCGGCGGCAGTCGCGCACGTTTGTAAATACGACGGCTATCAACTAGCAGACTGAGCGTGTGTCGTGGCACGCTACTTGGCTGTGCGCCATCTCAAAGCTCCAAACAGCATTTGCCATCGCCAACCAAGAAATGCCGTCGTGTCATCTGCTCTAATCCCCAATCAACCACTGGAAGAAATTTCTTAACTAGAAAATGTTATAGAGACGCGTTTTCCATGTAAATGCCCTAATCCGTTCCAAGCCCCCCAAAATTCAGACACAAATGTTTTATGAAGCATAAAAATGCATCAAAATATGTAACAAATGTGTTAAGAGTTAGATTATCGCACTATAAATGAGAGTTGTGCATAATGTAAAAAAAAACGGAGTCCACGTTCTGTCTCAGAAGTGATTTATGCCTGGCGTTTTGGACACACATTGACAGTAGAGGTCCCTCTTAGCCAATGGGATGCCAGGAAGATGCTCGGTAGTAGCCAATGGCAGAGCAGCTAGAAGTATGTTGCGTTCAGGAAACTCGGGAGCTGCGAGTAGCAGCCCACGCTGCAGTTTTAGCTTTCGTATCTCGAAATGTCTTTCGTAACAAGAGGCTATATTTTCCCGTTGAGGCGTTTCGTAACTTGAAAATTTCGTATGAAGACACGTTCGTAAGTAGAGGTACCGCTGTATATCAGAAGGGGTGTTCACACGGCGACATTTGCTCCGGTGCTGCGCCGGTGCTGCCCCAGTAGAGCGTTCACACGTGCAAAGTTACACCGGTGTAGCCTCATAGAATTTATTTTGTTATTGCCTCTCTTGATTTTTGGCCCATTATATGTTTGCTTTTCTGAGTGTCATTGAAGTCAGCGTTGATTTACGTTTTCGGGGGCGGTTATTGAACGCCTCTCGAGCAGAAAGCACGGAGACCGAGAAGGAGAAGGACGTGCCTGTACAGTAGTTGCTTGAGATGTGTACGTTTTAAAAAGAACCAACACGACAGCTCTTTGTTTTTTATCGTTTTTCGTCCGCTGCAGAAACTGCCGTGTGAACCAAGTGGGGCTGCACCGGCGCTGCGCCGGTGCTAACACGCTCAGCGGCTTTGTACATGTGAACGCGCCACAAAATCGCAACAAAATACATCGGTGCAGCACCGGAGCAAATGTGTGCCGTGTGAACACCCCTAGAGACTAATTATTTATCAAAAGTCTCACTTCAACTCAACACCTCATTTTCAGTGAGAACATTTACAGATTTTGTGTCTTTGGATCTAAAACACCGATTTAATGTCTCTTTTTTAAAATATTGCAGAAACAAATACATTTATCATGATTGAACTCAATTCACTCAGCTCAATGTGAGACACCAGTCGTGTGTTAAGCAAGAAGCATTTTCCAACTGGCCAAAAAGTGAAGGAGAAGCAACCTTGGCTACTACTGTATTGTCAAGATGGAGGAAAAGGGACTTGCGTGTGCTAACCTGCAGCTGAAGGCGACGGCTGGTGGGGGTGTTGCTGTTTTTGCTGTTGTGGCTCCTGCTGCTGCTGCAGGAGCTCATTCAGGACCTGCTTCAATCTAGAACAAGCGCAACAGTGTAAAAAGACGCTCCATCCTGAAAAAGGACTGGATCTAAAGCTGAATGCTTTTCACCTTTGCACGTTGGTTTGCTGCCAAGCCAGCTGCGTGTAACACTGGTTGAGCTGGTGCATGACCAGGTGGACCTGCGGGGACGTCAGGTTGTTGGGCAAGGAGCCGTACGAGCCCGCCATCACGCTTTGCAGCATGTATGACAGCATCTTGGGGGAAAAGGCCAGACCGAGTCGTCATTTATTTTCCAGGCGCGGCGTTCGCGTACAAGTATCATCCAAATCGGCCACCTGTTGATCCTGCAGCAGAGTCTGACACATGTTGGTGCTGAAGTCCAGCTGCCTCTGCAGCTGGCTGATTTGCTCCTGCCAGTGGGTGGAGCCCTCGGCCACCGAGAGCTCAGAGGCCCAGCAAAGGTTCTCCTGACGTCTGGCGTTTGCAGGCTGACTCGCGGACGGGTTCCAACTTCTGGGGGGTGGCGGCTGTGGCTGCTTGGTCTTCGGTTTGACATGAGGGGACTCGTGCACGGAGGAAAAGGCTGGTGGAGGCTTGGGGCTACTGACGACGCAGACGTAAGAAAGAGCAAATGTTGTCAAAGTCCAACACTTTTTAGATCAAACGTAAAAGGGAAAGAAAATATGCCGTGAATGTCAAAACTTTCGGTTCGGTTCGACTGTGGTCGTCAATGCATGAGCCGTCAGCTCGTCTCGCAAGACCTCATTGGGGCAGCATCGAATGTTGAACTCCGCCATGTGTATTTGGCTTATCTTTATTGCATTACTTAAAATTGGCAGAAAAATAAATCAAGACAAATTTTCGGAAATATGAGCAGAGGGAGCAACTCAGGCTCTAGAGTGCCAGTGGGTGTCGTTTCAGCCTTCTCCCAACCCGCCCCACCCCCCCAAAAAAAATTTTTAATACAGGATGGGCTTCAGACTGACCATTCTTGGTTCTTCTTCTTCTTGTAGAGGGGCTGAGTCATGCTGATGGGGAAGATGCGGCCGTCGTCTGCAGAGCTGCTCTCCGAGCGGTCCTCTTCCTCCGCGCTGCGCTCAGAGCGATAGTCGCCATCTTCGTCCTCGTCCAGGTTGCAGGGGGTGGAGCCCCAGGTGGCCATTGTCCTGATTACATAAGCAATAGGCAAATCAATTGTGGCTTAGGGCTAGGAAATGGCAATACAAATCACAAACATTCCTTTTTTTTTATAATTCTGCCTTGAGTGAAAACATGTATGCAAACAAAACGTGCAAACAGCAACAGCATGACACGTCTCTAAAGACCATGACAACATTCCTAAGAAGGCAACACTGGCACCTCTCTTTTATTGTCGTTACATTTACGGACGAAATCCCCCCAGCCCGAGAACGGCTTCATACCGTTCGTCCCGACTAGCGGCGAGCTGGGAGGGAGCCGCTTGCTCGTCGGCGCCGCAGAGTGAGCCGGCGAGGCCGCGGCGCCTCTGATGTTCGGCCATCAGGGACTCCAGGTGCTTGCGCCGCTGCCGCAGCTCCTCCCGCGCCACCTGGTGGCGACGCATCTCCGACCACAGCTGCTGGCGACGCAACGACAAGAGCAACTCTGGTTGGAAAACACGCATCTTTTCACCTGGGGCGGGCTCCGGGTTTGTGTATGTGTGGCCACCTCGTTGTCGGGGACCGAAGTCGCGGCGGCTTCGGGAGCGGTGGGATTGAGCACGGTCGGGCTGCCTTTTGCCGCCGACGATGAGGAGGAGGAAGGCTGTGCGAGAGCTGGTGTCGACGCCGCTGCTGGAACCTTCCAGATTAAACCCTGCTCGCTCGCTTGGCTGGACAGTGAGGACTGGAGGAGGAAAAAAATAAAAAATAAAAGATGCAGCATTCTGAAAAGAGTTTCGGTGGGAAAAGATGATCGTATTTCTGTAAGGCAGCGGTGTCAAGTCCATTTCATCAGCGTTCTGCTCATAGTAATCGCTCGCTTATCACAGAGGTGATGCTCCAGATATGACAAAAGTACAGTAGCAACCAAGTATGTATGGAATAATTTCCATATACGAGTTTCATGCATATTTGGTCATCACCAAGCAATACGCTATATGGGTGTGAAGTACAGGAATTATTTGGGGGGTCCTTCCCTGTATTATCTCTGACTTGTGAATGCCTTGATAAGAGGCAGGCCTACGCTGTTGAGTGACACTAAATTAGCTTAGGAGAACTCACTATTGGCTGGTTATTTCCTGGCTCTAAAACCAGATAGAGAGGTGGACAGTGACTAAAAGGGAAGAAAAAAAAAAAAGGATTTCCATGATAGAGCTGGAGGTTCTGCAATAAACGCTTATCTAGATGTGCCACAAAAATGTGTCCTTTTGTCCAGAGTACCTGCAGGTCAGGACACGTCAACTGGAGGTCCTGGATCTTGCCCTGGATCTCACCGAGCATCTGACGCTCCTCGTGGAGCTGCTTGAGTGCCTGCTTCTGCTGACGAAGCTTCTCTTTGTAGATCTTTTCCCTGTCGTCAAGTCACATCAAAGAGAAAGGAGTTCGATTGAAAGCCCGGGTGCGCTGGGATTTTCCTTCAAAACGCATACCTGGCCTTGCTGTAGAGAGCGGCGTCTGATCCCCGGGGATCCTGTTGGGGTCCGGCGGCTGGCGGAGGTGGTGGTGCTGCCCCCATAGTAACCCGAGTGTTATTCTGCTGTTGGTGCAAAGTTTCGTCCTCGTTGGCTGTTGTGTCCGTGTCGTTGCTCTGGACACAAGGGCCGCGTAAAACACAATTCCCTTAAAACAAATGAATAAATAGCTGATGCTCGGATTTTGGGATATTTGGGTCTGCTGCATGCACCACATGCACAAATCCTCATCACTGTTTTGGAACAGACTGCTTCACGGGTGCACTTTTTTTTTTTTTTGGTGCTTTTTATGCACCGCGCGATGGAATAGCGACCAGTCCTTGCTTCTCTCCCCCAAGTCAGTTGGGAAGGAGGAAGACAAGTGGAAGTTTGTAATATTCCCACCTGGACCATGGCAACCAGCTCCTGCAGCCGGCGTAGCTTCTGCTCGGCTTTCTGCTGGCGAAGCTCCTGGGAGAAGCCAGCTTCACTGGCCAGGCTGCTGCCCGACCCGGAGCCCGACGCCTCGTCGTCCGGACAACCGGGTTGGGCACCGGCGCCTCCGCCGTCATTATTGAGCCCGTCCTCATCCTTCGCCCAATTGTACTGGCACTCTGCAGGGGTGGAGGAGCCAGAAACGGATCGAGTGCGGTGTCGAGTTTAGAAGGTGGCTGCTACGTGTACGCGCGCGAGCGAGTGAGTGAGTGAGTGTACCAATGGCTGAGGGGATATGAAAGCTGCGGAGGTTGACCGCTGACCGGTTGTTGATCTCACTGTTGAGTCGACTGTCGCGATTGTTGGCGTTGGTCGTGGCGCTACTTGAGACGCTGCAGCGGTTCGCGAGGCTGTTCGAGTCGCCCCAGTTTGCACTGCGCTGCGGGTTCCTGAGCACGCAAACCGAACGACGGGAGAGCTGTGTAATTTCACACCGTTCTCTCATGTGACATTCGAGTCCGACGAGTACAAAATGTCTTGTGACACACAAAGAAAGTATGGAACCCGCGTACTTAATTAGATTATCTGCAATTAGGCACACACCTAATGTTCGTGGGTGGCTGTCGATTCTCTTGCTCATAATCAAACATGGCCTCCAGCATGGAGCTGTCCTCTGTCGCCGCCTCCTCCTCCTCCTCCTCCTCCTCCTCGTCATCCTCCTCGTCCTCTTTCACATTTTCATTAACCGCGTCCACCATCATGTCTGACGTCTGCTGAAAGTACTGCACTAATTCCCGAAGCTCGTTCAGGCGCTTGTGGACCTCCTTCAGCTTTCTGATAGTGGGCAAAATAAAAAAATTAAATTGGGGGGGGAAAAAGGTCACATCGAATGGAAATACACGTTTCGTGACAAGTACCGTACAATTAAAATGTCTGCTATTGTCCAAATAGTTTTTTTGTTTGGAATGTTAACACTTCATGACAGATTTTATGTATATGTTTTTGTTTTTTTTGTTTTTTTTACATGGCTTTTGTGCCTAAGTTAAACAAGTGGGCAGTGAAATAAAATAAGATATTTAAAAAATAAAAAAATCTCTTAAAAATATAATCTGAAATAAGTGTGTTGAGTACATTTGATGACAAATATTTAATTTGATTTATTGAGAAATCAAATTCACACTTTGCATTTCATTGTATGGTGCATAAGGGACAAAAAGAAAATCAACCAAATAAAATAAATCAAAAACAATGCCCCCCCCCCCCCTCCCCATCAGTTAACTAGTGGAAAATTTCTTTTTTTGGTCTGAATATATTGGGCAAAATTTATACGGAATACACAACGAGTGACATGGCAGGTGACGCTAAGTTTTAAATTGGGCTTTTGGGTCATTTTGGAAAAGAACTCTCCTCACCAAAAATATAAAATAGATTCAACAAAATTATTTCGATACAACTTTCAGAATACTCTGTATGGCATGAACGCATTTTGATGGAAGTGTTGGTCAATTTCAGGTTGAAATAAAGTCATTCAAATTATCCAATTATACAACCTAAACTTTTGTTTTGCCCTGTGACCTAACGGAAAGCGTAAAGACAAAAGTCCAGATACTTGGTGTATGTTGACCTGAGTTTGTCGTTTGAGTTGTCGGTGTCTGCGTGTTGCGGGAGCAACGGATGAAAGGATGCGGCAGCCGCGGCTCCAGTTGAGCAGCTGGCAGACGGACAATCCGAAGAGCCGCCCGTGCTCAAGCTGCGCTGCGTTGACAACGCGCCGCCTGAAAGAGAACGCACGTCGGTGAAGCAGCTTAAGCCTGCACTTATTTTCTTGTATTTTTTTTCTTCAATGCTCACAGTAGTTGTTGTTGAGCGTCTGGTCTCGGAGCGAGTGCAGTTCGTCTAAGATCTTGTCCATGGTTTCCTTCTTGTCTTGGAGCTCCTGGAGCTGGGTGAGCGTGGCGCTTGCGACCGTCGTCGTCCCCCCGCCGTCGAGGCCGCCGTGGGGCCCGGAGGCCGAGTGCAGTACGGGCCTGTGCTGAGGCGGGCCGAGCGCCCCGGGGGCACGGGACCAGCTCACTTCTCTGGAGAGGGAGAGGCTCTCTGCTTGACGACGGTTGTCCGGCACGGACTTGGTCTACGGTGGGACGATTTGGAGTTTGATGAATGTGGTTAAGAGATATATGCTGACAAATTCTCCCCCTGCAGTGAAAGTCTGCATCGGCCCAATGCTGCAATGTCTCTGATCCTGAGCAAGTAGAAGTGATTTTTTTTGTTGTCCTTTCCTCACAACATTGGGGGCCGACAACCTTAAACGCTAAAGCTGATCCACGTGTCGGTTCGACACTGCAATGGATGCTGACTCCAAAATTTTGAAGTGAAACGACATAGCTCGCCTGTTTTCTACGTCTGGTCTTGTGACATTCACAATGTGAGCCCGAGGGTAAAGTTTGACGTCAATGTCATGCGATCAAATGCCAAAATGGCAGCCCCGTGAGACGGATGAGAAGGGATAACTTAATGTGCTGAAATCTTTTTTTTCCGCCCAAGCAGTATTAATCAGAATTCCAAGTTTAGACGACTGGGGGCACAAATCAGGGCTCGAGGATCCGTTCAATTATATTATTTTGCTGTTTGTGTACAGCATATTTGAAGGTTGTTTTGTTTTTTTGCGTGTTTTTTGAAATGCGCTTAAGATCTGACATACCTGGGAGTCCCGCAGTTGGTTGTGGAAGCGCTGGATCAAATCATTGAGCTCGTCGTTGAGCTCCGATGTGATGCTCAGCCCGGACACGCTGCCCGTGGTTTCCGTGACAACTGGAATACACAGCAAAAATCCAAATATTCTGCAATTAGAAACCTTTTTGGGGGGGGGGCAGCGGTCAATTACTTGTTTCAGGGACTGAGCCACCGAGGGTTTACGGTACAGCATGCGCTTTGTGGCGCTTGTGTTTGGTTTGCGTTTCATTGGTCTCTCACCCGCCGCGTCCTCTATGACTGCGAGCGCTTGCTCGGCGCTTTGCTGCATGGCCAGCAGGGCCTCTTGGCGGCCCTGCAGGGCCCTAAGCTGATCCTGCTGCTCCAGCATTTTCTTCAGCAGCAGGTGCTGCTTCCGGAAGTTCTCCAGTTCCTCATTCTGGTCTCGCATGGATGCGTTTGGCCAGTCGCCCTGCAAGCACACCGCGTTGTGTTTACCAACACCTCAAACACTTTGATCGTCAGGAGTACTTGATGGTGACATTCAGCGAGGCATACTGGCGCATTCGATGCGTCCGGAGGTCTCGCGTCGACGTTCAGCGAGGTGCTCTCGACCAAGGAGCCGGAACCCACGGCAGAATCTTGCGTCCTGCCGTCGTCCTCCTCGTTCTTCCGAGCCTGTCCCATCAGCACGGGTTGACAAATTAGTAACGCAGAGACTTGCCTGAGGGTAGGATTTAAGACAACGAAGCAGAGACACAGCAGACAAAAAAAAAAAAAAAAAAAAAAAAAAGACCCACCAGCATTTTCTGCAGGAACCGCAGGTAGGACTTCTCCTGCTCTTTGAGGTGCTCGATGAGATGCGAGAGGCGCTCCACATTGGCCGGCACATCGTTCTTCTCCACCAGGTCGTCGCGCATGGAGCTGGCCTTGCCGATGTACTCGCGGATCTGCACCAGCTTGCTGACCAACTGCAAAACCAATGGAGTTGGTGCTGTTAAAAAGTGCAAAGGGCTGAAAGAGCGAGAGGGGCAGGGAGGGGCGGCAGTCACAAGGAGAGGCACAAACTGCAGCGGGCACCCAGAGCGGCGTATTTATAAGTTGCCCTAAATACAGACTGCCTCACTTTCACCCTACTTCTCTCTCTCTCTCAGTAGTCAAGAACAAAGTGATGCTTGACTATATTCTCAAATAGACGCTATCACTAGGGCTGCATTTAGGGCCGTTGACTATTTTATTAATGAATTGCATTTTAAACATGCTTTCATTGCCATTCTTTCACACAAAAACAGGACCTAACTTTAATTTACAAGTGTGTGTGTGTGTATGTGTGTGTGTGTGGGGGGGTGCACAAACAAAAATTAGGATTCACTCACTGGTTTGGTCTGTCACATGTCCAAAAACAGACAAAAGACGTCCGCCTTCGTGGAGGACCACAGAAATGATGTGAGAATCTTTTCAAGTGAGGTTGAAATTGGGAGGATTTGGGAAATTTGAAATCAAACAAGGTCTCGAAACGATGAATCGATGATCAAAACAATTACTGATTAATTTGATAACACTATATGACTATATTTCATCTTCCATTATTGTTATTTTTTCTTTATTATTATGAAAACCTGACATCCTAGAGAACAAACGAGGGCCGATTCGGAATCAACGCAAAAAGATTCATCTACAAAGTTGACTTGCAAGCGCTGATTAAAACATTGTGCTAAAAAAAAAAAATGTTTAACCAGACTAATCAATAACTTGTTGATTGAATCTATTAATCATTACGCCTATAGTTGTCACAACCATTGACTGCATTAATACAGTGAGACCATCAATGTCCAAAACAGTTGTGCAACTTACAATTGGACCAAAATATTCAAGACACACGCCACTGCTCTCCAAAAATCTCACACACTGTCGTGACTGACAGGTGCGTCCGATTAAATTGAACATTCAAACAATAAATGGTGCAACATTTTTACACTCGTAAGAATTGGGTTTTGCTTGCGAGCCACTCCGTCGCCTAACTGCCGTGGCTCCCGACACCAATTGCCCGCAAGTTAGCAGTCTGGCTGCTAAAGTGGTACCGGTGTGAAGTATCGATACATCTTTTTGGGGGTATGGCGTCACAGTACCAGTGCATCGCTAATATTTGGGCAAATTTGCCTGGAATTCGAGAACGACAAGTCTTACCAGGCTGCTGACAACGCTTTCTTGTCCTTCCTCGTAGTCTGGGTTTGCCACCGCACCCGCCCCTCTTTCGGCGCCGCCACGTATTGGCCTCGCGGCCGCTTCCTTGGTGGGGGCTCCGGGAGTGAAGGCGTCCCTCACTGCCGGGCTCGGCTTCTTGGTTTCCTTGACGGCGACGGGCGTGGAAGGGGCAGAGGTGGCGGGCGGGAGCAGCAGCAGCTCCTTGCTCTTGTTGGTGTTGATGTGCAGCGGGACAAAGTTGTAAGGTTTCTTGTTCTCAGCCGCGAGCTGCCGCTGGTTGTTGGCAGCCGTCACGCGGCCCTGGGAATCACTACCGATGCTCTGTGAGAGAGGATAAAAGAAGTTAAAAGTTCCTCTAAACTGGAATCAAATATTAGTTAATGTTTGAATATTGTTCTCAATCAACAGGTTATCAGAAACGATGTCGTTCGCAATTGTGGAGGAATTCCATTCATGTCACATGCATCGTTACTAGACAAATGTGAAACAAAGAGTTCATGTTCACCTCATCCAAATCGGAGAAGTGGATCCTTTGCTGGATCTTGTCCAGCTCCGCCTGGTCCGGAACTGAGCGCTGACTGGTGTATTTCATGTGCGCTGGCCTGCGTCGGCCGCTCCAGGGGGTAGAACTGGGCGAAATGTCGTTGGTCAGGCGGCCTTCCGCCACCAAAGCAGCCGACAGCTTTTTTTTGTTTTTGTCCGACGAGCGGTTTGCCTTCTTCTGCTGCGCGCCACTCCAGTCCTGAACCATCACAAGAGTTATGAGTGATTACCAATATTTACTTTGTCTGAAAAAAAAATTGGGGGCGGGGGGAGTTGTACTTGTGACACTCAGATTTAAGCAAAGTTACACTTTGTTCTTCAGTATTGTGTTAAAAAAAATTGTGAATGGGGGGGAGGAGGGCATGGGCCAGTGACATTTAAGAGGGAATCAAGACTCTTTCACTCGTCACACATCTGTAAATGTTAACTTTTATCTGGTGAAAATGCACTTTGGACACCACAATATCCCGCTTGGGTGAGTTCTTGGCTGAAAGGCACACATGTCTGTACTACTATGATGCTGATGTGCCAATTTAAGTATTGGCTACATCTCACCTTCCTTGTGTTCTGCGTAAAAGGCAAAAGCGGGTAAATGCTGCATCTTCACTCCGATGCGCTAATTTTACAGACTCTCTATTCAAGGAGGCATAAGATATAGGCCTCACTTTAATCCAATTTCCCTCACAGGATCGATAAGTACAAATCTACATTTTTTTGCAATTGCCTAAAACACGCCAGCCACACACCAACCTACATGACTGTACAGTTTGGTCTGTGACCATTTTAATGGCTTTTATGTTAAGCTAATTTGTATATCATTATTATACACCTAAAACTTTCAACCCCTGTTGTCTTTCTATTAAGACGTTGAGCAGAAATTATGTCATAAGCTTCTTTATAGTAGTAAAATGAGGTACTTGGGTGTCTATTTAGCGTCGTTTACCATGTTGTTGAGTCTGTCCTCCAGGCTGGCGTTGGTGACGCTCCAGTTGTGCAGCTCGTCCGCGCTGTCGTCGAAAGGTGCACCTCCGGTTGCCATGTTACTACCCGCTAAGCTGAAACCCCAAAACAACAAAAATGTTCAGGATGGACATTGAAAGGGGGGACGGGGGGGGCATCCGGGTACGTTTTGTTTCTTAATCAGCTCTGGGCTACATATAACTATCTTCTGTGTCTCAACTACTAGCCCCCGGCGCCGATTCCACACGGGCCGAGCTACATGGCTCGCTTTCTCCTCCAAGTTGACCCCATGCATTTAAAAAACGCTCTGATAGCCGTCACTTGTGCGTCACAGACAGACACGCGAGGAGAGCGCACCTTAAACGCAAAGGCTCGTCAAAGCGAGCGGCTACGAACGTTGAAAGCCCGAAAAACTACTAGCGCAAATGCGGACATGAGTGGCTCCGAGCCCCGGGAATCACCATGGCAACCTCTGAACGTCCCCACTACCCTCCAGTGTGTGGTGTTATGTTGCTTCTCAGCAGTGAACAATGTCCTCACCGCTCAAAAAGTTTTACGCAAACGTAATACACAATTGTGTGGTGCGTACGTGTGTGTGTGTGTGTGTGTGGGGGGGGGGGGGGGGTAAACTGTCTAATGTTACCTGTTAACGTCTGGTAACGCGTCCGATGCTAGCTATCACCCCCCCCCCCCCCCCCACACACACACACACACGCGCGAGCACGCAAATAGTCAAGATAAAAGCCGCCACACAGTGTACTATACAAACAACCCAGGTTAGCAAACGAGTTAGCCTTGCTTTCAAGTACTTAGCTTCGAGGTAAACCGGTAGCCAACCAACTCGGTTCACAGCAAGTGAAAACTTCAAAGTGAAATGGAATAATGATCACCGTAGCTTTACGCGTTGTGGTGGGCAATATTTAAATTCGTCTCCCTCGTTGAATCCATGTGAGAAATTCCGATAGAGTCAATTACGCCGCTGCTTCCTCTTTAGCGTTTATTTGGTGGAAAGAAAGGCAATATATAGGTAAAATCCACAAGCGTCGCTGAGCCAAACTTGACCAGCAGGTGTCCGGAAATCAATGTGTCGTCACTAAACCGCGACAAGGACCGCACGACGAGCTTTAAAGTTACAGTCCAGCAACGGTTAAAATAAAAAAAAAGATCGTGCTTTGAAGTTACAGCGCAGCACCGGTTTTTAAAAAAGATCCACGAAACAAAGAACCAAACTATTACTTTGGCTAATTTTGTTTTTCAGGGTGTTACCTCACCTTATTGCCAAGAAATCCACGTCAAATCGCTAATGTGTGTCAAATTGCTTCGCGACACTCTTAACTGGGAAAATGTCTTATTTTTTTAAGCATGTGTTTTTCCTAATTCATGTGTAAATAATGAGGGCTGAATGTTTATTCTTAAATGTAACTTGTAGGTATGGCAATCAGAAATCTACATTTACACAATTTAACAATGATAACGTTTCCTAGATCAGACTGACAAATGACTCGAAACAAAAAGGCTGCGTCTCTTTGGTTTTTTTAGTACAGTAATGTATTTTGGGATCCGCGGCAACGCTTTCTTGCTGCAACAATCAGCCTGACCTGTAGATGGCAGTCACTTAATTTTAAACAACCGGAAATGACTTCTCCAACGGAGTTGTGTCGTCTGCATTTCATCGCTGGAGTGTCGCAGCTTGGACGAAAACTCCAAATTGACCACTAATGATTCATTAGCTCATTTATCTTGACGCGGCTTTGCAAAGTGTCGACCAAAGAGACGGCGATTTCTTTTTGTCCGCTTGCTGGATGAGTGTAAGTCTTTCATTGGAGCGAATCATCTATGCTAGCGCGTTAGCAATTCGAAGCTACCACATTTTGCTATCGCTTGCTCATAGCTGAACGGGCGAATATTTGCTCCTAACTTGCCACCGCAGAGGAAACAACAATGGGTTCGTCCAAGAAACATAAGGAAAAGGCTCGCGACAAAGAAGCTGAGGACCGCCGTCGCGAGCACAAGAAACACCGTCGCAAGGAGCGCGACAGAGACGCATCGGACCGAGATGGTACTCGGGAGAAGGAGAGACGAAAGCGGTCCCCGTCCAGGGACAGGACCGGGCGCGATAGTCGCAGCAAAGGCGAGAGGAGTTCCGGAGGGGAGCCACGCATCAAGAAGGAGAAACTTGATAAGGCTTACGAGGAGGGAACCGGTGAGGCGCAAGCTCAGTCTGCTAGTGGAGATGCATCGCTCAGTATCGAGGAGACCAACAAGCTCCGAGCCAAGCTGGGTCTAAAACCGCTGGACTTAAATGACAACAAGAAGGAACTTGGCACTAAGGAAGAGCCGCTGGTGGCAGAGACCATCAACCCTGCTCTCATTCAGAAGCAGAAAGACATGAAGGAGAAGCTGGCTGCCATGAAGGAGAAGCGCCTGCTGAACCAGAAGCTTGGCAAAGTCAAGACGCTGGCTGAGGATGACTGGCTGGAGGACACCGCCGCTTGGGTGGAGAAGAGCCGGACGGCGGCAAAGGAGAAAGAGATGGCGGAGAAGAGAGCCAAACTCCTGGAGGAGATGGACCAGGAGTTTGGCGTGAGCACCCTGGTGGAGGAGGAATTCGGGCAAGGGCGGAAAAACAGCGCATACACGGCGCGGGACCTGAAGGGTCTTAAAGTGCAGCACAAAGTGGACTCCTTTGGCGAGGGCCAGACGGTCATCCTCACGCTGCAGGACAAAGGCGTGCTGGAGGAGGAGGAGGATGTGCTGGAGAATGTGGGGCTGGTGGACAAGGAGAAGGCGGACAAGAATGTGGAGCTGAAGAAGAAGAAGCCCGACTACAAGCCGTACGAGGAGGAGGAAAGCGTGGACGACATGGTGACGTTCAAGTCGCGGTCCGTGCTGTCCAAGTATGACGAGGAGATCGACGGCGAAAAGAAGAAAAGCTTCCGCTTGAAGACGGGCGGCGTGGTCGATGGTGAGCGCGAGCGGGAGCTTCAGGTCATGCGGGAGACACTCCGCAGCCAGGCGCAATCCTTGGAGATGCCCTCGCTCATGATTGCGTCCGAGTACTACTCGCCTCAGGAGATGGTGGGCTTCAAAAAGACCAAGCGGCGCGTGAAGAAAATCCGGAAGAAGGAGAAGACGACAGTGGCAGACCTGTTACTCCTGGACGACTCGCGCAAGACAGACTTCGGCTCCAGGGCGCGCGGGCGGGGACGAAAGGGGGAATATGTAGACGGCGACGACGACGACGACGAGAACGCCACTAAGTGGCCACACGAAGTGGCGCCTACATCAGCGGAGCCGCAAATGTCAGACGACATCCGGACGGCGGATATGGACATCAGCGACGACGAGGACTTCACGCCGCCCGAGCCCAGCGTCATTGAGGAGGACGAGGCCGAGCAGGAGCTGCAGAAGCAACTGGAGAAGCAGAGGAAGCTGCGGCAGAAGCGGCTCCTCAAAGACTCCGGCGAGAAGATCGCCGAGCGGGTGAAGCGACTCGCCAAAGACGATGCCGACAATGACGCAGAGAAGCGCAACAACATCGTCTTCAACGCCACCTCCGAGTTTTGCCGGACGCTGGGCGACATTCCCACCTACGGCCTGTCGGGCAACCGCGAGGACCAGGAGGACATGATGGACTTTGAGCAGGAGGAGGAGAGGGAAGGCGCCGACGACTCCAACTCGGATGGCGAGGACAAAATGGGCTGGAGCAGCGTCAACCTGGACGAGGAGCAGAAGCACCCCGACTTCGCCACGGCCTCCGCCACCATTCTGGACGAGGAGCCCATCGTCAACTCGGGCCTGGCCGCCGCCTTGCACCTGTGCAAGAACAAAGGGCTGCTGGAGACAGAGGTGCAAAAAGTGGCGCGAGTCAAAGCCATCAAAGGCGCCCTGCCCAACGACAACTACTGCATTGAGGACAAGATGGGCTTCGACGACAAGTACAGCCGCCGCGAGGAGTACCGCGGCTTCACGCAGGACTTCAAGGACAAGGACGGCTACAAACCCGACGTCAAGATCGAGTACGTGGACGAGTCGGGGCGCAGGCTGACCCCCAAGGAGGCCTTCCGGCAGCTGTCGCACAGATTCCACGGCAAGGGCTCGGGCAAGATGAAGACGGAGCGCCGGATGAAGAAGCTGGAGGAGGAGGCGCTGCTGAAGAAGATGAGCAGCAGCGACACGCCGCTGGGGACGGTGGCGCTTCTTCAGGAGAAGCAGAAGTCGCAGAAAACGCCCTACATCGTGCTCAGCGGAAGTGGCAAGAGCATGAACGCCAACACCATCACCAAATAAATACTTTGTGATAATAGTTGTTTTTTTGTTTTTCCCTCCAAACACGTATATATACCGCATTTGTGTTTTATAGTGATCGCTACAAATCCAAAATGGTTGTAGGTGTAGTAGTTACAAATGACCCAATAAAATGCAGACAAAGATGTGTTTTTCTTTGCTTATTTTGAAGATTTAAGCGCGGTGATGGCATACCACATGACATGCTACTTAACACTGACGTTCAATTGTTGAAAATTTAATAGTTGTGAGAAGTTGTGACTTTTGCATTTGACATAAGAAATTTGCTCCTATGGTGGGTAGAATAATATCCCTTATTTACAAAAACCTCGGCCAAACTAGGAACTGAAATAGTATTTGTGCATTTTCTGCACTGTCCATTTTGAAATTATGTCCAACTTTTGAATAAAGGGATGGAATTTAAAACGTCTCATTAAAAACTGATCCATCATCTAAATAGTCAACAGATTAAAATAATTATTTGCAGCTTTAGTGATCATTTTCCAAAGTAACGTTGACTTGAATGACGTCAATGCACGCATTTGGTGAAAGAAAATGGATGTTATGGTAAGTGAAATAGTAGAGCACTAGTTAGAATTGTCACACAAGCAACATGATAATTGAATGAACCAAAGTTGACATTGTTTACCGAAATAAAACCCCTGTATTACGGACCCCCGTTGAGATGCATTGGGGGTTGGGGGTTTTTCACCCTTAGGGCCCCCCAATTTAAAAAAATGCTGATAAACATTCTAAATGGGCCTCGGGTGGGTCCCGAAAAAATATTGGGGCGACCGAAAAAAACGGTGAATATTTGAACGAACCCCGAGTTTGTATTAGATTTATACTTAATGTACCTTCTCCGCAGGACCAAAGATTCATTTCACCAGGATGATGACGTCAAGATGCATGCCATTAGATGATATTTTAATAATTATACAGCCGAATTAACTCGCAAGTTAACGTTTCATTATTTCAAAATGTTATGTTGTCGGATATTCTATTGTGCTACGTGACGTGCAGCCTCATCTCTTGTTAGAACCCCCTTTTTTTTTTTCGCGTGGCGGACCAGAAATTGGACATCCGACACTTAACTTATTTAAAATATAAAATGCTTTATTTCCAAGTTCCTTTTGTGGGGGGGGGGGGGGGGGTAAAGGTGGCTTTTGAAGTGCTGTCCTCAAGTGGCAATCAAGTTTGACGGTCGACGAGAACTTTCAGTGAGAGTAATGTCGAAGCGTAGTAACATTTGGGGATTTTTGAGTGGTGATGTCACAAAAAAATAGAAGTTGTATATAAAGTGGATTGTTATTCATTTGTCGACAGCAAGTGTCACACGTCCGACGCGTCCGACCAAAATGGATGACAACTTCCGGTCTAGCTAGCAAGCTTAGTGGCGGCCAGAGTTTAAGGAGATTTTCATGTCTTGAATTGGTTTCCTGCTCTTTCCAGGTAACTCGTTTCAATTATTTGCTCCACACTACTATAATAGCATATAACCGCTTGGGTCACAATATATAATTGTGCTGCCACCCAAGGTATTTTGTATTAAAATGTAATAAAAAAAAAGTTTCCGGGAAGACGTTAGCTCACCACCGGCAATTCGCTGTCATCACTTGACAGCCGATACACGCACATACACGAAGCTGCGTGTTATGACTTATGTACTTAATTTTTTTTTCCATAAGTGTGAAAAAAAAATAAAATGATTAATTTGGCTTTGAATGACAGATTGTCCAGCCATTTTATCCGGCCACGTCATAATGATGACGCGCATCGGGCCAAGGGAAAGGTATTCCTATTGTGTGTCGAATGCTTATAGCAGTTATCACAGGGCGTCATATGTCACGTATGTAAAATAGTCACCTCGTCTTAAATTCCTTCATCCATCCATCATCAAAAAAATTGCATTTCTTATATAAGGAAATCCCATCCATTCAGATTTGGGTTTCGAGCCAGGGTTAAGGTTTCAAATGAGGAGTTCCAAGCAGGGTTTCAAGTTTGGACTTAAATTCTTCTTTTTTTTTAAACGAGTATGTTGATTTGATGGAGACCCTAAACGTGATGGTGAGCCCCTTCCTTGACTGTCTTCTATCTTCCTTCCACTCTCCCTCCTTTCCTTTGCTTTCATCCAATCTTTCCTTCCTTTCATCCCTCTTTTTCCACCCACCCTCCCCTTTGTCCTTCCTTCATACATTTGCTACATCCTTCTCTTTCCTCATTCCTCACTTCCTTCTTTCCTTCTTTACACCCCTCTACTCATATCAATTCTTCCTGCCATTCCTCACCACTCACTGTCATCCCTCTTTCTTCCCTTCCTTTCCTACGTCCTTCAACCTTTTCCAACTTTTTTTTAATCTGTTCCTCCCATCCTTCTTTCCTACCTTCCATTTTGCCTTCCATCTTTCCTTCCTTTCATACCATCTATGTAGCCCACCATCTTTGCGACCCCTTTTTTTCCTCCCCCTCTATACTTCATGTTTCTTTAATTCTTTTAATCTGGTGTTACCGTATTTCCTTCCCACCTTACTTTCATATAATTCTTGTATCCTGACTTCCCTAAACCCATGAATATTTCCTTCGTCACTGTCTCTCCAGAGTTGAAATATCCTTCCTTTCTTTTCCCTTTCTTTCTTTTTGTAATTTTAAATTAAATGAACTTTAAATTAGGGATTCCAGCCTTATTTTTAAGGTATCATTATATTTGTGGAGCCTGCTGATACCAGCCATTGCTATGTAAGGCACAAAAAAAAAAAAACACCCTCCTCTTCACCGGCATTTGTTGCCATATGACAGCATTTTGTCACATTGGCAGATCATCGTCTGCTTCAGAAAGATTCATGATAATTTTTTTCATTGCGTTGAAATGAAATTTAATTTGTAGCAAGTACTAGAGGTATCGGTTCTCGGTATTGATGCATACTCAAAGAATGAATTTCCCATACGGGTATCGGCCTGAAAAAAAAGTGGTATCGAATTTACCTATTTTTTTGGCAGACCTACTTTTGGCCCACCGTGTATATTCATTGTCAATAAAATGTGCCATGACGCCCCACCAGTCTGCTGTGATGTCATCAGAGTCCAAGCCTCCCACGCCCACCCCAGGAGACACATACAAGGGCTGGCTCTTCAAGTGGACCAACTACATCAAAGGTTACCAGAGACGCTGGTTTGTCCTCAGCAATGGGCTGCTTTCGTATTACCGGTAAGAATCCACTTGTCCTTTGTCTTTTTCTTGAGGTCAAAGTCATGTGACTTCACATCACTGGTATTTTTTTAACAGGAAACAGAATTGTGCGGGTTGTTGCTTACTATCAGCAAAACGGAAGCGCTCTTCTTACCTTCTGGTGTGCATTAGTTAAATCATTTTTGCAAGTGTAAAGTCCTGATCTTCTGAGAAAACAGATGCGTTACAAGAATACATTTGTGAAGTTAAAAGAGGAAAAACCGGAAGACAAGAGTTGCATCGTAATAAGAATAAATAACGTTACAAGGATAGTCATAATACAATATGTTTTTTGTTTTTTTTGTAAATTGTATTGTTGCGCGAACGGTTATAAGAAAAAGTTGCAGTTACGGGGAAATGCAATAGTACAAGAAGAGATATTGCATTATGAAAATGTAAAAAAAAAAAAAAAAAAAGGGTTTTTAACTGACAATAATCTTGTCCACAGGACCCAGGCCGAGATGGGCCACACGTGCCGTGGCACCATCAACCTGGCCACGGCCAACATCGTCGTGGAGGACTCGTGCAACTTTGTCATCTCCAACGGCGGCGCGCAGATGTACCACCTGAAGGCCAGCTGCGAGGTGGAGCGCCAGCGCTGGATCACCGCCTTGGAGCTCGCCAAGGCAAAGGCCTTCCACATGCAGCAGGATCTGTCGGGTGAGTGGAAAGTTCCCCTTTTCATGTTTGCACTTCCTCAGTCCTCTTCATCGCCGTCGTCCGCAGATGAGTCGTCGGACGAAGCGTCCGAAGCGCCCAACGCCTCGGGGCAGGGGGGCGGCCGCAACATGGAAATCCAGTCTACGCTGCGCACGCTCGGCAGCAAAGTGGAAGACCTCGGCACATGCAATGATCTGATTGTCAAGCACGGATCAGCCCTGCAAAGGTACGGACCCGAGGTCCCCAACGGGCCTTGAAACATGGAAGCAAATGTCTCCCTCTCTTTTGGTATTTTACAGTAGTAGTTAACCCGTGCAGTGGAAGCGCCAGTGTAAACACGATTACAATAAAGTTGGACCATTCTTCAACTTGTGATGATTGAGTTGACTTTATTCCCCAAACAGATCTTTGTCAGAACTTGAGGGCATTCACGAGGCGGCGGACATGGGCGAGAAGATCAGACAAGTCACCGAGAGGGCCACGCTTTTCCGAATCACCTCCAACGCAATGATCAACGTAAGTCCCCCGGCCCACCGCCGGGAAAATCCGTGACATCGTCACCGGCTGATCGCTTTGCTGCGCTCAGGCGTGCCGAGACTTCCTGTCCTTAGCTCAGAACCACAGCAAGCGCTGGCAGAAGGCCTTGCAGCTGGAGCGGGCGCAGAGGATCCGCTTGGAGGAGACGCTGGAGCAGCTGGCCAAGCAGCACAACCACCTGGAGAGAGCTTTCAGGGGAGCCACCGTCCTCCCGCCGTCGCGCAGCAACATGGACTTGGGTAGCAAAGGTACGCTTCCCCTGCGGTTGCTTCAGCCTCAAATCCTTGCCGTGTTCATTTACCATTTTACATGATTATATCCTTTGCAGTAAGGCTTTGGCCGTCACTGTTCACTGTACTACTATTTGTACAAATAAAGGCCCTTGCGACATGTAATCCTCCAGACTTTGTTGCAGGCGGAATGTCGGGAAAGGGCGATGCCAGCGACGAGGATGACGACAACGAGTTCTTTGACGCCATGGAGGACCCGGCGGAGTTCATCACGATTCCCGCCGACCCAAAATATCACAGGTCGCTCGTACACGGGCACAAACCTCTGCCAAGACTTCAGCGCTGGTTATTATGTTAGTGAACAATATGGATGAAACCCTTTTTTTTTTTTTTTTTTTTGCCCTACAGGAGATCTAGCAGCAACGTAAGCAGGCAGAGCAATGAGACCGGCATGGACGATCTGTCGGTAAATGCGTGTTCATTTACTTTGTGTTGAAAGGAGACATAGTGTGCATTTTTGTCACAATTTGAGACAGTTGTCAGGTTTAACATAAAAAAAAAAAAAAGAAGTTTTTTGACATCGATATACACAAAAAAAATTGTCAACAGATAATATCCATGTCACGCTCTTGTTACCACGATGCTAGGGGCAGAGGTAGGGTGTTGCGACTAGGCAAGTGGCTCCTTGAGGGAAGAGGAAGGCAAGTGAGTAGAATATAATCGAGAAAGGCCGACGTTTTCACTCCCCAAGCGAGAATTCATCTCCTAGCTCGCACATGAGGCGCTTGAGAAACAAATTCTCTAAACCTCTCCCAAGTTTTCCTCCTCATCCTCCGACTCCTCCTGGTCCCCGTTCAGTTCGACGAGCTGTCGCTGGCGTCCGGCCCGGAGTCCCCGCAGCACCTCGAGCTGGAGCCCGTCGGGCGACGACGGACGCGCATCCCAGAAAAGCCCAACTACTACCTCAACCTGTGGAGCATCATGAAGAACTGCATCGGCAAGGAGCTCTCCAAGATACCGATGCCCGTGAGACAGCTGCCGTCCGTGCAAAGCCACCCCGAAGGCAGTAACGGCCACGCCCCCTCGTCTCCCTCCCATCTAGGTGAACTTTAACGAGCCTCTCTCCATGCTGCAACGGCTGTCGGAGGACCTGGAGTACCACGAGCTGCTGGACAAGGCATCCAAGTGTCAGAGCTCCCTGGAGCAGATGTGCTACGTGGCCGCCTTCACCGTCTCGTCCTACTCCACCACCGTCCACCGCACCAGCAAGCCCTTCAACCCTCTGCTGGGGGAAACCTTCGAGCTGGATCGCCTGCGAGAGTGCGGCTACCGCTCTCTTTGCGAACAGGTAGCTACAACAAGCCCAGCACTTTTTAAAATGTAGTTCTGAATGAAGATCCGACACAAACACCATCGGATCTGATGATATTTAACCGAGTCCACAACATGTTCAACGTCAGTTTCTGTGTCGAGTTTAAATTCGAGGCAAAGGTACCGGGACATACCGTACATGGACAAGGTGTCACGTTGCTCACTATGTTAAAATAAACACAAAGGACATTGAACACAAAGAAAAAAAACAATACGAGATCAGAGAAACAACAAATGTAAAATAAAATGATGTACTGTATAGTATAAAGTAAATGATGAAATGAAACATAGATTACATTCACAGTTAAGTATACACAAGTTTAAAAATCGCTATCACACTTTGAAGGAAGACACAATGGCTTTAGGTTAAATGTCAGAATGGAAAACAAAAGACAAAATGAATACAAATGAAAGAAAATAGATGTACATATGTATGACATTAACAATGTTCCACGCATTGAATATACAATAAAAATAAAATACAAAATTGAATAAATATAAAAAGTACAGAGTACGAATAAAATATGAAATAATAAAAAAGGAATGTAATGTGACATATAAACCTGTGCATATTCATATTTCCATAGATTTATTTTGTTGTTGTTGTTAACCAAAAAAATGCAGGAGAACTTATTTGCTTATTTGTTGAACCAAAAGGATCTCAATCTGGACCTAATACTGATTAAACACATTTCGACAACACACATATTTTATTCATACAGTGAAACTCCTCTACAAGAAATCATGTTTGCAGCAAGAAATTTTTCACAACGGGGGGTTTTTCACTGTAGAAAATTTGAAACAGGAAAGTGGGAATGGTGTGAATGTATGAAGATTTTTTTCACACTAGGGGGTATTTTCACCCATGTAGATTTCGTTGTAGAGGAGTTTCACTGTATTTGAGGAATAATAGTGATCGCCCCGCCCCCAGACGTGTTTATCTTGAATGATCTAATTTGGTGGAAACTACAAGGAAAGGGTGAATCAACTTGAATGGCCTTCAGTTGCGTGCAGACCCCCAAAAAACCCAAACAAAAAAACCTATCATAGGTGCAGACCTGCTGCTTATTCCCGAAGTTTGCCTTTATGATTCTTATTTCATCCCCTCTTTTACAAGATTCCCATGAAATATCTCAAAAGTTTCTTCCCTGACCGCCTGTTGTCTCAGGTGAGCCACCACCCACCTGCAGCAGCCCACCACGCCATCTCCGAAAAAGGCTGGACGCTCAGACAGGAAATCACCTTAGCCAGCAAGTTCCGAGGAAAATATTTGTCCGTCCTCCCTTTGGGTGAGTGCGCCTTTAGGACGCAGGTCTGCCATTGACATTCCTGATCCATATCATGCAGCCCGTTTGTCTTCCTCAGGTTCCATCCATTGCATATTTGACAAGAGCGCCAACCATTACTCTTGGAAGAAAGTGACCACCACTGTACACAACATTATCGTGGGCAAGTTATGGATCGATCAGGTAGGGTGACGACGTGACTCGGCGGTAATGTCATCGTGCCCGTCGTGACTTTTTTGAACAGCAAAGTTTTTGTTTTTGGTCCAGTCGGGTGAGATCGATGTGGTCAACCACAAGACGGGCGATCGCTGCCACCTCAAGTTCACTCCTTACAGTTACTTCTCCAGAGACGTGCCAAGAAAGGTGACTTTTCCCTCCTAGGCCTGTGAAGCGCTTGTAAACAATGAAACTAAAAAAAAAAAAATCTTGATGAAATTTGATTGGAATTTCACTTTTGAAAAATCTGATTATCTGATCTGATGTAGTGGAAAATGAATGAATCGTAAGTTTTTCAATTGCAAATTTAGGGAATCTAAATTACAAACTGAAGTTGAAATACGAATCGATTTTGTTGGAAATTTGAATTTCAAGAAAAATGATCTATAAAATTACATTTAAAATGTTATTCAATGAAATTAAAATCTGAATTGAAAATCATCTGAAATTATATGTCACAGTGTAATTAAATTGGTTTTAATTCAAAATCAAGATTAAATTTAATACAAATTAAATTTAAAAAAATGATTACATGTTTAATAAATTTAAATTTTATTTACTTAATTTCACCTTTAGATCTCAAAAATCAGATTAAATTGAAACATCTTTTTTTTTAATCCCCATGATTGTAATAAGAGAAACCGATGATTTAAATAAATTATTCAGCTGCTAAAATGGAAAATGTGCGATTTATTTGCAGCGACAGACGCGTTTCTAATTTGATTCAGATTCATTTAAAATGTTTTCATGAGTTCGTAAATTCCCAGAGCAATGTTTCAGGCCCACGCTTGTTTTCAACCACGCTGCGTTTCCCTTCCGAAAGGTGACAGGCGTAGTGACGGACAAAGACGGAAAGGCGCATTACGTGCTGTCGGGCACGTGGGATGAGAAGATGGAGTTCTCCAGGATCATGCAAAGCAGCAAAAGCGAAAACGGCGCTGAGGGCAAACAGAGGACCGTCTACCAGACTCTCAAAGCTAAGGAAATATGGCGGAAGAACCCCTTGCCGTACGTTCTGCCGCAACCCCCGCAAATAATTACAGATGACGTGAATCCGAATGAGGTCTTCTCTTTCCGCAGAGAGGGAGCGGAAAACATGTACTACTTCTCCTCACTGGCACTGACGCTCAACGAACCCGAGGAAGGTGTGCCGCCCACGGACAGCCGCTGGCGGCCAGACCAGCGCCTCATGGAGAAGGGTCACTGGGACGAGGCCAATGCAGAGAAGCAGAGGTTGGAGGAAAAGCAGCGGACGGCTCGCCGGGAAAGGGAGTGGGAGATCGTCAAGGCGGCCGACACGCCCGAGGATGGTAAGAAACAGGCTCCAACGCGAAGCAAGCCATCTTCGATTCCACGCGAGTCTCTTGATATGTCAGCGAGAAAGGAGGACGATGTAGCGACATGCATGCGTGTGTGTGATGTGTCTGTGTATACTATTGTCTACCTCTCTTCTGTGTCCCAACACTAAGCATGCGCCCAGGATCCAAACAGTGACTCGCCTTTGAAAAGCAAGTACTGTACTACTTTTCGGCCAGCGATTCTCTAAGTCTGATACAAGGGCTCCCTCCAGTGCGTCATTTGTCTTTCCAGTTATTGCTAATGCCTCTGTATGTAGCAATCTATCCTGTCTAATCTTAAATGCGGGCTAACTAGCTAAATGTCTAATATTGATGCGCGGAAGTAGCGTTCCAAGTAGCTCAACTGTCAAGTGAGCTAACAATAATGCCAATTAGCACTCTCTTGGTAAGTAACGATAGCGATAGCTTAAATATCCAGTAAGCTAATAATATCGCTAGCGAGTTAGCTGCCTTTCCAAATAGCCATATGTTTAGCTAACTATCTAAATAGTTCATGTTGATACAAGATAGCTTTGTGATGACCCACTTTGTTGGCAAATTAGCTTGCTATCTTATAATAGTGCCAAGTAGCGCGCTCTCTTTATTGTATTTCTCGAATACAACAATAAAGAGCACGCTAATTTGGTTTCAGGTGAAAGCAAGTATCACCACGCTGGCTAAATATATAAATAGCTGAACAATAAGGCCAGATAACTTTGCAGGTAGCGATCTCACTGGCTAACAATAATGCCAGCTAACGAATATATCTTTCCACGTCACTGTTTTGCTGGCTAATAAAGATAGTCTGAGCGAATAATAAATTGAGATAGCTGTGTGTCTTTCGTATAATATAACTTTCTAGCTTGCTAGTGATAGCTTGATACAGTATGTAGCTTTCTAGCCGTTGTGCTCAACGTGTTCTGTTGGCCATTATGGTGGAACTTTGAGAGTTACGTATTTTTGGAGGAGGTACTTTGTTTAAAAAAAATTGGCAAGCACTGCTTGAGCAAAAAATACGTTTGTGTGTGTGTTTGTGTATGTGCATTTTAGCCAACGCGGATGAGATTGGAACGGAAGCCAGTGAGATTTCAGATGAAAGCAAGTATCACCACGTAGCCTCGTAGTGTACAGTCATTCATTCGTATTGTTAGGGCTGTGTTCTTTAACATTTTAGCACACCATCCTATGTAGATCTCCCACTTGTGATGTTTTGTGCTCTGACTTCTGAACAATCTAAGCGGGATGTTTACCACACAAACAAAGGGTTAGGAGTGAAAATTTAAATTCCAGGTTTCAAGCCAGGATTGAGTTCCAAGTTAGGTTGCCAAATCTGGACTACAGTTTCAAGCCTCGGTTGGCGATTCAAACTTGGGTTTTTAAGACAGTTGATGGGCTATGAATCCAGGATAAGGGGTTTCGAATGAGGTTTTCACGACCGAGTTGGGATTCCAAGGGAGAGTGTGGGTTTCCAAGCTCGGGTTTGAAGTCTGCAAAACACTCTAATTCCCCCCACCCGTGTCGCAAAATGCTGCACGGCACGTTTGAAGGGTATGTGTAGCACGCAGTGTAGTAGAGTTGAGTGACTGCTGATGATATTACAAAGGGTGTTTTTGTGCACTGACGTTCAGCTGACACAGAGGACTCTCTTAACCTTCACGCTGCTGCTCCTCCTCCTTTTCCGCCTCCTGTCACATGCAAGTAGCCTCCCATCGTTCTTCTACTCCTTAAACGTTAGCATTCCTCGTGTTTTTACGCTCTTTTCAGCCCGAGACAATGAAAGTTCATGCGGAGCTACAGCCAAAAGCAAGTAACTAGACAGATCGATAGATAGATAGAATTACATATCGGGTATTTGAAAGAACCGCTTTGCCTTCTATAGAATGCACACTTGTTACAACGAGATTTTGCAGGAGAAAAGCCCGCTTGCTTAATGCTAACACACAATTCAAAAGGGCAGACAGGCGAGCAAAACCAGTCCACTCGCCTCGATTCAAACTATGCAAAATGACCTGGTTGATTGACAATATATGCCGAAATAAAAAATGTGCAACTATGTTTCTATTCTAATTGATTTTGTGATCGTAGGTTAAAAATGACTGTGTTACATGGCGGTATAGCGTTTTGGTGTTGAGTGTTTATTGCATTTTTCTCTTTATGTCTTCCAGCTGTCCATCCAGACAGCTACCAGGCGCTGTGGTTCGAGAAGATGGACGAACCCACGTCGGGAGAGAGCATGCATGTCTACAAGGGAGGCTACTGGGAGACCAAGGACAGCGGTGGCGGTTGGGATGTTTGCCCCAACATATTCTGACCACGGGCTATCAAATGAAAGCCAATGTTGGAAAGGATATCACGCAGGAAAAACTGTAGTCCTCTTTTTATGAAAATGTCATGTTTGGAGAATTTCTAAAATATCTATGTTACAACAAGGGAGAAAATCAATTTGAGAAAAGGTGATATTAGTTTTCAGAAAACAAATCTTTTGGGGGACTTTTTTTTTAATAGAATAAAGTTGCAATTTTGTAAATAAAATAGGTAACCTTCCAAAAAAAGTTGTAATATGAGAAATAAGTTAGAATTTTATGAGGAGAAATATTACTTGCAGTAATTATTGCAATACAAAAGGTTGTAATATGGGAAGGGAGTTACAATTTGTAAGTGTAATATTTTGAGAAAGTGATGAGAATAAAGTAAAAATTGTGTGTTGCAAGAAAAATGTAATTTTGCAAGAATCAAGTTACTCTTTTACAAGTCATGTTAATCTGAAAGGAAAACGGAATATGTGAATAAAATTGTAATTTTACAATATCATTTACTCAGTTAAAATCCCCACCTCCACCTCATTTTTTTTCTAAATAAAAGTAATGAAAGAAAAAATTTGTGGAATAATTTTGTGAGAATTTCATAAGATTTTTTTTTAAACAGAACCACAAAAAAAGCCCAAATTTGTAATTTACACAAAGTTGTAATGTTACAAGAAAAAAAGTTAGACTATGCAATTGTTGCCAAAAGTATTTTTCCTCACTTCCAGGGTCGCCATCCTAAAAAAACTGTACAGACAAGATTTTCATCTCAAGAGTCAAATACTGTATTTAATAAAATTAAAATAAAGAAAAATACGTAGGAGTGCAAACTGTATTTTTTGTCCAGCTTTGTACAATATAAGGGTCCTTTCGGACTATGCAGTGAATGAGATTCCTTCCTTATTTTTTTTTCACTTATTTAAGTGTACTTACTTTCTGTTGTCAAATATTGTTTGACATTTTTACATGCTGTAGTATATCTCTCTGTGTACCCCCCCCCCCCCCGAAACAGTGGTGCCTATACGAGTTTAATGTTTTATAATAACACTCGTATACAGTCATGTGGACACAAATGAAGAATAGTACTACTACTTTTATTACTACTGTAAGATGCTGTAATGTTAGTCATTTTTCATAGAGGATGAAAAAAATACATGCTCAATGTGTGTATTATTACCTGTCTGGATGTGTTGCTTCACTGGTTTTGTTCAAATAACTGCTGGGTTGAAAACCGTGACTTCTGATGCTAACAGTTAGCATGACAATGGCATTTTCCAACATCAGTTAGTATTAGGCTCAGTGGACATTATGAAACGAGTGTGGTTTCAAATGCACTGTGTTACTCAAACACAAAGAGAGTGGTTTCAAATGTATACTGTCAAACGAAACATAAAACTAAGAGAATGTTTTATGTTTCGTTTGACAGTGTACTTAAAGTGGGAGCGGCATTAAACATCTTAAATCCTTGTTTGACGATTTTGTTTATTTGTCAAAGAGATGCTTTCTGTAAAGTGAGTCGAGTTACCTGCCATTTTGCAGTCCTCGAAACATTTGTAAATCGGGGTCACTCGAGGCGCCACCGTGCATAACGTATATGTCTTCCTCCCTTTCTGCCAAGCCTCACTGTTCACAATCGTGTTTGTGTTCACTGAATCTGTTTTTGTCATTTCATCTGTATATTTCCACCCCAAAAATATACATGTTTATACAATGTGTATGGAAGGAGAATTTTTGCGGGATATACTTCCTGGTTTCAATAAATTAGTGATTGTCAAATGTCTACAATTCTATGAAAGTGTATGAATAAGAATAGAGTCTTTTCTTTCTTTTTTTTTTTTTTTAGCAATTTAAGTGAAATAACATCGAGTTTGAGAGAAATGTTGCATATTTTGAAATACAGTAGTAAAAATAATGTGTGCATTGCAATGAAAAAAATCGAATTTCGTCATAATTGTATTCGAAAAGACTGAAACAGGTGAAAAACGTACATGTTTCAAGAATTAAGTTAGGATCAGATAAAAATTGTTCAAGATTTTTTGTTAATGTGAAGAAAAAAACATTTATTTAAAAAAGACAGTTTTAAAACAAAAAATTATAGTAACCGTCGCAGTTTTATGATGGAATTGTAATTCCAATTTCGCATAATGAGAAATTTTGAAGCATTTACAAGATAAAAATCACTTGAATCAACTTTATGAGAATTTTTATTGTATTTGCGGTGTATTTTTTACCAATTATAATGGTGTGGAAATTGTGAAAGAAGGCGACAATTTCTCACGTTCACACACAGCAAGTGTGTCGTTTTAATTTTATACATCACATAAAAACTCTCGAGCCAAAAAGGTAACGGCTGAAAATCCGTTTCCCTAGCAACCAACCAAACTAAACATGGCGGTCCTTAAAGGGACCGCAATTACTTTAAGTATTTGCAGTTCGTGGTGAATTATGAATTGCGAAGTCACTACAATGGTGTCTTTTGTCAATCGTTATTTTTATCGAGTTTTCGTTTTTATTCATAACTTAAAATGTTTGATATTTTTGGAGTTGTATTTGGTAACTATTCTAAATATCATTTTGTTATGTATTACATGTTTTTGCTTATGTGATTTTTTCCCCCCTGCATACATTTCCTGTTTTGTAGTTATAACACGAACTCACCGAAAACGTGACGTCACTGTCTTTTGTTTACTAGCTAGGCGTTGCTTCCCAGTGAAGTACAACAGTAGCTCACTAGCTCCCTCCCGGTCTACCGCTCTTTACCGTGTGTGAACTTACAAATAAATAATTACGCGTGATTGTGTAATCACTAGAGGCGGAGTAGGTGTTAATATTAAACGTGTCGTAAGGATGTCGGCTAACGGGCCCGCTGGAGTTGACTGCACCGACGAGAGAAAAGGCGACGGACAAGCGTGAGTTGAATTATTTTATGAGTCAGCGAGCAGCCGCTCGTGGTTGTCATTGACGAAGAATCGAAACACGCTGTGCCGTAGTCGTGTAGTTTATTGTGAAAGTATTTGTATTGATTAATTTTACAAGTTGCGTGTGTGTGTGTACGCTCGGCACCAGGTCCGAGAGCTCCATGGACGTGGATGCCAGCAAGGCTGCGGCACACAGCTACAGATACAGCCTGCAGTTCCCCTCCATCGGACAATGTATCATCATCAACAACAAGAATTTCGACAGGAGGACAGGTTTGAATCCATCTATCTGTTCAATAATAATACAACATCATCAACAGGAGTTCAGAGCCTCACCCATCCTGTTCATAATCGAGTGGCTGCGTATGGGCATACGGATCGCTCTCTCATAATCTTGGCATCATTGAAACTGGATTTATTTTGCAAAGATGAAATGTAGAAGAACAATGGATTATCAAGGCGCACTGAAATTGAAAATATTGTTCCAATGCAATGCAATACTGTACTGCAAACGCGAACTGAGTGACGTAACAGCACATGTGATCGAGAGGATAGTCGCTCGATAGCTCCAGCCCGATTCTCATCCTGGCTGTATTTCGCAAAAGCATTTTCATTCTCACGCCACTTCGGGAAGACCGGGGTCTGTTTTACGCCTCCTCCATCCCTACCAATTGGTCAATAAAAATTCTGTATGATAAAAAAGTCCAATGAAAATCTTTGTCATTGTAACCATGAAGGAACAAAAAAAAAAAAAAAAATTAAGCAATGTCATTCATTTTATATTTTTGAAATATCGGAATCGGCATCAGCTGCCAAATAATCCATATCGTTCAAACCCTAGTTAAGGGCCTGTGTGTAGTATTTGTACGTTCACAGTGTGTTTGCTGTTCACTTTTGGAAATTATCTTGTCAGATGTCCGGCAGGAAGCGAACGTAATCACAAGTGTTAATTTGACGTGCGTCAGATCACAAGGAACCACGTTTCTCTTTTAGTTCCTCTTCCACTTTTGGACCTTGAAGGAAATCAAAAGTGAGGATTGGGGTGTTTTGTTTCCCCCATTTAAATGTTGTTTATGTTGTCGCAGGCATGAATCCACGCAACGGTACCGACGTGGACGCGGCCAACGCCATCAAAGTGTTCGGCAAGTTGGGTTACCGGTGCAAATATTACAACGACCAGACAGTGACGGAAATGAAACAGGTTTTAACTGCAGGTGAGGGCATAAAGCCGCTCCTACGCTCATAATCCTGGATTGCTATACACACACACACACACACACACACACACACACACACACACACACACACACACACACACACACACACACACACACACAATCTTTCTCTCGTGTTACGCAACATTCACTATGCTTGAACAGTCATAATGAGAGCTGTCGCCTCACTTGAAATCATCTCTTAACAAGGCGGCCAAAACGTTTGAGGTGCCACCTTGTTTCACGGTCGCGACGGGGAAGCAATTGGTAATGTTGCGTGGAAAATATGTCATATTGCAAATGATAAGTGTAGTGAATTATAAATTATATATATATTTTTTTAAAATGTTTTTCTTCCCACATTTCTTGACAGATTATCACCACTGAATGTGGAAAGTCACACCGTGCAAGATATTATTAACAATTTAGTTTTCCCAGATTTGCGCATTTTTTTTCCTCTCAAAAATTCCGACATGACATATTGAACATAACAGATGCACATCATTCACATTCAAAATGGGAACCGTTCAGCTCACTCATTCCCACATACATATTGCCAACCCCTCCCACCTGATATCATTCCACACCGATCCATATCTTTCAATATCATTTCAGGTCATTGCACATTTTTTCCACCTAAATAATGCAAATTTTGCACCACTATCATTCCACGCCATGCAATACATATTGCACCACCTTCGATGTCATTCCACATCATTCAGTATAACGCCACCACATTCAATATCATTCCTGATCGTTCAGTATCATGCTGCAATTCTTCACCACCATTATTCCACATCATTCAGTATCGTTCCACCATATTCAATACCACTCTACATCGTTCAGTATCATGCTGCAATTTTTCACCACTATCATTGCACGTCATGGCGTATCATTTCAGTTCGTTCAATTTCATTTCACATCGTTTCGTATCATTCCCACTTTTCTCCGACACACGTTGCACCAATTTGGTCATTCAGTAGCATTCCATAGTTCCAGTATCATGGGATCGGCGTCATCCTAAAAAAAAATATATATATCAATGTCTTTCCTCTCTCTTTTCCCCAGTGTCCAAGGATGATCACGGCGGCTGTGCGTCGCTGGTGTGCGTGTTGCTTAGTCACGGCGACGAAGGCATCTTCTTCGGCACCGACGGTTCCATCGAGCTCAAACACCTCACCTCGCTTTTCCGCGGGGATCGCTGCAAGACGCTCGTGGGCAAGCCCAAACTATTCTTCATACAGGTACTGGCACTCGTTTCAAAATAGTCCCCCTTTTGTCGACGTCTGAGCCAAGCTAAATTGGACATGAAACAGGACGTGCGGATTTGCAGAGTGACACTGTCACCTTGTGGCGCATTTTAGGTATTGCGAGAACATTTCATCACTTTTCCTTTAAATGTCTTTTTAATCATTTTTTGGGGATTATGACGAAGAAGAAAAGTTGTGAGAACAAGTCATAATTTCCTAAGGAAAAAAAAATGAGAAAAATAGTTGTGATATGTTAACATCATAGGATTTTTTTTTTTAATGTTACAAAACGTCATTAGTTATGAGAACATTGTTTTGTCTGTCTTTTTCCACGACGAAGGCATGCAGAGGCACCGAGCTGGATGCTGGCATCGAAACGGACAGCGCCGACGACGGCGCCACCAGGATCCCCGTCGAGGCAGACTTCCTCTACGCCTATTCCACCGCGCCAGGTCGCTTCATCTTATATACGCTTCATGAACTTTGATCTAAATCAGGATCGATTAAAAAAAAATAGATGGTTGGAAAGACTTTGTCTTTTTTTTTTTTTTCCAGCATTCATGATGGTCATAATTTAGCCAATTTTTTTTAATGACCCAAGGGGGGAAAAAAAAAATGTAAATGTTCCAAAATACGTTTACGTTTGAAGTCCTTGCCTATTTTTGTACATTTATCATCCGTGCAGGCTACTACTCGTGGAGGAACACCATGACGGGCTCGTGGTTTGTCCAGTCGCTCTGCGAGATGCTCAGCGCACACGGCCACGCGCTGGAGTTGCTGCACATCCTCACCCGCGTCAACCACAAGGTGGCGCTGGAGTTTGCGTCGGTCTCCACCGCGCCGGGCTTCGACGCCAAGAAGCAGATCCCGTGCATCGTGTCCATGCTGACCAAGGAGATGTACTTTGTACCCTGACCCACACCAGCTCTTTTTCGGATCTTTTCAATTTACATGCATTTCGATGGAGTTTGTAGGCATTATTTAGTTGTTTTTTGTGTTTGTTAAGCATTTCATGATAAATGCTCACTTCATTGGGAATTTTGATGTATGTTTGCTGTTCATACAATTCAGGGAGGTATGAAGCCACTAGTGTATGCCTTGTATATACAAGCTTGGACAAAAGTAGGAATACACACACAAAAAAAAAACATAAAAAAAAAAAGTACACTTACTCCAATTACATTCCAAAATGTTTAATCTCGTAAAAATTAAATTAGCGTTTGCAAATAGGAACAGAAACCCTTCGCCATCTCCCACTGCTTTCCTTTCTCCCTTCCGTAAGTTTACATTTATAGTGTCGACCTACTTTTGCCCCATTGTGTATGTGTGGCCCACCAGAACATCTGAAAGCAAAACTTAAAAGTTCCAAATACTGTATAGTTAACCCACAGAATGCTGGTAATGTATTTTGTTTTGTGTTTGTTTGTTTGTTTTTTAAATGGTCCTTGATGGACGACCTAAAATGTCCATTGTAAGTCGGTGCTAATGGCACTGGCATTTATGTAAGGTGTCTTATAAAAGAGGAAATGACTGACAATGTGGCAATAAAATGTCATTGGTGTTAATTCTCGTGCACAATCGGCTTTGTTGTGAGTTTGTCAAAGCAAATCCTAAATTTAAATATTTTCACAAAAGGTCCTTGAATCTTTCGATAGAAATATTACAACTCTATTTTTTTCGAACGGCAAAGGTATTTCATGACATTGGACTCGATTGGTAACCTGATACAATTCGGGATGTCTTTTTTCAATTGTGACGTCACGCGACGTGCGTCTTTCAAAATAAAATTGACCTCAACGAAAACTTATCTTACCTGTCATTCTTATAGGCAAGAACTGGACAATGTTGAGGCAGATTTTGTAAAACTGGCTTAAAGGTATTAATTGATCATTTCTCTTGAAAACATGGCTTGAGTCGCCGTCGGATTTTTACTTTAAAAGTTGAAACTCGACCAATGAGACGTTTACTGAAAGGTGAACTTAACTTATCTCTCAGTATAGGTTGTTAATTCAACACTGTTCTCAACCCTGTTTAGATATTTGGTGATAACCTAAAACCGATTACTGTATATGGTTTAAACCTAAAAGATTGCGATTTATTGATGGTTTTGACGCCTTTTCGCACTACAGTTGACAGATTTTCGAGTATTCCTTGAATGCAACACAAACACCGCACTTGCCTGCTCAAAAGTTGGCCCAGAATGAACAAACGACGGTAGACACTTCCCCTCGGTTGGTCTTTTTTCTTCATATTCAACCTAAATATTCTCCCCAAACACTTTGAATGCGTTTTGAAGAAACTTGCACAAAGGTTTTGACAGAATGGAGCTGTTTCGGAATCGGGATCGTCACTGTGAACTTCGCTGATGGAGGAGAAGGTGCTCGGGATCGCCCCGCACTCGCTGGCCGTGGTGCTGTCGAGGCTGAGCGGCCACCGCGAAGACGACACCTCGGTGCCAGCACCATCGGCGGTGCCGGCGGGGTACCAGGTGTTTGCGGACTTCAAGGCCACCAACATGGGGCATTTCTGGAACCAGGCGCTCACCCGGGCCTTGGCGGAGGTCTTCTTCCTGGGCTGGCTCGACGAGCATGTGCTGCTCATCCGCGGCCGCGAAGACCACCTGCAAGTGCTCAGGAACGGATGGACAAGAAGGACCCTGAAGGCACCGCCGGGCTTCCACATCACCTCCATCGGTGGGTCCAGTCCTCCATTTTGTTATTGATTATATACATTAATACGAGTTATCAATAAACATTCATCTTACTTGATTTTCATTATCCCTCACAATGTCAATGTGATAATGATTCAAAATAACAAAACGATTAAATATGTATTTATTAAAACATCATTGAATCATTGAGTTACAGGTTTTATTGTAAATAGTTTGCCCTTCAAATTATTTTAATATTTATTTTGTATTATAAAACAATTTATTGGTGTTTTTATTTACAATTGTATGATACAAAATATGAAGAAGACAAACATTTTAAAAGGAAAAAAATATACATAAGGGCGTCACGGTGGACTATTGATGACCATGTCGGCCTCACGATGCAGCGGTGCAGGGTTCGACTCCGGCTCCAGCCTCCCTGTGTGGAGTTTGCATATTCTCCCATGTGCCTGCGTGGGTTTTCTCTGGGTATTCCAGTTTCCTCCCACATTCCAAAAACATGCATGGCAGGTTGATTGGGCACTCCAAATTGTTCTTAGGTGTGATTGTGAGCGCGATGGTTGATTGTTTATGCGTGCCCTCTGATTGGCTGGCGACCAGTTCAGGGTGCACCCTGTCTACTGCCCAAAGACAGCTGGGATAGGCTCCAGCACGCCTGCGACCCTCGTGAGGATCAGCGGATTTGAAAATGGATGGATGAATATATACATATTTGCCTGTTATTAAAATTCTTTCGGAAGTAACAGCATGAATATAATTTTAACAAACATCCAATGAGATCTGCCCCCCCCCCGCCAAATAACAAAAAAAATCACTGCTATTCATAATAAAACTTAAAATGACAATTTAGCATTTTTATACCGACGTGTTGTTCATTGTAGGTTGGTTGAGTGTGCAGCATGACTACTCGAGTAGTACTTTTGTAGTAGTTGTCGTAGTCGGAGTAAATTGTGTAGTCCAAAAAGTGGGAGTCTGCGCTTGAATAGTTGTCTGTGTAGGGACAGCACACTGAAGCAAAACACTGATAAGCACAGGAATGTTTGTTTTCAAGCTAATAGGTCACTAGTCATACAAACTACATGGCCAGTACACAGAAAAAAAAAAAAATCACTCTCAAAGTGCACAAAATATTGATACGACAGAGTATGGTATCAATTGTGCAATTTGATTCAAAGTAAGTAAAGTACGGGAGATGTTCATGTTTTTCATTTGTTAAAAATGAGGGTGCTTCAATCTATTTTTTTTCAGCACCCCTTTGTTTTTTCTTCCCTGGATTCTTACGAAAATATTGAGACAGTTAAATTTGGCGCCATTATCAGTTTCGATATGAGCGGTGTCTTTATTTTTCGTCAAGTCACGATACGACACGTATCGTTTTCCGCACATAAAGAATTCCGCTTGAAAAGCTAGCTGGGTTTGTTCGAATCAATCGATTCGCCCGAAGTATGATATTATTATCAGTTGTGATATCGCATTGATACGGTCTTGGAAGATGATATCGACGTGTATCGAGGTTGCAAACGCGATTCTTCTTAGGCGATCTCACAAGCAGCTTATCGTTTTTTGGACGATTAATCCTTTTGGAAAGCTAACTGGATTTTTTGTTTGTTCCGTGTTATCAATTTTCTCATCATTTTTTTGTGTCTCACTCTTGCTAATTTTGTTTTGAAAAGCGAGTCGGATTCATATAAAACAATCGGCTCACTGTAGCGATACAATTTGATGCGTTTCCCACCCTTTCTTTAAACCGATAGGACAAAAGTTGTGTGTTTTCTGTGAAAAAGGTTTTTAGCAGTGACCGTGAAATCCTGTTAGTTGAGGGTCTTGGTTTCCGTTGGATACACAATTGGGGCAGCAGGAAGGAAAAGCATTATTTTTTTTTTTTTCCTGAAAAGCGCCGGTGAATTCCCAGCGTTAGCCGCCTGGAAGGAAAAGGCGCGTCTGGGGCACAGAATAACGGGAAACATTTGTCAAGCCAGGAATTTGTTTTCCCACAAATGAAGTTGACATGAGGCGTCGTAAAAGTTCCGCTAGAGGGCAGAAAAGCTCAAGCTAGTAAAGAAGTTGGAACGGTACATCGGTGCGTTGTGATACGAGCGACCTGACTTGAGTTTTTCAAAATACGAGCTGTCATTCGTCTGATTTTTTTTTGTTTGTTTGTTTGTTTTATTTGGGGTGGTGGCAGTAAACTCAACTCAATGCGCTTTGTGATAAGAGCAGATTGCCGAACAGTGAACAATGAATTCAAAACAAGGCTTCCACCTGTTTTATCCAATTCCCATTTTTAAGTTAACAGTCAGAGTAAAAAAAGAAACCAAATTCCACCTTGTGTACAGCCAAACCATGTGCCCAAAGAAAGTCCCTGCTAGCTGAACGCTAGTGCTAAATTAGCATCCGTGTTGTGGTGCTTTCGCCCTAAACAACAAATTGAAAACAAAAGGTTTGGTAACAACATGTAGGTAGACAATATTAAAAATAAATTTAATGGGCCCAATCGACCTGTTTTTGTTCAATATGGCACCCGATGAAAACTATTTGATAAAAACGCCAGACACTCAAGACTAAGGAACAAAACGTAAACTTGAAAAACAATTTTCGACCCCTCAACAAAAACGTACCTCGCATTCTTTTTGTGTTTTTGTGGACATATTTTTCGGAAAAAGCATCCTAAACTCGTCTCGATGATCTCAATCCTATGAGGCCAGCATCAACATCGGCGATTTTTGACTCCTCAACAAACCTAGCATGCATGTTGATGGTAGCCATCGAGCCAAATAAACATTTGCGGGGGCGAAAAAAAAAAAAGAAGAGAATTTCCATTTCGTATGACTTAACATGCAAACTTTTTTTTGGTGAGCGTCGAGCCTAATGTCGGCTACGTGTGAAAAACACGACGGACATGAGAGAGTGTTAAACATCAACGACACTTGAGAGTAAGGAAGTATTTCTGTCAAGACACTTCAACATGTTTGCATAACGTTTAGGCTCGAATGAGGCAGGTGTAAACATTGGTTGATTTTTGCATCTTCAACAAAGCTGATCTTTATGTTTAAAGAACATCGCAACACCACCACTCCCGAACCACACGGATTTGAACCCAGAACCACCACGGCAACACAGCCAACCACTTGGCCACTGTGCTTCATTTCATATCAATGAAGCCAAATCAATAAAACGGTCACATGACGTATGACATCTTCCCCATCTCCGATTGTGAGCAACTGCCACTTTAAGGAGGGACGGTGTGTGTGTGTGTGTGGGGGGGGGGGGGGGGGGCTCGGCGAGGTAACAGCAATGAGCTCATCGGCTTGCGTCGTCATGGCAACAAAGGCTGTTGCAGCACTGAGGAATAAAATGGCTCGCGTCCTAGTCCACCCCCCCCCCTTTCTCTTTTCCTCCTCATCTTCTCTCTTCTTTAGTATCACTGAACTGGAGCAGATTGGTTGTGACACCACAAGACACCCCCCCCCCCCCACCACCACCCTCCCCGCACCCCAACCCCGCACGTGCCATTTTGTGTGCCACCCCCACCTTAACAAAAAGTCACCAAGGTGAGGATGCAGTCAGCTGACTCCATCTGAGGGGTGATTTTATTTATTTATTTTTTTAGGTGCCACCCCCCCCCCTCCCCAACACACACACACACACACACACACACACACACACACACACACACACACACACACCCTTCCTGGAGGTGCTGGGAGCAGCTGCAGCATTAGCGGCGGGATGAGGAGCCGTTGACTGGAGTTTGCCCCCCACCACCCGCCCTCCCCAACTCTCTCTCTCTCACACACACACACACACACACACACACACACACACACACACACGCCCCCCCCCCCCCCACCGCCAACCCTCCACCCACCCCTGTGTTAATGAATGGATGCTACGGCTAACGGATCGCCGCCGCCGCCGCCGCCATCGAGGCTGGATTTCTATCCCTGACTTGATTTCTTTCTTCTTCCTATGCTCTCCCGTTTTGGCTTGTTTTTGTCATCTCCCTCCCCGCCCTTTTTTGGTGTTTGTCAGGGGTGGAGAGGAAAAGAAAAAAAAAAAGAAGGACGACAGGGGTGTCTGCGCGCGCGTGTGTGGCGGGCGCTCGACGGGGATAAAGATGGAGGTGAACGCGGCGTCCCCGCCGCTCGGCGTACTACCGTTGGGCTGAACGCAGGAGCGTTGATTCGGATGCAGTTTTGGGGGATTTTTTCGGGGGGGGTGCTTTTCCGGATGATGCTGAGCTATTGTCGGGCCTCGATGGGAAAGGAACGGTCCTGAAAACGACACCCTCAGCCCCCCCACCCCCCTCCACCCTTTCTCTTTTTATTATCTTTACCCTATTTTACCTCCCACCTTCCCTCTGCATCACCCCCCCCACCCCCACCCCCACCCCCACACCCCCTGCATCGGAGCGTAATGTGCCTCCCCACGCATGCAAATAGTGGCCGGGTGATGCCTCCCGGGAGGGAGCCCGCCGCGAGCCGCCGACGCCGCCGCCACCGCGCCGCCGTTCGTCAATGAGACGCACGCCGCTTCTTCCTGCCATGGCCGGTGTGGCATCGCTCTAGCGGGACGCTCGGTACCCCATGCGGGGGAGGCGCTGAGCCCCTGAGGTTGGTCCACCTCCCCCCTGGCCCCACTTCTACACCCCCCCCCACCCCCCACCCCACCCCCCACCCAAAACAACAACAAAAAAACAACAAAAAAAAGGGGGTCACGATGAAGAAGAACCGCAACGTGCGGCGGGCCTGGGCCGGCTCGGAGAAAGACGTCCGTATGCAGAAGCAGCACCTTCCTCCTCCTCCTCCTCCCCATTTCTCACCATCCCCGCCGAGTTTTCGGGCGTCAGGTGAGTGGTGCGTCACCTCGAAAAACCCTGAAAAGGACCCATCGGTTTCCATTCGCCTCACGCTCCCAAAACAAGAAATTGTCATTGAATGAAAAACGATTGCGATGGAAACATCTGCCAAAGAATCCGCAAATGTTGACGAGGAAAACATCGCTTCAACTCGTCGAACACCAACTCTGTTGGTACATTGTCTGGGCTTAAAAAAAAACAAAAAAAAAAAACAATGTGTGTGTGTGTGGGGGGGCGGGGGGGTAGTAAAATCTAAAAATGTATCAAATTAATCCACAATTATTTTGATCGCCAACTGGGTGTCAGTCGATCTTGTTTCACTTAAAATAACCCGAATTCTCCGGATTTCAGTCTCTTATCAGATAACATTCTCCATTTTTTTTTTTTTTAGTTTTCCATGAAAGCAGACCCCCCCCCCCTCAAAAGACATTTGCAAACATCTCCTTTTACTTTGGAAAACAACGGTCAACATTTTTGCAGATTTTCCGATGTTACGGACCAAAACCCTTTTCTGCACTGTCCATTTTTGAGGTAACAAATATATGAATCCAATGCATCATTTAATCCCCCCCCCCAAAAAAAAACTTTTCAATTTTGTTTTGACAAACCTTGCTAGCCTCAAAAGCCACCACCAAACCCTCCCAGAAAGCACCTTAGATGTTCTTTTTTTTTTTTTTTTCCCCAGGAATGAAATAGAAGATAAATGACATCATCCCAGCAAAATTATCTGCTTCAAAAACATAAACCAAACAATCGCTGAGGAATCATGCTACTGTATTTCACATCCCCCATCGCTAGTTATCAGCACTCTGCTCACCTTGCATACCATTACCAAAGTTTTTTTTGTGCACAACTTTTGGTTGATTTTTTTTTTTCTTTCTTAGTTTTTTTTTTTTTTTTTTTTTTTGCCGAGTAAGAAGAAATACCTTGACAGGACAAAACAAACATTTCTTATCTCTCTTAACCCTCATGCAGTATTTTTAAGCGGCTGCATGAAGGGTATTACGCCCCAAAAATGTCCCTCTTCCAATGTGCAACAACTTTTTTCACTTTTAAATTTTTTTTCACTTTCAACCCCTCAAAATGTTCAGTGGGAATTGGCCAAGACATAGATATACATCCTATGCAAAATGTCAGCTTCGTGGAGTTATTTTTCACTGTTTTGTCTGTGGTGTCCATTTGTCCAACAGTCCAAAATCGTCCAAAGCGTCCGAAATGTCCGAAATGTCCAATTTTGGGATAATTACTGCATGGGGGGTTTAAACAACAAAAAAAGAGTCAAACAATAGAATATTGTGTAAACCCCAACACCCCCCCCCCCCACCCAACCGTTGCAATGTTTACTCCAAAGTGTGCACGTGATTTATGTCGGGTGAAACGAGGAGATGACGCCATGGCGCCCGCTCCACTGACCGTCCGGTGCGGTGTCGTGGGAGGCGGGGATAAGCGTAGCGGGTCTCAATGGGGGCAACGGTGACGGCGCGCGGGATGATGTCACTACTCGTGATGTCACGGCCGAGCCTGCTCCGTTCGACAAAGGCGACGGCACGTGGCGCGCGTGTGTGGAAGTTCTCATTGTGGAAGGTTGCCGCAGCAGCTGACACACAAACGGGAAGACGAGCGGGCGAGCGAGAGAGGAAGAGAGAGAGAGAGAGAGGACGAGGTGGAGCGAGAGCCGTTTGACCATTACGTCATAGCTTCTCTTACTCACCCAGACATGCTTTTCTTTTCTCTCTCTCTCTCTCTCTCTCTCTCTCTCTCTCTCTCTCTGCTCGCTCTCGCTTTCTCGCAGGTGACGTGTCGCCCATCAGCATGTCGCCCATCAGCCAGTCCCAGTTCATCCCGCTGGGCGAGATCCTGTGTCTGGCCATCTCGGCCATGAACGCCGCGCACAAGCCCGTCAGCCAGGAGGCTCTGGTGGAGCACCTCGCCGCCAGCTTCCCAGGTGAGCCGCGACGACGGACACGATCCGTCGTTCTGTTTTTCGGGGGTTAGAATAAATTCTCCACCCCGGGAAATCATGAAGTGACAGCAGAACTAAACAAAGGACGCGTCGGAGACCCGAGACCGGTCGCCAGTCTCTCGCATTGAACGCTACGAGCGGCCGTATGACCTCATTTCCATTCGGCCATTTTCGGCATCGTTGGTCCCCGTTTGAGGCCACGGCGCTCTGGAGTCGATCCCAGCCGGAACTGAGATATGAACCCAAGACCTCTTGACTGTGTCGCAGAAGGATGGATTTGATCCTATTGGAGTAGCTTTAAATGCGGTGGACTGGTAACCGGTCCAGGGTGTACCCCATTCCAGTCAAAGCCCACGACTCGAGTGAATGCTACTTTGAGAGATGCAATTTGTTTTTTTGTTTTTGGACTTGTTTTTAAGTACAATGTGTTTTCATCGAAGGCGTTCCGACACCCAGCTTGGAGGTTCTGCGACACACCCTGAACATGCTGGTGCGAGAAAGGAAGATCTACCCGACTCCAGAGGGCTACTTCATCGTCACACCCCAGACCTACTTCATCACGCCGTCCCTCATCCGAAGCAACAACAAGTGGTACCACCTGGACGACCGGTTGCAGGAGCGGCAGGCGCACCCGCAACCGCCACCGCCGCAGTGTACCTCGCCCAAATCGGGTAACGTCACGCCGTCCGCGCCCGGTTGCCCGTCGGAGAGGCCCCCCCGCAAGAATCACAATGACTCGTACGCTTCCCGACACGAGGAGGCGCCCAGGCTTCAGAGTAAGACACCAAAGGAGCAGCAGAAGTCCGAAGCCCAAACGAGTAAGACCCCGAAGGACCGCGGCGGCGGCGAAGCTCCGGCGAGCAAGGAGCACCGTGGAGAACCGCCGTCCTACCCCTACCCGCCTCCTCTCACATCCCCCACTGTCCAACGAGCGTCCCAAGACCCGGCAGACAAGAGCAAAAGCGTCCCATCGTTCCCTTACAAAACGGACACCCTGACCAAAAAGAAAGAGGGCAGCGCGAGCGGCGAGAAACAATCCAAGCGGTTCGGTCTGCGCCTCTTCCGGCTGAGCTTCAAGAAGGACAAGATGAGGCAGCTGGCCACCTTCTCGGCGCAGTTCCCGCCGGAGGAGTGGCCGCTGCGCGACGAGGAGGCGCCCGCCGCGCCCATCCCCCGCGAGATCGAGATGGAGATCATCCGGCGTATCAATCCCGACCTGACGGTGGAGAACGTGGCCCGGCACACGGCCGTGATGAAGCGGCTGGAGGAGGAGCGCGCGCAGAAACACAAGACGGGCTCGTCGGCGCAGCACAGCGCCCGCAGCCGACGGGGCCGCGGCCACCGGCGGGCCCCGCACGGTAAGTCTCGCTCGCACAGCAAGCCGCGGACCTCCCGGGGGGAGCCGTCGGAGGGTTCGAACTGGGATCTTCTTTTCATGGAAAGGGATTACCGTTTCTTCAGCCACTCGCTGGTGCGCTCCCCCCGGGAGGCCATGTACACCCTGGAGCGCCGGCGGAGCGGCGGCGGCGCCACGTACCTCGTCCACAGCAACCCCAACATCACCGAGTCGTACTGCCCCGTCACGCCCGAGTGGGACGTGTCCGGGGAGCTCGCCAAGAGGCGGACGGAGATGCCCTTTCCCGAGCCCTCGCGGGGCACCTGCCAATCCAGGGTGCAGAGGAGTCACAGTCACAATCAGGACCGCAAGTCGCGCCACGGCCGCTCGGAGCAGGCCAAGGAACGCTCGCGCTCCATGGACAACTCCCTCAAAGGCCCCTCGCTCGGCCCGCCGGAAGACTTTGAGGCCGGGCCGGACGAGCGCGGCCACTACTACACGGACGACGGCACCCTGCGCGCCGCCCAGAAGTCGGCCCACTACTCAAGGATCACGTTCTCTGCTGCTAAGTTCCACTCCGATTTCAATGTGCCTGATCTGGGGAAAGGGAGCGCGGACGAGTTACGGGTCCGCGGGACGACGGAGAGGAACAAGAGCAGAGACAGCCTGCCGACGTACAACGAGCTCATGGGACTTTCTCCAAAGCCCTCGGCGGACGAGTACTTCCAGTGCAATACGTCAAACGAAACAATCCTAACTGCCCCCTCGCCTCAGGCAAAATCAGAATATGACACGTTGACCTCATCGGGAGGACGCCGAAAGGGCTCTCCGGCCGACCGCCAAACGCCTCACCTCACCTCTCCGCACCAGATGGAGTACAAGGAGGACTCGGCGGCGGCAAAGGGACAAAACGCCTGCGGCGGCGGCGGCTCGGTGCGACTGACGCCCAGCCAGACGCCGGAGCCGGCGCAGAGTGCCCGCCTGACGCCGCACCAACACAACGTGGACCCCGGAGGGGGCGGCGGCGGCGGCGGAAGCATGTCCATCAAGAGGAAGGAGATCTTCAGCAAGGACACCTTGTTCAAACCCCCACACAACGCCTTGTCCGCAGGCTACGCGGACAGCTACACCAAGTCTGGCACACTGCGGAAAGCCTCGCACGGCAAATCAACAGAGGCCCTCGACAATCCCGAGCCCCAGCAGCCTTCCAATTCGGCCGCGTCCTCGGCTTCGCCCGCGCTGCTCCAGGGCTGCTTAGAGCCCGCCATCCCATCCGCCTCCTTCGACTACTACAACGTCTCAGACGACGACGACGACGACGACGAGGATGACGAGGAGGCGGAGGGGGACTCGCACAAGGACTTGGTCGCGGCGGAGGATGGCGAGGACCGTCGAGAGGCGGCTGGCACCGGCGGAGCCGCCCTTGTGGGCGGCAACAGCGGCGGCGGTGGCGGTGGGGAGGGAACCATCAAGTGGTTACTGCAGCGGGAGAAGGAGCATGATCTGCAGCGCAAACTGGAGACCAATCTCACCTTGCTCAGCCCCAAGGAGACGGAGAACGGCGGCAGCCAGAAGTCAGCTCACTCGGCGCGCTTGGACAGCATGGACAGTAGCAGCGTCACGGTGGACAGTGGATTCAACTCACCGAGGTACGGCGAGGGGGCACGGGGGGCGGGGCTTTCCTTATCTACGGCACGCTTTGGCACACATAGTAGTTGAATCTCGTTCAGACCGTGGGCTGGGCGAACGGTGTGTGGGAGTGGCTGAGGCGGTATCCTAACAGGGGATCGTTTTGGAGAGGGCAGCCATTCTTCCGCACGGGTCCGAATAGCATCCGCGGACGTGTACTCGATCTTTTAGGCATGCATGAAATAGTTCAGGCGGCCCGGTGGGGGCAGTGGTTAGCGCGTCGACCTCACGGTGCAGAGCTACCGGGTTCGATTCCAGCTCTGACCTCCCTGTGTGGAGCTTGCATGTTCTCCCCGGGCCTGCGTGGGTTTTCTCCGGGTACTCCGGTTTCCTCCCACATTCCAAAAACATGCATGGAAGGCTAACGGAACACCCGAAATTGTTCCTAGGTGTGATTGTGAGTGCAAATGGTTGTTGGTCTCTGTGTGGACTGCGATTGGCTGGTAACCGGTTTAGGGTGTCCCCCGCCTACTGCCCCAAGACGGCTGGAATAGGCTCCAGCACCGCCCACGACCCTTGTGAGGACCAAGCGGATCGGAAAATGAAGGAAATAGTCCAAGTTCCTAACAGTATACGGTCTTCCGATGCAAAGTACAGATTTGTAGTTAGTGTTAATCTAGTGAGCATTAAAGTGAAAAAAAAAATAGCCTGGTGTGGGATGGACAGAATTAAAGTCAACCTGGGAATGGACTGGTGTAAAACTTTGCACATTCCTCGATGTGGAGGAGAAGCAGCTCGACTCTGAGCCCCTCCCGGATGACCCAGCTTCTCACCTTATCTCTAAGGGAGAGCCCGGACACCCTGCGGAGAAAAATCATTTCGGCCGCCTGCATCCAGGATCTCGTTCTTTCGGTCACGACCCATCGCTCGTGACCATAGATGAGGGTTGGGACGTAGATCGACCGGTAAATTGAGAGCTTCGCCCTTTGGCTCAGCTCCTTCTTTACCACGATAGACCGATACAACGTCCGCATCACAGCAGACGCTGCGCCGATCCGCCTGTCGATCTTTCGCTCCCTCCTGCCCTCAGTCGTGAACAAGACCCCAAGATACTTAAACTCCTCCACTTGGGGCAATATCTCCTCCCCGACTGAGGACCATGGTTTCAGATTTGGAGGTGCTGATTTTCATCCCGACCGCTTCACACTCGGCTGCGAAACGCTCCAGCGAGAGTTGGAGAGCCCTGCTTGAAGGAGCCAACAGTACCACATCATCTGCAAAAAGCAGAGATGCAATACTGAGGCCACCAAAACGGACCCCCTCAACGCTTCGGCTGCGCCTAGAAATTCTGTCCATAAAGGTGATGTACAGAATCGGCGACAAAGGGCAGCCTTGGCGGAGTCCAACCCTCACTGGGAACGATTCCGACTTATTGCCGGCAATGCGAACCAAACTCTGACATCGGCAGTATAGGGACCGAAGAGCCCGTATCAAGGGGCTCGGTACCCCATACTCCCGAAAGCACCCCCCACAAACCAAAGTAATTTACCAAAATTGCAAAAACAATGCAAGAATGAGATTTTCAAAACATTGATGATGAAAATGATTGAGCAGACCTCAATAATCGGCTCGAGAAGAAGAAAAAATTCTTCATTTTTAACCTTTTTTTAAAGCATTCAAATGATCTTCTCATCAGCGAGTTCCGCAGAAGCCCGAACCCATCCTGACCATTTGAATTTTGAAATTTGAAGCAGCACGTGGCTCCGAGTAAAACTCCAACGTATGTTTGTCGTTTCGCCGTTCCCGTCCACTAACCGTCTCGTCTCTCCCCCCCCGTCCAGGACGCGTGAGAGCCTGGCGTCCAACACGTCCAGCATCGTGGAGAGCAACAGGCGGCAGAACCCGGCACTGAGCCCCGGGCACCACGTGGGCCCGGGCGGCGCGGGGCTGCCCTTCAGCTTCCGCGCCATCCCCGAGCCGCCCGCCGCGCCGCCACCCGACAAACTCCAGAAGCCCGCCAACTGCCTGGCCTCCATCACCAGCGTGTAGACGCCGCGTCAAGTCAGCCAGTGGCCCCCCCCCCCCCGCCCCCTTCTTTGACCACTTTGGTTTTCTTTCGTTCGCTTCTGGTGTCACACACATTCACACACCTTGGGACTCCCGGGAGTCTCCCTGGGACTGTTACAAACAAAAACAAAAACAGGCATGGCTTCGAGAGACTGTTCCCCCAGCTTCAACAGGAACCTGACTGCAAAAAGTCAAATCATAATAATAAGGAAAGGCCAGAAAACTTCACCCAAGACTTTTTTGGGGGTGACTTATAACGGAGATTTACCGGGTATTGGAAAGTAGTAGAGTAGAGGAATTCAAGTACCATTTGGAAGCTTTTTCTATCACCTCATGTCCAATTCAGTGTTCTTCTTCCCCGAACGAAGGCTCGCCGGATCAGCACAATGTGGAGATCGCCACAAGAAGAAGACGAAAAGGAGGGGAAATGGAAAAATTATAACGAGATAAATCCGCTCGGGTTTGTGTGGCGCAATGCAAACGATGTAATGTATACTCCATACTTTTGATATTCTAATTATTATAATGGTGGTATTAAAGATGCTATGTGACCAAAAAAAAAAGCAGGTTTGGACAAAATGGCCTCCATCCTTACACTTGATATTTTGTTTGTTAGCAGAAGAACTGTTTTGAAGTAGCCCGGCTCCTTTCGCAAAAAAAAAAAAAACCTCGCCACTGGGACACAATCCAGTTTGCTGCGACCCGAATGAGTTTAACTTGTATAGAAAATGAATGCTCGAGGTCTCGGGTGATGTCAGGCGAACACGCCGGCTTATATTTAAAAAAAAAAAATGGTTTCATCAAATATTTTTGTACTTAGGAAAAATGTATGCATAAAGTATGTTACTGTCTTTTAGATAATCTCTTGTTTTGTGCTTGAATGGGGGAAAATAACGCTGCAGTACTGCAGATGGTCAACAAGTAGCGGTAAAGAGCCACAGACATTTCACTTAGAAACGGCTAACATTGTAATATCTTGACCTAGTAATCGACCGTATTGCGTTTTTGATCGATATACTTGTGGAAATGACCACTGCGACATTGATCTGAATTATCTTTTTAGAGCTATATGTTTGTGTGTGTGTGTGTGTGTGTGATAAATGAAGTCCTCAGGAATTTATATACAGTAATAGTAAAAGTAGTTTATATAGTAAAACGTACTGTATTTCCATATGCATATTGTATACGCTTACATATAATGGATGTAAGATTCTACACACCCTTGTTCAAATGGCAGGTTTTTGTTAGTTACCTAAATGAGACCAAGATAAATCATTTAAAACTGTTTCCACCAGTAATTTGAGTGGATTTAAAAAAAATATTTTTTTCAGAAGTGAAAATCAACAACTGAGGTAATGTAGTTGCATACATGTGCACACCCACTTACAGCGGGGGAACGGAGAGAAATAAAACCATTTTAAGTGCCTCTAATGAACCCCAAATGAAGTTCAATTTATTTTTTTTTAAGTGTCGATCTTGGTCTCATCTTTTTATATCACAACAAACTGGCATTTGAAAAGTGGAGCGTAGATTATTTTTTATATCCACTTTACTTATAGTATACTTGCAATAGTTGAGACAGCAATTTAATGCATATTTTATTGATATTTTCAGGGGTTTCATGACCTCTTCCGGGCTTTTCGGCTGTGAGAAACCGCAAGTCGTCGGACGTCCATTTTGGCTCTACGTGGTTCGTTGAGCCCAAAAAGGTAAGTCATACATTTGCAGTTTTTTTTTTTAACGTACTGTAGGACAACGAGGACAGGTAGGACATGTCAGCGTCAGAGACGTGGACTCTTAATGATGATAATAATATTTAGAACAACAAACAACAAAAGACGTTGGCAGGGTATCTTCTCGAGCTTGGCACGTCATGGCGATTTGTCGTCATTCCACTTCAAAACATTGCACAAAATGCACATACAGTAATTTGCGTTTGGGATAGTAAATGGAGCCGCGACAAAATGACACACTAAAGGAGTATTAGGGCCACACAATATAAAATACTACTAAAACAATGTAAAAACATTAGTATTTGCGAAAATAAAGTTGTATTTGTGGGCGGCCCGGTAGTCCAGTGGTTAGCACGCCGGCTTCACAGTGCAGAGGTACCGGGTTCGATCCCAGCTCCGGCCTCCCTGTGTGGAGTTTGCATGTTCTCCCCGGGCTTGCGTGGGTTTTCTCCGGGTGCTCCGGTTTCCTCCCACATTCCAAAAACATGCATGGCAGGCTCGTTGGGCACTCTAAATTGTCCCTAGGTATGAGTGTGAGCGTGGATGATTGTTCGTCTCTGTGTGCCCTGCGATTGGTTGGCAACCAATTCAGACTGCCCGAAGACTGCTGGGATAGGCTCCAGCACCCCCCGCGACCCTAGTGAGGATGAAGCGGCTCGGAAAATGGATGGATGGAAGTTGTATTTGTTTGAAAGAAAATGTCGAAGTGAATTCACTCACGTTTCAAGAAAAAAGCTCTCATCTGACAATAGTGAAATTGTATTTTTCGAGAAATTTGAGACCACCACATGGAAATAAAAGGTAAGTCAGTCAAATTGTAATTGTATCTAGTTTTTGGACGCAGGTGGCACAGGTGTTTTCTGTAATGATTTGAGCATACTCATAATTTTACAAGTATGAATTATTTTTTTAAATAAAGGTAATTTCATTTTCAGAAAAAAGCATTGTAATATGAGAACAGCGAATCAAAATGTTGGATCAGTCAACTTTATTATGAGAGGATTTTCAAATGTATATATATTTTTTTGCAATAAAAGTTGAAATGTAATACAATTAAAGTTATGTGTATTGAAAAAACGTCTTCCTTGTTAAATAAAGTTGATTTTTTTTTCAAGAAAAAAGTCGCAATATGACAAATAGGCTGAATTAGCATTTTTCAGTCAAAGATTTCTTGGAAGCATTGTAACCTCATCAGAAGAGATTTCTTTTCAGGAAAAAAAAAAAGATCATATGAGAGTGGCAATTTTTTTAAAGAAAAAAAACCATACGGAAATAAAGTTGTATTTTCAGAGATAATGTCAAGTCAAGTCTTTTCTATTCAAACATTTTTTTGGGAGTCGTAGAAATAAATTAAAGTTACACAAATAAAGTCCAATGTGTTAAATTGTTATAATTTTGGAAGGAAAAAATGTCTTTATTCTTTAAAAAAAAACAACAACAACAACAAACAAGACTTCATTCTTGTCGTGTCATATTTTTGTACAATGTTGCCCCAATACTCCTTAGATACTACACTTCTCATATTTTGTTTTGTGGAAATACTCAAAAGCATTGAAACATGAAAACATGACACACCAAAGCGTCCCAGCATCTAAGGCAATAAAGTAGTTCCACAGGACTCGTGCTGTCCATTCTGTCAGTCCCTGTAGCACCAATGGGAACATTTCCTTGCCCGTCGTGCCCACAGATATTCCCTTTCTGATATCCACCACAAAAAAAGACGAGGGGGGCAGTGAATGAAAGGGTTCGTTTTGTCCATTCGTCACCTCTAAAATGTGAATCATGCTACATTTTCATTGCACTTCGTCTGTTAGTTAACACGATTACGTACAAATACATACGCTAACCCAGAAACTGTTACCAAAATGCAGCAACCCACCAAAATGTAGTTTTTTTGGGGGGTGGGGGTCGTGACAGTCCGCTTACATTGGGGCCAAGTGGGACAGTCCAGTGGATATAAAAAGTCTACACACCCTTGTTGAAATTGAGCTATCACCTCTGCAACTCAATTTAAAATTTGCAGCAAAAAGTAAGAGAGGGGAAGTAAAAATTCATAGCTGACATTATGTGGTTGCACAAGTGTGCACACCCCACTTCTAACTTGGGATGTAGCTGTTCAGAATGAACCAATCACATTCAAACTCATTTTAAGTGGGAGTCAGCACACACCTGCCACTATTCAAAGTGCGTCTGATTTGCCTCCCCAAAAAGCCAGCTGTTTCTAGAAGGCTTTTCCTGACATTTTCAAAGTCACACCTTGCCTGCGTACCACAAAAACCTGCCATTTGAATAGGGGGAAGTAGATTTTGTATACCCACTCAATGTACTTTTCCACAATTTTGGCCATTGAACTCTTCTTATATACTTGCCTCAGTGCCGAGCGAAATAATTAGGGCCAAGGGGGAAGCAGGGGGTTTGATTGGTGGTGGTGGTCGTGGATTCCGGCCCCTGCCCCCACTTTTTTTTTTTTGCTAACATTGGAGGAGCAATGACCAACCAGATACCAGTCTGTTTTCAGTGAAGCCAAATATCTGAGTGACTTACCAGATGCAGCTGTGGTGAAAAAAACTGTTGGCACACAGTATGTTATGCGCATTACCACCACCTACAGGACTGGAGTGGAACTGCAAAGCCAGTCAGGCAGTTGCACTGGATTTCAGGTCTGAGTGCTTTTTTTTTTCATGGATCTTTTTTTCTGTATGGGTGCGCGCACACACACACACACACACACACACACACACTTAGGAGTCAACACAAGTCATCTGAAGCCATCTTGGAGGTGGTAAATGGGGAAAAATATAACAATAAAATCAATAGTCTTGCAATAATCTGTACAGTTCAAGAATGGAGGATGCTTAAATGCTCAATGCATTTTCAATTTTTTCAGGTTCTTTAGTTCATCCTTAGTTTGTCATTCCGCATCCAATGAGCAGCTTTGATGTCCGCGACAAACGTTGGGAATTCTCTGCCTAATTCCACCCTGGCGTTCTTCCTGGTGGAGGTATCGCTGTCCACGTCCACGGGACGAGGAGGTTTTTGGGAGGTTATTTCCTGGCGTGAAGGCTCTCCTGGAACTTAGTGCTGGAGTAGCGGAGGTGGAAGCCCTTCTTGCTGATGGTGTCATCGCTATGGAAACGGATCAGCAAGGCGTCGCTGGGCGAGTAGATTCCTTCCCTGGGCTGATGGGACATTGTCCACGTTAACGCCAGTGTTTGAAATGGATGCCTGAAGAATACTGTTTCTAAATAGTGACAGCCATCTCGTTACCTCTGCGTCCCGCATAATTTTCCCGCGGGACGCACAGTTCCAAATAATGTGCATTTTTGGGATGCAAGGAAATTTCTCCGTCAAAACAAACAAAAAAAACTACGGCAGGCCTGAGGATTTCACGGTTACGATCGTTACCGGTAGCGTGGCGTTTCCGTGGCGTCATTTTGACGGTACCGAAAAATCGTTTCCCATAAAAGTCACCGCACACGAGTTGACTGTACGCGATCGAATCTCTCCTGTGTGATCAACGCGATTTCACTGTGCTTGTATGTGTGTTTGTGGTGTGGTGCGTGAGTGTGTTTCTTCTAATTTACTTTCGTTTTGTTTTGTTTTCAGTGTGTGTGTGTGGGGGGGGGGGTGGAACAGATAACGTTATGTGCTCATGCGGGTTGCTATTTTAGTCCGTTTAGTTTCAGAATTCTTGATTATGAATATCAGTCAAAATAAAAAATGGGTTCCCATGATGAACGTTTACGGAACCCAAAATTAGTTATCGTGGTTTCCCATTGCGTAATCCGATGGAACCGAAAAACGGTTACCGTGAATTTCCGAAATCCTCAGGCCTGCGACTGAATTATTTAATTTTTTGCAGCATTTGTTTATAATTGTATGTATATGTTGTTGTTTGTGTTATAATAACATGCAATTGAATAGGTAGACCATTTCAGAATTCGAAATTTGGGACTCATACTTTTCTGATCAGCGAGTGACTCGCTGGGGGTAAACTGTACAATTATCACTGATAGTGGCTCTTATTTAAATTTTAAAAATACAATACAAAATATGACGGTTGCATTATTGCAACAACCGAATTATCAGGATCATTCTTTTCTCTGCGCTTTCTTACCCCCGAGCCGCAGAACCGTCCGAGCCTGTGCGAGTCTGCGTCGTAGCCGTTGTAGAGTTCGATGAAGTCGTAGCCGCAGTCGGCCTCCTCCTCCACCTCGAAGGTGACGAAACTGAGCTCGATGCCGTAGCCCTGCTCAGCCGTCAGCAGCCACTCGCAGTCACTGTGGCCCGGGTAGTTGTTGTCCCCGAACTGGGCGTGCGAGTACAAGTTCTTCTGTCGGGCATCCGCCTTCAGACGACCGCCGCACTCTGTGCACAGTGTCGGAGGTGAAACTGTTGAATCGGGACACCCCTAAAACTCTTTTTGATCCCGATTAGGATTTGGGATGCGCAGTATTTTGAGCGTACACGCTGCATGTATTTGTTATCATTTAAAAATATGATTTAATGACTATTATTATTTTAACTGTGGTCTTTTCTGTACAGTATTTTGTTACAGCGGAGGTTGTTTATGTGCTCTATGTAAATACAGTTTGACAGTATTACATTTGGGGGGATTTGTTTTAGTGGTGTATTAAAGCAGTATTGTTGTAATGAAATTTAGTTCATGAGGCAATGCAGTGTTACATTACAGTATTAGTATTCTCATGATGATGTCAACCCAGAATGTTCAAGTAGGGGGCAGCACACTGCTAGCGATTGGGGGCCCAATTTCATCTGTGCTGTATGTTACACATACACGTACAGCACATTTGACAATAAAGTTGTATTCAATTCAATTCAATACGAGGGAAAGAGGGTGTTGACACCAAAGCTGCTTTGGGGTTAAGTTTACTGCATTTAGCAGCTTTAAAGCACTGTTGTCCTTCGGATTTTTTTTTTTTGACCTTGAACTGGATTTTAAGAGCAAAAAATAATAAATCGCCACCACTGCTCTTCACGTCCGGTGTGCTTTTTCGTGTTCGCCACTAGATGGAGACATCGTTCCAGCCGAAGTTTTACCAACTCAGGTGGGTTGATGGGAGTGACTTAGGATGGAAAATGTCTTCTAGTTTGCGTTAGTTCTTTTAAGAAGGATAACTAAAAAAAAAAAAAAAATGTGGTTTAGTATACCGGTGGCGTGAGTGGCCTGGAAGCCCTTCCGCTGCACGGAGGCGTCGGAATGAATCTGAGGTACATCCGGTTGGCGGTGGACACCAGCGCTCGGGAACCTTACTGCCGCATAACCGCCCCAAGATGGCGGCAGCGTCCCCGTCGCCGTCGAAGGCCTCCAGGTGATCGTAGGCGCACTCTTGGTGCTGCTCGATCTCGAACTCGCTGAACGTCTTTGTGCCGAGGGCAGAAAAAAATTGAGTTTTGAATATATACACTACACGCGAAAAAACAATGTTACGTATCTCAAGGCACCACTTTTCATTGAGGACGGTCGATTGTTATGACTAGATTGGGGAGGGGGCGGGGTTACTGACAAGGGTGTGTGAGTTTCTTTCTGCGGCATAATGTCTTCCGCGCGCGTGTGTGTGTGTGTGTATATATAACATATTTTCACTTACATAAGCGATTTTAGGAGATTATGGAATTAAATATGAATGGCTACGCGTCAATGGTGGAGGGCAAGCGAGGTCAAAACTGGCTCTGATGTGTATTTTTGTGACCTTTCATGAAAAGGCCTCTCACAAATCTGATCCATCCACCATTACATCCTCATTTCTAAAAAAAAAAGTTTTTGGAGTGATTTGAGTGCAGATGAACATCTTTAGTGTCCATGAACTTGCGTGCTGAATTCACTGTTACCATTCCCACCGATATAGTACATGAAAAATAGATATCCTTGTTATTATTATCACAGACACACAACTTGTGTTAGCCATGAAGGAAATGGGCTACTAGTCCATTACATGAATGAATGTATGCATGTGTGCACGTTTAATGCACACACACACACACACGATGCGGTATTTGTCTGTCTGTGTGTGCGTGTGTGTGTGTGTGTGTGAGGGAAACAGATGGGGAAAGTAACCCGAGGCCCTTTTCACTCGCATGAACACACTCCATGTGTTTTAGCCCCGTTACACAAATGTGCACCTTTGATTGAATTCTAAAGTGGAGCATGGAAAACCCGACCGAAAGCAAGCAGACTGTTGGTAAACCAAACGATGTTTGTATCATCACACGTCTCACTTTTGTGTTTGTTTGGTTTTTGCTTTGTCCAATTCACGGAAAAACAAGACTCTTTGTAAACAAGTGAGCCTCTCTATTTTTGGAAAAAACAACATGGGATGAACTTGGGCACTCTTTGTAAACAAATTCACCTTCCAATTTATGGAACAAAACAATGTTGCACTGCTATTTGTAAACAACTAGTTTATGGAAAAAGGTGATGTCATACAGGCAGTCTTTGTTATTAACGAATTTCGAGTTTACGAGGAAAAGATGAAGTCGCACTTGGACGCTCTTTGTAAACAAGGTACCCTTGTAGTTTATGGAAAAAGATGATGTCACACTGTTGCTCTATGCAAACTAATTAACCCTCTCCTTAAAAAAAAATATATATATATATATTTTCCACCAAATGAACCTTCTAGTTCATGTAAAAAGGTGACGTGGCAAATGAATGCTCTTGATAAACAAATTAATCTCATTTATTGGAGGAAATGATGGCAGCGCACACAAACGCGCCTTGCAAACAAGTGAAGTGCCGAGTTAAATGACAAACCAGGTGATGCTGCTCTTGGCTGCTCTTTGTTAACAAACCTAAACTACCTTATTGGTGGGGGAGGGGGTTGGGGGGGGGGGGGCGACGATGCATTTGGACGCTGTTTGTAAACAAACGTGGTGGAAATCTGCCACAACATTTGCCGTTTTGAAGGCGTCGACTTACGATCCTGACGCGGTGTCCCGGCGTGGCCGTGATGTCCCAGGTGCACTCCTTGCGGCTGGGGTACTTGTCGGGCCAGTTGGGGCTGCTCAGGCTGCCGCTGGGGCTGTGGATCTTGTGCTCGCACTCGGCTGCGCACACACGGAGAGGAAGTTGAAATCAAGGCTGCACAGGAAGAGGTCAAAGGAAATGGAACGGGAACGGGAAGCAGCAAGCGGTAGGCGTTGGGGCTGGGGGTACGCTGACAAGCTGAGTGTGAAATAGAACACGGCAAACAATCCTGACTGCAATTCCACGCACACACTTCTCACAATGGGCACTGTGTCACCATAAGGCAGCGGCACCACTGGAGCGTAGCAAAGTGAACGCAAGCGTGCCGTGCTGCTTTTCCACCGTACACTCTTGAAGATACTTGGCCCTGTCGAATCACATTCGACGACCTGCGCCAAAACTTAGACTGACCCACCTTCCTTGCAGTCGTGCTTGTTCTCGTGCAGCACGAAGCCGTGGCGACACTGGCACACGTACGAGCCCACCGTGTTGACGCACTCGTGCTGGCAGCCGCCGTTGTCCTTGCTGCACTCGTCCTTGTCTGACACAAACATGCGCAAAGTCAAACGAGGTTGCAAATTTATGGGCGACCAGTTGTTTCGAATAGCAGGCAAAGGTGAGTCAATAGAGAAAGAAGGTCAACAAAACAAGCAACCGGTTCACAATGACGTCGCAGAATGGCAGCCGGACGGACCAATCAGCATCCTTTGAGGAGATAGTCCCTAGTTTTGCCATGATGTCCCCTTTGTGTCCTCTTTGTGATGTCCAACTTTTTTCACAGTGTTTCACTTGTATGTCCCATTTTCCCCACGTCCCCGCATGTTCTATTTTGTCCAATAGGGTGACCTTTTATGTCCTAGTTGTCCTGCCGTGACCTCTTTTGTGTTCACTCGTGTCTGATGATATCCCGATTTTTATCCCATTTGTCCAACTTTGTCCCACAATGTCCTCTTGGGTATGGTTGGTTCACAGTATCCCACAATGTCCCCCAATTTAGCCCCCCCTTTTCATGTCCCATTAGGTCCTCATATGTCCCATTTTGTCTCCTAGTGTCTGTTATTGTCCCCCTTTTATGTCCCACTGTGTCCCTTTACTCCGTTTTATGTCAATCATGTTCCGTTATGTTCTCATGTACTCCAGTGTGTCTCAAATGTGACCCACTATATCAATTTTTTGGCCCCATAGTTGACAATAATGTCCACTTTGGTGTCCAATTTTATCCCAGAATGTCGACTTTTATGTCGCATTTTGTCCCGCGCTGTCCATTAATGTCTTTCATTTTCCTCTTACTGTCTCCCCACCCCATTGTGTCCCTTCCTTTTTTCCCTGTGTGCGTGTGTGTGTGTGTGTGTGTGTGTGTATACTCGAGATGTGGTATTATGTTGCTATTGTGGGCCCAGTCTCACTGTATCACTGTGTAAGGAGCTTTGCCGCTGATGCCACACTGTGCGTTCATCGTAGCAATCCTTAGGTCACCGCACACACACACACACACACACGCACACACGTTGACCCTCACGTGGATTACACGTGTGAGTGTGTGTGTGTGTGTGTGTGTGTGTGTGTTGGAGAGGCGCAAAGGGACCTCACTGAAGCTTTTCTCACACACGACCACACACGGTGACGTTTTGTTGCGTCACTGCGCATACGATAGGCGAAGTGTGGTTGTTACCGGAAGAAGGAGTGTTCGTTGGAGAGTTCGGTGGCAGACGTTGAAAAAAATAAATAGAGCTATGTTCACACGAAGTACATCTCTCCTTTTTGCCCATTCCGAACATAGAGCAATCATCCAAAACTACGAACCCCTCAACTTATATTACGTTACACTGTGTTATGCTACGTTGTATTTTGTCATGCTGCACTATTTTATGCCATATTATGCTATGTTCTGCTCAATTATTTTATGACGTGGTACGTTACGCAGTTATGTTAAGCTACGTCATGCAACGCGATGTTATGCTATTACACATTAATGTATGCCAAGTGATGCTCCGTTACGCTATGCTACATTGCGTTATGCCGTGTTATGTTATGCCACATTACATGCTACATTATGCTGTGGCACGCTTTGTTACTTGCTTGCCATGCTATGATAATAACACACGGATTTTATGCTATCCACATGAGCATATGTTACATTTTGATATGGTACGTTGAATGTTACTTTACACTATGTATTGCACATTATGCCACATTATGCTATGTTGTGCTACGTTACATTATGCCACATTACGAGCTACATTTAGTTATGTTATGTTATGCTGCATTATGCTTTGTTCCATTACGTTATGCTGCGTTAATATGTCATATTATGTTTGTAATACACGGGGGTTGATGCTTTCTGCGTTTCTGTGTGATAAGTTACGATTTTGCATGTTATTTTACATCACGTTATGCTAAGCTACATTACCTCATGCTACATTATATCATACCACATTACGCTGTGCTATGTTACGTTATGCTTGGTTACACTATGCCAGGTGTCATTACGCTACGTTACACCTTGTCACATTAGGTTGCGCTTCTTTTGTCATGCTACGTTATGCTTCACTATGTTATATTATGCAACACACGGGAAGGCACAAATAATTTGGTGTCCTTACCTGAGAAGAAATGCGCCTTGAAACCTTTCTTGGACACGGTGTTGTCCGACTTGAACTCGATCCTCATGTTGTTGTACTGCGACGTGATGACTTCAGGGACCTCGGTGCCGCAGTATTTCCCGTGTAGCTTGGAGTCGGGTGAAAGGCCGCTGCGCACCTCTACATAGTCGTACTTACACACCTGATCAACACACGGTGACGTCACACCTCCACAAAGTGGCGCCACAACAAAAGACGGTGGCTGCACTCACCTCGTTACCCTCCAGCTCAAAGGCCTCAAACTGCATGGAGATGCGATACTGCGTAGGGGCCACCACGTGCCACACGCAGTTCTTGTTGGGTGGGTACTCTTTGGGCCAGCCCGGCGTGCTGATGGTGCCGTTCAGCTTGGACAGCAGACCCCCGCACGCCGCTGTGTGGATGTAAGGGGTGCATTTTACGCCTTTAGCCAGCTTTACTCCCAACACGCTACATCCATTGTCACCGAAAACCAATTGCCTTATTTTGCAAGTCTTCCTTGTTACACTAGAATGGCATTCAGGAATGGGCAAAGAGTTGCTCAGGTAAGCCTTCTCCTCCAAGCCCGTATGCACTACATTGTCATCAAAGTTTGGAATCAGTGAGTATGCTATGTATTGAAGTATAATTATACAGCACTTTGTCTACTTTTGCGCTTCTCCGACTGGTAACAATATTACAAAATTTATTCGCCTTCCGGAATGCACCTTCTCCACTACATTACTCACTACAGACACACAGTTCTTAATTACATTTTAATAATGTTATGAGTTAACGGATATTAGTTAACTGATTTTTACACTTAAATTACATTTAGGAATCATCTTGTCTTCACCTTCAGGCATATACCTTCTACACTCCCCTACATACTACATAATCATTGAAGTTAAAGGCGAATGCACAACATATTGTTTAATCATACAACTTCCTTTCACAATTCTATGAAATTTAAGAATGTTTAAAAAAATCAGTTCTGGGTGACTAAACAAGTCATCTTTACTTTTAAAGTTGCGAGTTAACTGATATTTACACTGACACTACAGTTAACCACGTTAACCGTTTCCCCATTAAGGAATACACCTTCTCCACTCCCCTACACACTACATCATCATCATCATCAAAGTTGAGGGTGAGCATCTGCATTTTTGACCTTCAGCCAGCCTCTCTCTTGACACACTACCGTGTCAAAGTCAATGCTCCACTATCAAGCGTGTTACCTTCGCAGCTCTTTTTGTCGGGCGCTAGTTCGTAGCCTGGATCGCAGCCGCACTTGAAGCTTCCCAGGGTATTGACACATCTCTGCTCACAGCCGCCATTGTCCGGCTTGGAACACTCGTCCTCCTCTGGAACACGCAAAGCATGAATACAAAGAAGGCTATACGCGTTATAGCAATTTTATGGCCATGTAGGGTGTAGTTTGGTATCTTTAGGACCTTGTGGGGGGATAGAAGGGTAAATAATGATTCTGAATTTGTGTCACAGTAGCAATCGGAAAAATATACAAAATTACACATACAACTTTGAAATCCAAAAACGAAAACGGAGGAAAACAAGCGCACCCTTGAAGAAGTTGGCGGCAAAGCCCGCCTTGTTGACCGTGCCGTCCGATACAAACTTCATCCAGAGCGTGTGCGCGGAGGAGCGCACGTCCTCGGGTTTTTCGTAGCCGCAGAATCGACCAATCAGAGGGCTTGTTTCCAGGGGCCCGTCACGCACCTCCAGGTAGTCGTACGCGCAGCTGTCGTGTCGCTCGATCTACCCAAAATAGCAAAAAAATAATAATGTCACCACTTGTAAAAATATAAGAAACGATATACTGTATAATAATAATCTAAAATATTGGATTTGTCAAGAACATCCTCCTCACCAAAAGTCACTGATTAAATTTAATGCAATTGTATGGAATGAATAAAAACAAACTGTCCATAGATAGAGTTAATTAGCGGTGGGTTTTTTTTGGGGGGGGGGGGGGTGGAAGTGATTTAATAGCTGCATGGGGGCTCCTGAGACATTCCCATGCACACTTGTGAGATTTTCCTGGATTTTTTTTTTTTTAATCCGTATGACTTCACCGGGGGCAACTGGCATAGTTTGAGGAGGACACCCTCAGACAAGACAGAGCCAAGTCACCACCTCGAAGGCTTGGAAGCTGAGGCCCACGTTGTATCCCTCCGACACGGTGATCCTCCACACGCATTCCTTGGAGGGCCGGTAATCATCGGGGTAGTTGGGGGACTGGATCTGTCCCGAGTCTTTGTTGATGTCGCCGCCGCAGATGGCTGCACAAGCGCATGGCGCGTCGTGCGTCGGATAAAGAAAGGAGTCATGTGATTATTATATTCCATGGAGTGCGTCTACAGTTTAATCTGGAATGTGAATTAATTTGATTCCAAACTAGAATGCAGTGGTGCCTTGAGGTACAAGTAGTTCAGAGACCACGCTCGCAACTCAAAACATTTGCATCTTTCTCCATTGAAATCAATGGAAATGCCAATCATTTTTTTCGCATCCGCCCCAGGAAACAAAAATATTTGTGCTATAAGAATAGAATTTATAAAACATTGAGTAATCATCTAATTAAATAGAATGGTCGGAATTAATTGTACATCATGAGTCAATGTTGCAATCGAATTCATTGTGCTGCTCCTTCTGCTGCACCCACAGTGGCCACTGGGTGGCAGCGCAATACTGCAGTCAAGATACTAGTGCGTTCACAGATGCCATGAATGTCATATTAGCCATTTTTCGTCGGGGGATACAAATACATCCCTGTGACAATTGTGATATCTTTAGGTTGCATTCATAAAATCTAAACATATTTGACATTTTGAGTTTGAGGCAAAAGTGTTTGACAAAATAAACAGAACCAAAGTTTTATTTACCGTAATTTCCGGACTATAGAGCGCACCTGATTATAAGCCGCACCACTAAATCTTTAAAGGAAAAAAACAATTTGTACACACATAAGCCGCACCTGTCTATAAGCCGCAGGTGCCCATATTGTAACGTGAGATATTTACAAAGAAGGACGGTACGCAGGTGGCCGTTAGAAAAGTCTTTATATAGGCCGCTTCATTAAATAAGCCGCAGAGTTGAAAGCGTCCGGAAATTACGGTACCCTGTTTTTTTGGTTTTGTTTTGTGTGGTCTGATGTGAAAAACGATGGAACCTGTAACTCAAACCCATGACTTTTTTTTTTTTGAGGATCCGTTGCACCTCTGGTATGTTAATGTAAGTGCAAAATTACAACCTAGTTTTTGTATTTTGTTACCTTCATAAACGGCAGCGAAGCCTTTCCCCACCCAGTTGCTGCTGCTCCGGAATTCTATCCATATTCTGCTGTCGGAGGAGGTCAGGACGTCAGGAAGTTTGTCTCCGCAGAATCTGCCTGTAGCGCACGCACGTGCACACGCATCCCATTTTGTTTTCATGAGTCACCACAGTTTTTAATTGTTGCACGCGTGTGTGTGTGTGTGTGTGTTGCAAGGCTCTGACCCAGCAGAGGAGCTTTCCTCCAGTAGCCGTCGCGCACCTCCATGTAGTCGTACCAACACAGGCTGCTCTTGTACAGGTCCATGGTGGTGAAGTTGAGCACGATCTGCGCTCAAGTGAAATCGAAGAGGAGAAATGTTCTTTTCTCTTCGCGTTGCCAAAACCTTATTTCTGAAATGTGGGTCACATAAGTGTGCCTACCTTCTCTCCAGGTGTAACTGATATTCTCCACACGCAGTGAGTGTATGAAGGGTATCCATTGGGGTAACCGGGAGATGAAAAGTTGCCTGTGGAGTCTTGCAGCGTCTCTCCGCACGCTTTCAGACACGCACGTTTGTATTGACATCACATGTTCAGACAGAAAACGATAGGAAAAGAACAGAAAATCAATTGCATTGCTCATTCTTATTTACGTTTGCGTCCTTGATTTGGTAACGAAGGAAGAGGCTGCAATGAGTGACTTTTTTAATCCAAAATTATTATAATTTTTTTTTTTAGTCATGTACCTTGACAAAGTACGACAAATGCATCATCAAAATGGTTCATTTGAGGCTTGACTTGATGTTTTTTTGTGGTGAATTTCTTTTTGACATCATTGATGTTGGAATTTTAAGGATTTTTACGGCGGGGGGGAGGGGCGATATCATCAGCTGTCAGCATCGTGATACAATAATTACAGATATCGAAAGTCGTCATCAAGACTTAATATGAGGCATGAGATTTTTGACCTTGTCACTAAGTGACTTCACAACTTGTGCCAATCGATTTTTTTTTTTTAGAGCTCTTGTGCTGGATGTCATTCAATTGTGAGGGTGTACTTAATGATTTGGCCGACGTGTGCACAGTTCAGTCGCTCAGTTCATGAGACAAAATCTGCCGGGACTTGTGTGTGAGTGTACGTGCGTATGTTCAACAGATGAGATCGTAAAGCTGAGTGACAAAAACAACCGAAATTGACGTCAGCGTTCCTGGTCGGGGACCGAAGGGATGCCTGATCGTGCGCAGGAAGCCACCGGAACACAAAGTGTGACGCGTGCAAACAGACACGCAATCGCCCTACGGAGTCAGTTCCACTGATGAGGTCATCTTCCACACACAAACACACCCACACGCACACACACACCCATCACACAATGAAGCAGTGTCATACGTAAATACGGTAAGTACCTGGACATCGATAGAGCTTCCTTGCCTGTGCAATGTCTCCTTTACTGAGTCGAGTCCGCTGGCCAATTGCAGGCCGGACGCCATTTTCATCCCTGGACGGAAGAATGGTGTCAAGGAACATCCCCCTTTAACACACACGCACACAAAACAAGCACAGTTGTAAAGGATTCAATCCAAAACGGCAACATTAAAGGCCAGAGTCATGCAAAGGCCGAAACATCGGGAACACCTGCACAATGGAATGGAAGCGAAATGATCATAGATTTTCACGTGGACATGTTTTTGGGTCGCTGTGTCCGCAGGTGGGGGTAAAATTGACAAAACTATGACAGATCTCAATTGTTGCCATCAAAACCTTTAAAATGAGGTATGACTCGATGTGGTTTGTTGCCAAGTGATGAATGTCCTGGTTTGACACGGACGAAATCTGGACTCAAGCTTGACCCAAAAAAAAAAAAAAAACTATTTCTGACAGTGGCGTTATATTGAGAAAATAATCGCAAGGCTGGAAAGGTCCTGGTCAAAGGCTTTCTGACAAGGTATGACTCCATCGTATGAGATCCGAATGATCATATCGTGCGGTTTACCGTGAGAAGGTGTTCCTGGCGTAGTGCATGATGCTGTCAAAGTCGTACGGCTCGCCCAGAGAGTTCACCTCACCTGGCTCCATTTTCAGGAAGTTGTACTCCTGACCTGGGTGAACCGCCCACACACAAACACACGCACACACACACACACACACACACACACACACACACACACACACACACGCACGCACAGAGTCGAAAAATGTTTTGTTAAATTAGCAGGTGACCATATGAGTCAGGCTTACTTTCTAAACTGGCAAAAAAAAAAAAAAAACATACATCAGCAATATTGAAGGAAAATAAATGCTTCCCTTTTCCCCATGAAGAAAGAAAACAATGTCATAAGTCATAAGTATCGCATTTCCTCAAACAGCGGCTGTCCCGTTAAACACACGCCGTGCCCCCGGTTGTGGTCGTTGGCTGCACCACCCAAATAGAAAAAAAAAAACCACCTCCCTCAAATAAACTGCTGCCTTTTCCCAGTAAGGAAGATCTCCTTTTCCTTGAAACGGTGATGCCAGGACCATTTTGGGTGGCACGGTCCTCACCTGGTTGGATGTTGTCGCGTATGATGGTGACGTGGTCGTCGCGGTCGGGGCGAGTGTGCTCGTGCCAGAATCCGATGACGTGGCCCAGCTCGTGCACCACGATGCCAAACTTGTCGCAGTTCTTGCCGATGGAGATGGCCTGGGGCCCGTTGCCGCGGCGACCCACATAAGAGCAACACCTAAGCACAGATTTTGGCAGGCGATTATCCCTTACATACTCTTCATTTGCCATGCACGCTCACTATATTCTACAGGTTGAGATTTTGCATTAGATTTAGTTTTTAGTTTTCGTCTCGTTTTTTTTTCTTCTTTTTTTTAAAAGCATTATTTTATTTTGTTCACAAAAACTTTTTTTCGCCCCATTTTGGTTTTACTTATTCTGTTAGATTTATGTGACTCTATTTACCTTGGTTCTGGGGCCATTTTTTTGATCCGAGCTTTTAATTATTGCATGTACAGTTTCACCATTTCCACCTTGATTGAATGCAATATTTGCGTCACGTTTAGAAAAGTCCTCAAATTTCACGGCGAATTAATGACAGTCGGGCTATTTTTATTGCTGCGAAATGTCAAAACGGGTCAAATGTGACGGATTGGCGGGGAGGCGTTACGCATTTCGACGGACACGCGCGCACACACTCACGCGTGGTCAGGATTTCCTGCCGAGTACTCCATCCAGCTGAGGAAAAGCTGCAGGATTTATTTATTTCCATACAACGCTCGGCTCGCGCCGTCGTTCATAACTGAAAGACGTTGCACAAAAGTTCTCCTTTTCTGGCTCGCCGAGATATCCGTGCCAGGCGGCGACCAAATCTGATTAAAGTTCTCCCGTGAGCTGGGATCGGGATCTGGCACTTTAGTTTCTTGAATTTATTCATCTGTGCGGTGGCGTGATCCGTGCCGTTCACTTTTTTTCCGCCACACGTTTTTTTTTTTTGTCCGTCTGTCTGTTCACCCCCAATGGTGCACGTGGATTTGTCCAGCCGATTAAAAATATCTAATCTCTGACGCGGCATCATCATCGTCGGTTCACATCCACGTCTTTAACTCGCCTGAATGTGTGCAAGGATTAGCAGTTTTTTTTTAAATCCCTTAAAAAAATATATATATATATTTTAAATGAATGAATGTCATCCCCTTGCGAGGATTAATAATTGACGAACTGCTGATGTTGATGTAAAAAAAAAAAAAAAAACACTTTCGAAGCGTGCAGTCACATTGCTGCGATCTCGAAATGAACAACGTGGAATCTGAACAATCAATTTCAAGGAAATGTGTCAACAAAAGTGACAAAAATCCCGAAATAAAACGAAATTTATTTGGGGGAAAAAAAAATTCAAAGCAGGCATTTTTTAGGAAACCTTTTTAACGGCGTACTATAGCATCGTTGTTTCTATTTTAAATCAAATCACATTTTAAATGTGTTATTTGTTCACGACGTGTGCTTTGACTTGGATTACTGTAATCCTGAAATTTTGGTTTCTTTCTACCAATGATCAAAATTGAGATCAGGGATGTGCACGCGTAGCCACTAGGTGGTGCTCAATCACCTGCCCTTTTGCCCTGGATGAAAGAGGGGCCTTTTGTTTCTCCAACACATTTATGTCTTCATTCCATAATTTTCACAATAAATAAATAACGTCTCTGAAATATTTTTATATTTTTAGGTTAACTCACAGTGGATAAAAAATAAATACAATTGAATTATTTAGCGTGGTCTCAATTTTGTCCATCACAAAAAAAAACTGCCATTTGAACAAGGGTGTGTAGACTTTTTTTTTCATACAAAACAGCTTCCCTTCACCTAATTGTCATGATATTGACGACGTTAATTTTGTTTGCAGAAATAAAGACTCACTTTAAACACATGCAACTGTCGTAGGAATCATTTTGGTAATGCTGCCCAATTTTTGGGGGCTTGAGCACCTGCCCCCCAAAATGGCGGCGCACGTCCCTGGTTTCGGATTATGACCAGCAAAAATTATATATTCACGTTACTTTCTCAAGAAACGTCAGACCAGTTTGCTCCGAGGTTCCAGAAATAACTTGGAATCCCACGAAAGTTCTTGCGACAATGCACGTAACGTGTAACAAAAAAAAAGGGTTAATGTGTTATATGTTGGGATACATCAACGAGCATTACAGGCCTACTTTTATGTCTTTTGGCTTTGTGACAAGTGAAGGTTGCAAACACTTTAAGATGCCGACGTCCCGCTGTTCCACCAAACAATGCGCTCCGCAACACCGTGAACACACATGCACACACATGCACACACACACACACACACACACACACACACACACACACACACACGGTGAGCGTATAAACACTTAGAAGCCCGCTGTGTGATTGGCGGGATGTGGAAACAGGAGCGGGACAGGAAGGAAAGCGGAGCCATTGTTGAGTGAGCGTATCGTCTCACGCTGTGACAAGGTCACTACTGGGGACACACATGCAACGACGTACACACAAAAAAAAACACACTAATGGTAGGAAGTAAAAAAAAAAAAAACTATAAAGAGACTTTATCACTGTAAGTAGTTTATCTTATGTGTCCTTCCTTAAGTATTGATTTTCCTGATGACTTTTGACTTTTAGTCCCGACTAAGGTTGTAAAAGTGTGAACATTTTCCGGAAAGTTTTCAGCAATCTTCGATGGAAAGTCAACAAATAATAAGCATGAATCTAGACAGATGAATAATGATGTTAGCAGGAGTAGAACTGTGTCGAGTTTGATATACAGTAAACTTCTCTCCACCACACGTTGCATATTCAGTCCTGCCGTTTTGATTGGGTGCACTTCCGCTGTTGACCACTCGATGGCGACGCACTTACTTACTTTGTGTACATTTTAAGGAAGAAGACCGGAACAGTCAGTGTTTTAGCACAGTCTCGTTTTGGTTGAAAATTATTGAACATCAACTGCTGTTATACTGCTTTTTACGCCGACGGAAAGTGCCAGCTATGTTGATCTTTGGGCACGATTATTGATGTAAATCTTGAGATGATTCGTTACGTGTGTTTTTTTTTGTTTACTGAAAACACCTTGAGGGAACGGTACGCTTGTCCTTTGTGCTTGCTCTCTCTCTCGACGTATGTGTTGAAATGTGTTTTTGTACACCGTCTACTGACATCTATGCTCTGCTGATCGGTCAAACAGGTAAAGGAGACGAATCAATACATTTACCAGTCTTCTTATTACTTTTTTTTTTTTTATGTGTACTTCCACATACTCACCCACATGGTCTGTAGGTGAACACGATGTAGCTTTCCTCATCGGTCTTCTCAATGAAAGTCACACAGGTTTGTTTCTCCCAGTGACGCATGGCCTGCTTGAACATGGCCCTCTGACTCCCTGTGACACACACATACACACTTGCAGTGATTTTCAAACTGGGGTCCGTGACCTGTAACTTTGGGTTTTGAAAATAATTACCAATAAATTAATACGCTGTCTCGTGTTTTTTTTAAAAAGCGTTTACCGCCAAATGTGGACCAACATCCCGATAGAACAAACAAGCAAAGTCAATTTATTCCGCCCTACTTCAGCTTTGGGCCAATCAAAAGCTTTGAAATGATTGTGATGTATGACATAAATTGGACATCGCTGTATATGTGCAGCATTGCAAATCAAATTCAGCATCAGCTCGGATAGCAAGATTGAATCCGTTCCTAGAAGTCTTCAGCCCAATTGTACGAAATCCAAAGCAATATTTCCCAAGGGAAATAATGGGAAGCCAAATAATCGGTTCCAGACACCCAAAAATATGATCGGTATTTCTTAAATTTGGGAGTGTTTCTATCCAAATCAAGGCAATAACAAGCCTTCCGGTCTGGTCGGCAACATTTGGATAAATTGGGACAACATTGACCCAATATCCTGTCAAAAATCACGCCTTCAAAACAAAAGCCAGCCTTTGTATTTGCCCCTCTGGCGCTGGCACATTTGAACAATTTTGTGCTGATTTATTGAGTACGACTATTAAATGAGCAGGTGTGTGAGGAGTTGCATTCGTTTTAGTTAACTATAAGGTTGGCACACACACACACACACACACACACGCACACACAACACACACACACACATATCTTACCGGTGAAGTTCCCGCCAATGACATAAGGAATGACCCCCCCGGGCCAGATCCTCTCGGCTCGCGAAGTGGCTGCTCGAGGAAAGCGGCTCTTGCTGGCGTATCCCCCTTTGAGGCTTTTGCGCTTTTGCTTTGCATCTTATGACTGGGTTTGTCGGGAGAAAGTCTACAAAAAGACATTCACGTTTAGGTTTCAGGTGGATAAGAACTCATTAAGACTGCAGCGGAGATCATTGTGTCGTTGAAACTCTCCCTAATTGGAAACACCAACTGGAAACCCTAATTTGAAACCCTAACCTTTGCTTGATGTGCAAATCGTCTTGTTACATTCCACTTGGAGCTGTGGTGAAAGCAGCTTATTTTTGTGGGTGGTTTTAAATTGAGGATTACTGCCACCTACCGGACTGGAGTGGAATTTCACAATTTCAAAATTGTATCGCTCAGATTGTTTACCCTTGGCTAAGGGCTGAGCTCCACTGAGTGTCTGGGGAGAGCTTACCCAAGCCGAAATTTCGTATCCTCTCCAGCAGTAGGTACAACGAGGCTCTCTTTTTCGCTATTCGGTGCTCCTCCAAGCCCCCTGACACACACACACACACACACACATGCACGAGAATTCTGAGTGAGCAAAATCTTAGCATGGACGCGACTACTCGAAGCCCCACCTCACTCACCCGACGTGTGTCCCGGCAGGGTGGGCTTCAGGTCTACGGTCCTGTCGATCTGGAACATGCCAAGGTCTTCCTCATCTAAGGCGATGTCGCCCCAGAATGCAGCTGCAAGAACCACAAATCATTTGAACACACCAACTTGCGCCAAGAGCGTCCTCCTCAGTCGCATCGATGACTCAGTCGGTTGGTAAGTTAGTTGATTAATTAGTTGATGAAGGACTGCTTGGTCAGTTGTTGGTTGTTCAGTAGTTGGTTAACTAGCCAGCGAGATCGATGGATCAATCAGTCATTTGTCAAGTTGGTTTGCTGTTTCCTGTCGTTCGATAAAATTATAAATGGCAAATTGTTAAAAAGAAAAAAAAATGGAACTAAGCAGTTTTATTTTAGGCGTTATTTATTACATGATGGGGGCAGAAGCGCTGTCAGCGGTTCCGCTATAATGATTGCTACATGATACTGTACAACGATTGCGAAAGCAATGCCGGAAAAAGCCGTCCGATCCCGGTGCGGACGAGAACTCTTCCTGTTCCTCTGGGAGTCTGCACGTGGCTTCCGCCTGCATAAGCAATGACAGACTCGCCCACCATGGCGGTCCCGCTCCCCCTCAGCCTGTCTGCCGTGGTCTTCCCATCATGTGCTATCAGGCCATGCGTTAATCCTTTTGCCCCTGATGTCCCCTTGTCTCCGCCCCCCCACCCCCCCCCCCCCCCCCCTGCAGCTCCGCTCTACTTGGATTGGGCCGGTCTGTACCATTGTGGGAAGCTAAGAAAACCAAGATGCGCTGAACCCACCGGTCACGCAGCAATGGATGAGCGTGACTTTTTGGCCGCATTGCAGCAAAAAATGTGGAATCAGATACTTCAGGGTTTGGACCATGCTGACTGACTGGTTTTCATCACATTTGCTGATGTACAGTTATCCTTTCAAAAAGCTCGATTTCCCGCTACCTTGTCCCATCACATTTACCTCGGACCCTTTTATGGTGGAATCACAAGAAGCCAAAGAAAAGGCAAAAGCCACTTGTAAAAAATCCTAACCGGATGTCTGACCTGAACTGACGTGATGTTCCACGTGTGTCAACTCTTGTGACTCGCACACTGTGACTCACGCTCATACTTTTACACACTGAAATATTCAACACTCCCGGCGTCCTCCATCTGCTGTCGCAATGCTTCTACTGTAAAATGCAAAGTCCAGTTGGAGCGCTTGGGATTTCATTTCTTTTTTTTTCTCTGTACACGCATTACGTTGGGTCAACAGTAAATCATCATGGTAGTTCGATTGGTTGTTCCATTTGGAAATTAATCTTTTCAAGCATCTCAGTTTGGTGACCTGCTTTAAGTGATTTTGTGACAAAGTATCAGTCTACTTGCTGGAGTATATAAACCAACTTTATGACAAACAAGGTTTCCAACGAGTAGTCACACCCCGAACTTGTTACTAAGGAGGTGTCTTCTTGCTGGAGTGGTCAAACACCTTTATCATCAAGGTCACATGGGATGGTTTCCAATTGTTAGTCAGTCTCCTAGCTTGTAAGTATGGACATATCGACTAACAAATAAGATCAACTGGGGAATGTTCCATGTATTAGTCAGTATCCCACTTTCCATGTATTCGTCTGTCCGCTCACTCGATACTCATGATGTGTGTACTAGAAGGAACAGCTAACCACGTTAATCCCAAATGAGTTGGACCGTAGTGGTTTCCGTATATCAGTCAGCACCCTTGTCACGAGGATCTGTCTACTTGTAGAAGAAGTCAAATGCCTTCAACCGTAACACGATCAACCAGGCCACATTCCATGTAATAGTTCAGCTCCCCGCTGTAGTTGTCTCCTAGCTTTTTACTAAGGATAAGTCTACCTGCTGGAGCAGTAAGGCACCCTCATCACAAACGTGGTTCACCATGGCACTTTCCACATTAAAAAAAAAGTCAATTCTCTTCTTTCTGTGTATTAGTCAGTCTCATAGTTTTTTATTCGGCATTGTTATATTTGCTGGAGTAAAAAAAAAAAAAAAAAACATCACAAACTAGGTCAACTACGCACACTTTCCATGTATTAGTCAGCACCCGAAGTCTTTCCGTTTACATGATGTTATTAATGTCATTCTTTCCAAAAAAAATATATGAATCTGGTGATTTTGCTGTTTTAATATTGAGCGCACTGCAGTGGAGCATTTGAGTTCAAATATGAGGTCACGCCGCAGGTTGGCTGAAAATGTGTGCATGTGCCGCTCCATGTGCGGCACCGTAATATTATTACAGCGCATTTGGCCGTGAACGTAGCATCATATTAAAAAGAGATTATCTCTTTGCCCCGTTTGAGGATTTTTGCCCTGAACGGAATCATTGTACAAGCTGCTTGTTGATCCACAAAAAAAAAAAAAAAAGAAAAAAAAGCACACAACAACTGAAGGTGACTTTGCCTTCCAAATAAAGCACACAGAAGCACATGCACACATTGAAGATCGATCACGATCGAGCGGGCGCATGGCAGGTGAGCGGCGCAACGGAATCGCCGACTCATCACTAATCCCAATCGAGCAACCGCTCTCGTCCACCCGCGTCGCGGAAAACAATGAGCAAAAGAAAACAGCGAACGTGTTTGTGCTGAGGCGGGGAATCCTAAGGAGGACTTCGGAAGCTCGGTGGCAGCGCCGCTCTGCTAGGGAAAATCCTGTTTAAAGCCGCATGAGCACCAGCGACGTTTCCTTCCTGACACACACACACACACAGAGCAAAATCGGTCGCCGCCGACGCGCTGCCCTTCTAACGCTAACCTTCTTTCAAGCACCGAAACCTGCATCAGAGGTGCGTTCACAAACATCAAAGACAGTGTCGTCGTCACTGAACCTAATGTACACATTTTCCTCAACGTCAATTTAGTCTTTCGCAAACCTAGCAAACTTGTTTTGGTGAGACGACATCGAGAGCAAACATACAGATTTTCCTAAACATCAGCGAAAATTTCAAGCTTTTCGTAAAAGCTGTCGGACAGATTTTCATACACATCAAAGGCAAGTTTGAGTCCGCTAATATACACATTTTCATAATTGTATTATTTATAAATACTTTTTATTTCATTTTACTTTTTAAATAGTGCATTAACTGTGCTGCTTGACTGTGTCAAAAGGACAACAAGGAAGCTTTGTCTTTTGGGTTCCTGGCATAGAAAGTGAAGAAACCCCTGCTGCTCCAGTCGGACTTTGTGGGTGTGTGTGTGTGTGTGTGTGTGTGTGTGTGTGTGTGTGTGTGTGTGAGAGAGAGCTCTTTCTGAGAGCTGTGATTATGGAAGGAAGCATGAATGACTTGGAAGCCCTCCGCATATGTGAGTGTGTGTGTGATCTCCAGCTGAGCAGCAGGATGCAGACAACCAGGAAGAGATAAGCGCGGGTGAATGGAGGGAGCGCAGCTTGTGAGTGTGTGTGGCCACGTAAGGAAATCACAAAGAGTTGGAAGAGCACGTCTGTGTGCGTGTTGTCTCGCAGTGCGGGCCTCGGAGGAGATAAGCAGACAGGCAAAGAGTGCCGTGGTGTTTTCCCAGTGAAAACAGGAGGCGGAATAACGACGCGCTCCGACCACGACGGCGCAGGGGTCAGCGGCCGCAAACGCGTCTTGTGAGCGCGCTGAAGCGCTTTGAAAATGTTCGCTTGTGCCCCGTTGGTCGGCCCGTCCGATTCATCGGCCAATCAAATGAGCGTCGAAGTTGGGAACGCGCTGAGCACAAAGTACTTCATCTGTTTTCTTCGTAGGACCTGACCCTGCAAGAATTTTTTTCAGGTCGATGCCCATTCCGATATTTGGCATCGTACAATTCCGAAAAGCAATCAAACTGTCAATCCATTTTAAAATTGATAGAGTGAGGTGTTTTTGGTCACGTAAGGCAGTAGAAAAATTCAGATAAAAATTACAGGCAGAACATTTACCCTGTTTACATGACTTTATCTTTTCGGAGTTGTTTAACTAGAGCGGAGAAAAATCGGGAAATAACGACCATTTTTTATGGGGGAATGGGGGCGGGTGTTAATGACTAAAAATGACTAAAATCGGCAAAAATCTGTCAATTTAAAAGAACTAATATTGGTCGATTAAATCGTCAGCATGACAGTGTTATACTGCCCCCTGTGGCCAAGACAGGTACACCAGTCGGAGCAGCACAGTAAGTCGAGTCCAAGCATGAAATCAGGATGTGGGAACCATGTTTTTTTGTTTGTTTTTTTACAGTCTATTTAGTTAGGTTATTACATTGGGTCACAAATGACAACTTAATGGAATGTTATTCCTTAAAAAACTGACATTACAAATTCAATAAAGATTTTTTGGGGGCTGAATCTGGCACATATTGATGGCATTTCAATCTTTTCATTGGGTAAAGATGACTCGAGGCACAAATGTCTTGGTTTCAAGCACGGTCATGGAATGAAATAAACTCGTATCTCAAGGCACTAGAGACACATTGTCTGCATGCATGTCATGGCCTTTAATGTATGAATTGGTGGTATGATATATGGATTATGACGTCTACTGCCCATACTGATACATATACTGCACCTTTTAGTACTTATACAGCACGCAATCACTACTACATGCATGGAAATACTACATGCATTTATGTATTAGTATACATGCGCTACTTGAACTGTGGATATACTGGAACATGTATTGCATCTGTTGGTACATCTGCTGCACCGATTAATACAAACAATGGGCGCATGAGTACACGTGTTAGGTCAGGAGTGTCAAACTCTTTTCTTTTTTTTTTGTCGTATGACTGTGAACCCATCAATGTACGATCACCTTATATTACCATATATCCACGACAAATTCATGGGTAACTACTTTTGGAATCGGAGGTCAGTAGTTAATTGTTTAACTAAATTTGATTTTGTTTTAAAAGGAGATTGAGAGCAAAAATAGATATACTTTCAATATCTGTGATTATATATTCACGGCGTACATGCGGGTTACATGCCACATGTATCCGCATGTGTGCTTTGTGTGTCAGTACATCTGCTGGTGCGTGACATTGGAAAATGATGACTCGGCACAATGAAGGCATTGGAATGTGCAGCATTCCAAGGTTATTATTTCCTGCACGGTCAAATTGATATTGTGGATCCTTTTGATCATGAATGCGTGAATGTCGACGACGTTGTGGAGAAAAGCCCAAACGTTCTTGAAAACGTTTTTGAAAAAGCGCATACGCACACAAACGCATATGCAGTCAATGTCAACATCCTTCAGCCAATGAGGCTTTTATGTACATTTATACAGCGTAAAAATACCAACGTGCCTCTGCTTTTTTTAACCTACAAGACGCGCTCAGTTCCTTCCGACATATGTAGACTTACTGTCTCCTTGTACAACACACACACACACACACACACACACACACACACACACACACACACACACACACATACACACACGGGTCATGAGATTCAGCATCCACACACACACACACACGCACACAGATGAAAGTAAGGTGCACACAGGCAAAGGGTTGTCAGGTTTATGTACAGTATTTGTCATGTGAGGATTGTGTGTGCGTGCGTCCGTGCGTGTGTGTGCGTGTGTGTCAGCTGGTGGACAGTCAGTGTGTAGACAGAGGTGTGTAGAAACAAAATGCATTGACTCCATTATAATTACTTGAGTAGATACATTGCATTTTGTCTGAGTACTTCAAATGCAACATACGTTTCGTTGTACTTTTACATGAGTCTTGTTGTTCAGGAAAAACATTACTTTTACTCCATTACATTGAGCTAGAGGGAAGATCGGGCCATAAAATGCCAATCAGTGCTTCGGGTTCGGGTCGGGTCGGGCTTCTCTCTCGCTGACTTTTTTTTGTTTTTGTTTCGAGGCCGTTAATAATTTTGGCCACGAGAGACCATGGATCGCAAGTCGCCTCATCACAACAGGTACTGTACTAAACTCTTGCAATGACAATTCAAAAGAACCGTCATTGTTTTTCTTTGTCTCTCTGCTTCTCTCTCTTAAAGTGCCGCGTTAGATTCTTAAGGACGTACGGCTGCAGTGGTTTACGGCCCAATTTTCAACCCGTCAAAATGACGGACGGCCTTAAATTTTCCCCGTCCACTCTTAAAAAAAAATCCGTCAATGATGGAAAATTGTCGGTTAATGTAACCTCTTCAGAAACAGAAATATAAAAGATGTAAATGTTGATACAGTCTTGTTTAACTTAGATTTCGTTACAAAAGGCAGGCTTTGTTATCAGAAATCACCCCTCCTCCTCCCGAGTCCTCACAAATAAAATATAAAATGTCGGGTTTGCTTCAGGCTCGGGCCTGCAAATCAAGTTAAGTGATCGGGCTCGGGCCGGGTCGGGCATAAATACCCTCGGGGCGGTTCGGGTCGGGCTCGATTTTTTAGGGCCGATCTTAGTTCTACATTGAGCTCCATTCCACTTGCTACTTTTTTGTGTAGCCCCTATGCCCAAAATTGTTTGGTGTTTTCCATATGGAAAAACATCACTCCATAATACTATACTTTTTGAAAAAAAAAAAGAGCAATATATTAATAAATTAGAACATAAAAACTTCAAACATTTTGTGCCCATCTGGCACCTTCACACAAGCTATTGATAAACTGCAGTCAGTGGCGTGTGAAAATTAGTGAATGGCGGAGGCGAGCACATGAAGATATGATGTCTCCTGAAAAAATTTTTTGTTGACGGCATGGTTGTGGAAGGAAGATTTTGAAAATCTTATACTGGATACCCCCCCCTTTGTGTGCCACTGCACTAAGTCAGCATCCGATCTAACACTTTGGCGGTTCTTGTTGCCAAGCTAGCGGTCACTTAGCCCCACTCCCGATTTTAGCTGTCCCTCAGGATGCCCTTTATCACATTTGGGCTGCGGTGTTAGCGTTGTAAAGTCACACATTGCTCGTGGTCCCTCCGAGGTTAGCCTTTATTAGCCAGCTGTTATTTAGCACGTCACCGCCCCTAATATCTGCGCTGTGTACACGTCACCTCCACCAGGGAGTTTGTACAACATGATGATAGAAGCAGTTTTGTTGACGTGCCAAATGCATTAATAAAAATCATTGTAATTGTTTTTGATTCATGGGGTAGAGGGGGGGGGTCCGTTTTTGTGGCATGAAAATCCCCAATACAGTACAACATTATTGTAAATATATATTCTGGATATATATATTATATATATATATATATATATATATATAGAAACTGGGGCGGCCCGGTAGCCCAGTGGTTAGCACGTCGGCTTCACAGTGCAGAGGTACCGGGTTCGATCCCAGCTCCGGCCTAACATTCCAAAAACATGCATGGCAGGCTCGTCACTCTAAATTGTCCCTACGTGGATGGTTGTTCGTATTGGCTGGCAACCAATTCAGGTGTCCCCCGCCTACTGCCCGAAGACTGCTGGGATAGGCTCCAGCACCCCCCGCGACCCTAGTGAGGATGAAGCGGTTCGGAAAATGGATGGATGGATGGATATTGAAACTGAAATGTTTTCAACTTAATTCAAACCTATCTCGCTAGTGCTTGCGGGTGGGTGGGGGGTGGGGGGAGTGTCCATTTTTTCATCTGTGTTACAATTGGTAGGGCTTCGCAAAAACAAATCTAAATCAACAGGAATATGTTCAAGAGCCTTAGTCCACAACAAACGACCATGTAAACAACAACTACAGATGGGAATAGGTCGATACAACACACTCCTTTTGAGCATGCTAAGCTAACGTCCGTGCTTTTCATTGCCTTTGATGGGTACGCCGCACCTGCCAAGATGTCCGCCATGTTATTACTGTATTTTGAATAATATCATGGCAGCTTGATATGAGTCATAATATTTGGTCTAATAATTTTTTAAATGTATGACATAATTATTGATGATAATATTTTTGCATTTGAGTTTTTTTAAATAATAAAAACATGAATAAAATAATTATCAAGACTCGCTCATACTGCGATTTATTTTCATTCACATGCACTAGTGAAATCCTTTTACAGATGAAACGCACTAAAATATGTAGAAACACGTTCATTAGAGCTCACGAGAGCATTTCGGTTGTATCCGAGAGGTAATCCTGAATTTTGTCCCTCATTATATGTTGTGCACACATGACTTGAGGTTTTCTCAGTTCAGCCGCGGTCTGTCATTAAATGTGTGTGAGCGCATCCCTGCGTCCGCTCGCCAGATGTTCCTCATCTGCTGTGATGGCTCGTTCACGATCACACACACACAAACACAGACACACACACACACATTGCCTTGACAATGTAAGTACTTTCATGGCCTTTTGCAGCATCCTGGACCTTATTCATACCAATATATTTGCATTCAAAAGTAGTACTTGACATGAAAACGGTCAGAGGGAAGGTGTTCATTAAAATGTCTGCATTCCTCAAGATACACTGTATCTTTAATACTGTAAGACACCTCAACATTAGGAACAGTTTAAACATTAACACCACGTTTAAATAGCGGTGAAGTAAGTGACACCTTTTGTCCCTGATAGGCTGTTATACCTCAGGCACGGTGGTTTCCTTCAAAAAAATGCAAACCCATTTTTACATACCAGGAAGGAAAAAAACATATTGATCATTAGTTGATAATAATAACAAAAAATACCTACATTTGGCGATACTCAAGGATGCCTGTAATCCATTTGGATATCATATAATGGTGAATAAATGATGTAAAACTATTGATTTGCACGCTGCTGTCAAACGCGCGTGCGCGCACACACACTCAGAAATACACACGCGCACAACGGAGTATCAGCATGACGAGAAAGTAATGGAATAGTAATAGCGCAATGTATTGCGACTGACCAGCTTTGCAGGGGTCCTTGTAGTCAATGGCGTCCGGCCTGTCGTCGTAGTACTCGTAATCGCGGTCGTCGTAGTCCACGCAGAAGCCCACCTTGGCCCACACGCTCAAGCCGGCCAGCAGCAGCGTCAAGCAGCGCATCTTGGCGACCACCGCTGGCGGGACTCGCTCCATCCGAACGAAGCCCTCCCGGCAAACAAGCGCAAGTGGAGTAGAGGCGGGACAGGATAGGACAGGACAGGACAGGACAGGACGGGTCGGCAGCGGCTCCTCCAACGCCTTTGCCCCGACCTGGCCCCCCCGTTTCGCCTCGGGCGGTCGCCCCGCTTGCCCCGGTCACCGGTCCCCCGGTGAGCGGCGCTTAGGACGCCGCTAAAGTGCTGTTGTCCTCGCTGGCCGCGTTCGTCCGTGAGCCCCCCATCGCGCTCCGCCGCCGTGCCGACGCCGAGGGGCTGTCACCCCGCACCACCGAGCTGGAAGTCCCGCAAGAAGAAGAAGAAGAAGAAGGTCCGTGAAGACAACGCAGCCGGGCTCCTGCTCCAAACATCCGCCCGGACGCATACGCACGTAGACACACACGCGCGCACACGTACCTACGTTGTACAACTACTAAAGTACACTAACACGCTACCGCACGAGATTGTCGATGTATCGTGTATACCGCTTTCACTACGGTAGTACTGTCACCTCTCTACGAGTAAGTCTGACAGTGTATGTGTGCGTCTACCTTGCTTCATTTCTGCTCACCCTCTCTCTCAATGCTGACATTAACGTCTCTCTATCTCTCACAGTCATTTTCGTGTTCTCTCTCTCTCTCTCTCTTTGAATGTAAAAAAACATCTATCTCGACTTCTGACTCCTTTGAAGTTCAGTGGCTCACTCCCTCGAAAGTGTTTCTCTCTCTCACTCACTCACTCACACACACACCCTTCCCCATAAAGTGCAATGTCTCTCTCTCTCTCTCTCTCTCTCTCTCTCTCTCTCTCTCTCTCTCTCGCCACGAAGGTCTCTGTATACTCACACGTTCTGTCGCGCTCCCTCGCTAAATGTAAACCTCTCTTTCTATTTTTCTCTCTCCAGGAAGTTCATTGTCGCTTTCTCGCTCTCTGTCGTGTTGTCTTTTAAATATTTCTCATCTTGAAAATCTTTCTGATTCTGACTTTCTCTCTTCTCCTGTCGTCTCTCCTTCACATATCCCCACATACGCGTTATTTACCGCTCTAGCCATCTCTTTATCGGCTAGCTTGTGCTAGACAGACAGATAGATAGATAGATAGATAGATAGATAGATAGATAGATAGATAGATAGATAGATAGATAGATAGATAGATAGATAGATAGATAGATAGATAGATAGATAGATAGATAGATAGATAGATAGATAGATAGATAGATAGATAGATAGATAGATAGATGCTTAAGAGTGAACCTAACAGGAGATAACTTTCACGTTTTACACAAAATCAAGCCAAAGGAAATATTTTACTGCGGGCCATCGAAAGATCATACGTCAGGCTGTCCGCCATCTTGTGGCACTTGTTAGTCAAGACATCAGTGAGGGGTCGCACATATTGTTGAAAATGTTTTGCCTTGCTCAAGATAGCCACCAAACACCAGCAGCGTTAAAAAAAAAACAAAAAAACAGTTTAGCTAATTTTGCTGCGCGCGCATATTGAAAGATTATAAAAGAAAGCAGTTGTCAACTGAGGTGCTTTATGAAGGTTATTTCCAAACCTTTCTAACTGGGTTTTCTCCCCCTGAGCAAGGATGACTGCTGATTCCGTCTGAGGCGACAATGAGGCTTGGCACAAAAGCATAACGTTTCATCGGCCGAGAGCAAACAAATCGTGGAAAAACAGCACTCTACAATATTATACTTTGAAAACGAAAAATACAGTAATGACATATTTCAGTACAATTAAAAGTAATTCAAATGTTTTTGTTACACTTTCTCCTTCAGATGTGCTGCTCATTATCCACTTTGGCCACCTGGGGTCAGTATTAGATAGATATAATGATATACCTGTACAGTACTGTAACGGAGATTCGGCAAAACTCACCTCAGGACAGCAGTACTATTGTCCGGTCTTCGCAAAGGATAAAGAATATATGCCTGTGAGTATACTGTTAATATGTTCTGTCTACAGCAGCACGCGTGTGTTCAGGTATGGGTTTTGTGTAAAGACTAACACCACCACCTAGATGCAAATTGTTAGTTTTCAATTGCATGTTAGCATATGGAGAACATGCAGAGCAAGATTTGAATGGTGAACCACAACAGTGTGAGGCAGCAGTGCTAACCAACTGTCCCCCGTGCTGCCCTGCGTTTAAAAACTGGGACAAAAACTATTTCACAGCAATGTGCTTCGTTGTTTTTGCATTGACGGCAACATTGTCAACAAGCACCGCTAATCTCCCGCCACATGCTCGCTCGCTCTCACACGCACGCACACACACACACATGCACACGCACACAAAACGCTTACCTGCATGCTCCCATCATGCCATTCTTCTTCAGAGTCCTGGAGTGAGGAGTAAAGGGGAGGGGTGAATATTGTGTGGGGGGTGGGGGGATGCATTGGTATGGTTCTGCTGGTCTCCCCCCACCCCCCACCCCACCAATACTACACTCCACAACCTCCACGACTAAGCGAGATTATCGGACGCTGTCCCTCTGCCGCTAATCCCGGCCTGCAGCAGAGGTACTCTGCAGGTAGCGCCATTCTGACGTCACGCCGCCAATCCAACCGGCAAGCTGTCCAACTGCAAACATGGCCGCTGCAAATCCCCTCACACACACACACACACACACACACACACACACACACACACAAATTAGGGAACATCGAAAGATTCAATAAATCCTGTCCCAGGACGATCATCTAATTTCTCCCATTAGAAAATACAGTAATAGGAATAGAATTAGTCTGCTCGTGGGTCAAACTGCAGTTTTCTTAAAAAATGTACAGGTAATGTTTCAAGTCGAAACTAGTCAAATTGATCTTCCTTGTGAAAGTGGCACAAGTGCAAAAAGAAGTTCATCGCTTTGCAAATAAGCATTAGCCGTCAAACACGTGTGAAAAAAATCTAATTCATAAACTGTTTTCAATCGTTGTATTCCGATTAATTGATTTAGTTCATCAGTTTCAATTAAGTGTGCAAAAAAGTTTACAAAAAATAACCACTTAACCTTATTTATTGTCTTATTGTTATGATTGTCTTACAAGTGCAGGAAGTTAATTTTGTGTGCTGTGTGTTTGGTTTTGTATGTGTATCGTGTATTTTGTGTGTGTTGCAGGTGTTTGTTTCTGTATGTGTGTATTAGTCTGTTACACGCGTGTGTTCGTAAGCGGCATGTACGTGTGTGATACTGCGCGAGTGTGTATTTCACTGTGCATGTTTTGTGTGCCCGTTTTTAGTTTGAGAACAAAAACCTTGATTGATTTTCCCAAACAAACAAAAACTTTGGCTTTTGAAAAACTCAATCGGAGGAAAACAAAAAAACACTCACACACACAAACGCACACACACTTAATATGTGTCCAGATCAGCAAAATGTCCTCCTCTTAGACAGCATGCAACCTATTGAGATTAATGCTCTGTGCAGGTATTTGAGCCCCTATTTAAAGCCAACATCGATCCGCGCGTCCCTGAAACTTCGTGAAAGTACCTCACCAGCATTTAGCCAGCACACACACACACACACACACACACACACACACACATTGGAGAGTGGAGAATAAGTGCTGTGGTTTGCAGATATGGTAGCATTCTTATTAAGGGTTGCGAAGGCCCTCTAAAAATTGCTTCGTTAGCCAAGAATAGTCAATGGACATTTTGAGGGCTTTTGTAGACTTAAAAACTCACAAAAGTTTACTGAAGTCTGCATCCTCGGAAAAAAAATGACGTTTCATAAGTGGAATGGGTGGAAGCCCCGGATTCTTTTTTTTTTTCCCCCCTCAAAGCCAAAAAAGTCAGAGAAAGCCATGACCCTTTAGATACAGAAAGATTGCCATTTTGGTTTCAAGTGGCCATTTTGAATCTGTATTTTGCACTCCCGATTTTTCAAGAATTCAGCCCCACAAAGCCCCTTTCACTGAGCTACATGAAATTTGGTAAGCATGTCTATCATGTGGAAACCCGCAAAAAAGTCTGAGAAAGCTACGACCCAAAAGATACAGAAAAGTTGCGCTTTGGTTTGAAGGAGATGTTTGGGGTCATTTTGGCTGAAATGTGGCTTTCACAAGAGAAGGAAATCCAAGGTCCAAAAAGGAAATCCTCCGTTTACATGACAACTTGTGCATTCTTTCTCTCCCCTCGCTTCTCATTTCCTGTTTTTCATCACACCTCTTGTTGTGTTTCTGTGATGCAACAATTTGACACCATCAGAGGAGAAGAAGAAGAATGGCCTGAAGGATGTTTGCTGGAATGACAAGATGGCACAGGTGCACGTAAAGTTACGGTAAAGTATGGGGAAGCGGGAAGTGGGAGGGGAAGAAACCGATGACACAAGTTTTTTTTCTCCCCAACGTGTCTGTCAATGTAGCGCAAATGTGACTTTGAGTTTTCTCTCAGTGGCATGTAAAGTGGCTTTTTTTTTTTACGGGGGTCTTTTCAAAGGGACTCACACATGCTGCTCTCAAAGTGCCCCAAAATCATTTCCTACCAAAGTTGACCTAACCTGACAATTTTTTTTCTTGAAAAGTACGCCTTGAATATGAACATTTAATCATCATCCGCACCTCTGAATCAATCTTTGGTTAGCATATTTTGCTCCACCAATCACACGGGTAAAAATAGCGGTCTATTTAGCTCAACCAATCAGAGGACAGAAAAATAAAGACGTCACTGTGAGCCACACGTGTCCAACTTGGGCCCTCGAAGGCCATCATCTTACATGTTTTAGATGCTGGGCTCCTGGATGAACTCAGTACTTTAAGGCAAGCAACTTTGATAAAAAACAAACAAAAAGGACCAAAAAAAAGAAGACTTTACTATCAAGTTAGGCAAAAAACAACCAAAAACAAAGGTCGTAAATTACTTCTACAGGACGTAGGAGGGAACTACAGATGACAAACATTGCCACGCTATCACTTTTCCACTTTGATAAGATCACCTCATCCCTTCGCCATCAGCGTCAATATGCTAATAGTGGCTGCTAATTGCTCCGCTCAGGCTAATTGGCTATCGATGTGCAGTGTTAGCAATCTGCCGCCCAAACTGCTTATTTGGCTTCTTCAATGTAAATTTTAAACATAGTCCGTCAAAATACAATTGAAGTGCTGCTGTGCTTTTTGCTTGTGCACAAGTGATAGTTTTAAAATGTACACTTATAAAGGTAATGCTCATGTGTATTATTTGTCTTGAAATTATTCATTTGTGTAAATAGCATACACAGCAAGAAGTAAAAGAATAAGAAGCTAAAGAAAAAATAAAACTTGAAAGATTGATATTAGTACGTGTAGTAGTGTCAACATTTCATGTTATGTGTTCTGTTGTATTACTGTTATTTTATGTTCTGTCAAGTGCTTTATTACAGCAACAGCTGTTGTGTCAAATCAAGATGTGTTTTGAATTATCCTTCCCAAGGTGTGGTACTCCCCCTAGTGGTACGTGTAAAAAAATCTGTTGAATTAAATGTTCAAATTGTTTGTAATGTGACAGCATCTTAAACTTTTATTTAATGCAGTACATTGCATTTGTTAAATGCCGTTCGGCTATTAACTTTTAAGTACAAGACTGTACATTTGCATTAAATAAATTCAAATAAACTCTTTGTTTTAAAACATTCATTGAGGTTCAATGTTTAACAGTTGAACAGAATCTTTCGCGAAGTAGTTTTTTTTCGTATACAGCTGGTGAAACATGCGATTGCGTCATCAAAAAGAATCAGGGTTCAATGAGCGGCAGCAGACGGTAGTAATACCAAATATGTCCACAGGGTGGAGCCATGCATTCAACTAACAGAGTTTGAAGGGTGCATAATGAGGGACTCAAACCTGATTGCTTGCGGTCACAGGCCGCATTCTTGACCACTTGCCTACTGCCTAACAAGTAAGATGAGGTGTAAAATGTAAAAAAAAAAAAAAAAAAAAAAGTTGGTGTTTATTGTGGCGCATGTACATAAACCTACAAATATTTTTCAAAACGGGTGATTCTAAAAGGAGTTTGGGATTGTATCCTCACAACCTCAAATGTATTCCTTGATGGGGGGTTTTCGTGAAGCGTGGTATTTTAAATTACACTTTAAAATGATCAAATCGACTCCTGGAAGCTCGATTAAATTTTCAAAAACAGCCGTTTCAGGCAGACACAAATAAACAAATACTGTACAGTGGCATGTGGACAAATGTTCATTCATTTTCTGGCCCCAAAGTAGGTGCCTTAATGATGTGTTAAGTTAATTGTATCTGTAGTTTTATTGTCTATACGTAGCGCTACTTTAGTTGGAGCGGTAGCTTACGAGCTAATTGGATGTGTTCCGAAGTATGGTCATGATGCATTCATCAGCATTGTAACAGAAAAATATACGCTTCCTGACCTTTTTTTGGCTTGTGTTCTCCAGAACCTTTTGTGTCATATTGAACAGGTTGCAATGTACATTTGTCAGAACAAAAGACAACGGGGGAATTCGTTAGGATGCTGCGTTTACGTGTGCGTCTGGAAACCCTGTAACCTACAATGTAAATTGGTGATTTTCAACGTTGTGGTCAGATTTGTTGCCAAACATCTGTTGGCAATGTTAGCTTATAAGTTATTTTCAGAAACTGTTTCCTCATTATTAGTTTGCCTGAAGAAATTAAAACTTTCGGATTTCCTTCAGGTGTTGAATGCACTGTCTACTTCACACGCTCGAGTAGTTACCCAGCGATTATCTCCCATATATGGCCATGTTGCATTCAATGACAACACAAAAACAGGTTGTATCGTGTGTTTGTCGGAACTCCAGGGGAATTCGTAACAGTGCCGCGTTTATGGGTGCGTGTGGAAACCCTGTAAACTACGCTGGCACACAGCGCTTTTCCAACGTTCCGCTCAAAAATTGTTGCCAAACACCCATAGATTAACGTAAGCGTGGATAGTTGAGTAATTTGCCAAACATGTACTCATATTCGTCTCATTTTAAATTCGCCGAAGGCTAATTTAGATTTCGAATCTTGTGTTTCCCGCAGTTTTTGAACGCGCCGCCGGTGCTTCGGCTCGCCATTAATTCTGATTTTGAGGGGAATGTTCATTCAGAAACGATAAACCAAAACAACACGATAATTAAGTCTTATAATGTCGCTCGGAGACGGTGAGTCTGCGAGGGCACACAGTGCTCACTTTGACGAATCTCCAAAATTCCAAGGGAAGTTCCCCAGGAAATCCCCCGCTCGGTTATATTATCGTCGACGGCGTGAAGCCACACCGCCCTAACAACAGTGCCACTTCCTCGGATACATTCGAGAGGAAAACGCGGGTTGGGAACCGTCGCGTGGTGGATTACTAAAACATTCATTCAAGCCACGATCGAGCCTCGCGCAAGAATGGACCCAGCCGACGCGGACAAGAAGCGGAGCTACAGCACGCTCAACACGCTGTACCACGAAAGCCGGCAGGAGATGGAGCTCCTGGCCAAGCAACTGGCGGTCAAGGACAACATTATAGCCGAGCTCAAGCTGAGGCTAGCCGGCCACGAAAGGCTTTGCTTGTCGGTGGGCGACAACCAGTCGGTGGTGGTCGGGCCGTCCAAGTCTCTGCTGGATAGTTTGTGCAAGGAAATCTACAAGCTGAAGCAGAAGAGCAACGAGACGGATTTGGAAGTGGTCAAACAAGAAGAGGTACGTATTTCGAGTTTGTTCATTGAATGAATTTGTAGTTATTGATGATTATTATTAGCATGACTAATACTGGCTGAAGCGGGGTTTCTCAAACTGTGGGTTAGGGTGTCGAAATGGGTTGAGTGGAAGAGATGTGGGGGTGTCGGGAATGTCAAAGTACCATTTTTATTGTTCGCTAAGGTGGCTGTATTTTCCTCGATCAACGTTAAAAGACTTGAATTCTTCTAGGAAAGAAATGTAACCGTTTTACAGGAAAATATTTTTTTGAGAATGGAATCAGAAATGAAGTTGTATTTTTAGAGGGGAAAAAATGTCAGAATCAGATAAGAAAAAAGTTTGCTGAGAAACGTTTGTGGGACGGAGTCACCATACGAGAAAAAGTAGTGAATAAAAAAACAAACAAACATGTCACATGTTTATTAACTTAATTATTGAGCACTCAAAAGTTAAAAGATAATCCCAGGTGTGAATTTTAATGCAATTATTCACCCCGGGAAAAATCCTGAATAAGGCATCTTTTCACAATGGTAACAAATCCCAAAAATAAATCCTTGGATGTGGATTCATTGCAGTTGTTCTAATATATTAACAAATGCAGGGAAAATATTCAATTTTTTTTACAATGCTTAAAAAATGCCCAAAATAACTGAGTGGATTGGTCTTTTATAATCCTAACAGAAATGGGGGCACATTTTTTAATTGAATTTGAATACAGTTGAAGAATTCACACTGTTAAAAATAGACTTCGATTTCACTGCAACCTTGACACAAATTTTCCCACAATGTTAACAAATGCAACAAAAAAAAGATACCCTGGACTTTTTTTTCAAATACATTTTCACAACACTATCAAAAATCCAAAGTATTTCAATTTCATTTGAATGGTTCACAATGTTAACCAAAGTGAAGCAATCTCCTGTGTGTGGATTTTAACACAAATTTTGACAATAGCTCCCAAAATCTTGAATTTGGAACACAATCCATCTTACCTTTTTTTTTAAACACTGGTAACAAACTTGGTTAGTGATTGCAAGTGTTCTTACCAGGAGATCCAGAGACTGAGCGAGCAGCTGCGTCAGAAGGACCAGCAGCTGGAAAGCGTCAAGTGCGGCGCAAAGAGCCCCGGGGAATTGAACGGCGATCCCGAAAAGGAGCTGGAGCTCCGGAGGCTGCGCTCGGCCGAGGCCACCAGGGCTGTTCTGTGCACGTCGCTGGCCGAGGAGGCCGAGCAGCTGCGGGGACAGCTGGGGGCCACCGTCCAGGTGTGCCGCCAGCTGATGGCCAAGCTGGAGAAAAGCAAAGCGGGCAAGGCGCAGGCGGGCGAGCAAGCCGCGACGCAGGTGGGCGCCCTCCATCGTCTGTCAACAACAATGACAAGAAACAATTTGTGGGGACACTTTGTGTCCATGTTTTGATATCGGTGAAAGATTGTGTTTTAACGCTAACAACAATATTTCAATAAGTTGATATCGAGGTTTGATGATTAATCACCAATTAGTCAACGATCAAAGGAATCTGACCATTTTGATCAACGACAGATCAAGCGGTTATTAAACTAATCGTGAGTTGCACCCCCTTGATTGGTTAACAGTAACGATTGCAGAAAAAGTGGTGAGATTCACAGAGGAACATACGATAGGATATCATTCGCAGGGGACTTCGCAAAGTTGTTAAAAATACTGATAATATCACAAAAAGTGGTCAGACTTGCAGAGAAAATACGATATTATGATAACGATTAGTGGTGAAACTGTAGCGGTAACATGTATGATCTGTTCACAAGAACGCAAATATGAAAAGTGGTCAGACTCGCTGAGGAACATGAAGGCAAGAAGTGGGTTTTTGATTACTGCTAATTACCTAGTCGAACGAGTCAATTCCTAAACTGAAAAGAAAGTTATTTGCAATTGCAAAGCAATTTTTCGACAATGCTAACAGAAAAAAGATTTTGGATTTGAATGCAAACCTGCTTGCAGTTTTTCCTCAGCGCGAACAAAAAAAAAAATCCAGATTTGGCAGCTCGTCGTTTTTACACATTTCTAACGAATAAAATCTTCCAGTTCAGATTTTAATGCTAATCCCATCCCTCATTTCCATATAGCCGCCCGAGTCACCTGACAGATCTACAAATTCCCAAATCCGCCAATTTGAGGACGAGAACCGGCAGCTGAAGCAGCGTGTTGCCTACGTAAGAAAAACTGTGAAAAAAATGTGTTCAACACCAAAAAAAAACCCCCCCCAAAAAACTTAGCAAAATGCCTTCCAACCGCCGTGTGGTTTCAGGTCCAGGGCCTGAACTCGCAGTGGCAGAAGTACGACTCTAGCCGGGAGGACTACATCCGAGGACTGTGCCAGCGGCTCAAGAGCGTGGCAGCGACGCCGCTGGCTCCTTCGCTCGCCTCGGCCGGCGCCGCTTTGCTCCATCAAGAGATTTCCCGACTTAACGGCCTGCTGGAGGACAAACTGAGCGAGTGCGCCAGGCTGCGAGGAGAAGCCCAGGAAACCAGCAGCAAAGACAGAGAACGCATTCAGACGCTGGAGCAGCAGGTCGGTGTGAGCTTCACCACGGACAATTGTTAACGTTAGAAAGAACCAGTTTTGTAAACAATTAAAACAAAAAAAACAAAAATATTCTTTTGTAGCCCTTCTGCAACTGCAAAAGTCGTTTCGATCACGGAAAACCTGATGCTGGCTTATCAGCATTTTTTAAATTATAATTTTTTTTTTACATTTTTAACAGATTTGAACTCTTTAATGTACATTTTTGAAACCCTTTTGAAAAATATTTTCAAATGTCAATTTAAAAAAAAAAACTTAAAACAAAAGTTTTTTACGTTCATATAAAAATATTTACTTTAGCGTGAACATGCTTCAAGTTGCTGAAACTACGTAAACACGGCTATTAAAAAACAAATAAGTGAAATAATACGTTTCTATTATTTTCAGCTTTCAGCCAACTTTGAAAGCATTTTCGGTCGCTGAAACTGCTCTGAGCTCCCGTTTCGATCGTAGCTGTAGTCCTACATGAGTTCAAAACATAATTGACATTTTTTTTTTTTTTTTTTTGCTTTTCAAAAATGTGAAAATAAATGTTGGTTTGTTTGCTTGGTTTAGGTACTCATCTACACGGAAGATTTTAAGTCCGAGCGGGCCGACCGGGAGCGAGCTCAGGGACGCATTCAAGACCTCAAGGAGCAAATTTGTCACTTGAAGCAGCAACTACACAAACAGGTGAACAACCAACAGCTAACGATTGCCAATGCACCCGCACTTTTTTTTTTTTTTGCTAGAATGATTTTGTGTCACTGAAACTGTATTCTTACGATCCCCCCCACTTCCTTTTAGTGTCTCTTTTTGGTGACAGAAATTGAGGTTTTAGGCTGTATTTCGGATTTTAAAAAACAACAACAATCCAACAATTTTGCGAGCAGTCACAGGCTTTTTAAAATATACCAGTATTTTGTATAATTTTTCAAAAACAATGTTAAGGTTTATTTTCTACATGTTAAGAGCAAGGGGACATCTTTTTGGTCATGATATTTAAACTTCTCTGGAAAAAATTTTCAGGAACTATTTTGTAAATAAACGACTCAAATTTTTGGTTCGTTTGGTAGCTGTTATCAGTTTTTGTCTTTTTTTTTTTTTCAGTGGCAGATCCAAGACTTGTCGGAAGTATTTGTTCAATTTTAAGGTTTTTTTTTCTATGCGTAAAGAGCATGTAATGAATTTATTTTAATTTTTGCAGCCATGGTAACCAGATTTTTTGGGGTGATTATTCCTGAATAGTTTACAGTTCATAACAGAGAGCACAAGTCGTACACTTTTTAGAGTCACGCAAGATTTTCGTCACCTGTTCACAACACGCTAACGGCTACAAAACGTCTTTGGCAGGGATCGACCCGAGAAACCAGGGAGGTCCCCGTGTGTCACGTGCACATCGGTCACAGAGTCTCGTCGTCCTCTTCCTCGCGACGCCACCACCGGGACGTTGGGGATCGTTCGGGGGCCCGGAACAACACGCCACGTCTGTCGGCTCCCTCCGCGGCGGTTCCCTCGCCACCGGCGCTACCGCAGGATGCCGCCCTAATGGAGGTCCCGTCAGATCTGCAGTGCCCACGGTGCTTGGCCACCTTTAGCGAGGATGACGCCGCCCGCTATCTCAACCACTGCGAGGAGTGCGCCACCTTGTGAGCACGACTGGGACATTTTGCGCACTACATGGAATACCTCAACCTGAACAAAAATGATTTTTTATTATCGGCGAGAGTCATTTAAGCCTTTGAGCTAAGGTCACGCATTAAAGTCTTAGGCCACCATGTGGTTTGGAATAGGCAAATTTGTGTATTTTTGGGCGGGAACCTATCATTGTTATTCGCTTGACTACTTTCTGCTTTTTTGCTGTCTATATAAACAGATAGTTTTGACACCAATACCGGTGACAAGTACATATTGTTAGCCTAATTGCCTCAGTCGGTTTCGGTAAATGCGGAAAAAGAATACAGCATTTTTTTAAATCAAAATATTTCCATCAAACTGAAAAGCTGAAGAGTTTGTTCCGATAAATAGTAAACTTTTAGAAAAAAAATACTTTTATGATCACAATAGCGGAAACAATCATTGTAATGGTCGCCAAAGACTTTATTCGCGTACTTTGAATGCAAACTTTATAAGCTTCCTCTTGTTGAATCACAAAATCTCACTTGGTGCTAGAAATCTATTCATAATTTATTATCATACACGAAAGCCATAAGATATAGTTCTACTGTTAGATTATTTTAATATAAAATATCAAAGTGTATTTATTTAATTTGTAATGTATGCAAAGGACCCGATTTTGGAAGGTATGGTGCTTTTTTCCCCCCCTCCCTCTGAGCTGATCGTCTATTTTTATAATAAAATATTTCATAAATGATCATCTGTCTGAAATTTTCATTGTTAATTGATGGGACATTTAATACGCTTTTGCTTAGCTTCAAATAGTCTTTCTGGGCATTTTCACATTTGTGTGTTGCCTTTGCGATCATATTTTCAGTTACTGAAAAACATTCATAATGACTGCTTTTCTCCCGTTTTCATTGATGGCTGCAGGATTTTGTGGGATACTTTCACACATAGCCCTAATGCAAAATCACCACCGCAGCAAAAACACCATTTCACAGGAGTGGCGGCTCATATTGGGTCGCCAACGTGGCCTGTTCAGAAAAATATCTCATTGGTAATGGGGCATTGTGATTTCCTAGGAACTTGTCGAAGTGATCATTTGAAAATATTAACGCTTGCAGAGCTCAAGTTAAATCAGCGCTATTGATATGTATCTCATTTCTATCGTGTTGAAATATTGTTGATCATTTTGGTGAGGAATAACAATCAATATCATTTATTATAGCACAGTTAAAAGTAATCTGAGCATCTGGATCATTTCAAAAGTGTCTTTTGCATTAGCCACAACCCAAGATGTAGCTCGTTTTTTAAAAAGGTCATTGACTCCAGAGCGTGTCATGTAACATTTATATGCGGGTGGTGGGGAAAACCCCTCACCGTCTCCTCCTGACAGGGTCATGTGACACAGACACACACACTCACATACGCACCAGCTGTCAGATGACTGGTATAGTATTACAAACACACAATGAGCAAACGGCGGGAACAAAGCAGTGTGTAGTATCAGTTTGACACACACATAGTGCATGAATCAGTTGTCACGGGTTCGGTGGAGTTGGAGCAGGAAGTCGGACATCCCCTGCTCACACACAGGAAGTAGGATGCACACACATGCACAACCCCTAACAGACTCACTGAAACATGGAGACGCAGGCCAACACACATGCTCGCTCACAACACAGAGATACACACGGAGACTGTGACAAGACCAAAGTTGTTGTAGAATGAAATAAAATACAAGCGACAATGATTTTTAAACGAAAACTAACTGAAATGGCATCTTCCATTTGTACAACTAACTATAATTATGGGGTAAACGTTCTTCGCTTTTGACTTTGTCAAGTAAAGTCATACATCAGCTTCGCAAGTTCTTAAGGGCATTTATTTTGGTATTACTGTACGTCTGTACAGAAAAAGGAAGGTCATACAGTTGTTTGAGAATTGTATGATTATTTTTTTTAACAATACTTGGTGCACTCGACAAACACACCATGTATTAAAAAAAACAACTAAACCCAATACTAAAACTAATTGACACCAAACACAGACAAAAAGAAGCCTTTTTCATAAAAAATAAAACAGATAAAAACGAGAAAACTTGCTTCAAAAACGAATTGAATTAAAAAAAAAAAGTCAAAATGAAATATAAAATATAAACTAAGGTCGTATCCAAAACGATTATTCCCTGGACCAGACACATTAGCAAATGACACACAAAGTACAACTTGTGTGTGGTGTATAACAGCTCGCTGTGGTTGATGCGAAAAACCCCAAACTGTCTTACAAAAAGCACATACAGTACTTACAGATTAGAAAACAATGAAGACATCCAGCCATCCATCCAGCGAGGCGTAGCTTCAGACTAACTGAACACAAATGTATCTCCTATAAGTACGTATCTTGGAGAACAATACTACAATTTTCATAATACCGTTGTGAAGTTACGCTAAAATTAGTTTCCCCTTCGTACGCCATTCTGCGTTAAACTTGACTGAACGCACAAATGTTAGGCAACAACTTCTCGCTTTCATAAAACGAGGGATGCTGCGAAGCTAAGCTAACAATGTCAAAAATAATACCTAATTTCATGAAAATATAATTGGGTAGTACTATACCAATGTATGTATCATGTATATAAAACACCTGGGGGAAATTTTTTTTGAAGATGCTAACTTAGCATTAGCCACCGTCCCACATCGTCGCAACGTGGTGACGATGACTGTCCTTATCCGAACTGTGCCATTTAGTTCAAAGAAAAGACCCCCAAAAAGCCCCCACTCCCCCAACACATTTATACCCTCTCATGTATCCTACGCACATCAATGCCTTCAGCCCACTTACATTACAGTACGCGAGCGGAAAAATCAGCTTCTAAGTCGCCCACCTCACTGCTGTGGGAACTTTTGAGTGATGCCACGTTTGCAACCACTTCGAAGGCTGCCAGACATTTTGTGTGACTACCTTTAATCTTGGGAATGGGAATTTCCGCACAACACACACACACACACACACACACACACACACACACACACACACACACACACACAGGCAAACAAAGACAAGAGCACGCAGAGACATACACACACAGACGCAAACACTTACACAAAACCGAACGCACGCACGTGCACGAACACAAACACACGCACCCAATGCGTGGATGTACAGTACATTTGCGCATCTGGGATTAGACCTGCTTTAATGAGGGTGTATGAAAAGGCAAACAAGTTGTTTATTTGATCGTGTATTTGAATGGACAAATGTGAAAATGAGGCATATTTTACATTTTGCAGTGTACTTAATGAAGTGTCTGTTTAAACAGTTTCTGGGAAAGTTTTCCATCCATCCATCCAACCATCCATCATCCGAACCGCCGTTGCCTAAAAATAAATCATAGAAAATGATGGCCGGGAACTCTTTTTGACATTCCCTTGCTGTGTTATGCTCATTTGCATATTCGCAAACAAGCGCCCGGCTGTCATTTGCATATTTGAAGGTGACACATGAGCGTTCCATTCATTTATTTGATTCATTGAGGGCAAAATGAACACGAGGAGGCATGAGTCACTTGAGTTTCCAGCTGCGTGATGTAATCAAAAGACACCATGTGTCACACTCGCGTCCGTCCCTTTTTTGGTGCTCCGCGTACCTTTCAAAGGAGGCAACAACCACACGGCGACCTTTCACTTCCTCATGCTCTATGCGAGACATACTCAACTTGACAGTACATCGTAAGGGTTTGGAGGGGGATTGTCGTCTGTGATGGCTTGAATCCGCCTCAACAGGTTCCTGGTTTCTCTGCTGTCAATGACGCGGTCAGTGTTTCTCCTGCAACACTGTTTCTTGGCCAACTAAAGTACAATTTTCAAACCACTGTTAGGAGAAAAAAAAAAGACAAGCCAATCACAGCAGCAATTGCACATGCTGCACTTGACAGTAAAACGCCGCCAAAGCGGTGATTTCAAAATAAACCCTACTAAATAAAATATGGACAGTAATGCCTTGGTACGCATTTATTTTGAAGTTGTTCCCGGCAGCGCATCGCAGCGTGACAACTGACGCCGTCTTGACTCGTATTTCCGACTTTAGTTGGGGGGCACTAATCAGTCAACCCTACAAAAAACATAAATAAAATTCCAGTTGCACCCTCTTTGGAAACACTAAGTAAAAAGACACGATGTATTCTAGTTTGCTCCATTTCCTAACTCAGATATCTAAGTTATTCAGGGAATTATATTTAACCCACAAATGAGTATTTGTGTACACGTAATATCAATATTGTGGCCACAAGCTAAGTTTTCTTCCCACTCCTTGTAGGGGACTATAGACACCAGCAAAAATCTTTCTCATCTCTCTGATCTCATTTCCCGCCGTCTGGGCATGAAGGGAATGTACCAGTACTCCATTTCACGACTTTTCTTTTGTACTGTACGACAACCAAAACCTGTGTAAGGTGTGACTCACCGTGAGCAGCTGCATACCACACCACAATGACAGAAAATAGACATTTGAACTTATAACTACCAATTAATTTAGCAATTATATTTGTATACTGTACTTCCAAAATGATATGAAGCATAGATTAAAAATTGAGAGTGGTCCTCCAACGACTGCAAAGCGAACCTGATAAGTACAGTTAGGGTGGGCTAAGTAAGCATTTAATGCTAGTTACACACAAATGTGTCTACTAAAAGGCTCAGTCAGAAAACAAGGGCTATTGCCAACCGAAAATCAGAGTAAGGGATGTTGCAGAGCTAAGATAATGGGTTGCTAAGCCTTGTTTTAAGCCAATCACGTACACAACTATTTGAAAACAACATTGCTCCTTACATAAAATTAGGGCCGTTGCAAAGCTACGCATATTTAGGGAGACTGCTAAAATGCTAACTGACCATTTAGTGTTTCATGCAACTTCACACACGACTGTGGCTTGGGCTACTCGACACACTCAAATGGTTAGAAACAACTTTGCTCCTTTCATAATAACTAGGGCTATTGTAAAGCTAACAGATAAACTTAGTCTCATGCTAACCGAACTACACAAATTGGTTCCAAATGTTAAGTTTGTATGGTAATTTCATTCAGTAAACTAGGACTGTTGTGACTCTCTCAGTTTTAACATTTTGGGCAGCTGCTATGCTCAACCAATTAGCTCATTCGATATTTTAATGCTAACTGTACACAAATTGGTTTTCTAAAAGCACAGATGACGTACTACTCCTGTAAAACTTGGGACTGTGAAGCTAAGCTCACTAGCTGCTAACTGTAGTTTTGTGCGAAGAGGCTAGCACCCTCCCCCCAATTATTATGCACATGCCAGGAAATAAGACAAGAAACGACACCCTGCCATACTATAGTGTATTCCATCTTTCAAAAAGAAAGACATGATTTCATATTACTTAACAATATGTTAAAAAAAAAGTAGCCGGTTGGGCTTTTGCAGTGTTAATACAATAGACACTCTATAACCGATTTGATAGTGAGCTTTTTTTTCTCTCTCACGCGCACGCACATACAAGATGGCTACGCAACGTCAAAAAAACAGAAAAAAAGCATCTGGTAACATTTTTTTAAACTTTTTTTTTTTTTTAACAGGATCTAAAAAAGGGGGAAAAAACACTGTCAAGTATTCTGAGCGGGTGCAAAGGGAGTGGACGCCATCTGACCAAAGCCCCTTTTGAGACGCTGTGTTTGGGGGAAGAGGTAGAGGGGGTCGATGAGGCGGGGATAGGACAATGGGATAATAAGCCACAATATTGTCAAATACAGCTTTTTAATTAACAATAATTTTCTTTCTTCCATTTTTTCGTAATCATTTCAGACCATGGCTTGTTCAGTCAGAGAGAAAATGGCCGACGAAAAGCACACAAACACGTGAAGGGGGGGGGGGGGAATCCCAGATTTTGCTTTTCTTCCGAGTTCAGCAGGTCCGTTGGAGGGATATGCTCGAGGAGCAGCGGGGGGCGAAGGAAGAAAAAGCAAGGCGGCATCGGGAACAAAACAGTCGGGGTAAACGGTAGATTGGTGGCGAGTGGAGGTATAAAGGGGGACGTGTGGTGGGCCTGTGTTTTTGGGGATGGACTGGACTCAGTGCGCTGCGAAGGTGGCCTTTTTCAAACTAAAGTTGGACCAGTTGATCGAGAGGCGCTGGCGCGTCTGCCGGGCCGAGTCCAAACAGAACCTAAACAAACACATTATTATGACCGATTAGTAACAAATTCGGCAGCCATTTTAAGAGGAGCAACACCACAAGACACCATTATGAGAGAAGTTTTTCTCCTAACATGCACACAAAGTTCAGTCAGCATATTGTGTGGAAAACAAGGTTTTAATTGAGTATTTGATTTAGATTTTTTGAGCAACACATACAAGCGAGCAGACTCCATTGTCGTCATGCATGCCGCATCTCTAGTTCTCAGCAGAGTGTTTTTGTTTTAAACTGTTTGATTGAGGAAAAAATCCCCAGCACCAAGCTGTTAAAATGAGATGCTAGTCAAACTTCGGTTCCCCCATTGAGATCTATGATACAACAGCAGCTGTAATGACTTTGAAAATAGAATTTCTTTGTAGGTCCCCAAAACAAAATGGATCTGATTCAATCTTAAGGGTTGCAATCTCACTTTTTACATTCAGACTCCTGCTTTGTGAGTAAATGGCCTGACAACGTAAGCATACATACCTTTTGAAATATTCCACCTCTCGCTCTGTCTCGTCCATCTCAGTGCTGTCCAGATCGATGTCTTTGGGCAGGAACACATCATCTAAAAAAAACAAAAAAAAAAACAAAACATTATTGTTTCGAATCATTTTTTCCCTGAAGTTGTTTAGTTATTTACTGTCCACATCAAATAATTATTTGATCAAGTCAACATGACTACATTATACTCTAAGTGTTTCATTGTCATGTCCTTCGTTCAGGCAGCAAAGGGACGGACGGACGGGCATTTGACAAAATTCCTTGATTTATTGTATTGACTAGAATAATGCCCAAAGGACATACATTCCACAGAAATGCATTCATATGCTTGTTCCTTCCTCCTGGAATCTTTGATTTGATTGATTTTGAAGTACAAGTCGAGATGACGTTAGGAGTTAAACCTTAAGATAGAAAAGTAGTATTTTTACAACCACAAAATGAAGAGAAATGTCATTAAGCTCTTCCAATGGCCGAGCCATACAGCAAGGAGAAGCATGTTCATTTTGTTTTTGTTGACAAAAATATATATTTTTTAAATTTCAGCTTGAGTTATTTTGTTTGTCACAGTAAATGGAATTCTTCAATCAAGTGATGGTTGAATGTGTGTCGCCCAGTAGGTAGATAGACGGACACCAACCTATGGAGGTGTTGATCTTGTCCCCCTTCTTCTTCTTGTTCTTCTTGGCTTTGCCTTTGGGTTGGGGGGACTCTGCGCTGGGCGGTTTACCGTTCTGCTCCGTGTGTTCCGACTGGGAGGGAGGAGGAAGATGAGGTTGAAGATGAAGAGTGGGCGAGGGCGAGGGGTTGGACACGGGCGGGCTTCGCCGGTGGTCTTCCTTCAGCTGCCTTTTCCCACTGCCGCTCCTGTTGTTGCCCCTCGGCTCCGAGGGAGGGGCGGGCGCCTCGACGGGCCTGGTGCGCGTCGCTTTGGTCTCCGCGGGGGTGACGCCGCCGTTGGCTTCCGGATCCTTCTTGATGGCTGCGTGCTCGCACGGCACGAGCTTGGCTGCGGGCTTGGCTTTGACTTTGACGTCGGCGTTGTGGTTGTGGAGGTGCGAGAAGCCCCGCTCGCCGTGCTGGCCGTTGGCTCGGGGTTCCGTCCGGAGGTCCTTGGGGCAGATGAGGCTCTGGAGGAGCTGCGACTTTCCGTTGCTCAGGTGGTCCAGCACGTTCTGCGCTGTCTGCTTGAGGGGCTGCGGGTTGTTGTTGTGTGGCGTCGGCGCCGTGTTCTCCTTTGCTTTGTCCTTCCTCTTCTTTTTGGCGCTGCAGTGCTCCTGCAGCCGGAGGAGCTCGCGTTGGAGCGCGGCCTCTTCCTCCTCCTGCCGCCTGCGCTGCTCCTCCTGCTGCGCCTCGGCCTCCTGCCGAGCCTTCTCCTCCATCTTCTTCTGTTTGTGGCGAGCCCGCTTGGCCGCTTTGGAGCTGGAGGCCGGCTTGCTGTCGGCACTGTTGATGAACTGCAGCAGGTCCTCCACCCGACGGTGGTCCTCCACGCCGCCGCCGCCGCCCGGGCCGTCGCGCTCGGGCGCCGGCTGCTGCTCCTCGCGCTTGGGCTGCTCCTCCTTGCGTTTAGTCAGGCGCAGACGCAGCTTCTCCCGCATTTCGGCGTAGTTGCGGCTGGTTGGCGCCGCTGGAGGCTGCGAGGAACACAAAGTGATGGAGAGGGGGGGGGGAGCGTAAATGGCACCATTTTAGATCTGGATGGACAAATGTTGACATTACATATGCATGCCATCTTTGTGTTGAGCATCCACAGCCGTGAGGTTCCATCTTGAACTTTAATGACCAATAAGAGTGTGAGAGCGGTCGCCCAAATTCACCATACTTGAACCCCATTCACACCCGGGAAATTCTAATATGAACAAGTCACGCGGCACTGGAGAGGGCAGGATGGCTGACTCGACCTAATTTGGACGATGTACTCACTTTTATTGCCAGCAGTTGCGACTTTAATGGCTGATTTATTTTGAGGTGGCACTGCATTGACACCGTTGATAAAACACTGTTCACTGACAATTTTAAATTATGACAAAGTCTCATGTCTACAGTGACGTAAGAAAAATATTTACGAAACAGTCGTGGGTTCACTCACATTTGTGAAATCGGGTAAATCTGTGTATGTATGCAAATATATATATTATTCAATAAAAACAATCAACATGATTGAATAATTCATTAGACTGGTCTACAGAAAATTTCAAATCAGTCGGCTGTGTCCCTAAACGGATGTTTGACGCTTATTTCAAAAATGTCTTTACCCTTTCTAACATCAGGTTTTTGAGATGTCCCCCCCCCCCACCACAACTAAGTTTGACCTAGAAAATCTTGCGCAATACATATTTCACCATGCGATGACATTTATAGTGATGACGTTTAAGGGTGGGGGGTGGGGGGGAATCCACCTGTTGCTTAACTGAACCATTAATTTGTGAAGATGCATACACATATTATTATGATGAGAACCTGACATGCAAGGGAAAAAATAATTGGGGCTAAAAAAAGTAATCCAGGAAACTTTACTTGCATCTGATTTTTTTTAAAAAACCAAAAAAAAACAGTAAAAATTTGTTGACTGGCGTTATTAACATAGTCTGATAGACGTCTTTGTAAATGACTGGACAGCCATTGAGACAAAGTGTAAACGTGAATGGACAGGCACTCCTTTCTAAAAGGTATCGAAAGTGAATGGACAAATGGATGCTGTGCCGCTTTCTCACCCCGCCGTGTCCGAAGAACTCGCAGTAGCAGCAGTCACAGTACTTTCCTTCCTTCTGGTTGGTGGAGGTGGAGGTGGAGGAGCTGTGTTCCGAGCAGCTGTCCTCATCCTGGGTCTCCTCACCGTCATAGGGCGGGTGCTCGTACGCCCGGTTCCCCTCGCACCGGTGCCCCTCGCATTCAGGATCGCTGATGGGGTCAAAGCGACAAACGTTCAGCATTCAGTCACCTCCGATTTAACGCGCGATATGCCGACGCACCTGCAGACACTGGGCGGGGCACTGAGCTGACCGTCCGACGAGGAGATGGCCGGTTCGGCCGGCGGGAGGCACAGACCGGGGTGGACCTCCCCCAGGTCCGGCGCCGGGGTGGCCATTTTGGCGAAGGGCTGCGGCACCATGGCGGGCAAGTGCGTGGCGGGGGCGGGGGGAAGGGAAGGACCGGAGAGCGGTGGGAGGGGGCTCAGTGCGGCGGGGTTGCTTCGGGGGGCGGCTTGGGTGGCTTGTCTGTGGTCCTCTTTACCCAAACTGTGAAATACATCGTCTGGGCAGACACAAGAACACGACGGTCAAGTCAAAGTCCATTTGCTGTCTTAAATATAACATATCTGAGCATGTGTCAAGAGCGACATTGTAACTTTGGACTCAAGGGGTTTAACTCTTGACCCTTGGGCTCTAACTTTTGACCCACGGACAACAACTCTCGCCCCACAGGCCGCAACTCATATTATTCTTGACCATTGGGTCATGGGTTGTAATTCTTGCCGCATGGGCTGTGATTGTTGATCAAAGAAGTACAGCCCATGGGTAAAGCGTGCCAGACGCTGCGTCAAGAATCGCAGCTCGCGGCTCATGATTGACAACCTGCGGGTCAATCGGAACAGCAATTCCAGCCTGGGTGTCAAAGGTTACACGCCACCTTTTGTGTTACATTTGCTGCATTGCCAATTGAAAATAGCGCCCTGTTTTTGAAAAGGATGGAAAGCAAAACTTTTAAAAAAAAAAATCCGATTCACTGATTAAATGATTTATCCAAACAACAATAAGTTGCAGCCCTACAAACAAAACAAATGCTGCTCAGCTTTATAGCTTTGACATGTTAGTGGCCCTGCATATATACACATTTTTTTTCTGTCATGCAGCTCACAGTAAACGCTGTCACTTTTCCACAATGTCCTTTTACGGTGGAAATGTTTCTAGTAAGTTATGAGTCATCATTCTTTGACTGCTTCTTTCCAAGGCGGTAAGCATGACTCATGATTTAGTACTGTACGGCGACAGGAGGAGGGTGGGCGGTGGGCTAAAAGTGTCAATATCACCGTGTGAAAGGTACGGGGTTTCAACAGGGTTTTTGTTGCCGGATGCAAAAACCGCAAATGGTCGCTGGAAAAGTAACAGAGCCACAGAGAAGATCCAATTAAGTTCACATTGGAGAGTTCTCCAAAAATTTCACCTGAAAACCGAATCTCGTCCAAAACACTTTTGGACGAAGGTCTACTTGTATAAGTGCTAACCTAGTCTGAGATTACCTAATGAGGTTTTAGATGCTAGGTGGATAGGTAGGTTATTACTTGACTGGACAGTGGTGGCGGTGCACGACACGGACGCCACGGACGCCGACGTCGCCAGGGCCACCCGGTTGGTCTCCATGAAGGCATCTTGGAAGTTGTACAGACACTTCTTCTTGGCACCGCTCTTTTTCTGTTCGCGGGCCTCGGACGACGAACACGAGGACAGGGACGAGGATGACGATGAGGAAGGGTGGGGAGCAGTGGTGGCGGGAAGCAAGGGGTGGTGGTGGTGGTGGTGATGGTGGGGGTGGTGGTCCGCTTGGGGGCCGGCAGGCGTTGGCGGGAGAGGGACATCGGCGAGGGGAGGGTCCAGGATTTCCCCTGGGAAAGTGGGAAAACACTCGAGGAGGTCAGTCAAAGTTCGGCTCGGAAGATATTTTGTGTCAACTCACTCAAAATGTTAATACAATTGAGGCACTATATTAGTCCCGTATATCATTCCAAATGCTATTTTTAAAAGGCTATTCACATTGGCGTAGAGCGCAGTATAAGACCCGGTGTAAGTGCAACTAAGGCATGTCTGCCATCTAGTGGTGAACTGTGTGATTACGTGTATTTGTAGAAAAACATTTTCCCCCAAATATTTGGGAGTTGTTTGAAAAAAAAAAAAAAAATCAGATTTTTTTGTTATCAAGGGTGCCCTTAGAGCGCAACCACCAGTTGCCCATTCCAGATTCCAGACAGAGAAGAGCAAGAAGCCTTGCTCATGATGTTCGGGTGTGACACAGCAATGTGAAAAGTAACAGACGGACAATATAGAGACAAATACCACCACCTACAGGCCGCAGACATTCTGTCGCCTTCTGGCTAGTCGAGAAAGCCTCCACCCACCTTGCAGCAACTCGGGCAGCAGCACTTGACTGATGGATTGATCCAAGCTCTTCATCACAGCGGCATCCCACAGACTTTCAAAGTTGAGCGAGAGGCACTGCAGCGAGTTGTTCCAGTCGCCCGTGCCCCCTCCGCCACCGGCGCTGCCACCGCCATCGCCACCAAAGCTGTTCTGGTAGACGTGCTCCGGGAGCGTGGGGCTGAAGGCCGGCTGCTTGGCTGCCGAGTGGTTGGTCGTGAGGTTGGGAGGCAAAGGCTTGAGGAGGAGAAACAGAACATCTGTCAGGAGGTTGGGAATATAGGGGCAGAAGACAAACACTATTCTGACTTTGGTCGCCAGGCATTTTTCCCCAAACTGCTTTCACCTTGTTGTGCGTGAGCGGAGGACTCGGCGGGTAAAGTGTGGGGTGCAGCAGCGGTCGGGAGAAGTTGTGCATCGGTAAGTGTCCGTGGATGTGCGGGTAGAGGTGGAGGGCGGGCCGGGCGGGGCTGGTTGTCGTCGACTTGCCGGTGTCCGTGAAAAACTGGTGGCCCATGGCAGGCGGGGGAGGCGCTGACTGGAGTCGCCCGTGGGGGAGGCACCCAGCCGGGCCCAGGATGTTGGTAGATATGGGGTCTTGGTTGCATACGTGACATTCGCACGCATGCTGGACCTGCTCTACCTTTTGGTGGAGACACATGTTTGTCATGATGTCAGTGAGGGTGGGAAATATAAAGCACAGTAAAACTGTAAGATACAAACATATTGGGGGGGGGGGGCTGCAAGAAGACCAAAAAAAAAAAAAAAATTTAAAGGAACTACTGCAGTATAGTAGGGGGAAAATCTAATTAGGACAGCCACAAATAAACAAAATAAAATGTTGGTAAAAATAATCAAAAAATCTAAGGAGAGCGAAAAGAAGAAAACACAAAATTATTAGAAACAAATTAATTTGACAAAACTATTTCAATTGCCATCAAATAAAAATTGGGAAAAAACATTTTCAAACAAACAATGATGCAGCCATCTCGTCACCTCTGCGTGCCGCGTCCTAGACGCATAATTTTCCCACGGGACGCACAGTTCCAAATAATGTGCGATTTTGGGACGCACAGTTCCAAATAATGTGCGATTTTGGGACGCAAGGAAATTTCTCAGTCAAAAATAAATAAATAAATTAAGACATGCCCGATGATTTCACGGTTACGATTGTTACCGGTAGCGTGTCGTTTCCGTGGCGTCATTTTTGACGGTACCGAAAATCTTTTCCCATAAAAGTCACCGTACACGAGTTGACTGTACGCGATCGAATCTCTCGTGTGATCAACGCGATTTTACTGTGCTTGTATGTGTGTTTGTGGTGTGGTGTGCGAGTGTGAGTGTCATTCATTCATTCATCTTCCGAACCGCTTCATCCTCACTAGGGTCGCGGGGGGTGCTGGAGCCTATCCCAGCTGTCTTCGGGCAGTAGGCGGGGGACACCCCGAACTGGTTGCCAGCCAATCGCAGGGCACACAGAGACAAACAACCATGCGCGCTCACACTCACACCTAAGGACAATTTAGAGTGTTCAATCAGCCTGCCATGCATGTTTTTGGAATGTGGGAGGAAACCGGAGTACCCGGAGAAAACCCACGCAAGCCCGGGGAGAACATGCAAACTCCACACAGGGAGGCCGGAGCTGGAATCGAACCCGGTACCTCTGCACTGTGAAGCCGACGTGCTAACCACTGGTCTACCGGGCCGCCCGCGAGTGTGAGTGTGTTTCTTCTAATTTACTTTCGTTTTGTTTTGTTTTGTGTGTGTATGTGTGTGTGGAACAGATAACGTTACGTGCGCTTGCGGGTTGCTATTTTAGTCCGCAAATTGAGGAATTGCGCAGATGAAAGTTTGAGATGGCGGCGAAATTTTTTTTTTTTTGAACAGAAAATTCTCCAATAATAGAAATCGAAAAAGAAAATTAGATCATTAAAAAAAAGGAAAACATTTAGGGGAAAATCTTACATCAATAAATAAATAACTAGAAAATAGACACACAAAAAAAAAAAAAGAATTAAACCAATGAAAGTAACAAAATCCATGATAATTAGAAAAAAATATGACCAAAAAAATAAATAAATAAAATTAGAAATAAATAGTCTTGAGGCAAGATCGGGCCAAAAAAATCCAGCCTGACCCGACCCGCGGGTATTAAAGCGACCAGGCCCGAGCCCGACCAATTAACTTGATTTGCAAACCCGAAATTTGCAAACCCGAAATTTCTTTCGATCTTACCTCTAATACAGTTCACCTTACTGTACAAATGAAGTTGCGTTGGTACCTGCTGCTGGTGGTTGTACGACGGAGGAGGACTGTTGGTCTCCTGCTGCCGCCCCAAGTCCTCTTCGTCACCGTCCGATGAGCTACCGCTGCTGCTGATGCGAGGTGACTGCGGCAGGAAAAAAGATTGACATAAATGATGAGTTGAAATGGTAAATATTTCCCATATTCGCCATTGCCGGAGAAGGGCCAATTTCATTGGCCAAAATTGCCCCGGCAAAGCCCGCCTCAAAAGCCAATGCCAACTTACCGCTGCGTTTTGTGCTGCGCTGACGCCGCCACTGCCGTTCATGTCGCCACGGTGTCCGTTGACCGCCGTCACACCGTTGTCACGGTAGCTGCTCACAGGGTACATGTCCCCGAACTTGGCGGACATTGGAGGCACTTCGTCGTCATCGCTGACGCTTGTCGGCCGAAGTGGAAGGAAGATTCAGGAATAAAATGACCTTCGATATCAGTGTGCACCCAATGCTAATGCATGCCAACAGCAGTGGCGCCCCCTCCCTCTTGTGACATACGTGCATTATTCCATTTAAAGCACAATAAGCGCATTTCATCAAATAGTGGCCTCTGCTGTAAAACGGAAATGTGTATTACAAATCAACAATTATTCTATATAATTTAAGGGACTAATTGGATTTGTTTATTAGCTATTAAAAGTAATTTAGAAGACACATTTATTCCCAATGTTACCATAATTTAAGAGAATTAATTTTTTGATTTTAAATGGCATTACTAATTATTAATATTTACAATTATAGCGAATATTCATAGTGTAATTTACAAAAATATTTTATGAAGTATAATTTTAAGGGAGCATTTATTTCTTACATTGACATTGTTAAAATGTTTAATTGGATTACCATTAATATTTACACTTATTTTATTTTCAACATTGGAGTGTATTTAATGATTAATAATTACAATTAACGTTTATTTTTCAAAATTGCTTTTTTTTTTATCATCAACTATCAATAAATATATCTAATGTACAATTTAACAATTGTTTTTGAATTTTTTTTAATCTTAATTATAGTTTAGGTGACACGATTGTTTTGCATCTATAATTATTCAAATATAATTTAATTACAATTTGAAGGACAAATTAATTGTTATTTTAAATTGTCAATTGTTTATTTGGGACAACTTGAGATTGCTTTCATGGCAAACTATAATTGAAATTTGTCGAACAATGTTGCGGACTCACAAAGTGTTGCCATCCCCGGCAGGTAGGACGAGTCGGGGATGCTGCTGGACGGTGATGGGGGAGCTTGAGTTGGAGCCTGACGGCGAGCTGCCCGAGGAGAGGCTGGGCGGGTGCACCTGGGCCAGGTAGTCCCGCGGGGGGGCGTCGCCCTGCAGGGGCAGCTTGATGGCCAGGTCCTCCGAAATGGGCGAGTCCATGATACCGCACGTCAGGATGTGCGAGAGGCTGCAGTCGTCACACGTGCACCTGTGCGGGGGGACAAAATAAGTCACCATTATAGTCAATCTAATAACTGTATAAATCAGAAATCTATTTGACATGAACACAATTTGGCAGTTAAAAAAAACAACAAAAATCGCTGCTCACCTTCTCCGATAATTGCAATTGGGACAATCGGGAATACTGAGACGCGACGACAGCATTCTCATCGTGTCTGTGAAGTTGTCTCCACAGGACAGCTTCTTATTGTTGGGCAACTGCCAAGAATGTAAACAAAATGCACCAAAACCTTACGGCGAGCCATCATGTTCATTTTTTTGCGTCCTACCTGTTCCTCGATGTACCGCCGCTGCTTGAAGAACTCCCAGTCTTCTTTGAGTATTCGCTGCTTTGTCTTTAAAGTCTGTCGGCGCCACGTACAATTCAAAACGCGCTCAGTTCGATCGGCAAGTGGTGAGAAAGGGATCTTACATTTTTGCCGACCAGCGACTTGTGCGGCTCTGTTCTTTGGTTGGTAAAACTCTGGCCCTCCACTTTGAACAGTAACTGCAAAAGCAGAATGAGTATATCTCAACTTTTTAAATTATTTTATTTTCTTAAATAAGCCATGTCGGATTCCTTTCGTGAGTATTTTAGCATACCTGCTCGTCGACGTAGTCGTCGATCCTCTTTTCGCACTCCTGCCACTGGCCGGCCACACTCGCCATCTCCTGCTCCAGCCGCTGGTAGCGCTCCAGCAAGGTGTGGTACATGTCCTCATTGTACGAGTCGTGCGAGGTGGTGCCGTGTCTGGAAAAAATGCCAAAAAGGTGACATATTATTATTATTAGTACTATTATTATGTGCGACGACGTGTTTAAAGATGACGTCACGTATCGGAGACGTCTACACTGAAAGTCTCTATGAAATAAGGAGACAGAAAAGCGTCGCGGCATTTTCTGAACCGCTTGCCCTATTTTAAGAACATTTTCGACGTGCCTTCCTCTTTTCACATTTGTACAATTGTTTTTAGCCGCAAAAAAAAAAAAAAAAAAAGAAGCGTACCTGAGCTGTGCAACGAGTGCAGGCAAGCTGCTGTGCAAGATGGGCTCTGAGAAGACCAGGTTCTCAAAAAGGTGCTTGTTGTGCAGCTCCCACGTCACATGGAACTTCTGGAGGTGCTCATTCTCCTGAGCGGGAGGGGGAACAAACCAAACGTGACATCATGAAATCTCATGAAACGAGAAAGGAGGCGGCTGAGCAACTGACCAGGGTGAGTAGGAAGCCGCTGATGGTGCGTGCCGCCTGGCAAGGGCGTTGTACTCCTCCAGCAGCAGGGACACAAACTGGTGGGCCTGCGGAGGACCCTGGGCGGCGGGCACGGCCGGCGCCGCCGTCCCCGCCCCCGCAGGTCCCGGCGATGTCTTGGGGCTAGTCGAGAGGTGCTTTAGGAGACGCGCTTTCATTTCCAGCACGTACTCGCGGGCCTGCTGCTCCAGACGCTGGTATAGCTGGTAGGGGTCCTTCTCGCAGAGTCTGAGGGTGGTTGTTGATGATGTCACCGGCGGAACAAAATTTGACAAAAGCAATTAGGGGCTGGACAAATAATCAAATTAAAATTGACATCACAATGTAGTAGAATGCAATTTTCAAATCACAACGGCTGCAATTTTGGGGTAAAAAAAAAAAAAATGGCTTCCTTTTCTTTGATGTATATGTTATTAATTTATATTTATAGTGTCGAGGTAAGTTCAGTGCTGAAGAAGTGCAGCATATGCGTGGTTTTTATTTTTCATGAAACGTGAAAAGTTAAAGTGATAAAGTCTCAGATTTGTTTGCATTATCGTAATCTGCTTTTTGACTCACTCGCTCACTTTGGAAACATTTTGTGAAGTTGAACGCTTGATAAAAATTGGAAGGCAACGGTAAGCATCTCAACAACTGTGATTCAAATCGATAAAGTGTCTTTCATTTGAACTCATGGTTCATTTCGCTTTTAAGCCCAACCCGTAATATTATACATTTATGTATAATAAATTAGATGAATGTATTGATTGTGTTTATTAAAAAAATACATGGGAGGAAATCTCTCTGATTGATTACCTGTCTACCAGCTCCTTCATCCCGTCCTTGTCTCGCTCCAGCGGCTGGTCGCGGTCGTCCGCCAGCGTGGTACCGGCCTGCCGGTAAATGCAGCGCACCAGGTAGCGCACCTCCGACCAATGCTTCTGCAGCTGCTGCGACTCCCGTTCGGACTCTGCCGAGATCTCTCTGCCAAAAAACAGAAAAAGTTCAGAATTAAGTTCATAGGAGCAGGACCTCCTGTCCCCCTCCCTCCCCAGGGTACCGCCTCTCGTTGCAGGCCTCGCAGCCGCACACGCTGTCGCCGGGAATGGGTGTGGCAAGGTCGGGGGCGGGTAGCATGGGCGGCGTGTGAGCGCTCAGCCTGTCTGCCGCTGCCAATGCGTCTGGGCCCAGGGTGCCGTTACCCACGGGCATGTGCAAAAGAAAGTCCTGACTCTGAAAGAGACACAAACCGCACGGTCAAGCTTTCTCTCCGGAGTGATGATAGCCATAGAACAGGAAATGGAACGCTGCGACGGGGAGAGCCCGTGGGGATAGATCGCTTCAGTGGTGCCAGAGTCAGTCAATTCATTGAATAATCGGCAAAAAATAAGAAGCGTGACGGCCCTAAAACTCGACCGAATATTTGTCAATAAAGAGTCACTATTTGACAGGATCGCTTTTCTCTCCCCTCTCCTGTTGAATTTTAAATTGTGCTTTAAAACATTGCCGATGCCCTCGATGATGTATTTTCTTGAGTCGTAGTTGGCAGTTTAATTAATAGCCGCTAAGCTATACTAGCACCGCGGATAGCCCTTGCCAGGGTAATTTGTGTATTTATTCATTTTTGTTAACGAGAACACAGAACAACGTACCTATTGTCCCCGATGTTACGATGAATCACAATATTTTTTGTTTCATGGGCAGCGGTTCGCTCCCTATGGCGTCAAATATAAAGGCAGCCTTCATGCAAAGCAAGCGCGGGGGACGAGATCAGGAGATACCCACTGACATGTCCTTCACATGTTGCGTTTGAGACAAGTGGGAGCGCGGAAACTTGAAACAAAGGGGGAACCTTTTGTTTTAATGTGCGTCGACCATTACTTTGAGTAACAACTACACGTTCATTCTGCTCAGCGCAATCAATCTTATTTGGGTTTTGCTGGAAATTATTATTCTACTAAATTAATCTCATTTTTTGTGGGCCTACCTAAGCATACACAAAAACTCACCAATCTTTCTCACACACATCCGACCTGGTGAAAGGTTTGACATTTTAAAGTAGACAATGGCACACAAAAAAGGTTGTCCGATACGCTCCCCTTCAGAGGTTTCATTGTGTTATCGACTACATATGCAAGGTCAGACGTGTGCACGGATTTCCTAGTGGAGAATAGCGCGCTGCTAATGCCTTCCTGAAGCAGGAGAGGGAACAAAAAAAGCAACTTATCGGTTTATTGGCAAACAAGCAAGCTTATCACAGTCGCTGGATAACGGCGAGCAGGATTCATCCCTACTTGCTCCTGGTGTTCAACAGCGGCCTAAGCAGCTGCGACTGTCAATATTTTGATTCTTCATGGAAAAATGTGTGTAAAATGAGGAGCAGACAGCTGCTAGCAAAACGTGTCAAACAGCATGCTTTCTCCCACAAATAAGTTGCCGTGACGTGCAAAAGACCAACGGAGAGTGACGAATCTTCATCTGTTTATATTCGTTCAAGTATTCTGGTCTGGATGAAAGCTACGTTCACACTACAGGGCATTGCCGATTCACGCCAAATCGTAGCTGATATCAGTTCTGCGCGTTCAGCTGCATTCTCGACTTGAAATTGATGGCAATCACTAATTGCGATCAATGATGGTTCTCGGGCTTTCGCATTTTTTTTTTTGAAGGCGAGTAGTGACTCACGCCGAGCTGCTCCTGCGCAGTGTGCCGGTCCTCCTTCTCCACGGTGCGCCGGCAGTCGGAGCACACCCACATCGGCAGCGGGAGGGCAGCGGGCGGCTGGCCGGCCTCGGATGCGCCATTCCGATGGTCGGGGAGTCCCGCCTCCGAAGGCCACAGGCCATCTTTGCTACGCTCGCAGCGACACAGGAGGCAGCGGTCGCCGGCTGTGTACGGGGCTCGCTGGTTGAGGCCGAACGTGAAGGGGGTCTAGTGGGGAGAATAGCCGCGGAAACTTAGTTCTGAAGGGTGATTTCATCTCGGGAACTTTACATTGAAATCATTTGGAGAGCCGTTGTGTATCTGCACTCGGAGAACTCTTGTCTAAATTTTCTCCCGGGCCCAAAAAGACGACTTTCAAAAAGTCGAATAACCTTTGGGGTGAGGTCCACGGTCTATCCCGCTCCAAGCACAAAGTAACGAAAGCCCAACTCGCCACGAGTTGGGCTTTCGTTACCATGACAACCAGGTGTGGAAGCAAGGTGTTGAAAATAAAGCGACTATTTACAGACCTGAGACTCTTTCCGGTAGATTACGGCGTTTGTTTGAGCAAAGTCATCCTGACCAGACCCAAGATTCGCAGATAACAGGCACGTGGCGCATACAGCAGACCGAGATATCGCCAAGCACGCGCCGAATACGTGCCGGTTATCAGAAGCCAATGCGGCTCCCACCGTTAGCTAATCTGTGTTTAACACCCCAACTGAGTTTCAGCGTAGTCGGGCCGTTAATTGAAAATGGCAGGTCTGCGGCCAGCCTTGCTGCCAAGTCTGGGCCAGAGAAACTCGTTTTGTGGGCGGGAGTGAGTAAATCAGCAAAAATGTACTTTTTAATGAAACCGCCAGACAAAAGTTCCTTCTGATTTCCAATGGAGGGAAACTGTAAATTGGACTTAGCAAAAATAAAACACACCTGAAGGACTCCGGTGAAATCAGCGTTGACCGGTCCTTCGGTGAACTGCGGCATGACGCTGGTGTTGACTTTGAGCTGCAGAATAACAACATTGAAATTAGTCAGGGATGGTTAGTGATAACTGGAACGAAACTGCTCCACCCTGAACCGTTCCGCTAACTATGCGATACATCATATTCCATAAAAACGTCCATTGTTCCGTTGAACCCCCGTTTTGAGCGGTCAGCACCCTCTGTGAAGACTTCGAGGGGGAAGGTTTTACTCGTGTACACGCATGCGGCGCAAGTGGCCACCCTTTATATTGGATTAGATTTTTTTTCAATACTGTATATTGTAATGCAACGGTGCTTAAATTCAAACTAACTATTTTATGCTACAACAAAAGTGCTTTCTGTGTGTGTTAATTGCATCAATGTGCTTGTTATCCTGTACCATTTGTCCATGCGTGTGTATCGTGTGGCTCAACAAACTACCGCGCGAAGAAATCGATATTTCATGCGTGCTGTATGTCATTGCCCCCCCCCCCCGGCATTATGATTGTCACTGGCTGGCGTTCGCTGCCAATCAAGGCCTAATTTGGAAGGAGGTATGCGGCTGGTTGGCTTGAAGGAAGGCCCGCATGACTTGATAGTCTTCATTTTTTGATATGAATAACTTAAACATTCATATCTCAACGATGATGATGATACCATAACACTATATGGCCCAGCCCTAGTTGGCACCGTTGCTGCATTTAGCATCCAAGACGGTTAACGCAACAACAGCCACTTTCTAATTATGTCATCATAATTAGAAAGCCTCAAATTCCAGGCATCACCAATCAAGCCAGGTATAATCCAACTGCTATATTCATGTGACAGTTGAAGGAACTTTTTTTTTTTTTTTTTTGATGCATTGCAAAGGGTTTGGAGCAGAACTCTGTCTCTGCAAATACAAAAAAAATCAAGACTTGGGCGCAAGGTAAAAGTGACGATATTAAGAACAGAGGATGAGATTGTATGAGAGAAGCTTGGCTGTCTCACCTACTTCAAGACAATGCCAATAATTGTGCGTCTGGTGGCAAAATGTAGGTGGTGTGTGTGTGTGTGTGTGTCAGAGATGAAAGTGGACTTTCCTCAAAATTCGACATTCATCAAGGAAGAGACGATTTTTTTGCGCCTGTAATGGGCAGCATTTTACACAGCCCCGCTTTTGTTCAGCGGAGAGATCGGTGCTGTTAGACGGTCTGCGGCTGGATGGATGGATGCAAGGCTTGAGGAGCCGATGAGAAGAAAGGAGCGTCAGTGCATAGTGCCGATGCGGATGTGGAACTGGGAGTCGCGGCTTGGAGTTGAAGCGGATTACGTGGGACAGGAGATGTGAGCCAATCTCTTTTCGTCAATGGAGGCTACAGCTTCGTGTTTGCTCTCAAAACTTGTGCACATTTTTCAGCATGACGCCTCTGATCCACTGGTGAAAGGACACGTTGATCATCTCCTCTTTCATCTATAATTGCTTCAAACAACAAAGTGTATGCAGGAAAAGCGATTAAGATTGCACGACTGTCTCTGTTTTATGTGTTGTGTTATTTTGTTATTTTGACTTCAAGATGGCGCTACGAGAGTGGCTGCCTTTCCAGCAGTTCCTATATTTTGTTCTTTTCATAACTTTGCTGCTATGAATTGGGAATTTCTCCATTGCGAGACTAATAAAGGTTTTCTTATCTTATCTTGGCTCGCTATATGTATTGTAATCTAATGATTATTCTATGATGGTGGTTTTATTAAGGGTGCACCTTTCCCAATTTTCTGGCTGCCCTTTAAAAAGCTTAACCTGCTGGTCCCGATTTTTGACAATCCCGACAGCATACACCTTCAATCTTCCACTCTTATGGTATTGTAAACCATTGAACAATCCCGGTGAAACAATACAAACGGGTTGTTCGAAGTGCACATGAAATAGACTTGTCATTTTTACTTGAGAGAAATATCAGTCATCACACAGCGGAAGGGGACAGTGGCTGACTTTTTCTGCAGAGGGGGATGAGATCAGTACACAAGATCGGTTTTACTTTCAGGGATCAGATGATCACCGATCCCACAAAATTGAGAAAATATGTTTTCGGTCTGTTTGTGCATTAAGCAACCCCAAATAATCCCAACATTTTGATAATACGGTAGCAATTAAGAAGTTAGACACCTGGATTCAACAACAACAACAAAAAGGTGCCACCTGAAAAATCTGACATTGGCCAGAAATGTGTCCTTTTGCACCGGTTTTAAACAGTCATAACTCGCGTAAGTGTCGCAAGAAAATAATACTGGGCTCGAGTTGACAGGATTTGTCCGACAATGCATGAAAACCAAGACATACCTACAAATGAGTCATTTTGAGCTACTTTACTGACTTTCAATTAAGACTTAAAAGTGAGAAATTGTTCTGACTCAACTACACACATCCCTGATGTAGAGTGTATGTGCAATAAATGGCTCTGAACCAAAACCTTCGTGCTCAGATGTCCGAGTATGACACTTGGGGAGAAATTACTTGTGTGCAGTCGTGTTGCATCCCCAAAACACACTTCACAACCAGTTAACATTGCAGCAAGACAACCGGACCGCCTCTAGGCCTGAAGAAGTGCAGCCGTTAGCATGGCTAGCATTCGTGTTATTTTTGCAAACACGGTGCTTTGAAAAGCTCTTTTGGTCTTGACTAATGTGCCCTTTAATCTGAGGAGTCTGTCTCCGGCTCGAAATAAAATTCACGGCGATTTAAATGGACGGAAATGCAATGTTGAGCTCGATCAGAAAGTTAAGCTAAGATCCATGGTCAAGTCGGTTTCACAGGGTTGGACCTGGACTGTAGTGTTTACGGTGGCCATAAAGGATAAAGTGTCTAGTTCACAAGACATAAAACTCCAAAACAAGACGCTTCTAGCGGTACGCCTGGTCCATAGCGAGGCGTCTTCCTGTCATCGGTTTCGGGCCCATATCAGATTAGCGTCGTTGGTAATGTCGCCCTGTGCCGACATGCTTGGCCGCTTGATGAGGAAGCAGGGGTGCAGTTTACCTCTCCGTTGATGCCCGTCACGGACCCCATGTTGCCGCCGGTGGCAGGTGCGAGGAAGCCGGCAGGTGTCGGACCTCCCGCGCAGCCGAGGGCCGAGATCACCCCGGCCTTGCTGCTAACGACGCCGCTGCTGGTGCCGCTATTGCAGACAGCACTGCAGCTACTGCCACCGCCCCGCTTATTCTTCCTGCGTTTAGCCCCTCGCTTAGCATCGGTTGGACTCATTTTTCTGCGACACAGCAGGCCGTCCGGGCTCTGTGGGCTCTCCAGTTGGACACCGGGCTCGGGTTATTGTTCTTAACGATTTGTTGTTGTTTTTTTACAAGGGGAAAGGCCGACGATGAAAAGTGCAAAAAAAGCCGACTTGACTGTCACCAATATGGCTGCTTTGGTTGGAGCTGCGCTGTCTCAGCTTGGCTTGGGTTGGCGTTGTGACGTGACGCTGCGTCCGGAAGCGCGGCGGATAGTGGGAAATGTATTTTTTTTTTGTACGGGGGGGGGGGGGGGGCGAGACAACAAACTGAACCGGGTAATTTATAGTGTACAGCAAACTAACTACACCCCGCTTACGCGTCTGATCGTACCTCCACCTCCACTCAATTCCACCAAAGGAGTGCTTAAAATTCGAAGAAATTGAACCAGGCCTTAAACTTGCAAGCTGTGGATTTTAACAGTAGGGGGAGAGCGCATTCAACAAATGGTCCACCCGTCGCCCTTTGTAGTTCAATACTTTTTCCGGGGTCTGAACTCCAAGTCCGGTATACTAGCAGGGACCCGACCACCGCGTTAAACGTGCATTTATTTGTATTTATTGGGTCAGAAGAAACAGACTGCTGTTCAGGACACTCTGTGTGATTAGCCACGACGGCCGTTGACAGGTATGGTTAACCACTTGTTTTTTAATTAAACCCCACACACCCACGCCGACTCATTTGTTTCTTTATGACGTGTGGCCATTTATGTGGCGAACCTGGGGAAGGGCACGAATCTTTTTTTGAAGGGGGGGGGTCCTCTTGTCGCTTCGAACTGGCGAAAAAAAAGACTAGTTTTTGGTTAGCTTGACTTAGCTCGCTAGCTACCCATGTTGCTAAGCTAACCGACGTCAACGTCGTGGAACGTCCGTTAAAAAAACTCAGGCACTATAGTGTGGTAATTATTACTATAATTAAAATGTAATATTATTACATTGTATTTACATGAAGGTATTGCGTTTTTATGGTGATAACTGGACGTGGTAATGAACGAAAACAGACATTTTATGCTGGAAACTTTCCCTCTAAGTTGTACACGTGAAGGCTAAATGACTCCATATTGTGTATGTGGCAACATTAAGACCCCCAAAGGCATTGAAAAACTCTCTTATAGTCTGTGTTACATTTATTGAACTTTGCGATTCAAACCAGGGAGTGGGTGTCCGAACTTCCTGTCAGGAGGTAAACTTTACAATCTAGCAACAAAACCTACAATTTACTGCCTTGTTAAAATGTGTGACCACAACAAGAAAATAAAAATGCGCGTTGACGTCTTCATTCCACTCGAATGTGCAATTATTTCCAGTGTGTGCCTGACGTGTACTGTATGTCAATTCCCACAATCCCATGTCCAGGTCACCAAGCATTTCAAATTGCACAACATCCAGACAAATGTCATGCAAACCTCAGTAAAGCCTGTATGAAACGGCATGAAGCTGAGCATCAAAAGAACACTAAGAATATGCATTGTTTTAAATTGACTGTTATTTTTACTGATTTGTTTTCTTTCACTGATAGTTTTTTGTACCAACTGGAAAATTACATTTTAGTGTAGTAGTAGTATGCACACCCTCCAAAAAAATCACTAAAGTATTCGGAACAATTTAGACAGTGTGCCAATGCAGCATATATCATGCGACTTCAGCAAGTATCATAGGAAGACATCGATTTTGATTTTCTTTGGTATGACCACAGAACCAGCTGTTCGTGTAAGTACTGGACATCGGTGGGAGCGCGCTCTGGTGGTGCTTAGTTTCCTCCTGGGGAAAAATGTGGTTGTCTGTGCTCCGCCATGTCAAAACTGTTGATGCGTGACGAGGAGCCGCTTTGGTTGGATATGGTTGAAGTAGGCAGTGTCAACATCCACACCGGCGCAAAACTCCCTATTATACTTCTGCTTGCGCTCGTTTCTGGAACTACCAACACCTGGTCAGAGCTGCCTCTGCGCTCTGATCACAAAACTAGAGTTCCATAGCCGCACACGAGAATACTACATAGTTATCACCCTATGTGTACATGTTTTCAGCTGTAATCTTCAAGCATGTATTGATCTCGAGGCCGAGGTAGGTATCATTTAGCACCTCAAGGACCAGTTCATAACCTTTCTGTCTGTCTATTTCCAGGGATGTCTGAGGGTAGTCTTGACACCGAATCGGGCAAGACCTCAGCCGAGGACCCTAGCATGGAAGGCGAGGAGAGTCCACGTTTTGGTGACCCGTCACCACCACCACCACCACCGTCTCCCCCAAATGCAGACAGTAGCGATAGCCCATCAGGGAACGATGTGCTCTATGACATTAGTATAGACAGCGCTGAGGATAAGTCAGTCAGCAGCAACGAGGATGTTGTCCAGGGCGGGGCTGAGGCCCTCAGTGTAGAAAATGGTGGACACCCTACTGTGGACACAGCAGAGGAATGTGAAGTCAGTGGCACTCAGACAAAGGTGACGTTGACATTCACTTGTGAGCAGTCGGGATCCTTTTAGCGCTTCCCGTTTCTGGTTTATGGTGGTGGTTTCTCTTGTTCCCTCTGATTGCATAATCACTCTCCTCTTAGATTGGCTTTTGTGATGTGATTTTGGTCTCGAAGAAGCTCTAGCTTTCTCCGCTCCGTATTGCTTGGGGTGTTAGCAATAGAGCTGGTTTATGTGTTGCTGTTCTGTGGTTTGGGTGTGTGTTGTGACCGCAAACATTTATTTTATTGCTTTCCCGACTTTTACGATGCTCCTGGTTCTTCGAGTTACCTCAAGTGCATTGTAATTATGACCGGCGGGATAAGGCATGTCTGTATCGTTGGCATCAACATGATGTCCAGATTCTATGGTAATGGGCAACACGCCGATGAACAAGCGGCTCATTGTTGTGATTTGAGCTAATGTCTGTTGAATTGATGTCAACATGCCAGACCTAACGAGAGTCACTTTTTCACAGGCACACAATAGCCAAAGTATCTATTACTATATTGTTAATATACCGTATAACCGTAGGATATGATGTAGTCCCGCGAAGCGTCCAACAATTTCGAATTGGCCGTCAGTCAAGAACAACTGGTTTTGATTGATGTTCCGAGTAAATGACAAAATGGAAGCCAGCTTCTTGCACCTTATTTATTTATTTATTTATTTATTTAATAAACATTTGGCATGTCCTCCGAGACAAGTTTCTCCTATGGGAGACCTAATAAAAAGTCAAATCAAATCAAGAATGAGTAGAGCCTGAAACCCCAAATCTTCAATCCATATCTTATATATTAGCATTGCTTGAGTGAATAATACATTGCGGCTTGGCTGGCCGTGCGTGCGACAGCCAGCTACAACTGCACACCTGAGAGGATTACGGTGCGCGAGGTCGCCTTATCTCCTGCTGGCGGTTGGACGAGTTAAACTGTCGGATCCTCTTCCTTTTCTGCCTCCCACCTGCATGCTGCCGTCAAATGGCCCTTTCAGTATTTATGCGCCGGTCACGTGACGCTGCACTTAAAGTGTTGGCCGCAACGGTACAACTCTTTTCTCGCCATGGAGTCATGAACTTTGTTTTTTTTTTTAGTGAGGTGGGTTTCCTTTTGATCCAGTTAACTCTTTTCATGTATGTATCGTACAGTATATATACACTTCAGGCTCTGACCCACATCTTGCTTCTTGGCTCGTACGTAGCCCGTTTGCTGGTCATGGTCCATAGTAATCAGTCATTGACAATGTAAATCATCTGCATTCGCGGTTATGAATAAAATAATGGTCTACGGTGAAGCATATAGATGCCGAGGTCGTCGTCTAGATTTCGCCTTCATTTTTTTTTTTTTTTCACAATTCATAGACCTGACACTCGTCATGTCTGCTTGTCAAAACTCAAAGGGAAAAACCCTGCCGTCACGTCTGGCGGAGACCATCGGTTTGCCCATACTGAAGTGGTTAAACCCCGCTCGTGGTCAACGTCCACAAGATGGCAACCCACACCTGCCACACCATCCTGGGGATGTTGTCACTAACTCGAAGGGGATTCTGTCCTCCCCATCACAGGAGGACGCCATGGCTGAGGAATCGCAGAGGAGCTCGGCCGCTGAGATCGCAGTCACCAGCAACGGAGACCTGGACCAGAGCCCGGAGGATGTGTTCTGCAGGGTGAGGCCTCGAACCACAACCGCAGCCATGACGGCGAAACGGCAACCATGAAGACTACTGCTACATCGACTACTATTTACCAAAACTTGGGAAATCATGTTGAAATGATGATGTTATTTGTTCATATTCCAATTCGATCAAGTGTTGCTATACATGTAATTTCTCAGAGGACAATTTGCGCAGACTTTATGGGCCCCTTGTACCACTTCTACTGCTTCTCCTCATACCATCGTCTTCTTCTGCAATTACTTCTGCTTCCAACACCACGTTGACTACATTGTCTGGAGGTTGCGTCTTGTTAGACTCTGACCGCCAATTAAATTTTTTTTTTGCCACACTTTTAGATTTTCCTAAACGACGAGTAGTAGGATACACTGCGGTGCTCTGCATTCACACACTTCTTACTTCCAAGTCAAATTTGAATCTTCTTCCACAGGACTCTTTCCCAGGGAAGCCGGCGTTTGCAGACCTTCCAGAGTCGTGCGTCCCCTCCGGCAACTTTGCATCAACGACAGAAGGGATCATCGAATCGGGTCCGTATACAGGTAAATCGTCTGGATGAGCGTTGCCTATCGAGGAATTGGCAAGGACCTGCGCAACAAACAGTTTTTGTATCGTGTCCTTTTTCCACCATGTATTTCGAAAGGCAGACATCATTTGAATTAAATGAGTCTCCTTTGCTTTTCATCTCCTGTTAGAAGTGCAAATGTGAGTCTCTTTCTCTGTGGAGAGATCATCCATGTTGCCATGGCTATTTTCCGTGTGTTTGACACCGGTCCCACGCAGGCTTTTGTTTAGTGGCCATCAACGAAATTAGAAGGAAACCAACGGGGGAAATCGGTGCGAAACTCCTGACGATGCAAAAACGCCCAACACCAATTGTGACTATCTCCCAGGGTCGTCGAGCCTCCCCGCGTCCCCCGTGGCTCCCTTTGCACCCAGCTCGGCTGTCGCAAGCCGCCTGGCACGCTCCTCCAGCGAGAGCCAGGCGGAGACAGGTACCCACGGTGACGGGCCAGGGATAGCCACGCAAACTAATCGCAGGCTATGCTCCCCTTACCGTTTCTTGGTCTTCTTACCCGCTGTCTTTGTCCCTGCAGGCTTGCGCTCCCATTTCGAATCACCTTCTCTATCAGTCTTAATATCCGTTGCAACAAGACTGGGTTTGATTGATATCTGCTTTGATGATCATGGCCATTGGCCCACTGTGATCCAAACCTCTAGATGCCTAAACATTAGTGTGATTTGGGTCAACAACTTACAAGCCGGTGGCAGCAGCTTTGAACTTTTGTCCCCGCAAAACATGAGCTCTGAAACTAACGATGTGTTAGGAGGTTAGCCACCAAAATCTGAACTAAACGTTTGTTGGACATTTAAACGCGAGTGTTGGAACTATACTCACATCTGGCTGTTTCACAACAGCTTGCTGAAATCCCTGTTAGGTAGCTCTAAAAAAAAAAACGTTTTAGTCATAAAATGTTATCTGAGAACAATATCATTTGCCTTCATCGTCTCCAAAATGAATGACTGAAAAGTTGGCAAAATTAGCAAACAAACGGCAACAATTTGGGAAGCAAATGTCATCAAATTGGATGAAAAGTTTCCCTCCACTGGCAGGCAAACATCACCGAAAATCAGTGGCGTGACCAAGCAAAATGTCACCGAAGTTGACTAAAGTTGGAAAGAGAACATCACCCAGGCTAACGAAATTTGCGATTCAAAAGTTGGCAAGTTAGCGCCACACGGGGGAACATTCTGAGGCTATGTTACAATTTGTGAACACTAACATGACCAACCTCATTCCGTTTTTATTTTGCCTGCATATCAGTTTCAGGGCTCTATGCTATTGCTCTTGATTGTGCTACGATTAACGATTTGACTAATGGTGCTACTCCTCAATCATCTTTGTTCACCAGCACTCTCTGCCTCCCTCACTGCAGCATTTAGCCGAAACTAATTTTCAAGCGCTAAATTCATATTTCTTATTAATCGCACAGATGGTACCAACACGCAGCCATCGAGTGGACCGCTGGTCCTGTCGGACGACATGAAGAGTCCAGCCATGGAGAAACTAGACCTTGTCAGAAAGTGGAGCATCAACACTTACAAAGTAAGTCAGTCAGTCTGGCTGGCCGGCTGTCTTGCGAGCTATAATGGCACCTCCATCTTTAATAAGATGATTTATTTACACATTTTGGGGTCTATGGGTTGACTTAAATGTCATTTATCAAATTTACTATCATTATAATTCAAATCAATTGAGAGATGAGCTATCCGCATTGTTTTTCAGTTGGTGTTTGAACAGGCCGTCTTTTCCAGTGCACCCGTCAGATTCTGTCGGAGAAGCTCGGCCGTGGCTCCAAGACGGTAGACCTGGATCTGGAGGCCCAGATCGATGTGCTGCGCGACAACAAGCGCAAGTACCAGAACGTCATCAGGCTGGCGCAGACGCTGGCCGCCCAGCTGGCGCAGATCATGCAAACGCAAAGGCAGCTCGGGGACGCCTTCGCCGACCTCAGCCTCAAGACACCCGAACTTCATGTGAGTGCCTTTTTCCTAGCGTAGGGGTGGACATCTGCTTGTGCTCAAAGACCACATTCATTTATGTATCTATTTATTTAAAATTAGTGAATCGTTTTGGCGAGCCCTGAAGGAACAAGCTGAAAGGCGCAAAAAGCACCAAGATTTTTGAAACATGTATCTAAAAGTAGAAGTTTAATAATCAGTTCTCACTCTTCAATGTTATTTTTTTGATGGAATTATTATTAATGCACATTTAAAATATAAATTGTTCAAATGTTCAAATCATGTGGATTTTAAAAAATTGATATTCAGTAACATCAAAGAATAAATGGAAGTTATTTCAAATACAAAGAAGATTGATTTCTTTTTTTTTTTAAATGGGACCGTATGTGCCTTAATCCGTATAGGACATTTGCAACCACCTGCTTTTACTTGGGTACCTTTCCCCCTATTTCCTGACATGCTACAGTCCAAAAGAGGAAAGAATCATAATTTGCGTATTTTGCGGCAATGTTTATTTGAAGCAATGTCTAGTTTTTGAAGATAAAGGGATAGAAACTTAATATGTCTTGTTTTTTAAAATCTGATTTATCGATTATCATTGAGTTGGAAAAAAATCCAAAGATTAATCGATTATTCAAGATCAATGGGTAATTGTTTGAAATTTTTACACCAAATCCATGTGATTGGTATCAGCAGCTCAAACCCCTGATTGGAACATTCTGGGTAATTACCGTAGGTATCATTGCTCATCACTGATTTAATTTATTTTTTTTCCATTTCAGGAGGAGTTTGGTTACAACGCTGACACCCAAAAGCTATTGTCCAAAAATGGGGACACGTTGCTGGGTGCCATCAACTCCTTCATCAGCAGCGTCAACACCCTTGTGGAGAAAACCATCGAGGACACCATGATCAACATCAAGCAGTACGAGATTGCCAGGTAATCTGCTCAGCGGTACCAAAACCCAATTGGCAAAACAAAATATAAATCACAGCAATCATAAATAACCAACAAAATCTTATGCACTATTCAAAATACAGCAGAGCTCCCTGGTGCTTTTCACACATGAAGTGCAGTTTTTTAAACTTTTTTTATTTCCTGTTGCTGGCTGTGAGAGAGACCGAAATCTCCATTGATCAGTATGAGTGCACTGGAGTCGTAGATATTGCAGATCACAGAGTGAATGAAGTTACTCACGTTTGCTACCAGCTACATTTGAAAGTAAACAAGCAAACTGTGGTTTTCTAACAGCCCAAAGTTTGGCCGCTGGCGAGTAACATCTTTCAAAGAGAATTCTCCAGTCCCGCGTCGACATTTGTCTCTCTTCACTCCTTAAAAAAGTGGCATTGTGGCTCTTCCAGCCGTTGGTAGCGCCAACATTTTCTACACAACAAAATGGGCGGTGCCACAAAAATGCTGTCCGTTAAGGTGCAAAACGAGATGCGCCCAGTGGTCAAACCATCGCGGTCTTTTTGTGACCTTCTCCACAAAAAGGTTGGGGCGTCTAGATTTTGATGTGTTTGAGATTTTAAAGGTTTAAGTTATGGAAACTTTTCTTCGTGTGCAGTTCATGTTTGTGTTGGAACACATTTAGTGCGCGACTGATAAGCCATGTTTAAGACAGTGGAATGTTGATATAATGAAACCCAGACTCGAGACGAAACATTCGAATGTGAAGCCAGCTGCGTGTTTGCCACACTACGCTAACTCGGTTACACTTGATTCCATTTTACACCGTTTAACTTTGATGTCCAACGTACACCTGACAGGGTGGAATACGACGCATACCGCACAGATCTGGAGGAGCTGAACTTGGGTCCGCGCGACGCCAACACCCTACCCAAGATAGAGCAGTCTCAGCAACTGTTCCAGGTGCACCGCGACAAGTACGAGAAGATGCGCAACGACGTCTCTGTCAAGCTCAAATTCCTGGAGGAGAACAAGGTTGGGGAAAAGAGGCCTCTTTCTCTCTCAAAGTTTTTCCGGGCTCAAACAGAGGCGGAATTATCAATGTCGCATATCATATTGTACTAAACTACAGGAACACGGTTTGATAATATGTAAAGATTCCAACTGCACTTACTGTTTGTAATTGTTGTCGTTTTAGGTGAAGGTGTTGCACAACCAGCTGATCCTCTTCCACAACGCCATTGCTGCCTACTACTCGGGCAACCAGCAGCAGCTGGAGCAAACCCTGAAGCAGTTCCACATCAAGTTGAAAGTGCCCGGCGGCGAGCGTCCGTCTTGGCTGGAGGAGCACTAAGGAAATGTCTAAACTAAAAGTGAAAACTACAGGGAACCCCCCCCCCCCCCCCCCCCCCCCCCCAAAGCCACGCTCCTCTCTCCTGTCAGGAATGACGGCCTTTCAAAACGATCTTTTTAAGCAACAAAAAAGCTCGAGTCCATGAAGATGTTATCTTTCAATGCTACAATCTTTGGGGAAAAAATGCACTTTTGACATTTGACAAATCCATTGAACTCCAGTGAAACGCATTAAGGAAGCTGTAAAAAAAAAAAGCCTTTTTGTATAACAGCGATATGAATGTTGTGACCCAACAGAATTGAAATGGCGTTTTTTTTTGGTCATTTTTGACTATGAGAGAAATTATTAACATTCCGTGCAATTCTCTCACAGCCTCAGAGGCCTCTTCCTATAGTGATTAACACACATTTATGGTTCTGAGCTAATGTAAAAAAAAGATAAAGTAGGCTAGTTAGAGGACACTTACTTCTAACCAGCAAATTTTTTCCCAATCCTTACATTTTGTCTTGAAAGAAAACTACTCCTTGCACAGTAACATTATTTTGCCCGTTAACATATGACACCTCTCTAACAAGGCTATCAGTTAGCGTAGCATAGTAAGGTTTTTTTCACATTTCAAGAAACAAGCCCATCTAAAACCAACTCACAAATCCTCAAGTTTTCGACGCTAGATGCTTTATTTTATTTGCAATTGTTATGCTTTGCCCTGCTATGCTGACGGGATTAACCTAACCTCACCTAACTAAACACAACTTCAGTTTTCTGTAAAACAGTTAAATCCTTCAGAGATGACACGTTTGACACCGCTCGAACAAAGCTACTGTATCTGTTGGCATAGTTCAGCATGACAATCATATCAGAAAATGTAAATTGCAGATTAAAAGAAACAAGCCCTGCCAAAACTAAAGCTCACAAATCAATGTATTTTTCTTTACCAAAACCTAGTTCAACTTTACATTAAAGATCTGTTTTATGCTAATGCAACTATGTTCTCCTCATAACAGACCAAAACATAACTTTAATCCTAAAATTTTAGGGACCATAAAATTGAAACCAGACTGTTTTTTGTTTTTGTTTTTTTAAGGCTAAGCATTGAAACACGAGGGAAGAAATATTTAGGCTTCTAAAGCTCACCAAGCAACATAATTTCCTACTCATTTGTTTGATATGTTTTATCTTACAAATGCTCTATGTTCTATTGACAAACTGTATGCTATGCTACGGTCACGGGGCTATGCTATGCTAATGTGGCAGTACTCTTGCATCATAATATATAACAGTTTGATTACTGTATTCAAGACACGTGTCAATTACAGTCACATCTATGAGCATTTCCTACAAATATATTATTGTATGGCTACTTTCAAGCAATTCTTCATAGCTTGTCTATAATCTAATGTCCTGATTTTTGGCGTCTTCTTTTCCAAGAGAAAATGAAGGACTTGTTGTCTGATAAAATGTGCCTTAACTTTGCTTCCCTTATGCGCTGCATGCTCATTGTTAAAAAAAACAACAACAAAAACTTCACTCCGAAATACAAACTCCTTCCGAAACGTCCCCACATAGAATCTTTTTTTTTTTTTTTTAACACCACATGAAACATATGTTTAGGAATTACAGAAAGGTCACGTCTGATAGATTATACAAAAAAACAACAACATTATCTTAAAAATTGTTTATTGTAAATTTGGAAAGACCAGCATAACTCCGCTTTAAGCTGCTAATACTTTTTTTGATTTACCAGTTTAAAAAATATATATGTATATTTTTAAAAATCAAGTGCGTCAAACACTCATATTTATAACTACCAGTCTCTCGTTTGCTCAATTTTCTACCGCTGACTTTTTATAGTTTGCGAGCGTGACTCTGGTTTGACACTCCAACTATGATATATGAAAAAAGGTTTATATCTTTGCAATTTTGCCTAGTTTATGCCCTGTAGTCCTGGATGAGTACATTTTCCCTGAAGACTTCCATTGAATGATATGCTAAGTGCTAGCATGTGAAAGCGTATCTTTGTATGGGGGGAAAAAAACTTGGAAAACCGTGTTGGGTTTAAAATTATTTTGAATGTCATGTGCACAGTATAAAAAAGTTGAGAAAATAAACGTCTTTGTTTTCATTTTCATGATTTTTATCGTTTTCAAACAGACATTGAAATTCAAATGTTTATTATGTTTTGTGTCAGAAAACAGTTGGCTGCCAACACTTTTCACTCTGTTTGGGATTTATTTTCCATGGGACATAAGTAGGTTATCTGTAAGGTTTTGAAGCAAGGCTGCTGTGTTGGGACTAAATACCAATATTGGTACAGTGGTAATACAAAGGTAGTTTGAGCTAGCTAGACTTTGCGTGCTATTTATGATATATCATACGACAGATCATTATTGGGAAATATATTTACTGCTAGCTAACTTTTGCCGTCCATTTTTCCATCTTGATGCCACCTACTATCCACCCAAAGGCTGCTAGGAATGTGTCTAAATAGTGATATCCTTTCATATATTACCTCTCATGGTAGCTACGAAAACTTTAATGTTCACCAACCCTTTTGGAACTGATGAATGTGAAGGGCTACCAGTTTGTGCTGTATGTATGTAACAATTAGCAATGAATGGTATTCATTTATAGGAAGACACTGATCATGTTAACGCTGTGTCGTTATATTTGCAAATCAGATTTCTATATGCAACATTTTATTTCTGTAAATATAGGTCAACATTCACATTTTCAAATGACTCCACCTTATTCCTGGGAAATCGCAATTCTCCCATTTGTTGGAAGTTTTATGGTAAGTGGTATCGTTTTATCGAGCTAACATTTTCTTTGCTATAACTGTATTTTTTGTTTTCCCGCTCATTCTCTACACGCCACCACGTGAGCTGTGTCCTCGTGAACGCGCCCCCTGCACCTGACGTCGTGTTCGCGCACGAGCACGCACTCAGTACGTCCACAAGCTGCAGCTGGCTGGCGGGCTGGCTGGCTGAGCTTCGCGGAACGGTCCCTCTCCCCCCGCACACTCAGACTCTCTGCGGGGGCAGACGGTCCGTCCCTCCACCTCCCTTCGCAAGTCTCCTCGGCCATCAGTCCAACGACGTCGGCGCGTTTCTTTTTTTTTTTTTTTTAAGCGTCTCCCGACCGAACCGAACCATCCTTACCCGGTAAGTGAGGCCTCGTTTCATCGGTGCTTGTCTTTGATTGTGCGGTTGTGGGAACCGAATGTGGACAGGTTACCACCATGGTTTTGTGGTGTTCGCAAGCCGGTTCAAAGTGTGTCTTTTGGGGCCAAACGTGTGCGTCAGTCACCGCAGCCTGTGTGGACCTGCGGAGGCAACTCACTAAGGTCACCGTGAGGTGGTTCTGCAATGCAGTGGAGGTCCACAATGACATCATTAATATAGTTTAATGTACTTTGCGGTTCAGAATCTGTTGCACCCATTGACATTTAATAGACACAAAGTCATCTTTATTACTCCAATCAAGTAATAAAGTAAGTTACTGTTAACTATTGGAGATTTGGCCCATTTGTTGTGGTTGTGTCCCTGGAGTTTTTTCAACAAAATGTAAATTCACAAGTTTGTTGAAACTTTTTTGGGGGGTACTAATTTGTAGCTTTTTGCACTTTTATGTGTGGAGCATCACAAATTGTAAATGATGCGGTTGTTTGTTTTGCTAATAATGAATATATGTCACTACAACAGTTTTCAGCCGTTTTTTTTTTTATGTGGAGCAACTTATTATTGTTAGTTATATTGACTAGTTGTAATTAACATGTCTGTACTTATTTTTTTGTTTTTACGAAAATAGTCCCTACAAAATTATTTACTCGCAATGGTTTGGACATGGAAAAAAAATGTTAGCCCTATTTGGGCTCAGATATTAACTTCCTGGTTCATGTAATTAATTGGTTTAACAAAAAATCCTTAATTAATTTTGTATTTTTTCGCAATTAGCTCACTTGTGGCCTGAGAGCTCGACATGACCTTTTAAAAGCTTTTACAACTGCGCCAGTTTGCGAGGCAGCCTTTACTTGGCTTTTGTACACTATGTTGCCTGCTGAGATGAGTTGGAGGCCAATCCATTCAAGTGTGCCGAACAATACCCCAGTGGAAGAAGAAGGGGGAAAAAAACCCTCCCCAGGTCGGGTCACTTGGGTGGGGGTGGGAAGGGTGGAGGTTGGTTGGTTGCTGTGGAGGCTGAGACTTGCATGGAAAACTTCTGACGTCATCCCACCGAGGAAGGTTCGAGGGTGGCGGGGGTGGGGCCTTGATTTATTTGTGTGAGACCGGGGCAGCCGCCTGAATGGTCGCTGCCAACGCAGGGTCCGCTCGAGTGTTCTTTATCGCCTGGAAATTTGTTTTACCAATGTGATTCTGTTGGGATTAACGGTTTAAAATCAAACAGCCCACATGTCCCCACGCTTTGCCGGCCAAAAGCTGGTGATGAGAATTTTTTTTGCCAAGTTGCTCAGGGGAAAGCTAAAAAAAAGTGGGTTGAACATAAAGACTTCCGCCAAGGCTTAAGCATGAATCAGTATTAACGATACATTACAGTTTGATTGCTTTTTTATTTAGCCTTGAAATCGGTCCCACCAATTTTTACAGGGAGGCTGTGGCCAAAAACTTGAAAATTGAACCGCCCACGTGTCCCACCTAAAACCCGGCGACAATAAAATATTTAAAAGTCGCTGAGTGAAAGCTAAAAGTGTTCCAATACTTACATTTTTTTAAATGGTTAACAAAAGACCTCCGTCAAAGCTTGAAAATATCTTTAAAATTGTGTCAATTCTGTTTGTGACAACCCTGGATGGTGCTCCCTGCAGCCACACCCCCCGTAAAAAGGAAAAAAATTAACTCAACTTTGTGACCTTATATAAGACAGGTGCGCTTCTTTCCAAATCATGTCCAATCAACTGATTTAGCACAGAATCTCACTGTGACGCTACGTTTTTGTCGAGGTGATTTATGTTTCCTATACTCAAGTGAGTGTCTCGGTGCCCGGAGGGGTTGGGGCGGCTGGCACACAAACATGTTTGCATTCCCTCCGCCCCCTTTGCTACATCCTGTCTCCATGACGACGCCAGCGCCTGCTCCACCTTTAAATAATGGCACCTGCGGAAGTGTCATCTTAAAACTGGGCTCAAACAAACAAGCCTGAGATCTCATTGACACATTTGCCTTTTTAGTTTGGTTAGCTAGCGGATCAAATCGCTCAGGTAATGCAGGGAGAGTCGGCCGCGTCGCTGCAGGCCAGAAACATCAGCCGTAACCCGGCCGCAACAAAAGAACAAAACGGGACAAGAGTCACCGTTTGGTTTTGATCCGCCGTCGTGATGATTTTTGTCCAGTTTCTTAACTTCTTAACTGAGAGCGTGGATGATTTGCGCTCAGCGTTGGACAAGTTGCCCCAAAATGTAATTTGTTATGCATTGCTAGTCACTCTGTTTTGTTCGAGCCAGCCTTTGGACTTAAATAAATAAATAGATAAAAACAAGTCAAACTTATGAGAGAGACTTGGAAGCTGGGGCGGAGCCAACGTTGGCTGTAAAGACAAGGAATAACAATTTTCAGAACACAAATTGTTTTTTTGATTTTTTTTTGGGTCTGCTTCCTTTCACTTACTTGTTCACTCATCTGGTTGAAGTTGAATAAAAAATACAAAATATTGACTTTTTTTTTTTTTTTTTTGCATGTCACTTTAATGGGGTGATAGAAGGAACTGCCTCCTTCTATTTTTAGTCACATTGATGAATTGTGGGCCAGCGGAGCATCTCATCAGGGACCAAACTGAGGTGAATTCAATTGTGAGGATAAGGCGTTCAGAAAACGGACGGATGGATGAAAACACGAACTGACCGTCTTCAAGATTGATTCAGTGCGCAATGAATGCAACGCCAAGACCACTTGAAATTGTCTGAAAGCTTAACCTTGGCTTGAAACCCTCACCCGAGACCCTAACTCTTCTTTGAAACGAGAATCCTAGTTTGAAACCCTAAATTGAATAAATTACGCCTGTCTGCTTCTTAACTCTCAGATACTGTGCTGTAATCTCTTAATCCAGGATTCCTGCATTAATACTGCTCTTTGTTTTCCGTGGTTCTTATGAGTCTTACATAAGCGTCCGTGTGGCCGATCAAGTGACCAGTCAGTATCTCGGCATCCATCATCCCGTCCACGGTGGTCAGCGGGATGAAAAACAAAACGTTCCGACAGCTCTCCGCTAACGAGCGTTCCCACGGCGACCGAGACGGGAGAGGATTGTCCCGTTACGTCCTATTGCAAGGCGCCCCTTTGCCCCCGCAGCGTCGCTGAAAGACCTCCGGCCGGCGGGGGGGGGGGGCCCCCCTTCAGGAAATTGGAAGTTAGTGACTGAGGGGGATTATGAAAGGCACCTTGACCCTCCTACGTAACACAAAACGGGACTGAGTCGCCATTGGTTTTGGGACTTTGTAGTTGTAGGGAAAAGAGCCAGTCGCCGTTGCTTTGTTTTGATTGTTCAAAATGAGCCGCTAAACTATTAATTCAGTGTGAATTTATATTTGACGATGACAAAGTTGTGTTAATTGCTGAAACTAGTGTTTGTTTGTTTTTTCTAACTTTCCAACGGGAGCTAGGGAGTAAGGAATGCCTGCTTCAAACAGAAATGGCCGACTTTTGGTATACCGTTTTATGATCGTCATATCCACCCAATTTTCTGTCATTTGGTGAAACTCGTGTCAGAGGCCAATTTTTAAAAACTTTCCATGGGCCTCTACGGAGTAAGAAATGGCTGCCTCAAACCAAAATGGCCGACTTCCTGTTCATTTTGTGGAATGGGCCCATGAGATTTTTTCATGCGTCCCTTTATAAAAGACGTCCGCCCAATTTTGTGTAAGTTGGTGAAACTAGAATCAGTTACGGGGAGGTTCAGGCTGGGGCCAAAGAGGTGCGCCGTCATCTGTCAGTGTCACGTGACATAATATCGGGCGTGGCGTTGAGCGGGAACACCCTGAGGGGTCAGGAGCAGGTGGAGCCTCGCCACCAGACCTCACACGACCCGTGCATTGTTTTCATGGAAGAACTCTGGAAACTTCCCTGGGCTTCCTTGGCTTGTCGGCGGGGCGAGTGTCATGTTCCTGACAGCTAACTTTTCGCCACTGTCAATCATGGATGCTACACGCCATTGATACAAATGCTAGTGCTGGTATTGCTCCCTGTGAGGAGTTAGCATTGTGCCCATGCTGAGAGACGAGCGTTCACAATCATTTCGCATTCAGCTACAGTGTTCCATTTGAAGGAAAACACATGAGCATTACTTTTTGGGCTTCATTAGCCACAAGCTAACGTTAGCCTCTGACTCAGCGAGGTCAGATTTTGTTCTGTTGAATTAGACATGAGCTTGATGAATTAATCATGGACCCGAGTGTGGAGCTGCTAACGAGACATGATGTTGACGCGTGTGGTGACAATCACGTTTGACACAAACAACTTCATGTTTTCTTTGAGGAGAGAAAAAAAATATTGAAATGCTCCATTTGAGTCTGTCCGTCCACTGGGCATTGTTAGCATTGTTCGTTTACCTTGAAAATGGCAACAGAGGTATCATGTGACCAGACTGTTGGGAGTGTCAGGTGGTTGTGACACTCGAGTACTTTCCGGCTTTTTTTTCATCACACTGCCATGAACGCATCATCGTTTTTACCAAGGATTGTCTTTGATGTTGTTTTGATAGTTTGTATTTAAGCCTGAAGCCTTAATTTGAAACCCTAACCCAGGCTAGCAGCGATAGCCTTGACTGTAAAGGCCTATCCAACATGCTAACCCTATCTAAAACCACACTTTAAATTCCTAACCCTCACATAAAAGCCTACTTTTGAAACCTTAACCGTGTCTTGAAACCCAATCTGGAATCCTCACTTCAAACCTTGGCTTAACACCCTAACCCTGGTTTGAAACTCTAAATCAAAAAGCTGAACCCGATCTTGAAGCTCTACTTTGAAACCTTAACCGTGATTTGAAACCCCAATTTCAAACCTAATCCAGGTTTTAAAGCTACTTAGAAACACTAACCCTGGTCTAAAATCCAACATTAAAAACCCTACCTCTGTCTTGAAACCCGAATTCAAAACCCCATCTCCTGTTTGAAACTCTAACATCCATAACTATCCATTTATCGTACCCCTGTGTAAGAACCTTGCTCTTTGATCTGTCACTCCTTTGGACCTCTTTGAGCATTCTTGCTGATTGTCGGAGAATGGACTTTTATTCAGCTGATAAATTGCTTATTGGAATGTTATTCTGTCAAAATCCCGGACACTGCATCGGCCTCAAATGATATCTTGTCCAGTCAAATATTCCTATTTTTACGATACATAATTTCACATCAATTTTTCACGTTTTTTTTTTTTTAAACCCACTTTGTGCAGCGCAGCCCGATGACCGCCACCCTCCCCTTCCTGCCGGTGGTCCCCTTTTGAGCGATGGAGCCAAACAGAACGAAAGGACGCGGCCCCGTCCCGCTGAGGGACTGAAAAGTCTTCAGTGTGAAAGTAGTTAGCATTAGCGCTCATATGCTAACAAGCGCTCCCAGCCATGCTGGCCAGTGAGCCCCAGAGCAGCGGACCAGCCGCCTCGGGCGCGTCCTCCCTGTCCGTCGCGCCACCTCCGCCCCCTTTGCCGCCCCCTCCCCCCCCTCCTCCATCCCTCGCGGTGGCCCAGCCCGGCAGGAAGAAGCGTCGGGTGCGCAGCTTCTTCTGGAAGCCCATCCCCGAGGAGAAAGTCCGTGAGAGACCCAACATCTGGACGCTGTCGGGGCGGCAGCAGCAGTACCAGATCGACGTGCGCTCCGTTGAGGAACTGTTCGGCCAGCAGGAGGGGGCGGGGACGGGCGGCCGGGGACCGCCGTCTGCTCTTGGAACGGCTGCCGGGGTCTCCCGATCCCGATCGTTCAAGGAGAGTAGCAAGGAAGAGGTGAGTCTTGACATCTTGATTGGCATACCTGGTGTAGCACCCAATGACTGACTTGCAGTTTGAGCGATGTCTACTTGAAAAATGGAAGCAGTAACATCGAACAATCACAGCTCTGTGATTCATAATTGACTTGATGACTGAGAAATGGGGACTAAAATAAAATAAAGCATTAATAATCCTCAAATTCAAGAATTTGTGAATCCACTAAACCCCCTCCATCGCGAGTTCACAGTTCCGCTCTTTCTCTCACTTATTATTACTTTGTCCAATAATAATTTAGTTTTGGGTTTAGGATGTAATTCCACTTTCGGCCGCTAGATGAGGGCACACTGTTCTTTATTAACACGGTAAACGTGAAAGTAGAGTGAAGCTCAAGGTGAGCCTCATTTTTGCTGAAAAGATGAGAAAGACATTATTGAATTTCTCATTCCTCGCCCATCCTGCGTTTTACGCCTACATCCTTGGACATGATGTATATCGTCAGATGATAAGTTTGTATACTTGGAGAAAAAAAAACAGGATTTCCCTGCTGTAGATACATAGAGGGTTGGTAGCACTAACACAACAATATTTTGGTCTTATCCGTTGACCTTGCTCACGCTCAATCTATTAAATGTTTTTAAATGTGTATTATTTCAAAGTGTGTTTAGAGACCTTCAACAATGCGCTGCGGTTCTTGTAATGATTCACGCATGGATCACCCCATTTTCTGCATGTGTGCGCAAGAGAAGCGGGGACGGTTCCAAAAGTGTCGACAAGCACCATGCTACCGCTATTTGCACTACGACTTAATTTGCCTCAAGGGGCTGGTTAGGTAACGGTGCCAAGTTACTTGGAGTTTTTTTCCTTTCGTAAAGCAGATGCGTTGCATCATGACTCGCACTGTGAAAATACGTACTGTAACCCGACCTGTAATTTGATCCTGCAGGTAAAAGGCTGGTGGTCAAAGATTGTAGGTTAGTTGTTAGTCATTATTTAGAAAATGTACAACCCGTGCTGTTCGCAGGTATATGTTAAAAAATTACCGACCGCCTCAACCAGGGGCGCCCAACCGTTTTTGACCCAAATAAAAAATTTTAAGCAGCCAATTTATCGGGATCAACCAAATCACACGCTCATATATTCAAATGCGCACACATGCACGCCGAACACACACGCTTCCTGTTTGGTCTTTGACATGTCGCCCTCTTATGTCTGCTTGCAGATCAGCATCCTGGACTCCAAGAGGGGAATGAACGTTGGCATTTTCCTCAAGCAGTTCAAAAAGTAAATCCAGGCTCCTGTTGTTTTTCGAGTTTGAACAAGCATAAAACTGTTTTAAGCCCTCAAACTTTTTTTTTTTTCCTTAGGCGGATTAGGGTCTGAATATGTGTTTGTTAATGAGTTTTGTCACATTTCTGTTGTTTCGTCCTTGATTAGATTAGAAAATCAGATTACGTAAGAGCAAAATGTCTCGCATAACATTGAGAAGCGACAGCAGCTCGGTCGAATGGAATGTTAATCCAGCGTGGATGCACGCATCATTGGCAGAGAAATTTGGAGCGCGTAATTTCTAGTGAGACATGTATCACTGTTTGCGTCACTCAAGATCAATTAAAACAAAAAAAAAAAAACGGTTCTTATAACTGTATTTTTTTCTCTTTTTTTGTAAAGATTAGAACATTTTCTTTGGTTGAAAATCTACATTTCTTCCATATTTTTTCCCTTGAAAAGACATCATTCGTATCAAGACGGCTGTTTTTTTCAGCGACTTTTTTCTTTTGAAAAAAAATTACACTTTTTTTTGGGGGGTCCTGCTCAGCTGTGTACGCTTTCATGCCGAAGCAGCTTTTCTTTGCATCTGGAGAGTTTCATTTTATACCAATTGTGTTTATTTCTAGGGATGCTGGATACCACTTTTTTCCAGACCGATACCATTACCAATATTCATTCCGACTGATGAGTCCCGATATCTCCGGACTTTTGATATATACAATTTAATTTAACTCAATGACATAAACATGTGAACAAAGACCTTTCTTTCTGATGTACATAATTCACCAATGTCTCAAACTGCAATATAGCGCTAACTACTGCACAGGAGTGCTTACTTGTCAGATGTTTTTTTTTTCCCTTAAGTATTGATGGCTGGTATCGGCAGCAGCCACGAGTGCCCGAGTGGCCTTGGTACTCACCCATCGCGGGTTATTTGTATTCTGATGGATATTCATTGAAAATTGTAGTTGGACGGAACAAGGTTTGATAGCAGCGACACCAAGATAAAAAATAAAAACACAAGAGAAGTTGAAATCCTAGTTGGACCTCCTAGCCAGAAGCAAAAAAACCCCAAACAAATCATATGACTACGACAGTAGTGCATTGCAATCAGGTTTTATATTATTTATATTTGTCCATAATATACAAATATTAGAATATTTTCTTAGGGTTTTTTTTTCATAAGCTTACAGCATTTTTATTTTTTTTTGGTCAAAAGAATTAGGACTTTGTTGTCAAGATAATATGCATCTTAATGAACCAAAGTGAATCCCTCAACGATGTCTGCAGAGCTTCCTGTGTGTTGTTAAACGTTCTTTACAACCTCTGTAAACAAAAAGCCTTTTGTGAACTTATTCCAAATGGCACACCTGTGCACCACCTTCCTCCCTTTAAGGTCCAACCGTTGCATTGTGGAGGACATAAGGCGAGGACACGGCGGGATGTACGGAGCCCAGCCCCTCAAAGACCTGCTCAAACTGCTGCCCGACACGGACGAGGTCCTTGCCGGAGCATGTCGTCGCGTCAGGCTGACGACAACAAAACAAACAAAAAAAACGTCCCCTTTCCCCTTCCGCAGATGAAGAAGCTGCAGGCGTTCCGAGGCAACCCGGACAAGCTGACGCTGGTGGACTCTTTTATGTTCCTGCTCATCCAGGTGCCGAGGTGAGTCGTTTTTTGTTTTGTTTGTTTGTTCAAGGTTTACTCTCAGAAGTCATAAAAGTTCTTATTCTGTCCCACCAATAAACTTGAGTTGGATCACATTCAGATTTCATCAGTGTATCACAGTGTATCGCTATCACAATGAATCGATATTGATTGATCGCAGTGTATCAACAAAGCAAGATATTATCACAACATTTCAGCCGTCGAACTCGATCAATATCAATCGTTACCGCAGTGTATTATGAGAACTGTGATATTATTGTCGGGAGGTATCACGATACTGTTTCCCGAGATATTCTCCAAACGGCAACCCGTGATTGTGATATCGGCATGACGACGGCATTTGAACCAAATGAAGTGTCATGAGACCATTTTTTGTTTCGTGTCAGGTTGGTGGTGCGCATCGAGGCCATGGTGCTCGGTGAAGAGTTTGCTCCTTCCTGCGTGCTCATGAGTCACGACATTGATGTGGTACGAGTTGCCATTCGAGGTAACCATGGTGCACACGCCAGTGCCTGCGTGTGTGTTTGTGTGTGTGTGTGTGCGCGCGTGTGTGTGCATGCGTGTGTGTGTGTGTATGTTGTGTCTGCTTTCAAGTACGCTTCAACCTGATATTTGATGACACTGCTGTATTTTGATCAGTGCACCATTTCTGCATTTTTCATGAACGAATGAATGATGAGATGTAGCAGCAGAATACTTGATAAAAACAATACTTGGAGATGAAACATTGCGAAAACGAAATATAATTTAACTTTGTGAGAGCTCACCGGGTGCGTGGGAAGCGAGAATTCTACCACTGAACAACTAATGCTCGATAGACATTTCATCTATCATTTTTCCAGTAGTCCCAAGATATCAACCAAGGCAAACATGAGCAGGAAGAATACACTGGCATAAACTCTCTGTTGAATTGATGATACATAACAATCAGACACCATGAGACTCTGGTGTGTCCATCTTGGAAACCAAGAGTTGCATTGGCCGGGAATTGAACCCGGGCCTCTCGCATGGCAAGCGAGAATTCTACCACTGAACAACCAATGCTTGATTCACACTCTCTAAGTAACTCTATCAGTTGTCTGAGGACATCAACCAACGACAACGTACAATGATAGACATGGGGTGAACTGAACACTGAGACAAAACGCTGATTCCAGATGACCCCATCTTGTTAGCAAAGAATTGCATTGGGCGGGAATCGAACGCCGGCCTCTCCCATGGCAAGCGAGAATTCTACCACTGAGCAACCAATGCTCCATAGTCATTACATCAATCATTTTTCCAGTAGTCCCAAGATATCAACCAAGGCAAGAAACGTGAACAGGAAGAATACTCTGGGCATAAACTATCTGTTGAATTGATGATACATAACAATCAGACAACATAAGACTCTGGTGTGTCCATCTTGGAAACCAAGAGTTGCATTGGCCGGGAATTGAACCCGGGCCTCTCACATGGCAAGCGAGAATTCTTCCACTGAACAACCAATGCTTGATTGATGTTTCATAGATAACTATTTCAGTTGTCCTAGGACATTGACCAGGGTAGAAAAAAACCTGCAATGATAGACTTGGGGTGAACTCAACACTGAGACAAAACCAAACGAAACGCTGATTCCAGATGAGCCCATTTTGTTTACAAAGAGCTGCATTGGCCGGGAATCGAACCCAGGCCTCTCGCATGGCAGACGAGAATTCTACCACTGAACAACCAATGCTTGATTGATGTTTCATAGATAACTATTTCAGTTGACCGAGGACATCAACCAACGTAGAAATTTGTGCAATGATGGACTTGGGGTGAACTTAACACTGAGACAAAAACGAATGAAAACCCTGATTCCAGATGAGCCCATTTTGTTTACAACGAGCTGCATTGGCCGGGAATCGAACCCGGGCCTCTCACATGGCAAACGAGAATTCTACCACTGAACAACCAATGCTTGATTGACAGTCTCTAAATAACTCTTTCAGTTGTCCGAGGACAACCAACCAACTTCAATGATTAAATTGGGGTGAACTCAACACTGAGACAAAACCGAATGAAACGCTGATTCCAGATGAGCCCATTTTGTTTACAAAGAGCTGCATTGGCCGGGAATCGAACCCGGGCCTCTCGCATGGCAGACGAGAATTCTACCACTGAACAACCAATGCTTGATTGATTTTTCATAGATAACTATTTCAGTTTACCGAGGACATTGACCAAGGTAGAAAAAAACCTGCAATGATGGACTTGGGGCGAACTCAACATTGAGAAAGAAGCAAAATTCACCATCGCTGCAGATGAGTCCATCTTGTGAAGCCATAATTGCATTGGTCAGGAATCGAAACGGAGCCTCTCACATGGCAAGCAAGAATTCTACCACTGAACAACCAATGCTCAATAGACACTGCATCGATCATTTTTTCAGTAGTCCCAAGATATCAACCAAGGCAAGAAACGAGCAGGAAGAATACACTGGGCATAAGCTATCTGTTGAATTGATGATACATAACAATCAGACAACATAAGACTTTGGTGTGTCCATCATGGAAACAAAGAGCTTCATTGGCCGGGAATCGTACCCGGGCCTCTCGCATGGAGAGCAAGAAATCTACCACTGAACAACCAATGCCCGATGTACAGCCTCTAAAAACCTCTTTCAGTTGTCCAAGGACATCAACCAACGTAGAAATTTGTGCAATGATGGACTTGGGGTGAACTTAACACTGAGACAAATCCGAACGAAACCCTGATTCCAGATGAGCCCATTTTGTTTACAAAGAGCTGCATTGGCCGGGAATCGAACCCAGGCCTCTCACATGGCAAGCAAGAATTCTACCACTGAACAACCAATGCTTGATTGTCAGCTTCAAAATAAAGTGAAACTCCTCTAGAACTAAACCTACATGGGCGACAATACCCCCTAATGTGAAAAATCTTCATGCATTAACACCATTCCCATTCTCCTGCAGTTTTCAACCTCTATGTACACTTAGTGTATATTGAGCGTGTGTCCTGAAATCCTGATTTGATTCCACAGAGTTAATGGGCTGCGAGGAACTTCACGCCATTTTGCATCTGGTGCTGCAGGCAGGAAATATTTTGAATGCGGTACGTGAAAGCCACGCAACGCGGTGTGATGCGCTAAAAACGATTCAATGTTGTCCTGTTGGTTTACGTTTGCTCAGGGTGGCTACGCGGGCAACGCAGTGGGCTTCAAATTGTCGTCACTGCTCTCATTGGCCGACACCAAAGCCAACAAGCCGGGGATGAACCTGCTGCACTTTGTCGCAATGGTAGCCAAAAATGTTTTTAGCCGTTTGTGCTAAACAGATGCTGATTTGTTTGTAGGATTTTAAATTACGGTCATTTCCGTTTTTACTTCATGTGTGGTGTTTTGTGCTTCCTAATCTTTTCATTTTTATTCATCACTTTGACTGTTTTACGAACTGCTTTTTACAGCCGGACTTAGAAATATTGATGTTTTTAATGAATTCTTACCTTCTGTAATAATTTATGCCTTTTTACTTTCAGATTTTTTTAATTAATATTTTAGAGATCAACGACGTAATCTGCTTTTTTACATTTAAATCCGTTTCAAAATTATATTTGACAAATGCCGTCTGCAGTATCAGGCTGGAGCACCAGCCATCATGCCCCATGCGCAAAACGTCGCTTTAACAAACATGCTTCTTCTCTTAGGAGGCCCAGAAAAAAGACGAGGTGCTCTTAAAATTTCCGGAAAAACTGATCCACATCCAGAGTGCAGCAAGGTAATGTTAAAAAAAGAAGAATGTCTTGAGTAAAAATGTAAAAATGTACATGGAAGTAAACTTAATTCTATCAAAACTTAAAATTACATGCAATAAAAATGTTTAACATTATATTTGAAAAGTTTGTGCAAGTCGAACAGGTCAATTTAAAACGGAAAAGTTATGACTGCTTTAAGTGTAAAATTCATTATGTTTAAATGGTAAACATGTAAAACATATCACTGGTACATGAAAAATGTAAAACATTTTGTGGTGAAAGTGCAACAGAATTACCGGTAAGTAAATACATAAAAATCATTCAATTAAAACATAATACTGTACATAATTAAAAACGTCAGTCATTATTGACATATCCATTACGTGTCGTACAATATGCGATATGTGTATGTAATGTCGAGTGGACGGTAAAACCGTGCGTTTAATGATTTTTTTGCCCTATCTCCTCGCATAGGATCTCCGTTGAGAACATGGAGCTGGAGTTCTCATCCTTGTACGTCCGCATCCGAACCCTCGACGAGAAGGTGCAGGGAGACCCCGAGTTACTGCAGCAGCTGGAGCCTTTCCTGCAGGTCTCTCAGTCGATTAATCAATCGCCAAGAAATGTGGTACCATGCGGAAATGAAGAGGAAGAATCCGTCATTGGATTCGTGCCACCTGATTGATGTTCCAAATGTTTTCAGAGTTCCGGGAAGACGCTTACAGATCTGAAGCGTCGTCACCTGGAGCTTCGCAAAGAAGGCAACGCGCTGGTGGACTTCTTCTGTGAGGACAAGGACGCTTTCAAGCTGGATGAAGGATTCCGCATCTTCAATGACTTCTGCGTCAAATTCAAGAAAGCTGTCAAGGTCCGGCTTTGAACATCCACGATTCGTTTCAGAAACTCATTTTCCATTTTTGGGGCTGGGGGTTTTCCCCGCAGGACAACGCTGAGCGTGAGCTGAAGGAGGTGGCGAGGCAGCGTCGCCTGAGGGAGCTGGAGGAAAAACGATTGGCGTGGTCGGTCGAAGATGGCGGCGGCGGTGCCGCGTTCGCTCGCAGCAGCAGCGAGAACGACGTAGAGACCCTTACCAAGGAAAGTCTCCTGGACTTCTTTCAGGGGAGGTCCAAGAGCCCTCACAGCCCGTCGGGACGCTCATCCAGTGCCCGCCGCCACCGCTACACCCTGACATCCATCGCAGACCGGGAACTCCACAGCTACCTGGAGCTGTTCGGGGACAAGTTCAACAGCCTGCCACGGTCAGGCCGCGCCCTCCAGCGCAAAACCGCCCCTTGGATGGACAACCGAGACCTGACATCTCCTCACGCTGACACCGAGCCCATCAGCCCTCTTGCTCGGTTTTCCTCGGCGGGGCTGAAAGCCGATGAGGACCGATACAACAACAACAACAGTGTCTGCACAACTGCGCCTCAATCATTTGACGGCCATATGAATGTAAACGTAGAGAAACATACTTTGGTTCCTGGTCTGCAAGTGTTTCACCTCCAGAGTCCAAAATTTGTCAACCAGGGCGACGTCCAGGTGACGGATCTGGAACAAGACAGGCAACCCCCTTCCGGGACTCTGGATACGGTTCCAGGAGTAGCCATCAATTCTTTGATGCAAGAGGACGAGACTAGTTCAATTTCCTCGACAACCTGTGACACCCCGCTGCCCTCAGACACGCCGTTGTCCAATAGGAAGCCTGCATTTTACATCCCAGACTCTACCGAAGCGGACTGCTCAGTCACCCTGGACGTTTCCGAAGCAGACAGCTCATCCTTTTCGAATGAGGGACCTCACACTGGAACGCTTGACAAGGACAGGGAGAGCCCTATAGAGCTCCCGCCAGGAGAGTCGCCAGTACCCAGAATGATGGATGCCGCCTCTTCGACACCGCCAGAGTGGGGAACGGAAAGCTTCAACACCGCCATAGTGAAAGAGAATAAGAGAAGCAGCAGGAAACCAGTACGCACCAAAAGCAAGGCGGGGTGCGAAAGCGGCAGCGTGGACAGTGATGATCCCAACGGGGGCACCGATAGTGGCAGCGGTGAAGTCGCTCCCAGTGGCAGCATTGGTGAAGTGCGGAAACTAACCTGCAGCGAGAGCCAGAGCATTCGGAAAGTGGTGCCTATTAGCCGGCTTAATAGGACAGGTAGCAAAAAGAAAGCAGAGACAATCCTAGATCGGCCCCTCCGCGAACAAAGCACCCCACCAAAAGGACAACGCGAGACAAACCCCAGACCTCAGCGACACTCCAGTCTACCTCCCGACGACTCCAAAGCCCAGAGAGGAGGTGGCGGCCTCCCAGCTAGCGCCTCAAGATGCCCATTTGATTCCAGTAACTTGAAGAAGACTTTTTCTGTCAATAAACCGAGCGCCAAACCCTTGAGGAACCTCCCCAAACTGCCGCCCGAGGAGAAAATGTGCCGCTCGACCATGAGGGCCCTGGCACAGACGCAAGTCTCGAGCAGCTCGCTGTCGGAAAGCGGCAGCTCGCAGGCGCCGGGCACCAAGAGCTCCCCCGATGTCCCGAGCTTCGCCCGTAACACGGTGGCGTCGTCTTCCCGGACCAAGAAGGAATCGCTTGCCCTGTCTGGCCTGTCCACACCGTCTCACGTCCCCGCCAGCCTCAGTCGACATGCGTCCGTCAAGCAGACTAGATTAGCGTCTTCGGTTCCTGGTGGAGAGGAGCGAACGACCGTGCGGCGGGTGCAGAGCGTCAAAGCGAGCAGTCGCAGCACCTACCGGAGCCGGACGCCGCCTGCCCAGCCTCGGGACGAGGGGACGCCTAGCGTGAGTGGCAAGCCCAGCTGGAAGTGAACCGCAATCAACCGATGATGTTCTTTCTCGAGAATGGGACACTGACTACATTGACATTTTCAAAATCCCGTTGGTACAATGCGAGTATGAAACCTGAGACCACGCTCCTCTTCATAATGGAGTTAGCCCATTCTAGTTCTCAATTTTTCCATTCATTGGGCTACAATAGTGACGATTTTTATCAGAAAAAATTATTCTGATGAGTTCCTGTGGCAGAGTATTGTTGTACATGGATGTCTTTATTTTTATTTATTTATTTTTTTTATGTTTAGCAGAACAAAGCTAACACGCCGCATGACGTGGCCATTACGTGAACAACTGCTTTCACGTTACAGTGTAGCTCAGCTAGAATACGTAGACAAAACCGTTAACCGTTACGAAATGTGCGCTACGAGTTGTGCCTGTTGGTAGTGTTTCGAGAACGCCTCCGTACCATGGGGTAGCATGGCATGCTATGACGCTAATGCTAACCAAGCATTTAAGACTCCATGATGTGATGGGTTTTTTTTCGTTATTCTTGTTATTATTTTGTATTATTTGCGCGAGATGAGCGATTTGACTGTGAATGTAGCACCTGCTCATTTAATAGTAACAACTGTTACTGTGTGTAGCTTTAACTCAGCTGGTCAAAACATTAGGTACACCAATTTCTGAAAGGCGCAGCTAATTAAGTGGCCAATGTCGATGATGTTGATATTATTCCAAGTAAATGTGCATGCGTCCATATTGAACGCTATGTTATAAAGTTTAGATTTTGGATAAATGAATGTTGGGGCCTGATCTGAGTTGGGGGGTTTTTCCCAGAGGGAAAAAAAATGTTGTACTGTTACGAGAATGAAGTTGTAAATTTAGAGAGTGAATGTCAATCACTAGTCTGACCAAATTTATTCTTGTCTTTTACCAAAGATATCATTTTAATTCTGTAATGCAAATAATCACACTTTTATTCAAAATAGAATATTCTTTTTTTTCCAAAATTAAGACTAAATACCCTATGTTCAGAAATGACTACTAATCTTATAAAATGACCAGTTTTTGGAACAAATTGTTTCTTGTGTTATTCATTGTAAATCTGCTGTAAAAAAAAAAAAAAATCTAAATTTGCCGACCTTATTCTTCAAACTTTTTCAATTCGAATTACAACATTGATCAAAAAAGCTTTTTTATGCTTTTTTTCTCTTGTGAAATTTAGATTTTTTTGTTGTTAATTGTTGTACCTTTATCATCCTAATTTATTCTTGATAATGACATTATTCTCATTGAAAAGAAAGAAATATAACGTAATTGCGCGACTACATTCTTGTAAAATTCAACATTTAAATGACCACTTTTGGAAAAAAAATGGACCAACATTTTTTCCTGGTAAAATGAAGTCAATTTATTCTTGAACGTGACAATGTTGTTCTCATAAAATGACACATTTTTTTCTGGGAATATTACAATTTAAACCTTATTTCAACAATTCTCATAAAAGTCAGGCTTTCTGGTAATATTGTGGCCCTATCAACATCATATTTCTTTTACATCTTCATTCTTATAATATCGCAAATTTTGTTCTTGTGGAATTTTGACTTGATACACCTTTTTTAAACCAAGCATTGTACTGTTTTTATTGTTAAATTTTTAACTATTGTAAATTATGACTTTCTCATTTAATTTGACTTTACTGTCACAAAATCCCACATTTTCCTCCAAAGAAATTCTAAAAATTGACACAAATTTACAAATTCAATTTTTTTTGTATTTTGACCTCATTCCTGTAAAATTACATCTTTTTTTTACTCAGAATGTTACAACTTTAGCCTGATAATATTTTGACTACTCATGTAAAAGCATGACCTTTTTCTGCCAACATGACAACTTTATTCTCGTTTAGCGCTGCCTTATATTTTTGACTGTAATGTTTGAACTTTTCTCATCAAATACTGCCTCTTTTCATGTTTTTAATGCTTCTCGGTTTGGTCCTAACACTGTTTGGTCTTGTTGCCTTTTCCACTGTTATCATTTTGTCAAGCTTGTCTCATTATCGACGTAGGCCTTGTGAAGTGCATTGTGCCATTGTCTCCATGGCAACCACACACACACACACACACACACACACACACACACCACACACATACAAACAAACAAATAGAACAACCTGTTGCCTTAAAGCCTTGTGTAGCTCCATACTTGCATATCAAAATTGATCCATCCATCCAGCTGCTCTCTGTACATACTATAAAGACATCTTATTTTTCTGCCCATTAAAGCTTTATACACAGCACTTGAAGACTCTTATGTGCGTGTGTGTGTATGTGCGTGCGTGTGTATGTGCGTGAGTATGCAAATATTTGACTGTCATGCAAATCAAGTCGGTGGCACACAAAAGAGACAATGTCACGTTTTCATGACAGCTGGTTTGGTGGTGGTCACTATATTAGGGACAACCGCCGGCACTATCTTCATGATATCCAAGATAAATGTTTTAACCCCGTGGTAATACTTGGACTATTTTTACACACCTAATATTAACTCTTGGAATATTATGACTGTCCTCAGTAAATAACAGTAGCACTTAAAATAGTTATTCTTGTATAAATTAACACTTTGTATCCCTGCAGAATGTTGATAACATCAAAACATTTGGGCTTTATTCTTGTCAGATTATGATTTCCTTCCTCTGTAATATTAATTGAAACTTTTATCCCCTCCAAATTAGCAACATTTTACAAAATATTTCAGTTTAATTAAAAAAAAAAATACTCCCATTCTACACAACAGTTTTATTGACGTATTATCAACAAAAATTCCCCTTACTGCTGCAAAAAAATGTTTTCAACACACTTGAATGGCATTGTGTGTGCCTTGGTTTTTGCTCTATTTGCTATGCGGGCTTTGGCCAGCTAGAGGCGGTGTGGTGCACGCATGCCGATAACACACCAAACAAGTACAGGTACGGTACAGTACATTTCATTTCAACGACCAGAAGAAGAAAATTGAACTTGAACTACATAAATTTGACTAAGCACTAAGGATGAGTATTGTTATATTTTCTGTTTACATGTTTTCCGAAACTAATTGTGTGTGAATACATATACGATAACTAAATGTATTTCTATGTGACTTCCGAGTGCGCACCTGGAGGGGGGGAAAGAGAACCAGCCCCGGGTTTCGCTCGGATAGCCCGCCCGGGGCGCTCGCATTGTCATGAAGCTCTGGGTAAGACCGATAGCACTGAATAAAATACATAGAAGTTGAGACATCTCAAAAAATCATGAATCCAAATCAACTTAAGTGGAATTCATAACCACGCCTCAATGAACACTGTATCAGTCTCTCTGTCGTATACTGCCCCCAGGTGGGGAAGGTGAGAACCCAGAAGGCGCAGTATTACATTTCAAATGTGACACAAAAAAACCCATTACTGGATGTTTTTTTTTTTTTAAATAAATGTAAAGTACAATATTATGTAGTGTCGTTTTGTTTGTTGTTTTCCACATTAAAATACACTTCCAAATGTTCATTTATTTATTTGTGTGTGGTGGGGGCGAGGGGGGCGTATGAGGGGACAGTTTCAGGCATTTCATTTCTGGGAATATTTCAAGGCACCGGTGTTGGGGACAAATGAGTCAGACTTTATTTCTGATTGCATCCCAGTTTGCACCCCTGCCGACACCTTTCACGGGGCACAACAACAACTTTTAAACACTTCATTTCTCTACTAGCCAGTTGACACGTCTCATTTTTGTTCCAACGTCACTGCATGCTGTCAAATGTGCTTCTTTGCCACAAGAGGGCTACAGAGAGTTTTGCATCCTCATCGTCTCATAAACTGTTCCACGGTAGGCGTGTATACAGTATTAGATTAACTTTATGTACAATGTAGTTGTCTGTAGAGTGATATGTGCAATGTTTCATTGTTTCAAGGAGTTGGTGGCTCCTGTTTTCGCTCAGGAGGGTGCCACCTCTGGGTCTCTCTCATCCTGCTCCACTACAATGTGAGTAGGCCTCATATTTTATTTTATTTTCATTTAGCTCTTTTAGTTATGAACTGAAAACATTTTTTATCAACAAATGCAATACATTAAGAGCGCACATTTTACTCGTATTTGGGTATTTTGTCCATATTTAAAATAACATCTGCTTAGCAAGTGCGTGGTCCTATGTGGTGGTACTTGAGTAGAATTACCAAGTACCACAGTATGTTGATGAGCATGTTTCAATGAGATGTCAAAGAGGAGGTGACTTGTTGGCGTGTCCACCTGTCTGCGTGCCCGCGCGCGCGCATATGTTTGTGTTTTAGCGGTCATTTGCGAGGGATTACGCTCGTCTCAATCCTTCTTTATCCCGCAGCTCCGTGTCACACCTCAAGACTACTCACTCACTCACTCACATGCCATGCTGACTTTCCCTGACATACCACCTCCAATGCATTACTACTTTGGCTACTACCGCATGCCGTACGCTTTCTGCATTAACCTGCAATGTTTTGGAAATGACACCGAAGTGACGCAATGGGTGAGCTGTGCTGACGTCACAACGCAAGCAGTGAAACGGGGTCGTTGTATTGAATGTTTTTTAGTTTGTGTCTTAATGCCTATTTGTTAATTGTGGTGCAGAGTTTTGGTTGAGTTCTTTGGTTGCTTCTATTTTGAATGCAGATGACATGAACGTGAGGTCCCAAGTGTGATTGGCTGTGGATTTTTAAGAGGCACAAAATGGAAAAAGACATGAGGTAAGACAAGTTCTTATAGTATGGCTATGCCAAGGTCTTTTAAATTGGCGTTTTGAGAGTTTTCACACACTTAAAAAAAAATAGAGCAGCACCTGAAGACAATTTCATTTAGCAACATGAAGTTTGTTGGGCATGTTTATCATGAGTAGAGCCACCAAAAAGTTTGAAGAAGCCATACCTGAATTTACACTGTAAGTCTGCCGTTTTGCTTTTAAGTTTACGTTTGGGCTCACGAAACCACTCCAGAATTTTCCAAAGAATTCAACCAGCAAAGACAGTGTCACTCAGCAACAGTAGCCCCACAAAAAAGTCTCAAGAATCCTTGCCTGAAAACAGGCAAGAAGTCTACCACTTTGGTTTGGGGCAGAAGCACCCTCCAATTTTTATGAATGAATGAATGAATACTTTATTGTCATTGCACACTTGTTACAACGAGATTTTGCAGGAGCTTTAAAAACCCAAAGACTTTTACCTAGCAAAATTAAATTTAGTAGGAAGGTCGATCATCAGGAGACCCACACAAAGCTATGCTTGATATCAGAAACACGAAAATTTGCTATCGCGGTTTGAAATGTCCATGTTGGCTCAGCAGTGCCCTCCAGAATTGTTTTAAAATTCCTCCCTCAAGACATTTTCATTTAGGAACATGAACAGTGTTAGCCATGTGTATGTTTTGTGGCCCTACAAAACTCCAGACGCCATGCCTGAAAAGACATGTGAAGTCTGCTATTTTGGTTTGAAGTTTTTTTCTGTTTTTTTTTTTTCTCCAGGAATTCTTCATTGACAAACTACCCCTGCGGATTTTTTTCCGGTTGCTACCAAATTTGAAACATGCAAACAAAATGAAAACAATTCTTGCGGCGGTCCCGTGGTTGTGTGCCTTGCATGCTAAACAGTTCCTCTTTAAAATTGCAGGCCCCCCTGACAGCCCCATTCCAACCACCTCGATGCCCACCGACAATAAAAGCTCTCATTCCATTGTACCAAATCATTAATGGAAGAGAAATGCAAATAACTTTTCCCGCTCTTCTCACTTTTTTTTTTTTTTTTTTTAATGAAAAGAGTCTTTTATGGGATGCTGCATTGATGTAGTGTTGCCATGGTGAAACCTTTGTTACCCCCAAAGCACACTACCCAGCTAACATGTTCTGTGGAAAAAATGATTTGTTAGGGTTAGGGTTAAATCTATTTGGAAATATCATAAATGATGTTAATAATAATAAAATAATGACGAAAGAATTTATTTGTGTCTGTGCATCGAAAATATTTTAGTAGATGAATATGGGAATATTTCTTTACGTGCTTTGCACAAGGTGCTATTGGACTGCAATGGTGTACCTAATGAAGTGACCCGATGAGTATTTGTTTCACTGTAATTTTTTTTGGGGGGAGGGGTCAATAAATATATAAAAACATCTATATATCTATATCTATATAGATATGATGACAATGTGTGTGTGTGTGTGTGTGGAGGTGGGGGTTCAATTCCGGCTCCGGCCTTTTTGTGTGGAGTTTGCATGTTCTCCCTGTGCCTACGTGGGTTTTCTCCGAGTACTATGGTTTCCCAAAAACACGCGTGGCAAACAACATTAGCAATAAATTAGCGTGAGCTGCGCCGCTTACAAGAAAACAACATGTCTGCTCAATCGGCTGTTGGCTGTTTGCCGCAACAAAACAACACAGAACACGAAGACTCGGCCGCAGACGGCTTGTCGCCTTATCTGGCGTGGCCAGAAACACGAGCTTGACACGCATGTTTCACCACCTCGCGTGACACATTCGACACCCAGGAAGTGGCCCCGGCCCGTCGCTGTAATCTCACGTCATCCTGCACCCGGTGCGGGCCCACGATTAGATTGGAATTGAGATGCATTGCCCATTTGGGCACATTGAAGAAGCGCGTCGCTAACCCTAACAGGGAGCAACTCCCGAGGCAAGGGAGCAGCAAATTAATTGAAGAGTCGATTTTGTGTAAGCAATTCATATTGAGTCGATGGATTGAAACTTTAAAATGTTTCATCCACCGATTCAGTTTCATTCGTCTCAGGGGGCTGCCATTGTGGCCAATACTGCGCTCTGCTGTTGACTGAAATTGACATCAAAATGCCTTCGGGCTCACATTGCCCAACCCAGAAAATAGGTGCACTGTGATTCCTCGTTATGTCAGCCTTTAGACACCGTGATGTCATTTTCAGTCGACAGCAGAGGGCGGTATTGACCAACATGGCCGTCCCTGAGATGGATAAAACCAGATGGATTATGGTACATATTGCCTAAAAAAAGAGAGGCAGTTAAATGTGACGCATGGAAAATGTGGGTGCACCACAGAAAAAAAAGTCGAGATATGAATTCAAAACAAATACAACATCATTTATATACATGTTTTCATACATACACAAAGCATCCTTTTAAAAATGAAAATGAAAGTAAATGTTCAATTAAAATCATTTTTCCAAAGATGGTCAGAATTAAAAGCAAATCAAAGCAAAAACATGAATACATCAATGCACTGACATTTAAAAATAACAATTCCAAACAAATAAAAACATTCCTCAATAAATACGCTCTCTTTGTCAAATGAATAAAACCTGCCCCCCCCCCCACCCCCACACCCCCCGCCCCCTTTGTGGGGTGAGTCAGCATCCGAGGCTCCCCCGTCGGGAGCGCCCATAATGCCATCTGCTTGGTCCTCATTCGTCATCCCTCCAGGCCCCCCTCCCTCCTGCCTCCCTCCATCCATCCGTGCTGCACAGGCTCAAAGGCAGGGAGACGACGTTTACTTGAGAACAAGAGGGATGTGACGGGGGGGGGGGGGGGGAGGAAGAGGCTATTCCCAAGTATTTACAAGTGAGTCACATGATGACGATGATGACAATGATGACACCTTCTGTTTTGATGCCTGCTACATCCCGGTTGCCACTACTTTGTTGCGGACGTATCCATTTTGTTATTTGCCAGCCTGAAAGCGGGACTGGCCGCGCGACGGGATTACATAAGAGCAGTGTGTGTGTGTGTGTGTGTGTGTGTGTGTGTGTGTGTGTGCTGAGGCGGCTGTGCAGTTGTGTTTGCATTTCGCAAGCCCGGCCAACGGAACGTGGCTTTTTCATCCTTGTTTTTAAGGAGGTAGCTCATCTGCCAAAATGTACGGTTGTTTCCGGAAGAGTTTGGAAGAGTCGGCTTTCGGGTACCAGATGTGTAAAAGTGGTCATGCTTTAAAAGTAGTAAATACATATTCAGTAGTCCCGGGAGATTCTGTTGCAGAATCTCGACCGTAAATTTGAATATGTCTTTGCATATCCACAAAAGCTCTCCAGGACATGAACCAATTTATCAGTAGCTGTGGTTTCTATTTTCTCAGTCTGCCTACTTCCACTCTTGTTTTTGTTTCACCAGCCGAGCTGTGTCAAATGTCATTTTTTGTGTATGCTACGGACCGCTGAAAAATTTATGGTGGGCCACAGTGGCCCTAGAGCCATAGTTTGGACACCGCATCATATATAAAATACCATCCCGAAATATGCATGTGAAGGGCAGGTGCTAGTTTTGTCCACATTGGGGTTGCCATCCTCCATGTTCTTCACTGTAGTATCTGTGACATTGTATTTCTGTGGCTTTAAAAGTCCGTGCCTGCTCTGGTGAGTGACGTGGGAGCCAGTGAAAGACAGTGCAGAGTTGGCCGTGTTAGCTCAAGATAGCTAGCGCTTGTCACTAACCTTTAGCCCGTCCGCGTGTCGAGTTACTCGCCGTAAACCATGGCCAACAACTTGCCGGAAGTGAGCGTGATTATTATGCGTTTGTTTTCCTACCGTTAATTCAATAAAGCAATTGAAAGTGTGCCCATCCTTGACTACCTGAAGAGGGATTAACAATTAGTTCTCGCCAGGGTTATAATCATTTGGTATTTTCCCCAAAGAGTTTTTAATTGCATTTTGTTGTTGAAATGTAGTTACTTTATGTTTTTTGCAGTATTTTTCATTGCTTTTCTTGGCCATTGTCCTCATGGCGTTAGAATCTGAGAATTGGCAGTGAACACATCGCATGATCTCATTGTAGGGCTAATTCAAAGCAGACCACATGAACACTTAGTGGTCAAAGTACATTGAGGAAAACAAATGCAAGATAATAAAGGATAACGAAAACATACAGTGCAGTTAAGCCCCCCCGCGGCTTTTCTTTTCCACCCTGTTGTGGCCCTGACACACTTTCCGTGGTCTGCCTGATAACAAAAGTCACTTTGTGAATAAAAGGACGCTCTGAGAGTCAAGCTGGCTGTTACTGGTGCATTCTGGGTAAGGCGTTTATTTTTGGAGCCAGCACAGATTGTCCCGCTTTCTGCTTTTCTCATTCATTATGTATCAGCCCCGTCGCGAGTGCTTCTTAAGAGCAACTCGCAGCAGGATGGCAGCTACTCCCAAGGAAGTGGGTGCGTCCACTCGGACGGGGTGTTGAAGGTGATGCGCGGCTTGGAACATTTGGGAATGGCTGTTGTATGACGTAAAAGCAACAGGGCTCAACGCTAAATGAGGTTTGTTTCTGGTTTTATTGGCAAGTTGCTTGGTAGGGGGTAGTGGTGCGCTGCCTTGTTTGGCGTCTTGAACGAGGTGCATCGCTTAAAACGTTTGAAAAAGGCTATTTTTAGCATGTAAAATCACACAAACACATTCTCCTCAAATGTGAAATCATGAGGCTGAATAATGTTTGGACGTGAGTCAGAGGTCGGGGGGGGGGGGGGTTGCCAGTTGTATGCATGCACCAAATCTATTAGGGTGTCGAAGGGGGTGTGCGGCTTAAAATGTTTGGAAAAGATTGTTCTCCAACATGAAATGAACAAAAGCTGCACGCTTTCAGTTTGTATTTTGTCTCATCCCTGTGATGGGGTGCACCAATTTTGTCTTAGTTTTGAAGGGGGGTGCGCAGCTTAACACTTTTTCCAAAACGCTTTCCTGCAACCTAAGATCAATTTAGATGCTTTGTGTTGAAGGGCATGTGGAGCTGAATATGTTTGGGAAAACAGTTTTACAAGGTAAAATTATCATAGCTACGTGCTAAATTATGATGAAAGATGAGATGAGATGAATTAGGTTTGTTTTGATTTTTAGGTGTTGGGTTGGGGGGGGCTGGTGCAAGGAATAGGCTGAGCCAATTCTGTCAGGGTGTTGATGGGATGCGCCGATTGTCAGATTTTGTGAAAAGGTTAAAATACATCTTTGGGAGACGGGGGAGGGGTTGGGGGCGGGGCACAGTTAGGAATGCTCCATCTCTGTTGGGGTGTTGAAGGAGGTGCGCGCGTGCCAGGGATTGAAAAGTTTGGAACCCACTGTTTTCAACCCAAAATCAAATGTTTTTTTTTTGGGTGGGTGGCGGGGGATTCGGAATGATGGTTTGTAGGGTGTTGCGCTTGGGCTAGGAGTGAACAAAGTTTGTCAGGATGCTCAAAGGGTTGCGTGGCTAAAAAAAAGTTTCAAAATGGCTATTCTACAATATAACGATGAGTCATCCCTGCACCAACATCACTGTATGGGAGTGTTGAATCTTATTAATCTCATCACTGAGTAAAACGAGTGAAACCGCGTGTGTTGGTCCTGTCTGTGACGGGATAATGACAGAAGGCGCCCCCCCCCCCCCCCCCAAATAATCTACTCACGACTTGGAGCAAGTCATCATGAATGGTGTTTGTCTCTCTGGCAGGGCTCAGACAAATAAGAGGCAGATCCGGGGCGGACTCTACCGAGTCCCGCATTTAGGATGGCCGCTGACGCCAGCAGCATTCCCAGCCCGGTGGTGCGCCAGATCGACAAGCAGTTCTTGATCTGCAGCATCTGTCTGGAGCGATATCACAACCCCAAAGTACTGCCTTGCCTGCACACTTTCTGTGAAAGGTGAGTTGTTTTGATTTGATAACCAAACAGCTTTGCCCTGATCAATACCTTTGCTAGCTTAATGCTAACGCATCATGGGAAAGGACAGTCGGATGCTCACGGTTAGCATGTGATTGTTCTCGTTATCAGTTGCGAACCCTTTTAGGTGTTTCTCGTTGTCTCGTCACTTTGCTTTAAATTCTGCAAAATATGATGTTTTGCTTACTGTTATCGTTTTGTTTGAATATAATCTTTTTGATTACCTACCCTGTGGTATTTTTTTGAAATACCTGTCCCTGCCTCCCTGCTTTTTGGGGTCCTACACTACCATTGAAAAAAGAGGCAATGGTTTGCCGTCGCCTGTACCTGTTCCGGCCCGTTGCCGTCGCCCGTCCCTGTTCCGAGGCAAGGGTTGCCGTCGGCGAAAAGGTTGCCGTCGCCTTCCGAAAAGGTGCGTCGCCCTCTGTCCTGTTCGTGGCGAGATAAGGGTTTGCCGTCGCCCGTCCCTGTTCCCGGCGAGGCAAGGATTGTCCATTCCCGTACCCGAGGCAAGGGTGCCGTTGCCCTCCGGTGCGCAAGTGTGCCCGCCATCCCGCCCTGTTTTCCGCCCGGTTCCGCCATTGGGTGACACCCTGTCATTACTGGGATGTAGCTGTTATCAGTGCTTGTGTGTAACCAATTAGCTCCCTCAACCCTTTTGTCAGACTTTGCTTGTATTTAGTTCCCTGGATTCTGTCAGTCTTGTTTGGGTCATTGTGAGCTGTGAGCTGTGAGCATATGTGTGCTCCTGTCAAACTCATTTCCAGGTCGGCACACACCTCTGCTCCTCCCTGCCTCCCTGCTTTTTGGGGTCCTACCACTACCACCACGCAAACGTGACAGAAAAACGATCACAAAACATGTATGCTCACAGATTACCCAAACAAGACTGACCAATAAATAAAGTGACGAGACAACGAGAAACACCTTTTCTGATAACGAGAACAAGTGGCGAAAAAAAAGCACATGAGGAATCAAAACCAAACATAACACGGTTGCTTTCGAGCTTTAAAGCAAAATGAGACAATATAACACATATGTTAATGTGGTTGCGCAAGTGTGCACACCCTGTCATTACATGCTGTGCTCAGTGTTTCAACCTCATCGGTTTCACATGTCTCCGGGGAGGTCACATATGTTGGGGGGGGGGGGGGGGGGGGGGGGTTTGGGGGTGTTTGTGAAATGCTTTCTCTTGTTCTTATATCTCTGTACCAGAAAAGCCTGGCATTTGAATGGGTGTGTAGACTTTTTCTATCCACTGTAAGTGGAAAAATATAGTAAGAAACATAAATTCGACAGAAACTATTGTTGTTCAATATTAAAATGAAATGTCATGTAAAATGCAATATCTGCCGTTAAATAAATGGATACAATTAAATAAAATCAAGGAGGAATCCTTCTGATGAAATGTAAATATTGGATACAAAGAAAAATGGAGCTGACTAGCTGGGTGATGACATGACAGGCAGTGCAGTTTGCACCAATCGCTCTACCGACCTTTTGTTTGAGGGACAAAAGAGACCCTGTATGACACTGGTTGCTTCTCAACTCAAATACATCTTTTATTTCAAAGCGTCTGCATCGATTTAAAAAAAAGAAAGAAAAAAAGCTCCAATGAAGACTTATCCTGTTGATAAAACATGCATTTTATGTTTATTGAAGACCCCAAATTGTCTTTGATTCTGATTGAAATGGCTTCATTTACTTTGTTGTCCCCCGCAGGTGCCTGCAAAACTACATCCCGGCCCACAGCCTGACGCTGTCGTGCCCCGTGTGCCGCCAGACGTCCATCCTGCCTGAGAAGGGGGTGGCGGCGCTGCAGAACAATTTCTTCATCACCAACCTGATGGACGTGCTGCAGCGCTCGCCGGGCCATTGCCGGGCGGGCGGTGGCGGCGGCGGCGGCCGTGAAGCGGCGGCCGTCCTCAACGACATGGCCACCGTGGCGGCGGGGCAGCTGCTCTCCTGCCCCAACCACGGAGGCAATGTAAGCGGAACGCTTTGCGTTGCGTTGCGTTCGATGCATTCTACAACATGATGAGATGCGATTTCCTCGCGGCTCAGGTGATGGCGTTCTACTGTCCGCCGTGCGAGACGGCCATGTGTCAAGAGTGCACGAGTGGCGAACACAGAGAACACCCCACCGTGCCGTTGAAAGACGTCGTGGAGCAACACAAGGCCTCGTTACAGGATCAGATGGATGTCGTCAAGAAGAGGTACGCCTGGGATTTTTGGTCAAAAGAATTCTGGGGTGTTGTTGGGACACTTTCAAAAACAACTCGTGAAACATGTTCAACCGACATGTGTCCTCGAATCAGCATCAGAGTTCACATCAAACTTGTAATGAGTCAGTCCGATTGGAGGGTGACAAGTGGTTACTCTGCTGGTTGGTGATGTGGCGTGTACTGCGCTAAACGTGGACCAGAGGAAATAAAGGATAGAGATGCCTCAGGAGGTCGGAAATAAAAAAATGTCAAAAAGGATAAATCCCGTTCAAGTCTACTGGAAATACAGCAGTTAATCCCATCTTTGTGAATCACTGCACTCCCAGTTTCTGTCCTCGGAAAAAAAAAAAAACTATTATTTTGTCAGGTTGCCGGAGATCGACGGCGCCCTACTGATGCTTTCGGAGGTCCTGCAACGGCTGACCGGTCGAAAGAGCGCCATCGAGGAGGACATCCACGCCGCTTTCGACGAGCTGCAGAAGACGCTCAACGTACGCAAGAGCGTCCTGCTCATGGAGTTAGAAGTCAACTTTGGCCTCAAGCAGAAGGTGAGCTCACCTCAAAAATGACCCAGCACATCTTTGTGTAAAGGTCAAAGACTATTTTGCCTTCAAATAACCAAATACGATTTTTTTTTGGGGGGGGGGCAGTTTAGAGTCCTCAATGAAGCATGTTTTTAGCTGGAGGATGAAGCTTAACGTTCATGTTTTTGTAAACATCATTGACAATTGAGTCTTCAATGAATCCGACTTAATATTTGTTTTCGGAAACATCAAAGGCAATTTTGAGTCCTCGCTGAACCCAAGATAAGTCTTTTTTGTAAACGACAGACACTTGTGAGTTGTCCCTGAAAATCCACCGGAGTGCTAATGCTAATCTTACATTGAGAGAAGAGGCCTGCAGATTGCCGGGCCCCCGGGGCTAGCTCGCCCATTCCCCATCCCCAAAACCAATCATTTGCTTGGCTTTCCGTCCCCTGGAGCTGAATCACATGCTGATGACTCACCATTGACTCTCCTCCCAGATTGAGGAGGTTGGGAGTGAGCCAGGCTTGGTGGGTGGAGCGAGCTTGCGTTCCGTCCGCTTGTAGATAGATGGAGCCAGTGTGCAGGGTGCACTCGCAGGGTGTGTCACACTGCATCCCAGTCCTTCAAGGGGTCCCGCGGTGTTTTTGGGGGTGGGGGGGTCAAAGACTGTGCCAGACTAATGGACTTTTGGAGCCTGAGGAAAAATGCGCAATGGCCTCGGGCGGTGAACCAGAAGAAGAATGTGACGGGCTGATTCACGTGAGTTCGCTTTGGTATTTGGGAAAACAAAAGGACGGTGTCCAGGGGATTCGGATTTTTATGGTCCTTTTGGGGTCTTTGATAGCCACTTGCAGACTGCGTATTGGTGTTTTCAAAAGAATTTCCGGCCTCTAATAGAGTGGTGACAGTTTTTTGTTTGTGTCCCGTCCCGGTTTGCTGACGTAATTAATACACCACCATAGAACAATATTGCCCCCTGCTGGTTGTCTCAAAACACACTTTGCGTTGCTTGGGAGCCTAAATTGTCTTTGTGTTCACTGAAATGTGCACACTTAATTGTTTTCAGCGTCAACGAAAACACCCCAAACTTGTATGGCAGCTTTATTGACGACTGCATTTACTTTGATGGTTACTAAAACATATGGTGCATTCGGTTTATGGAGGACCATAACGTGTCTTACAAAAACGCATGTTAGGTTTGCTGAAGACTTGGGTTAAGTGAAGACTACGAATTGTCATTTATTTTTACATTAGGGTCACTGAAGACCCTTAAATGTTTGATATTTTCAAAAACTGGGACAGCATGTTCGGCTTGTTGGTGACTCTAAATTGTCTTTAATGTTTACTAAAATCAAGTTGGTCTGGTTCGCTGATTGTCGTCGACTATAAATGCGTGTTTGTTTTGCTGTAGGCGAAATTATCTCGGAGGTTTCCGAAAACACATACTTTAGGTTCGTAGAATCAGGAGTCATTATTGAAGACTCATTATTATATTTTAGGTCTACAAAACACACATTTGTAGTGACTTCTCTATACATAATTTACCACGAACTGCAAATACTTGAATTCAACGATTAGAAGTAATTGCGGTCCCTTTAAGGACCGCCATGTTTAGTTTTGCTTGTTGCAGTTTAAACTGATTTTCAGCGGTTCCCGGTTTGGCGCGGGAGTTTTTTCTATGTGAAAAATAAAACTACACACTTGCTGTGTGTGAACGTGAGAAATTGTCGCCTTCTTTTACAATTTCCACACATTTTGTATTTACTCTCGGCTCTACGTTGTATGTGATGTTTACAAACACCCCCGTCTGTTACCACCACGTAACCCTGCCGGCTTACTGCCGGTTGTTTGTGTGCACGCGTGCAGGTGCTGCAGGCTCAACTGGACAACCTGCTGCAGGGACAGGACGGCATCCGCAGCAGCTGCGACTTCACCGAGCAGGCCCTGAGCCACGGCGGCGAGGCCGAGGTGCTGCTAGGTCAAAAAGCAGATGAGTGAGCGCCTGGCGGAGCTGGCGGCGCAAGAGCTCCCCTTGCGGCCCGGCGAGAACGACCAGCTGGACTGCCGCTTGGAGACGGAGGGCGTGAAGAAGTCCATCCACAACCTGGGCAGCGTGGTCACCACCAACGCTGTGGCGTCCGAGACGGTGGCCACTGGCGAGGGTTTGCGGCACTGCGTGGCGGGGGTGCCCACCTCCATCACCGTAACCACCAAGGTTAACGCCGCGCATCGATTCACGATGTACTGTGGTGCCACACAAGTTTAATTTGTCTCATCTGTCCCCCTTGAAATGAATGGAAATGCCATTGATTTATTTAAAGACACATATATGTTGTGAGGCATTTTATATAAAGAAAAAAAAAACGATTTGTGCATCATGATTTAACGCTTCGATTCAAATAATTGTGCTATTCCTGCCTTGGCCACTGAGGGGCAGTAAAACACAGTTCCGGCAGAAACAAAAAAAGTGCCACCATTACGAAAGTTCCTGCGGATAAATTAAAAAAATCATTAAAAAGGCATTGAATACATGAATCAAAGTCTTGAAAAAATGTCAACACCTGAGAAGTTGTCTATCATGATTGTAAATAATCTTAAACTAAATTCTTCGGAAAACAACACTGGTCAACACATTTTTATTACATTTTTAAATTGTGATGCAAGTAAACTTTTTTTCGATGCTTCTTTTTTTGAAATTAAAAAAAAAATATATATATATATAAATATTTTTTTGGTCCCGATTCCAAATCTTGCCCTTGTTTTTTTTCCCACCCCATCAACATTTCATAATAATAAAAAGATAATAAGAAGAAATGTGAGGAATTCCTATATGGTGTTTCTTTGCCTCTGTAAAGCACTATGAATTTTCCTTGTGTCTCAAACGAGCTCTACAAATCAAGCCGCCTTCGTCTTTTCCTCAGGACAAAGACGGCGGGCTTTGCAAGATGGGCAACGCCGTCCTGACGGCGGAGATCTCGGCGGCCGACGGCAGCAAGGGCGACGGCGAGATCCTGGACAACAAGAACGGCACCTACGAGTATCTGTTCACTGCTCCAAAAGAGGGCACCTTCACGTTGTCCTTGCGCCTGTACGAGGAGCATATCAAAGGCAGCCCTTTCAGGACCAAGGCCAGCAAGTCGGCGGACACTTCGGCGGCATCCGACGACGTCAAGAAGAGGCTCAAGTCGCCGGGCAGCAGCGGGCACGTCAAGCAGAGGGCCATCAAGAGGCCCGCCAGCATGTACAGCACCGGGCGCAGGAAAGAGAACCCCATCGAGGACGACCTCATCTTCAGAATCGGTACGCGCTTTCGTTGTTGTAAACATTCAAAGACGGCACAAAACTGCTGAACAGCCAATCAGCATTAAATGCAAGGACTCATTTTGTGCATTTTTTTCCACAAAAGTCTACTCATTCAAAATGATAATATTATTCAGGTACTATGTTTGTTTGTTTTGTGTAACAAAAATTGTTAGGCCTCCTGGTGTAGCAGCAGAGGGCGGTATTTAAAATTGCATACTCCGTTTAAATTCATCTCTCTTTTAATTATTTAGAATTTTATCTGTGGTTTTATTGTTCTTGTTTTGATTGTAAGGTGTCCTTGGTTGTTTTGAAAGGCGCTTGTAAATAAAATGTATTATTATTATTATTATTATTAAAAGGTGTAGGTGCAGCTAAATCATGCCTGCCATCTAGTGGTGACTGGTGACATTAGAACTTGAAACTACAGCTGATAAATATTTGCAGTTCGCAACCCACAAATTTGCATATTCACAGATTTGTTTTTCATTTCTTATTCAATGTTTTTAACATTTTGATTTTTTTTTCAAGATTTTTTTTTACCCCTAAGTGTCTTGTGGAACACATATTGAATGTGGAACACATTTTTTAAACGTTTGTTTTAAACAAATAAAAATTTTTTTTTTAATTAATCAATGGGCCGCTCAGACTGCCCAGTTGCCCATCCTTGATTTAACACGTGTTTCTGTTGACATCAAAGACAGTTTCGAGTAGATGAGTCAAACTTGCGCGTTTCTCTTTCCCAATGCGCAGGCACCAAAGGGCGAAACAAAGGCGAGTTCACCAATTTGCAGGGCGTTTCCACATCTGTGGGAAAAGTGCTCATCGCAGACAGCAACAACCAGTGCGTGCAGGTACAAAAGCTATGTTTTTTTGTCGTAGTCAGTCATGTTTTTATCACAACATACTATAACTGTAGACCCTCGGCTTTTTTGTTCAGTGTGAATTCTGAATTTTCTTTCCATAATATTTCCACAATTATCCTCAGATTATTTTTTGCATAAATTACAGTTTTGTTAATATCTTGTTCCCTGAATACTACATTATTTTCCAAACCAAATAACCAGTCATTTTAATAATGTAAAACTGAGAAAAAGGTAAAGATTGTCTGTTTTGTTTTTTGTTTTTTTCTCCTGACAGATTTTCTCCAACGAGGGCCTGTTCCGGAGTCGCTTCGGGGTGCGGGGCAGGACCCCCGGTCAGCTGCAGCGGCCCACGGGTGTGGCCGTTCACCCCAGCGGCGACATCATCATCGCCGACTACGACAACAAGTGGGTCAGCATCTTCTCCAGCGAGGGAAAGTTTAAGGTAAGCCGGGCAACGTTTGACCCGCTCGTGGTAAATCACTGGTTTGACGTTTGGAGAATTTTTTTTTTCATTTATCCCCCGTTATTTGCTGAAAAACTCGCCGATCAATTTTTGTGTTCAAGCCCAAAGCAATTAAAGCATTACTTGCCGCAATTTTCTTGCATCTTGGTGCCAAGCAACTGTATTGAGATCACATGAGGAGCTTCATTTCGACAACAGTAGTGCTTTGGTGCCAATGTGGTGCCTGGGAACTATGTTGAGGTGGAATGGGGAGTCTCACTAAGGCAAAAACTATGTTGAAATGAGTTGAGGAGCTTCAGTTTGACAACAGTATTGCTTTGCTGCCATCTTGTGACTTCTTGTTGTCAAGGAACTCTGTTAAAGTGAATAGGGGATCTTTAGTTTGGGCAAAAATAGTGCTTTGCCACCACCTTGGTGTCAAAGTAGTATCTAAATTGATGGGAATTGGGGTTCTTCAATTCAACAAAATGAATGCTATCTTGTGCCAGTGTAGTGCCAATGAGCTACGTTGAGATTAGTTGTGAGTTTTCATTTGGACAAAAACTGAGCTTTGCCTTGCTTGTGGGATCGAGAGGCACTTGAAAGCCTTTTTAGAGTGGGCGAATTCCTCATGGATTTTAGCCATTTGTGAAAGGACTCGGCCCCGACCACCCACGAATAGTCTGGAGTCGCACTATCTCATTTTTAAATGTTTTTATTTTTTGGGGGATGGGGTATAGAACAAGATCGGCTCGGGCAAGCTGATGGGTCCCAAGGGCGTGTCGGTGGACAGGAACGGTCACGTAATTGTGGTGGACAACAAGGCCTGCTGCGTCTTCATTTTCCAGCTCAACGGCAAGATGGTCACCAAGTTTGGTAACCGCGGCAACGGCGATAGGCAGTTTGCAGGTGACGGCAAACAGACCGCATGTGCACCTTCTCGTCAACATCTTAGACAATTTCGTACCCTTCGGAACAGTTTAGAGTTTTGATACAAAATCTCACGTGCATGTTTTTTTTTTAACCAAATACCAAAGAAAATGTTGTGTCTTAAAAGGACTAATGTGCAAGTCTGTCCACTGAGATGACTTTAAACTGTTTTTATTCAACTTGTTTCCATTTTTTTTTTCTTGCCATTCAGGGCCTCACTTTGCTGCCGTCAACAACAACAATGAAATCATCATCACGGATTTCCACAACCACTCAGTCAAGGTAAGGCGTGTTTGATCAGCGCACCGATTTGCGATCGCTTCGGAACGAATGGCGGGAAAATGTGCCGCAGGTGTTCAACACGGAGGGGGAATTCCTGTTGAAGTTCGGCTCCAACGGCGAAGGCAACGGCCAGTTCAACGCCCCCACAGGGGTGGCCGTGGACGTCAACGGCAACATCATCGTGGCGGACTGGGGCAACAGCAGGATACAGGTCAGTGCACGGCAGGGGATTCATTCTAGTTAGTTTTTATTTTGTTTGGAGGGATTTTTTTGGTGTTCATTTTAAATATGTTTTTAGAGCAGGTTTGCCAGTTTTTATTAGTTTGTTTTTTCAAATGCTTAGTTTTAGGTTGGTAGGTAGTTTTGTTTTTGGAGGGTTTTTTTGTGGTATTTTTTTGTGTGGAAAATTAAGCCTCACGGTAAGTATTGGGTAAAAAATTCACCAAATGTATGACTTTAAAAAAACATCCACAAATCAAATACAGGTACTGTGTAACAGTCCACCGACTTTGAATGACAATGCAGTGCCTAACACAGCTTCCACAGTTCATTATCAGCATTATTTGCGACGTATCGGTAGGGCTGCCGATACCAGCCACCGATACTTAAACCCACCAAATAAATAATTAAATCAAACATGAGTAAGTCCTCCTCACGAGCAGTTGGTGCTGCACTGTGCCAATTTGAAACTCTTATCGGTGAGTACCCAAGAGTGCATCGTCAAACTGCTATCGGTCTGAAAAGATTGTGGTATCGACCCTCGCTAATTGAGGATAAGCGGAGCAGTTTCCCACCGGAGCCAGCAGATAGAAAAAAAAAACTGTTTTTCTCCTTACTTAAGACGATATTCGTGTCAGGTGTTCGACGGCAGCGGTTCCTTCCTGTCCTACGTCAACACGTCGGCCGACCCGCTGTACGGCCCTCAGGGTCTGGCGCTCACTTCGGATGGACACGTGGTGGTGGCCGACTCGGGAAACCACTGCTTCAAAGTCTACCGCTACTTGCAGTAGCCCCACACGCGCTCCCCACAATAAACTACGACACACACGCGCACGGTAGTGTGTGTGTGTGTGCACTCACGTAAGGAGCGGATTTGCACTCATCCACTGTCACCTGTTGTGTGCCATTTGTGCCACTGGGACTGCCTGTTTTTTTTTGTTGATGTTTTTTTGTTGTTGTTGTTTTTATGTGCTTTTAGGAGTCACTTAAACCAACGTACACATTCCAATGTAGAATTTTGCCTGATGACTTAAAAAGTATTGTACCAAGGAGTTTTAATGCCATGATGAAAAGGGGAAAAAATGATAAAATCAGAAAAAAAATTGTAACGATGCAAAGGAGAAAAAAAACGATACAAAAAAGGTTAAAAAAATATATAATCAAATGGAAATAAAGACATGATATTGTGATAATATTTTTTATCAGTTATGTCACATTCAGAACAAAATGTTTGACTCTATGAGGGAAAAAGTTGCAACATTAAGAGAAGAAAATGTTTAGGGTTAGGGTATGAGGGTAACTATTTCCGTCGCGAGGATAAGGACGGAGAGTTGAAAAATAATGTTGGAAGAATAACGGCATCTAGACAAGAATGAAAATTAAGATGGAAAATCAAGGAGGGAAAAAAAAGCAAGTTTTAATATTTCAAAAACAAAATGGTAGTTTGATAAGAAGTCGTCACCAGGAAAAGAAAGTTAATGTCACGGAAAAAAAAGGAACAAGAAGGGTTTTTTTCTCCCAGAAAGTAGTCAGATTTTGTTTCCATCCTTTTTCACTTTTCTAGCAAACTAGGATTTCAACTTGTCACAATAATTTGGCTTCATTCTTGGGAAAAAAAATCTTGTGTTCCATTTTCTTTCCTCAGCAAAATTAATATTCCTTGAATACTTCAATTTTTCAATTTCATCCCCAAAAATTTTTCTCTCATGATGAGTTTTCATTATTATATTCATATTATGACTGTTCTTGAAAAAAATCTGACTTTTTCTTGAAACATTACGATTTTAGTCATGTCACATTAAAACTTTTATTGTCAAAAATGAACAATTATAAAATAATCCTTAAAATTTTACAACTTTATTCGGGTCACATTTGATCATTTTTACTGCTCAATTTTCCTCGGAAATTTTGATTTTTCTTACGTAAATCATTTTTTTCTTTCTTTATTCTCATGTCATTTTCCTTGTAATTTACTCTTGTGAATATTTTGACTTTTTTTCCCCCCCTCTTGTCAAACTACAACTTTATTCTCATTGTACATTTTTTTTCCCTTTTCATCATGGCTCGAATAGTCCTCGGTTGCTTTGCACTGCATAACGCTGTAGCGGACAGAGTCTCACTCTATTTCTTCGGACAACGCACTCAAGTTATAACTGAGATATGTGTCGCGCAAAATACGTGCATGTCCATGACATGCGGTATGATACAATAATGCTAAACATATGCATGACTTTAATAAGCATCAATGTCGCGTGTCACCGATTAGAGGAGAGAGAGAAAAAACTAAAAACCCTAAACCACGTGCTACTGAGTCACTAAGTGCAATCTGCTGTGTTGTGACGCCTTACACCTTCGAACAAAAAAATATTTGACTAGAATTATGTACTAATAAAGTATATTGTAGCAAATAAATAGTTTAACCGTACAGAGACTACAGGCTGCAACATTTTTGACGAGGATATTTTTTTCTACCCATTCTTATTAAATTATGTTTTCCATTTTCTTGTTTATCTTTCTCTTGGTGTCGAATGGAATTAAAGTGCCCACTGGACAAAAAAACAAACATTGTTTCTGATGTCTTTCTCTCATGATGATTACATGCTGTAGAAACATCATAATTTGACAAATTTAAATTTTTGCTATTGACATTAAAACATACTATTACTATTTCAAATATTTTATCTGCTTTTTGGTAATTTTACACTGATTATAAATTTTTAATGCTTTTTTTTCATATTATGACTTCTTTCCTATTTGCAACTTTTTTTTTTAATTTACAACTTGGCTGACTTTTTACCGTAAATTATGATTTTATCCTTAGTAATTAGATTTTTTTAATAAAAAAATTACATTTCTCATATCATTGCAAATTCATCATTTTATGACATGACAACTTTACGATTTTGATATCTAACCGTTATAATCACATTAGGAATTTATTCTGGTATAATCTTTCTTGTAATATTACAATTCTATCATAGTCATAATTCAAGTTCTCTCTTAAAATTAAGGTGCCTTGACCATCGTCGGAAACAATAACACTTACAACAATAAACAGCTTTGCCGGATTTTGAAGAACAACAAACAGTCGTCTTCCCAGATTTTGATCATATAAACATGCAGTGCTGCTATCCTTTGTCAACATGACTGATGAAAAGTGACAAGCATTAAGATAAACACATTTCTTTCTGACATATATTCCATAACAAAAACATGTGACTGCGTTAGCTTGGTCTCATAATCTAACAGTAGTAGAGTCTATAAGTTTCCGGGATATACTTGAATGCGACACAGTGCGGTCCCTTGACGGACCTCCGCGGGAAATTCAGAAGCGCCACGACACTCGATTTTCATTTGGAGCTAAAACAAAGCAAACAGGACAAGTATTAGACAAAAAAAAAAACGTAACAACGATTTATCAGGCATTATCGGTACTGTACTATTCTAGGCGGCCTAATCATCAAAATGGTAAGCTATTTTTGGTGTTTCTAGTAGCGTTTAGACGAGTATCGAGCTGGAAGTGACGTGTTACGGGTTTCATTTACTCAAAGTTCCTCCGTTTTTACTCTAATGACATAGTACCGAATTGTTGAAGTCATTTAATTTGTATTTGTATTAAAAAAATAGCGATAATGTCAACTTTTCTGAGAAAATGGTCGCTGAATGGAGAGTTGGTAGTTAGCGTAAATAGATACCGCCTGTCGCAAATCAGCGTCGTCTCAACACCGAATTTCATTTTACGTCTTTACTAGATTAAATTACAGTACTGTACTGTATAATGAAACGTAAAAAAGTAGCATGTTTTTTTTTTTTTTTAATATTTGATATTTTGGTATTTTAATTATCACTGCTATTTCAGTCCAAAAAGAAAGGACTAAGTTTGGAGGAGAAGAGAAGTCGTATGATGGAGATTTTCTTTGAAACCGTGAGTAATAGTTGGTGATTTATACACAAGTCTTCACAAAAATCATGGTTCCCGTCTTTTTTAATACACAATAAAATACTTATCTCTATTGTTGTTGTAGAAGGATGTATTTCAGCTGAAAGACATCGAGAAGATTGCCCCTAAAACAAAGGGAATAAGTAAGTAAATTATAATCCACAATCATAAAAAGCATTTAAAACTGACCCAGTTAACTATCTTGAATATGTAACAAGTGACAATCATGTGTATGGCAGATCGTCAGTTGGCTGCTGTTGTGCTTTAGCAATAAATTAAAACAGGGAGTGACCAGGATAGCCACTCCATATATTGAGATACATATAGAATTGTATTTATTGGAGAGATGCATACTGTTAGGATGGATAGCTGGATGGATGGATATTGTACCAGCCTTATAAAACATAAACAAACAAAACATTACGGGTGAGCCGGAGGCTCTTCTAAACAGCAGTGCTACACCATGCAGAGAAACGACAGCTCCGTGTTGTATAAAAGTGCCTTTGCTTCAACAATAACAATGTTGTTGGCCGGGCTGAGCCCTGATTAAAAGCACATGTTTTTGAGCCCCTTACTCGGGCATGAAGTCGTTACTTATTGACGACGGGGAGAGGAGGGGAAGAGGGGCGTTTCCTGCAGATCCTAAAATGTTTTCCCCAATGTCGACTGCTGGTGTTGCTCTGAACACTTTTTTTTTTTTTTTTTTTAATTTTTTTTTTTTAATAAAGAAGTGTCACATTTCAGATGTCATTCTGGCTCGGCTACATTCTCTCCAAATGCCTGACAGGCAGCAGATGTTTTGCTTTGTTGACATTAGAGAGGCACACACATTTAAAAAAAAAAAAAGAAAAGGAAAAGAAAAGACAAAAAACATTCCATCTGCAGTCAAATGCAAGCCAATCCAATTTTCCCGTAGAAAATTACAGAAATGGAGATCATCGGAATCAGATCGGCTTTGTTCATCTCTTCTGGAATAAATTCATTGTTGTTTAGTAAAACTGATGAACGAAATCAATGATTCGGGCACATTTTATAAAATGAAATGCTGAGCTCTCCAAGTACCACCGTAACAGCCGGGGATGGAAGAGGGCGCCATGTCATGTGATGTCGTGTCTGTGACGCCTTTTCAGCGCCCATGACGGTGAAGGAGGTGCTGCAGAGCCTGGTGGATGACAACATGGTGGACTGTGAGCGTGTGGGCACGTCCAACTACTACTGGGCTTTCCCCAGCAAAGCTCTGCACACTCGCGAGCTCAAACTGGAGGAGCTGAACAAACAAGTGAGCGCACATGGATAAAAAATACATTCTGAATCTGATAACTTCTCTCTTTTGGGCCCTTGGTGTTAACAACAAGAACAATGAATTACAAGCAGAACACTTGCCAATTTTAGAATATTTTGTCTTTTTTTTTTTTCAAAAAAAAGAAAAAATCGGCAATTATTATTTGTAGATTTTAGTATCGTCCAATCGATTAATCAGTTGTGGCCTAGAATTCCGCCAATGGAAGATGCAGTTGAATGCAGGCCCATATTGATCTAGTTTACTCCCCGAATGGGTTGCTGCTTTTTTTTTTCCCCCAGTTGCAATCCAACTGTAATGCAAGACTGTTTATACTCAAAGGTGTCGGAGGCAAAGCAGCGCCAAATTTCTCTGCAGGAGGCGATTGGAAAAGCCAAAGAAGGACGTCAGGATACAGTAAGAATACACGTTTGCGAGGAGATCAAATGTTAAATGTGCTCACAAGTTGATTGACGGTGCGTGTGTGCATGTGTAGAAAGAGAGGAGCGCCATGTTGAAGGAGCTTCAGGCTCTGAAAGACGAGCGAGCTCAGCTGCAGACTGAGTTGGACAAGCACAAGGATTGCGACCCACAAGTTGTTGAACAGATGAGTGAGTACTAGTGACTAGCATGGCCAATTTAATCGGCCAGTACTGGCTATTTTAAAATAAGCAAAAATCTGGCAATGTATTCCTTTTTTTTTTTTTTTTAACACATTAACACATTACAACGTAGGTCAAGAATGATGACATTCAAACATTCCAGTCCCCACAAAAAAAAGAAAGAAAAGTAAAATAAACCTGCCAACTTTTGCCGATGTTTCTGCTATAATTCATACCTGTATTGTTGTAAGCATGACCAAAAAATGTTTTATTTTATATATATATATATATTTTTTTTAATGAATCATCAGATTAATCTGTTTTCGGACGTTATACAAAGAAAACAAATCAATAAAATATCAGGAACAATTATGAACAAAGTGATGTCATGACAGTCACTACCCCTATTTTCCCTGATGGGGCATCTATTTGAGAGAGCCTTTTATTTTTCCTTAAATGAATGGTACACACTAATAGAACCGAATCGGGTCTCTGTTAAGAGGGTCACCATTTGAGGAAATGTGGGAGGCTCTATTCACAGAGGTAACCACGGTTTGGATTTTCTTCCTGAGCCCTTGATTTCTCATAAATGACTCACCACCCAGTGACTAATCGGGGTACAGCATTTATTTATTCACGCCATGGTCACCATCCGAAGGAAATGCGGTCATGAACCGATAGGGCATCTCTTTGAAGATGGCGTGTGTTTATCGTAAGTGGATAACACACCCGACGACGAATGAGGGCACAGCATTTCGTCTTGGGATGGTCAATATTTGACAAAAGACGGTATTGAACTCATCCTTTCCCCGATGGGGTTTCATTGAAAGGAGGTGTTTATTTTTTGTGGATAATTGGCTCACCCAGCGACTAATGGCATTTCTTGTTGAAGGACAATTATAGAAGAAAAATAGGATCCTGTCTGTCAGTGAACCGAGATCATTATGTTAACTGCCTGTGTTTTTCCTGATGCAGGCGTTTATTTGAGGGAGGTGTTGATCTGTTTTTGTTTTTTTTATAAGTGGATGGCGCACACACACTCTTAAGGACATGGCATCGATTTAAGGCTTGGCTAACATTTGAGGAAATAAGATAATTAACTGAGATAATTACACGAGCAAACCATTTTCTTCCTGCTTGGCCGACTATCTCGAGACAGGCGTTTATTTCATTTGTTGTTTGACACACCCCGCGACTAATCAAGGCACGGCGTCTGCCTACATTTTTTTTTTTTTTCACCGACGGAGCATCAATTAGCGGGATGTGTCTGTTTTTCTCAAACGAATAGGCATCTATTTGAAGGCAACTCATTTTCAATGTCTCGTAAACGTACGTAACCTGTAGTTAGGCATCAGTTGTGCAGCGTGACGCCGACAGATGTCAGAGAACACCGTGTTCACCTCACGTCACTGGAAGGCTTAAATGATCCAAATTTCTCACCGCTATTGGAGATCAATCAAATGTATCAAACAGAGGGTTTGAAATGAGAATACATTTTTATAAAGCGTGTCCTGCACATTGATTTCTTTAAAAAAAAAAAAAGAGGGGAATAAAATATTGAACTTTCAGTTTCATTTTTAGAGTATTACAAATACAGTGAAACTCCTCTACAACGAAATCATGTTTGCAGCAAGAAATTTTTCACAACAGGGGGTTTTTCACTGTCACAAATTTGAAACAGGAAAGCGTGAATGGTGTTAATGCATGACGATTTCTTCACACTAGGGGGTATTTTCACCCATGTAGATTTCGTTGTAGAGGAGTTTCACTGTAGCATTTGGCACCGATTTGATGGAATTTTCCATGTAATGTAATATATTACATAGACACATTGACAGATGTAAATTTCGATATTATTCATCTGAAAAATATCAGACGCACGCTTGTTGTTGTTGTTTTTTTTTTCTTAAGCATTACCGATGTAGTGGATACAAATACAGTACTTCAAAACCAAAGACAATCGGGAGTCGGGTGCCAGAAAAGCGTGATCGGGACATCCCTTCGTAATGAATCTGGTTTCACAATGTAAACTCATTAGGACTTTTTCTGCCTTGGACTGCCAACTCGCTCTGTCATTACCTTGAGTAATCCACAAACCAGTTTGCCTTTTCTCGTTTTGCAGGAAAATCAAACATGGTGGCCAAAGAAGCTGTTTCTAGGTGGACAGGTGAGTCATTTTCCGGCACACCCTGCTTGCAATTAATTTCAAAGGAGCACGAGTGCGGCTTGTGAAGCAAGTGACGCGTGAAGACTCTCTCGTTCTCTCTCTCTGTCCTATTGTTGAGTCCCCAAGTGTAACCACGGTGACGGTCAAAATGCCTCGGTCTGTTTGACCGAGCTGGAAGTGAACAAAAAGCAAAACAGGAAGTGAAAGGTGACGAAAATGGGGTCGGTGTGCCGTTGAATTGAATGATACGCGCATATTCAAACAAGAAGACGAATAAAAAAAAAAAGATTTGGGGAAAATACAGCTGAGCTCTTCTTTTAAATGATGGCTTTATGAAAATGGCATACTTTTGTTCCATTTCTGGCACATGTATTCATTTACAAGGTGCCGAAATAGGTTGCCGTAGAAACAGAAAGGAAAAACGGAAAACAAAGAGCACAATCACTATATAGTATATCCGGGCCCGACTACGAATTAGCTGTCGAAACGGGTCGCTAGAGAAGATGGAACAGAAAGTAAACAGAATTCCGCTGGTGGCGGGCACACATTTACCCTTTGGCTGGACTAGTTTGCCGCTTAAATGGGTTGCTGTAGAAGCTGAAACAGAAAGCAAACAAGATTCCACCCGGGGAGGGTACACTCGCAATCATGGCCAATACGTTTGCTGCCTAAAAAGGGTTGCTGTGGAACCTGAAACATAAAGTAAACTAGTCGTGGTTACGATTTTATCCAGACCCCCGAAAACGTTTGCTGTCCAAACATGCTGCTGAATACGATGAAACGGAAAGTAAACGGGACTCCATCAGTGGTAGACCGCTTAAATGGGTCACTATGGAAACGGGATTTGGAGGACACCATTACATTCTCAACCAACTAGTATGTTACCTAAACAGGTTGCTAAATCAGCTGAAACTGAAAGAAGCACAATCAGGCCCGTGCCAAAAAACCTTGGCGCTTTCTTCCTGCCTCGACTGAATCATGGCTTTCCAATCCCAAGAACACGATCAACACCTCTGCCCCCCGACTAGGCGTACCCGTCACACCACCCACATTCAAAATTACTTTTTTGTTGTTGTTTTTTTGTGTCTTCCAGACAATGTTTTCGCCATCAAGTCGTGGACCAAGAAAAAGTTTGCGTTCGATGACAGCCGCATCGACAAAGCCTTCGGGATCCCCGAGGACTTTGACTACTTGGACTGACGGACTCTTGGTTCTTCAGTTGAAGGACGCACGTCTTGTGTGACCAGATGGATCTCATCGGCTCATGTTTGACTCGTTCGCGCAACCGGAGACGAAACAAAGAGCGTCCATTAGCGGGTTAGCCGACAAAAACTGTTTTGCACCTGTTGGCCCTAAAAGCCGGACTTTCGAGGAGATCCGTCGTCGTTGAATTTTGCCTTTTTCGATTGTTATCGCAGGGTTGCATTGGTTGCCACTTGACAATGCAAAACGTTTCTTCGTTTCTACCCCGGGCCCGTACAAACGATATTTCTGTTACGAGCCAACAAAACGGGAACAATTCTGTCGTGGCATGTCAGCGATGACGACTGGCATCTTCTGCAAAACGAGATGCGGATCGGCGATGTGTGTTTACTCAGATAAGCTCAGTGAGTCTACGCATGTACTCCAGCGTTCTGTTTTTCCACCGCTTACGCCGTAAAAGACGTCACTTTTTTTTTTTTTTGCTTTACGATACGCCAAGCGGCTTTGTGACTGCAGTGAAAATGTGCTGACCCTGTGAAGTAGCTCAAGAGATAGAGGAGAGGGGGAGAAAAATGTCCATAAATGCCTGAGTGCAGGTTTGTTTGGACACACCCACCCGCGGCGTAACATCGCTCGTGTGTGTACTTGCCCAACCTGTCGTCGCCGCCAATCGTCACACTCTTTCGTGCTGAATTTACTGGCGACTCAGGGAAGCACACTTGGAACGCTCACATGGTGTTATCTTTATTGAGCAGATGAGGAACGGGACCTCGCACCTCCTTTTTCACGGGCAAATACTCCAAACTGTCATCTTCCAGTTGGGGATGCACAGGGATCATTCGATAGTAGAGCGTTCTCGGTCCAGGAAGCACTTATTTACCGGCCAGAAATGTTTCCGAGGATTCCCCTCCGAATCCTCCTTCGGGTTAAGCATCACTGCAATGTGTCAAATGTCCTTACATTTTTTTTTTTTTCTTTGAGGAAATGTCATGTTTCCCAACAGAAACATGTTTTTGTTGGGATGAAAAGTCATCATCTTTCAAGATTAAAATAGTCCTCTTCCAGGATAATGTGCAGTACGTTGTTGGGTGTGGACTGATTTTGAATGAGATGAAATTATGGTGGGAAGTGTTGAATGATATTGAGTGATGTGGGATGATTGGAATTAATATTGGTTAAAAAAAAAAATCTTGATTGATTTGGAATTACATTTCTGAAAATGTGGAATTCTTTGCATGTGGAAATTTCGGGGTTGTTGAAAAACGTTCCCAAGCGGGGTTCAACATTTAGAATGTGGAATGACAACAATGTGAATTTGTGACGGTCAATGTAACATTGTAACAATGTAAAATTGGCAATTTTGGGTGGAACTGTGGGGAAAACTGTTGTTTTATTTTTAACCCTGGAGAACTCAAGAACCCTTTTCTTCTTTGGAAAATTGTGAATTTCACATTAAATGACTGCTATATGTTCACGGAACTCCCAAATATATGTTTTTTCAAATATTTAATGCTTTAATCCTAATTTAGGATTAGGGCCAAATGTGACCCTTTAGGATTTAAGGGTACCATTTGAGTAGCAGAATTTATAGGGGCCAAATTTGACCCCGTGAGTTCTCCAGGGTTAAAGAGGCTAAAATACAGAATTACCCCGAGTGGCGTCACACACAATTCACTTCACTTCGGTCGATCACGTCTCCACGTCGCCGCTTGCTTGCGCACTGCGCATGCGCCGGAGTAGACCGTGGAAGGGAGGGAGGCGGGAGCGAGGGAGGGCCGGAGTGCTAGCTGTCGGAGGAGGAGGGGGGCGGGCGGCTGCTGTGGCTGCTGTGCGCCGAGACAACGAAGGAAGCACGGAGCGAGCGAGTGCGGCGGCGGTGTGGTGAAACACAAGGCATGGCGGGGCCGCAGGACTTCCAGCAGGGCAGCTACTGTCACCGGAAGACGTGGCTCAACGTATTACTGGGAATATTGCACTTAATTTTACACTGCGTGCAGCACGGAGATACCCAGAGACAAGGTTCGTCCGGAAAAAAAACAAACAAAAACAAAACAAACATCTTTTTTTCCCCTCCTCCCGTAACGTCAAGTTCGCCAGGCGTTCATTTGACAGCACTCTCGAATGGGGCTTTAATAGTCCGCTTAACGCTTTCTTTACACCGGCGCGCTAATTCAAGTGTTTTTCGACACTCGTCGCTCTGAGCAGTTTAGAATGCAAACGTGACACAAAAGGTTTGTTTGTGTGAGCAAGTTGGCTTAGCCGCCGTGCTAATGCTTCCTGCTAACTAGCGAGCTTTTGTCAAAGCGATGCCAAGTCATGTCACCCTTTTCGTTTCGTTCATGCGCTCGGTCGGAACGAGGAGCTACTTTCGTTACCGCCGATAAATCTGCGGATCGCTGCTGAAGAAACTTCTCACCTTACGTCTGACCTGATATTTTGTTTTTCTCGCCCATTCAAAAGCTCTGAATCAAATGGCTACCAGCGTGGTTGAGGTCTGGCAGCCGGAGGATGCAGATACGCTTGTCCCGCTGCAGGTAAACGCCACACCTTATTTATGCACGTTTGTAAATATTATTTTTCAGAAGTAGTTTATTCATGTATTTAAAAAAAAAAAATTCACCCCAAAAATAGCTCCAACCGGGAGCACGTGTGTGACATCCATTGTTTGGCTTCACGGTGCACATGTGCACCACCCCCCTCCTCTTTTGTCCCCGTACTCCATTGACGATTATCGCAATTTTAGTTTTCCAAAGACTTTATGTATTTATAAATGATGCATATGTCAGATTTTTGTCATGCAATCCGCGCCTAGTCAACCCCTCCACCATGCGGCTTCCCTCAATGCAATGCTCTAGTTTTCACTACATCATGGAGGTGCAACAGGCTGCACATGGAGGCAGGCGACCCCACGACACTTTGCAACGCTCCTCTTATACTGTATTCGCTTTCCATAATATTAGGAACAGGTACACACACCGGTTTGAGATTTCAACGATGATACAAATGTATATATTTTTTTTGGGGGGGGGTACTGTACAATACTGTTCCCTGCCATGATTCTTTTTTTCCTAGTCATTATTTATGTGAATAGGATAGCATTTTGTCACTGTAATGGGAGCAATAAAAAACAGTTATTAATATTAGGCATTACATGAGTGTATTATCTTGGCTAGACCATTTCCTGAATATTTGGATGTGTTTGCCTGCATGCGTGTATGTCGATTAAACTGTTTGGTATTTTTGCCATTATTTAATTCAAATAAATGATAGTTAAATATATGAATGGAAAAAAATGGAGATAAAACATTTTCTTTAGAAATGTTTAAAAAATAATTTGAATATTTTAAAAATAATTACAATTATTTGTGTTTTAATTTAAATAAATGGCAAATGTATAATCTCATTGGGTTGTGTATCTCATGTTTTGGCCTCACCCTAAAGCGTTGACATTTTCTGAGCGAGCGAGCGATTACGTAAGCGCACGTTAACCGATAACTCGCAGTGAGGTCGCCACAGCTGACTGTCATGTTACCTGAGGGGGTGTGGAATAGGTGCCTGGGGAGGGACCCCCGCCATTACCACCATGCCCACCTAAATAGACATGCGCTGATACCACCAGTGGAGCTAAACAAGTATGAGCAACTTGCCAAGATTTCTGCAAAAAGACAAGTCTGTGTCTGGTTAGAATAACCCCTGAGTGTAACGCTTCAAGTGTTTTGGAAATTGGCAAGATGGTTCCCGGTGAAATTGAGTTTTCTTTTTTTTTTTGTCAGAGGAGTATGTTTTTGTGTGTCATCACTTGAAGAAAATGTGGTTTAAAAATCAGAGTAAAACAATATCACCTGATGAATCGATTCACAAAGTTCAGACGACGACTCCGTACAATTCTGTTGATCTTTTATAGAGCAACCATTGAGTCCGTCCTGCGTTTCGGAATAACCAGTTGGTTTGGGAACCTAACTGTTAAATCTAAGGCTCAGATAACCAGCTTGGTTAAGACAGCAGGGAAGGTAATCGGGCAGCCCCCACCCCCTGCTCCCCAGGACATATATGTGCAATCCGTTATTCAACAGGCAAAGAACATTTTAAACAATCCTTCTCATGTGCTACACTCCCAATTTGAGCTCCTAAACTCAGGAAAGAGGTATAGGGCTCTTCTCTGCAAATTAAACCGATATAAAAACTCATTCATACCGCAGGCTATCATCCTAATTAATAAACAATTAGAGGGAGGCAGACAGACAAGCGGAAGGACATGAGGGTGGTGGGGGTGAGGGGGGAGGGGGCGCATATGACTGTAATGTAGTGTCCAATGTGTGTAGAGTATATACTGTCTTGTATTGCATGTAATTGTCGTAAGTATGTTGTGTTGTGTTTATGTATGTTTTTTGCTCAATGTATGTAGCAGCACAGAGGGCCTGTCCTCTGAGACAAGTTTCTCCTACGAGAGACCTAATAAAAAGTCAAATCAAAATTTGGTGACAGGAATAATAAACACTTGTGCGCTAGGCTACATTGCTAACTTGAACGTCGTTCATAACGCATAAAACTGCTATAAAGCTAAATGTATCAACTCTTGACGCAAGAATTGACTGCTGCCTTGCTACATTTTTCCAGACAGTGGACAGCTAATTTTAAAAAGTTACCAAAGCAGTAATCATCTCTCCCCACTTAGTCATATGCTATGCTATGTCGCGACCTTTTTCAAGATGGTAGTTTAACCGTTTGGGGTTTTTCCACACTTGTCCGACGGCTAAGGGCGCTAAAAAAGCTAGCAATGTGAATTGTCATTTCAATTAATGTCAATTAATCCTTACTTCTTTTACATACTACATCCCTTCTCCCCCCCCCCCCCAGACGTTGGTTTCAGTCTTTCTTACATGTTGTGTGACAGTTAAGAATATTAAAAAGATAATGACAAGGGAGTCCTCATGTCTTAATTGTCCTCCCTGGCCGCCTGCTAATATGCTAGGCTACCTTGCGTCCTGTGTTTTTTGATACCTGGTTGACATCTTTTTGCGTTAGTAGGACAGTTAGCAGTCGTAAAATGTTACTTACTACATGATGTACAGTGATTAAAAGTTGAATGGAGGGCACATTATTTGAAGGCAAATGGAGGTCACCCGTTGGGTTCGACTTTAGGAGCGCCGTTGTATTCCCTCCATTGTCAATGGTGGAATATTTTTGTGCGTCTTCAGTTTATTTGCCGCAAAACAGGCAGCATCACATTCTATTTCGGATCGATAAGTGGTCAATGTTCAATTCCTGAACTTTAAAAAAAAAAAGAAGAATCCACAGCGTTCGTTCTTGATCTTATTTGAGACTATGCCTTCTGACACATTTGGCTTCATGATGGTTTGATAGTCTTGAGATTTCATTTTCGCAAAGCAGACCATGACTGCTGAAACTGGGTGGACCAGTTTTTGCTCCAAAATGCCAAATGTTTTGTACCTTACTAGGTCTTTATCCCATTTGAGAACAATCTTTGTAACAGTAGGGATCATGTCAAGTCGAATCAATTTCATAATACACTGCTCAAATTCAAGACACCCAGTGCTGGATGTTGCAAAGCAACCCCAGAATATAACCGTTGCAAATCTTTGCGACACTGGGCAAAGGCTATACCTGAGCCCAGATCACTCTGATCGGTTGCAGTCTATGTTAACATTCCTTTCTCGTTCGTAGATGGAAAAGGGGCCAAGAAAAGATGGTCTTCCACTTGAAGACAGGTAGGTTTGTTCACAATTCGCAGCGTTAGCGTAAACCACTACGTTATCGCATGCCCCTGATTGTTCCGAGGGCAGGCGGGCAATTAGTTTCAACGTTTGGTCAGAAAATGTGGCCACTAGGTAGCACGCCTTAAATGCACCCGATCAAAACTTGTCCATCTGTAGAATCCCGTCACAGAATGGGAGCAGCCTACAGTCTCTGTTCACCACGAACGAATTTTAAGACAGGTTCTTGATTCTTATTCGGCCTGTGCTTCAACTCTGCGGGGTGATGTTTTGAAGAGGAAAAAAGGCTGACCCCACCCCAAAAAAAGAGTTTTTGATTCTAATCTCACCCTTGGTAAGGCTCGTGTGATCTTCTGAATGTGCCAAAAATAAATAAATAAATAAACGCGTTCTTTATTCAGATTTGACCTCTTGTAAGACCCTCGGGGGATGTTTTGAGTATTAAAAAAAAACCCTGTTGCCAAGTAAACAAGGTCTTGCTTTTGATTTCACCCAGAATTAGTTTTATTTAGAACCAGCTTTTTACATATTCCAAACATTTCTTGTGGTGCACTTTCAGTTCATAATTCCGTTTGTAATGGGCCTTCCGCTGTGTTCAGGCTACGCTATGTTGTTTATATTGCTGTTGTGGGCTGGGGGGTGGGGGGGGGTGTTATGGTGGGAGGTTGGGGGCCGTGGGTAAGCGAGAGGCACAGAACAGAATTCCTGACTAATTTTAGAACTCCTTAAAAATGGAGGGGAGGTCCGTCGTTCCCAGCTGCTCCCCCTGCAAAAGAAAATGCTTTTTTCTTCTTTCTTTTTTTTTGGTTTGGTTTTCCAAAGGAAACATCAATAGTTTCTGGTGGGATTTAGCATCACAATGTCTCCCCGCCGGGGCACCTTCTGGATTTTCTCATGCGCTCCAAAAAACTGTTATTCAACTCATAACCCTGCCCAACTCTAACAAAAAAAAAATTTGACCTAGCTTGACAGCCTACTTAGTCACCTTTCTTGAAACCTTAAAAACTATGTCAAATGTTTTCAGTCATTTTTTTTTCTACTTGCATTCAATGTAAACAATTAAAAAAAAAAAATCATAAACCTTTTTAAAACCTCACCCACGCACAAAATCGTAATTTGATACCCTGAGTGTGAAACCTGAACCCTGACCTCAACACCTTGGTATAAATCAGAGCAGCATCCACATAGTCCAAAATTCCCCATCATACATATTTATTCGGCAATACGGTGTCGAATTAAAAGTGTCACAAAACAGGCGCACCGCAAAGGTTGATCCCGCCGGCAACCAGTCAATGAAGTCAGTCTCGTTTTCGTCCCAACCTGTCAAACGGCGCTATTTTGAGCCCACGGGAGGTGACAAGCAGCTCACTGACCTCCAGGGTTCTCGGGCTGCGCGACCTCTCTGCTTTGCCCGCGTTATCAGCCACTCGGCCGTCGCCACTCGCCACTCAGCATCACTTAGCGCCTCTCTCACTTGTTGGTTCAAAATTACTTTCATTATAAATCACGATTTATCCAAATGAATTTCTTGAAAAGGCAAATTTTATTCGCCCCCCGCACACACACACACATTTCATTATTAGTAGATTTATTTAAAAAAAAAAAAAAGAATAACATGCACACACAACAAGCCCATTCTTTGTTTTGTTAAACTCATACTAAATTTGGTATACTTGCTATTTTTGTTGCATTAATTTAAGTTTTTTTTTTTCAAATATCAATAAATAATTGATTTGTTGTATTTTTATTTGTCATTGGTGGCAGTGCACAGACTTAGCATAAATGCTAGCTTCCCGCCGAAGTCTTGTTGTCAATGATAAATCATTTTTTTTTTGTTTGTTTTCCACCATTTATCTCATCATGACATTGAATATAAAAATGTGTTATTTTTATATTTTCCTTTGCTCCTCACATTAGCTGCCTCATGTATACAAACTTGCATCCATCTCCCAATTTAGAATGTATTCCATAATTGGTTTATGAAATTAAATTGGCAATAATCCAATGTAATTTTTTTTTATCAAAATAGACTATTATGTCATGCCATATTTTTTTAACCTCACAAAAAAAAAATTATCTGTCCACTTGGAAAACCAAATGTGGCCCCACAAGCCTAAAGCCTCCGAGGGACCCCATCACAGCAAACATTGACTTAATGTGACTTAGATCCTAGTCGGGTTTAACTGTGGGGGGAGGCGGGGGATCAAATGGCGGCAAACATAACATGTTATTTTTGTACCGCGGCAGTGGACACCACCCTTGCCATTCCCTGCTCACAGTAAATACTCGCGCTGTGTTGCACTCGCGCTGTGTTGCTAACCAAAACAGCAGCGCAGAAACGCTTTCTCTCATGCTAGCGGCAGTGGCATTCGAGGTGATTGGGCATCGACGGTAGAGGTGTCGTGACACCTGTGTGGTGCCCCTCCCTCCTCGAGCCCGCAGGCTGCGCAAAGCTGTCGCAGGCGCACGTTTATGCCACTGAGTCATTGTTGCGTAGGAACAGTCGGCTAGGCCGCTTTCGATGACTGGGGAAAACAAAAACAAACAACAACAACAACAAAACAGACAGACGCAATTTGGAACCTAGACCTGGGCTTGGAACCTGAATTCAAAACCCAACTCCAAGATGGCTTTCTGAACTTGAGACCCATTTCCTACTTTTGAAATCCGAACCCAGTTTTAAAAACCTAATTTGACACACGCCCTGATCATCCTCATCCTGGCTTTGAGTGTGAATTGAAAACCCAAATTTTCAACCCAAACCTTTGTTTGGAAAGTTGACTACGGTCTTGAAACCTAAATTTGAAACTCTGCATTAAATCTCTCATCCAGGCTTCAAACTTCAATTTGAAACCCTAATTTGAAACTTGAACTTTGATATTTTATACTTACCAACCAATGCTGCAAACTCGAACCCATTCTTAAAACCCTAACATATCGATTGATACCCTATCTGTGGTTTGAAACTGTACCCCTGGCTTAAAAACCCTGATTTGAAACCCTAATAAAAACCTCACCCGAACTTGAAACCATGCATTGAAACTCAAATCAGGGTGGAAGCCCGACTGAGAAACCCGAACCCTGGCTTGATCCCAAATTCCATTGCTCTAACTCGACATGGGCCGAATACCGGTTTGGCGGTTGACGGTAGTTTTAAAATGTCACCGTGTCAATAAGCGCTAACACTGGCTGTCACCGGTAATGAACACAGGGGACTTCTAAGCTGCGCACGATACGATAGGCTGCTTGCAGAGTCTCCTCTTTGAAGTTAACTGGGGCCACTCACGTTTTTTTCGTTTTCCCTTCTCGGCTAGCTCAGAAGGGAGGGGTGAGCAGTTACCCACGGAGGAGAAGGAGGAAGGAGGCAGCAAGCCTGCAAACACGGATGCTTTTTTGCTCGGTTGATGAAAGAACACAGTCCTAAAAAATAAAAATAAAAAGACACCAGTAGATACTAGTTAGCCCCAAGGACAACATGAGTAGCCCACAAGTCTGTTCTAAAAAAAGCTCATCAATGAAGGGACACCGTGGCTCACTAAGAATTACAACTGAAGCTTAACATTAATGTATTTAGTTAGTTAATGTGGTACACATTTCTTAATGTCCTCCTAATAACCCCTAACCCAAGTTTGACACCCAAACTTGTGTTTGAGCCATTGACCCCAGCTTGACACCCTAACCTTGGCTTGAAACCTTAGCGCGAAAAACAACTTGAAACTTTGACCTTTGTTTGAAAACCTGTCCAAAGCTTTGAAACCTCCACTCTTACTTGAAACCCTCATTTGAAACCCAATCTTTCGTTTGAAACCCTGACCCAGGCTTGAAACCCTCATTTGAAAACCAAATACGATCTTGAAACTCGACCTGAGCAGTTTTGTAAAATAATCTAATTGCAATTGTGTATTTGTCATTTGTTTTCCTCACCATTATTCACAATTGCGATTTATTATTATTTTTTTTTCCCCAAGGGGAAGTGTGTGTATGTGTGTGCTAGATAAAGAGACGGAAGGGTAGATGGTGACAGGAGGAGTTACCCCCAATTTCAAAATTACATCCATCACGACGTCGGCTTGAATACAATTAAAGCGTTCTGTCCCAACTTGAGCTTGTTCCCATGTTACATTCTTTCACGCCTCTGCAATGTAAAGAGCGGCCGTTCGTCCTGGCCGCTTGTGACAGATTGCCGTCGGAGTTGCTTTTGCTTTCATTCTCCCCCTCAGACAGCAATTGTTGGGCTCGCCGTTTCAAACGGGCAGCCCCCCCCGCCCCGCTCTCACCCCCTGTGTGCATTTCTAACCATGTTTGGACTGCCCCGTCTGTTTTAAGGAAGTGCCACAGCGAGAGAACTGCGCAGCTGCATTTACCGTCTGCTCCGCATTAGCGGTCGCGACTTGTGAGATCAGCAAAATCCAGCTGACTGTTTTCCTCAATGGCTCTTGGCACGGCGCATTCATCAGCGTGGAACTCATCGACCGTGCGCTTCGTTCAGTGTCACATTTTCCTTTCATGGTTGCGGTAACTCCGTAAAGCCCCTGGGGGGCAACGTTGAAATTCAAAGTGGATGATTTCCTCAAAAATGGTGGATATCAATGGGGATGCGCCGATATGTATATTTTTAATGCAAACCACAGAATTAGTTTTGTATTTTGGACGCAAACCGAAAACTCTGAGACGTCTCATAAAAAAAAAAAAAATGGAATTTTGTGCTTTGGAAATAACAAAACGGAACGTTGCCTGTGCGTCACGCTGAATTCTTTTTTCAAATTTGGGCAAGGCCAGCTAGGTCAGCCAAAACTCACCGTTTCCTGGCGACCTAACAATGCTGTTTATTTTCAGTCGATAAAATTGGATGGTGCTTCTCCCATCTATTAACTTTTAAAACCATTTGAGCAACATGACTTAATTATCACATACTCCCCCCGCCCCCCGTCCGGTTCACGCTCACAGTTTTGATTCTATAAAAAGACTAATAATGGCATTTGTTTTGACATTTGATGAGTCAGGGAGAAGAGTTTCTTTTGCACCTCACTGGTTAAAAACAAAAAAAGGAAAGGAGAAAAAAATGACGGCTAGCCAGAATGTTTGTGGCACTTTAACTTGTCCCTTACCAAATCATTTGTGTGGCAGCATAATCACCCCATCCTATGATCTAATTGCCCTCGACATTTGCTCGTCGCGGATAGCCGTTATCTGACCCACAGGCCTCAAATTTGACACCTGTGCCGTAACCGTCAAGTCACCGCACTGCTGAGGTTGGGGGGAAAAAAAAAAAAAAAGCAATCTCTTGTGCTGCGCCCGAGTCGCGCTGGGCGAATATGTTGGCCACCTGTTGGCTGTCAAGCATTTTTATGATATTCTGCTTTGTTTTCCTGTGATTGGTTCGTCCACGCTATAAACAGCCTCACGCATGAGGCGCCGCGCGTCGCCGGAGGCAACGCCCACCGTTGGCGCTCTCGAATTACAAGCCGCCGCGGGATATCTCTGCCTTCGGTGAGCGTGGCTCGGCTTGTGCGAAACAATTCGGATCAATCGTGTGTCATGATGACAAAACCCGGTGGCGCGTTGAAACTGCTCAGCGAGGCTTAGCCTTGTTTGACTCGGTTTATTTTTCTCTACTTCCTGGTTTTTGTTCATTCAAACCATTAGGGGCGGGGGGGGTTGGAGGGTGTTCAGCAGCTGCGTCCATCAACAAAGTTTGACCCAGTTTTCCACGCACACACAAGCGCAAATCAGCTGCTTCCCCCCTCTCATTAGCACCGCATCTCACACCCCGCGCGCCCTCTCACAAGTGCAGCTGCGCTGACGTTTCCCTGGATTACGTGTCATTTATTTTTGGCCTTCCCACGAAACTGTCCAGCCTCTGCTGTGTTTTTACTGAGGAGCAGGGAAGTCCTCTTTGGCTTTTTTTTGTTTTGTTCTTGAAACACTGACGTGCAGTTCAGGCTTCTTGTTGTTAGCATACTGGTCACATATGCGGTCGTTAGACTTGCCAAATATTTGTCTTTGTTTTAATGTAGTATGTGTGTGTATACAGTGAACCCTTGTTTATCGCAGGGGTTACGTTCCAAAAAGAACCCGTGATAGGTTAAATCTGTGAATTAGTCAGCTTTATTTTATTTATTTATTTGTACAATTAGCATTCAATGCAATACCATACAATAGAATTTAAAAAAATACAAATATAAGCGTTTTTCGTACAAATGACTGATAGTTTTTAGAAATACCGTAAAAATAATCATTTTAATAGTGGATGCAGGGTTGGACACGTTGCGACTCGCGGGTATTTTAAAGTTCCTCTGACTTTGCCTCTTCGTCCTGACTCGTATCTTTTTCGACTGAAGGCTGTGGGATATTTGGGGTATTTTCTTTTTATCATATGTCCCTTTTGATGTTCTCCGTTGCAATGTACGTAACTCTCCTCTCTGTTACCCCTGGTCAAGTTTAAAATTCCGGTTAAATAATGACTTCTTCAGACGTTTTGTTGGAGTTTCCTGTGTATTTATGTTGTTCCTTCTCTCAAGCAGCTCCTCCGTATTTAACGTGGAGAATGGGAGGCCGTTGCATTTCCAGCCAGCGATATTAAAGTTTGGAAATCAGTAAGTAACACACTTCCTGCTCTGAGGTGACATATTTTATATGTATGCCCAAAATGTGCTGCGGAAATACTACAAATCCAATTCCAATGAAGTTGGGACGTTGTGTTCAACGAAAATAAATGTGCTATCGACCTATCTAGCTAATTATCTAGCTAGCTAATGGGCTATCTAGCTAGCTACATAGCTAGCTAGATAGAACATTAGCTAGCTAGATAGCTAGATTATCTATCAATAATTAGCTCGCTCTCCTCTCTCTCTTTCTCTGTCTATTTATTCATGCATCTATCCATCTGCCGATGGATGAAATGCTGAAATTGTCTGTTGAGGAACCTTGTCCTTAAACTATTGAACTGGTTGCTCACGCAGTTGTTCACAAACAGGTGTTGGATGAGCATTCTTCTTATTATTATTATATAAGCACCTTATGCTTCATATATGCAGTTGCATATATGCTTGTGTCTATATCTTTATATTGCATTCTATACTGTGCACAGTTCTTTTTCTGAAACATTTATTTATTTTCTGAATGCAACACTTTGTTGTTTTTTTTCTAGACTGCAGATTTCCCCAGTGTGGGACAAATAAAGGCTATCTTATCTTATTCCTCAACTTTTGTGCCACCTGTCCCAGCTTTTTGGGAACGTGTTCCAGCTATAAAATTTGAAGTTCATGAGGTTTTTTTGTTTTGTTTTTGCAAAGAACAATAACATTGATCAGTTTGAACCTTATATATTTTTGTCGAGTATTCAATTAAATATAGGTTGAGCATGATTTGCAAATTATTGTATTCTACTTTTATTTCATCCACACAAGATCCCAATTTCATTGGAATTGAGTTTGTATATAATTATACGCTGTGTGTGTTGTGTTTTTTTGGGGGGGGGGCTTCTCAAAACAGCTGGCAGTGTCTTTGAAATTAGTTTCACAGTTAAAACAGCTTTGGCCTGATTTACTAAAGCCTTGCCCGCACAAAAACTGGGCGCGTCCAGAATTGCGTCTGCCAAACCACTGCAAAATCTTGGAGGATTTTGCAAATTTTGATGTAGCATGGGCTGAATAAAACCTGAGAAGAATTGCCAGGAGCCGATTTTACATCCAACAATACTGCATCTGAATCGTCGATGTAAACCAAAGCCCTGCCAATGCAGCACAGGCACAATGAAAGGCGAACGTTTCCGCTTCTGTCAGCTATTTTGAAATGCCAGAAACCAAAATTCTTGCTACATGTGTCAAATAAATCGTTTTTGGTTTTTTTGCAGGCCGCTGGGGCTGCCCAGAGCCGAAACCATACATGTCCACAACCCCAGCCAGGAGGTTCCTGTGACGCTGCTGTCTATGTTTACGTCCAGCAGGCACTTGCACATACCTTCCTTCCACAGAAGAGTAAGTGCCTGTGGAGTATCATGTTGACTCTCTGTCCGTCGGCCTCTTGAAATGACATTTGTTCTTATTTTGTTGCAGGTGATCCCCCCCAGAGGGAAAACATCTTTTAAACTCATTTTCCTTCCATCTGAGGAAGGCAACATAGAAAACACATTATTTATAAACACATCGGCTCACGGGCTGCATTCATATCAGGTTGGTGGATTTTTGTCTACTTTTTAAGACATCTGTGAGGGCGTTAAATGCTTTTATACTTCAGATTGTGAGACTTGGGGGCTGGGGAGGGGGCGAATCTCAGGAGGCTTAAGCGCCGTGATTAGCTCAAGTCTACAATTCTTTGGGTTTTCTCTATGCTTACTTTTCTGTGTTCTTTACCACTAAAGGGTACCCGGAATGATAACCGCTGAATTGCAAATGGTGCTGGGCTGCTTAAGTACAAGCCATAGATCAATTACACACACAAATTAGTTTGCTCCAAGCAGTAAATGCACTTTTCATGTGCTTATGAAATGCGGAAATTGCCAAAAGACTCCCCGATATACTTGTATTGACTGCGTAAATGTCTGGTGTCAACAAAGTGAGTACTTCTGCTGCATTTTAATTCTGTGGTAAACTAATGAGCGTTGTTGATCCACTCTGACTGGTTGGGTTGCTCTCAGTGTTTATCTTGACAGTTTCATGAGTATTTGTTAGCACTTGGCCCTCAAAGTGTGGCACTTGGCACAATTGTGGAAAATGGAAGAGCTAAAATAAATAAAAAACTACACCTTGTTTTCATCACCAAAATCTAGCAGTCAGCATTCTGAATTAATAATGCCTATTTGGTGGTGGAAAGGAGTCATATTTACCAACATAAAAGTTAGCATTCCGATCAGAAATACATCTTTCATGCTTGCCTTGTAGATGTTTGTTCATCTGATTAAGAAACCATAGTCACCAAAGATAACGATAACATTACCCCTCTAATCAAACTTGCCTGAGCCTTTGGAAGTGTACAACCAAAACCATTTTATGTTAGCAATCTAAGCTAACTTACTCGAGCCATTAAAACTGTACAACTGAATCTACTTTATTATGTTAGCTTTCTATGCTAGCATGCCTCAGCTTTTAGAACTCGAGAACCGAATTCATCCTTACGCATCAGCAATGTGACTTTGTTTGTCCGGGATGATAAAACTTTAGATTCTAGATTTTCTAGAGTCCAGAACCACTTTCATCTGTTAGCGTTCCAAGCTAACCTGCCTGATTGCTACTCAGTGGCCGTTTTGAGGCATTGCTGGAAGTTGCAGTGTCGTGCTGTATGTTTATCATGACACCTTCTCTCGTGATCATGACCAGGCTCCTTCTGCGGCAATATGGCCAGAAAAGCCAAAGAAAAAGCAAAACCTCTGCAAAATTACTCCTTTAGTTGCTTTCTCAGCCAGTTTTTTTTTTTTGTCGATGAATACGAAAAAAAAAAAGACTTGACCACAATTGTTTTTTGTTTGTTTTTTCCCCCCCCCCTCCCAGGTCTTTGGTGTCGGTGTCCACCAGGGCTCATTAAAGTCTGTCCAGCGAAAGGAAAGTCAGCTGGTGTTCCCTCACATCCAGAGCATCAAGTTGACCCAAACTCAGGTATGTGTTCATCCGCGCTGAAAGGGGCGCGTTTCCTAAAACGACTGAACATTTTTCCATGTGCACAAAGAGGCTTTTGTGACGCGACAAAAAGTGTCAAGTCAGCAGCCTGGATGATACAACACAGTCCAGAGTGCACAACCACTCACTTTCGACAGAGATCACAGACTCCGATTTAGCTATCATTAGCAATAGAAATGACACTCAAAGGTCGGCGTGTGTGTGTGTGTTTTTTCGTGTGTGTGTGTGTGTGTGTGTGTGTGTGTGTGTGTGTGTGTGTGTGTGTGTGTGTGTGTGTGTGTGTGTGTGTGTGTGTGTGTGTGTGTGTGTGTGTCACGGAGTGAAAGTATGCGTGTTGAATTATTTGAAAGTCAAGACGTAGTCCACGCAAGAGGAAGTGGCCTGCCCTAAACAATCAGTCAGTCCGCATTTCTGCTTCTGCTTTCAAAAGAAAGCCGTTACATAACCTTACTGTACTTGATTGACAAAGTCACACACTCCTTATCGTTGTTATAATCAACCAGACTTGACAGACGAGTACGTTATTATACAAGCTTATGCAACAATTAAGCAGATCCCAAATCATTGTGGGCCCATCCTCATCCACCATTAATTTTCTTTCCCCCACTCCATTTACTATTTTTAAAGAAATGCATTATACTCTTGCCAAATAATTTATGACGTTATTCGTGGTAAATTAGTTTAATTGTATTTAGTTACATTTGTGTTAAATATTATTTTAAATGATTGCATTTTATTGATTTATTCAAATCGCAGTGTCGCCTTGCAACTTTGCGATTCGGTTATTTTGAATCGTTTTGGAAGGTATCACCCGCGAAAAGTGAGTGAACGCTGTATTTATTTGTTTCTTCATAAAATAATAACTATCGTTTTATTTAATGTGTTTGTTTCTGTAAAAAAATATTTCTTAAAAGGATATTTCATAAAATTATGGAGTCAAAGATATTTGACTCAATTTTGTGGACATGCTTTGTCGCAGTGTTGAGTATGGATGGATGGCTACTCTCCATTAACACTCGTGTTTTTAAATCCCATAGGAAGATGTGTCCAACATCACCATTCTGGGTCTACTGCTGGAGTGCAGCCTACCCAAGAGTTTTTTCATCAATTCACAGGTACCTTCGGAGTCCATACTATTGTTACTCTAGAACGGGGGTCGGCAACCTGCGGCTCCGGGGCTGCATGCGCCTCTTTAGTATGGCTCTTTTAGCATTTTGGGTTGCCGACCCCTGCTCTAAAAGGAACGCACTTATCTCCCCCCCATAGGGGTCCTGCCTCCAGAGCGAGGAGCGCCTCATTCTGCAGATGGACCTGTCTGCACGCGGCGAGCAGCCCGCCGACCTGGACAAGCTCAAGCCTTACGTCATTGAGCACATGCTGTTGCTGCTCATGGTCCCCGCTGCCGGACAGGCCGCGCTAGGTGGGTGTTGCCCTATGTTGTAAAATTATCGCCACCGTCCAATGCCGTGCATAACACAGCCCGTTGGAGTGTCGCTTTCTTAAAAAGTCGTCAGTATGAATGGCGACGGTGTCAGGCTGACATCATCGAAAGTTTGCAGAGTCTTTGTCTTCTATTAAGATGCGTTTGAAAAGTCATCCTGGCAACAGGCGCCGTCTCGTACAATGTTCAGCGTTATTGGGTCGTGTTTAAAAAAAAAAAAAAAATTTAACGTCCTTAATTAGCGATTGAACTTCCACGATGTCGGCGGCAACGGTTTGTGAATCGGCGCAACACCCGTGACTCGAAAAACAAATGAAGTCGGCCGTTCCGCCGCGACGTGATGCCAGGAACAACTACAAAATAAACGTTGACCTCGGCACGAATGTCAGTGTATGACTGTCGTCTGAATGATTTTATTTTGAAGTGGGCCTCCCCCACGTTAGCTGCGTGTTTCGTCATGGATCGCGCGAACAACTGTTGCTTCTGTGGGCTTGAAAAGTTTTTCCCACCGTGTACACATGAGCAATTTTTTGAAACAAGGTACTTGATGTGACATACACTTGGAACATCAGACATTAATTGGGATGAAAGCGCCCTTTTTTTTTTTTTAAATGTAATATTTGTTTTAACCTCTCTTTTCTTTTTGGCTTGCCTTCTCATGTCTGCTGCAGGGGAACCAAAAATAGGAGTTTATATGCAAAATTCCGGAAGCAAAAAGCTCTACGTAAAGGTGAATTCTTTGTGTTTTGGACCTATTATCAATTGCAATATATAGATAGATAGATATATGACGCTGTGTTTTTAATCCTCACAGGACATGCAGTTGCTCTCCAAAGTGGACGCCAGTCTGGATGTCAATCGAGCTCTTCTGCGATCAGAAGCGAAAAACTTCACTGAAGTGGCCACCCTCACCTGCAGAGGTCAACTTCTCTTTTGAGAAGCCACCGCATTTCCGTCTTCAACTGTTTATTTACCGCGCCGTGTCTGTACGTGATTCCAGGTTCGATGTCAGGCCACGGAAGCAAGTGTGTTAGTCCTATCGGTTTAAAGGTTCTCGGCAACCAGATGACCCATAACCTGGCTGGATTTCATGTCGCACACCGGTAAGAGTGTGACACATTGGACAATTTGGTGAAGTCCAATCTGTCCGCAGATCCTTCAAAAGAGTTTTAGAGGATTTATCGAACACTAATTATCCTTCGAAATGTCAGTGAAGCCTTAAATCTGCTGTTCAGAGGTCTTCAAAATACCTGCATGGTTTTCTGAGGTTTTTAGTTCATCCCAATAACCACGACCATGTGTGATTGGGGGGGAGGAAAAAAACTCTACAAATGATTCAGTCATAAAATGCTCAGTCAGAAACCTGCCAAAGGGGCACCGTACCATCGATCACGTTGACGGCAGCGGCTCCACTTTGCACGCTGGAAATTGACGGGACTGCTATTTGAACCCGTTCTTCATATGTGCCTGTAGGTGGCGCACGGAGGACCTCTCCAGCCTTTTCCAAGTCAAACAAAAAAACCCCGAGCAGGTGGACTTGTGGCTGACCAACCCATTCACGCTTCCACTCACGGTGACCAGCGCCAGCCTCTCACGCCAACTCCAAGGAGCCATGAAGGTACGCCATTTCCAAAAAGAAACTGGATTTTTATCAAGGAACCCTGGCAAAAAAGATGGCTTCCAGAGCCGCTGGTAACTTGTAGTCGTTGAGTGCACTTTTTTTTTTTTTTCTGTCGCCCTCCTCCAACCAGGTGGCGAACTTCCACAGCCCGCTGACGGTGCCGCCGGGCTGTTGGCCCGTGTTGTCCCTGCAGTTCTTCAACCGGGCGCTGCCGGCCAGCCACTCCTTCACCCTCGCTCTGCACACCCGGCTGGGCGCGTCTGTGCGCCTCCCTCTCTACTTCCACACCGACCCTTCCAAGGTAGGAAAACACAAATGCGCCGCCACGCTGGGTGAATGCACATCAAGCCGTGCGATTCCGCCATTTCGAAGCATCGAAATAATTGCGTCTGTTATTTCAAGTTGTTTTCGTCGTCTACAATCTCAGCAGGGAGACTCGGAGTTTGAGTCGGAGCAAGAGTGCGGACGACCGTGCCCGCTTAAGTTGTCCGAAGCAGGTGAGATGTCCAAAACAACTCCTCGCCAAATAACAGAACGGTTGTCTTGTTGACAATTCCTTGAATTGTCTCCCGGCCCAGGACGCTCGGAATGGCAGCGCACGCTCCTCCCGGACTTCTCTCGCTCGTCTTGGACAGTGGACAGCAAGCTGGCCGGAGAACTCTTCTCCCGGTGGCAGAACCATCTTGACAAGCTACCTTGCAGGTCGGTCTCCCAAAACAAAAAACAAAAAAAGGGGCTAAAGGCACCGTACGACGACTCGATTGAGTTGTCCTTAATTTTGAGCCCTGGCTTCAATAGCGTTTAAAAACATTTTATTGTTATTTTATGATTGTCTTTCATAAACAAGAGCTGCCATTTTAGGTTCGGCGCCACATTCATGCCACTGGGATCACAAGTGGGCCGCACCCATATATTTGGGGCTGAATAATCCAATCACGACGATACCAAAACTGTTGCATTCGTTTTGGTGCAAATCATTCCAAGTGCATTCTGAAAGTATTCACACGGACTGATTGTCTCGTTGCAAATGATAAGCAAAATTTCATGACCCCAATTTTTTTTGCAGTTTTAACAATTATGAATCTTTTTGTTTTTTGTTTGTTTGTTTGTTCTATTGTGCACCGTGTCCCTTCTCATGATAGCTTGTACATCTTCTCAGGTGGCCCAGACTCCCCACGGAGACATCTTCGCCCCTGGATTTTGGCGCCACGCCCATTAACGAGAGCAAGGTGAGCGAGAACGCAGTCGCCGATGACAGCGTCATTTTTCAGCGAGAAATGAAATGAAATGAAATGTGTGTCTGTGTAATTTAGGTGAAAACTTTGCTGCTGAAGAACCCTTCCCCATCTGTGGTTTCGGTGGAAGTCCAGATTCTTTCCCTGTACCCTTCCCCACTTGGGGCTTTGGACCTTCTCACCAAATGGTACAGTAAAGGGGGGGGGGAGCATTTAGGGTTATATTTTGGTTGTTTTATTCTTTTGGGGACGAATATAAATCTTGTCTACACAGAGTGAATGTTTTTGGTTTTACAGGTTTAACATAAGCCCCCTGGCGGTCAACATCAGCACTGCAGAGTTCTCGCTGTTGAATGCACCCCCAAAGGTGAGTTAAATTATTATTTTTTTTAAACCCAACATGATTCCTTGCCAACTTGCTGCATATTTTGAAGGTGAGCGAGGATGCAGAGGCCCTGAAGGGTGAGGGTGTCCTGCGCTTGCTGCTCCAGCCGTGGGAGTCCCGGGAGGTCGCCGTGGTGTTCACGCCATCCGAACACAAACCCACCACCACCATCCTCATCATCAGGTAAACGGCCTGATTTTGTGCCATTGGGATGATCCAACCGAGAGAATTGAAAGATCTGAAATTGGATTTTCAACAAGTCCTAGCGCGTACACTTGCGTCCGTTTTCAGGAACAACCTGACCGTGTTTGACATGGTCACGGTGAAGGGCCACGGAGCCAAAGAGCTGCTGAGGGTCGGGGGCAAGCTGCCCGGTCCGGGCGCCTCCCTGCGCTTCAACGTCCCTCAGTCCACGCTGATGGAGTGCAGAGATGGTGAGGCCTTCATTCAATACGTTTGTTTTCGTCGTTGTGAGCAAATGGCTAATCACGTTTCAATCGCATCTCCAGCGGGCCTGCGCGGGAGCAGCAAGCCGCTCTTCGCCATCCGCAAAAGCTTCAAGGTGGAGAACGTCGGCGAGCTTCCGCTCACAGTCACGTCCATGAACGTCAACGGGTACAAGTGTCAGGGTTTCGGCTTCGAGGTGCTGCAGTGTCGCTCCTTCAGCCTCGATCACAACGGCTCCTCAGAGATCACCGTTGCGTAAGTCCTACTGGTCGCGGCTTCTCAGTTTTGTTTTGTTTCCCCCCCCCCACTGCTTTTAGGTAGGGCCAGGTTATATGGCCTGAAGATCAAATCTCTTCTTTTAAAAAAAACAACAAAAACCATGATAATGAAAAATCAAATTTGGTTTAATTCATCAGAAAACAAACAAGCTTTGATTCTTTAAAACAGATATAAATAGCATCAATTAACAGATAAAGTAAAGATTTATTATTATTTTTAACTTTTAGATAATGCAAAAATAAAACAAGTGCTTCCTTCAAGAAAATGTCCCTGTTTGTAAAAACGTCGAAGGAAGCACAATCTTTGAAGTCCCTGTCCTGTGAAAATTAGTCATCTAAATGTTGTGTCAACAGCCATGCAAAATTTAAGCAAAGAAAAAAAAAAAGATGCTGCTACACATTTGAGCCCTGAAAATATGGAAAATGGCCAGAATACACTTCACCGGGCCGTCATGGGGTTAAGGCCTCTGGTCACAGCACGGAGAGCCCCGTGACGAGAGACGCTAGCCACCAGCTAGCTCGCGAGCTAGCAGGCTTGGACTTAGCAATAACCAAGTAACTCGCAATTAAGCAGAATAACCTCGGACGCTAATGAAGACGGTCAGGTTTTGATGTCGTGGGCAAGGAGGTTTCATGCCCAAGGCCCACCGGGTGCCGTTTTTAGCCACGCCCCCAGAAATGTTCACCATGTTGTTAGCGCAAGCAGTGGACGTCTTCACGGGCAAACGTAAAAGTGACTCGAGTGAACAAGACATGTTCTCTTGCTCTCCCCTCCAGGTTCACGCCTGACTTCACCTCGTCATGGGTGATCCGCGACCTGGTGCTGGTGACGTCGCGCGGCACCGCCTTCCCGTTCACTCTCAACGTCACGCTGCCCCACCACATGTTGCCCCTGTGTGCCCAGGTGGTGCCGGGCCCCAGCTGGGAGGAATCCTTCTGGGTGGTCACGCTCGTCTTCACCTGGTCAGTGCCCGCAACTGTCGAGTTACTACTTTACATTTCGGTCTGCTTTAAAAAAAAAAAAAAAAAGTTGTAAGTTGCGTCACTTGTCACTCAAGGAGGAAAATATTTGACAAGAAATACAAAACTATGAATATAAAAATCATAAATTATGAAATTATTTAAGAATTTTAAAAATATGACAAAGACCAAAGGAGAGAAATATTGACCACGAAAGGATGAATAAGTAACAAAAAACATATTTTTCAAATATGAATGAAAACAACACAAAAATGTAAATACTTAATATTAAACAATCTGATTAAAAACATTCGAAAATAATCAAAAGGCCACTTGAGAAACTCTAAAATATTCCTGACAAAAATACAAAATTCTAAGAAATAAAGCAAATAGTGCGAGGGGAAAAAATGTTCATTATTTGCTAAAATCAATATTTTGTTACGCCAATATTAGAAAAAAAAAATCTTTGCTCTCTTTTTTTTTTTCTTCTCTCTTGGGGGGGGGGGTCATCTTTGCAGCATCTCCTTGTTCGGCGTGTGCTTGATGGCCTTCCATCAGGCGCAGTATATTCTCAGCGAGTTCTCCATGCCTGCCATCCGGAGCAACCACAACTCAAACTTGTCCCGAGACAACGGCCCCGTCAACAACATCACACCCAACGGCGTCAAGTATGCTTTTTTTTTTGTTCTTTACCTCTTATCTTGATTATGCAGAACAAATGTTGTTGACGTCCTGAAGTTTTGCCTCCTCCGTCTCCCCCAAGTAAACCCAAGGGCAGCTGTAAGAGCTACGTGGACACCTGCCACACCTCGGATAAAGGCAAAGGCCGCGGCTCCCCGGCTCTGTCCAACAGGCCCGCTCAGCGTCCTCAGTCGTCCAAGAAGAGCTCCTCCGGCGCCCCGTCGCAGCCCCAGAAGAAACACAAGGTGTCCCTGTACTACAGCAAGTACAAACCCGGCGGGGGGGCCGCCGCGCAGGTCGCGCCGATGGACGAACAGCACGAGGAACCGGTCCCCGAACTGCCTCTGACACCGGAACCCGACGTATGCGACAACAACAACGAACCGTCGTTTGTCAGCGAGATGGCTAAAAAGGCGGCGGCGGACTTTCAAGCTGAAGAGAGCGTGCCGGCAGCGGTTATGTTTCCTGTGGAAATTCCTGCCGGCTTCCCGCAAAACGTCGCACTCGGTCCCGGGCCCAGACCGGGCCTGCTGCTGTGCAAACCGGTGGAGATGAGTCACGCCGGACACTATGAACCCGCCGTGGTGCCCGACGCCGAGCTACAGGTTAGCACGTTGCGACCAGCTCTTCTACTTGAGATTAAAATAGATTTCGGCGTCAAAGACAGAGCAAGGATTTGCTCGGCATTTTGTACATTTGCGTTGTCTCGTCAAGAGCAAGAATGCTCAAAAAAATACAAACATGTACAAGTATTCAAATCGCATAGTTTAGCTTTTTGAGCGCTAGCTCAATGCTAATGCTAACACATCATGGGAAACGCACATAGCCCTTTCCGTCATTGATTTTTTAATACAAACTGTGAAGCAACACGTTAGGCATTCGATTTAACAGTAGTTAGCCAGGTATTTTGTGTCCTCTGTGAGGAGATAAGCAAGCTGGGAGGAACCGAAAAGTCCAGACGTCAGTATTTCGGTCTGTCTTGTACTGGCCCCAGGCTGCCAAGGCAGTTCAGCAGCATGACTACAACTCGGTTGATGCAAAGTGGGACAAAAACTTTGATTATTTGGAGTTGTATTGAATTATGTTATGACTTGCAGATTGGAGTTAACAAAAGGCACCGCTCTTTCCTTAAAATGTGAAAAAAATCCAAATATATCAACAATACAGAAGGTACTGTTTGAAGAAAAAAAAAAAACACAAATCAAAACAAATACCCATTTTAGAAAAAACTAAACTTTCACACTAGATAATTCATTTTGAATGCTGCTCTACAGTGCCAATCATAACATTGTTGTTTTCTGTTGCAGTTACGGGAAGACGGCAAAGGGCCAAAGAAAAAGGCAGCGGTTGCAGACACGGGCAGTAGTAGTAGCAGTAGTAGTAGTAGTAATAATAAGGGAAAGAAAAGTCGCCGGAAGACGGACAACGTCTCAAGGTAGGACACGAGTCATTTTTGTGTCTTCTTCCTGTGATCACAGCCCTATCCCTGTCTAATTGCCTTGATTGTAACACCCCGCCCACCCACTTCCAGCGTTCCAGAGCAGAAAGCGCTGCTGCTTCCAGAGAGGGAGCGAGAGCCCGACTGGAGCGCGGCAGACCGAAACCCGGCGGCGTCCCGCAATAAGAGCCGCTGCTGCAACACCATCGCACCGGACGCGCCCAAACCGGGACTGCGCGCCGACAACTCCATCAGACAGAACGGTGGGCAAAGCTCCTCTTCCCGCACGCGTGGACGGGCCTTGAATTTCTAAACCCCGACGGGTGCTTTGTTCGGATTCCAGCAGCTGCGTGTCCTGCCCGCAGTCGGCGAAAGTGCGTGGCCGAGCGGCGCGCGTGCGAGTCCGGCTCGGACTCAGGAAGCTCGTCGGGCAGCGTGCGGGCCAGCAGGGGGAGCTGGGGCAGCTGGAGCAGCACCAGCAGCGTGGAGGGTGACAAGGAGGCCAGACACGCCTGCGCTACCTCGTCCAGAAAAAGTACGGAGGCCAACGTTGGATCCTGACCATTTAAATCCGCGTTTAAGTCGGAAGTACTCAACTCTTCCGAACACGTCTCACTTAATCCATCTGCCTTTGAGTATCACATTGAAATTAATGTGAAGTTGTCTTTGTTTGATGTTTACTTTGACAGGCGATTTCATCTAGCAGCAGCATTTGTCACAGATCTTTTGTTTTTGTTTTTTTCCCTCCCCAGGGGACCCCATGCAGTATAGCATTTACACCGCCGAGCGAGACGCCTACCAGCCTGCAAACGCCAACTGCAAACCCCTCAAGTAATAAGACGATTCACCTCTTTTCACACTGGAAGTCACTCCTCACGCTTTTCCCATTTCACTTGTTCACCCCACGTTCCGCCCGGCCGGCAGTGCCTACCGCAAAGACCAGTGCCAAAGTCCCGATCCGGCCGTGTCCAGCTTCGCCCCGAGCTTTGCCGCCGTCGCCGCAGGTGTGGAGCGGAACACGGGTGACCATTCTCCCCCCTGCTACCAGCCAAAGAAATGAAGTTCTGGATGTTGAAAATACTTGGGTGCTGAGTTTTTTTGTCCCCCCGACCCCCCTGTCTGCAGATCTGACAGGTCACTTCCTGCCCGAGGAGACATGGTCGGCGCCCTCGGTCCCGCTCACCAACGAGTTCCGGTACAACACCACCACAGCCGACGCGCTGCCCTTCATACCGCAGACGGCCCCGCCCAGGCCGTATAACGGGTACGACGGCGGGGGGGAAAAGTATTCAGATATGAAATGAGAAAATCATCCATTCTAAAGCATCAAAACTGTTCTTCGATGAAATTGCACAAATACAGTGAAACTCCTCTCCCAACGAAATCATGTTTGCAGCAAGAAATGTTTCACAACAGGGGTTTTTTCACTGTAGCAAATTTGAAACAGGAAAGTGGGAATGGTGTTAATGCATGAAGATTTTTTTCACACTAGGGGGTAGTAGATTTCGTTGTAGAGGAGTTTCACTGTTCTAGAAAACTAAACATTTCCATATCGTGTGTGGTATAATAAAAATCAGGGTTGTGTTTACGCTCGCAGGTTTGCATGGAGAAGCGGCAACAACCACTGCGGTAATCCCTACGCCTACAGCGAGGAAGTCAACTATATCGGTATAAGAGCAATTCAACTTCCACCTCGTGCACCGCCGCCAATGAGCGCCATCCTCATTTTTCTGTGTGTGTGTGTGTGTGGCAGGAAACGCGGCGTTCCCGGCGGGATTCCCCCATCAGGAGTGCCACGGCGTCCCCCCCGCCAGTCAGGCGGGCTGGAGCGAGCAACACACCCAAGAATCCCCCTCCACTTGGGACTCGGCCGCCTGCGTGGGCACCAAGGTGACTGACGAGCTTTGCATGTGTTCTCATCATTTACAGTGCTACCTCCACTTTAGACTTGCTTTTAAAAATAATTTAAAAAAATAAAATAATAGTTTGGTCCATCCCAAGCGAGTCTGGAAGTAACCCAGAAGACCAACCGATTACCGCGCACGTTTGCATCTCTTGTACTGCCCCCTGGTGACGTAACACACACACAGCAGTAGGAGGGGCACAATCAATGCGTAAATCATGATGCGCACTCTGCTTAATTCCCTACATTTGATTATATTTATTTTATGACTTTATATTTTGGTCAAGTACAGTGCTATTTTGCCTCTTTAAAACACATTACAAGTGTTTTTCTTTGGTGTTTTGTGAGGTGCCAGAGTGGAATGATGACTTGTGTATTCCTAACCATATTTGGTCATGATGATATTTCGTATGCCAAAATATTACTTGGGGCGGGGGGGGATTCATATCTTGGATTCATATCTTTGTTGTCGTACTAATCATGACAGAAGCCTAAAAAGAAGCTATTTAACATATTCATGATAAATTTATTCTGCGAAATTTCTGGAATCAGTATCGGCCTCAAAATATCCATGCCTTACTCAAAAATTGTAACCAAACAATTTGTTGTCATGTAACAAGAATAACTGTGTTGACTTGCGACGCGCTTGAATTAACAATCGGTCGTTGGTCAGCCTTTCTTCTCAGGCACCCGCAGCCTGTCGCCCATGTCCAGCCTCTTCGGCTCCATCTGGACGCCGCAGAGCGCCCCCTACCACCACCATGGCCACCTGCAGCACGAACGCTCGGCGCCCATGTCGCCGGCGTCGCCCGTCACGCCGCCACACTCGCCATTCGCACGAGAGTCGGCGGAGGCGCCCGTGTGCGGCGTTGCCGGCAGCGGCGGCGGAGGAGGCGGCGTCCCGTTCTCGAGCTTCAACCCTTTCGGCCCGCACATGAACCTGGACATCTGGAACTCCTCATCCAACCGCAGCTCCAACTCGCAGCTTTCAAACGACTCGGGCTACTGCGGCGACGTTTAATCAGAAAGGAAAAAAAAAAAAAGCATCACGATAATTGCAAAAACATATAGAACATGGCTATATACCACCAAGTTAAAAAAAAAAGTTCTTTTATCAATAATGGGGGAAAATGTGAATATTCCTTTTCTTTTATGTTCCCATTTTCAAACGTTGTGGACATTTGTTGTATATTTTTCTAGATGTTTTGCAGTTTTGATCATAGAAAATTAAAAACAAGGTTTTGTACTTGAACAATGTCCCATTTTTTATTGCATCCTTTTTTAAAAATTATTATTACTTGAGTCGTTTAAAGAAAATTAGCCTCGGAGGAATGTTTTCGTACAGAAATATTTTCTACTGCAAAATGTGAAATTGTAAAAATATCTATTTTTTACAAGTTCAATACTTTGGAAAGAATCGCAAAAGTGAAGCGAAAAAAGTCTTGAACCTGTCCTAATTTCACCTCATTTTTATTTTGGTCATTTAGTAATTGTCTTCAAAATCAACATGCAACATTTAATCACAAAGTTTATACAATATGTTTATAATTTCTTTAAGTCACAAAAGTGGGAAGGAGATGAAAAATGCCCTTTATTTGTTTTGTTTATTTTCATATACTGTATTTGCTAGGTCCAAAAGGAAACCGCAGTTTTTAATTTCTGGGGGGGAAAAAAAAGTATGTTCTGTTTCTTCGTTTTTCCATTTTATCCTATTGGTCATTTATTTAGTTTTTTTCTAAATTGATCTTAAAATAAAAACCTATGTATCTTAAAAATGGAAACATAAAATGGAAAAAAATCTAACATTGTCATGTTCTTAAGCAATTTTTAAACAAAAAAAACCCCTGACATTTCTATAAGTCTAAATTGAAAAATTATGACTGAATTGTGTTGCATTGAATCTGTTTAATATTTGTGGTATAAAAGTGGTAAAAGGCCAAGCTTAGCGTTACACACTAATTGCCACTTGGTGGCAGTAGCGGCCTGCACCCGCCCTCCTGTAGCCACCCCCATGATGTCTGTCAGCCGTCTTCAATTGGTGAGTAGTTTTTACTTTATTGTACTTTGACTCTTGATTTGAGTTTGACTTTGTTTAGTACCGAAATCCTCCTCTGACTTGTGATATTGTCCCTCACAGACTTCAGACCGAATGTAGAAGTGTCGAGTCTCCCTCTGCCGGCCATTGGGAAGAATGCAGGTACCTGAATACATTGGAAAGAATGCAGGTACCTGAACACGTTTAATGTTTTGGAGGAGTGGCGGGGTCCTCGGTTTACGCAGTCACGTTTGGGGGACATAAACGTCATTATCTTACGAGAAAGGGCACGAAAGACAAATGTGCCTGATATGTGTGATTCAAATCCGAAAACCGCATATGTTCTCCAGGTATTATGAGGACCGAAATAGCCTTACCCAGTCGCATTTGCGGGTCATACATCATACTGTCATGACAAAAATAGTACTAAAATTAGACTCGTTTACTATTTGTGACACACTTAAGACACTCACATGATTTGTGTATGTCAACATGTTTTGCTGGCGTTGCATCTGTTTCCCCAGTCACATTTGGGGGAGGGGTCATACATCACACAATAATCACAGAAACAGTGCTCAAATTGGTCCCGCAAAATATTTCTGATCACGTCAGAGCCAGTGGCGGATTCTGGTCTGTCAAGGAGGGGAAGCTCAATTTCGGCCTACATCATAAAATGTTTCCATTTATTTATACGTGAATTCTGCTCTCCGTTCCTTTTCAAGAAAATGATCTGTGACCCTGTTATACCAATAAGGTGTCTTTTCCAGGGACTTAACTAGTGTTATTTCTGGTGTTGCAGAGACCCAAATAGTACTTTCATGACTGCATAATTGATAGTCATGTAGCATTTTGGTTCGGATTGTGATTCATGACTACCAAAATCACAATCTGAACCAAGATGCTACTTGAGATGGACATGCTCAAAATTTATGACTAAAGTTGAAACTTAACTTGAGTTTTGTGTGTTCAAGTGATGTGCATATCCTAAATCTGTATCATCAGCCAATTTCTGGCGACATAAATCACATCGTTTTAACAAAATGGTACAAAAAATAGATTTGCTTAATCCTGGTAACACAAATGAGAAACTAACATGATCCAGTCATGGCTAAACATGTTTTCAGTTGTTGCGGGGACCTACATCTGTCACATTTGGGTATCATAAATTATGTGAAATTTAACAGAAATTGTAATCAAGATGGGACTTAATATTGACAAAAGAAATTAGAAACTCAATTGACTTTTTTGCTTTCAACATACTTTATGGGGACCTAAATCTGTCACTTTTGTGGGGGTCATACATCTCATCACCTTACTAGAAATCGTACTGATTTGTCAAAAGTTTTTGATGACGACGAAACAAACCAGAAACGATAACGTGCTTTTAAAGCGATGGAAAAATAATGACGTCTGCACATTTATGCGCGTGTGTGTGTGCATAGCGCTCGTGTGGCTAAAAGAGCGTGTAATTTGCGATCAGGCTGTGGAGTGCCGCCATATTGCCGCTATTGATCTTGAGGCCTAAAGTCAACACGGAAGCCAGGATACTGAGGACCAGGGGTGGCCAGGCGGGGGTCTTGATAACACACACACACACACACACAAATACAGCACATGCACATCAACAGAATGTAATTGACTTGTGTGGATTTAGTGGCACCTCGAATGACACTTTATGACAAAGCAAAGCATTTGTTTCTGTTGGAAGGTCCGAAAATATCAGTTTGGGCGTTTAAATGTGCAGTGTATCAATAAAGTATCCTTAAAATGAGGTGTGAATATATCAGTGCAGGAAATTATCCAAAACGAGTCAGCAAATGGGCATTAAATCAATATTATTGCTTTGTGAATTAAAAAAAGAAAAATTTGGCGGAATAATTAGACGAATCTAACAATAAATGAACAGTGGCTAAATCAACAACGGTAGAAAAAAATAAAACTAATTATTGTATAATTCCCTTAGCATGATGTCATAAATAATTCTATTTTCTTAAAATTAAACACTATGTTGATTTAAAAAAAATAATCGACAGTGTAATATGTATAACTTTGTACCACAACGTTCATCTAAAAATGTTTCAACGTGAAACCTTTTTTACTGTTTTTTTTTTCTTCATCAAAAATGTTTTCTCATATAACGGAAACTGTTACATTGCACTGTTTCGCATGTTGGAGGCCATGCACGGGGCTATTTTTTGCCTCTCTTTAAAAGTCAAAACGGCGTGAAATTAAATTTTACGCTCCTTTTGTCCTTTAACTACCCTCATAACCCAACATGTGTTTATCTACACGTGTGTGTATACGTGTGTGTATGTGTGTGTGTGTGTGTGTGTGTGTGTGTGTGTGTGTGTGTGTGTGTGTGCGCGCGTCAACTTTCCATGGTGCCCCTGGCAGAAGCTCCATTAAGGTGCAGACACCCTTCCCTGTTGCCTGGCGCTAAAGTAAATTTAAGATTGTTTGACCAACACAAATATTTACGCACACACACACACACACACAAAACGCAGGCGCGCAGACGCACACGCCTCGCACAGCGAGGCGTATATATACCGTCAGCATTTTTGACAGACCAGTCATCACTCACTACAATGGCGACGGGCGTCCTGCGAAACTTCCAGCTGCGGGTGGCGTCCCCAGTTTACTTCCACCTGGAGGAGGAAGAGGAGGATGAGGAAGAGGAGGAAGAAAAGGGGTCCAGTGATGAAGATGAAGAGGAGGACCCCTCAGACCCCCGGGTCTCGTCAGACCCGCAGGACGCCACAGAGCGTCTGCTGAGGTTCGCCGACATCATCAGCCGAGACGTCCGGCGATATTTCGGCCGGCGCGAGGCGCAGGTCGTCTCCGGCGAGGGAGCCGCCGCCGCCGCCGCCGCTGGGGGGCGCCCGCATTATGACGACCCGCCGGGGCTGGCCGGGGAGGTGAGGGAAGGGACCCCAAAGGCAGCGGACAAGGGGCACCCCTCCTCTGAGCTGGGTCCCCTGGCCGAGCTGTTTGAGTCCCGGGACAAAGACCAGGGCCGCCCCATGAACGCCAGGCACCTGCCGCTCAGTTTCTGGACCGAGCCGGACCCTCCGGACCCTTACGATGGGGACGCTTCCCCACGGGACACCCAAATGAACTACAGCCTGCACACTCTGGAAAACTCCCAACCAGACTTTAGCGACCTGCTGGCCAACTGGGACCCCAACCCGGACGACGCGGACGTGTTGCATTGACAAAAAAACAAAACAAAAAATCTCCCTTTTTTGGGGGCATTTTATCAGCATCACTGTCACGAATTGTCACAAAGTTTCCTAAAAGCGTCAAAATAAACTAAACAAGTGTAATTAATGAGTGAAAAAATTAAATGTTAACATTTTCTGCTACTTTGCATTCAATGTCCGCTTTTTTTTTTTGTGGGTCTACTCACGATTCGAGTGATAACCAAATTTCCTGCGATTAAATCAAACTGTCTTTGGGGGCTGAATTATTTCTAAAACTTTGAAGGGCGCATCAGAGCCAATATAGCATCTTCAACCCAAAATGGTCGACCTCTTGAGACTTTTTCGTGGGTCTACTCATGCTCGACATCGCTGTCAAACTTCATGTTGCTAAGTGAAGTTGTCTTTGGGGCAGTGGCGTTATCAGCATTTGACGGTGACGTGGGAAAAAGACATCACGCCGCAAGTGTTTGCTTTGCCACATGTTGCACATGCCCAAGAATTCATTCATTTTTGCGAGCGCGCATAACCTGGTGAGAATTTAGTTGAGTTTTTGTGGTCCTAACATGACGCCCACTCTAGAACTTAATGAGAAAAAAAAGGGCCCTGGAAAATTTGAAAAAAAAAAATCAGCTCCTGACACCATTTTCCCAAAATTTACATGAAATTTGGTGTCTGTCATTACAGGACGCACGAAAAAGTCTCACGGACTATTCGCCAAAAGAATCTGGAATTCTTTTGGCGAATAGAATTCGCCAAAAGCTAGGACATAGCTAGGACTATGACAAAAAAAAATTGACCTGTTTCGAGGATCGACATGAATGAATGAATGTCTGTCTGTCATAACAGGGCCCACAAAAAAAGCCCCAAGGGTCCATGCTGGGAATTGAACGGGAAGTCGATCTATTTGGTTTGAAGCTGATATTTTGGGGGGAATTCCAGAGTTTATGAACAAAACAAAAAAAAAATCAGCTCCAGACACTAGTTTGATAGATTTTCACATGAAACTTGTGTCTGTGATAACCAGACACACGAAAAAGTCTCAAGGACTCATTCCCGGAAAGGAACTGGAGGTGAACCGATTTGGTTTTAATTTCAAGGCGGGACGATGAAAGAAACGTGATAAAGAAGATGGAGGCTAAAGGAAAGCAGAAATATGCAAAATATCACTTGGCAAAGAAAAGACGATCAGCCAGTTTTGCTCCTTTGGGGCACTTATCATGAGAGGGAACAAAAAAACAACCAAAAAAGAGAGATAACTGCGGGAGTCCACCTGATTGGCTGAGAGGGCCAGGCCAGTAGAATTCTGCCACACGCTCTCTCGAATGTTGTCAAAAAGGGTACAAACGGGACCCGCGGCTCCCACACGACTAGCTATAATGAGGACGCCAACGTTGGTGCTCGCAGGCCTGTTGCTGCTGCTGGCGTCCGGCCGGGCCGACGACAAGCACGGCGAGACGGAAAGCGCCGCGGAGAAGATCCCCCGAGATGCCCGGGAGGAAGTCGAAGAAGTGCCCAAGAAGGAGAAGGGCAGCGAAATCCGGGAGGACAACAACGTGATGGTGCTCCATGGCAACAACTTTGCCAGGGCGCTCAACCAGACCGCCTTTTTGCTGGTGGAATTTTGTGAGTAGCAAACGCGCACAAATGCTCATTCAAGCATTGAGGCAGTTTTGATTATTTTTGCCTCACTCCTCCCTCCAAAAAAAAAAAAAAATGGGAGTGTTTTAAAATGTATTTTTCTATTTTTTAATACTTTAAAATATATTCTTTTAATGTAATTATTTTACACATAAAAATAGTTTGCGTTTGAGAAGTAATTTAAAATGTTTCATTCACATTTCAAGTATTTCAAAATATTAAATTTAAAAACATTTAAAATGCATTTCTGCATCTCTCTCTCTCTTTATATATTTAAACATGTTTAAAAAGAATAATAATTATATCAATTATTTCCTAATGATTTTCATTTTAAAGTGTTTGAAGAAACACAATGGCTTTGAAGTGAACATATTAAAAATATATTTGATATTCATTTGTATTTTTTAAAATTCTGTTTAAAAAAATGAATGAATATATTTTTTACTTATATTGGGAATTAATCTCCAAGTATTTAAACAATTTCCCCCAAATTTGAAATTAATTTATTTTACTAAAAGCATCCACATTTTTTTGTCAAATAAATTAAATACAAATCTTTCGCATCAATAAAGATAATCAAAAACAACACATTATTAGATTGATCAAACAATATTCTAATAAAAAAAAAAAAAGACAATTCTGTTTTGCCAAACATGGATTATTATTCCATAAAAGAAAATTACATTACAAAAGAAAAATCTAAATGTGACCATACGGCTCAAATTCTTTGAATCTGTAATATTCTGCTTCATGGCAATCTGGAAAAAAAAATTTTTTTTTAAGAATACTGATGCAGATTGTTGAAGTATAGACTAAACTGCAACTTTTATTATTATTCTAATAATTTGTAGCGTAAAATAAAAATATGATATGTTTTCGCATGAATACTGTTCATCTTAGTATCTGGAGCTACATGATTTTCGGGGGTTGAATTCTCCACGTGGAAAGCGGCCCATCATCCAGATGTGCTCCCGCTTCCACTTTCCCACGTGTGCGGGGAGCAAAGTTTCAAGTCCTATCAGCAACACGCAGTCTGTCCAAAAAGTCAACGAGTCACGTTCCAAATTTGTGGGGTTTTTTTTTTTTACTTTTTTGTGTGTTTTTTGTTGATTTTGTGTCGTGCAGACGCGCCGTGGTGCGGCCACTGCAAGCAGCTGGAGCCCGTCTTCGCCGAAGCGGCCGACAAGCTGAAGAAGGGCGAGCCGGGTGTGGCCTTGGCCAAAGTGGACGCCACCGACGAGAAAGAGCTGGCCGAGGAGTTTGCCGTGTCCAGCTTCCCCGTTCTCAAACTCTTTGTCCACGGCGACCGAAAGAACCCCATTGACTTCACCGGTACGCACAAAAAAAAGATGAAAAAAACAAACTGTTGTAGCCTGAAGCTAAACTCCAGAATCAACACAAAGCACAAAGCCTAAGACGATTAAAATAACAGTTGTTTTTTTTGGCTTTCTGTTGCAATTTAACTTCAATATCATATTAAGCTGTTTGGTTTTTTTTTTAACTCAATTCAAATTTGTCTTAGTGTCCCTTTGACCTTTTTTTTTTTTTACGTTGTTTTTCTTCGTCAAATAAACGGCCATTTTGAATGCTTTCTCCGACTTGAAACTGACACTTTTACTTAGTTACGTGAAATTTGGTCGGCATCTCCTTCACGAGTTGACCCACAAAAAAAGTCTCAAAAAGCCATGCCCGGAAATTCACAGGAAGTCTGCCATTTTGGGTTTGAGCGGCCATTTTGGCTAGGAAGCAGCCTTAAGATTTTTTTTTTTTTCCTCTGAAAATTTAGCCTCTGAAGCCTTTTTCACTTCAGGACTTGAAATTTGGTCCATGAGTAGACCCACAAAAAAGGCTCAACAAGCCACATCCAAAAATGGACAGGAATTCTGCCATTTGTGGTTGGAGTGGCCAATCCAGTCATGTATCACTGTACAGAATTGTATTTGAATTTCTAATCCAGCCACAAAGCCAGTTGGATTTAGCGACTTGAAATTTGGTAGGCATGTTTATAATGAGTATACCCACAAAAAGCCATCTCCGAATGCACACAGGAAGCCTGCCGTTTTGGTTTTGATGCTGCCATTTTAGTCTCCATTTCCAAAAGCATAAAACAGGAAACTCCAAACTGATTCCAGGTAAGAGGACAGTCACGGGACTCATCCAGTGGATGAAACGTCGCAGCGGTCCCGGCGCAACAGTCCTGGCCAACGCTAGCTCTGCCGCCAGCTTTGTTGATGCCCACAACATCACTGTAGTGGGATTTTTCAAGGTACGCCCTCACTACGACGAGTTGATACTCCGCCGTACAGATGGATCTTCAAATTCTTCCAATTTTCTCACCCAGAGTTTAGAAAGCGACGTCGCTAAGGAGTTTTCTGAGGTGGTTATGGGCATGACTGATACGGAATTCGCCATTACGACGTCTCCGGAGGTTTTCCAGGAGTATGAATTGAAATCCGACACGGTCGTGCTTTTCAAAAAGGTAAGTGCCGCAAAATATGCATTGATTTGGGCGTTAAAAAAAAAAAAAATCAACTCAAAATAGTCTGGGTTATCTTTGACATTTTTGTATGTTTTTGTAATGGCTTACTGTGTAGAAAAAAAAATAAAATAAATAAAAAGTCAAATTTGAAATTAATCGGTTGGGCTCTAGTCTGAAGCGGCTATTTTGAAACATGAAATTTGGTGGGCAAGTGTATGATAAGTAGACCCACGAAAAAGTCTTAAGAAGCTATACCCAAAAAGACACAAGGAGTCCATAATTGTGGTTTGAAGTAGGGCCCGACCGATACAGATTTTTTTAGGATGATGCTGATTCTAATATTTAGCAGAATAAAATTGTTCTGATTGATTTAATGAATATATCACCAGTAAAATAACTTTTTGGGCTCCCTTAAAACTTATATCAATCAAGATAAAAAATTCTTGTTTTTTTTTACCTCCATAACAGAGAAATATCTGCATTTTTTCCCCAGATTTTCAATTTGTTTGTGTTGTTGTTTGAGCTTCGTTATTTTTGTCTTATGTTGTGATGCAGTAATGTGTACCAAAAAAAAAACCAAACTGATTTGAAGTTACCATTTTGACTCAGTAGTACCCTTTCCGCCCCCCCCCATGAAATTTGGTAGATGTCTATCATATGTAAGTAGACCCACCCAAAAAAAAAAAAAAAAAACAGCTCTGAACCCAAAAAGGTACCAGGAGTCAAACAATGTGGGTTGAAGCAGCCATTTTGAATCAGTAGCGCACTTTGCTTCCTTTATATTAAAAAAAAAATATATATATATATATATATATACAGTATATATAAAAAAAAAAAAATTTAGCACCCAATGTGGTTTTGATTGGCAACATAATTTGCGTACGTTGGATGTCTTTCATGTGTCGAGATCATGTCGGATGATTTTTGCTTTTTAGTTTGACAACGGTAGAGTTGATTACGCTCTGCCCGACGATGGCAAGCTGGACAAAAGCAATCTGACCAACTTTATCCAAGAAAACAGCTTGGATCTAATCATCCCCTTCACTAAGGAGGTAAAGACACACACACACACACACACACACACATGTGCGCACACACCAACACAAAATTGGCTTTGTGTTGTTTGTATGTAGACGGGGGATAAAATCTTCAGCTCCAGCATTCGCCTTCACTGCCTGCTCTTCATCAACTCCACAGTGGAGAGCCACACGGCACTCGTGGACCAAGTCCGGACCGTCGCCAAAGCCTACAAGGGCAAGGTAGCCCTCGATATCGCCAACCCCCCCAAAAATGTGTTGACGAAAACACAACACGCCAAATCCCGTTGCTTTTTTTGCGCTTCCCCTTCAGATGCTGTTCATCACGATCGATTTATCGGGCGATGTGACGTTCGTGCTTGAATTTTTCGGCGTGTCGGCGGCTGACGTGCCCACGGCTCGCATCATCAGCATGGATACGGGCAAGAAGTTCAAACTGGACACGGCGGATCTCCCCGCCGACCTGCCGCCATTTTGTCAGAAGATTCTGGATGGTACGGCCAAGGTAACATACACGCTAACTTACACGCGAACTCACAGACACATACATTCACTCACTCAGGCTAAATTCTAAACCCAAACACACATGCATTAATAGTCCGTTATTGTAGTACGGTATCACGCCACACGGTGGCGGCTCTTTAATTATTGTGTCAGTTAGTCACTCTCTAGCTGTATTATTGGATGCTATTGTAATCTCATTGTCATCAATTTGTTTTTGGGACGCAGCCTTACTATCGCAGTCAAGACGTGCCCGAGGACTGGAATAAAGAACCCGTTAAGGTCCTGGTGGGGAAGAATTTTGAGTCTGTTGCTCTGGATCCAGCAAAGAACGTCTTTGTGGAGTTTTGTGAGTTCTGTTGTTCGCCGTAAAGCTTCCTCCAAAAATTTCAGATGTCATCATTTCAACGGGAGGAAAAAAAAAAACGTTTCAATTGCAGATGCTCCCTGGTGCGGCCACTGCAAGGATTTGGCCCCCATCTGGGACCAGCTGGGCCAAAAGTACGCCGGGCATGGTGACATCATCATCGCCAAGATGGATTCCACGGCCAATGAGCTGGAGGGCGTCACCATCAACGGCTTCCCCACGCTCAAATATTTCCCCGCTGGTGGAAAAGAGGTACCGACGCACGTATTTGGCCACATGCGCGCACATGTTTATGGCGATAGCTGTAGACGCGATTCGCGACTGTTGTCCTGCAGGCGGTGGAGTACTCGGGGAACCGTGATCTGGAGACATTGTCCAAGTTTCTGGACAACGGAGGAGTTTTGCCCAAGGAAGACGACGATGAAGATGACGACGATGAAGCAGTCTGTGTTCGCATGCTAACCCCAAAATTAATATTCCTTCCTAATTATCACGATAATAATTGACGTATTTTCTGATGTTTTTTGTACAGAAAGAGGGCGAGTCTTTGGAGACAGCTGCCAACACAACATCTGACAAAGATGAACTTTGATGACATTTTTCATGTTTTTAACTCAATAAAACTCCTTTGATCGGGGGAATCAAAGCCATATATTTTTCCATTTATTGCTATTCTTAGTGATGATTGTTTCATTATCATGATAGTTAATCATCAATTATTTCAGGACAGATACTGCCGAACCTCCTTACAACGTACCTTGACAGACAAAACCCATCGGTACATTATAACGCCAGTTTGTAGTCACCATTTTCCAATAAAATGGCCGCCAAATGCAAAGTATAATACAGTATGAACAGTTGCGAATGTAAAAGCATGAACGTGTAATACAGTGTAAACATCTACATTACAAATACGTGTGTATGAAGAAAAAATGTTTTGATGAGACATGAAACAAAACGACTGGAGCGTTCCTACCTCGTCTCTGAAGATTCGGTCAGCGAGCCGTTAGCCCCTCCCCGCCCCGGAGGCAACTGGCGGTGCCGCAGACAAAGCCAACTGTCGTCGATTTTTCGTCGTCTCGGCCGAGCGTCATTTTCGGAAGAGCGAGACAATTGCAGACAGCGAGATTTGCTTCCGTTTACTCGACATGTTTTCAGACCATGTGCTTAGAAAGTACCGCAATGTATCGGGTCGATCATTAATGTTGCCAGGCTACTGTATACATTTTGTTCGTAAGCGAGATCGCGGCGGCAGTTCACTTCCCGCGGTTCGTCGTCACGAAGGCCTTTTCGCTATTTCGTGGGAAAACGGGGGCAGAGCCAGGACCTTTTGGCTGATGAGGAAGGAGATACGGGGACCGGGGCGAACAAGGATGCGGATACGGGGCCTTGTTGCCGTTGACAAAAGGAATTTCATGGCCTGGGTTGGGGGTGGACAAGGAAACGGATCCAGTATCTTGACTGGATGATGAGGCAGAGTCCGGATCGCGGGCTGATGGTAAAACAGAATCGTGGGGCTTTGCGGATGACCAGGAGGCAGACCGAGTGTCACGTTGCGAGGTGGTGGTGGACCCCAAAAAGCAGGTAGTACTTGATGAATTGTATTAAAACAGAGAAACTAAATCCAGAATAAACCAAGTCACAAAAACAAAATGAAGATAAAACATAACAATGACCAAAACCTGACTGAAACAAACATGACAGTAGCATACAAACAGAAACAAACAAGCAACAGTAACAATGACCCGACAATGAATCTTCGGGCGTCAGTCCTTTTATACAACTAATTACCTAACGACCAACAGGTGTGCAGCTGCAGGGGGATCCCTACAGTGCCACCTGTTGGTCCCAAACCGAATCATGACACAGAGGACCTTTTGGCAGAGGAAGACGATCCAGGACACACAGATTTCCATGCTGAAGCTGTCCCCCCCCGACCCCCCTCACAGTCCTAGCCCCAAATAGGTGGGAGAAAATAAATGGATGGATGGAGGAAGCAGAGACCAGCGTCCTGGCACCCAATTCCCGTCCTTGTGCCACTTTCAGTTTCGAGTTAATGGTGGTCAATTTGTATTTGTTTCTTTTATCTTTTGTCTTGTATCTTTTTTTTACAACTTGTAGTAATTTCAATGCCAGACAAGCGTCATCTGTCCTGACCTTGTTGGACTGTTACTTTATTGTCGTCATTCAACAATACGCGCGCGCAGGGTTTGCTGTCGCTAAATCAAACGTTTCACATTCCTGTCAAAAAAAACGAGTCCGGCAGGTTGCGATGTCATGTCACGGTCAGTCGTGACGTTCTTCCATTTCACATGCTTTCTTTCTTTGTCCAAGGTAAGACCGGCACTCGGAAATATCGACGCTCACGCTTTTGAATTCGCAACCGGTCTCATAGCTTCGGAGAGTTTGTCGCAGTTGAAAAGCTACCGGTGAGGGATGAGTTTCTCCACATAAGATTAGCAAGTATCCCCGCACCTCGGCCTCGGCTCAGGGATATACATCTTTCTTTTCTAAGAGATTTCTCGTACCTGTATAAGGTGACGACTGATTGCATGACAACCAAAAAACGTTCCGATGACAAATTCACTTGTTTTTCGGTGAAATATGAGCACGGAAATGGCCAAGCCATCATGTCCCTTTTCTTGTGTTTATTTACTGCCGCTTCCCTTTTCGCTACTTTTCCAACGGCCGAGTCGTGACTCGGGAAGTCGTCGGCGCTCCGTACCCGTATGAAGTAAATATGTCACGCGTTTAATATTTCGGACCCGATCATTGGGACAAATGCACGCTAAGCCCACCTCAGACAGGAAAAGGCGAATCTTAGAGGACGACTTTTTCTCAACTGATTCAAACCATTCCGACTTCAACCTGTTCAGCTCATTCCAGCTCACTGTATATTCTTCCACGTCATCCGATATTATTCCACAAAATTTCATTCAGCCTTCACACGCAATTTCTCGCCCCAAATGACATCCTCCCGTTTGGAGGCTGTTTTTCTCCGCAGCTTCCCCGCTTGAGCGAACGATCTGCTGATGGAACCGCCTTCGTATGAAGAGGCGACAGCCCACCAGCAGCCTCCGCCGTCCTATGAAGAGACAAGTTAAGTGACGACTCATCAAGCCCTTTTGCATCCAATATTGCAAGTGTACTTTTTATCTTAGTTCGGGGAGAGCAAGTACCGATACCAGATGTCAATATCGGGCCGGTGCTTAATTTTAGGTATCAGGTACTCATGGAGGCTGCTGATACTAGACACCGATACTAGAGGCGAAAAAAAATAAAATCTGACATGGAGTAAGTTCTGTGCAGCAGTAGTTAGCACAATACTGCGACATCTGTGTTGGAAATATTTTTTTTTTCCTCTGATTGTGTTCAATGAAATGTTTTAAATCAAAAGTACATGTATTCGGTACTCGTTTTGGATGGGTACTCAAAGAGTAAAATTTTTGCAGCAACTCTCCAGCCGGGTCCAACTTCCATCTTGAGCGCACCCACCGAGACCCTCACACCGCAAGTCGCCTGCGATCAACCAGGTGTGGTGATGTAAATCTCAACCTGATTGTACAAAAATGGAGACTTCATTCCAAAGTCGGTCCAGCGTAAACGTTTAAAATTATCGTTCGACCCCTTCGCAAAGACATCAATTCAACGGCAACTTTCTTCTCTCGATATATTCAAGTCGGTTGTCATCGATCCGAGTGGCTGTTTTGCAGGAACTGTCCAGCCGGATCCCTTTCCCATCTTGACGACGCCCACCGCCACGACCACCCAGACATCGCGAGTCTACGTCCGTCAGACGCCGCAAGTCTTTGTCCATCAACCAGCAGTGGGTATGTCAATCTTAAACCTACATCGTTTTTGTCATGTCGACGTCGCTTCATGGGCAGACAAAATCCGAGTGGGACCTGGAATACTGCAAAATTCGCACCAATTTGTAATTCAAGCAGGCATTCGCCTTTCTGCTTTGACTTTGGCTATTTTTGTGCTTTTTTTGTGTCCAGCACTGTTGCCACAGTCACCTTTGTTACTTGACTGACTACAGTGGTACCTCTACTTACAAATGTCTCTTCATACGAAAGTTTCAAGTTACGAAACGCCTCGACAGGAAAATATTGCCTCTAGTGACGAAATAAATTTCAAGATACAAAAGGTACAAATACAGTATGGGCCGCTACTCGCAGCTCCGGGTTTCCTGAACGCAACATACTTCTCGCTGCTCTGTCATTGGCTACTACCGAGCATCTTCCTGGCATCCCATTGGCTAGGTGTGTGTCGATAGCTAGATATGTGTCTACGCAGTGTCCTCGTCAATCGCCCCTCGGGTCATTAGGCGTTCCGATAGTTTGACGTACCGTATTTTCGCGACTATTCGGCGCACTGTATTATTGGGCGCAGTCTCAGTAACGGGTGCTATTTCTGTATTTTACACATACACAAAGCGCACCATATTAGTGGGCGCAGCCAGGCATGGCAAAACATACGCCAGCTTAAACATACGGCATGCATGCACGCACGCTAAAAACACGTTAGCTTGAAGCATACGGTAGCATACACGCTAAGGCATACGGACACACGCTAAAAACACGTTTTTAAAAAGCCAACGGAAGCAAAACTGAGTTCGGTTGTACTTGATTTAGCCATTTTACAATGTACTCACGTTTTGGATCAATCATCACCCACAAATCCATCAAAGTCCTCATCTTCTGTATCCGAATTGTACAATTGTGCAAGTAATCCATCAAAAACGCCGGGTTTCCTCTCTTTGTCTTCAAAGTCACTCTCATTGCCATGTGGCTCCTCTTACACGCCCATCCTTCACTCATTGGCGGACTTCACTCACGTCCGGCCTATAGCATCCTCTTACACGCCATCCTTCACTCATTGGCGGACTTCACTCACGTCCGGCCCTTAGCATCCTCTTACACGCCCACCCTTCACTCATTGGCGGACTTCACTCACGTCCGGCCTTTAGCATCCTCTTACACGCCCACCCTTCACTCATTGGCGGACTTCACTCACGTCCGGCCCTTAGCATCCTCTTACACGCCCACCCTTCACTCATTGGCGGACTTCACTCACGTCCGGCCCTTAGCATCCTCTTACACGCCCACCCTTCACTCATTGGCGGACTTCACTCACGTCCGGCCCTTAGCATCCTCTTACACGCCCACCCTTCACTCATTGGCGGACTTCACTCACGTCCGGCCCTTAGCATCCTCTTACACGCCCACCCTTCACTGATTGGCGGACTTCCGCATGCCTTTTCTCTATATAAGCAGCGTGTCGGCCAGACGTGCTCTCAGTCAGGCTTTGGAACTCAGCGCATACACAAGGCGCTCCGCATTATAAGGCGATCTGTCCATTTTGGAGAAATTTAAGACTTTTAATAGCGCCTTGTAGTCGTGAAAATACGGTAAATGTGAATCACCCAGAAAAAGTGTTCACCAGTCGGGCGATCGTTCACTATGCTGATGTTTGCCTTGGACATTTTCGAAGGATTGTTCAAAGCCGACAAAAGCAAACATCCTCGGATCGGTTCGTGACCGTCATTTTTATCATTTCTTCTTTACATTATGCACAACTCTCATTTAGTGTGCAATAATCTGTACACTTTACAAAGTAACGTCTTACTGTACTTGGTTAGGGAAGAGTCGCTATCATCTGACCACGTGACAAGAAAAAAGTCGTCGTCACTTGAATACGTGCACGTGTTACTTAATATCTCGTTCCCGGCATCATCGGTGTCCACTCCACTGTACGTTTCATTCGATATCCTCACGGCGTCCGTCTTTTTCCCCCTTAGTAAGCACGGTCCATCAGCAGAGACAGCCGACACGCACGGCGCCCGCAGCGCAAGCGGTGGTGACGCAGCCGCAGACGCAGCAGACCATTCCCGTCAGTGATCCGCCGAACCCTGCCGGTGATGTTCGATGTTCAAAATGTCAGCGGGAAGTCAAGCCTAGAAAAGTCTTCCTCCCGTCGTCAACTGCCTTCTTCACCTGTTCCATTCTCATCCTCTCAGGGTACGCTCCTGGCTTGTTGATAACGTTGCCTTGTGCCACTCATTATTTTATGTCGGGTATATAATGCCATTTACCGGAGGTGGGCGCCTCAGTAAATTTTGCCAATTCATCATTCGCCGACCCTCCCAGCCCTCACCGGAAGCCCCTAATCCACCTTAAATCGAACCCCTCTAACCCAAACTCTAAAAGCTAACTAAGACACAACCTTAAACTGTAAAACCCTAACGCTTACCCATAAAACCCTCCGAATAATTCTCAGTTCGTTCATTGTCACCCCTTTGATGTTTTGTTCCGCTTGCCTTTCAGCGCCTTTTGCGGCTTCTGCCTGATTCCGTTTTGCATGCCTGAGTGCTGGGACGAGCACTACTTCTGTCCTCGTTGTCGGAAACATCTTCTACGCATCTAGGAAGCGCAGTGAGCAATAGCCGATGGCTCATGGGTGGGTTATTGACTGGTATCAGCCGCTGTGCGGACCTTTTTGCAGTTGGTCAAAACTATGATCAACCATCCATCCATCCATCCATTTTCCGAACCGCTTGAACAAGCCTCAGTGTCACGATTCCACACTCTAGGGATTTAGAGTGTCATTGCATGTGACCAGCACAGTGGGGAGGCACTGTAGGGCTCTCCCTGCAGCTGCACACCTGTTGGTCGGTATGTAATTAGCTGTATAAAAGGACTCCCACCCGACCACTCATTGTCGGGTCATTGATTGCTGCTGTCAGTTTTGTTTCCGTCACGTTTTGGTCACTGTTATGTTTTAGCTTCAGTCAAGATTTTTGTTTGATACTTTGGACTTTGTTCGTTTTGGATTTACAGTAGTTTTCTCTGAATTTTATCAATACAACTCAAGTGCAACCTGCTTCTCCCTCCTGCCTGCTTTGTTGGGGTCCACCAGCACCTCGCAACGTGACAGATTGCTGGTGTAAAATATGCAAAGGTTGAGTTTTTGCATGTAAAATATATTCTTGTTTTCAACTGTATGTTTTGTTCTTAATGATTATGTATAATCGTAATTTTACAATGGTTGCCGGGCACGCGGATTTCACAAATTTACACAGAAGCACTTGCATGCTATGCTACGTTCAGACCAAAGTCGAGATGAGATCCAGGGCCTTGGGCAAATAAAAGTCCAGAAGCTTGGCTGGATGAGGAGTGAGACCCGAGACCTTGGGCTGATAAGGAAGGAGATTGTGAGTCTTGGGCAAACAAGGATGCAGATTCAGGGCCTTGTAGATGAGGGCTGAGAAGATCCGGAGCTTAGAGCGAGGAAGGGGGCATATCCAGAACCTTGGGTCTATAAGAAGACAAATCCAGCAAATCCAGGACTTTGGGGGTATCGCCCAGGAGACACATTTGATACTTTGAGGCTGAAGAAGAAGCAGTGCCACGGCGTTATTGCTGATAAGGAGACAGCACCAGAAGAGATCCCGACCTTTGGCCCAATCTGTGGTCGGCAGATGCCAGCATCATGAATGGACCATGAATAAGTCACCCAATGCACATCTTTAAGCCACTTTCAGTTTCAAGTGAAAGCAGTGACTTTATATTGTATTGTTGGGTTTTGTTTGTTTGTTTGTTTGTTTTACAGCTCTCAATAGTTTAGGTGGCAGAAATATGTCATGTCTTCCGTGGTCGTCATTCAACACTGCGCCCAAGATGTTTGCGCTCTGTGGGGGAACCCAAATGTTTCACATTCCAAAGGCCAAACAAGTCTAACAGGCTGCAATGTGATGTTACGCTCAGTCTTGACGTTATTCCACTCAGTTTGGTTTCCTCCTTTGTCCAAGGTAAGATTAGCGCTCTAATATCTCAACTGTCACCCTCTTAATCCTGTGACTGGGTCTGAAAAGCTCCTGAGAATTTGTCAAAGGTGAAGGAACATGAATGAGGATTGTCGTTGACTCTTGTTTGCCCACACGGGATAAGCGAGTACCTTCTCGCTTGGTCTGAAGAGTAACCACAACCCTCTACTCCGGTGTGTGCATTGTCCCTCCTCCTAACCCCCTAACGGCAACACCTGTAATGCTCTTCTCAAACTAGCTAACTTTTTTTTTTTGTCTTTCACAATGGTCGCGCGGTGACACTTACCAGATAAAATAAATATTCTGCGTTTTGGACCGAGCGAGATGTCACACAATCACAATGTGGTGTACTGGTATTTGAAAAGCGACTTGAAAAAAAAAGGGGGAATTGCTGTAAAGTGTACGTAGCATTTCACCTCATGCTACGTTTGCTAACCGGCAAACCGATTAGCAAACGCGGTGTCATGAAACAAATTCGTTACCTCAAGTTCTTTTTTGGAAAATAGACACTCGATGCCGCCCTCTCTCCACCATCCAGGAACGGGTCCGTAATGTCGTTTTTTTTAAACAAACGCAAGTATACCTAGTGTACGCTTATGTTATATTATTAATGATCATTTTATGTTTGAGCATCATACTATTTCATGTCAAGTATACCTCAATTATATTCTGTTGTTTAATAATTGCTTAGACATGTTTTTATGTTGATAGGTTCTGATTGGCTGTTAAAGTAAGAGAAGCAGGAAGTGGTTTCAGTCGCGAGAGTTGTGTTCTCGAACGTGCTGCTGTGCAGACGTCTTTTTTTTCCTCCTCCTTTTAATAAACTGCATGAAAGGATTCCATCTCTCCTTTTGTCAATCGTAAAGAAGAGCTATCCACTGAAAACAACGAACCCCTCAACTTACAATAGCATTTCTGCGTTTGTGACCTGCTAACTCTAGTAGCCAATTAGCAATGGTGATGTCATTAAACAAATTCATTACCTCAAGTTCTTTGAGAAAATAGACACCCCATGCCGCTCCCTCTCCAGCATCCAGGAACGGGTCCATAATTATTATTATTATTTTTTAACAAACGCACATGGCCCAAATGCTTACGTCAATATGACTTTGACGGCTGCTTGTCCCGCTTCCCTGACGGACCTGCGGCCGATGGACTGAATCTTGATGGAAGCACACGATGCTGACGGACTTGTCGTGTGACGACTCGCCCGGTCCAAGACACTGAACGATATTTACAGTCAAACCTCGTTACAACATACCTCGGGGACATAACCAATCTGTACATTATAACGCTAGTTCGTTGACATTTCCAATAAAATGTCCGCCAACTACTAAGTATAACGCAGTATGAACATTTGTAAATGTAAAAACATGAACGTGTCATACATTGTAAACGTTTACATTACAAATACGTGTATATGAAGAATAATCTGGTCATGGTAATGAAGTTTACGTTATAAAGCTGTTCGTTGAAAGCAAAATCGGCCAATGGAAAATGAATGACGTGGAAGCGGGACTTGAAAGTGTGAACGTCATAGGGCTGAAAACGGAAACGTGGTACATTGAAAAGAAGTTCGATTTGATCTGGTTGTCTGACAGTGCGACAGTCGTGAAGGACAAAAAAAAAAAAGTTGTGTCGTTTGAGAAGGTCTTTAGCCTAACCACTAAACCTCAAGGAGGCCCCAAGCCTCCTTTTACGCAAACACCGTGACAACCAACCCCGTTCTTTGGTCTTCTTTCTTTATTGTCACCTCTTTCCAAATGTTGTTCTGTTTGCATTTCAGCCTCTTTTGTGGCTTCTGCCCGACTCCGCTTTGCATACACGACTGCTGGAACGCGTACCACCTCTTTGTCGGAAAGGGCTCCACATCTATGGCTTGTATTGACTGATATCAAGGACTTTGTGGACTTTTATGTAGTTGTTTGTCCACCCAATGATCAATCGCTGGGGATCAACTCAATGCGGTGTCGTCGTTAATAACGGCATTTATTTTGATGGCAAAATTTGATGCACGTGAAATACATTTTTTTTTTCCCTCAACAGCACAGTCTGAGCATGTTTTAAACAATGGCTAGTGATCATTGCTCTTATCTCTTTTTTTTTTTTTTTTAATGAGGGCTTGCGTTTATTTGCGTGTGCAATCACTGCATTGTGATATTGTTATTGCTCGCAATAATAACAAAGAATTGTTATTGTTTTAAAAACATCAAATTATGTTCCAATTTTTTTTATCAGCGTCTTTCTATGTGTACATCCGTTTCCATAAAATTTGAGTTTTCACGCGGCGTTATTTCAGTTATCACTCAATCACTTTCATGACTATTCTCATCCTCATTAGCAATGATAGTCATGCAAATAATTCACATCATTGTGCCTGATTCTCATGGCTTTTGTGAATTGCTTATTCTTGATTTCCAGTCTACGTAACAGATTTGATATTCTTATTTCATCATTGAGAGAGAAAAGAGTTGCTTGCTTTCTTGAAACAGGGTTCCCACGGGTCCTTAAAGTTCATAAAAATCCATAAAAATAGAAGTTGTAAAATTATGTTCTTAATTGTCCTTAATATTCACGGAAAGGTTCTAAAATCCATAAAAATCCTTAAAAATGTATTTTTATTCGAAAATAAATTGAAGTTTTATATTTTCTAAATGTAAATTTTTCTTAGTGTACTTTATTTGAAAATGAATTCAAGTATTTTTCATTTTCCTAACTGTAGTACAGGTAGGAAAATGAAAATTTGACATACCCTTCCTTTGGCAGCAATGATTTGAACACCAGCTCAGTGAAATGTGGCTTTCTGTTCAGCCCACATATTGCTGAGCGGGCACTAAATCCACCGTGAATCCCCTGCTAAATTGAGAAAAAGTCCTTAAAAATGGCTAAATTACCCCTCAAAAGTCCTTAAAAGGTCCATAAATAAAAAGCAAGTGGAAGAGTGGGAATCCTGTGAAAATGTCATTAGTTTTAGGTTATATTGTACTGTTTGTTTGTTTTTTCTTTACTCAAAACAACTGCTAGCTCTGGAAAACACCCTATAAAAATATTTTTTGGTCTCCATTGCATGTACTTTCTTATTATTGTCCCAATTGAAAGTTGTATTCTGAGTTGAAGCCAAATATTTCTCGTATCTGCGTGTGCCGCACCCCTAAAAGGGTTCGAGCGTCATTCGTGACATTATTGGATGTTATGAAACACCGTTCCGTGAGTGTTATGTAAGTGCAAAAATGAACGTGTGACAAAGGGGCAAGTGGAGGCATATGTTGCGGCATATGTCGCAAATTTGGAGCTGCATAAGTTGCATTTCAGTCAGCAACAAAAGCGCTCACTGACGAGCGAGCGCAATCGATTGTGTGAGCACTTAGCACGTGAATAACGTTGATTGGTGGATAATGTAGAGACTGACTATGCATAGCTTGCTCCTGAAGTTGTCTGGCAACTTGACCGGTCCAGAAAAATCTATCATAATAGGAGAGAGTCAGTTGCTCCTGTAATTTTATTTGTGTGATTGAATTCACAAAATGCAAATGTTTATTTTGGTGTGTTGTTAGTTGAAAAAGGCTAGCCGTCAACTAGTTTGTTTTACTCAAAGAGCTTGGATGGATGTTTTTGTTTTTTTTTTAAACCTACTTATGACCTATACACTTTAGGTAACATCTGCTGTAATTATAGGATGTCAGGATGCCGTAACTATTTTGTAATTGCAGTAAAGAACTGGTTGGACAGGCTTTGATCTCGCAGCTATTACCGACAACTTACATGTCGCATCGTCACAGTCGAGCTCGCGACTCTCCAAGGTAAGACCGCCGCTCTCGGATCTCACACCCATCATATCGACTCTCCTTTCGGTCCTGACAGACGCGCAGCACGGATGTGAAAGGCGCATTTGCGTCCATTTCAAACGAGTGGTCACAGCTTGGCAAATTTTTGTGAGTTGACCAAATGACATAAGGTCAATGCTTGAAGATGGATTGTTCACAAGATATGGACTACTTTTATTGGGAGGGGCAGGGGGATGTTCTCTGTGATTGGCCAGCAACCATTCGAGGGTGTGGCCTGTCCAAAGACAGCTGGGAGAGGTTCGAATTATGGATGGATTGGATGAAGTTTGGAAATATTTTGGTTGTAACAATACAAACCTTTTCAGCATTTTAAATCATCTTCCAAATTTGATATAATCTACAAAGTAGTACCATTCAAAACTAGAATGGAATGAACGTGCTTGGGAAAGGATATGAAACAAAATAAATCCATTTAAAAATCAACACAGGAAGCTCATGATTCATTGACAGACATGAAAGAGGAGGACATTTTTGCTGTCATTGTAGTTTTTTTTTTTTTTTGGCGGGGTACTTTATAAACGCAAAATGTAATTTGGTTCGTTTTTGTTCACGGAAATCTCCATTTTAGTTTGGGATTTTTTTTAGTCAGTTTCCGTGAACTATTACATTACGGGGGTGTCAAACTCATTTCTGTGAAACCATATCAGGAAGTCAAGAATAATGGTTTATTCAAGTATAGTTTAAGTTACTGTCATGAGGGTTTTGGCAACAAGAAAAGTTAAAATAGCTCTTTTATATCTTACATACGAGAATTTGAAATATCGGTCAACATTTTAGTAAGCATCACAGAAGTCAACATTTTTGATTTGCTTTCGCGGGCCACATCAAATGATACTGTGGGCCAGATCCAGCCCCCGGGGCTTGAGTTTGACACCTGTGTATTACAACCTCGGTAGGAATAGAATCTGCTGAAAACGCATCCTCACTACTCATTTGTCTTCATTGTCAGCTTTTTTGGGGGGTTGGTCAGTACCTCGATGGAGCCTCCGACGTACAACGAGGCCACAATGCTACCTTCCGCTGTGGCCGTGGAAGACTTTGAAGTTTGCCCTCCGCCTTCTTATTACGCTTCCGTTTTCCAGCATTCAAACCCGCCTCCTTATCAAGAAACCAGTAAGACCCAGGTTGAACAAATCCAGTCTCGAGGATAAGCGAGCCTTTTTCAACGGCGATTGTGTGTCCAGATCCGTTTCCTGTCTTGATGCCAACTTTCTTCAATGCCCCTCAGACCTTTCCAGGCCTCCATTCAACACCGCCGGGTACGTGACCAACTGAATACCTCCAAGTTCAAGTCACAGAAAATTGACTTTACGTCAATGTTCGCAAAAAGTTGGTCGAGGGCTGGCTGAGGGCCCCTGTCGAGAAAACCGGGACACAAAGTAGAAAAGATAACAAAGTAAAAGCAGTCGCAGAACTCAACAAACTCATTTGCCCAACGTCAGTGACAAATCGATCCACAAATCGATCCACATCAAAAGTCCTTAGTTCACAAAAAGCTGGCAGATTTGAGAAACCTACCAAAATAAAAGCTGTTCATTCATTCATTCATCTTTCGAACCGCTTTATCCTCACTAGGGTCGCAGGGGGTGCTGGAGCCTATCCCAGCCGCGTGCAGTAGGCGGGGGGGGGACACCCTGAACCGGTTGCCAGCCAATCGCAGGGCACACAGAGACGAACAACCATGCGCGCTCACACTCACACCTAGGGACAATTTAGAGTGTTTAATCAGCCTGCCATGCATGTTTTTTTTGGAAAGTGGGAGGAAACCGGAGTACCCGGAGAAAACCCACACAGGCTCGGGGAGAACATGCAAACTCCTCGCAGGGAGGCCGGAGCTGGAATCGAACCCGGTACCTCTGCACTGTGAAATCCAACCACTGGACTACCGGGCCGCCAATAAAAGCAGTTATCGGCGCTAAACAAACTCGCATTTCCAAACATCTGCAACAGAAGATCCTCATCAAAGTCCTTCGCTCAGAAAAATCTGGGAGCTTTACTACCCAAATAAAAAAAAACAGGGGTACCCACAGCGGCTCCTCTCTCTCCTACGGTTGAGAGGAAAGAAATGTCATCTGTGCTGTATGTTGCACACAGAGCATATTTGACAATAAAAGCTGACTTGACTTGACTCGATCTGAACACAATTTGGAAAAAAAAACCGAAAAACAGCAGTCACAGCCGGGCCACATCAAAGCCCTTTGTCCACAAAAAGCCAGTTGCTGGCAGCGCTATCAGGAACACACAAACGTGAAGTAGAATCCGACCAACATCAAAGCAGGGCTAAACTTTGATGTCCCACTCTCACTTCCCCCAAAAATTCAAACTCTAATATCCTTTGTGTCCGTATTTGTGTACAAACAGCAGCGGTGGTGTCCCAGCCAACGTCCGAACCAACGTCAACGACGTCCAACCTACTCGGCTCTCCAGGCAGCGTTCGGTGTCCGCACTGCCGCCGCGACATTGTCACCAAAATCAAACAAATGCCCTCAAAGAGGGCTTACACTTTATGCTGCGTCCTGTCGTTTTCTGGGTAATTAGCACCTTAGCATGTTAGCATCTCGCCACTTTTTACGAACCATTATGTATTTATTTTTTCCCAGGCTGGTTTGTGGCTTCTGCCTGATTCCTTTCATGATTCCAGACCTGTGGGATGTTCATCACTACTGTCCTCACTGTGGAAAACATCTACACGTACATCATAAATCTTGACGTGGATCCACTCTGGATTATTTGGACACTTTTTGTATGCAGATCGAGGAACTTTTTTTTGGGGGGGGGGGGGGCTTCAAAACAAAACAAGGCCACATTAAATGTGGACCAAAAAAACTACAACAACTATACCTCCAAAAATGGAATTAGCATCTTCAGAAAACATGTTTTTCTTGGGACTCATAACAGTAAAGACATTTTTGCATTAAACGTTTGAACAGAAATATTACTTTGGAGTATTTTTCTTCCTCGACACAATGATTGATGAAGTGTTTCTTCCTCCACTTTGACCTTGTTTTTTAGGCAAAGTGCATTAGGCAACTATTAGCAATTGTCTTGATATGAGCAACCGCCAAAGACGGGGCTCAGATAGCAACGAGTTAATGAGCGACAAGACGGACCTGATAACATTCACAACTACCCGTTTGGCCCTGGGACACTCCCGTCCTTAACTCGCAACGCGTTGCAACAATGGCGAGACGGCTGTTGCTACTGCTGGGAGCGGCGGCCTTGTGCATCGCTGCTAGCGGGCAGGACGCGAAAACGCTCCCGGAGAAGGATGGCATTTTACAGCTAAGCAAGGCAAATTTCCACATCGCGCTGAAGACCTACAAGCAGCTACTGGTGCACTTCTGTAAGTTACTTATCGCCGTGCTTCTTTTTAGATTGGACGAAGTGACATCATCGGAACTACTTGCTGATTGCAGATTGTGTAATTGTTTTGGATCTTTGGGGCCCTCCTTGCCCTGTTTTGAAATTGTGTAAGCGAGCAAACGCATCTTGATGAAAATACGCTAGGCTCGTTGAAATCGTCTTTGATGTTTTTTGTAAAAATTTCCAAAATTCCAACTGATCTTGTTTTTGACGTAACTTGCAGGAGGGTCAACGAAGACTCCAAATCATCTTTGATGTTTGTCCCCCGTCCAGATGCTCCGCTGTCCGCAGATGGCCGTCATTTGTCGGAAGTGTTTCAAGAAGCCGCCGGCGAGCTGCAGGACTCGGACGTTAAGTTGGCGACTGTAGATGTGATGAAAGACAAAGAGCTAGCCAAAGAACTGAGCGCAACAGGACCGCCAAACATCAGGCTCTACCTTTTCGGAGAGAAACTAAACTTCGTGTCCTGCCCCAGTGAGTTAAATTTCAGTCGCGCTCAAAAAGTATTTGGTTGTTCATGCAATTTGGAGAACATATTTTTTTGTTGTGGAGTGATGAAAAAGAGGTATACGATAAACTGAGTATTATGATAATGGATAGAGCAGTAAGTCATGGTTAAATATCATGTGAGGAAAATGAATTGTATCTCAATTTTTTTTTTTCTTAATCTGAAGCGCAAAGATTTCCTTTTTGTTCAATATTTAAAATATTGGGGTTGGTTTTCTGCATACAAACAAACATTTTCTGCTTGTGGGCTGAAATCTCAATAAATCTAGTCGACTAAAAATTTACAATTTCCATGGCGACGGCGTGCGATTCAAGTTCCTCAGAGCGCGGCTTCCATCGTGACGTGGTTGAAAAGGAGGGCGGGGTCTGCTGCTGACCTCATTACCGATCTCAGCCAATTGGGGAGCGCGCAGGAGGAGCTCAGCGTGGTCGGATTCTTTCAGGTGATGGCCGTCAAGATGGCCGTCTCTGTTCTCTTCTCATCAATAAGATTATTACCGTGTGTGTGTGTGTGTGTGTGTGTGTGTGTGTGTGTGTGTGTGTGTGTGTGTGCGCGCGCGCGCGTGTATAGGAGCTGGAGAGCGAGTACGTTCGGGTGTTTTATTCGACTGCAGTCAGCCTCCCGGACGTCAGGTTTGCAGTGACGCAAAATGATGATGTCATCAGTAAATTTGATGTCACGCATGATGTCGTGCTGCTCCTTAAACAGGTGCATACAAAATACCAATCAACATCTTATCAAATGTTTTTGGAAGGTTTGTGTGAGAAAGGAATTGGTTGAACTAATAAATAAGCAAATGCATTTTGGGGTTAGGCCTATGCTGTCAGAATGTGTGACAGAAGATTTAAAAGTAAGGTTTGAAATTTGGGTTTGAAAGTGGAGGTTAGGGTTTCAAGATAACGCTTATGTAGGGTGACACTTGATAACAGTTGCAGGGGTAGGGTTTTATTAAGTAGGGTGAGGTTTTCAAAGTAGGGAATGAAGTTAGGGCTACCAACCAGGGTTAGGACTTTTTATTAGGATTTCAAGCTAGTGTTAGGGTTTCAAATTGGGGTTCGCAACTAGGGTTAGGATTTCATATTAGGATTTCAAACTAGGGTTAGGGTTTCGATTTAGTGTTCTCAACTAGGGTTAGGTTTTCAATTTAGGGTTCTGAACTAGGGTTAGGGTTTCATATTAGGATTTTAAACTAGAGTTAGGGTTTCAAATTAGGGTTCTCAACTAGGGTTAGGTTTTCGATTTAGGGTTCTCATCTAGGGTTAGGGTTTCATATTAGGATTTTAAACTAGAGTTAGGGTTTCAAATTAGGGTTCTAAACTAGGGTTAGGTTTTCATTTTAGGGTTCCCAACTAGGGTTAGGGTTTCATATTAGGATTTCAAACTCGGGTTAGTGTTTCAAATTAGAGTTCTAAACTAGGGTTAGGGTTTCAAATTAGGGTTCTCAACCAGAGTTAGGGTTTCATATTCGGATTTCAAACTAGGGTTAGGGTTTCAAATTAGGGTTCTCAACTAAGGTTAGGGTTTCAAATTAGGGTTCTAAACTAGGGTTAGGTTTTCATTTTAGGGTTCCCAACTAGGGTTAGGGTTTCATATTAGGATTTCAAACTCGGGTTAGTGTTTCAAATTAAGAGTTCTAAACTAGGGTTAGGGTTTCAAATTAGGGTTCTCAACCAGGGTTAGGGTTTCATATTAGGATTTCAAACTAGGGTTAGGGTTTCAAATTAGGGTTCTCAACTAAGGTTAGGGTTTCAAATTAGGGTTCCAACTTGGGTTAGGGTTTCAATTTAGGGTTCTCAACTAGGATTGGGGTTTCAAATTAGGGTTCTAAACAAGGGTTAGGGTTTCAAATTAGGGTTCTCAACCAGGTTTAGGGTTTTATATTAGGATTTCAAACTAGGGTTAGGATTTTAAATTAGGGTTCTCAACTAGGGTTAGGGTTTCAAATTAGGGTTCCCAATTAGGGTTAGGGTTTCAATTTAGGGTTCTCAACCAGGGCTAGGGTTTCAAATTAGGGTTCTCAACCAGGGTTAGGGCTTCATATTAGGATTTCAATTTATGTATATGGAAAAAAATGCCTTGATAATTGTCGGTATTTATATTTGTTGATCCTTTTTGAGATTTGAAGGTATGAGAAGGTTCCATTTTTGCTGTGTGTGTGTGTGTGTGCGTGTGTGCATGTGTGCGTGTGTGTGTGTGTGTGTGTCCACAGTCGCAGCTGATTCAGGCTTACAAGATGACGCCACAGACCTCCAAAGAAGACTTGGTGACTTTTGTCAGCGTCTACCAGATGGAGCCCGTCACAGAATATTCCGGAAAGGTAGCCAAGGATGACTGAGTCATTCAGTTCCACACTTGGACGCCTGGTGGTGGCTACTCACTTCATCACCATGCAAACAAATTTGAAAAACAAAAACAAAAACAAAGAAAAAGACATGTAGGGGATATTGATATTAAATTTGGTCAGGTCATTTTGACTTGATTTTGATCTATTTTAAAATGCTAAACACATTGAATTAAATAATACAAATGACTTTGTATCAAGTGGAAGTTTGTCACAAATTAAACACGGACCATAATTGAAAATCAATTGATTTGTCAGACAGCCACTCAGATCCTGTCGTCGCCGGTTCTTAGCCACGCCCTCCTTTTTGTCAACAAAAGCTCGGCCGATTTCCATAAGGTTCACGCCGCATTCAACGCCGCCGCCGAGGTCTTACGAATGAAGGTGACACACACACCCACACACCCACACACACACACACACACACACACACAAAATGACCTCAACTCCTGTGTGTGTGTGTGTGTGTGTATTTAGATTTTATTCGTACTGGTGGATGTGTGGGAGCCACGTAATGGCCGCCTGATGGAGTACTTCCGCGTGCGGGCCTTCGAGGCTCCTCTCGTGCGATTGGTCAACCTGACCGATCACGTGACCTACCAGCTTCCCTCGGCCACGCTGGACGCCGACTCCATCGAGGCCTTCTGCCGGGACTACCTGGATGGCAAAGCCAAGGTACGCACAGTACCTTGGCTTTGTGTGCAATGTGTCACACAAATCAATGGTAGTGTGTGTGTGTGTGTGTGTGTGTGTGTGTGTGTGTGTGTGTGTGTACTAGCCCAAAATGCAGAGCGAGCCCATCCCTGAAGGATGGGACCAACGTCCGGTGAAGGAACTGGTCGGAAGCACTTTTGAGGAGGTTGCCTTCAACCCCAACAGGACTGTGTTTGTCTTGTTTTGTGAGTTACTTTACACACACACACTCACACACACGTTTACACGTATATTGAGTATATGTACAGGTGTACCTAATGAAGTGGCCCGTTTGTGTGTGTGTACTCCAGACGTGCCGTACAGTCCAGAGTGCCGCACCGTGTTCCCCTTGTGGGAGGAGCTGGCCGAGGCCTTCAAAGCTCGCGATGACGTGGTGGTGGCTCGCATCGACGCGTCGGCAAATGACATCAACATGTCGGTGCAGCGTGCCTATCCAGCCTTCTGTCTCTTCCCCGCGCTCTACGCAGAGAGGGTATGATCACAAAAGATCATGAATTCTAGTCAGTTGTACGCAACATGCCGGCCGGCTCGGAAGGAGAGTCCCAAGCCTTGGACTCTATACATTGTATAGTAAGGCGTTTTTAGCCGAAAACAACGACCATGTATAGTAAGGTGTTTCTGTGTTAATATCTGTGTCAAAATAATTTGTCCACGATATGCTACTTCTTTCCATCTTTGTCTGAGTCATGATGAAGTAAGTAGGAAGTGGAAACATTCCAAAATAAAACCAGTAAAAATATTAAACAAATAAAAATAGCCAACACCGGTCACATTAAATCAAAGTTAGTCTTTTATTCAGAGAAAACTCGTAGCAAGACAACAAAAACAGGAAGTTCAAATCTACCAAAATAAAACCAATTAAAATGTGAAGCAAATTCAAATTGCCAAAACACCAGTCGCAGGCTTTTGTTCCCAAAAAGCTGACAACAAAAATAGGAAGAAGCAACCTTCCAAAATAAAACCACTAACAACACTCAATGTACTTAAATGCACAACAGTAGCCATAATCGATCTGCATCAAAATAATTTGTTTACAAAAAGCTTCTTCTTTCCAACACCGCCTGAGAATCATATTAAGGCATCCAAAACTGGAAGTAGAAACCTTCCAAAATAAATCCAGTGACAGCGTGAAACAAATTAAGATCCCCGACATCTGTCAAGTCGGTCTTTTGTTCACAAAAAGCTGGTTAAAAAAAAGGCTCAGATCAAGACAACAAAACCAGGTAAAACAAGAAGCTCTTTTTTTCCCCCCCAGGCGGTGTTTTACACCGGCGACAGGAAGCTGAAGGCCCTGCTTGCTTTTGTCCACCAGGAGATGAAGAAAGCCGCAAAAGACAGAATGAAGGTAAACGTCCTGTTTGTCCACATGAATAAAACGTTTGGCTGAAAATAAAGCTTTTATTGTGGCGGGGGTTGGGGCGAGAAGGAGAACGAAGACAGGAGGAAGTACGTGGAGGCCATGAAAGCAGAAGATGAGAAGAAAGAGAGAAACGCCACCAAGGACGAACTCTAACCATTGGCTAAATGTGACGTGGAAGACAAGGTCAAAGCAAGAACGAATCCATCTTCAACATTATATTAAATGATATATGTATGATTGAAGAACTGTATCCTGTTTTTGATGTCACAATAAATCGGAGCAGCACAAATATGCCACAGCAGTGGCTGGGAATTTGAGAAATTGCATCATGTACATTCCATTGACAATTATTTGTATTATTCCATGTTGTCATAATCATAACAATCATCCGAACTGGTTACCCTCGCGACGGCCATGACATAACAACATGACATAACAGTCGCATTTTTACTAAACTAGCACTAGATTATCTTTACTGTCACATCACCATCGTGACTGTTTTGATACTAATAAGATAAAACTAATCGTAGTATAGTAAAAGTCATGAAATTACATTTACTTCATTTCGATTTTCACATTTGGATGATAATTATTACATAAACGTCATAATTAATTGTAAAACCTTATATTTTACAAATTAATTATGACGTGTATTTTTCTGAAACTACAATAATGTTAATAACTTCACGTTTGAATTCATAAATGAAAAACATTTTACCGTCATTATTATTATCCTGGTCATACTTGTTAACGCAACAAGTGTAGTGAGAGTCACGCTTGCTAAAATGACGTCACAGCTCGTTCCTATTATTTGGACGATTGGACGCAAGCAAGCCAATCCGAAAGTGGCGGCAGTCTGGCTGTGACGTCATCGCGAAGCTGCTGGAGGCTGCTGCGGCGGCTGCGCACAGCGGCGCACAGCTGCTTCTGTCGCCGTCTCGTCCGCTTCTCTCGGCGGGGTGAAGGAGCCGCGCTCAGCCGGTGGAGGTCGTCGGTTCGCTCGAAAAGGGTGGCTGGAGGCGGGTGGGGGCCGGGGGCTCGTCCCGCCGGCTACAATGGAGCCAGCGGCCGCCTACGGAGCCGCCAAAGCCGGGAAGGTCGTCTTCGACCCGGTCGCCTTCTTTACGCATCCGCGGACCATCATGAGGCTGCTGTCGTGGGTGAGCATCTGCAAAAAAAAAAAAGAAGAAGGTGTGGGGAGGGGGTACATCCATTTCTTTGTCTCTCTCCTCACATTAAGTGCATCAACCCATCAACCAGCATTTTTTTTCCTCTCATGTTATTATTTCGTTAAGACGTTCAGGTTGAGGCTCTCATTGCGTAATTTGGTGTCATAAACAATTGTCTTGGATCTATTTCTGTATTTAGCTGAAAGCTTCTTTTGTCCACAGCTGCAATTTGCACATCTTACCTAACCATGGTTTCCCTTTTCATTTTCGAAAATCCGTACAATAATGATCCAATCTATACCTAAAATTGATTCTGAATGTATCTTTTAAAATAGTTTAGACCGATATTTTAGCTGTCGTCGTCATTTTGTCTGTGTATTATGCAGATTTTATGTCAAAATTAAAATGTAAAAAAAAAAAAAAAAAAAGACAGTGATAAAGATATGAACTTGTAGCTAATATTTTTTATAACTAATTTGTATCTTGTGGTCCCTTTGCTAGATTGGACCATTTCTGTACATTTTCTTGCATGGAACAGTACAGTATTCACTTGTACTTAGTTGTTCAATAGTGAACACTTTTGGGTACATCACAAAAAGTTGTTCCTTGTACAAAACTGGACACCAACGGTCCCATTAAAACAAGGCCAAGTCTTTAACGTGATTTAAGATTTAAAAGAAGACACGCAAACCCACCAGTGACCCGAACCGGAATCGCTTCGTTTTGTTTTGATGAATGGCGGCAGGTGTTCTCCATGGTGGTATTCAGCTGCATCGTCAACGAGGGTTACGTCAACATCGGCAGCGAGCGTCTGCTGTGCGTGTTCAACAAGAACGCCGACGCGTGCAACTTTGGTGTGACGGTGGGGGTGGCCTGCTTCCTGGCTAGCGCCTTCTTCCTCGTCCTGGACGGCGTCTTCCCGTCCTTCAGCAGCCTGGCGGACAGACGGCGCGCCGTGCTGCTTGACCTCGTCTGCTCAGGTAAAAAAAAAAAAAAAAATCAAAAACACAAAGAAAAACATTTGACTTGAAACCCTACTTTGGAACCCAAACAATAAAATACGAATTTAAAAACTTAAAACCTTGTTTGAAACACTAATTTGACATCTACGCATGAAACTTTAAACCTGGCTTGAAACCTAACTTTTTAACACTGAACTTAACCCGAACTTGCAACTTTAAACCTGGCAAATAAAAAACAACCTACCTTAAAACCGTAACATTTGTTTAAAACCCTAATTTGTATCCTAGTTTGAAACTTTAAGGCTGACTTGGAACCCAACTTTTAAACACCAAACCTGGCTTGAAATCCTGCTTTGAAACCTTTCCCCTTGTTTACAACTCTGACCTTTTTTTTTTTAAATTAACCCTTGATTGAAACCATAATATTAGTTAAAACCCTACCGTGAAAATCTAATCTTTCTTTGAAACCCTATTGTGGAACCCAAACCCTCATTTAAAACTCCAACTAATATTTGAAACCCCATTTTTTAATCTCAACCTTGGTTTGGAACCCTACTTTAAAACCCTCCATTGAAACCTTAACCAATGTTTGAAACCCTATCCCTGTCTTAAAACCCTTCTTCAAAACTCCAACTTTTCTTGACCACCCTAATTTGCAACTCTATCTGCAATTCAAAAAGCAAAACCAAGTCAAACTCTCATTTAAAACGTTCACCTTGGTGTTAACCTTACTATGAAACTCAAACCTTTTAATGAAACCTGAATTTGAAACATTAATCCGAGCTTCAAGCCCTACTTAGTAACTTTAATACTTGTTTTAAAATGTAGCCTCGGCTTGAAACCTTGATTTGTAAAGGTGATTCTTTTCTAAAACCCCAAATTTTAAACCCTAACGGCAATTGGAAGAGTCTAACCAATGCTTGAAACCCTAATTTAAAACCCTACCCCGGGTTGGAAATCTACTGCGGTACCCTTATCGAAAAGCCCTGCCGTCATTCAAAAGATAGGCTTGAAACCCTACTTTGAACCCTTAACCGTGGTTTGAAGGCCCTACTTTGTGAACTTAGCCCCCATTTGAAACTCTGATTAAAAAGCTTAACCGCATCTTGAAAGATGAGAGCCAAACCCTTGCCGTTTGTGCTTTTGCCTACTCGAGGCGTGGCCAGCTTCCTGTGGTTCGTGGCGTTCTGCTTCCTGGCCAACCAGTGGCAGGCGACGTCGCCGGACGAGCTGCCGTTGTCGCAGGGCGCCGACGCCGCCCGAGCCGCCATCGCCTTCTGCTTCTTCTCCATCATCACATGGGTCGGTGGCAAGCAAGCGCAATACGATTCCAGTTGTAACCGTGACGTGCCGAGAGAGTCGAACCAATCCATCGCCCGACGTGACCCCTTTTCTAATCCCATTTTTAAGTGATAAAAGAATATTTTTTTAAAAATTGGCAGATTTTTGGCAAATTTCTTTCCACATGAATGCGTTACAGCACGCGAGAAAGACGCCCTAGCGCCACCTGTGGTCGTCATGCTAATTTGAGTGTTTAATAAGTGATATGGGAGAAAACCGCCCCAATTTCAATCAGTGTGACTTATATGCTTAAAATTTCGATTTTTTTCATCCCTCTGAAAACTTTTGTTTGGACAACCGTTTTAACTTAAAAAAAAAACACATAGGAAAGAGTTTTAAAAAAAATATATATATTTAAATATAAGTACACTGTATTTTTAAAAATATATATCATCAGTACATTTGTGTGGATGCCATCAAATTAAATAGTATTAAAATGTTTAATATTAAATATCAAAATTGTAGATTAAATTAATATGATATTTTAATTGTCCTTTTTACTTGTATTTTAAATGCGTAAATATATATATATATATATATATTAATTTTTTCTAGTTTTTGACACATTTTCCTTTTTTTACTGTTACATAATTTGTTACATGTGTTCATATCACCTTAAACCATGAGATTTCAAAAGATTTTAAGGTAGATTTTATTGTGTTAGAACTTAGGGCGATAAAATGTGAACTTTATCACATTATAATATGAAATGGATCATATTATAATGTGAAGCTTATCCCGATAAAACGTGGACTTTACGTGACGTTATTACGTGATATAAATTCTTTTTTTAATTGACGGCAGCAGCAATGCACTAATATTTGTATGATGGCCTTGTTTTTTTCCCCCCAAATTTGTTATTGTTTTACTGAATTTTTTTTCCTCATGTTTTTCTGTGCGCGTTTTTAACGTATACGTTGAATTCACCGCATGCTAACGGGCTTCCCGTGCCCGCCGACAGACGGTGCTGACTCTGAGCGCCCTGCGGCGTTTCCTGTCGGGCTCGCACGCCAACCTGTTCACGTGGCAGCACCTGGACGCCGCCCCCGGCCACGCCCGGGCCACGCCCTACCCCATCGCCAACGGCGCCACCATCGTCACCACCAAGCCCTACCAAGCCCCGTCCTTCACCGAGACCCTGGACCCGCAGAAGCTCACGCAGCAGCAGCACAGACCCGTAGCGCCCGCCTTCTAACGGCCCGTAACTATGGCCAGGATCTTGTTGCCACGGCAACCTGCTTTCTTTGCTCTTGTGTGCTTGCGCACGCACGCTGGCAGCCACGTCACTGTAATCTCTCTCTCACACACACACGCACACACACACACACACACACACACACGAGCATGTTCTTTTAGTGTAGAAGGCACCTTAAGAAAAGGACATTTTTAGTGGAAGCATTTCATTGGCTCACAGCGTGATTGACAGACAGCAATAGATGGGCGGGATTTGCGGGATATCCCAGCAGGGGGATTGAAAGAAAAAACAAAAGGCAAGTCAGCAGCTTCCTGAATTTTCCGCTCTGTTTGAAATATTCATGTGATTTAATATTTCATTGTGATATGCTCAAGTGTATGTATGATGAAAAATGGAAAAAATAAATAAGGAAATAAAACCAGCATCACCATCAAAGGAGGGCTGTCTGTGTCTACTTCACATTAATCCTTTATACTGAGGGGCTCACTGACGTGCACGCAAGTACACATTTCTGATTCTATGTGATTAATCATCTCCAATCAGATTTTCAATTTGTTTGGTTTCAATGTTTTTTTGGAGAAATTAAAGGTAGGCATCATCGTACGCAATGTAACCGGATGAGAGTAAAAGTCAGACAGGAAGTCGTTTTATTCCAGGGACTGCGTTCAAAGCCCTGCTCCTCTTTTTGTGCATCTTAGACCATTTCATGTGCAACATCATCATCATCATGACAACAAACTTCCTGTAACATTCATAAGTGTTAAAAATTCACCTGTTGTCTTCCTCGCGTCTCCGCTACTGCTGATGTATAAATAAAATAGAATCGTCTCTATTTGACCATGAATAAGCCCTTCTTATCTGCATGCCTGTTCATCAGCAAAAAAAGCATCGGAATTTGCCTCAAAATGGCTGCTTGGAATCAAAATGGCCGCCTTCCTGTTCAATTGTACACACTGGTCATATGGGGGGGTTCATGGTAGACATGTCTGCCCAATTTCTCGTCAATCCATGAAACTGGTGTCTGGTGAAAATTGTTTTTTCATTTTCAATTTTCCAGGAGGTGCTGCTGAGTGAAATTGTTGAAAATTTGTGACACCGCGCGTGGCCGACATTGGTTGCCAAAGGTGAAAGTAATTTTTGGAAACTGGTGTCCAGGACTGATTTCGTCAAAGAAAACTTTCCAAGTGACGCCACAGATTGGCTTCTTGCATATTTTGACACCGCATCACTTGGCGTAGGTGACAAATCTTGGCAATTTAGCGCTACCCAACTGAATCTGCTTCAAACTTCAGACTGATTCCATGGGGCATCAATGGTTGAATTTTTGGGTGCGTTGGGAACCAGGATACAGATATTTTCAAAAATGGGCGTTGTTTCAGGCATGTTGACTCGAAGCGCTCTAAAAAGGGGGTTAATACCGCTCCGTTTTGGCAAATTCCACAGTAAGAGCAGGGATTTCCCCCAAAATGGCTGCCTCTAAACAAAATGGCCGCCTTAATTTTCAATTGTGGGTCCTCGAGACAATTCGGGCTGTCGTGTGAAATGCCTGACAAATTTCACGTCAATCTGTGAAACTGGTGTCTGGGTTACTGAGTGAATTCTTGGACGTTGTGCTGAGGGCCTTGAAAATATGAAAACATTTTCGCCAGGATGTACGTTAGCAAGAATTGTACACGTTTTCAGGCATGTCGCGGGCCCCTAAAAAGCAGATAAATTCAGATCTTTTGGCCAAATGCTGTACTTACAAACCATTGAATTTACCCAAAATGGCTGCTTCGAACCAAAATGGCCACCTTCTGATTAAATCTCAGGCATGGCTCAAGAAACAAATCAAACGCTGACACCGAGGATACATATTGCATAAATTGTTGTGTTTTGGGGGCGTGCGGATGCTCGCACAAAAAGCGATTCAAGTCCAACTTCAGAGAGCGGGGGAGTGGGGGGTGGTCTAACACTACTTCTACCCTGAGAATACAAAGCCATAAAACAGGAAGTGAAACTCATCAGGCGGTAATAGTTGGGTGATTATTGTGTGTGCGCAGGCGAGGGGCAGGGGTGCGGGGGGGGGGGGCAAACAGGTAGAGGTAGAGACCGCTAAAGCCTAGGTCACACTACATATTCCATACATTGATTGGATTCTGCATGATGTATGAATGAGTTTTAAAATGCTAAAAAAATTCAAATGTTATACATTGAAGCTTTAATATAACAATATATTTGAATGCAGGAATGCTGATGGAATTATCACACATTTGTCATAATAGAAGTTGTGGTAAGATCTTGCCCCAAAATGATGAAAATGAATGATGGAGGAAAAAAAAAAATAATTGTAGAAAAAGAAGCAAAATAAATCTTGAAAAAAACTACAACAAAACAAAACCAAAAAAAATCTCTCGAGCATTAAAACGTTCAGTCTTGGCACGTTTTGATTTCTCTTTGGGGTTATTTTTCAGGATGAGTTATCTGAAGCGTTATCAAAGCTATGCCCCCAAAATAATAATAATAAATAAAGAATCTCAAAAATATTGCTTTTTTTTTTTTTTACATTTGTGTCAGCTCACTTGCTATCAACAGAACATGTTGTTAATTTAAAGATTGTACTCATAAAAGTAATATTAATTATCTGATCTTTTAAAATAGTTTGATTCTGCATTTGAGCAAGATTTTCATTGAAAGCTGTGCAAAAATGTGCCAATGCATCGCAAAATATAGATGAACTTTTTCTTTGGCTTTTATTTTAGAATTGCTCTCAATAGTGGAGGGTTAGTCGAGCGAGCGAGGCAACAAAAAAAAAAAAAATGTCGAAGAAAGTTGCCAAGACAGGTGCGTAACAGTTCGCAAAAAAACAATTGAAGATTGGCGTGTCGTGTTGGATTTCTGTTTTACTATTCACTGCAGTTAAGCTCTTTTACACCTGCCGCCAGAATTAGAGCAAAAATCAGAGCAAAATATGCCATGGAAAAATTCAAGCAACAGGAAATTTCGCATCAACGGATTATTTAACATGATTTGTTTTTGTGAAAGGTACGTTTTAAAAGGAGCGTTTTCTTGATATTCCATTTTACGACGAACAATGGCCGACTTCTTTTTACACATGAATTTGTATTTTGCGCTACGGAGCAAAAATCCTGACTAGAACACCACCAAATATGATGCAACAACCGGAGTTTGACACCTTTGGTTTCGATGGTACTGTGACCTAGGCTTGAGGCGCAAGGGGAACAGAAGCTGGGATGAAGGCAGGAGTATAGAACAAGCAAAAGGGAAATTAGTGTAGTCACTATCGACTCAAGGCTAAACGACTTGAAAGTTGTGCAACTCGGGTGCAAAAAACCCCCCCAAAAACCAAAAACTGCATTGCAGGGAGCAGTCTGAAAATACGAACCCTGTGATTGGCCGGGACAAGGAAGGGGGACGTGTCCTTCTGTGCTTCAAAAAAAAAAAAAAAGAAAAATGATAATAATAATAAAAGAAAAGAAAAAAAAGAAAAAGTCAGTCGTCCACAGAGCCTGACTCGGGCTGATTGGTGGCGTCGAACGACAGCGTCCGCCTCCTGAGCTCCACACTGCTGTCCATCAACTGAGTCGCCATGGTAACCGGCTCCTCCCCCGGGGGCGGACTCACACGCTCCTTCCTGTTCCGGCCCGACACCGGCGACGCCGATTGGCTGAGTCGGCCGCGAGCCTCATCGGGATCGGGAGCCAGGTGTCTGTGCGAGTGAGCGGTGATGCGCCGCACTTCATCGTCCGTGTCGTCCGCCACCTGGGGCTCCGACCCCCCTGAGTCCGTTCCCGCCAGGTCCCGATCGGGTCCCGGTTGTGATCCGGCCGCATCGCCGCGACTCCGGCATGAGATGACCCTCTGCGGTTGGGTGTATTTCAAGGTGTGAACGCTGGACGAGCGCTGGCGGGGTGGCGTGGAAGTGGAAGATGTGCCGGCGGGCGCGGGGGGGAGGCTGTCCGACACGTTGTCAGCCGAGCCGCTTTGATCCAGTGAATCGCAACGCACGGCTTCCTACGCGCACACACACGGAAACGTTGCCAGGCAAAGTATTTGGGGGAAAGTCACATGTTCCTTCGTGAAATAAGGTTAAAAGGAAATTCAAGGGGAAGACGATGTGGTGTTAGACCAATTTGTGGGGCAAATTTACATGTGCCCCAAAGGCCTTTTTATTTTTTTTTTTTGACCAGTTTCCTTGAATGTTAAGGTAAAAATATTCTCTGTCGATAGCCAGACTTTGTGGGGCCAATTTACGGGTGCCCCAAAGCCATGAAAAAGTCTTTCCTTGGTGAAATGTGGTGTTTTGCCAAGTCATTGGGCAAATTTGCATGTGCCCTAAAGTCCTTTGTTTTTTTTCATTGCGAGTTATTTGGTATGAACAAATCGGTTTGCTTGAATCTTAAGGAAAAAGAATGTGACAAAGATTTTGAAGACTTGTCGCTAGGTAGAGTGCATGGATTCATGAGTCACATGTGCCACAAAGCCATGAAAAATGTTCCTTTTTAAAAAGCTGTTATAAAGATTTAAGTGGTTGTTAGGCCAAGGTATGGGGCATATTACCATGTGACCCACAGACCCTTTTTCTTTTCCAAACACTGTTGGTCGGAACCAATCAATGACCTTGAATATGAAAAAAAAAAAAATGTGAAAAAAAAAAATCAAGACTTGTCGCCAGGCAACGTTTGTGGGGCACAATCAAGTGTGCCCCAAAGCCCGATCATGGAGACGACAATAGAAAATTGGTGCGCAAATGCTGAATGAAAATGTGTGAGGCACATCACTTTGACTTCACACCTGCGCCATTAACTTTGTGGGGCAAAATCCTGAACGCCCCAAGACTTGAAAAAAGGAAAAGAATCCCACCGAACATGAAATGAAAACACACTCACTTGTCTGCGCAACTGTCGACCAGCAGCGCGGAACGACGAGGGTCTCTTGAGGACGGAGCTCTCTGGGATGTATGAGGGACTTAGCTTGTTGCGATCCAAACTCTCCTCGGGGTTCAGCCAATGAGATGTGCCCCTGGAAGCCCCGTGCAGGGGACTCAGCCTAAGCGAGGGATGTCTGTCCATACTGCAGCAAGACACCAGCTTGGCCCTCTCCCCGCCCACCCTGTACCCGTCCACGCTCTGCGCGGAGCTCAGTCGCCGAAGGTCGGCCACCCGGGCGGGGCTGAACCGGCAACCATCCACGCTGTGAGCCGAGTCCAGCCGGCGCCGGTCCGGCGGGGGGCCTCTGTCGATGCTCTGGGAGCTGCTGAGGCGGATCACGGGGCGGCTGCTGCGCCCGTGGCCCAGCGAGGCGTGGCTAATGGTGGGGAGGGCGCCTGGGACCTGCAGCAGGGATCCGCCCCCGCTGGAGCCCAGTGACGACATGGAGCCTGCAGGAGAAAAAAAAAAAATCAAATAAAAATACAACCGTGGCAACTTTCATAAGGGATACGTCATGTCTGAATCTTCATGGGCAAAGTTATGTGCGCCCCAAAGGTGAGCTCAAAATAATAATAATGATAATAATAACTATCAGTTGCTTTGGTAAAGAGGGCCATGCTCCTTCACTGCCACAAAGAGCAGAGTCCGGACAGGGAGAGGTGGCAGGGGCAGTAAGTCCGAAACCACACAGACGTGTTGCTAGGCAGATTAGATCGTGCCCCTAAGGCGACATTAAAAGCAAAAAACAAAACACAACGACAACAAAGACCAAGTCGACACAAGTGGGACATCCCACAACGCGTGGAAGCCTCACCCGAGTAGCCGTAGGCCGAGTAGGCGTCGACGCCAGCCGACGGGTACGCTGCACATCTGAGCGGCTGCTGGCTGTAGCTGTCGCTGGGCAGGGACAGCATGCGGCCGATGCTCAGCAGGTTGCCGCGGCAACGCTCCTCATCCTCCACCTGCACCTGCCCGATTCACATTGAATGCAAATCGGCGTCACATGACTCGGTGGCTTCATCCACAATCTCTTTCATGCCATCCCAAGTGTTGTGAACGACACTTTCGGGAAGGTTTCTTTCCATCTCTACCGCAACTCATTTAGGCAACAGAGTAGTCGGGTCTGAATTCGGTGCATCAAGACATGTTTGATCAACACTCATTTCCACAGTTCTTAGATTTTTTTCCCGCGCATGCGGTAAACTTGTCAGGTCTGAACCGTTCAGTCGCTTCAAGACATCCAGAATCAAGGCTGAGTTTGCGAGCAACGACAGACCTGCGCGGGCGTGTCGCCGTTGGGGGCGGCGGGGTCCCCGCCCCCCAACGCGGCGCTGCGGAGGGCCTCCTCGCGCTCCCGCCGCTCCTCCATCTCTTCCAGCTGCGCCTCCTTGTTGCTCTCCTCCAGGTGCTTCATGAGGACGGCCACCACCACGTTGACCAGCACGAACTGCGCCGTCAGCACAAAGGTGACGAAGTAGACGGGCGAGATCAGCGGCAGGTAGGTGAGGCAGTGGCGGTCCTCCGGTCGGCAGTCGCGCAGAGTGTCCTCAATAAAAAATAAAATAAAAAATACAAGCAAAGTTTGACAAAAATATTCTTACGAATGTATCAAATGGTGAAAAACCTTTTGCCAATGTCACCGTCTTCAACTCTTAAACTGGTAATTGTGTCACGTTTAAGGCACCGCGCTGTGCTTCCAATCTCCTCCAACAGGGGGCGCAAAAGACCTCGAGGCTGCTGAGGGCTTGTCTTTTGGCCCTCCACTTTTACCAGATTTTAGTCTGCTCTCCGCCTAGTTTAGCATGACCCTCACAGTAGAGGCATGTAAAATATTCTGGGGGGAAAAACGTTTTTAAAATGCTTTAAAGGGGGAAAAAATGCACCAAAAAAAAAGTATAAAAATGACAAAACAGATCTGGAAAAATTCATACGAAATTTTGCTAAAACCATTGTCAAATGTTCACAAAGTAAAAAAATGAACCACAATAAAAATTTACACACAAAAAAAAAAAACATTTCACACAAAGTAAAAATAAATCCAAACATAATTTTCCCTTAGGCCAATTTTCACCTAAAATGATCTCTTACTTCCATACAAATTGATTCACGTCGAAGCTCAACGTGCATCACGTTGTGCTTCCACTCTCCTCCAACGGGGGGCGCAAAAGACCTTAGGCCTGCCAACCAATTGTCTCGTCGCCCTCTCCCGTCCCCTCGCTCTGACTGTGTCCTGTCTGGTAAAGTACGCTTAGCCCACGCCGCCATCTTCCATCTTGCTTCAAACCCAGACGGGTTCAAGCCCAGCCAATCACCTTCATGATCCCGTTCCAGTTGTCGCCGGTGGACACGCGGAAGAGCGTCAGGAAGGCCATGCCGAAGTTGTCGAAGGTGGCGTGGCGGCTGAGGCCCTCGCACGGGTTCTCCTCGGAACATTCTGAAAGGCAATCGCCAGAAAGGCCTTAGAACAAGGGCGGATGGCGATGCGGGGAGAAGGTGGTGGTGGTGGGGGCTGAAATCGACATAATTAATGCATGGAACGCAACAAAAAAAAAAATCACGCACAAGCGTACTGTACGCATGCACACGCGCACTAACCCAGTTTTCCAAAGAGCTCAACTCCCAGAGCTGCATAGATGAAGAACAGCAACATGAAGAGCAGACCCAGATTCCCCACCTAGACGGACATACGGCACATACACACACATATACAGTACATGGATACGGTGCCACACACACACACACACACACACACACACACACACACACACACAAAGAGACAGTATACAGAGAGAGAGCGAGAGCGAGCGAATGAGAGAGAGAGCGAGAGAGGAGCGTACAGAAAGCGGACGGAGCGTGCCAGCGCGCTAAATGAACTTGAAATCCCAAAAGATGCGCGCAGTTTGTTGACTGGGAAACAAAAAGGGAGGAGCACGAATACTGATTAGCAGTTCACGTGCAAAGATCACCTGCAAATGTAAGTCTCAAAGCAATTAAAAAAAAGTGTCTCTCTCTCTCTCTCTCTCTCTCTCACACACACACACACACACACACACGTCTACATAAAAAAAAAAAAAGAATTAAAAAAATCTCCCCAAATCTTTACGGGAAAAAAGTAACAAAAGCCAAATAAAAATGCAACATTTTTAAAAAGGAGTGAAATGTATAAAAATAATGTCTACAACTACAATGCAAGACAGCCGATACAACAATGCTGAGAGGCATGTATTCTTTATCATCCACGAGGAACGACTACTATTATTACCGTACTGACAGGTCAAGAGAGGAGCTGAGAAAGTTTGACTATAAAATGCTAAACAAAGTGAAAGAAATGCAAACAATTACATGTTTAAAAAAGAGATCACATGTAAAAAAATAAAATTAAATTGTAATAATATGAACCATTTAAAACATCAACATCAAATTTTTTGAATGATTTCATGATATTTGAAAGATGACTTTTGAAATGAAATAAAAAGTTTCGCCCTCACCAAATTCCGTTTTGTGGGACTTTTTTTTTTTCCGAACTCAAGACCCACCAAACTCTGCGATGTTTTTTTTTTTCTCCTTTTCATAAATGCACCCGACAGAAAACATTTCTGCTTGCTCACAGTGTTTGTTTCTCATGAAGGAAAAAGCGTTGGGCAAATTAGCCAAATGCTGTTAATTTCCGCTGGCAAACGTCATCAACGCCACTCTTTGATGTGGCTCGCGACGCTCTTACGAACGTCCTTCCTCCATATTTGATGACAAATAGACAGCGACGGGAGCCATTATGCAAAGATACAATGACTTCATTTGCCATACATCAGCGAGCGTGTTTGATTAAGCATGAAATAAACGAAAAAAATAAATAAAATAAAAAAATCCAGCGCTCAATGACTCACGATGCCGGAACGCATCCATCATGAAAGAAGGACGCAAAGGACGCTCATACAAAGGAACAGAACTTTCTCCAACACGTTTTGGCTTCTCGACACTCCAAAATGACTTGATGGAAGATATTTTTAAACAGTTTTTTTATTTTATTTTTTTTAATTGCTAAACGAGGTGACAAAAATGCCTTTTTGTTATAACTTCATTTTTTTTCATGCCTCTTTGCAATCAAAGAAAATGTCCTTTCATTTAAAATGATTCCAAACGCTGGAATTTATCTTCCAGTAAGGGGGAATAGTTTTCAGTGACAATGAATATTTTGGGGGATTTTTTTTTTTTAAACATAAAAAAATATTGAAAGGACCAAAACATTATAACCATTTAAAAAATACTGTAATAATTTGTCTTGACAAGAGACAGTTTGCTTGAAAAAAAAAGAAAAAGAAAAAGATGTTTCGCAAGTACCGATACCTTGAAATAAGGCCCGATACCAATGTTGGGATCAGTACTCACCCATCCCTAATAACAAGCATCGATGATTGACAGATTTGTGCTCTTCATGCCTGGTCCACGACATGACTCCATTCTCCTCATTCGCTGTGCAAAAATTAATCGACAACTAATCGATGCTCAAATGCATCCAGATTTCTTTTCTGACACTCGATGAATTGTTCGGCTACCCTTTAAAGTTGTCCAAATCCGATTCAGCCGTTGAACGCAAAATAATCAACCGATTAACCGATGATCAAAATAATTGCCTAGTTGCAGCCCTGCTTGGAATGCAAGCAAAATCGATTTTGGAATTCATCTTCAGAGGCCGCTTTCCCTTTGCTATGCGGTTACCTGAGGTAGCGCTTGCATGACCGTGTCCAGCAGAGCTCGCATTCCCGTGGCCATCTTCAACAGCTTCAGAACTGCAACATGCAAGGCACCGCACATCAGGAAGTTGCTACGCTCGGGGCCCGATTTGCTAAGATCCCAAATAGCGGGCGCGCTAAAATTGCACGCTCACGCTAATGGGTGGAAAAGCGGGAAAAACGGGCCCCCACGTGTTGTTGTTGTTGTTTTTCTTTTTTTTGTGAGTGTGTCGCCAGGCGTACCCCGCGTGATCCTCAACACCCTCATGATGCGTATGATGGTGGGGTTGATGGGCAATGAGGCGTTCAGGTCGATTTCTTCCAGCGTGATTCCCATGATGGACAGCAGCACGATGGCCAGGTCCAACTGGTTCCATCTGGGCAACAAGAATCCAGTTAGCGTTTGCAGCAGCATTGTGACTCGTTTTGCAGTTTTTTCAAAAATGCACCATTTTAGTTGAGTTTTTTTTAGCTTTAGGATTTTATTTTTAATTTTAATTTTTTTTAGAGCATCAGTCGATGCAACATGCGCGCCGACGGCGTTTTCTTTTATACGTCGCCGCCATGCGACAATTTGGTGGCTGAAAGTCGACTCAAGTTTATACGGGCTAGAACAGGTCTCAGTTGTGGCGCAACATGATTTGGGTGGTTTTGCCAGGATCTCTTTGATCAATTATTATGTTGTATTCGTCATATTTTAAAAAAATCTTTCTTGTAATATTGTAAAAAAAATCTGAAATGTTTTGCTTTTTTCCTTGTATGTTTATAACGCTGTTGATTATCATGTTATTTTTTTTCTCCCTTTCCAGTTCCAATCAATATTTGATAGATGCAATTGCAATCATAAATAGAGATAGATATTTTACACACACAATGTTACTTTTTTTTGGGGGGGGGGGCAGGTGTCATAATATTACTTGCAAGATTCAAGGGTCCAGGGGGAGGGGGGGGGGGCGATGCATGCGAGAAGGTTGCTACCTTTCTTTAAAAAAGCGACGAAGGCCAAACGCGATGAGCTTGAGGATGGCCTCGATGACAAACACCACCGTGAAGACATAGTTGCAGTACTTGAGAATCTCCACCAGGTACTGTTTGATACACACACACACACACACACACACACACACACACGCACAATGAAAGCATGTCATGTGTGGTGATGAAAGAGGGACTGTTGCCGTGGTTACCTGGGGCTGGTTGTAATGCTCCATGCTCATGGTGAGCAGGTTGGTGAAGATGATGATGGTGATGAAGAGGTCCAGGTAGTAGCTGGTGCACACGCTGTGGATGGAGCGACGCAGCGGCGAGTAGTCGGCGTAGTACGGCTTCTCCAGGGCCTCTGTGTGCACGCAAACACGGACAAGGTTTATTTCGCTTTGAACAAGCTTTTGTCTCCGCATGAGTGTAAGAGCTTCACTGGGGAACACGTATGGATTTGTAGGGACACACAATTCCCGTGGGGACACCGATACGCATAACTCTGGGGACACGCAACTTTGGGGTTGGGGAGACAGAGATGTGTACGTTTACATTACCTTGTGGGGACATACACCTGTGTGTGTGTGTGTGTGTGTGTGTGTGTGTGGAGGGGGGGGGCACTAGTTTTGCAGCTACACACGAATCTGCTGAGACATCAAGTTTTGTGGGTTCATATGACTTTTTTGGGACACACAATGGCATGGTAGCTCCCAACTTGGGCACCTAGTTTTTGAAAGAACACATTATTCTCCAAGGACACACTTCCATGGGGACACACAACTTTGTGGGGACGTCTCGATTTGCAGCTCGTCCAAGACCCGATCAACCTCCATCTTCAAACAGACTCGTGCGGACTTGCAGATATAATGTGTCCGCACCAAGTGTATGTAGCCGTACTAAAATTGTCAGTGTACCCACGGAGAAAGGTGCGCTTGTGGCGTCGTAAATCTGGGCGGGTGAGTAATGTGCACTTATAAGACGAGGTGTCCCCGGAGATGAATGCGTATCTACAAAGTGAGCCGCGCTCAAGAGTTATGTCTCAATGATTCACGGAAACTAAACAGAATAACCAGGCACGCGTGCGCGCATGCGCAGGCTAATAAAATGCTTCGGAGAGGGACACAAAATGATATAGGAAGCAATGTCACTGATGAAACCAGGTGACATGAAGTGCGTTTGTGTGTGTGCAGAAAAATGGGAACGCCTCATAAATTTTGCTCTTCACACACGCGCACTTGAAGGTGTCTTTGGGGCCAAACTGTCAGCTGCGAGTGACTGTAAGAGAAAAGCAGCATGGGCCGAGTGTGGTGGAGGAATTTAGTAGATCCAATAAATACACCCCTGAATAAATCCCCCCCCCCCCCCGAGTACATCAATTCCCTAAAGATTGCGAGATCAAAATTTTCTTCTATATGACCCCAGGGAACATGTTTTTTTTGCTGCACTAGAATAAAGTGTAATTGCACATCCACTACAGTAGGTGGCAATGGCGATCTCATTGTCAGAATGTGCACGGGGAATATAAGAAATATCATTCGGCAGATTTATATTCATCTCATTATTTTTTGTGCACTTTAAGCCCGCATCCCACTGAGGTTTACGTTACATGGAGCGATTTTAACTCAAATTTCTTCCCATTAACACTCGTATAGTTCAATTAAAACGAAATTGTCTCTAAATAAATGTTTTAAAAAAGCAAGCAGTTCTTAAAAAAATTGTATGCAACGGCGTCAAACATAAAAGTTAAATACAACTAAACTGGACTTATGCAGTGATTCTTTGGCGTACCACTAGAGGGAACCCCGAGCCACATTTGGAGAATCGCAGTCACATTTTTTTTAAAAACTCAATTAAGGCCAAACTTTTCGTGTTCCGACTCCGACGGTGCCGAGACTGGCAATACGTTTTCCCCAGTACGCGTCCGGGGCGCACTCACTGCGCCGGCGCTTCTCCAGGCGCTTGCGCCGCTTCTCCTCGCGGAGCCGGGCCTCCTCCTCCTCCTGCTTCTGCCGACACTTGTGGAAGTTCTCCACCACCACGCCCACGAACATGTTGAGCACGAAGAAGCTGACGATGAGCAGGAAGGAGATGAAGAAGAGGAGCATCCACGGGTTGTTGTTGCGGACGGGCTGCCCAAGGGAAAACAGGCGGGAGCCCCGAGTCAGCGGTCAAAGTGGCACAGACGTCACGGCGCATCGATTCATCAGCCGCGGTTGCTACCCCCCCCCCCCCCCCCCCCACATCCCTCTCTTCTCCTGAAATGTCCTCGCTTTTTCTGTTTTTGTTTTGGCTTCTCTTTGAAATCATATCACACAACGCTGTCGAAACGAACGCATTGCAGTGACTTCCGTCGTCATAATTAATGACAACTTAGTGCGGGGATGTCCCTGCCTACCAAACATTTACATGAAACAAAACGCATTTCTCATGAAATTGCAGACTTAAATGTTTAAACAATTATAAAAATGAGTGTTTTACTGAAGTACATTTAACGTGTCAATTTTTTTATGATCAAATGAAATGAAATATGAGCACAAATCAGTCATTTCATATTAAAATGAGGGTTTTGCATTCATTTATTCCGTTTTGTTCCCCAAAAAGCTTTTAAAATTGTATTTTTTAATACATTTTTAATTTTTAATACTATAAAAAAAATATCTGACAAAAATAACCAACTTTATATGTACATTTAACATTTTTCTTTTATGAACTTATTTATTGGATTAATTTAATTTAATTTAATTTAGCCATTTCGCCCCTAAAATTGGTGTCATATTCATCTGGACTGATTTGACATTTACCTTTTTAGATAATTTCACAGTTTAATTCTTTTTATACAATTTTTTTTTTTTTTAAAGTTTCACTTGACATGCATTTTTTGTTTGATTAATTAGTTGCTGAATAAATTATATTCTAAAATTAGAAATAATTTTTTTTTTTTGGAAAAAATGCATTTTAAAAAACGAAATAACGGATTATTCTGTATTTCAATTCATTCTAATCACCAAAATTAAATTAACAAATTTGGAAGCGAGCACGACTTTAACATCAATAAGGCCGCGCTAATTCCGCCGCTTTTGTGCTGAAACGGGTTCGCTCAAACGCACATCTCCTTTTTTTTTTAACCATTGCAAAAAAAAACCAAAAAAAAATCAAGTCAGGAAGGCCTTTGACGGCGGGCGTGGCACCTGCTGGTCGACGCCGGCCGCATCCAGGCCGTCGTACATGATGCTGACCCAGCCGTCTTTGCACGACAGCACAAACAGAGACATCAGCGCCTGCCAGATGGACATTTCATTTACTTTGCCGTGTGTGCACTCGCACGCGAGTGCTCATGCGCGTGTGTCACACCTGCCCCAGGTTGTCAAAGTTGTACTTCCTGCGCATCCAACGGTGTCCCGCGTCCAAGCACTGCGTCTTGTTGGTGATGCTGGTCACGTTGTAGCCCTCACAGTGGAAGAACTTGCCTTTGAATAACTGCACGCGCGCACGCACACACACACACACACAGATCACAGAGAAGGTAACTGGAACAACATTTTTTGTTTTGGCGTGCAGCGCTTTAAAAGGCCACCGAGCCATGCCGCACTCTAAGGGAGTACAGCGGTGGATTTAAAAAAGTGAACTGAATTTGCTGTCATCATTTTCACCCCCCCCCCCCCCCCCCATGTCGAGTTTTGATGATCGTGTTAAAATGGAAGTTTTTTAAATGAATGAAAAGCGCTCGGGTGTGTAAAATAAAAAAATTATAAAAAAATTTGGGGTGGGGGGTGCCGTTCCCTCTCAACGGCGATTTGTTTGAAAAGTCTGTTTCATCATAATAGAAGTGAATAATATCACAACAGGAGTCAATCGCAATTGTAGCGATCGGGACCGGAATCGTGGAGCGAATCGAATCTGAATTTGAGGAAATGGTATCGAATTGCAGTGATCATGCAGTGATCATGATTGCGAGTGGATTGGATGGATTCAAAACACAATTGGAGCGGGATCAATTCCACTCACGCCGCGGTAACTGAAAAGAATCATAAATTTGAACGATCGCATCGATTTGTGTTGCAGTCGGAGGTCATCCGATCCAAATCAGAGCGAGTTATCTCTTGAAGAGAATCGCAGCGTATGGTCTCATCGTTGCAATCAGTCGGTGTCGGAGTTACAGTGACTCGTATCGCGACCGGAGTGAATCTGAATCGGAACTTTCAGTCAACGCCGATTCATTTTGTATTTGAACCGAGTCCTGTTGGCACCGGAGTTGAACTGGATGGCACTTGAAGTAGATTCGATCAATCCGTATCGAAACTGCATCGCCTTGAGTCGCAGAAGAAATCGGGATCATCGTAAGATTGATGCCTCGCATATTTGTGTCGTAACTGGAGTCAATCGAATCATCCTTCCAGGGACTCATAGAATAGTTCCATCGAATCGTAGTCAGACCAGATTGCATCATTGTTGACCGGCGTGAAGATATGGTCATTCAAAATGGCATTTCTTAAAAAAAAACATGGATACATTCAGGTTCAACAATTTGAAGATCCCACCCCCCTTGCGCGATTACAAAAACAATAATCGGTCTCGGTGAGAGCAGCCCTTCCCTCGGATCGATAGCAAATCTAGCAGAAAGCACACAGCGCTCGAAAATGATGCTTCATCAGCACCTCATTTGCATGTTTCCCATTGTCCCCCCCCCTGTTTCATTTGTCATCCGAAACCTCGTTTGTCCTTCAAACAAGCAGTACTGGACAGCAGCGTGGAAATGCGCATTTTGATGTTTGGCGGGTGTTTACCTGAACCCCCAAAATGCCAAAGACGATGAAGAAGGCACAGCAGATGAGGACGATGTTGCCGATGGGCCTGAGCGATGTGATCAGGGTCTCCACCACCAGTTTTAGCCCGGGCGCTCGGCTGATTACCCTGGAACGGCAACACCGACGCTTAGTTGCGGCTGACAATTTTTTTTTTGTGCTCGCTGAAGGCCTGAGTGAGATAAGCATCATGGGGAAAAAACAACAACAAAAACATTTGCTTTTGGGTTTTCCCAGGCTCTAAATATCACCAAATATGGGTATCACTGGCACCTCTGGGATGGGAGTTCTGTCCAAATTCAATGGCAAAAAGCGGTTTTACTTTGCAATGTGGAATTTGGTAGACGTGTCTATCAAGACTTGACCCACAAAAAAGTGTCAATAAGCCATGTCCAAAAAGATGCAGGAAGTCTGACATTTTAGTTTGAAGCAATCATTTTGACTTAATAGCGTGCTCTTTTTCTTTTTTTTTTTTTTACTAAACTTCATGTCAATTATGAGTAGGCACACACACCAAAAAAAACCTCTTCAAAAATCATGCCTGAGAGACACAGAAATAGTATCATTTTGATTTGAATTTGCCCCTTCTAGCTCATTAGTAGCCTCCTTTTATGTTTTTGAAAGCCAGTACTGATTTGCAAAAAAAAAATATTTACTCGAGTAGACCCACAAAAAAAGACAGACAGACATTCTTAGCGCACTCAATTATTTTATTTTAAAACCTCCGCCTCCTGTTTCACTTAACAGCATGACATGAACTCGAAATGTCAATCATGAGGAGAGCTCCAAAACATGTTTCCAGACTCTCAGTCATAAGCACCCTCTAATTTTGTTGTCTTGAAGCCAGTTTCATTTCGCAATTTGCTGGACCTTTAAATCATAAGTCGACCCACAAAAAAAAAAAAAAAAATCTCAAGGTTTTGTGTGATTGCTTACAAATTTGAAACCCGTATCATAGACAAATGGCAACAATGCTAAGGAGAATTTCAGGGTTTTTTTTGTCACAGCATTTGGACATGCATGGCAGAAAAAGAAGATGACTCGCCATGAAAAATAAATAAATAAATACATTGAATGAATCCACAATTAAGTATATTCACATTTCGGTCCAACTGCCAACTTTCGCACGCCCCTGACAGGTGTGGGGGTGTCTGAACCCGCTCATCGCAGCGCGCAGTGTTCATTTCAATTGTTATGTCAACATGATGTGCAAAAAAAAAAAAAAAAAAGAAAGAAAAGAAAAAGTTTGGATGAGTTTCCCCTTTTCCAGTTTTTAATCTTGCTTCCACTCACCTCAAGGTGAGCCAGTTACTAATTGCAGTGACTAAAAAGTTGATTAATGGATCTCCTTAATTTGCCTCGTGGAGGCGACTTTTTACTGTTTCTTTTTTGATGGCGAGTCTTCAGAAGGGTTGTCATACTTTGACATCATGCCATGCGCATTGTTAAAAAGGCTTTGCAAATTAGCATCGTTCCTGCTCCCAATGGCGGTTCATTTGGCCGCCTTCCTCATCAATTTCAGACATGAAACTACAACTGGTGTTCACCATGATACACACCTGCAAAAATGGCGTTTCAGAGCACGATGAGACCCCCAAAAAGTGGGTTCAGAAACCATATTTTGGCATTCAATTGGAATCGGGCACTGTCCGTGACTGTAGAGAATGGTCGGACAGAAGGGCAAGAAGACTGGTCACCTGAGCGGTCGCAGCGTGCGCAGCAGCCGCAGTACGCGCAGGATGCCCAGGATTCGATTGCCACCCGCCGACGCCACCGACACCAGGATGTCCACCAGGGACACCAACACCAGGATCCCATCCAAGATGTTCCAGCTACTCTGCAGATACACACCTTTGCCAAAGTACATGCCCATGGCTACCACCTACGAGCACACACATGCACACACGCACACAAACATACACACGCACGTCAAAGACTTTAAAGAAGCTACAACAAAGATCAGTAAAATTTCTAGTGAGGTTTCAATTATGACAGATTTAGGTCCCCACAAAACTGGAAAAAGAAACTGGTTACACACATAAATCACGTTAGTCAACTTATTGGTGAATTCCGATTTTGTAATAGGAACGTGATTTATGAACCCTAAATGTGACAGATTTCGGACCCCACACCAATGGCAAGACAAGTCTGCATACACCATAATCAAGTTCTTTTCCTGGTTTGTGACTTGTGACGAAGTCCACTTCTTGGACATTTTTTTTTATGAAGGTTATATGATTTCCTTTTTGCAACATCAGGAAATATGTTTGAACAACTCAATGAGTTGCATTTGTCAGAAGCCTACATGATTTATGTTCCCTCTGATTGCGGCTGTGTGAATATCGTCAGGTCCCCACAACTCGGATAAACATGTTGCAAGACAAATCATATTCTGGTTTAAGTCACAAATATTAAACGAGTCGATCTTTAGTATGATTTCTGTTAACTTGATCTGATTTATGATTCCTAGCTTCTGACTGCTAGCACCATCAGGAGGAAACATTGAACACAGATGCCCGTTAAGGCGTATTTCTAATCAAATTTGAAGAACATGAAATGATAGTTTGGGTTGTCTTGCAAGAAAAATTAAGTCAAATAGTCCCAATTCACGTAAGATTCTGTGATGAGCGGCACTCAAATCTGAAACATTTTACTCACACGATTCTACATCTTCATAAATCATGTCAACTTCAAAATTTGATAAACATTAAGACGGGTTTAAACACACACACATCACGTTCTTTTCTTGATTGGTGAGTTGCACTTAAGCAATTCCACCTTTAGTACAATGGCTGTTAAGGTTATGGAATTTATGTCCCCCCCCCCCCCCCACCAATGTTTGAGGTGCCCACAACACAAGAAAAACGGGTTTGCAGACAAGTCACGGTCATGTAATAAATGACGCTCAAATCCGATAGCTAGGCAGTAAATAAAACATGGTTAAGACACGCAAATCGGGAACAACTTAAACAAGTCAATTGGTAGCATTTCTAGTAAGATTATAAAATTTATGAACCCCAATCGATACCTACTTAGTGCCCCACAAAACTAGGAAAACATTTAATAAGTCATGTGCGTTTTCTGATTAGTGACGTGCTGAAGTCAGTCCATTTTCAGGACGTTCAGGCGAGGTGATTTACGTGTCTCCAAAAAATGTGACGATGCAAATTGGTTGCGGCCCCCAGCGTGAAGCGGATCACACTTACCTTGACCATCATTTCGCCGACAAAGATCACAGTGAAGATGTAATTGGACACGCTGAGGAACACTCGCTCCTGTAAAAAAACACACACACACACACACACACATTTGTCACACGTTACCGCTTTCAAGTTGCTGTCACGTTCCTATGTAAAAAAAAGAAAGAAAAAAAACAATTACCACTGTGGAAGATGAAAGGATAATCAAAAAGATAGCGGGACGTTGCCATCGTGATAATCAGGGTTGGCTGTTACGCGTGTTGCCCAAAGGGGGTTGGGGGGGGAGACATAAAATCCTCCAGATAACGTAGATAAAAAGTGGAAGTTCAAAGATCCACGCACGCATCCATTTTCGGAAGTGCTTATCGTCACGTGGGTCGCGGGCGTGCTCGGAGCCCCTCCTTGCCGTCTCCGGGCGGTAGGCGGGGGCAAACCCCGAAATGCTTGCCCGCCAATCGCAGGACACACGCATCAAGGAAGAACCATTCGCGCTCACAATCACACCGGGGGGACAATTCGCTATTGTTTATTATTCTCATCATCATTCTCTTATTTTCTTTGGGAAGAAATGCGCTAAAATAAAATGCATTGCCCCGAAACAACCCAATGCATTAAAAAAAAAAAAAATCTGAATAAAAATCAACCCATTTTCTATATTTATACAAATTAGAATGCATATTTTTTGTGTTTTTTTTCCAGACGTCTTGTGTTTAACAAGCATACACAAAGGAAATGATGCGCACGCTGTATGATGTACCTAATGAAGCGTCCGTTAGCTGCCACACTGTACGTTATGTATGTTAGCGTGCGCGCGCGTTACCATGCTGTGCGGATGAATGTCGGGCCTCTCCAGCGCGATGGTGATGCAGTTAAGGAAGATGAAGAGCAGGATGATGTGATCGAACATCTTGTGCCCAATGGTTTTCTGGCACCACAGCCGGAAGCTACACACGCACACGCACGCGCACACACACACACACACACACACAGGCATTCTGTCAACACCGCGCCGTATGTGTTTGGACACGCCGCCCGCTCGGCCGCACGCAAAGGGGATTTACCGGTTGTGCGGAGCGAAGACGTAGAGTGACCAATCCTCGTGCTCCACGCACCACTGAGGCTCGTACGGCTCCAGCAGTTTCCTCAGCTTCTGGTACAAAGTCTGCAATGGCACATGATTGACATCCTCCATTAAGGGACTGCATTTTTCTCATCAGAAAAAAATTCAACATGACACTTGTCTCTGGTTTTGATGGCGGTTACACCTCCAACGACTGGATCTGGTTTATAGGTCAATAGGATCCCGGGTTCAGATTGCCAACCTCCTCCGCGTCCTCGTCGTCCGCCTGCGCGTGGTAAAGCGACGTCTGGAGCGCGTCGTCGTAAGCGCGCTCGGGCATGGGGAAGGCGGCGGTCCCGTTGCAGTCGGGCGAGCGCAATGGGGGCACCTGCAGGTAGTCGGGCGTGTCCAAGGACGCCTCTCTACTGCCGCCGTCGGAGAGCAGCGACTCCATCTCGCCCGACTGGCTCCGGCGGTGGAGGCTGGGGGCCCGGCCCAGGCTGGTCCAGCTGGAGCGACGGCTCTGCGGGAGGCTGTCCCACGGAGGCTGTGGAGAAACCACACAAACGGCACTTGCGTTTGTTCGGAACGGAAGGGTTCATATTGAATTTTTAAAAAACTCAATGTCACTAGGCATCGCACTATTTTTTTAAAATAATCATGAAAAACATGGTGAATGTTGCAATATACAAGGTGATTAGGGGGGGGGGGGAATCTTTTATAGCATGATAAATAATACTTTAAAAAATGTTTTTATGTTGCTGTGTCACTATTTATTTCGAAATGTGAACGCGTTTGGCTGCCGCTGCTCAACCCGCATTGTGTTTTATTGTTCTTGTTCCTGATTGTAAAGTGTCCTTGGGTGTCTTGAAAGGCGCTTATGAATAAAATTATTATTATTATTATTATATAAATGCACCAAAAAAGGCCAAAAATGATTTTGGTAATTTTAGTATTCAAAAAGTTTGTCAATTTTTTCAACTTACAACTACAATACACGAGTACAAGATATCACTTGTTTTCATTTAATTAAAACAATTCAAATATAACATATACATTTTTTTTTTTTAAATCAAAACTATAACATGACATCACACAATGTTGTTGTTTTTTTGAATACCGTATGTTGATTATAAGATTTTTTTAAATTTTTTTTTCTTAAAAAGAGTGGCAGAGTACTTGGACTTTATTTTGATTTATTTTCCACAGAAATTAGGCTCACCGGCGACCTCTGTTGCTCGAGGCTGTCCACCGCGGAGGCCGCACTGGCGCGCCGCGATTGGCCGTAAATCGCGGTGGGCGTGGCCGCCGTGTGAGTGATGACGGGCAGGGAAAGGGGCGGCGGCATGGAGGCCCTGGGGTTCAGGAGACCATTGGGGCTGATGATCATGGCCTGGATCTTCCGCTCTTCCGGTCCGGAGTGAAGAACGGGAAAAAACATTTTGAGTACGCGGCAAGACGGCAACGTTAGCTTCTCAAGCTCGCTAGTTACCCGCGGCGTACAACTCCCGCAACTTCTCCTCCTCGTCGTAAGACAGAGACTGGCCCTCGTCGTCCGAATCCGATCGGCTGGCATCGCCCTGGCGGACAGACACGCGACAACACAAACGGATACGCAAAAAAACGTGAGTCAGAGGCGGCAGAGGGGAGCCGAGGGGGGACTTTTTTTTTTTTTTTTTTGGCGCGGATCTCCTGTCGTCACGGCAATAAAGCTTTGCTCGATTTAATTAGAATTTTCGCTGCAGAGATGGAGGAGGATGGCTGAGGCGGAGGGGCATCAACCGGGCCGCGTCTACCGGTGTGTGTCTATCATTATGTGTGTGTGTGTGTGTGTGTGTGTGTCAGTGTGAGACTATCGGTGTGTACTGCCTGATGATGGAGATAAAGCAGCAAAATCCAAACAACAAAAGCTCACCAGCTGTGAATGACAGAGCGATACCAAACACAAGCCTGCCCCGGAGACTTTTGTGTGTGTACGTACGGGTGCGCCTGTGTGTGTGTGTGTGTTTGATGTGGAGCTAGCGCGACCCAAAGGCATGCAAGCGGGATTGTGGAGATTATTCTGCGCAAGGCAGCTTTGCTCTCACCAGTGCCAATGCTTTTGTCAACGGCGCCGGCAAGAGCATCAACTCCACCGCCACCGCCGCCGTGCCAGACAGACAGCACAAGATTGCTTCTACACTGGCTGCCAAAACCGCTAACATCAACACCGCTAACATCAACACCGCTAAGACCGCCAATGCAGGCGCCGACGCGACGACAAACGGCCAAAGCCGCCAAAATGGAGTAGCCGAGGCCGCACGCGACGGCGCCGCCGAAGCCGCAAAGTGGCCCCTTACTTCGGCCTGGAAGCCTTCAACCAAAATGGCCACTAGCAGGTTGAAGAGGACGTAGTTGCCAAAGGTCATGAGCGCGACGAAGTAGAGGGCGGCCAGCGGCGTGGTGGACGCCATGCCGTTGTACAGGACGGCGTTCCAGTCCTCCTGCGTCAGGATCTGAAAGCAAAGAGAAACGTCAACGGTGACACTCGCAGGGTCGTCCACAACTAACGTGACGGATGGAATGTTTTCCAAATTTCAAAGCCCAAAGATCATTTTGTCTTCAACAAACTGAACTTGTGGGTTTTTGGCAGGGTTGTCGTACTCAAGAGCGGACTCGACTCCTGTTTTGTTGTTGTTGTCTCTGACTCGGACCATCAGACTTGTAAAAAGTGAAAGAAATCTTTCACCGGTACAAAATGTACAGTGGATACAAAAGTCTACACACCCCTCGTGAAATGATACGTTTTGGTGACAGGAAGAAAAAAAAATGAGATCAAGACTAAAAGAAACTCCAACGTACACGTGTTTGTAAACATCAAAGAGAATTGTGTGCTTGCTTTGACATTTGAGCGTACCGGGCCAGAAAGTGATGCGCAAAAACTGCTTACAACATAACGGTGTGAGAACAACAAACGACTTTCTCACCGCGCTGTAATAAGAGGCACATTAAGGCAGAATTTAATATCTGTCTCTGCGGGTTCAACGGCAATAACGCTCGTCGCCGTTAAACACACTCCTGCCGAGTGCCTTTTGCTTTTTTTGGGGGGGGGGGGGGGGGGCATCATCTGGATGCTCTGACACTGGCTTGCGTTTGGTCATTTCTGCGCCTGGGGAGGGGAAAACGTTGCAGAGAGTAAGCCCCGCTCTCGATTGGATTAAAAATAATCAAGATGAGTATCTGGGCTGCTGCCAATGACACCGCAAGCTGCTTCGGTTTCAAATGTCTTCCACCTCTTTCATTTCAAATGAAATCGCGGCGAGGACAAACTCCGTCCGTCTGTGTGCGCGCGTCAAACCTGGAAGACGGTGACGGTGGCCCAGAGCAGCGAGTCAAAGTTCTTTCTGTCGGGGAGCGTGTCTCCGCTGTCTTGTCGCAAACCAAATTTACATCCAAATAAATGCATCCCCAGGATACTGCGCACACAACAAATGAAAACATGGAAGAGTGCATTATTTAGTCACGTGATCACACGTATCCATACACGACCTCCACGAGGGATGATCAAAAACCTAGAATTAAAAAAGTGAATTTCTGAAGGAAGTTTTACTTAGAAATGTGGAATTTAGTGGATATGTCTATCATGAGTGGCCCCACAAAAAAAAAATCTCACGAGCCCGTTCCCCGAAAGAACCGACGGCCCTTTACCTCAGTAGCACCATCGGGAAGAAGAATTCAGTCTGAAGCCAGTTGAACCTCAAATATGCCCTTTGGGGTTGGATCAGTAATTTGGGCAAGTGTGCTGTTCTACAAAATCATTCAGACAGTTTTATTCTGCATCATAAAATTTTGTAGAGCCACAATAAAATCTCAAGACAGAAATACTGCTAATTTTGATTTGAAGTGGTTCGTTTTGGTTCAGTGCCATCCCTCAGAATTTTTGTGTCGAGAATTAAGTCCCATAAGCAATTTTAGTTCTAGTTCAAATTTGGTGCACGTAATTATCACAAGGAGAAGCACAAAAAAATGTCAAGTATCCATGTCAGAAAAAAAACAGAAAGTCAGCCATTTGGGTTAGAAGTGGCCCCAGTTAGCAATATGAAATTTGGTAGGTATGTCGATCATGAATGGAGCCACAAAAAAAAAAAAACAGTATCCAAAACCTATGTTCTAAAAAGACACAAGAAGTCAGCCATTTTGGTTTGAACGACCATTTGGCTTGCTGCAAAATAAAATTCAACCCTTCAAGAGAGTTTTCCCTCAGCAACATGAACTTTTGTAGGTTTTCTATCATCCGTAGGCACCAAAAAAAAAAAAAAAAAAGACTCAAGAAGCGGACATGTCACTTGAAGCAACATCCAGCCATTTGTGGTAGGTATTTAAAATTTGATTGGCATGTCGATCAAGCACGCCAAAAAAAAAAAAAAGTCTCAAGAAGCCATGACGAAAACATCAGCCATTTTGTCTGCAGGGTTGTTTTTTTTGTTGTTGTTTTTTTTTTTTACATGACCTGACAGGAAAGTTGAACTCCAGAGATTGTTGAATCTCTTACCTGAAGATGAAAATAAAGAGCATGAGCAGCATGCAGAAGGTGGCCACATTGTCCATGGTCTTCATGAGCACCACCAGCTGTCTCCTCAGGGCTGGCAGGAAGCGCACCAGCTTCAGGACCCGCAGCAGACGGAAGGTACGCAGCACGGACAAACCTCCGTCCGCCTCGCCCACAATCTCCCACACACTGAGACAAGTGGGGGTGGGGGGGTGGGGGGGCATCAAATATCCAAGGGAAAGAGACAAGAGCACATCTTCAAATGCGAAGGGAACATCAAAATCCACTCGAAAATGTCGGGAGTGCGTTGTGAGGTCGCCCCACCTGATGATGACGATGATGCTGTCGAAGCCATTGTAAGGGTTCTTGATGTAGCCGAAGAGGCCGAGCGCCACGACTTTCAGCAGCATCTCCAGGCTGAACAGACTCGTGAACACCATGTTGCTGATCTCCAAAACATCCGTCAGCTCCTGCGGCTGAGGGCGAGACAGCTTGAGACTGCTAGCGAGGCGCGGGAACACATTGACAAAATTCTTTCCTGGACGTGATCGCTTGTTGCTAGGCAGAATTTGCAGCGCAGAATCAAGAACCGGACTGTGCAGATGACCGCAATTCATTATAAAACATTTTTAAAATCATTGACTGTCAATTAATTTGAGCCAACCGTTTGGTGCTAAAAGAATCCTTTGTAATGCAAAACAATTTAAATTTATATCATGAAACGGCTAAAAGGCACAGATCAACAAAAGTCAGATTCTTTTTACAAGGCTGTTGCTAGGCAGAATTTGTGGAAGGCAATTATTTTTCAAAAGGAAGTCAAAATGGACACAAGAACAATAATTAATATGCTTTTCTAAATCACACACGTATACACACACACACACATACATGTATATATATATATATATATATATATACCGTAATTTCTGGACTGTAGACTGTACCTGATTATAAGCCGCACCTGATTATAAGTCGCACCACGACATTTTTAAAGGGAAAAAACATTTTGTACACACATAAGCCGCACCTGTCTATAAGCCGCAGGTGCCCATATTGTTACATGAGATATTTACAAAGAAAGACGGTACACAGGCGGCTGTTAAAAAAGTGTTTATATAGGCCGCTTCATTAAATAAGCCGCAGAGTTGAAAGCATGTGATAAAAGTCGCGGCTTATAGTCCGGAAATTACGGTATATATATATCTATATATATATATATGCGCTACACACACACACACATACACACACACACACACACACAGACGCGCACACACAAATTCATAAATTTGGTGCGTGTGAAGGTATGCGCAAGCAGAGGAATTAATTGGGAGTTAACTGGGAGCTGGGATTCAATTAATTTTATCTGGACAGAATGACATTTGCATAATTTCAATTTGTACAACAGAAATAAATTTCACATTTCAACTCTTAACTTTAACCCAAAGTTTCTTCTACTTTCTCCCTTTTCATAATTTTGCTGCTGTAAATTGGGAATTTCTCCATTGTGAGACAAATCTTATCTTATATCGTGCGTACTGTATCGAGTCATATCGAAACAATAGTTGTGCTACAGGCGGGAGACGCAACATGGAAGGAGGTGACATTTATTTATTAGAGCGCACGTGTGTGCGCGTGTGACATCTGGCAGCGGCGCAGATGTTCTCCGGAGACGCCTGTGTTCCGGACTAAGCGGAACACTGACAGCGAGGTCACGTGCGATGAAATGAAGAAACGAGTGGAGTACAGTGCAGCATGGAAACTGTCAAAACAGCAAAGCTGCGTTGACGCAAAGGAATTGTTCAAAAAGGTACCGTCCCTTTAACTGGAGACGAGGGCTGGACCGACAAAGCAAATTAGCCGTAGGCAAATATCAGCCCCAGTCATTCAATTAATCAGCTGATTTAACCCGTTATCTGAATCGTATTGTGTGAAATATCGGAATCGGGAACGACCTGCCACCGATTGGTCTTGATGTTTACAAAACATACGAGCTAAATTGTTCTTACTAGTTACGAAAACATTTGGGTCAGGGTAATTGAAGACGATTAGCAGCTGGGATTAGGCTGCAGCACGACTGGGTAAATCGGTTCAGACAATTCACAAAAACGTGTTGGGTTCATTTGAGACTCGAAATTGTCTTTGAAGTTGACAAAAAAAAAATTAATAGGGTGGATTTCGCAAGGACTCGAAATTGTCTTGATGTTCACGAAAAACACGCATAGTAATCACGGAACAAATAGAGCAATAGCCAAAATCGCTTAGAATCAGACAATCCATTTCAATTTGAGTGCATCGAATGGAACTGAATCGAATCGTTTCACTTCACAATGTACGTACTCGATTTGCATCGCATCCTAGGCTTGACATCAGAATCGGAATCCGAATCATCTTGAGTGGCCAAATGAGTAAAAACACAGGAACAGGAATTTGTCTCCTGTAGTATGCACTCGTATTGCAGCAACAAACAACAATGAGAAACAGAGGACATCTTTAAGGGAATCTAATTGTGCCATTCGTGCTGCAGCGCCGACCATTGACGGCTGAGCAAACGATACGGAGAGCGCCGCCCCTCTTCGGGCACTTTGCATGTGCATTGATGCGAAAAATCCTTCAGCACTTGGAAATATTGCCCAGCGACATTTACACAAATATGAAAGGAGGCGCAGGAGGTGGTAAACAGGATGTGGAGGGTCCCAGAGAATTTGGCCTTTGCCCTTTCCTTGGTTTTTGCATACCTAGCAAGTCATCTTTTTTTTTTTTATTATAAATTTGTATGTATCATCTTTTAGTGGAGTGATACAGAGCCCTCGGGAATACTGCCGTTAACCAAAGATATCGTGTCGAAAAGAAAACCTCCACAAACTCAGGCGAGACCTCGTGGGCCTTTCGCATTAAATGATTAACACGGAACCCGCTTTGCATCGTCTTTGACCTTTTTCACGCCGGTACTTAATAAAACAGTCCGAGTGGTGTGTATTTCCTTGGCAGGCTCTGCTGAGATGACAACTCCGCGATGTGTCTTACAGTTGAGTAAATAGGCCAAAAAGGCAATCTTCCCTCGGCAAATCATGAAGCCTTCGCTGGCTCCACTTCGACTGTCTCATTCTCGCTCGTCTCCTTCCTTCTCTCGCTCGCTCGCTCTCTCACTCACTTTTGTCCAAGGGTCACACTTTAATTAACACTTCAGGTCTTATGAGCTGCACACACGCCGCGCGCGCGCGCGCAGACACACTCGGTGGAAAAATCGTGTGAGTCGCACAGTAAGTGTTGATTGCCGTGTGCATTTCAACGAATCCCGCGCGCACGTCATTAGCGCGTCCATTTTTTGGGCGTCCCCATGGCGTGAATAAATCGAGCCAATCACAGATCGTCGAGACCGAAGGCGTGACCGAGGGAGGCGTCCGTCATTTGCTCATGTGCAAACGGCGACGCACGGATGCGATCGTTCCTATCGGGGAAGTCGATCGCCTATGTTATGTTAGAATAAATTGTGAATTCTATAAAAGGACAACATCAAACCGGAAACATTTCGTTTTTTTGGCCATTATCCGTTATGAATACGTTTTGCTCACGATGTAGAAGCTGTGGAGATTTTTTTGTATTTTTGTGACACCTCACAGTCCATGGTGCAAAAACGTTCAAGATGGTTGTTTTTAACCCCCATGCAGTAATTATCCCAAAATTGGACATTTCGGACACTTTGGACGATTTTGGACTGTTGGACAAATGGACACCACAGACAAAACAGTGAAAAATAACTCCACGAAGCTGACATTTTGCATAGGATGTATATCTATGTCTTGGCCAATTTCCACTGAACATTTTGAGGGGTTGAAAGTGAAAAAAAATTAAAAGTGAAAAAAGTTGTTGCACATTGGAAGAGGGACATTTTTGGGGCAATCCTCGAGGACGTAATACCCTTCATGCAGCCGCAAAAATACTGCATGAGGGTTAAGCAAATATTTCCAGAAAAACATCCCATTTCGGAGTCACACAAAATTAGCCTCAAAAGATTACCGCTTCACTTGTTCACATTTTCTTGAGCCTCTTTTGTCATCCAACATGACTTCTGGAACACTGCTGTTCGCCAAAGATATGGGGGGGAAAACGACCGAGACGTCGGCATCACATGCACGCCCATACCTGTTCGTGATACTCGATTCCCATGGACAGCGTGTTGATCAGAATTGCAATCATGATGCCTCTGTTGAAGTATCTGCTGCCCACGATGAGCTCCAGTTTGCCCCTGAGTTCCGCCCAGCATCGAGCGCACGCCCGCCACACGTGCCGGGCGGCGTGCCCCTCGCCCGGGCGAGGGGTGGGGCTCTTGCAAGGCGGCTGCAGTGGCGGCGGGGGGCTGCCGACGGGGCCTTGCTGCTGCTGATGACGATGATCCCCGTCCGCTGCCTGGATTTGGGGGTCACGCACTCGGTTGTAGTAGCTGCAGTACGGACAGGGCGACGACTCCACAGGGACCTCGCCTGGCAAGGGTAGCGCCGGGTGGGCCGCGCAACCGCCTGCACACAAAAGCACAATTGTCAGTCGTACCTTTGACGTTGACATAAACAAGTCCTTTTTGCTTGTCTTTGATGTTTTTTGTTTGCAAAAATGCGGATTATGAAATATATCAGGCTTACAAAAACAATGTCCAGGACGAAAGACGAAAATATAGTCCGGTATCTGTGCTACTGATGAAAAATCATGCCCAAAGACATACATTATAAAACGAACTTTCTGTAGGCGTAAAAAGCAGGATTACACGGGGTTCAGCAAATAGTTTTCACCAATAACTGCGCCGATTTTGAAATACGTGGGCCTCCTGGTTGGTTTTTGCTCTTCTTCTTTCCAACGTACATTGTCAAACAATCCTGGAATTAAACCTCAAATAAAAGAGGCTGAAAAAAATGGGAGCGATCGACTGCACAAAATAAAATCTGCAAAATAGTGGCACGCGAATTAGCGACCCGCGATGGAGTAAGGTTTGATATATTTCCGGCAATAGATAAAAAAAATAAAATAATGCATTTAGGTCATTGAAGGCTATAAATTGTCCTTACAAAAACACATTAGGTGTACGAAAACTACAAATTGTCTTTGATGTTTACAAAAATGCATCCTCTAAATTATAACGTTTGATTTTTATGCTCTTGAGCGTGTCACGTCGAAGACTCCAAATTATCTTAGACGTTTACAAAAGCAGTAAGTAAGTATATATGTACAAAAAAATTCAGGGTGATTGAAGGATGAAAATTGTCCGAAGCAAAACATGTACATATACTCGGTTCACTAAAGACTCCAAATTGTCTTTTTGGGTTCAGAAATCGTTGAAAACTCTCATCGATACAAATCCGCATACGCTACGGTGACCCCAGGACTCAAAGTCGCCGTTGACATTTCTGAAAAACAGATGTGACGTTCAATCAAGTTTGTAAACCCAATTTGGTGGTCACAAAACTGCATCCGCTGGGTCGACGTCTAAATCATAGTCCGGTTACGAAAGACTGATTCCCAATCTTGCCAGTTTCACTGAAACCTTGCGTTTGCGATTAAAGTGAATATTTTGTCTTTAGGTAGAACTTCTTCTGGTCTCTGCACAACAACAACAACAAAAGACAAGGACATGGAAGCTGCTGTTGGCATTCTTTGTGCAAGGTGGGCTTGGGGGTGAGGGGGGGTGGGGGTGTCTTTTATTAGACGAGTGAGTGTGCATGCGTGTGTGCGCGCGGCATATTCCTGCACAGTCATTAGCGAGTAGCTCGAGGCGAGAAAAAGAAAAGGAAAACGCTGCTGTGACCAAAAAAAAAAATAATTTCAACGAGTCATCCAGCACAAGCGCTCCTCTTGGCGCCTTCTTTGGCGTCGTGACCGTCGGGTGGCGTTCCCCCGAAGAGCGGCGACGCGCTCAATCCAATCAAGTCACTCCGTCATGTGCAACTGTACGTACGCTCGACAAGATGTGGAAACTTCCTGCCCGGGGGGCGTAGATCGCAATGAAATGCCTCCGCTTACGCCAGGTTCATGGACCGCTTCGAATTGTCTTTGATGTTTATGGAAACGTGTGCGGGACGCGAGCTTCACAGAAGATTAGAAATTGTTTTCGCTCGTTTCACTGACTGAGTAGTCTTTGACTTATTTCAAAAGCACGCGATGGTTCACTCAAGACTTTGATTATCTAAAGCCCCCCCAATAAAAATACAAGTACACAAATACACAAAATTTACCAAAGACTAAAAGTTGTGTTGGATTTTATTGGAAACACAAATGCTAAAGGTCATTGATTATTCTTAAATTAAAAAAAAAAAAAAAAAACAGTGCAAGGTGGATTGAGGGCTAACCTGTCTTTGAAGTTGATGAAAACGCATATGTTCACTAAAATATATACATATATATAAAATATATACTGTGTATATATATAATATATGTATATATATATATATATATATAATATATATGTATATATATATATATATATATATATATATATATATATATATATATATATATATATATATATAAATATATATGTATATATATAAATAGCAAGAAAGAGAGAGAAAAAATATATATATATATATAATATATATGTATATATATATATATATATATATATATATATATATATATATATATATATATAAAAAGAGCGAGAAAGAAAAAAAAATATATATATAAAAAGAGCGAGAAAGAGAGAGAATATATATATATATATATATTATATATATATATATATCTCTCTCTCTCTCTCTCTATATATATATATATATATATATATATATATATATATATATATATGTATATATGTGCCCGAACATGAATGAAAGCTAAAGACACAAACACACAAATCTTATTCATACTCATTACCCCCCTCCCACCCCCCACCCCCTTTGCGGTCGACACTTGGGACCAGTTCGCTGGCTCCCGGTTGATTGCGATCAATGTATTGGGCCCCCCTGCCTTCAAATCAGAGGTAATTCGCTGACTAGCTTAACGCTTAGCGCCGTTGTTTGCGCATGAGCGGTGATTCAGTCATCTGATTGGTTGCGCTCTATGTCAGTCAAGTCAAAGGAGTGATGATAGGTTGACGTAGTGCGTTCTGTTTATTTAGCGTCTTTGTTTGAATGGCAACGCCACTGCCGAGGTGTTTTTGGACGCTCGTCGTGTGAAAGCCCGGGAGCCGCAGTGAACCGGCCAAAGACCCGCATGCGGCTCGTGTTTGAACAAAAAAAATATTTGACACGCGAATTACACCGAAGATGAAAATTTTGTTCCGGGATCCGTTTTGGACGAAAACAAGTCGACTTGGTTGACCGTAGCTTGAAAACGGTTGTACGCTTTATGGTCCATGAGTACCAAACAGTCTTTGATGTTGACAACAACAGTCCCAAAAAGGACAAACAGTCATAAGTACTGATTGAGATGAAAAGTCATTCTACTTCATCGGAGTTTTTGTGGCTTCTCCAGTTATGTATTTGATACTAAAATCCGCTTTGTGTCTGACGACTGCGTGCAACAATAAAAAAAACTCCAATAGGGTTATGTCCCGCCTCGGATCCTGTCGCGCACCGTTTGCTTCCCGACGACTTTGCTTTAAAACCAATTAGCAAGGGCGACAATGCAGTTTATACTCATTTGATATCATCTTGTAGACGGGACGCCAAATGGAGACGCTCATCTTTTATTGATTGTCGGAGTAATGGAGGTCGCAGTCAAACATTTTCATGGCTACGACTTCGGGTTACTTTCTTATTTGGGATACACCGGGACGATTTTAAGTGCTGTTAATTAGTGGCCATTGTAGCATAAGCCAATAAAGTTGCATATTCTCCTTGAAGATGTCATGAAATAAACATATCAAAATAAAGTAAGCTTATGTTTTGGCTCTGGGTGCATTTGCTGTGTCGATGCTCTCCCTCCGTAAGCCAGCGACTCACCAAAATTGAAACGCGCCTTCTCGGTCAACGCGTTCATGAGTACTGTCAAAAGTGTATCTTATTATAATAATAAATAAATAAATGTGGTGCCCCAACCGCCCACCCCCCCCCTGACGCAAGCAGACTGTAACGCTAAAAAGTGAAAGGGAAAGCGTTCCAGCATCGTGCGACTCTGCACGATGTAGTAGCAGACCGCTACCAACCAACCCTCCTTCACGAGAAAACTTTACAAAGAATCGTTGCTCAGTGACCAACCGATTGTCGAAGTCATCTCACCGTGTTCCAGGACGAGCTGCGGCAGCCTGTTGCCGGCCTCCGTGGCACCGCCTCGCTTGTGATGACCCTTTGCATCCGGGTGAGCATGGAGAGGTGATATGACGGGGTAATTAAAGCCTCCGTTACTCAGCCGACATTCCGCTCGTGGCGGCGGCGGCGGCGGCGGCGGCGGCTGCGGGTGTCGCTGTTGATACATCTCACGAAGGTGCGACAGATCACCCGCGACGTGACCGGAATGCCGGTGCGCCAGCCCGTTCATCTCGGCCACGCCCCGGTCCCGGCGGCGCGCGGCGCAGGCGCAGCGCAGGCCGGCGGCGCCCAGGGCCAGCAACCGGGACAGGCGGCGGCACGCCTTGCGGCCCAAGTGCGCCAGGTAGCGGATGATCTCCTCGTAGCAGCTGCCCGGCTGACTGTCGCTGGCCAGCGTGGACGCCGACTGGTGGAGTTGGCGGGCGCGCTGCTCCGACTTCATCAGGGCGTGCTCGCGCTGCTTGGTCTCCGAGAACTGGGTGGCGATGACCACCAGGCACAGGTTGATCATGAAAAAGGAGCCCACCTGAGAGGGACAAATTGTACACTTGGGAGACAATTGCGTCGCGCCCGAGCATGTCTGTCTGTCCCGTGGCCGTTGAGTGTTTTGCTACCGCGACGGCAAGGTGTGAGTTTCCGAGTCCTGCTCTCTACCGCTTCGGGCACATGACATGACCTGGGCCCGAACCTCTTCCCAATCTCCGTTGCAGTTACTGCACTGCTACTCTCCCGTTTGTTGCTGTAGTCCAGTGCGCTACATATTGCGCTCGACACGTGCTTGTGTCAAATGCCCGTTTGGCACTCGAAGGATCTGGACTGGGATTTTAATTTTTTTTGGGGGGGGTGGAGGGGGAACATTGCACCACCTGAGCAGTAAAATGCAAGCAGACAGTAACGACCCAAAGTGGAAAAAAAGATCCTGAATACAGTGATACCTCTACTTCCGAAATTAATTGGTTCTGGAAGAACTTTCTTAACTAGAACAAGAAATTTTGTGAGTAGAGGCGCGTTTTCCATGTAAATGCCCTAATCCGTTCCAAGGCCCCCAAAATTTAGACACAAATGTTTTATGAAGCATAAAATGCATCAAAATATGTAACAAATACATGTTAGAATTCAATTATTGCACAATAAATGAGAGTTGTGGATAATATTTTTAAAAAAACAAAGAATAAAGAATAAAGAATAAAAATGATGGGTCATTTAACTTTTAACTGCGTCATCATCGTTTTTAGCCCTCTGTAGTATATGTTCTGCCTCAGAAGAGGTTTTTGCCTGGCGTTTTGTCAAGAACCGATCCGAGTATGTTTGCTTTTGTCGACTTTTAACAATCCTTCGAAAATGTCCAAGGCAACATCAACATAGTGAGCGACCGCCCGACTGGTGAACTTTTTCTGGGTGATTGAGGGTCAAACTATCGCGTCATTCGAATAAGAGGACATATTGATCTATCTACACGCAACATTTCGTAGAGGTGCGTGTAGTCTTAGTTCATTTAGTAAGTTCCGAGCTACCACAAGAGCAATGTACAACCTGAACATTTTTTTTCGTAAGTTGAGGTACCATGTACTTCTTTTTTTTTTCCATTTCTTGTTGCGCATCGCTCGGGTCTGCTCGGAACAGCTCAAGACTTGGCATAAGACATCAAAGCACGTCGCGCATTACTAAGCTTCCTTTGTCTAATGTGACAGGCAGCGGCGGGAATGAGCTTACGTCGCATAAAGTAGACCCCGGCGACACGTTAAGCTTGTCAGATACTTCATGTCTCAAGGATCTGCAGATAGTGTGTGTGCGTGTGTGTGTGTGTGTGAGTGCGTGCATGTCTGTGTGTGTGTTCTTACGATAATGAGGAAGATGAAGTAGATGAAGTTGTAGAAAGAGTGGGCATCCATGACGTAATACATGATGTCCACCCAGCCTTCCAGAGTAATTACCTGTCAGCACGCGCGCACACACACACACACACACACACACAATGTCAGTAGTAGAATCGATTGTCCATGTTTAAGAAGGGCAAACAAACATAAGCGTTGATGTTATATCGTAATTTTTAATTTTTATAAAGATTATAATTTTTATCAAATGTCGAAAATGCAAGTAGCGATGTCCTGCAAAATGTCCACAAACGGTCCGCGAGAAGCTGCAAAACAACTGCGAGTTTGCGGACTTAAAAAAAAAATATATATATATATATATATATTTTTTTTAATGAATATGTTTGAAAAAATCCGCGATGCATCGAAGCCGCGATAAACGAACCGCGAAATAGCAAGGGATCACTGTATATTCATTCATTCATTTTCCGAACCGCTTCATCCTCACTAGGGTCGCGGGGGGTGCTGGAGCCTATCCCAGCAGTCTTCGGGCAGTAGGCGGGGGACACCCTGAATTGGTTGCCAGCCAATCGCAGAGAGACGAACAACCATACGCTCACACTCACACCTAGGGACAATTTAGAGTATCAATCAGCCGCCATGCATGTTTTGGAAATGTTATATATTTTTTAATTCAACTAAATAAATAATGAACTAGAGTATTTCAAGTAACCCGTGGATTTATTTTTTTTTTAAATTGAAAACAAAGATATTTACTCTGAACAATCATTTCGAGCGACTCGCTACCGATATAAACAAACAAACAAAAAAAAGACAACCGCCTGAAAAATTTGACACACGACAAAACAGATGACGACATAAATAATTTTCGTGCTCCCAATGAAGCAATTTAAGCCAATTTGCTAACATTACATACACAAAAATTAGAAACACACTGAGTATTAATTTCTTTCACAGCATCTTTCACACATTTAAGTTATGTGTAATTTATAATGCCCAGAAAACGAACATGTCTTGCGATGTCATACTTATTAGTTTACTCACATTAACCCTTTCAGGGACAGCGGTTACTACAGTGGACTGCTTAACACGTTATCAGGTTACAGGGCGCACGAAAAGGGTTAAAGTCCGTGAATATGCTCATATTCCAAATAAGACACGAGCGCATCCAATCATCACCTGAAAAATGGCAATCCACGCATATCCAATGTTATCAAAGTTGATCGCTCCCTTGTGCGGGTTCAACTCGCCGGCGCGACACTCGTTGTAGTACTGGTACCAGTTGACACATGACGTCCCGTCTCCTCTCGCCGCCGCCGCCGCCCTCTCGGGACGGGTGTCCTCGGCCGCCAGGAAGCAGGACGTCCCGGCCACGCGCCGGCGGGGCACGTCGGCGCAGCGCAGCATGCCGTTGTCTCGCTCTGCCGAGCAGATGAACGGGTGGTCCTCCGTGCCGCCCGGACGGTAGTAAACGCTCAGGAAAGAGACGTTGTACCTCCTGGAAGACGAATTGATCGTAAATCCGATTGCAAACTCACAGAGTGAAATGTGGAAATCCTAAAAAAAATGTTAAAAAAAAAGTGTTTTGGGTGCGTGATTCAATAACAAACAAACTGGCAAAATATATGAGCAGACAAAATGAAGTCACAGATCTAGTGGGGCCTTGCCCGATTTGGCCCCCGATGCTAGCGGACCGTAACGCCCAAAAAGTGAAAACGAGTTCCTTGCCTTTTGCTGTGAAAATCCTAGAAAATATTTTGGGTATGTAACACTGATAACGAGCGAGTCGGCAAACAAATGAAATGACAGATGTGATGGCGCGCTGGCTCCGCTGCAAGCGGACCACATTCGTAACAAATCATTTCCCAACTGGTTGTTTTTTGTGTGTAATTCATTTGATTAACTAAATAATTAACACTACCAAATACAGCAGGACCTCGACTTACAAGTGACCAGACTAGGGAGATTTTTTGAGATACAAGGGGGGAAATTTCTCATCTTGAGTTGAGAGCCCAAATTTGAGTTGTGAACACCAGACAACATCAATGACGCAGCAACAATCCTGATGGGCCAACAAAATAAAATAATGGATCTATTCTGGCTCCTGACGACCCATGTAACATTTGTTTTCTGTTTCTATAGTTACAGAGCTGCTTTGTTTTGTAAAGTCAATTTGTTATTGCGAAGGGCGCACCGGATGTTGTTGCGTGAGACACTTCCTGTTTCACGTCCTAAACCGAGCACCGCCTGTAGGTGTATATTATGTAAATGTTCGCCATATTATTAATTAGTGGGGTCGTTCACTGTGAATTTACATTTTGAAAGACGTTTGCGATTATTTACAGTTAGCATTTACGATAGCGATTAGCTGATTAGCTTGCTAACGTTAGCAACACTAGCGTAGTCACGCGTTTGGCATGTATCAGACCAGTGGGGCACAGTGTTTTACCACGTTTTACTTTGCAACAACGTGTAAGTGTTTTTATGTGTGTCTGTTACAGTTTTACACCTTCTTGACTCTCCTCAATGTTGACTAAATAGCAGAAACATCAACGTGTGTGGTCACTGAAGGAATTATCTGACTGTCTAGCCGCAGCAGGGGACGTGGCGAGGGGGGAACAGGTCTGGTGGGGCACTACCCCATTTGGCCCCTTTGCAAGAAGCCCGCCATATCACAAAAGTGCCAAAATAACGTGCGGAAGCTGGAAGGATATTCTTTAAAAAATAAAATAGATTCAAAAAAGATTCATGAAATTGCCTCTTCTCGCTGCGCTATTCCGAGATGGATGTTCACAGTCAGCAGTGTTCCACCCCCCGCCCTCCATGCGGGCTGGATTAAAAATAGCCAATTTAAGCGAAACAACAATGGTAAACGCACAGCCAGACACACTCCACATCCACAACACTTGTTAGCGGGATTAATGGCGCACTGGTGTAACGAGAAGAAAGCAGAGCACGCAATAACTGAGCGCTTCCGCCGCGACAGATGACTTTGTGCGCTTTGTGTTTCTGGACAAAGGGGCAGACCAGAGCAACATGTAGAAAAGATGAGGAATCAATCATTCATGGTGGCGAGGCGTTGAAAAGTCGTTCGGGTGCCGCGAGAATAAACGCAGTCATCAATGAAGTGAAACGCGGACCACTGAGTCCGCAAAATGACGTTCACTCTCTTGACACCGACGCAATCTTTGTCCTTGTCGTTTTTCATCATCGTTCTCCCTGCAAGTATTTGAGTCATGAGGCATTGAAATGACAAGGTGAAAAGTTCGCAAAATGATGTAAATGCTTTTTTTTTTTTTTTTTTTTTTTTAAATGATTTTGTGTGTGTCGTGTAGTGTTGATGACTAACTAACCAAGTGAGATAACGAACCAGGTGGGGCAATGCCCTGCTCGGCCCCAATGACAACGGACTTGAATCAATCTGCAACGTTATTGTTTTGTTGAACATGAAAAACTATTTTTGTGCTGAATGGTGAAAACTAAGAAAACGAAAATAAGCAAATGAAATATGGCTCTGGTGGGTCACTGCCCCATTTGGATTTGCAGTGCAAGTGTACTCGCAACAGCCAAAAGTGGGGGACGGAAAAAAATTCAAGCCGCAATTTAATTGTAAAAAAATCCCCCAATGTGCTTAGATCTGAAAAATGTTTTAAATAACTGCATATTAAATCGCAATATTGTCAATGAAGACAAAAAGAGCATCATGTTGTAAAAAGAAAAGTAGTCAAGTTACAAGAATGACGTGGCAATTATGAAAATTGCTTCAGCGTGTTTCAAAATTAGTCAGAATATTACAAGAATTTGTTGTAATAGAAATAAGTCATTTGGAATATGGTAAGATTTTTTTTTTCGGGGAAAGAATAATAATTCGCAAAAACAAGTGTCATTGTGTGAAAAAAGTCGGAATGTTTCAAAGCTAAAATCGCAACGTTACAAGAATAAAGCGATCATTTGATCAGTTTGCTTGAGTAAAAAAAAAAAAAAAGCATAGCATTGCAAGAAAAAAAAAGACACTTTAAAAAAAATACATGTACAAGAATAAGGTACGATATATTATGAATTTTTTACAGAATTATTTGTTTAAAATGTGCAAAATTGCAACCAACAATGTCCCCTCCCATTGCAACTAAAATAAAATACAATAAATGTTATTAAAAAGTTAATGTGAACATAAAATATAATCTTATCTGTCATCCACTGTGTTGGTCAAAATTAAAAATTTTTTTTATAAAAAACATAAAAAGAAGCCCAATCACGATACCAATCACTTCGCTGACCAATACTTTTGATTGGTGATTAGCGCGCCGTTTAATCAGGGTGTGCGCCCCGCGGGGAAACATTTCAACACTTTATTGATGACGCGGACGACGGCAACGAGCGAACGGAGCCAAATAAGGGGCTGGCGTGGATGGGTCGCGGTCGCCGCGGTAACTCACGTCTTGACGTCCTCCCCCATGAAGCAGCGGTTCCTCAGGAGCCCCGCCCAAAGCTGCACGCCAACGATACCAAAGATGAAGAAGACGAAGAAGCACAGCGCCAACACGTTGCCCAGCATGGGAAGCGTGTCCAGCAGCAGGGTGACCAGGATGCGCATGCCTGACAACACACACACACAAGAAGTCAACCAAATTTATTTTTTGTTTCTTTTTCTCACATTCTACACCGTACAATCTGTGACGTTGGATGTGTGCGTGCCTTCAAACGCTGGGGCTGACCCGGTGAGCTATGTGGAACGGAGCAAATGAGAATTGCGTGGTTGGATGGCCGCTAGCTGGCGAAAACGTTAGCCCGCAAATTCCCTCCCCAAAATTCCATCTCGGAATGTTTGGGAATCATCCCCGAATGACAATAAGAATTCCACATTGTGTTTGCAGCGGCTAATTGCTTTGTCGCTGGTTTCCTGCCGTCCCGATGTTGGTGACGGATTTTCGGCCTTTACAAGGCGCCTGCTACTAATTGGAACATGGAACATTAATAATGCATTTCTCTTTTAATAAATGATTAAGAGGCTCTTTGTGTAGCTTGAAAATGTGTTCAGATGTTTTGTTTTTTGTCCTTTGTGAGGCTATTTTGAGGGCTTTCTCAGACACAGAATCTCACCAGCCTCGTTCATCAACATGAAAATTTACATTTGGGAGAAAATCTTGGGGCAACCCCTGACCCTGCCCACAAAATTTGTCGCAGTAGTGGCCTCCTGTTATTTAGAAAAATCTACTAAAATCCAGCCCCTGAAGCCATTTTCACAAAGCAACATGAAATGCGGTAAGCATCTCTATCAAGGGAAGACCCAGAACACTCAAAACACTTCCACCACTGAGGCAAAATTCCCTGAAATTTGGTAGGCATTTCAATGATGAGTCGACCCACCAAAAAGTCTGAGGAATCGATCCCCAAAAAGCTACACAAAGTCTGCCATTTGGAAGTAGTCATTATGGCTCTGGAGATGGGCAAACTTTTTGGCTCGGGGGGCCACGTTGATTTCTAAATTTGAAGCCCCCCGAAAAAGAAATTGAAGATTGGGCCTATGAAGCCAGTTCCATTAGCAACATGTACAAAAAAGTTACAGGCAACCGTGCCCAAAAACCTGCAGGAAGTTAGCCATTTTGGCTCAAAGTGGCTCAAAGTTTCTGAATTTTGAATTGAATTCTGCCCCCCCCCCCCTCCCAAAAAATTTTTTACTTAAGAATGTGATATTTAAAAAACAAGGCTATCATGAGTCGGCCCACCAAAAAAAACACACAAAAAAACGATCAGAAGCCAGGCCCAGAAAAAAACAGCAAGTTTGCAGTTTTGGTTCAATTGGCTCAATAACGCCTGCAAAAACATTTTTTTGTGTTTGTTTTAATTCAGCCCCCAGAGCAAGTGTCTTTTAGCCACGTGAAATTTGGTAGGCATGTCTATCATGACATTATGTACAAAAAGGTCTCAAGAAGCCATGTCCGAAAAGACAAAGGGTGGCAATTTTGTTTTGGCTCGGTACCACCTGCCAGAACAACAACAACAACAAAAATTAATAATTCAGCCCCCAAAGCCAGCTTGATTTAGCAACATGAAATTTGGAAGGCTGATCTATCACGAGGTCACCCCAAAAAAACAAAGCCATACCATAAGCAAATCTGCCATTTTGTTTGAAGCAACAATCTTCAGGCCAACTGTGTGGGCGGAGCCTGGCGCTGAAGGGCTGTGATGCAAATATTTGACATGCAAAATGGTAAAAAAAAAAAAAAAAGCTTCTTGCAACGAAAAACCGAAGAACTCACTGGGAACCCTGTTGATGGCCCTGAGTGGCCGTAGGACGCGCACGGTGCGAATTGCCGACAGGCTCATGTTGTGTCCGTCCAGCGAGTACTCCAACATCCTGCAGGGGGGGGGAGAGGAAGAGAGCGCTTACCCGTCGGGTCCACCGGGAACGCAACACAAGGCGCCGTCCTGTCTCTGGGATACGACAATGGCTTTTAGCGGGGAATCACGGAGTCCTGGGAGGCCTCCGTGTTTCCCCATTGCCATTCTGCAAAGCTGTCAGACGCTAACACACACACACACACACACACACACGCACGCACGCTTGACATTTTACTGGCATTAAACAAGTGTCTACGCACGCACACACATTTTTGGCTCATATTTAATGTCAGCGGTGCACGCGTCCTCAAGTGTCAAAAACTCACCCCACGATGACAATGAAGAAGTCCAGTCGGTTCCACGTGTCTCCTAGGTAACCGTTGTGGCCCATGATCCCCAGAGCCACCATCTTGACCAGCATCTCCCCGGCAAAAAATACAAAGATGCCGTCGTCCAGTGCCTGCGTACACGCACAAAACACAAAACAACAACAGAAAGACACAAAGGATCAGTGTGGATAGATGAAGAGGAGGAAGCTAAAAATTGTATCGATAATAAAGTCTCACAGCGAGACATAGTTTGTCATTTCAAGGTGAAGCGAGTGTTTGGTCTACGTACTTGGAAGAAAATGTAATTCAAAGATTTTGCATCACCTGCCTGTCTCGTCTACATGGTTTGAATCGGACAAATTCTTGTGGGGTAAGCTGGATTCTGAAGGACTGCTGGAAAATGACAAAACGAACCTAAAGTGGACATTTCAAGCCAAAATGGCTTTTTGGGCCATGTTTACTGGAGACTTTTTGTGGGTCTACTCATGATAGACATACTGAAATTGTATATGGTAGAACTGGCTTTTAGGGGTGGATTTTTGGAGAAAACAAAATGGCCGCTTCAGCCCAAAATGGCAGAGTTCCTGTGTCTTAATTGTCCGTGGCTTCTAAATTCTGACTTTTTCTTGGGTCTACTGATGGACATGCCGACCAAATTTCCTATTGTTAAGCCTTTGGGGCTGAACTTTCCAATAAGTTAAGTTTGAAAGGACTGCTCGGAACTCAAAAAATGGCTTTTTGGGCATGGCCTCTTGAGACTTTTTTGCAGGTCTACTCATGCCAAACACATTTTGTGTTGCAGAGATCAAATGGCTTCGGGGACTGAAAATCAAGTTCAAATGATTTCTTCAAAATAAAAATGGCGGACTTGCTGAGACTTTTTGGAAGGCCTTCTCATGATCGACACGCCTACCAATTATTTATTTATTTTTTAACTGATGTGTTTGTGCGCGTTTGTATGGGTGTTACCTGCAACAGGAAGTGTGTGTCATCGCAGGGCTGAAACATTCCCAGAGTCACGCAGTTGAGCAGGATGGCCAAGATGCTGATGCGCTCAAACCAGGTGGCGAAAAGGTCAAGGGTCACAATTGCAATACAGTATTGATCACGACAAAGAGGGCGAAGCGGCAACAACGCCGACCACAACAATCAGGACAAACCGGCGCAATATTGATCACAGCAACGAGGAAAAAACAATAACATCGTGATGACTGAACCCCGTCTTTTTCTTTGGGCCTGATCGGAAACAACGGCGGACGGTGACGATAACCATAGAACAGGAAATTGATCTTGACTCGCCATAGTTTTACAGTGTCTACTGTTTTTATGTCATTCATTATTGCTTTCTAAGCTTTGCATGCTGGTGGTTTGAAAGCGACTGCGAGAAAAAAGTTCTGGACGATAAACATGAGCAATAAAATCAATCGGAAAATCAATTATTGCATCGTAAATTTAATGACCAGCTGCAGCAAAAAGAGGTGAGCCATGATTGGTCGTTCCCTGAGCCCCTGAGCACCCGTGAGGTCATTTTCAGCAAATAGGAAGTGGCAAAATGGCCGCCCGGTGAGAGAGAGCTACAAAAAAAAACACGAATGGATTTTGCTGCTTGACTCCTAGTCCACAAACGCAACATGCATCAGAATGCTGAGTTTCGACTCGTCAAGCCGCGTACAACATAATATTGCGAAGAAAATATTTATGACTTCCCCTGTCAATCATAATCGAATCAAATGAAATGAATTACATTTTCCGATAAATAACATCTAGTACCGTGATTCTCGCGCCTAAAAAAAAATTGAATGAAATCAAATTTTAAAATAAAGAGCATAGTATTGCAAATAAAAGAGCATAGTTATTACAAGCCACTAAAATTCATGTCCACCAATTTTTTTTGTGGGGGGGGGGGCGGGGCAGACACACAAGAAGGAAGTTTGATTGAACCCTGTCCTCAATCAACCAAGTCTCTTTTGCTTGAGCTGGCAAACTCAATTCCTCTGCTGAATTTCGGCATCCAAGTGTCGATTCCGCCTGGTCTGTTTTGGCTAAGCTGCAGCGCGCGGCAGGCTGGAGATTGTTTTTTTGCGACGGCTCCGAGCAAAAGACGCTTCATCACATTATTATTCACACTCCTCAAAGCCTTCCGTGACCTGCTCTGACCTGCTTCCCGAGCATCTGCATTCATTAAGCTTCCCCTGCTCACTTCATCTGCGTTTTTTTTTTTTTTTGGGTCTTTGATTGGTCGCCAATCCATATATCCAAGCCAATGAGGACCCCCCCCCCCCACCCTCAACCCCTCCCCCACCAATCCATGAGGACGCTACGGCTAAAGGTTAAGCCGCGTCCATCAAAGCCAAAAGGTCAGCAAAATCAACTTTTTCAGAAGTGAAGCTTTGAAAAAGTCTATCTTAGATACCTGGTAAAGCAAAGACCCCCGCCCCGATACCCCGGAAATAGGGTGGGGGCGGGATTGGCCCGTCTCCAGCAAAATCGAATTGTTCTACTCATGACAGACATGCCTACCTGCCCGCTTCGCAGTCTTTGCGACTCGTGACGAGACATTCTGACACCTTTTTAATATTCACGCCTACCAAAGGCAGCCGGCATGAAGCGCGTGCGGGCGTTTGATGGGGGCGAGCGTGTGAGGGACATTTGAAGTCGGTCTGTCAGAGCGAAGACAAGAGTTCAACTCCAAAGTGTCATCAACGCGAGAGGGAAAACAACAACTGAAGGGGAACAACCAAAAGAGTCCAAATGGTGTCGAGTGGAAAACAAGGACGCGTGCAGAACACACTGGATTGCCCCCGCGCGCGCGCGCGCACGCACACACGCGCGCTCGCCTTTGTGGACACTTTGCTCTCAAGAGGGCGGAAAAAATTAATGAGAGCACAATCCTTTATCACCCTTGAGACACAGCGAGCGAAGCTAGAGAGACAGCACAAATGGGAGAGAGAGAGAGAGAGGAACAGAGGGAGAGAGAGAGGGTAATCCAGTGTCATCCTGTGCTCAGGTTGCCATGGGAACACCCCCCCCCCCCCCCGCCCCCCATCTCTCACCGTGAGAACTGACTTGTGAGTTTCACCGTCGCCTTCGTCTGGGCCACAACGCAACGGATGCGTGTCAACGCACACAAACAGACATTCGCCCACGATAAGGAAGCGATGTCCTTCGGAGCAAAAAAGGGTCTCTCGGAATGAAGGCATTTATTTCCGATTCCGTTTTGGTGGGGCTCCACATTGCTGAAAACTCCAAATTTTCTCAAATGCGTGTGCCCCGATGTCAATGTGGGCATTCACTCTGTAGCGGCCTTCCGACAGTTGGGAAAAAAGGTTCACCAACGGGTTTACAATTTGGCAGACAAGTCTCTCATAAAAGGATGCACCAAAAAAAAAAAGGTCTGTGGTACCCAAGCTGAGAAATGAACAGGAAGCTGGTCATTTTGGGTAGAGGCAGCCATTTTAGACAAATTTCAGGCCTAGCAGATTGACCAAAATCTGGCCCTGAAACCTCTGTCACCTGTCAAAATGAAATTAGGTGGACATGTTCATCTTAACAGGATCCACCAAAAAGTCGTCAGGCCACATGCCAGAAACTGAGCAACAAATCCACCTTTTTAGGCAAATTCCTGGGCTAATATTTTAACATAAAAACCAGCTCTTGACACCAAAAACAAAACAAACAAACAAAAAAAGCCAAATACTGCATATCTCTTGTGGCATGATGCAAAAAAAAAAGTCTCGAAGACCCATGCTAGGAAATCAATCAGAAACGGGTGATTTTGGTTTGAAGCAGTCATGTCAGGTGATTTCCGGGGCGCGTACCAAAAGAATACATTCAAAAAAAAAATCTACCTTCGACAACAGGCCTAATCAAATTTGGCAGCTGCGTCTGTCATAACAGGATGCACAAAAAATGTTTCAGAGAGTCATGTCGGCGATTGAAAGGGAAGCCGGTCATTTTGGTTGAAAGCAGCCATGTTACACAAATTTGAGGGCTCGGACTTTGATGAAAATTTAGCGCCCGACGCTAGCGTCAGCCAGTGACACTAAGTTCAGTGGACATGTCTATCATAACAAGATACGCCCAAAAAAGTCTTGAAGACCCATGCCAGGAAATGAACTGGAAGATAGTCGTTTTGGCTTGAAGCAGCCATTTTACAGGAGTAGTCTCACCAATTTGCAAAAAATTAGGTGGACGTGTCTATCGTAAGAGTGTTATAAAAGAATCTCCTACACCAAAAAGTGGACCATTTTGTGTGGCAGACTGAGGGAAATTCTGGAGCAAATACTTACAAAATCATAATTTTTTTAATTGTTTTTTTCTATGAAATTGGCTGTCCATCACAACAAGACACACAAGAAAATCTCAAGGATACTGAGAACTGAACAGGAAATCGGCCATTTTAGGCCAATTTCAGGATGAGTAAATGACCACCAAAAAACCCCCCCCAAAAAAACAAATAAATAAATAAATCAACCCCGGAAACCAGTTTTACCAACTGCTGTCAACTTTCCCAGATGCGCCAATCCTAATAGGCCGCACAAAAAAAATACTCAAGGAGTCATGTTGGGAATTGAACAAAAAAGACGGCCATTTTGCTTTGGAGCAACCATGTCGGAGGTGCATTCCTGCTCTTGTACTTTGTTTTTTTTTTTTCTCAAGTCATCCGATGCACGGCAGCAGAACGGTTAAACAAGGTGACACCTTGGTGGATATGATCAAGACGTCATCTAGAACAGATCCAGACGTTAACTTTTCAAGTAGTGACTCGCCCACGTGGTGGCCACATAAAAAAAAATTTAAAAAAAAATAATAATAAATAAAAACGGGCGTCAGTTGAGAGTGCTGTCTGTTGCTGCATGCAATCAACAGTGGAAGAAACGGTGCGCTTACTTACAGTATACAGTTGGTATGTCACTATAAAACACATTAATAAGTACACACGGGATCATACGCACACACACACACAAACACACATTCACACCCAGCCACAAAAGAGAAGCCAGGGTCAAAGTGCGAGTGATGGATGAGGCGGGGACTCATTTCCTCAGCGGGACCATCACTCAACATCACAACAGGGAACGTCCTCTCCCGCTTCTCCCTCCTCCTCCCACTTTCTCACCGCCATTTTTACACATGCCAAACGCTCTCTCTTACTCGATCGGCCCAATTATTTCCTTTCCTCGCCATTCCGCTCTTTTATTTTCTCTTTTTTTTTTTTTTTAATGGTCGCCATACAGTCCCCCCCACCCCACCCGTCTTCAACTTCTCACATCTCACTCGGCGCACCTCGCCGTACTGCAGCCGCGGGTTAAGAGAGCCGTATCGCCGAAGCCGGGTGTCAGCCAACAGATAAACGGTGACTTTCCTTAATAATTAAAACCGTCACAGCGCTGGAGAGAGAGCCTGAGGGCAAGGGGATGGCGATAAAGGCAAAGGTAGAAGAAGCGCTGTAGTATGACTGGTGGGAAACCCGAATCAGAGACAAGAGATGAGATGATTGATTCATTTCCAACTTTGCAAAGTGGAGCATCGGCCCGATTTTTCCCTCCAAAACTACTCGTGGGACAACCGCAAAGTGAATTTTGCTGCTCTGTACTCATGACATGCGCAAAAAAAAAAATTGGATTACGTTCCATTCAAACTAGAAGTGCAAAGATTCATTGATAAATCGACAACTAATCGATTGTCAAATTAATCGGTCATTATTTTTGACAGGATTTTTCTAAACTTTCTTTGGAATTTCGGTCTCTTGGCAGGAAATATTCTCCGATTTCCATCGTCCTCAGTGAAAGCAGACTTATTGTTTCGGGTTTTTATTTTTCAAAATAAGACATTTGCAAACAATTTTGGAAAACAATCCTCACAATTTTCGCCGACTTTCTGACGGATGTTCCAGACCAAACCCGCAACTGAATCAAAACTGATTTTGACATTTTGCGCTTTTTCCGCGCCGCCAACTTGAAACAATGAATGGAAGTCAAAGCGTTCTTCAAATCGATTTGATCAATCCACACAATAGGAGATTGACGCGTGCATGGTACCCAATGGATGAATTCACTCACGACCTGTTTGACAAACAAATTAACGAACCAACTAAAAAAAAAATTTTTTTAAATGGACGAACTACCTGGCGTCTGACAAACAAATTAATGAACGTACAAGCCAATCCATGACTACGCCACAAGCATACAGCCTAGCTAACGGACAAACAAGCCGAGGGAAGAACGGAGGAGCTAGCAAACTCGCAGTCGATACAGGCGGCCCGAGAGGGGTAAAAAAATGGCATCTCTGCGTAACGGAGGGATTAACGGGGGTCAAGACGGCCAGGAAGACGAGCCGAGTAAACAGACGCGAAAGGTCTCCGCCGTGTAATTAAGCGGTCGCCGAGCAGCCTCGTAGCCTCCTGACGCTCGCTGTGAAACTTGTCCTCCTCCCTCATCCGCAACTTGCCACTACGTCCCCCCCCCCCCCCCTCAGCCCCCCACCGTGGCGGCACAGGTGGAAAAGGTCAGGCAGACATGATGAATCAAACCCGCTCGCATCACTTTGTGATCTTTGCGCTTGCAACCCTCGCGCTGAAGAGCTTTTCATGTGAAGCCGTCGTTTCACTTGAAAAGCATCGAGGGAGGGTCGGCCATTTGCACGGATACAGTGCGGATTGGGAGACAATTGGAAGAGTCTTCCTCAAGGCTTTTGACGCAGTCGCCTCGAGATTTAGCGTCAGTTTGGCTTTGTGTTTTTGTGTCATCTCATCCAATTTGGCAGCGGTGCTCGGCTCGCACGCGATGACAAAAATGCTCACGTTACCTCATTTGGGGTTGGCCATCCGTCGGAAAGATTTGATTTTGAAGCCCAACTGGATATGGCTGCTTTGAACCAATATGCCTTTTGGTGCATCTCAACACTTTTTTGTGGGTCCACTCATGAAATTGTATGTTGCTCATGGGAACGGGCTTCTGGGAGCGAATTCTTGGATCAGTTCTGGAGGGGGCTAACAAGCCAAAATGGCCACTTTAAATCAAAATGGCAGACTTGTTGTGGGTTTTTTTTTTTGAGGGGGATGGGGGGGCTGTTTTGGTGGGTTTGCTCATGATAGACACGCCTCACAAATTGTATGTTTGTCACTGGAACTCGCTTCTGAAAGTGAATTCTTTGGAACATTTTGGATGGGGTTAGCGAGCCAAGATGGCCGCTTCAAAACAAAATGGCAGACTTCCTGTCTCTTTTTTCAAGACTTTTTTGGGGTGAGTCAACTCATGATTGATATGCCTACCAAATGTCACGCTCCTTCGTGTGAAGTGAACGTTCAAAATAAGCCTGAAGGGTGCTCCTGAGCAGAAATGTCCGCTTCAAAACCTCAGGCGTCACGTGTCTTTTGATAGTGATTTCTTCTGACTTTTTTGCATGTTCAATGATGAGAGAGTATCAGAGCAAAAGGACAAAATTAAACTCAAAATTAGCCTCAAATGGTAGGCGTCCTGTCTACTCAAGCATGGCCTTTTGATACTTTTTTTGTGAGTCTCCTCATGATCGACAAATTTCACGTTGTAAGTCAAATTGTCTTCGGGGATTGCATTTTTCCCCCAAACCTGCGGGGGGAGCTGATGAGACAATTTTGGTCAGTCACCCAGATATGATCTTCAAGATCAACCGAGTGAGTTACATTCGATGAGTTCTTCCGAATGCAGAAGCCTTCACAAAGGGCCAACTTATTTGGCCAAAAATAACAAGGGCAAAGAAACAAAACATTACGACAATTGAGGTTAATAGGAGGACTGAATTGCATTGTGGGAAATCCCCCAGCAGCTTTCCAAGTATCGCAGGAATGATTCAGGACAAGCAACAACCGTCCGCATTATCACAGCATTACCAAAAAAAAACAACAACAACAAAAAAGACGTTTTACTTTTAAATCAGAAAAAAAAAAGGAAGAGGGAAAATAAGTTTAAAAAGACACCTGTGAGCTTCTTGTTCTACTTTTAGCCATATCTGGGATCCATTTGTCAGACAAAATGTTTCCTGTGAGGGTAATCAAGGACAGTCAGCAAGCAAACATTGGACAAAAGTATTGGAGACAGACAGACAGACACACACACACACACACACACACACACACACACACACACACAAAATAGGGTTTCAATCTGGGTTAGGGTATCAAAGTATGGTTTCAAGCCAGGGTTAGGGTTTTGAATTTCATTCGGGGGCACCACCCTTGTCAAGCGGTTACCACGGCAACATGCTGCAATCACCTTAATTGGGGGGGAGGTGCATGGGGGGGGGTTACACTGGGGTTGGCTGCTTCAGCCTACTTTGCGCGACACCCCGTATGGGCACGGAGGGGTCTTCATTAAGACCACCGGCAGCCGCTCAGCTCGAGCCAATTAAGTCGGATGGACGGACGGACAGATGGATGGATGGAGAGAGAGAGAGAGAGAGAGAGAGAGAGAGAGAGAGAGAGAGAGAGAGAGAGAGGTAAACAAGAGGGGAGGACGATGAGAAAAAAGCCGTGACAGAATCAGCTTTTCGCATAAACAAAAGGAAACACCCTGAATGTTTCATAACCTGATGAATAACTTAGCGTATGTGTGCAGGCACGTGTGTATGCGTGTGTGTGTGTGTGTGTGTGTGTGTGTGTGTGTGTGTGTGTGTGTGTTTCACATGTGGAGCAGTGCATGGAAACAGCACCTCAGGAAAAAAAAATGGATGATTGTATCGTTTCGAGGCTGTGTTTGAAGCGGAGGTTAGGGGTTCAAATCGAGTTTTGAGAGACAAAGTTAGGGTTTCAAATGATAGTATGGAACCAAGTTTGTGGTTTTTAAGTGCGGTTTCAGGCCATTGTTGGGGTTTCAAATTTGGTCTGAAGTGAAAACGATGGTTTAAAATAGGGTTTCAAATAATGGTTTGAAGTGAAGTATCACATTTCAAAGTAGGGTTTCAAATTTGCGTAAGGGTGTCAACTGCAGGTTGGGGTTTTCAGATCAGCAAGCGAAGCCAAAGTTAGATTAGTTTAATTAGTTACATTTGAATTTGAAGCACGGTTTTCAGTTTTAAAGTAGGGTTTCATGCCAAAGTAAGGGTTTCATATTAGGCTTTGAAGTGGACTTTGTGGTTTAAAAATAGGGTTTCAAGCCCGGGTTAAAGTTTCAAAATAGGGGTTCCAAATTAGAGTTGCAAGCAAAAGGTCGAGTTTCAAATTCGGGCTTGAAGCAAAGACTAGTTTCAAAATTGGGTTTCAAGCCTGGGTAAGGTTTCAAATGCAAGTTAGGGTTTCAAACTCGGGTTTGACACAAAGTCAATGGTTTCAGTCGGGTTTAAAATACCGTACACACACGCGCACACATTGATTATGCATACATACACACGCGCGTGCGTGCATACGTGTGTGTGTGTGTGTGTGTGTGTGTGTGCGTGCGTATGCCGGCTGAGCTGCACACAAACAGGCGAGCGGAAGTGAAGCCGTCACGCCAGAGTTGCTAGGCAACCGGGTGATTCCTCCGAAGAGAGACTCCGTGGGAGATTCCCTGCCCACGTGTGTGTTTGTAGTGTGTGTGTGTGTGTGTGTGTGTGTGTGTGTGTGTGTGTCACAAGGGCAATAACTCACGTTATCATCCAAAAGTACTTGAACAGCTGTAATTGACAGTTCAATGTCCATGTAGGGCTTCGGGTGAGTGTAGGGTTTCAATTACAGTTAAAAGTCAAAGTCGGGGTTTGAAGCCAGGATTATGGTTTCAAAGTCAAGTTTCAGGTCAGGGATACAGTTTCAAGGCTTGTTTACAATTTCAAGTTTCAATCCAGGTTATCAGTTAAAAAAATAAAATTTGAGTTTCAAGCATGGTTTGAAATGAGGTTTTGAAGCACCTTCATGTCAGGGTTTCAAAGTAGGGTTTCAAGAAGGGAGTTAGAGTTCAAAAATGGGGTTGATGTTTCAAATCCACGTTAGGGTTTCAATGTAGGGTTACAAGCCAGGGTTAGGGTTTCAAATGAAGGTTTGAAGCCAAGGTTGGTTTCAAGTATGACGGTTTAAAGCTGAAAACCGACTTTCAAACCAGGGTAATGTTTTCAAAGTGTGGCTTCAAGTAAGGGTTGGGCATCAAAATAAGTTTTCAAGCCAAGATAAATGTCACAAAAATTAGTATGGTTTAAGAATTTTCAACTTTGAAACCAAGATAGGTGTTTGAAATCGGGGTTTCGAGTAAATATTCAATGCTTTTATTTTGAAACTGGATTTAAAAAATGCATCACTGCGGAGTCACTACTTTCCTGAATTTCTTCTTTTTTTCCAAACTGTACTTCCCCGCTTTCATTTATTTAACACAACTCAATTATGTCACTCATATTTCACGCGCGAGCACACACACACACACACGCGCAGATACACACTCAAACGAAGTCTCCCATTTTGTGACCTCCAAAAAAATGTTCAGCTCCACATTGACAGGCATTCGTAACCCTGGATATTCATTAGGGCCGATTGCCATGGAAACGTCCAATCAGGGAGTCTTAGCCAACCCTCCCCTCTCCCATCCCCGAGGCTGACGCATTTGAGGAAATACCTGAACACACACACACACACACACACACACTCCACATCCCAAGAGTGTTTATGGCCAGACAAGACATGACGTCGCCCGGCTTGCCACGAACATGCGGCGCATTAAGATGTCACACGCTTCCAACTACGTACGATAGTGACGTCAACATGGGCATCAACGTCATCGTGTTTGAAGTTTTTTTAAATTGTAATCCGTTCACTCGCCGGCCACTCGAGAAAGTTGAAAATCCTTTTCGCCAAGTTGGGCTGACGGAGTTCCTCCGCGGCTCAACTCAACTGAATTCCTCGCACAAGGCGGAAGGATATGGGTGGCAAACGGCTCGTAGGCACCACGACCTGGGCGGGCTGGTTTGCGACAGCGCCAACAGAACGACGGGGGCGAGCGAGGGGTACGGCAACTCCTCTTCTTCCTCTTTGACCTCCTCCTCTTCCGCCTCTTCATCGTCACTCCTCCGTCGGCCCTCCCCTTCCACCGACACGTTCACCCTGACCCCGCCCTCCCGGCCCCGCCCACTGCGCTCCGGCGAGGGGCCCCCGTCGTGCGGCTCCGGCTCCGGCTCTGGGGGGTCCGTCATGACCGGGGCCACCTGGAAAGACGGACGTACGATTGGTACGTGGGTGAGGCCTCGAGCGGTCAATGTTTTTTTTGGGGGGGGGGGGCAAACCGGAGTGTTGTGGCCAGAAGCATCAATCTATGTCGAACGCAAACAGCCAGATTGGGAGAGGAAACTAAACAGACAGAGAAGCTTCACAGGCGCTCCGTAGCGGGAGAAGAAACTGATGGGAGGTGGGGGTGGTAGGAGGGGGGGGGGGGGGGGGGGGGGGGGGGGGCATGACCTTGATTCGTATAATGTTAGTAGGCAAACCAAAATAATACTGTACATGGTAATACAGTATATTCATTTGATTTCTTATATATACAGTGTAGTATATATACAGTGTAGTATATAACATGTATATACCGATCATGAGGTATATTAGCAAGTTAACTTCAAGCGCAGGAAAACTGGCACTTAAAAAAAAAAAAAAAAAGACTGAGTGACATAATGAGATGCACTCAAGCACGCACACACACCCTGTGTGTGCGTGTGTGTGTGTGTGTTTAGTATGATGCGGCGGGCAAGGAGCCTGGAAGCCAGTGAGGATTCCAGAGCTGATTCACTTTGAGGCTTTTTCCTTTTTTTCTTTTTTTTTTTGGGTAGGGGGGTGGTAAGGTGTGATGCACACTGTTGGGCGGACATCAGTCAGCCATTACATGCACGCGCGAGCACACGCGGGCAAGAATACGATGTTGATGCACAGTTAAAAGCATACCGAGGAATGCTTTCATGACTTGGAAAAACAGTGGTGACAATGGCACCCAGGCGGCACCCAAGCGACGACCACATCGCAGAAACCGAGAACAGCAGGTGCGACCGAGGCGAATACGTGATCGATGTACGGCGATTCCACGTTTACATCATTTTCAGCTCAATTTGCGATTACATCTCTGGGAATTTGTAAGAAGTGCTTGTATCGTTCATGTCAACGTAGGTTAGATTCGCATGGATTTGCGATAAATCTGTGTTAACTCCCGATAAATGCCCGTTGAAATCCATGTTTAAAAACTTCGATCGTCTACGTTTTTTACCGTGGATCTCAACGGGCAATCACATAGATTCTATGTGATTCAAATAAATCCATGTTGACTCCCCAATAAATTCACGATTTGGTTCATTTTTAAGTTACGATCCAGTCAGTTCACGATAAATCCAAATAAATTTAGGATAAATCCACGTTAAATACAATAAAGCCATTAAAATAAATCTGTATGAATTTATGAATTAATAGATCTATTTATTTGCAAAAAAGATTTTTCATAGATTTAAAAAAAAAACTTTGGTAAATGTAACATAAAATCTGTTCATTTCGGATTAATCCGTGCGAATTTGCGATGAATCAATGTTAATTCACGATAGATCCACGTTAAATTGACAATCTAGTCATGTTAATTTATGTTAACTTCATATCGCTATAAAACAAATCAAATTTACGATTAACTATCGTTACTTTTCAAAAAGCTACGTTGGTTACGATAAAACCAATTTGCGATAACTGTGTAGCAAAATGTATCAATTTAAGACAAATCATTGTCCAACTGCTTAAACAGTTTATTTTATGATACATTTCTGTCAGAATACTGAAATATGTTACATTGCGATGAATTTTACACTAAATGTATGTTATTTACAATACATTGTATTGCTATGGTTACGATAAAGCCAGGATAACTTATGATGCTACCAAATCTGTCATAACATCACGTAAAACTACAAATCCATCATCATTTACGAGACATATTTGTATGCCGGCAATAAATCCAGTTTAATATATATGACCAAAAAAATCACGTTAATAAACGATAAATGAAAGACTTACTCAAAAAACAAACAAAAAAACAAAAGCAGTCAAACAAAGCCGTTTCTGTGAATATGTGATTATTTCCGGTGGCATCAGCAGCACCGTAAACAGGGCGAACGTAGATTATTATTATTATTATTATTATTATTGCAAAGACAGGATGAAGACGATGCTGAATGCCATTTTACTTGACTCACAATTAATCCATTTGCGTCATCCAACACAATGAAAGCTTAAATTGTTTAAAAAGCGTTAAAAACAACCACTTGAAACATTTTTTGTTTACATAAACGTATAGCACAAAAAGTGACATTCCAGCGGATGAATATGTTGAAAACGGTAAACCCGATTCGAAAAAAAAGTCAACAATTGGACCGAAAAGTTGCCGGCCGGTCTTACCGGGGAGCAGCGTTCGTCCATCGGTCACTGAGGGACGGCCGCACGCCCGGAGCTCCTCGGGGTGCCGCGGTGCTCCATGAAGCCCCCCCACCACCTCACGGGCGCTCACTCCAAAACAGATACAAAACAAATTGGGTTTTAAAATTAAAAAAATATGTCTGGAAGTCCACAATGGGGCAAAGGAAGTTGGCATTAAAAAAAAAAAAGAAAAGACAGAGGGGTGGAAGTGAGGCGGGGGGTGCAGTAAAGTTAGAGAGGACCAAACGACCCCCGCCTGCTTGCGCGCCCCCTCAGCCGCCGGACGCGTTGTGGTGTCAGGTAGAGGAGTTCACCAGCGCTGGGGGGAGAGAGGGAGGGAGAGAGAGAGAGAGAGAGAGGTGGGGGGGGGGGGGGGGGGAGCGAGAAGGAGTGAGACGAAGTCAAGCTGGTGGTGAGAAAGGCAGAACCGGATGCACTTGCACTTTCACTGTGGGCTTCAAAATAAAAGTGATTCTGTCTACTTCCGCTAAGGAAGTGAAACCGTTTTTCATTGATTGCTGAAAAGGGACGTGCGTCTGATCTTGGAAACAGTTTTCTAATTTAAATCCATGGTAATGGTGCGGTGTTGATTTACAGTGTCAGTTCACAATAAATCCTGGTTATTTTACAAAAGATTGGTTGATTTACATTAAATCGATGTCAATTTATGCTAGCTCCACCTTAATTGAAGCGAAATCTATGTTAACTCAGGATGAATCCATGTTCATTCATGATAAAATTTAATGTGCAATGACTCAATCATAAAAGCCCTTACATACATTAAGATATGCTAAAATTACGTTAAATGACAACATATTTATGTTAGACCACAATAACTGCCTCAAGCTATCATTTATAATATTTAGCTTCGCAGCAAAGTGCACACCGCACAATTCACCGGCTCCAGGATGACAAATCCTGGCCGGACATCTGTCAGGCTCGGTCGGTGACCCCGCACAGATGTGTGAGGTGTCACGAGTTCGCCGTGACGCTTGTCAATCCGCATCGACCCTGCTTTGCCTTTGACAGACAGCTGCAAAAATCACATACAATTATTACGTTTTAACACCGCGCGACGCCCATAACTGTGCTGCGTCGTACTGCAGAGATGGTCCTCACGGCTTGGTTTGGAATGTGAAAGGTTTATGTTCATTTACAAGCAAGTGATGTTTATTTTCAATCCATTTAGTTTAATTTATGATAAATCCACATTGTGAGGACTCCGGGTCAATTCAGAACAAATCGACATGAATTTATGCCAGCTCTCGGTTACATTCTGAGAAAAATCACATGAATTAAGGTAATTTACGATAACCCTCATTCATGTCAGATGTCTCCACCTGAAATGACAATAAAACCTTGTGAAGTCACAATAATAAGCTGTCTGGAATTACAATACAGTGAGCCCACGCTCTTTGCGGAAGATGAGTCGGCCGAAGAGGAGCAAAAGGTTGTGGATAGTTGATATCTACTATACAAAGGGTAAATGCAGACAAAAAAAAAAATTATGAAACCCTCCAAATTCTTGAAGGTCCTGCTATAAACTATCAAAAAGTGTTTTCCATGAAAAAATGGGTTACCTTCCCACACCCCCAAAAAAAGTTAAACTTTTTTTTTTTAAACAAAACCACAGAGGAATATGATGTATGATAACATTAAGATTTTCAATTGAATATATGAACCTATGAAAAAGTATTTCCTTAATTTATTAATTTGTGATCGATAAATTTTAACCGGTGACAAATCTACCTTAATTTACTGAGAATCCAAGTTCATTTTACAATCTATCCATGCTAACCGAACACTGTATAAATCCTTCTCCAGTTACATCATGGCGACTTATGTTCAATGAGGCTTAAGCCACGTTAATTTACTACGAAGCATCCGTGTTCATTTACAATAAATCACCCCCCCCCCCCCCGGCTGCAAAACACATACAAAATGACGCCCGTATCCACATCCAGCACAATAACTGTACTGCAGAGTCATTGCGAATGTTTGGCTTTTGTTTTTAATTAAGTGGACGACTGCAACCGTTGATTTTGCTGGAGGCTCCATGAGACTCCCTCAGGAGCCCACCAGTGGTCCCTGGATCCCACTTAGGGAAGCAAATAGCACAACTGTTTCAGTAGCACCGCTCCCTCACACAAATAAACCGTACTGTACACACCAGGGCTACCAAAGTGCTTTTTATTCTGGTTTTATATGAGAAGGTTGTTTATGTACACAGTTAGTGTTAGTTCACTTATTCGTTAGCTAGCTAGTTTGGATTTTTGGTGTGTTAATCACGCGGTTAGCCTCGTGGGTTGTTTGCTACCGCATTACAACTAAATTCAGTTTTTATTTTAGTTTATTTTTTTTAAGCATCTGCTCGTATTTGTTGGTAATGTGTGAACTCGCTCCTCAGTTGAGTGGATCAGTCTGTTTTATGGTTCAATCCCAGTTGTTTAGCTACTGAGCTAGCTAGCGCGTTTGTTGGTTAGTGCAATTAATGAGGTAGTTCACTTATTTCTCAGTTCATTTTATCAATAGTTTATTTGTTAGTTTATTTATTCAAATTCTTAGCTACCTTGTTGGTTAAGTACCGGTGGTCCATTTTATTATGTTCAATCCCAGTTGGTTAGCTTGTTAGTTAGCTACTTCATGTGGCTGGTTAGTTCATCTAATGAGTTAGTTGATTTAATATTAGTCATTCGTTATGATTTACTCTGTTTGGTGTGTTAGTTAAATCGCTGTCTCATCACTTAGTTTGTCCATTTAATGTGTTCGCCAACGTGTTAATGATTTAATTAGTTAGTTAAATCCGTTCCTTTGCTACTTTGATCATTCAAATAAGTTTGAATCACTGCCAGTGGTAGTTTGGTCATTTGTTTCATATGTTAGTGAGAAGTTAGTTTGCTACACGGTTCATTTATGTTCGAAGCGCTTTTTTTTTTTTTAGGCATCTGTTACTTCTGTTTGTTAGAATTCATTCTGTGAGATTTTGATCACATGATGCTCGGGTGTTGGTGTTGTTGTACGGTCTTAAAATTATCGTGTCATCATGTTACATTAGCCCCGGTGAAGAGAAGAGGAGACGAGACGCTCTGGGCCGTCACTGGACGCACTAATGAGACGGGAAATGATGCCAGACTGCAGTGACAGACCATAATCCCACAAAGACCCCAAACCAAACCAAAGATTCCGTCCCCCCCTGCCCACCGCCCTCTGCGGAATGAAGCTTTCCATGTCTGAATAATTGCATCCATCACTCTTGCTTGGAATTTGGAGTGTGTTGTTTGACAGCGGGGCGGAGGATTAGCATGTCGTTAGCGTTCGCTACGCCTCGACTAAACGCTATCAGGTGACAATTTGCTTCGATGCCGAGAAAAATGTCCACTGGCTGCCGGCTCGGATATTTATAGCTAGTTTCGCTCAGTGTTTAGTCAGATGGGCAGGCAGGCTGCAACCTTGCGTTTTTTTTTTTGTTTTTTTTTTTGGGGGGGGGGGGGGGATTATCATCATTTGCATTTGCGGAGAAGAAAATGTGGCTCTGTGTTTGCATACACTCGCAAACACACACACACGCCTAAGGACAGCATTTAAAGGTTCAAGAATCTGTATTGTGATATATAGCGAATAAAATATGACATTATAAATCCTCAGCATGCTCATTTTTATTTATTGTATTTTTTTGGGGGGAGGGGGGTCCCCCTATTGGTTTGAAGCACAGTTTCAAACAACATACTGTAGTTAAATACTAATGACATAAATGTCAGTTAGTCAGTTACACACCTGGTAGGTCCATTTGTAGGATTGGTCATGTTTGGATCACCGTTTTCTCATTGGCTGGTTACATTTGTAGTCGTTCGTCTATTTGTATTCATGGTTATGTTTGGATCATAGGTAGCCCATTAGGTGGGTAGGCATGTTATGAATTTACTCTCTGAGTTGGTCTTTACACATATGTTTCGCTAGCTAGCGGCTAGCTTGGCTAAGTGGCAAGTAGACATTTTGGAGTGACCTTTTTTTGAGATATTTTAACTTTTGAGTACTCTTTGTCATTTGTAGCAGTTTGATCTGAGGCAGTAAGACACATACAACACAGGAGAAACCGCACATCAGACTCCACTCTTGACTGGCTCATCGTCATTTAAGATGGCGTTTCCACTCAGTATGATCCAATTTACACTCGTTTACTCCAAAAAGAGAATTTCAACCCCCCCCCCCCCCCCACCATGCCCTGGCAAGGTGCTGACGGTTTGGTTAGCAACATCTGAGCTTCAGGTACACTCACGACTAGATTTTGCCAGGGAGCCTCTGCCTTGTAGGAAGGGTATCCGCATTATGTAATCATCAAAGACACGCTTCCGAGAATCTTCCGGATGATGATGTCATGACTCCCTCTACCGCTCTTTGTGCGTTTGTGTGTGTGTGTGTGTGTGTGTGTGTGTGTGTGTGTGCGTGTTCCGTAAACCCATGCAAGTCTCTTTCATTCTGCTTACATGAACTCATTTCATGCATTTTTCACTGCGTCGCTGTCACCACGCCGTGTTCAGATGCCGTTTTACACGCACGCATGTTCACTCACACACACACAAACACACACACACACACACAGACACACACGGGAAAACACACTCCCTGCGCTATCGGTCGAGGATGAGTATCTAGGCCAAACATTATTATCACCCCTCTGTCTCCTCCCAGGGGTGTGTTTCCATGGCAACCATCGCATCACTGGGAAGTGTCTCATTCCACGGCACTGTCATGGATACGCACACAAACACACGCGTACACACAGTCACTCTGAGAACTGGTCGGCCAATCAATACGCGTTGATCAGTTGGCAGAATTGCCATGGAAACCACCCAAGGGCACGTCCCATTTTTGCGCGCGCACGCCCACGCCACTGAAGTTGACCTGGTTATTGCTCAGCCACACGAAGCGGTCAATGGTCTACATGTGCACACACGCAAACACGCGTTGAGGGGTGTCGGTGTCAACGTAAAGTTGACGTAAAGGCGAGCACCAAGATGTAATTACAGTTTGCGTGGGGCTTCCCCCCGACAATGTGGGGAATGATTTAAATGATAACTTGTAGGATCAAATGACATTTTTATTTACTGAGATTATCTTCAAAGCTCCTTTTTTGATCATGTTTTTAATGGCTTAACCTCTGTACCTTTTTTGGGAAATATTTTCGTGGGTATGTTTCACTTTCATATGATTTGATCAAAAGCGGCAAAGACAGTAAATCAGTAAATTGTATCATATGAATATTGGATATATTAGAAGTTGTTATCTTTCAATTTGGAATAATTCTTTCTAAGAAAAAATATTCCAAAGTACTATTTTGTTTTATGTTTTTGTTTTTTTGTTTTTTACATTTATTGCCAAAATGTCTTTATCATTACGTAAGGCTTCAGGATTCGCAACACGTATTCCCAAAATGCCGATTCAATTTTCATGAAAACGAATACAAATGCATTTTAGTGTGTTGACGTTGTTTTTCCCCCCGCACTAAAGAACAAAAATGAACGATTCCAACCAAAACGGAAGACTTCTTTTGTCTTTTCAGGCATAGGTTTGAATACTTTTTTGTGGGTCTACTCATGCTAGACATGTCTATACGAGCACCTGGCTTTGGGGGGCAGAATTATTTTCAAAACTCCAAAGGACCCCAAATGGCCACTTCCAATCCAAACGGAAAACTCCCTGTGACTCATTAACACATTTTTTTTTGTGGGTCTGCTTTTGAAAGACAGGTCTCCCAAAAATCATGTGGCTAAGCGAAACTGGCTTTGAGGGCTCCATTTTGAAAAATGTCCTCGCAGGCTAAGCTACAGAAGATGGATGGAGGATCTTGGGGGGTGGGGTGGGGGGGGGGGGGTGAAACAAACTAACACTCAAGTAGGGGTGGCACAATAGAGTGCGAAGCATCTTTTCTGACAGAGTGCCAAGTTGCCTAGCAACCTTTGGCCTTGACGACAGGAAGTGATGTCAGTAGAAAGAACACACATGGACGCACACGTGTGCATGGCTGAGGCCGCGGATGCACACATTAATCGCGGCCCTGATAATTGTTACGGAAGGACTGGAATAATGGATGCTATCTGTGCAGGGGTTAAAAATCACAAATTAATCTTGTGTTCGTGTGCCGCGCCCATTAACGTTGACCTGACATACGTGACGTGCTCAGCCCTTTCGGTGCCTCCTCCGTTGAGGTGACGTTGTCATCAAGGCTCACAGCGCCGCACAGTGGCCAGCAAGCGTTCACTGCAAATGGGTCCCCGCCACCTCCATTTAAAAAAAAAAATTGGACAAAGTGGGACCATTATGCAGGAAATATCGGACCATATGACTCATTTGCAGTCGTTTCAATATAAAAGTGATTTAACAAATGTCGATTTGTTATTAACTATTTTGTTTTCTATTTGTCGACTAACTGGAAATGGCAACAAGGAGTTTAAACTGGAAAGTTGGATAGTGTCTTAATTTTTTTTTTTTAAAGTGTTTCTGTCTTTGTTTTTTTTTAGTCTTTTTGAAATGCTAATGGATTTCTATAGCACTTTCCGACAAAAATCAAATACTGTAATGTTTTTTTTAAGCCAAAATACTTTAGGGCAATGAGGAAAAACTGTTTTTCAATAGTTTGCATCCACTGTTCGGGGAGATTTGATCTAACTATGACCGCGTTCAAAATCTTTAAAATGTACATTGTATATCAACGTAATGAACATATTTGGTTTAATTCTCTTCCTCGCGTCCATGTTTGGAGTTTCCAAATGAAATGAGATCACTGTCGAAATGAAGAGCATGTTTTTTCGCCTTTTGTTAGTTTTGTTTTTCGCCGGCAAGTAACCAAAAGCATTTGACGTGTCTGGAAACAAAAATGATTGTGAAAGTGTTCATGCGTAATAGAAAGTGAGGGAATTTTTCTTTTTAATTCCCCACAATATATTTGACACAAATCATTGTTCAATAAAAGGCTTTCGTAAGATTTCTTTTTAGCCTAGAAGCCACTAAAGGAAAAAAAAAATGTGGCTTGAATGTGTTGTACTATTTTAGAGGAAACAAGATGAAAAATAAGTCAGATTTTGGTCACATTTTTTTTTAAAGATGCACGCTGTGAAATATGGGTCAGGTTCATACTTGAGACGGGTAATGTTAAATAAAAACAAAAAGAGATTTTCAAGGGCCAATGTTTTTAATTACAAAAATAAACAAAGTGGAACAAATCATCCGTGAGAATCTTCACTTTCTGTCCATTTTCATAATCAGACTGGGGAAAAACTAGCGACGAAATACACTCAACTCCACTAAACGCACTGTGGGTGTGTGTATTTTTTTTCCTTTTCTTGTATCCAGTGTAGCATGATTGCACACACACACACACACAAAAAAAGTGGACCAAAGATTTGTTTTCCCATTCAAGCCAAATGGCCACAACGCAAACAAAACGTGTCCCCGAATGACGACACCACAATCGCTTCGTCACAATGCGGAAAACTGCCCAAAAACGCCGGCTTAGTTGTCCAAGTGTGCCAAAGAATATTTACAAGTACGCGCCGTTGATTCAGATCTCGGCGAAGCGAGGAAAACAGTCCTAAAACGTGGGAGAAGCCAACAAAGTGCGGCGACGAATATTTACATGCGCGAGATCCTTCACAGGGGAAGTGACCAAGTTCCGCACGAGGGAGGGAAGGAAGCGAGACTTCCTGGTTTTCTACACAGTGAAACGACGGGCGGCGAGACGTCAAGCTTCCAAGCATCCCTGAGTGAATGAATGGATTTGCAAAGTGGCATCAAGGTCGGAGGCGCGGCTTTCGGCTCCTCCTCAACTTTGACATGCCCGTTGTCGTCATCGTAAATCATTTAGTTGAAAAGTTTCAGAGGGATGTGTTCCAGTTGATGCCTCGTATCGCTTCAACTTCCTCTTGTCTTTGTACTTTTGATTTTGAAGCGCCAAAGTCTGGAGGTCCGGGTTTCCGCTACTCCTTCTGGCACTTCAATCGCAGCGTTGAACTTGCTTGATGTCTTTTTTTTTTCTCTCTCTCTCTCCGTCTTTTAAACTCCAAGCAGCATCAAGGCTTGGGGGTCTCCGTTCCGGCGATGCCTTGCGGCTCGTCGTCGTCAGCATTGGTTTCCTCAGAGTCCTTCTCTTTGCTCTTCTTGTGTTTCTTCTTCTTGTGTTTATGCTTGTGCTCGGCGCCCTCCTTCTCCGTCACTTTGTGCTTCTTGTGCTTTTTGTGTTTCTTGTGCTTCTTGTGTTTCTTTTTCTTCTTCTTGTCGCCGCCGCCGCCGCCTGAGGCGGCGGAGGGCGAGTCGCTGCGGTTGCTGTTGGAGCGCTGGCTGGCCGAGGGGCTGCTGTCGGAGGCGTCGTCGCCCTCGCTGTAGTCCGGCACGAAGGCGGCCTCGTCCGTCTCGCGGGTCAGGTCCGAGGCCAGGCGCTGCCGCTTGGGCTCCGCGCCGCTACCGTTCCTGTCCTCCTCCTTCGCTTCCCTTCCCTCGGCTTTCGATGGCCTTTCCCCTCGAGGCGCCTTCCTCTCCTCTCGGACGATCTTGACTTTGGCGGCGGGTTTGCCGCCTTTGCTCTCGTCCTTGGACGGCCTTTTCTTGTCCTCCTTGACCGCGACCTTCTTATCGGCTCGGGCGGCCTCACTCTTCTGCGGCGCGGGTGACGGCGCTTTGGGAGGCTCTTGCGGAGCCGCGACCACTGCCGCCACCTGTTGCATCTCCTCCTCCTCCTCCTCTTCATCATCCTCTCGCTCCCACTTGGAGCGAGGAGGTGCCTGAATGAGGAGCTGCTCCCCAGCGTTTGGGGCGATCGACGGCGTCGCCTGATCCGAAGTGGCTGACGTGTCTCTCTTCTTCTCCTCTTCTTCCTTCTCTCTAGAGGGCAGCTTGGGCTCTTGAGTGGAGCGACTTGAAAAGGAGGCGGAGGAACGAGGACAGAAATTCAGTCGCCGCTTTAAAAAAGAAAAAATACCTCTGAGCACATCGACCTCTTACCTGGCGGCGGCGGCAGGTTGACTCGACAAGACCTTGCGGCTAATCTTGGGCTTGGTTCTCAATGTTTTCGTCTCCCCTTCTTTCGCTGCAAAGAAGAGAAAAATCAATTCGTGCAGACAACAAAAAAGAAAAATATGCCTCCTTTTTGAAAAAAAAAATTGTTTTCTGAGCAGCTTATCCTCACTTGGGGTCGCAATGGGAAAATTCTCAAATGATTCGAGTCATTGGACAAAAAAAAAAAAAATTCTCGAGCCATTCTGTCATGGTTGAACTTTCCCAAAATGTTGACTCAAGAGTCCATAGTGTTGGTGGTACTTAAAAATAAATAAATAAATAAAAAGTGGTGTACTTTGACACACCACAGAATTTGCTCACCGTCTTTGGGAGGGGCATCGTTTTTTTTCACAGTGGGCGCAGTCTTTGGGGTTCTCTCCTTGGAAACGCTACTGTGAAGGCAAGTCAAGCATCAAACAGACGTTCAAAAAATTCGATAATAATAAAATCCAACTAAACAAGACTTTGTCGTACGCACCGGTCCGATTTTGCCGCTTTGTCCGCGGCCTCCTTGGAGGTGGCGCTCGGCTTCTTGCCGATGGCCGATTTTTCCGCGATGGTCATTTTGTCCAAGCAGACGGATCTGCCGGCGGCGCTTCCGGAGCTTTTGCGCTCCGCCTTCTGCAGCTTTTCAGCCATGTCGGCATCTTTCACCGCCGAGACCCTCTTGGAGCTCGATCCAGACGACGCTCTGTTGCGCTCTTTCTCAGAAGTCCTCTCCCGGTCGGCTCCCGGAGCCTTTTCTCGATCCCCATCGGAACTCGAGGCTTTCTCTCGCTCTCTGTCCGAAACTTTGGCACGATCTCGGTCTGAACTGGAAGCTTTCGCGCGTTCGCGGTCTGAAGTCTTTTCTCGGTCTCTGTCAGAAGCTTTAGCCCGATCTCGCTCAGAAGTTTTGTCTCTGTCTCGATCCGAAGCCTTTTCCCGATCTCTGTCTCTGTCTGAACCCCGTTCCCGATCTCTGTCAGACCCCGAAGCTTTTTCCCGATCTCTGTCAGACCCCGAAGCTTTTTCCCGATCTCTGTCAGACCCCGAAGCTTTTTCCTGATCTCTGTCCGAGCGCGAGGTTTTTTCCCGCCCCCGTTCGGAACCTCTCTCCCGCTCCCTGTTCATTCTCCAGTTACTTTCCCGCTCTCTGTCCACTCCCGAGCTCCGGTCGGAGTCTTTGTCCGACACAAATGACTTCTCCCCAGCCTTTTCTTTGTTGGACGCCCCATCAGAAGATGAGCGCTCCTTTACGTCGATTCCTTCGGAATTGCTGGCGGGTTTGTCCGCCTCCGGGTTGTTGGCGGCACCCGTTCGGTCCGCGGTCGTCTTCTCGGTGCCCGAAGATGATCGGTCCGAGATGGGATTGTCTTTTTTTCCGAGGTCTCTGTTCAGGGGGATGCTTCTCTGGGTCACTGGCTTCACCTGGATATAGACAGCAAAGACGCGCCATGTTAGGTTGACTTAATGAGACACCGTAGCTTTGTTTGTGGGGTGGGGGAGCAACTCACAATTTGTGGTGGGTTCTATAGCACCTGCAGCATGATGCATGATTTTCCTATGCCTTTAAAGCCTTTGAGATGAACATTTCAGCTGAATGACCGTAATGCATTTTATTTTAGAGTTAGCCGGTCCTCCCCTCAAGCATCTCCAGTTGGTCCAAAATTTTGCGGCTCACCTCGTAACTGGAGCTCGAAGGGGGGGAGGGGTGTAACTCAAATTCTGGCCTCTCTTCTACACAGGCTCCCTGTACATTGTAGACTTGACAGTAAAAATCTTGTTTTAAATCTTAAAATGGTCTGCCCCACATGGGCTCCTTCACCTCGATGTACCTGCCAGGTGCCTCGGGTTGGCCTACATTTTTATTCTTTGGCTTTCGACTCGGCATTGTTTGTGTTTTATTGTGTTTACCGTTTAGTTTTTAGTCTGACTTACTTTATTGATAGCAATTACAGCTGTGGTTGTTTTTCAAGTGCTCTACAAATAAAAGTTGGGTTGAGTCTCTCAGGTACGTCGCATTTGGTGAGGTATGCTGCGATGGTCATGTGGAGTGCACAATAAAATGAGCAGTGGGCGCGCAACATTTTCCCCCCATTCGGTGTGGGGGTTTCCCCCGCATTAAAAAGTAGATACATGTGCGGATCCCGGACGAAATTTAAGGAGTCTACATTACAATTTACATTTTGGCACCTGAAGAGCATATGTGCCGCTCGGCTGAACCAAACTCTAGCGCCGATGCTGCGTGAACGCAGTTTCGTGGATGTTCTCGTGATAAGACCCACCGGTAAGTCCATGAGAGGCCTGATGGCACCTCGGTCTTTGTCCGCCCAGACAATTTCACGGCCCACCAGGACAGGAAGAAGACCGGGTCTGTCGGGAGGGTGGGAGAATCTCTGGAGTGACGACTGATGAGGTTCATGCAGTTGCGAGAAGACCTCGACTCCAATCCCAGGTCCGTCCAATCTCCGGAGTTTTCCGGGCGGAGACCCGAGTAAGGAGCGGCCCTCCTCACCCAACCGCGGGGGAGGGCGGTGGATGTAGGGGAGCACTTGGTGGGGGAGGGGGATGAGGCCACCACCATGCAGGGGGTCTCTTCGGCCCCGGTTGTCGTTACCAGGCCGAAGGTTCTCGTGGAGAGACGGATGCGGCAGTGGGAGGCCCTGGGAGAACAGTGGGGGTGTCTTTAGGAGGGCTGGTCTTACAGAACCAACTTTAGACTTTTCCTTTTTAGGCACACTTGAGTTATGGGACTCTTCGGGCTTGGTTTTGCTGGCCTTTGATGTTTTCGCAGCAGCAGCAGCAGCCGCCGTCGTCGTCGTTGTTGCCGCCGGTGCTGCAGATGAGGGCTCCTTCTTTTTGGTCACCACAGGTTCACTAGTCTTCTTCTTAACTTTGTCGCTTTTGACTTTGGAAGCATCCGTCTTGGCCTTGGTTTTATTTTCTGACTCTTCTCCTTCTTATTCTTGTCGGTCTTGGGCGTGGACTTGAGCGAGGTTCTCGAGGGTGTTGTGGCACTTTTGGAGGCAGGAGCCTTGGAGCTGCCAGTGGATGAGGCCGACTTGGAGGACACGGGCGGCGTCTTGTTTGGCGACAGGATGTCATCCATGGGTTCGTCTCTGACGGGCGTGGCGTCGCCCCGGTCTACAGAATGCTGCGATTGCTCCCCGTCCTCTCCGGCTTTCCTCTTTTTCACTTTCTTGGTCTTCAGGAGCTTGGCATTTGTCTTTGTTGACGACGAGGAGGACGATGGAGGATTCTGAATCGGTGGCACTTTGTCATCTCGACCTCTTCTTCCTCTGCCTTGGGGGGAGTACTCCCGGTGGAGCGGGGACATTCGCTCTCGGTCCCTGTCCCTTTCTCGGTCCCTGTCCCTTTCTCTCTCCCTCTCCCTGCTACTGCGGCCCCTCTGATACATCGCCTGGTGTTGGTTCTCGTAGTCTTTGTAATATTTGTTGTACCATTCCCGGTACTCCCGCTCCCACTGCCGGTAGCTATCTCGCTCCCACTGGTCATGACTGCCGGGGCTAAGACCCTTCAGGTCATAAGGCGGCAATTCCCGCGGTGGCGGTTTTCGTCCGCCTGGGCTGCGGTTCCGGAAACCGCCCGGAGAGCGGGAGTGAGACCTGGAAAGGAACGGCGGCGCACCTTCCGTCCCCTCCCAAGCGGCGTTGCGGAAGGAGGGCGGCGAACCGGAGCGCCGGTAGCTATACGACCTCGAGCGGGAACGGGATCTCGACCGAGAGCGTCCGTAGCTGCGGCCGTTGCGTCGGGAGTAAGGTGAGCGGGGATACGGGCGCCCGTGGGAGCGGGAACGTGAGCGGGAACGGCTTGGGGTGTACGAGTAAGACCGTGATCTGGACCTGGACCTGGAGCGGGAGCGAGTGTACGAGCGGCTGAATGGAGAACGGCTATATGATCGGGACCTGGTTAAGAAGCAGAGGAAGAAAGCAAAATGAGCTTGAGCTAAAATATTAGCAAAGACACGCTGATTGGCGAACACGTTCACTTGTTATCAGATGTGCTGTGGGAAATTTTCCCTCCATCTGAAAATTCTTGACAACAAATGGTGGATTTTATCTATTATTGCCAGCGGCATACAGTGACAGGTGTGTCTGTTACGCGATAAGGTTCGTAAGGATTGTGGCGCTGACAAAATGAGGTTACCTAGAATACGAAGGTCTCTGCCTCTTTGGTGCATTTCGGTACTTCATCAGCTCCTTGTGGAAGTCTTTTGTGAACTCGTCAAGCTTGGACGTAATGCTGTAAAATCAAAAGGTGGCATTTGTTAAAATCGAACAAAATGAGCTCATCGGTATCTTTCCGGCGTCATGTGATCAACAAACGCGTTCTTGCTCGAGGACTAATCAATTGGTCCTCAGTGCTGTTTTCTCCGATTTCAAATTAGGGATTCAGGCCAGAGTTTGGATTCCAAGTGAGGGTTTCAAACAAGGATGGGGTTTAAAAAAAAAAAAAAAAAGGGGGGGGGGAGTATTTATAACGTGAAACAATTTTAAATTAGGGTATCGTTTGAAAGTTAACCTAGGATTACTGATTATTGCTCGTAATCGTCGTAACTACTCACTTGTCTTGTCGGTGGTGCCGCTGCCTGTAGAAATCTTCTTTGGAGAGCGGAGGCTGATTGAGGGGGGAGGCCAAGGGGAGGAGTGGGGGCTGGCCGCTGGGAGCTCCCCAGGGGGGGTTGACGCCCACTGGGCCGGGGGCGTACATGGGTTGAGGCTGGTAACCCATCGTCGGTGGCGGGAGGAGGCCGGGCCCCGCGGTGTACAGGGGGGCATATGGCTGCGGTGGCGGCGGGTACAGGGAGGGCGACACGTAGAGGGGGGGAGTTGGAAGAGGGAGTTGGCCCGTCTGCAGGTGGGTGGAGGGGGGCTCGCCTCTGCTTCTGTAAGACCTCAGGGGATTCAGCATAAGCTCAACATATGGGCCAAATGCAAATTGCGAGCAGTACATTTTTTCCCATCCCCAAAAATCACATTCAAACAAAATAATCGACAGGAAAAATTTAAATACATTTACAATTCAATCAAAATTGACACGTGTATTGTTTGGAGTGTACATCAGCTAGCAGATGTACTCGAATGAAAATCTTAAATGGTGTGTTTGTGTAAGAAGCCACCCCATTAATGATGGTCAACTTCTTTTAAGGCGACTGGCAAACCGTGTCGAACTTCTCAATCACTTAAAATGACCACGATACTAGCAGAGGACTTCATCGAATACAATCTATTTCATGATATCGCCTGGTTTTGACACCCGTGCCTTTGAGAGTGTGCTCACCTTTCCCAGTGTCTTCCCCCCCTGTCCCTGGGAGGTTGCTGGGGCCGGGAATGTGGGCCTGGACACAGCAAAACACACAATCGGCCATTGCTCGGACCGGCTTTCCTACGGCAAGAAACACTTGAAAGCAGCGAGTGGATTTCTTACCTGAAAGGTGAGAGGGCAGCCTCGAGGGTGGAGCCGTGCCAAGGAGGGGCAAATTGTAGGCCTACAGAAATGCAAACATGGTTACTTTGAGATAGCCAACCTCATCATTTGGTGGTTGGGGGAGGGGGGCGCTACTGGACTTGCCCTGCGGTGTTTCAATGACTCCTTTACTCTCAAAACGATGTACTAGGAACCCTCATGATTTTTAAGAGCCTGTTTGAAAACTGCGTTGCTGCAAACGAAGCTTCCGCCCACCAAGTTCCCAGAGTACGACATCCACAAAAGTTTTTAAAGGCCCATTGGAAAATTGTTTGCCCCAGTTTGAATCAATGATGCTAAATTATATGAAGCAAATACTCGAGTACAATGGACATTTTGGAGGTCGGGGAATAAAGAAGTAAATTATTTTTAAAAAACAATTTACAATATTGACAAAATAGCTGCAAGCAATTCCTCAAGAACTATGGGATTCCTCCCTTCAAATGCTGCACACACTTGACAGAAGGAGGAGTATAAATGGATTTTTTTCTTTTTTTAAAGAGAAAGATTATTTCTTATCATCGACCAGCCTAAATATGACGCTGGGGAAATGAGATTTCCTTGCGGGTCCAGACAGACTCACCTGTGATCTGCTCTCTGGGTTTTTGGGCAGGCCGGGCTTCACAATCGGCGGCAGCGGCTCAGTCTCCCTATCAGATAAAAAGCCGATATTAAATTACGCTTACATTTACGTTTTCAGTGCCGCAGAGTCTGTCGAACTTACCCCGGCGGGGGCGGCTCGTCCTGACCGCCAGAGACCCGAGGAGAACCGTGGTCCACGACGGGCAGCGGAACTGGCGAGGCTTCTTTCTTTATTTCCTCAGTGACGTCAGCTTGAGGAGGCGGCGAAGGCGTAGGGGTGGGGGTGTTGGGGGCGGGAGGTGCCGCGGGCGGGGTCTGAGCCTGAGGGGCTGTCACGCTCGCGGTTGCGGCAGCGTGAGGAACAGACAGAGGCGGCGGCTGGGAGATGTTGGCTATCAGAGGGTCCTGCTGCCTGGACAGGAGAGGCCTGTTCAGGAGGTGAGGCCGCGGAGGAGGGGGGGCCGAAGGCTGGATTTGTTTGCGCCCGCGTTTGGTGTAACCCGTTTCGTTCTTGAAGTTGTTCACGGCCTGCGCGGCAAAAAGCGGGACAATTTAAGCCACCCATAGAAGCACAAAGAGGCGTCAAACAAAGCGTTCGGCAAAGGTTACCTGTCGAAGGAACTTGTTGGCGATGAGGTTGTCAGGCGACACATCCGACTGTTTGCACGTGAAGCAAACGTGCTCCTCAGAATCCAACAAGGTCGTCCGGATACCTGAAAAAAGAAGAAGAAAAAAACAAACGTTTTCACATCCTATTGCCCCAACCGGACCGCTTGAAAACAAATTGCAGGCCATAGTTAGATAGTCTTGAAAGGACAAATAGACCTAAAAACAACCAATTTTCTCTGTTCTGAGCCATGTGTGGGGTTGAGACTATTTGGTGCGTCCCCCGATGATGAACATGTACAGGAAATCATGAGACCAGTGTTACTTGTGTACAACTGCAGTCATTGAGTACATATAACTAAAAACAATCAGCAAACATCGGCCATTCGGCTGAGGTTTGAAGGGCCACCATCGAGGGATTCAATTGGCCAGGCCCTCATTTTGGGAGACAAGAAATTTGCTCCCCTCACCCGTTTCATACAAGCGACAAACATTAAGTGACACGCGCCCAAAACTGAAAATAAAGATTTTGGTTCGAAGCAGCCATTTTAGTGTTTAGGATCATTTCAGTGTGTCCTTAATTTCTACGAAATTTGAATCGCACACAAGATTGACAGACGAGGCTAAACTTTAAATGTTTAATTTTCTTAACTACTTGTGAGGGTCACTATGGGCATCAAGCTATGTTTTTTCCGCCAGGTTTTCAAGTCAATTGACCATTGGCAGAATTCTCCATTCCGCGCAGGGATATTTTTAGTTCACTCCTTCGACACTCACATTCATCACAGTAGCTGTTCCCGCAGCAAGGAATGACCACGGCGTCCGTCATCAGATCGTTGCAGATGGGACACAGCAGCTCGTCAGGGATGGGATCGGAATCGTCCTCGGAGGACGACTGGTCGTGCGGAACGAACGGCGGCCGCTCCTTCTTGCCCTGCGCGTACGCCTCCCTGCATTAAAATACACATTTTTTAACACCCCCCCACCAAGAGCCAAATAATCCACCAAATGAGTCGAGATCAAGACTTGGAACGTACGCGTCGATGGCCGGTATGGCGTATTCGCCGGTGCTGGTCAACATGGCTCCTTTGGTGCCAGGTTCAGCTTTCACCATGAAACTTTGAGGAATCCCCTTGCTGGTTCTGACCTGCTTCGGACCCTCGATGCTCTTATCCTGAACCTGAGATTTGATCAGAAAATACAATTATTACCCACAAATAATCTCACACACAAACAAAAAATGTGGTTCTAAACCAATCCTATCATTACCAGGAGCATGGGGCACTGCCGAATATAGTGACCGGTCTTTCCGCAACGGAAACAAAGGTAGTGAGCCGGTGGTGGTCCGACTGCCTTCTTGGAGTAACTACAGGAAAAAAACAAAGAACAATATCCCTCGCGTCACTTTGAATCCAACAACGGTACCGGCGTCAATGTGAGCGCGTGAAGCGGGCGAAACATTCCAACAACTGTGTGAATGAATGAACACTAACTGAATAGGGTCGTATTCATGGTTGGACTGAGTCATCATGGCTTTAATCTTGTCCTCCTCGGATGCATTTGCGTCAACCAGGTTAGCGGTCTACAAGGGGGTGGGGGGAAAAGCAAAAAAAAACAAAACAAAAAGAAGAGTTAAGATCAAAACAAAGGGGTGGGGGGGGGGGTGAGTAGGGTAGGGGGCTGCAGGTTTTTCAGTGGTCCAAAATCAAAACCTGCGCAGTACTTTTAAAAAGCGGTCGAGGTAAACGCTACCTTGGTGAGCTGGGCGAGAGACATAGACGGTGAGGAGTCGGTCTGCGGGAGAATCAGAATACAAAACATTCAAGGTGTTACATGACTCTTTCAGATTCCCCCTGGATTGTGGCCATTCCCTCAGTTATTCTCAAAACGCATTCCTGAAGCGATGAAAGAAAGAAAAAAATCCCAAGTGTGAATCATTAAATTGGACCAAGATGAACGTTAAAAAAATAAATGTTTAAAAATTGGTACAAATCTTACAGACTTTGCAGCATTAAGCCGACAATTTTTTTTTAAATGTTAAAAACTTCAACTTTCGGGGCATACACTGCGCGGACCGAACTCCTTCTGGTCTGGCAAGGAGCAATTGGTCACATGGCAAAACAAAGAATAGAATACAAATTTGTGTCTGCTGCGAGGAAGACCCGCAAATTGCGCACGTTTCGAAGGCTTGTTTTGAGCATTAGCGTTCGGAACCAACACGAGGCGTCAATGTCATCGTCTTGATCTGTTTCAACAGCCAGCAACAGTTTAAAAGCCATTGATAGCTTTGACTTTCCTTTCAGTGTGTGGTGACAATCTTCGGGGCGGGGGAAAAAAAACGTGCAGTGTATGCCCACATTTAGACTGCCCAACACCATCCAGGCCAAGGTCAACTACTACTATTACTTAGAAAAACAATTTTTTTTAAAAAGACACTTTTCATGCGCAAAAGGAGGCATTTTAACATGACTTTAAAACAACAACCAAAAAAGTGGGCATTGGCGGAGGGAACACACAGGGAATGTGGTGCAAAAGCGGCTCTGACATGCAGAACCCACTTGAAAACCTTTATTGACAGGCTTCTGCAGCTTACAGGACAACTACACCAGCATTGACGTGGCACTCATATTAAAACGCAGCTGGGAAAAGAAAGATTAGGTGTTAGCTCCCTACGCTAGTCTGTGTGTCTTTTCTATGAGGAAAATCAGAGAGGCGAGCCTTTTGAAAGAGAGCGTGGGTTATGTGCAGTCCATAAAACAAGGCATCTTGTACAGGAGCAAACAGCTGACAAATGCGACTGACATAAAGAGTGTACTCAAATTGCGGCAGGGTAAACTTTTCCAAGCTGCAAAATATTAAATCAAAAGAGCAAAGAAATCACTTGCGATTCCCCATCATCCCTGAACCTCATTCACTCAGTCATAAATTACATTCAATCCCTTCCACGCTTCCTCCACCCCCGTCATTGGTTTCTGATAAACCACATGTTATTTTCACAGAAAATACAATGACATTATCATTATAATGACATTATTAGTATTACGATTATGTGACACAAATATTTGCCCAAATGAAAATCGGGCTACAGAAGCCATTTCAGTAATGAAACACAAGTCAGGATAGTGCATATGCACTTTGTAAGCTAGCAAACACAGTCCAACATTAGAAAATAGCTTCTTGATTTGTTGTCAACAACAATTAAAAGCCCTTCGGATGTATGCCGCCCACCCAATCACATCAAGAGGTGTCAACAGAAAACGCGCACGACGCAATTGACAGCATGTCGTCAGGAAGGGAGGTGGGGGGAGAGAAGTGAGAGAAGCAGTGAGTGTTGCTTTTGGGGTGTGTTTGCTTTGTTTTGTTTTGGGTTTTTTTGGGTTGGTTTGGTTACATACGGGTCTCGACGATCCCGCCACAGACGTGTCAGAACGATCTCTGCGGAGACAACAGATGAGGAGGCATCCGTAAGTAACTGCAGCCTTCATCATCACCATCACATTAGGATAAAGAAGAAGGAGAAAAAAAAAAAAAGGACATACACAATGAACGTCCTGCCAGCAGGTTTGACACCTCCAATCGGCGTTCTGCGGACGATCACGGACGAATGCTTGGGGATGTGGGCTTCATCATCCGTGTATTCTATATATTAAAAAAAAAAGGCAAATCATGAAATGATGAAAATGTGACAAAAAAATAGAAAAAGACCACTTATGAAAGCACGTAGCGGCTTCACACCATGATGGGCAATTTCTTGCTGAATTTTAGGCTTGTAACATTAAAAAAAAAGTATTTTGGGGGAACAACTTTAAAATATAAACTGACATGTATCGCAACAATTTCACACTGAAAATGGTGCAAATATTTTACTTAATTTAACTGTGTCAAGTAGTACCGTGTGTGTGTGTGTATATATATACACACACACACACACACAGTATAATTTTTTTGTTAAACATTTTATTGAATATTTTAAACAGGTAGAAAATACTGTATAATTTTTAGTAGATGTATAGTGACCTTTTTTATTTTCAGTGTGGGCCCGAGAGACTTGTGTCCTGTTAGTGTAGTGTAGGGCCAATTTCATCTCAATGTGATGCGGGCGTATTCAGGAAAAAATAAAATAAAATCTGGCTCTGTATTCAGCCCCAAATTAGTTGCGTCAACCCAAAATGTTCAAATTCAAACCCAGGTCCCTGAAATGGTTAGTTGCTCTTTACCCAATTTTAAGTCTATGTGCAACCAGTGTCCAGGGCTCAGTTTATCTTTTCTGGTCTCTAACCTGGGAATTGGATAAAAATCACCCTTTTTATATTTAATACACCGCTTTCTTCAAAAATGGGACATTTTGACAGGGCATAAAACGCACAACGTGATTATTCGTCATATTCTGGTTTGGTCTGTAACATGTCAGAAAGAAGGCCAAAACGCTAACCAACGTTTTCCAAAATTAGATGTTTGCAAATGTCTCATTTTGGCTCAACATAAAGATAGTTTTTGTGCATTCAGTGAGCATGACCCCCCCCCCCCCCCAAGATGGCGCCCAAGTAGGTAGCGGTCGGCAAGTGCATATGTTGAACTGGGAGTCGCGGTTTGGAATTGAAGCGGATTGACATGGGACAGGAGAAAAGAGCCTACCTCTTTTTACGTTATTGGATGCTATAGCATCTTGTTGCTTTCAAGCTTAGCTTGTAGCAGACGTACACACACTTCAGCATGACGTCTTCGATCTACTGGTGAAAAGGACACTTTAACTCACTCCTCTATCATCTATAACTGCTTCAGACAACAAAGTGTATGCAGGAAAGTGGTTAAGATTGCACGATTGTCTGTGTCTAATGTGTCGTCTTGTATTATTTTGTCATTTTATGTGACCTTTCCTTTGATGGCGGCGCGGGCACTCGCAGCGGCTCCTCTTGTGAGAGGGAAGAAATTTCATCTGTGCTGTATGCACATGCAGCACAGTTGACAATTAAGTTGTACTTGACTTGATGACAAACATCCGATATTAACTGTTGGAAATCTGATTTCTGAAAATGTGTTTGATTAAAATTAAATCAATGTAAAAGTACAGGTCATTAGTTATCAATGCATGACGGTAATCGAAAACTACTTTGGCCATTGGTGTTCAGGGCAGCCATTTTGGGGGTGAATTTCAGGTCTAGCATACGCCTACCATTTTCGGGTGGGATTGTCAATCCTAAAAGGACACACGATAATGTCTCAAGTATCTATACCCAACATCAAATCAGTAAGATGGCCATTTTGGTATTTTTGTTATCAGCACAACCTTGGCAGAGATCACATTCATTCGTCTAGAGGCTCGTTACCCGTTAAATACATTACAAAGACTTGTTACTTTTCATTAGTAGTAAACACAACCAATTCAATAGAACACAGCATGTGCAACTTGTACAGCGACGTCGATGCTCACCTTCTCGCGTCTGTGCGTTGGTGATCTGCAGGTCGCAGTCTGTGGCCTTGAGGCGCTCCCTGGACATGATCTGCCGCTTGAGCTCACTGAGGGTGATGTGCAGACCATCGAATGTGACCGTGTTGTAGTCCAGTTTGGAAGAGAACTTGTAGTGAACACACGACATTTTTGCCACACTTTTCTTTTATAACAACAAGGGTTGGGGGGGGGGAGAAAGACGTTTAGGGACGGGGGGGGGGGGGGGTAGAGACAGGCGTTTGATAACCAAACAAACGGGGGAAAATAAACAGCGTTCAACACTCAAATCACAGGAAGCCAAACCTGGTAACTTTTTTTAATACGTTAAATTGGTCTTGAGAGACACTGGACAAAAAAAAATTAAAAAGAAAAAGGGGGAAAATGGAGGGCGGATCAATGACGCAGAGTCCTCGTTTAATCCCAACGCAAGAGATGAGAGGCAGGCGCGCTAATCGACGGCGCCATGTGCCTTTTTGTCAAGTCCTCTCGAGTCCAAAACCAAAGCGACACACACAAACAACGCCCCGAAAATCCAACCAAGGGGCCCTCCAAAGTAGTCCGGGCTCGCTTCTACCAGCAGAGCGGTGTTCTAACGGCCACGTCCGCCACCAGCAGTCATTTGGAGGCAGAGGAGGAACGCAAGGGAAGGCCGCTTGGGTTAGCAGCTAAAGTTGCTAACCGCAGTCCAAGCAGTGTTTGATTTGGGGCCGAGGGGGGAGCCTCCCCACCTTCAGTTCTTCAGAATGCAGTCCACAAAACGAGTCCACGGATTTAAGTGGCTAACAAAGCCCTTCGCCGAGACGACAACAATTTATGAACAAACGCAGACAAAGCCGGAAAACGAAAACGAGTGGGCCGAGCTAGCAAGCTATGGCTAACGATAAGGCTCCGCTACCCCCGAAACGGTGTCTTTTTCCTCTTCTGATCCATCGGGTTGTGCTCCTTCGCCTCCCGGGCGCGGAAACAAAAAGATATGAAAAGAAGAAAAAGAATTATGACTCCACAAAAAAATATCGGCGGTGATGCGACAACATGTCCCCTGTCGTCGCTGTTTCATCAAAATGGCGTCGAACGGAAAGAACGGTCGTGTAAAGAGTAACAAACACATAACGACGACATGATACACGCCTTTCACTTCCGGTTTGGGCCAACAATCACCGTGACGTCACTGACATTCTTTTTTTATTTTTCGGGACGGATTTAGTTATCGGTAACCGTAAACTCATGTTATTCTGATTTTGTTCTCTGAAAAGACATTCGCTATTAAATTTTAAAAATTCCCTCTGTGAAAAACTAATTTGATTGATGAGATGCTCCAAAAACTAAATGAAAGCACCAAACCTATCAAAAAGAAATGAGCATCAATCAGTGGAACCGAAATCCATTTTTGTAAATGTGAATTAGTACTACTTTGCTTATTATAAATTTTTCTTGATTTTTTTATCTTATTTTTTAAATGTATGTTATGTTTTATTGTGTATCTAAGTAGCCTGATGTTTGTTTATCTAGTATTATATTCTTATTCGTTTGTTATGTACACAATGTTTAAATAAAGCTTGCTTAAAAGTGCAATAACAGCAAGTGGATTGAACTTTAAAATGTTCACTTTGACCACCAATAATTAACATTCAACAACGTCTTTCTGACTAGACGTAGTTACATTTTGAATAGACTTTTTTTTTTGCTTGAGATTAAGGCAATTTTGACTTGGAGAAATGAGCGGGATAAAACAATTCCGATGTGTAACTTCAGGTTGAATCATTTACAAGGTGATTTTGACAAACCATTAATTTTACCAAGTTAAAATTTGATTTAAACTTCTGTATCTCGAATTTGGGTGAATTAAAAGACGTCCAATGAATGGGTAATGTAGTTCTTTTAATGTCTCGCTTAAAGGAGACGTGCTAAGCAGCGCCTCTGTACTGTATACAGTACTGTATACGCACATTTGGGGGGGAGGACTGACGGACCCTTTAGCGTTAGCGCCTCTTTCTTTTCCTTTTCAACCCACTCGTGACACCAGCAGATGCTTAGTATTTCCATGTGTGTTTTCTTTCTCAATCGTCTTTTTCACTCGACCACAAGGAGCCGAAAAGTGACAGGGTAACATCTCTCTCCTTGAATCTGAACGCATTGCTTCTTTGTGCGCCATGTTGACGTGTCGTTAACTCTTCTCTCCCTTTCCTCCTTCACAAGTGAACCGAAGCCAACGTTTCACGACCTCAAACGGTAATCATGGCAAGTGAGTGGGAAGAAATTCGACGTCTTGCAGCCGATTTCCAGAGGGCACAGTTTGCCGACACTGCGCAAAGGTTATCAGAGAGGGACTGCATTGAAATCATTGCCAGACTGATCCAAGACAAGAAGGTGGACGTGGTGCACACGATCGACGGAAAGGAGTACGTCACTCCCGCACAGATCACCAGAGAAATCCGCGATGAACTTTACCGTCATGGAGGGCGGGTAAATATTTTGGATCTCCAGCAGATTATTAACGTCAATTGGGGCGACGTTGAATCGAGAGCAAGTAACATTGCAAAGTCTGACAGAAGTGTCCAGCTGGTGCTCGGACAGCTTATTGATGACACCTACCTGAACCGTTTGGCTGAGGAAGTCAACGACAGACTACAGGAAGCTGGTTTGATCAACATTTCAGAACTTTGTAAGAGCTACGATCTACCAGGTGATTTTTTAAATGACGAGCTCGCCAAGCGTCTCGGGAAGTTGATACAGGGAGAACTGGATCGGTCCAGTCGGGGAGTCATCTTTACTCCAGCCTTTGTCGCCCGCCACACAGCCAAGATCCGAGGACTATTCAGCGCAATCACTCGGCCCACGCCTGTCTTCGGAATGATTAGCGCTTTTGGGCTTCAGGAGCATCTCCTGTATTCTGTTCTGGGGGAGCTGGTGAATACCGGACGCCTGAAAGGAACCATTGTTGGTGGGCGACAGGACAATGCTGTTTACATCCCCAACGTTTACTCCAAAACGCAGAATAGTTGGGTGGATTCTTTCCTCCAACAGAATGGCTATCTCGAGTTTGATTCGTTGACCCGGCTGGGGATCCCCGAGCCCGTCGGCCACATTAAGAAGCGTTTCAAGTGCCAGAAGCTTCTTTTCCTCGGCGACGCTTGCGTGAGCCAGGCATTGGTCGACCAGGTCGAGGCGTCCGTGGAGGAAGCCGTCAGCTCCGCCACGTGGACCGACATAGAAGCCATTTTGCCAAGCTGCCTGTCAGATGAGGACATGGCGACGTTGATCAACCAGGCCATGAGGAATACGAACGTGCACTCGGCCGCCAGGCTCCTCGGAGCCACGGTTGTCGTCAGTGAAAAGTGGATCGGCGAGTGCCTCGCCCTGTTCGATGATACCATACAACAGAAAGCTCAGAAGGAGTTCAAGAGCAATCCCGTCCTGCTGATCACCGAAGAGGATCTGAAGCAAGCGCACATGCTTGCGGAAAACTTCGGACCGTCAAAAAAGGACAAGAGGGACGGAGAGCGCAAGAAAAAAGGCGCAGAGGGCAGCGGCACAGTGAAAGCCGGAGGAGGGGGCAACGCTCGAGAGATCCGAATTCGTAAAAACAAGAAGAAAGGGAAGAAAGACGACGACGACGAAGAAACCAGACCTCGGTCTAAAAAGGAGGAAGCCCCCTTCATGACGCAGGAAGAAATAGAAGCCATTTTGGAGAACCGAGTGACTGACTGTCCACACGAAGTCCTTTCCGAGCTTGCGGAACATCTAGTGAGGCCCTTGAGCAAAACCTACCAGGAAGTCCTGCGGAGTTTGATCATGTCCAGCACCTGCCCGGTGTCAGGTGCCAACAAAAAGTCTGTCAAGGATCTCCAGGAGGAGCTCACCAACCTGTACAACAACATCAGGCTGTTTGAGAAAGGCACCAAATGGTTCTCCGACGAAACCCAGGTCGTCATCGCCAAGCACGTCCTCAAAAGCGTCGGCGCCGACGTCGCCAACGTCCTGGTCAACTTCCTCGCCGGCGACCTGATGATGTCCGTGGAGAACCCCGCCGCGATCACCAGCGAGATACGGTTGAAGATTTTGGCCAAAGTGTCGGACGACACCCAAGCGCCCCTGATCAAGCTGCACAACTCTCTGAACGGTAAAACAATCGAAGAGTTTCTGGAAAACCTGGAGACGGCCGCCGAGGCCTGCGGCTTCATGCTGAAGAGGGCCGACAAGAAAAAAGAGCGGCAGGCTTTCTTGCGCCACCGCCAGACTCTGACCGAGCAACTGAAAGACACCGAGGACCCCGCTCTGGTCCTTCACCTCACCAGCATGCTGCTGTTTCAGGACAGCACCCACTGCATCCTGCACGCTCCGGGCCGCTGCGTCCCTCACATCCTCGGAACCCTCACGGGCCGCATCCCCACGGAGAAGCATCAGCTGCTGACCTCATATCAGAGCCTGGTGGTGAAGCAACTGATGAGCCAGAGTCAAGGACGGACGCAGGACGACCAGCGGCAGGACGACGAGGCGTCAAGTGTCCTGGCCCAGTTTCACGCTTTGACCCCACAAGTCAAGGAGCTGGTGCTTTCCCAGAGGAAGCCGTCGATGAGTGAGGCCAACGCTTCCGGCAAATGATGCCGACGTCGCGTTCTGATGAACGTATTCGCTGCCAGCTGTTTTCAAAACTCAGTTTTCCCACGTCGACAGAAGTTTAAGAACACTTCGCAGGTGCGGCGGCTCGGTTGGTGGAGCCGCGTCGTCTAGTGGCCGTTTCGATTCCGGGCGCCCGACTTGTCCACTTTCCAGCCACGGAAGCACACATTTCTCTCAATTACATAACCTGGCTAATCAAAGGATGTTAAAGTTATTTTGATTGATATTTCGGGATGTTCAATACTACCTTTTTTGGTTAATTCTTTAATTACTCACCGATACAGAGGACCGATACCGCTTGTACTTTTGATATACAAAATGTCATTATTAGTGCCAACTAGCGTCAGATTTTTCGCCTTTGCCCTCAGGACTGGCGGCTGGTATCAGCATCCTCCGAGAGTATCCGTTACCTTAAATTAAGGCCCGGTATCGACCCGAAGTATCGGTACTCCTACTCGTTCAAGGCCCACTGAATATTGTGACAGTGAAAGCACCAAACCTACCAAAAAGAAAGCATAGATTCTTTTTTTGCCACCAAGGTTTTTGTGAAAAGAAAAATGTCAATCAAACCTGACTTGTGCATATCGATTTTGCTTTTGTCACTCTCAACACCCCCCCCCCAAAAAAAAAAAACCAAGACAGAGAACGTGCCTTTGATGGAAAATAAATTGACACTCACAACTGTTGGTCTCGATAACGGTTTGCAGTTGGGATTCCGGGTGGACAAAAATAAACATCCATGGCAGTGAATGAGTTAAAAAAAAAAACAGCTATAAAAAAAATAAAATAAAAAAAGCTAGTTCATAACAAGTAGGCAAGTTTGTAATTTATTTTTGTGATTTATTAAGTTGAAAAGATTTTTTTTTTTCAATCACAGTCCTACTGTACATCAGCTTCACATGGAGAATGTGATTTGTGTGAATAAAACTGAACATTGCTAAAAAGCTGCTCCTTGGTTATTATATATATTTTGCGGTTGAAGCCTTTATTCCATTTGGATTCATAAGAATACATTTTAAAAAGTTACTTTCCACAGTAGTTCCAGTGGCGTTCATTGGGCAGCACCCGAGCGAGTCTGAGGCAGCAGCTGACCGCGGGCTCGTAATAAACTGATTCTTGCTGCTCCTCCGTCGTCGGCATCGGGGGCCCGAACAGGGTGGGCTTGGGTCTCTTGAACAGCGTTTTCTTGACCACGCAGCCCAGTTCTACAAGCGACTGCATGAAGCGGGAGAAGAGGGATGAGGAAGAGGAAGAGAAGGCGCTGTGTGTGTGTGGGGGGGGGGGAGCAGAGGGGGTATATTTTCACCTCAACCAGCTCCAGAAGGACGACGGGCTGCAGCACGCCCTCGTAGTATGACAGCAGCTTTCGGTGAGGGATGCCCGGACGGGACATGATGTGGTGGAGGACGGCCTCCAGCATGCCTTTGCACACCTGACGGTTGAGAGTCCCGTCCACGAGGCGCCACGGACGGACCACGAAGCTCATGCTGTCCCTGCGGGACGGTCATGGAAACATGAAAGACCCTTTCGTGCAGCACGCTAAGGCAAACATTTCTTTAAAATGTAATTAAGCAACTAACCCGCTCTCAACAGGCGGCGGCAAAAGGGAGATTGTAAAACGGAAGCGACAGCATTCATGATCATTTCACCATTAAAAAAAAAAAAAGGCTATTTTTGATACACACACACACACGTGTGTGTGTATATATATATATATATATATATATATATATATATATATATATAAAAAAGTAGTGAATTTTTATGATAAAAATATAATTTCATACATGATTTAAAAAATTCTAAAAAAAAATAATGTTATGTTAATAAACTTAACATAATGGTAAAAAAAAACGTTTTTTGTTGTTGCCAATTTGGAAAGACGCCACTGACACTAAACATAAGGGACGATAACTCCACACCGCTGTATAAAAATCCACGTCAACTTAATACCTCAGATGGCAAATCTCTGCGTGAAACTTACTCATGAATGTCAGCCTCTTGCGCCAAGGCGGCTCCTCCGTCTTCCTCCTCGTCCTCCATTTTGTCCTCAGCGGGATGGCACTCATCCTGTATTTCCGCGCACTCCCGTCCCATCGAAACCTTTAACGCAGGGTCCTCGGCTTTTGGTGGGATCGTCCGTACTGCCTCCTCTTCCTCGAGTCTCTCTTCGCTTGCCATTTTCTTTGCCGGAGGCTCCTCTTTGTTCTTGTCATCCCGCCGTCCTTCAACCCGTCGCCTCTTGTACAGGAAGGGGATGTTGTGTTGGGAGGGATCTTCACCCGTGGCGGCCTGCAGCTGGGACCCATTCCTGGGGTTGACGGTGAGAATCCAGGGATCGGCGTGTTGGATGAGCACCCAGCGAACGCCGTAGCCGCCAACCTTGAGGACCTGACCGTCCTCCTGTAAATCCTGCAGAGGACAAGAGCAGAAACACGTGAGATGGCGGGGAAAGGTGGTGAAGCAAGCTTTGACGGAAAGCATGAATGGTAAAAACAGAAAACGTGAAGTTGAAGTTTCCCCTTTCACACTGCCTATTAAAGCTGCTGTTCCGTGTGAAAGGTAGAGACACGGAATCAAAGGTCGCAGTGGAGTGCGACAAAGCGCCGTTGAGCGTCCGTCACTCCTTGATTGGCGCGCTGTCTTTGGCTGAAGGGTGCAGCTGAACTGAGTATGTGTCGTGTGTTAAGGTCCCGTGGAGCCACGCCCCATTTAAAAATGTTCCCCGTTCAAGCCACCGAATTTCACAGCTACAAGATGCAACCAAGGCACGACAGTGGCTATGTAGTCCTCCTTTGACGCAAAATAGGGGGTTGATACATTATTTCTCTGGTACAATAGTGCCTTTTACAGTGCTAGTAAACACTGGCATTCTCACAGGGTCCGGTGTGAAAGGGGACTTACCTCCAGGTACTGCTCGAGGCTCCTGCTGCGTCCGGATTGCGGCTGACAGAGATGAGCGAGCTCCCGGAACAGGTCCACCTGGTCTACCCCCTTTTCGCCTGCTGTGTCCAGGTGCTTCCTCAGCTGGGCGCTCGCCTGCACGTCCTCAGGGGAGTAGCTGGAGCACAGGGTCAGAGTGCGCCCAACTTTCTGGATGCAGCGGGTGAGGACGGATGGCAGCAGGGACGGGCCGGATTTCGAGAAGTCCAGAGAGACGCCGTCGTCACTCAACAGGGCGCATGCCGGGGTTTGTCTCATCTGCATCCTGAGCACGCACGACTCCACCACAATGTTGTCGCTGGTGTTCATATTCCGGCGTTTAACTGCAAACCGCATTCAACATTCATGCCATCACCGATTCTTTAGAAACTCCGGAATATCAAACGTGAACGTACCAATGCCGGGAATGCAATAGCCTTTCATTAACAGGTACTTGGTGTGCGAAGCCTGGTGAGCATTGACTCGCAACTTTTTTTTGCTCAGGCACTCATCGCCGGCGACGTCATCCTCATCGTCCTCTTCCTCCAATGACACCATGCTGGAGCCCCAATTAGATTCATACATTAGTAAAAAAAAAATTTTTAAAGTAATTAGCGAACTAGCTTGCTAGCTAACCAAATAGCTAGCCCCCAGCACTCTTCTACACTCACATTCATACAATGTATGAATAAAAGTGGTTAAAAATAGCTAACAGGCCAGTTAGCTCACTACCTGCCTCTGAGATATTCACAAAGGTTTTCTAACAGCTTTTTCCTGGGGTGTAAAAAAGTTGAAGTCATGCTGCAAAGTTCCAAGCTACTGAGGTCGAATCAGACGCGTGACATCGACTGTATCGCCTCTTTCAAACTGTCAGTCAAAGACAGGATTTTTACTCTGTTGACCTGTTTTAGTGGCCTATGTGAACACAGAATGCGTGGGTTGAAGTCGACCCACAAATTTTCGGACGTATATATCTACAAATAAGTATAGATCAAGACTCTACTGACCACTTCCGATAATGCTTGTTGAAGATGTCATCGTATCTGGCTCGGGGTAAAAAAATGGCTACAAGCACGTGTTACCATCCTCCTTGCTTTCCAGGCTACTTGGTAATTACCGGGAGGAATGCTAGATGCTAACGTTACTTGCTCTGCTCTGGCTAGCTAGTGCGGCTACCTACGTCGCAGACACAATTCTCTCAGTCACGAATCGTAATAGCCATGGCGGGAAATTGGATACACTTCTGGCAAGTATCATTGCCACCTAAGGCGGACGAGGAGTAGCTGATCCTGTACTAGCTAGAGAAGAGAAAAGGAAATGGAGAAGCTATGCTAACCACTAAGATAATGTGAAACGTAGTGTAGCGAAACGCCAGAATAAGTGCTGCGGTGATAAGTTATGTGGTGATGTGAATTCTAGCCCGTTACCGTGAAGGACATACCTTCTGAGGTCACTATCCACCAGGTTGCTGTCCACCACAACCATCTTCTTGGGGATGGACATATGTACAGACAGGAGTCCTAAACTCATCAGGGTGAGTGCCACCATGCATGCTCCTCCGACAGAGTCCAGATGGAAGCGCATCATTCCCGAATGTTCCAGATCACTGGTTCGGCTGTTTTCTGCTTCCTCGCCGCTTTCTGTCCGGTTTTCCGTCTCCAGGTGGTATGAGACGAAAGACCCGTTGTCGCCTCTGCCGTTGTTTAGCAAAGTCTTCAGGAAGCGGAAGGAGTCGGTGCAAAGGGTGTGAGGATAACGCCATGAAAATAACCTGTCGGCGAGGAAAAGGAAAAAAAAAGGCGGGGTTGGGAAAAGGTTCAGACATGTGGTTGGTTAAATTCAGTTCTGATAGTTTTATTTAGTTCTTATTTTGACTTTTTTTTTAAATACTTGGGTTTAGTAGTTTGGTTTTTATTTGTTTTAGTTTTTCTTAAATATACAGAGTGTTAGTCGAGAGCAAGAAAAAAAAAATCTCAAATGACTGACATTTTAGCGTAAGATGTAGTTTGTTGTTGTTATATGTTTTTTTTTTAAGCATTTTAGTTTTTATTTAGTCAACAAAAATATTTTTTTTTCCAATTTAGTTAGAGTTATCAGGTACACATACCTGAAGTAGGACTGCGAGAGTTGGAAGGACATGGGCAGGATGGGTAGCGCTCGGTTCTTCTTGCGCCCCGCGGTCCGACAGACGCGGCGCTGGTTGACCAGATGACGTTTACGGCACTCAATGAACACCCGGCACAGAAGCTCCTGCGAGTACTGACTGTAGATCTGGAACGTCTGATTAGGGAGAAAGTCTGCATTTCGTGAGGAAGACATGGTACTCCGGCAAGAATGAAGTCATACTTTTTGTGAGAAAAAAAAATAAAAACCTGAAAGGATCTGGACTCCTTCATCTGATTGTTGGTCATGGCCAGCGTACTCTGGATGAGGTTGAACAACACTAAGGCGTGGACATCGGCTGTGCTGCAATCGACAACCACTGTCAAAAGCTTCATTCCCAATCGCAGGGAAAATAATAAAAAATAAAAGAAATATGGTACCGCGCAGAAAAAAAAAAAGAAGATGGTACCGAGTCAGGGTGTCTCTGCAGGGAATCTGCCCGTCGGTGTGTATCGTGAACACTTTTAACCTGTGCAAAAACAAAGACCATCACGCTCTCCTGCCGTCGTCGATCATTGCCAGCTTCCTCACTTACTCCGAGAAGACTTGATGTTTGTTTTCGGGCAATTTCACATCGTCGGCGTTGAGGGCCGAGCTGAACTTTTGTCGGAGGAGCTTGACATACTCGCTGAAAGCTCTGGCACAATCCTAAGGATGAGATTGTTTTAGAAATAGTGTGTGAAATCAGAACAGTGTGCAAAGGAGGGGCGGGGGGTGTTTTTATACATCTGCATTATTGGGATCAGCAGGCTTGTTGTCCTGGAGCTGTTTCAGCAGATCTTTGTCCTGATAGATTTCAGCTAGGCAGATCCTGTCCAACAAAATAATGCAGTTGGGTTACGGCGTTGGACACCAGCTGTGCTATTAGAAAACACAGCAATCAAATAAAATATGCCTAAAAAATGATCATTTTTTGGTTCAATACTTTTGTATTATTTTGAATATTTGGCATTTTTGTATTCTGGCTCATATTTGCATATTTCTTCTAAATTTTTCTATTTACAGAATATTTCTGATCCAATATATATTTTACATTTCCATGTAATTATTCTCAGATTTGTGTATTTTGTAGAATACTTTGTCTTTCATTAGTGTATTTTTTATCTACTTATGGATTTCTTCTGACAGCTTTGTATTTTAATTTTTGCCCGTTTTGTTGTCTTGTACTTGTCATTTAATACTGTAATTATTTTTATTATGTTGAATATTATTGGTCTCACAATTTTGCGGCGGCTCCATCTAATTATTTGGTGTAATATCCCCCCTATATTGTTGTTGAATATTTTTCCTATGGGTGATTTCTGTCTAATATTCGATTATTTTCATCAGGTATTTTGTATTATTTCATACTATTCTTTTTTCTGATAATCTCTAATATTTGCATATTTTTACATGTATATTTTTTTGATATTTGTCAAATTGTGTTTGCTTAATATTGGTCTATTTTTCATCAAACATTTTTGTCTGGATAATTTACTTCATGTGATGTCTATTTTTCTTCTATTTTAACATTTCACAACGTCAAATCATCATGCCAAAACTTTCTTTGACTTGTCTCCCAAAGGAGTAGCTCACTTCCTAAAAAGAAGACCGACTACAGATGCTTGGACGCATTCCTGAAAAGAGAAGACGATGTAGATTCTCATCTCGATGGAGGGAGCACCGACCTGTAGTTGAGAAAGGTCTGAGGATTCTTGAGGATGTAGCGCGTGCGCCGCCCCACTGCCAGCGACGTTTTGTCCTCCGAGATCTGAAACTCTGCCTGGAGGAGGTCTCGCACCACGCAGTAGGCCACGAATGTCCTCCGCAACTAAAAGCCATCGCAGATCACGCACACACACAATGAGCGGACGTGCTCGGCGGAGGTGGCCCAAACGCGTACCTTGCTGTTGAGCAGATGCGAGGCCACGCCGCACAGCATGAGCAGAGAGTCCTCCTGCACCGTCCAGATGACTCGCCGCCTGGTCATCTTTTTCAGGGCTTCGTGGTCAGCCTCGTCGTGAGCCGGGGTGCGCTTCTTGGGCTCTACACGGAGGGCGACAAACGCAAAAGTCAAACATTTTTGTTTGTAATAGTTTTATATTTTTGTAGGACTTTTTTTGGGGGGTGGGGAGGGGTGGTCAACATATGTATTCATTTACTGTTGTGACGGTCTTGAGCACTTTGCATGCAGCAATGGTTGTTTTGTGTCATCACAAACCAAATCAAATTCAAATGTCAAGCGCCGCTGTAATTCTTGGAGCATTTTGTCTCATATTGAGGTGTTTTATCAAATATTTTTTGGGGAGCGGTAAGTCCAACCTTTTTTCTTCTTGCGAGGAACCTTGACAACTTCCTTTTTGGGTCTCTTCCTCTTCCGTTGCTTCCCTCCAACCACCTGCTGGTTCCTGGACGACGGCTCGACAGCCACCTGGTCATAAAGACACAAGTCAGGAAAGGAGCTGTCCCCACAGCCTGGAAAAATGTCCTCCTTCTGTGTCAATATTCTGTTGAAATGACACAACACTGAATTGGGTTGAGGGGTTGACTCGTGTCGACCGGATTTTTCAAATTGAGCGATAGCACAAACATTTTTTTCGCAATATTTGTGTATTTGGCTGTTGTTTTCATTTAAATTCAGTTAAAAGTTCTATTTCACGGTAAACTCAAGATGAAGGTGAACTTGATTTCAACGGTCAAGATTTAAAAATACAAACAATTTTCCTCACCTCGACAGTTTCTTTCGTCACCACCGACTTTTTGGCGGTCAAGAAGCGAGGTGATGAAGCCCCTGTGCGGAAAAAAAAAACAACAACAAAAAAACGGCGATAAGCAGGCACACAGAGCGCCTCAAGAGGACGTGAGAGCATTAAAACGTCGATCAACAGCAAACTGACCGGCTTTCAGCGCAGCCCGCAGCGCTTCTTTACTCAGCAGGCTCTTCAGTCGCACTTTGGTATCATTGGGCCCGGTGGGCCGCTACAAAGCAACGCAAACGGAAGCACGCGCGCAGACGTTTACAGCAAAATTCTCATTAGCAAAGAGCCAAAACCGGCCCAGGCGTTTGTTCTTACCCTTTTGCAGGCCAGAAGGTGGTTAGTCCACAGCCAGTTGCGCTTCATATGAGCGAAGAACTCAGAGGACAGACCGCCGGCGCCTTTTCCGTCGCCCGGCGTGGTGCCGTCGTCACCCACGATGTTGCTGCCCCTTGTGGGTACGCGCACACATTTCAGACAATCACAATTTGGAGATGGGATTATTCTTCTCATATTTGGTATTTGATCCAATATCTTTTTTTTGTTTGTATTTTGCCGAGTGTGTCAACAATTGTAATTTTTTGGTCAAATTACTTGGTGTTTTTTTTTAATGTTATTGATATTTTTCCATCTAATATTGTTTATTTTTGTCTCATCATAAAAATGTATGCCTTATAGTTTTGTGTTTTTGGTTGAAATGTTTTTACCTACATTCTTCTACTCTTTTCTACAATTTTTTTTTATTGCGTTAAAAAAAAACATGAGCATTTATTTATTATTTTTTGGGGCTTTTTTTGTCAAACCCAGTTACAAATTTTCTCATGTGTTTTTATAATCTAACATTGAATGTTTTTCTTTTCTGTCATTTTAAGTCATTTCCTAGGAATATTCTACTGGTCACATGGAGCCAAATGTCACGACCGGTTAGCAAGTAAATCCTCTTAACATGTATACTCAGTCAAAAGTAAAAAGTATGCTGCATTAAAACTACGGTACTTTGCAATTGCATTTTTTTCCAAAAAGTTACTTGAGTGACTATAACGGAATAAATGTAGCATGTTAATACCCAACTCTGACACATGCTACTTGCAGACGTAGCTTACGGTGGAAAAAGAAGGTGTTTAAAAACGTTGTCACTCATAAAATGCATCCTCCCCCCTGCACCTACTTGAGCAAGGAAGCCATGGCCACAAATAGGCTTCGATCGTTCACAAAGGACGGCGTCACCTCATTCTCAGAGGCACCTCGCTTGGAGCGAATCACCCCTGCAGAAAAAAATAATAATAATTAAAAATCCCTTTTAAAGAACATCGAGAGGTTCATGCGTGCGTGCGTGCATATGTGCTTACCCAGAGGCGTGTTGAGGCAGACACACATGAGGTCGAACCAGTACGTGTCGACATCGTCTGTGCTGCTGAAGGTGTAGCGGCGTCTGTCAAAGGGTTTGTCGGGAGGTTCCTCCACCAGCCAGTAGTGTGGTTCAGCGTAGACGGTGTCTACAATGGTGGCGTGGCGCTTCAGGTAACAAAACAGCTGTGGGCGACAGCGATAAAAATGACGATTCTCCAATGCGACAAATTAGTCTTTAAAAAAAAAAAAGCCTTTTTATTTAGAAAATAACATCAAAAAATAATTCTGAATAACCTTGCTTTTTTAATAGAAAATGGGCATTTTTTAAAAAAACAATTAAATGTTCTATGTAGCCCAATTCGTCTTAACATGCTATTCTGATTAAAACTGTTAATGGAATCCAAATTATGCAGCAAAATCCACCTGTTTTTAACCCATCTCAGGTGGCGGCCATTCGGCCGATTGCTATTGACTAAAAATAACATCACAGTTGCTCGGGGCTCTGGTAACGACCAATCACGGCCCAGATTTTTCTGAAATTCTTTCGTGCTCTATGACTAATAGTGTAACATAAAAAAAAAGAACTTTAGATGACAAGATACATTTAAGATTTTTTTTTCTTGGAAAAAAATACTACAAAAAATAACTAAATAACATTGCAACTTTTTTTTCCCCAAATTACTTTAACATTTTTCAATGTATTATCATTAACAATTGTTGCAACCTTTTAAGCCTGATGACATTTTAGGGTACAAGTTATTTTTCTGACTTCTGGTGTGTCCTGTCAAGGGGTTTAAGTCCTTGGAAAAATGTCACTCCCGTATGTGATCCCTGAACCCAAACTGTGAAGAAACGTTTCCTACGCTTACCATGTCTTTCTCCTTCAGCTTCTCCACAGGACCGAGCTGCAGCAGGCCCATGCAGACCAAGCGCTGCAGGTTCTCGAAGAAGAGGTACACATATTTCCTGTTAAGGCGAGAAGACGTTAAGACGCGCAGACAATGAGTAGGATACAGCGGTACGGGGTTCAACTAACCGTCGGAAAAAGAGCTGCTTCCTTATTGCCAGGGGCAGCTGACGAATCAGATGGTGTTGCTTCACGGGGTCGTTCAAATACTCCTCCAAGCCGTCGACCTGGGGATGGGTACCACACCGAACAGGGATCAGAGACAGGAAGTGGAGCAGCCTTGTGCTCCACCCACCTCACCTCCTTCTGTAGTTTTAGTCCAATGTGTTTGTCTTAAATTGTAAATAACCCTCTATTTGTCTCTTTCTGCATCTCATATCCGTGTATGAGTGAATAATGATGACCTAAATACATACATACAATACATATTAGAATTATTTCATTTATTTATCTTGTCCAGTATTTTAAGATAACACATTTCTACATTTTTATAATAATTGTAATCTTATAAAAATATCAATGTATATTTGTTGCCATTTTTGTGTTTTTCATCAGATATTTTAAAATGAATTCTAACAGTGTAGTAATACGTTTCTTCTCATACTAGTGTATATTTGGTCATTTCTGGTCAAATATTTCCAAACAAATAGAAATAATTTGTCATAATATCTTGTAATCTCTCTCGATATATATGATTTGTATTTGTTTTTGTTTTTTTAAGCTAATATTGTCTTTTTTTTTTTGTCCAATAAAAAATTATTTTTGTGTTTTCGGTTAACATCTTTAAGACTCTTGAAATGCGGTTGCTCTGCAATGTCACCTGATAGTTGATCTGTACGAGTTGGACGAATAAGGAAAGCGGCAGGCACAGGAGCAGGTCGCCCACGATCGCCCAGCCGATGCCTCGATCGCAGTGCCTGCGAACGGGCGGGACGAACCTCTTCCATGAATCCTCCTCGCAGTAAACTGAACACAGGCAGAATAGTGATTAAAAAATAAATAAAAAAGGGTCCAAAAATGATATTGAGTGTTCTTACGTTTTATTTCACAGCTTGAGTTACTGGAAATTTCCATCACAGCTTCATCCTCTTCCCCAGACAATGCCGCATCCAAATCCTTCAGGGTGAGGTTGTCGTCGTCGATTCTTTCTGGTGGCTCTTGGACAACCTCAGGAGCGTCCTGAGGGGTCGCTAGCCACGGGGGTCTTGGCCCCATCGGGTGGTCGTAGATGACATACCAGAGGAAGGTGTGCAAAACACGCAGGCGGTGCATCTTGGGCTGGAAACCAAGAGTCTTGCCGAGTCCTCGAACTGGAAGATACACAAATGATAAAACTCTGCGGCCGTGCTTCAGCAACACATAAAAAGTTGAGTTTTTCGCAATTCAGCGTTGCTGGTCTATGTAGTCCAGCTCAACTTTGGTAAAAACGAGACAAATGAGAAGTTGAGCTGGTCTTGGAAGGGCGTCCAAACAAGACGGTTTCAAATCAAAATGGACGTTCGCAGCATTGCTATTTGAGATTTTATTTTCGTGGGTCTACTCATGACAGAGGTGCGACCAAGACAAAATGGCCACTGCGTCAGACTTTCTCCGTCCTTTCGGGCGTGGGTTCCTCAGACTATTTTGTGGGTTGACTCAGGATAGACGGAGACATCGCAATCCAATTCAATCTTGCTAAGAGAAGTTACCATTGGGAGGCTTAATTTTCAAAACTATTCAAAATGGCAGCCTCCATGGGTTTTTTTCCAGCATGGCTTTTAGAAACTTCATGGTGGGATGCCTAATAAATTTCATGTTGCTAAATAAAATTCTCTTTGAGGGCTGAATTCTTTTGAAAATTCTGGAAGATCCTACTGAGCCAAAAATGGCCGCTTTTGCCAAAATTAGCACATTGGTTTTCTTTGGGGGGGGGGGGGGGGGGGCACTTTTGAGAGTTTTTAAAGGGTCTCTTCACTATAGCCATGTTTATATATATTTTTTTGTTGCTCACTGAAGAGGCTGTCTGTCTGGAGAGGCAACATTTTCAATGTCGAGTTTTTAGTGGTTTGTGTTTTAGGGCGAATATTCAAAATTGTGGCCCATGCACAGCCAACATGCAGTGACAAAAACTCCACAACCTCAGAATTTTTGGTTATGCATTTGTCTCGTATTCAAATTTGATAGCAATCGGAGAAGATCTTGAAGATGAACAAAATGGGCACTTCAAACCAAAATGGTTTCTTGAGAATTCTTTTGTGGCTCAACCAGTGGAAGACATGACTAATACATTTCATGCTCCTCATTAAAACCATCTTGAGGTGCTGTATTTTCATTGTGTGAAGGACCAACAAAAATGACCCAAATTACTAAAATGTCAGCCTTCTTGTGTCTTTTCGAACATATCGTTACTCACCTACGGTGGGCTTGAACTTTGCGGCCTCGACTGCGTATTCTTCCTTGATTTCGGCAAAGCTCTTGAAACTCTTACTGGTCTCTTGCTTTTCCACTTTGAGGGGGCTGTCTTTGCTCGCATCCTGCTGGCTGCAGCGACGACAGAATTAATTACTTTGCAATGGGGGCGGGGGGAACTGCGCTGCATCCAATCAAGCCGACTTCTTTGGCCGCTCACCACGATGTCGTGCAGGAGCTGGTGATTTTGAAGCGGACCTGATCGATGCTGGCTCTCACCAGCTCGTCACTGGGCTGGACAGACGGATGAACGAACAACTCCATCTGGAAGAAAACATACAAACTAGATTAGGATGGTGTGTGTGTGTGTGTGTGTGTGTGTGTGTGTGCGTGTGCGGTGTTTTCGCGGACCTTCCTGGTAATGCCGTCCTGTATGACGTTGGTGGTAAAAATCTTGAGCAGTCCTTCTCTGGACAGAGTCTGGACGAGGCGCGCTGTGGTCTTCTTGCAGCACTTGATGGTGAGACCCTGCAGCTTCTCTTCGTCATTGATCAGCTTCTGCAGGCTGCAGCAGAAGAAAGAAAACAACCAAAAAATAAAATAAAAGGAGAGCATCATTAGCATTTTCCGCTAAAATAGAAGGCCATCGTTGGGCATGAGACTGACTGGTAAAGGCCGTCGATGACTTTGAGCTTGTGCACGGCCTCGACGATGAGATTTTTCCGCCTGAGCACGCGGTACGTTTCCCGGTGCCTGCGGTTGCTGGTGTCGGGCTGGAAAGGAGTTTGCTGGTTTAACGTCCACGTTTGACTGACGGTTTTGAAAGTGACAACCAACCCAAAAAAACAAAAACAAAAACAAAAAAAAAGGGGCGGGGAAGACAAACCACCTGGTTGTCAACTTCATTCACCACAACAATGTTCTTCACAGGGTCCACTGCAGTCCCTTCCTCCTCCTCCTGGCATAGAGGCAAAGATCCTTCCTCCTCCTCTTTCTCCTCGACTGCACATCGCTCTGAAAAAAAAGAATTCAATGTTGGGCTGCCATAAAGAGAGGAAAAAAAGCCACAATGGTAACTGTCCAGTCGTGACAATATTAAAGGGAAATAAATAATGACAGTGATCCATTTTTGTGGCTTAGCAGAATAATTTTTTTCCAAGCAAAAATGAAGTTTTGGATGAGAAAGGCTTTTATCATGTTGAGATTTCGTTTTACTCTGCACTGGCTTCCCAGTTCACCTGAGATGTGGTTTTCAAGCTTTTCAATCTTTAACTTACTCAGAAAATACGATGTGGCTAACCACCTTTCTGTCTGACTAAAGTGAAGGTACCTTACGTTTCATTTCAGCACTATGCTGAAAGAAGGCTGGTCCTTTGGTGACTGAGAGTTGAAAAAAATAGGTCAGCCTGTCATCGAGAATTTTCTGTTCAGGCTACAGTACTTTACAATGAATATCGACAAAAATTAGACCGGCTCGCTCAGTTGAAATGTTTAAAATCTCAACTTGAGACTATCTTCACCACACGGAATTTTGGCATGTTTTACTGCCGCTTCTCCTTTGCCGCCCCCCTCGGAGAGGAGGCCAGCTGGCTAAAGTTTACCTGAGGTGCTAACGGGCGCTGCGTCTGGTACCGCTGGAATTGGAGCGACGTCTGCGATGGCCGCCTTCGGCTTCTTTGCGGCCTTTCCAGTTGATTCCTTCCCAACTTTATCTGGCGAGTCTAAACTTGCATCCTCGCCTTCCTCTTCCACCTCTTCGCTCGCTCCTCTGCTCCTCGTGGGGGTTTTCCCGTGTCGTTGTTTGCCAGCGGCCGGGGTAGGACAGGAGGCCTTGGGCGTGCTCGTCGACACGGGCGAGGCCGAGGAGTGGAAAAGCTTTTTGCGTTGCTTCTCTTTAGAGAGGAGCTGCAGGTCGTCACTCCTACCCACACTCCTGGTTCAGGCCAAAAGTAAGCGTCACGGCAAGGTTTTACCATTTGACAGGGAGAATCGAAAACACCAACCGTACCGGTGGCTGAGGAAATATGTGACCCTCTGACGGCCTTCGTCCACCATGAAGCCCTGCAGGGCGGAAAAGATGTCACGTTAGGATCCCACTGTTTTATGTTCAAACAAGACATTGGTGTAATTTCCTAAAAAGAAGACACACTTGAAGGTCCATTTCTGGAAAATCAAAAGCATCTTTTGATGTTACACTTTCCTAAAAAGAAAACAAGCCACTGATATTGCAAATCCCTAAAAGGAAGATGAACTTTGTGTTGCTCTTTTCTAAAAAGGGGCTTGACGTTGCTCTTTCCCAGGATGTAGACAAACTATTGATGTTGCACTTTCCTGAAACAAAGACGTACAATTGCGGTTTCCCATTCCCGTATAGAAGACAAACACACCCTTGCTTGGGCCTGTTCCTCTTTCCTGAAAAGCAGATAAGCATGATGCTTACTGTTCATGAAACAAAGTTGCTGCTCAACTTTTCTAAAAAGAAGACAAACTATTTTACATGAGCTTCACTTTCATAAAAAGAACACAGACAACAGTCTGTTGGACTTTCTGAAAAAGACGACAACCCATTGATGTTGGATAATCCTTCAGTGAAGTTGGTCGGTTGGAGAGCCCCTCAAACGCATACATTTGGACCGGGGTACAACAATGGCGGGATTAAAAATGTCTTACCTTGATGACGCCGTCCCTCTCCAACTTCCTCCACAGCATGCGAGCCTCCAGCTTGCCGACGTTCATCCTGGACGCGATGCCCGACTGAGGGATTCCCTTGGTGCCGTACGATGCAACTGCATCCAGAAAAATGTAACCACTATACAACGGCAACAACAAAGCCCGAGCACGACCCTGATGAAACGCACCCAGCTTGTACGCCTGTGACAAAACGTCCTGCTCCATGATCCGGCCCACAGGGGGCAGAGCTCGCCTCCTGTCGCTATCCTCGTCGTCATCATCGTCGTCCTCCTCATTGTCTTCGTCGTCCTTCCACTCGTCCGCCGCGGTGGTGAACTTGCCTCTGTATGGCTTGATTAGCTTCAGGCAGCGGACATGCACTTTATTGCCTGCAGTGGGTGAGGGGGGAGAAAAATGGTTGCACTTGAAAATGTTTATTTAAAAAAAAAAAAAAAAGAAAGAAAAGGGGGAAGCCATTTTGTTTTTTTTTTAATCTTTGCCTTTTTTCAGTATTTTATTTCATTTTCCACGATAGTTTTTCACCATAACTGCTTAATTATATTGTCTTCAAAATTGCATAGAGAAAGGTGCAGTAATTTTTATTTAACCCTATAATTTTTTTTCACGTTAACAGAGCGGCCGTTTCGGATTAACCTGAATGCACAAGGATGATTTACCTTTTCTGGTACGCACGGGTTTTTTCTCCTCATCCAAGTCTTCTAGAGGCACGCTGCAGTATTCCACCAAATTGGCCTCTCGCATGTGCCGAAACACACGCTTGCAAAGCCCCTCCGGCAGATTCTACCGTACAACAATATTGATTAGGATGAAGTGCGCAACCAGTAAACGGAACCCCCCCCCCCCAAAAAAAAGACAAATCAAAGGCGCCAACCAGGTGCTCCCGGATGGTGACCATTGCGGCCAGCTGGCGTGGAATCTTCTGGAGGATGTTGGACACACCCTCCATCAGCAAATCGTACTTGGACCTCCTGCAAGGATGCAACAGAACATTGTTTTAAAATCTATTATTTGTAACATTATTGTGGACATTGTAGTTTTTATTTAGTTTATTTTTTTTAATTTAAACGTGACTTCAAATGAGCCACTCAGAACTAGAGTGGGCTAACTCTTTTTTTTTTATTCATCATCTTCCATGAAAGATTGATCGATATGACGGATGTTTGGACGTAGACCACTATTGCACCAAACTTTAAAAATTTTCTTTGTTTCTATTCATGAAGGAAACCTAATTGACTCTAGTTCTCAATTTAAAAGTTCATAACTTCAGAGGGGGGGGGAATCGTCGAGAAATGTTATAGATGCATGTGGAAATCATAGAGGACAAATTACAAGTACAAATTGTAATTCCGCATGAAAATAAATTCAAATTTGACAAGATTTTTTTTTTTTATTCGAACAATAATAGTCACAATTCGACAGGAACACAAGTCATGAGAAAAAGGTTGCAATTTCACAAGGGGAAACGTGGTCGCCAACAAGAATAAAGCCACGCTTGGCTTTTAGACATCATTTGAGTAAATGTGGTGGAAGCGGACCTGATGACGTGAAAGCGTTTGAGCAAGAGGAGGATGGAGCTTTGCGCCTGTCCCGACTTGAGCTGTCTGCTGCAGGTCTGGGCGCACACCAGCCGGTGGCGGATCAGAGGCTTCCTGATGTAGTGCAACTTACGTGAGTCCACCCTGAACACACACACACACACACACACACACACACACACACACACACACACACACACACACACACACACACAGAAAGACACACACATCACATGCTGCACATTTGGCTGTGCTGTGAGAATGTGTGTGCGCTTGTGTACTTGAAAGAGGACTTGTGCAGTTCACTCTGCATCTCCCCCTGCCATCGTGCCCGCCCCACCCGCTCCAGCATGCAGTAGGTGTCGTCCGTCAGTTTGGCGTCAGGGTCGCTCTCGCTGCCGATGAGAGCGAGGAAACGGCGCCCTTGCGACGCCACCGCCACCAGCTTCCTGCCGTACCTTCAGCGTGGAAGACGAGAGGTGACGCTCGTGTCGACAGGCTGACAATATGACGAGGTGGCACCTTTTTAAGGCTTCGTCCAGGGTGATGGGCGACGGGGAGCGGAGGCGCGCCGTGACATCTCTCCTTTGGCAGAAGGCGGCGCACGAGCCCTGCAAGCCGTCCTTGTTGTCACGGATGATGTGCACCGGGTACACGTCCTTCTCTTCAACGTCATTCTCTTCATTAGACTGAAACCTGACACATACATCTTCAATATTTGTTTGTTTGTTTTTTTAAACACAGAGTATTTGTTGAGTAAAAGATAAGGTCACTAAAGGTTCTTATCCCCCATGAATAGTAAGGGTCCATAATAGTCCCCCTTCTACTACTACTGAATGACTCGGTACGATGCTGTAATATTTATTTAGTGTAGAGGATAACGAATATGCATCAGTGAGTTTTGTTGTTTAATGTGTTGCATAACAAATTGTCCTCAAATATTTGTTTCAAAAAGCACAGCTCTCAGTGCTAAACATTATCACAAAAAAAAATGTCAGTGTTTGTTAGCATTAAGATAAGCATTCTTTCATTAGGCTAAACTGTGGTTCTTTTAGGAAGAAAGCAAGACAATCAAAGTCAAAGAAAGGTTAATATTCTTTGAGAGTTCTTGCCACTGGGAGAGACAATCAACCGGTACGTTTACAAAGATATCCACCAGCATTCGTTTTGAGAAGAGGCGAAAGTTATGGCAGCGAAATCTATTTCACCATGACAGCGCGTCTGGCCAGAATTACCAAAGCATCCGACAGTTCTCGGCGAGAAAAACATCTCTATTGACATTTCCCTCTCCGCAATGGGGTCATCGCGAGACCAGTTCTCAAGACTTAGACGACATCAAGCTGGCCAGAGCTGCGGAAGATCCCAGAAGAATGCTTTCGGATGTGCAGGAAGACACGGCAGAGACGGCTGTGATCTTTTACCTCAGGTGATCAGTCCGACATTTTTTTTCTGACAGACCTCGTATGAGCATTTTAAAGCCTATTACAGCATAGTTCAATGAACCCACCTGTCGTACAGTACCACATCATCCCTCTCGGCGGGCAGCAGGTAGAACGTCAAGTCACTGTTGGCTACCAGGGACCTCCAGATGAACTCCTTGGTGCTGTCGTCCAGCTTGAGTGGGAACCTGGGCTTCCTATCCCCCAGTCGTATCCACAAAGTGGGAATAGTGATGCCGTCCAGTCCCTCCAAAGCCACTTCATCCTCCACTATGCTTAGCGGGTCCATGGCTAACAACAAAAACGCCGAAGCTAGCACTTAATTGTCGTGTTAGCTAGCCAGCATGTTAGCTTACGCAGAAAAAAGAGCATGTGTTCGTACACCTTTTCGAGACTGAGAAATAAAAAATAAACCTTCGACGCTCGGATGGGAATGGAGTCAAAGAAGCGCTCTTATGTGGAGTTTAGGTGCCGACTGGAGCGTCCATGTATGACAACTTTGAAACCACACAACGCGTCTGACAATACCGCCACAAGATGGCGTCCAAGCACAGGTCTTTCGTTGTTCTTCTTCTGTGGTCATTTTTAGAGCGACAAATGGGGCATCACCGCCATCTCGGTGGAGTTGACTAACATAGTACACACCATTCCTTTCGGAAACACTTACCCTGTCATTCGAGAGTTATGAAAAAAGTTACATTGAAAATTATTTTGGCCGTCCGTTTTGATCCGTTTGTTCAACAAACGTTTACCATAAGAATAACAAAAATATATATACTGTATAGGAAATACAGTACCCCGAAAAGAAGTCTAGTGAATGTTTAGTAAACTCATTAGTTGATTACGGATTACCACAATTTCTCATATTAGGGATGGTTATTGAATTGGATTGAATACAACCTTATTGTCAAATGTGCTGTACGTATGTGTAACATGTTACACTCTTATTGCGTTACAGTTGAATTACGTGTAGGGAAAAAATGCTGTATACCAACATTTTTATCAAGATGCTGTCCTTCTCAAGCCCAGTAGAGACACAAAGTACGGTAGCCATTTTATGTTTTTAAGTTAATTGCATAAATAACCAGTGCTGTTGAAAAATCAGCTCGACAATGTTAGTGCAAAATTTAACAGCTGAATATGAAACATGCCGATGAGAGAAGTTGTAGGCTACATGACAAAAATCTCTATTTGCTTCAGGACAGTTGAAACTACAAGAGGGGGAAAATGAAGAACCTGGATAGCGAGCGCTTGCACATGAATGGTCGAACATTGGCGAATCAAGAACTTTGGTGACACGTCATAAGACCATCTACAAATGCTTCCGATGGTTTTGCAAACACTTGCCATTGTTCACGAAACAATGCATTGCGACAAGAAAAGCATTTTGCAATCTTTTACGAAGCCTGACGAAACCCCAAATTCACCATGTTCTCCGCTCAGTCAGACATGGGCTTAATCAAGGGCTTTAAATATGATTTGGTCTTATGGTAGGGATACATTTTATCATAATAATTAAACGTTGCGTCTAGAAAAATTGCCAAGACTGCTATTTATCCAACATCTTTATTTATGAAGTACCTTTTTTGAAAAGAAATGTACAAGTGGAACCGGTACAGTGACATCTTGCTGTGGCGCGCTTATGAAATGTTAATGTACATATTTACATCAAACGGGCTATGATCGCGAGAAGTGAGTTTCCCACATCTGAAGCGGAGAAAAAAAAAGAAATCACAATTTTCTTCTTCCCTATAAACAAAAAGATACAATAAAAAGGCACTGTATTCTTCACAAACAAGAACGAGATGTTAGCTAGCATGAAAAAAGAAAATCCACTGGAAACGCTGTTACAAAGTACAGAACATGCTTGGTGATTATTGAAATTATTATTCTTTTTTAATAAACAAATCATGTTTAAAAATTCATAAAGGCATAAGTTTAAGTCAGATTGGGAACCCGACATTTTTCCCCACCGACTTCTTCAGAGGTCCACACATTCAGATGCAATTTTTTTTTCATGTTAAACCTTGGCACGCACACGCGTGCACACCTGCATACATTTGATGTAAAAAAAAAAAAATACATTCAACATCCGAAATTCAGGTTGACATACGGACAAATTTGCTTCTTTCTTACCCCCCCTCCCCCACTTTTCATTGCCAGCCCAATTGCTTTTTTTCTGCCAATAATTATCATTTTTTTACATTTTGTTTTACAGAAACCCCCCGCAAACTAGCGCTTTTCATCCGACAAAGTAAAAAAAGCAAATGCCCTTGCTGTCCACTAAAAAGCATCCACATTTTTGTCCCAACGGGTAGGAGCCGCAAAAACATAGCATATCCACTTCAAGCAGACGCACAATGTTTTGAAAGCATAAATGTTTTCCGAGTTTTTGATCTAAAATGACAAAAATTTCTGTGGCCCAAAAATGTGAGCATACTTTCTTTTATAAAAGGACAGAGTTGCTCTTTGTTTTCAGACATCTAGTCAAATAAGATGAGCTAAACACTAGTTATTCCAAATGAATCATAAATCAGTGATTGTTTTTTCTTTTCAACACCCCCCCCCAAAAAAAGAAAAAAAGAACAAATCTGAGAATTTTTCAGCATTGAGCTTTCTTTTTCATAATGCATTTTTTGACTGGTCCGACATACTCGGAAGCCACTTACAGTCCGAAGAACATGGATAAAGGACAAAAATGTGAGTGGTGAAAAAAATGGAACACATGCTGTTTTATCGGACGGCAACTATTTGCATTGTCGGCAGCTAGTCACAAAATGTGAATGGCTGAATCAAAGCAGTTTTGGGGATTTGAGCAACACTCTGCGGCGTTCATCTTACTAACTCCTAGCGGTTAACAGGATGCAGCATCGTGTTCTTTGGCTGGATCGGATGAAGTTTGCCACTAACTTAATCTTTTTCACGATGAGAGGGCATAAAAAAAACGGTTGTGTAAGATGGGCTGAGGTGGCAGGAAAGAACGGATTTAGATTGAGACAGAGGAAAAAGAGGAAAAAAAAAGTATACGATAATACAACATTTACGCGGGGGGATATGTCCAAACTAGGCTGCATTAATAGTACCATACCTTGTACATACACAATTCAGATATCGATTTCAACACAACAAAACAAAACGTAGCTTTGGTTGGTAAACACGTTGTGTGGAGAACTTGCCGTCATCGATGACCGGTCGCCCACGTGGCGTCCCGCAAATGGAGGGGAGGAGGTGGGCGCTTACTTCCCTTTGAACCCCCCCGCCCCCGCCGAGCACCTAATAGTAGGTTTATGGATGGTGGAAAGTTTTTCTTGGGTTTCCGTGGTCATGTAGCAGCATCGTTAATAATGATCTAGAGAACAAGTGGAAGACGACATCACTGCCGCTATTTTGTCCATGGCGGCGGCCACTTTTGAGCAAGGTGGCGAATCCTCACTCTGAGCTAGAGATCCCTTCACGCGCCACATGCTGCTTCTCCTTCCATAACCCCCCCCGCCCCCAACCTTCTGAACTCCTCTTCAGTCCACCTTCTCCACCTTGCCGATGATCTTCTCCTCAAAGATGGGCAGGATTGCGTCGTTGTCGCGCACCTCCTCGAACACCACGCCGCAGTCAAACTCGTCGCTCACCTTCTTGAAGTAAAACCTAGAGGAAAGAGAGAGAGACGTGTTAGTCAGGGAAACGCACCTATTTATACTTCATTTTCAGCCGGCAACAAAGACGCTTGGCGAGGAGGCTAGCTAGCACTAAAAGCAGAAAGACCTTTTGGCGGTGTAGAAGGGAAGAACTTGTGTTCATGACAGTTTCACAAACGGGGAGCTTTGCATATACGGGTTGTTTTACAAACCACAAATCTCATGCAACTGCGACCATTGTTGCACGCGAGGACGCACACGACTTCTGCCGAATCACGCGACACTCTACTCTCTTTGGCTGTGTTAGCCACTAGCTGGCTAGTTTGGCGCGTTGCTCAAAACAGCAAATTCCACCATCCACCTCACCTGTAGTGGCCTTTTTTGGTGAGCAGCTCCTTGAACTGGCCCAAAGTCACCACCCGGCCCTTGACGGAGGTCCGGTACGGGATGGGCTCTCCGCAGAAGTAGTAGGCCACCGTTATGTTCTCGCACACTTGCCGCTTCGCAGACTTGTGCCTTCAGACGAAAACCACGCACGAGTCATATGACATCACACAGCATGTACACATGAACGCTTGAGAGCGCCACCGAGAGGCCCACCTCTGCTTGGTCTGCTGCAGCGCCGCCCTCCGCCTCTCCTCCTCCAGCCGCCGCCGGGCCTCCTCCAGCTGGGTGAGTGGGTTGGGGGCCGGGTTGGGCGGCATGGCGGGGTCCTGGATGAAGGGATGCGAGGGCTGCACCTGCGCCGCCGAGGGCGTGGAAGGGTGCGCCGCCAGGGCGGTCGACGGCGAGGAGGGGTTGTTGCGCAGCTGGGCCGACACCCACGGATGGACGGCCCCGGGGCGCTCCACTGAGGTGGGCCGCGGTGACTCACTGCTGCCCCCCATCCGCCGAGAGCTGCTGGTGCTGCCGCTGCAAAGGGACACGGATGACATTTAGTGCAAATTTATACGCTCCCATGCATTTTGTACACACAGTGGAACATTCGGATTCTTGACATACTCTTAGCCGCATACTCTCAGCCGGAGTCGATACAAGGAGCTTTTTGAGAACAAAATGACTTCATTTAGATGTTAGTATCAGGCACAAAACCTTTTTATTTGGATCTTCAGCGACTGGGGTTTTAGCAATTGAGTCCATCTGTTTGTGTACGTTTAGTGTCAAACTGCGGTTATAATATCGGGAGGGCTCACCCGTGGGAGCTTTTCCTTTGCCTGTCTCCCTCCATCATCCACTGGAGGATCTTCTGGTTCCTCTCCAGATCCTCCAGCGGCACCTGCGTATCCGTCCCGCGGCTGCCGTCGTCGCCTTTGCCCGACGCCTCTGACGGCTTTTTGCCTCGCCTTGACAGCGTGCTTCCTTTACTACTGCAAAACAAACGCAAACCGGTTGGAATAACCCAGAAACACATCAGCAGATGTTCCGGGGGGTAGGGGGGTCTTACTTGCAGCCCATCCCGTCCAGGGTGCTGGCTCCGGCGCCGTCAGCGTAGTTTCGACTCCTGGCAGCGTACTGGCCGGCCGGCTCGCCGTTCCACAGGAAGTTGGGCTGCGACCTGGAGCCCGCCTCTTCCTGTCCTTCTCGTCCTCGGTGGTGGTACAGCTGCTTGTGGTGATGGATTCCTGACAGAAAGAGTGAGTCGATGATGTTGCTTGTTTGGACTGGTTTTTAGTGCGTCAAGTGACAATCAAAGCAAACCAACTATTAAAAATGATTAGCAAAAGGTAAGTGATTGTTAAGCACAACAAAAAGTTATTTGGATGCAATTGTATCTCTCCGAAAGCATGTCCATGAGACTTCCGTTTTAGCCTGTATCACACTCACCTTTGAGAACAGCAGCAGGCAGACTGTGTCCTCCCGCTCTGTGTGACGGGTAGTGAGGTAGCCCGATGCCCCCGTCAGGCGACCGCGAGGATTTGGGCGGCGTCTGTCGGCCGCCGCCTCCCAAGGCCACGTTGGTGGCGCCCGGCGACTGACAGCCCGGCGTCTTCATGACCCGCTGCACGTGCTCATCCAAGATGGACTCCGGGTCGTCGTCGTGCGAGTCCCCCATGGCCACCAGGCCGCCATAGGCGGCGACTGTCGCCGTGTTGGCGGTGGTCTCCGAGTAATGGGCGCCGTAGAGGGGCGGGAAGGACGATGGGAGAGGGAGCGAAATGCTGTGCGACGACATGGAGGTGGTGACGGAGACGTCTGCGTCGTCACACTCTTCTTCCTGTTTTGAGTCATATGACCATGCCACGCGTATTGAGGTTTATTCCAATGAGCGCCGAGTGAAACGGCCACCTGTGTTGAGGCTCACCAGTCGTACTCTCTTCAGCCTCTCTTCCAGTCGCTCCTCAGCCTCCCGCTCCCGGAGAACCATCTCCAGCCTCCGGATGAGCTCGGCTGCAAACCTCTCGGGCTCGACGTGGATGTCCTTTGGCATGCGATACGTGCGCTGCGTGGCACGCGCAAACACCCAAGTAGAGATTGATATATTGGTTTTTTTTATATTTAAAAATGTTTCTGAATTTTTGCATTATTTTTAAATACTGTATTTCCTTGACTTGGTAGCATTGTTGCCTAAATCACATTTCAATATATATATTTTTTTGATAACTTTGGTGACAGTACAGTCAAACCTCGGTTTTCGAACGTCTCGGTTCTCGACCAATTCGGTTTTCGACCAAAAATTTCGAGTTTTTTTATGCCTCGGATGACAAACAAATTTCGGTTCTCGAACAAACTGAGCACACTTGAATGCACCATTTGACTCCTCTCGCCGTCCTTACACAAGGAAGTGACGCTTCCTCGGGTAGACGAGGAAGTGACGCTTCCTTGTGTTGCTTTCCATTGTGAGCAGACGTGTTCAGTAAACATTTTTATTTTAAAAAGAGTGTGGTTTCGGTTTTCGAACAGCCTTCTGGAATGCATTATGGACGAAAACCGAGGTTTGACTGTATGTTCAAAATTTAGAAATTAAGATTGCTTCCTAATTAATTGTTTAGGTTTGGGTTTTTTCCCCTCTAACATTTGTAGCAATGTTTGTATTTTTAAAAATTAAAAAAGCAAATGTATGACAATCACCCAGGGCCGAGAAAATATACTCACAGGTATATGAGGTAGGGGCACACGTCCGTTAGCTTTGGCACTTTCATGCATCTCCTTGCGATACCGCTTCCGATATCGGTAAGGAGGAATACCATCTCTGCACGCACAAATGAAAGGCCAGGAATTCAACAATCGTGACAACGGCAACGGGGAACTAAGCGATGTGTACTTACACACTGCTGTCGGTCAGAGACAGCGTGTCGGCGTCGCTCGACATGCTCTGCTGCTCGCTGTCATTGGCACTCGTGGCTGGGGCGCAGGCGTAACCAACATTGGCGTAGTACGGGTTCACCGGTTCTCTCAAGGGTCTGACAATAGGCAAACACTGTTGTTGTTATTATAATTATTATTACTATTATAAGTATGTTAGTGTATAGGTGCATTAATTAATCACCAACTCATCAATCAACAAATTACTCAACAACCGTTTCACTAATCAATTGACTGATATCTTCGTGTTGAACCAAAATAAGACAATTGCAAACATACGCTTTGACCTGTGGAAAAAAAAATTGATAAAAAAATTATTCTTTGACACGTTTCTGATCAAAACAGTAATCAACTCATAATCAATGATTTTTTAAAAAATTGATTAACATTAGTGCTGTCAGTTTAACGCGTTATTATCAGCATTTATATAAAACCACTTTAATTTGATACATTTTTTTTATCGTGCGATTAATGTGACACCACATCATAGCGGATGTTACATTGCTCTAAAATAATAAAATGTTTTCCAAGTTTGAATAACTGCTCCAAGTGAAAAATGTTAATGTAAAATTGAAAATCGAAATGATTGTTTCAGTAAATATTTGAATTTTGCACAAAGAAAACTGATCCACGATTCCATGTTAATGAGAGCATTAAAATGGGAAAAAATCGAAGGAAATTTAGAATAAGTAAAAAGCTGTGATTAATTACGGACAATTCTGAATTAACTATGCAATTATAAATTTGATCGCGATTAAATATTTTAATCATTTCACAGCACTAATTAACATACTATGAAAAATAAAAAGGGGTGGCCGAGTGAGTAGCATCAATAAATGGAGTGGGGTTCTCTGTTTTGAGCTTCTGGGCATTGCGTTGCCTATGGCAGCTTCTTGCGACAGTTAACATTTTGATGTTTGACCCCATTCAAAGGGAATCACAGGACCGTAATTGCTCCACTTTCTTTTTCGTTACGCTCGAGCAGCGGCGTATCTGACGCTCACTCGCGACACAAAGCCCCCTCCCAAAATAAATCAATAAATTACTCAGCAGCAGCTTATAACTTCAAGAATTTGTGAATTGGGGCAACCACGAGCGTGAGGATAGCGCCGCACATTACTGGAGGTCCCAACGAGACCCACCTGTACTCCCTGGTGTCTTGCCGCCGCCTGCCGGTGGAGATCCTCTGCGGTACGGTCTGCATGAGCAGACTTTGGGTCAGCCTTCCCGCCGGCGTGTCCCCGCACTCCTCCTCCTCTTGCTCCGCTTCCCTCGGCCCACCTCCACACCTGAACGCAAACAATTTATTCACTCGTAAAAACCAGGCGTCTTAACAACATGTCTCTGGCAAGCTTTTGTGAGAACACCCCAAGGATCAAGAGGTACAAATTTTCCCCGTTTTAATTCGCTTGTGGTGAAACCGGCTCATTTTCGGGGCCGATCCATCTTATGCAGTGCGCCGACCCTCATCCTAATGGGTCACACTGCTTGTGTTAAACCTCGTGTTGCGATAACATTTTAGAGTGGCCTGAATACCAACAAATACAAAAGACGTGGGAATTTAAATAATGACACTGAGCTGTTCTAGAAATCGTGGTATCCGGTGATGTATTTTCGGGGTGTTCGCAGAACTAGCGAGCTAACTGCGCATACAGTAGTCGAACTAATTTAACAAAGTTACCGTATTTTCATGACCGCGAGACGGGCACGTCTGAAATTTTCTCCAAAATGGACGGGTCGCCTCGTGTACGCCTCGAGTTCCCAAATCTGTGAATGCTGTTGTGTGATTAGACTGATGTTGTGCTGACACGTTGCTTATATCGAGGAAAGGCGGACGTAATTGAGAACGCCGTGCATTGTGAAAGTGCGAAGTGGGTGGACGTGAAAGAAGACGCAAAAGGCACACCCCCAGTAGGTGTGGTTATGTGCATTGTACAAAACGACACCCCGAAAAACGGCACCTACGAAGAGACATGCTTACGAAGCACTTAAACTGCTTGATGGTCGGACAGCCATTCCAGACACACGACTATCGGTATCCCCAAATCAATTTGCTGCCTTACATCCCGTTTCGAGGAAACATTTTGGCTGGAATTTGTAAATGTGAAAAGGTGGAGGACAGCGCCGGTCTTGCCTCCACTCCTCGTCTTCCGTCAGTGTGGGCAAGCAGCCCGGCGCGGGCTTGGCGGGCCCCGACGACGGGCTCTGGTCGCTGGGGTTCAGCTTGGGGCTCTCGCCGCCGGTGCGCGTGTACTCCAAGTACAGGTCAGACTTGAGGAACAGAGGGTAGGTGTTCTCCTCCATCGTGGCCTGGATCTCCGTCTGGGCCTGCGACACAAGAGCGATGCTATTCAGTGTAAATATGAGATATTGTTCATTGGCTGGAAGATGGAAGGAATGAAATCAGTCTCCAAGAAGCTTTATAGCTTTCACGTAAGAGTAAAATGTCTTTCAAGAGTCGTTGACGTCAGTCAAAGGGCAACAGCGACATTATTTTTAATGCCTTAATCAGATGTCGGCCAAGAGATGATTAAAACAACAAATAAACACACGCGCTCCTGCCAAACCACGTCAATTCAATTCTATTTTCTTTTAAGTACACTGGAATCAAGAGGGAAGAGGGGGATTTTTGCGCCTTTTGCGTCACGGCACACGACTTGAAATCTGATGAGCTTGACGTGGACCTGACCAGTGAAGGCAAAGGTTCAGCACAAGACATTGAATTGAAGCCAAGCACCAAAATTCAGGAGAGAAGTTGAGCCATATTCACGCAAAGCTGAACGTACTGTGACTGAAATGTGACTTTTCTCTAATTATTATTATTTTTTATTTTTTTTACCTTTTCAGATTTTCCCCAAAACACAACGTTTCTGCTCCACAGTGGCCGAACAATTTCACACGGCTCAGACATGCTCAGGAAGAGGCGCCTGCTTTTTAATATATATCTTATGCAAAGTGGCCTGAGGCAGGAGTAACTTGCTGCTGCTTTTGTAAGACAGACGTCCACAAAATGACAGTTTGGACCCCCTACAGCTGGGGTTTCAAACTCAAATACCTTTCTGCGATATTTTGCAGCCCCTTAATTGACATCAAAATTTTATGTGGTTTGTTTTTTTCTCTCCACATTAAGGCTACCATAGCTGAGGCTCATGACAACTTGGGGCGAAACGTAATTCTCAAGTGATACCAAGTGGAAGGAAAGGCGATCGAGACATATATCAATTATTCTGTCGAAATTTACAAAATACAACAGAGACTATTTCGCATAGTAACGTCCAGTAATATTTCAACACTCATATATAATATGACTACAGCCATCTCGTTACCTCTGCGTCCCGTGTCCTAGACGCATAATTTTCCCGCCAGACGCACAGTTCCAAATAATGTGCGCTTTTGGGATGACCGTCATCAAGTTATCGCAGGTCGTGTGTGCAAATGCTTTTGTATTTTGATTGAGTTTCCTCCCTTCGACAAAATGCTAATATAGTTTGTAGGGATCGCAAGTTATCCTGGTTGTCATGCTTCAACAAACTTTGGAGCCAGCCTTCGGCGCCATGTTTCTGGCCAGCCGCACTTCATCAATAGCGTTGCGACGTAACATACATGGCGGCATCGCTCGCCTCGACTAGAATCGAGAAGGGATTCGTTTGCAAGAAGGGCAGGAATTGAAACTCTGGGAAGCGGTTCATCGATGCCACGTCAGTGTGGAAAAACAAACCTGTTCAAACATGGCGAGGTCGGGATTCGGCCTGCCCACGCAGTCTCGTATGAAGCTCTTGGTGGCTGGCTTGATCTGCCTGGAGACGATGCCGCCGCCGTCCACGATGTACTTCCTGTAGATGGCTTTGGCCAGCTTGGCCCGCTTCTCCGGGCTGGTCTTGCGGAACCCCGAGCATGCGAACCAAAAGTCCAGCAGGTCGGCGCAGCCCTCCTGGCACAGGAAGTTGCGGAACAACTGGATGCCCTCCTGGTCATCCAGCAGCGAGTGGAGCGACTCGGCCCACTTCAGGTAGGGCGGCGTGGGCGAGGCCGAGCCCTCCGGCTCATAGCCCAGGTCCAGGTCGGGCCGGCGTGGCGTCGCGGATGACGACGAGGAGGGCGCGTAGCCGGACGAGTCGGCCGTCTTGGCAGAGAGGGAGAGCGGGAACCCGGGAGCTTGCGAAAGCGTGCCGGGACGGCTGGCCGCCGACTGCGCGGGCGGCTCCACGTCGGAGCCCTCCTCGCCGGGGACCGGCGGCCGCGGCGCATCTTCTGTGAAATGGGTCAGGCCGCCGAGCGGGGCCGCCACCCCGCCGCCGCCGCCTCTGAAGCCGATCCCGTGTAAGTCCCTGACTACGTTCATGTCTCTGGTTGCGCGCAGCATAGGTCACACTTGCCCCCGTAGCGATGATTTTGTAAGCAAACAAGTCACCCTGCAAAAAGGGAGACGAGAATAGCGGTTGTTGTCACAAAGGAAATCATTTGAGGGGGGGGGGGGGGGCAATGGGGTGCTGTGAAATCTATTATTACAGCAGGACCTTCACAGATAACATTATGAACCATTCTCTTACGTTGTGGAACAAACAACAACGCCAACTTTTTTTTTTTCCCAAAAGAGTGAGTACACTTTCACCAACTTTATGGTTGACAAACCCGCCCCCCACCAAAAATTTCCAGGTGAGAAAGAGGATTTTTCAAATGCAGAAGCACATCTTTATTATATACCATTTTTTTCTCTATACTTCTTCCAACTGTAATGTAAAACCGGTCAATCTCCAGACACAATTTCTAGACCTACCGCTGCTGGCCAGAACTGCCATGATGGCTCATATTTTCCGCCACTTCCATCGCTAATTTCATCGACTCAAATGCCTCTTGGCTGTGCTGCCTTTATTCCTTCCTATGTATTCTAACAGGCCAATGAGTGTTTGTTCATTTCTCGACTCTTGGTATTTTTCTATGCATGTTTGAGTGCCAAATGAAACCACATGGTCATAAGTTCCTCATTATTATGGCCTGTCAGTTTTAGTGTTTGGCAAGCCTTCCATTGATACACACCTTTTGAACGGCGGGTAAAAATTAGGGGTGTAACAAAAACCAGTTTGAACCTGGAATTTTTTTTTTTTAAAGATGCGACCGCATCGAATTGCACGAATCAAATTGTTCCACTTTGAAATAGAACGAGACATGTATCAAATCATTTTTATTGGAGAAGGAAATGGCATCTTTGCAGCAGCGACAAGTTAATTCAAACGTATGTAAAATGGAAATGACATTGCATCACACCCTCTCGAACTGAGCTGTAGCATATTGGATCAAATCGGAATGCCTCCGAGTTTTTTTAAACACAAACGTATGTACGTATGGGACCACTGACTCATTTCCACCATTTTTCATGAGGATATTTTCGTGAGATGCGGTTGCACAGGTCTGTTTAGCTTTGCTTTCAGATTTCAAATTTGTTCTGGCTTGTGAAAAATGTGTTTTACGCGTCCTCCTCTGTCGCCTCGTTTTCAATTAGATGATTGTCATGCAGGATTTGGATATTTAATGCAGGCACGGAGTGATAACTCATCGATGACCACCCAACAAGTGTTGACGGTGAGTTGCAACATTTGTATCAATCTATCCTGACAAGGTTACATCCAATTTGTACTTGACCAAAATTTGTGTCGCCCTAAACTTAATTGGGGAGAGACGCAGGGAACCCGTCCGCCCAGATAAGCCAGCCGTCCGTTGGCAATGTTGGTGTGGGAATCTCCGGCATTGGAAAAAATGAAGAAAATGATTTTTATTTTGTTGTCATGGCACTATCAGAAAGTGAGAACATTGGGAAAAGCTGTTATCTTGGTTTTATTTCTACATTTTAAAGGGCATATATATATATATATATATATATATATAGTTAATAAGTAACTAATCCTAGCCCTATTTATGACATAGGCCTGTGAAATAAACACAACATTGTTGTTAATGCAGCAACCAATACAGTACAAGAATAGCCGGAAAGGTAGCCTTGCTAACTAAACAATAGCACGGCTGCATTCTCTGCAGTAGTGACAGTTAGCTACAATCAGAACAAGTTTGCTAGCGGAGAGCGTTCTATGAACTCCCGCCGACTAAGGTCGAATGTTGAATTGGAAAGAAAAGTGAGAAAGAATCACATTTTGGAGTAAGTAGTAGCATTTGTAAACCAAAAACAGCGCGTCGTAAGTTTGGCGAAATTTGCTATTAAGCTAGTGCTACTTAGCACGTAGGGGGGTGGGCTAGGTAGCTAACTAGCCTTGAAGCTGTGCCCACCAACAGTGTGCCATGCCAAGGCTTTGAAGTGAGAATCTCATTCATCTTGGGCCTTGCGAGAGGGGCGGTGCGTGTGTGGGGGAGGGGGGGGGGGCGGCAACAAACTCCACAACTACACAAAACGGCCTAAACGAGAATCAAAAACCAACCAGCCTCCTCCTCCACTCTTCCTCCAACAACCCCGACGCCACTTCTTTCACGGTCGGTAATTTAATGGAGGGGGGGGGGGCTTCCAAAAAGTGCTCAAACTCGCTACAGATGCGAACAAAACAAAAAGCGGAGCGGCACGTTTTCCACTCAGGCAGCTAGCCTGTTAGCTACCATAGCATGCTAGTTAGCATTAGCTCCGAGGACCCCCCCCCCCTTGCACACACACACACACACATACACACACAGTGTTTTTCTACTTCACGTACACAAAAAAGTCTTACCGTCTCTGAGAGACCGTTCCCCGCGTAGTGCCGCATTGGGGATACTGGCACCGAGTGTGTACTCCGCAAGGCGGCATGAGGAAGGCTTCATTGGCGTCAATGTAGGGGCAAAAGAAAAAGAAACGAAGCCGACGTCTTTGCCCCCCCTTCCCTAACGCAACTCCCCATGGTGGCAGAGTGGCTACACAGCGAGAGAGAGAGAGAGAGAAACAAGAGAGAGAGAGAGAGAGAGTGTGTGTGTGAGAGAGAGAGAGTGTGTGTGTGTGTGAGAGAGAGAGAGAGAGAGAGAGATAAGAGAGAAAGAGACGCGCGTGCTTGTGCGCATTCACGCGCACGCCAAGGTTGGACGTCCATCGAGCGACGACGGTCAGAATGGAGCTTTTATCGGTATTTGTTACATGTACTTCACAATTCTACCTGTACGCGACTTCAACTGCCGCCTATCTAGGTTTAATGCCATGTATTCGATTTCTTTGTTTCATTTTTTACTTAAGCACCAAAATAAATAAATAAATAAAAATCTAATTTGATTTTTCGTTTTTGGAATCATTTCTTTCACTAAATCATGGTTGTTTGCACATTTGAAGATGATTTTTGTTGATTGGACAAGGCACAAGGAATAAAGTATGTTCTTAATAATCATATTTTCTACATTAACTTTCTTTCACTATCTGAACTGCTTTATCATCACGAGGGTTGCTGTCTACATTAACATGTTTATGGTTCCATATTTTTATTTTTACTTATTTTTATTTATCAACATTGTATTTTTAAATATTTGTCTTTTTTGTGGGTTGAATTTTGGGGGGATTCTTTTGTTAAATCAGATTTGATTTGGAAATTCCAACATAATTCTCACTGATTTCAAAACACGACATCAATAAAAGCCACACTGAATATTAGAATTACTCTTATTTATAATAGTTTTTACATTATCTGTGGTTTTATTGTTCTTGTTTTGATTGTAAAGTGTCCTTGAGTGTTTTGAAAGGCGCTTATAAATGAAATGTATTATTATTATTATTATTGTCGTGTTGCTGTTTTCTATATTTTTTTAGATATTTTGGTACGCTGATTTTTTTTCTGACATGTTTTGCGACTTTAAAAAAATAATTATTTTTTCAATGGTCATTATTTTGGTGATGAGGACGACTCGCCTGATTGCAGCGCAGGCAGCGTGGACTTCCATTCAGTGACGACGTGAATGTGCGTGTGAATAGTCGTATGCCTCGATATTAATTTTCAGTTTTAATAAATAAAACAGGAGGTAAATTTGAATTGTACTTTGGGATGGGGGGGGGGGGTTAAACTATTAATAATTACAGATGGTTGTATAGAAACATGTCTGTTAAAAATTCTGTATAAAAGACTTAGTAAAATACTGACGAATAAAGGTAATTCCCAAAAGAAAAGCAATAATTGTCTTTGACCATCAATTAAGCAGTAACATCCCGGTTATTTGCCGTCCCCTGCTGCGTGACAGTGCTCCCGTTGGTGAACGCAGGTTACTACACTCTCCAAAAAAACGAGTTACCGTAATTGAGGCACAAAAAAAACGTGCCGATTAGCGAGCAGTTCACCTCAACCTGTCATCGGTACATGTTATAATTCAACATTGAGACAAACTGCGCATGTCAGCTCACTCAAGAGATGAATACTGTCATTCTGTTTTTTATATCTGTGTTGGTTCTACATAGAGACAAAAAAAAAAAAAAAAGTGTTCTCACCTGCAGTTTCTAACCTGCCGTCAGTTCACCGCGGCTTCCGTCCACTTCTACTCCCCCGCCGGCAGCGGGCGAGCACGCCGCCTCTCAGCCTTCTCATGCCGGCTGTCAGTCCGTCAGTCAGTCAGCCAGCCAGGAGGAGCACCAACCGACCGAGCCTTGGTCGGTAGAGCGAGCGAGAGAGAGAGCGATTGGAGAGAGAGAGAGAGAGAGAGAGAGAGAGAGAGTGAGTGCGACTGAGCGACATTAAACTACAAACACATGTACTCTTAAATGAGGACGGCCGACCTAATGGTGTAATGGCGATTTTATTTTCGTTTTGTGTGACACATTCTGATAGTTTCGAATCAAATGCCTCACCGCCATGTCTCCTCGGTCAGGTGGGGTCCACGCACTTGCACAGGTCCAATCCTGCACCGATGATTGGTGCTGCTGTCTCATGGCGACCGAGCATAGCCTATGGGAAACAAGGTTACATTCACTCGGTGTGCATCAACGTAGACCAGGCCACGAACGTGTCCAAATCGACCCGAACTGCTGAGTTAATCGGCGCTAAAGACTCGCGATGTCATCGTGAATAGGGCGACGCGTGCGGTGAGAGGCCACATTTTGGTTTCGTGCGAAAGACTGTTTCCGTGCTGCTGTTTGAGTTAGCAACAGTGTTGAAAAAACATCGGCTCAGCAGCGAGCTACACACATGGACAAAAAGCTGTAGTGGCTTTTTGGTTGGTAGCATCAGCTCTTTGCGTAGAGATGCAAAAATAAAGCACACAAAAGAAACCGGCACTATCGCTCGACTGTTTTTGTTCCATCCGGCATGGGGTGCGTGGAATGGAATTATTCCCATGCACCTGGCACAGATCATTGTGAGTCTATGTCGCGTATAACGAAATCTCAAGACTATCCAGGCATTCACTGAAGCAAATGTGAAACGCAGAGGCTTTGTTGCATCCGGCACAAGGTGCTCTGTGCGAGGTTAAAAGAAATCTTCAAACTATCGGGGTTTTCAAAGTGCCTAGTGCAAAAATGGGTCGGTTTTGCTTCAACTGAACTATGGTGATCTGAGCCGGGCACAACAAAATCCCGAGACTATCAGGATATTTTAGACCCAAATGTGCTTTCCGGTGCTGAAAAGACTTAGGTCTTAGTTATGTTCTGGGGCTGCTTTACTACATCCAGCGTATATTGGATTGAATCAACCAAGCATACAATATACAATATGTGCTGAAGGTTCACTTGATTGGCAGACCTGACACGTATGCATGCTTCACTACAAAATTACACACCCGCACGTACGCGTCCTAGTGGTGTTGTTATTGTTTGCGGCAGTTGCCCCCGGAGACGAGGAGGATAGAGAGAGAGCGAGAGAGCGAGAGACAAAGACAGAATACTGAGGAGGCTGAACTTGACCTTTATGATGTCTTGGTGAGGAAGGGTTGGGGGCATGTTGCTACTTATGAATCTATAATGAGCCTCCTCCTCCGTGTGTGTGTGTGCGTGTGCGTGCAATTGTCTGAGCTCTCAGCTGAAGAAAGGTCATCACATGGGGGGGGCTTTAATACACCTGGCATCTGTCCATCCACCTACAGTACCTATGACCTCTAACTTGAGTACACAACATTAATATTTACAGTCGTCTAAAAGTCCAGTGCCCTGAACACACCTCATAAAGTTGTGTGCATGTGCCAAACAAGACAGCAGAAGATCCCCGTGCATTTTTTTCCCATGGAACATTTGCAGAGTTGAGACTCATGGCGAATCCTCGAATTGATCATCAGACTTTGGCCACTTCAGTCGGAGTAAGAAAACAAAAAAATCTCAGCAATTATCCCCATCTTTTGATCGTTTGGGCAAATTCCCTAGTGGGAGTTTGTCTTTACTGTCTTGATTGAATTTGAATGACATTTTTGTTTTTGACCTTTTTAATTTGGACTTGATGTACAGCACTTTGCATGGAGCTACGGTTGGTTTGAAAGTGGTAAATAAAGTTGAGTTGAGTTAGTCGTGTAAATATTGGATTCCCTTCAAAGACAGTTATCCCCCCCCACCCCCCCACCCCCCAAAAAAGCTTGACAAACGACAAAAAGTCCTGCAATTTCTCCCAAAATGGCTTCTTCAAATTGAAATGCCCCACATCCTTTTCTGTGTGTGCTCTTATGTCAGATGTGTCCACCCCATTTTGTTTTGATGAGTGAAACTGATATCAGGGCTGATTTCTTTGCGTTTTTTGGGGGGGTTTGTTTTTCCTTTGAAACTTTCCTGAAGGCGCTATGGAAAGAGTTCCGGGTAGTCATGAAAACGAATAAATATGTGCGCGTTTTTGGGCATGTTGAATCCACTGGAGAAAAAAAAAAAATGATTCAAGAGGGCTCTATTATCAACCTAATTGCCGGACAAGCCATCTTGAGGTGTCAGGTCTGCATTGCGAGGCAAAGCAAGGGGCTGGAACTCTTCACTTGTTTACCGGTTGACAGGCATGTGGCCACGACTGCCACTTCCAATGAAGATAAAAAGCAGGGAGCAGGACGTCTGGCATTGAGTGGAAAGTGAAGCGATGGCCGCTTTTTGTGCATGGAGGAGGAGGGGGGGGGCGTTGGGCTCCTTTGTTCCAGCTGCCACTGCAGATTTAGGCATCTGTACAGAGGGCCTGTCAAAAACGGGCTTATCTCTTTAGGGTCGCCCGTGGTACAAAGACCCATTTAGATAGAAGTGGCCCGCAGTAAAATCTTCATTATATGGCGCTTAGAAGAGCGACAGACCTCAGGCTCTTTCAGATGAATTGGGGACAAGTGCTTGGCCAAACAGGAGGAGGTGGTGGCCAAGATGCTCGGGCTGCTGTCTGGACATGGCCGTGGTCATTGGGCGATGACACCGTTTTTCTTCCCTGTGTGCCTTTTTCCACGCAACTTGTTGCTGTCTGGATGTACTGCGGCCAAACGGTCAAATGTACAAAGTGACTAAAAGAAATTGATTTCATTTGAAATTCTTAAAAAAAAAAAAGTCATATCCATTTTAGATAAAAATTCCAAAATGGGATATTATGTCTGTTGCCTGCTCGCAGGTCAGCGTTGCAAAGGAGAATCGCTTCTCCAATTGCCTTACCGCGTCAATCAAGATGAACTAAATAAAAAAATGACATTTTGATTGCTTTAGTTAAGATAGAGAAAGACGGGTTTTATCTTCAATTTTTTGGGGGGACGTAGCTGGACTGGATAAAACATTATTTTGAATCCTAGGAATATTTGTACTGTACTTGTTTGGCTTCTCGCCACGGGGTCGACGTCACATCCGTTTCTCATAACATGTGTCGAATTGACCGGACCTGGTTTAAGCAACACAGCGCGACAGAAAAAATAAAATAAATAAATAAATGACAGGGGGGAAAAAAAGCCAAAAGCTTTTTAATTGATTTTCTTTCTTCCAAAAATACGACGTCTAGGCAGACTTTTATTAGCATCAGGTTATGTTTTATTTAAATAGAAAAGAAGCAATTTTGGGGCGAAAAAGTCTGACTCTTTTTTTTGGGGGGCGGGGAGGTTGAAATGTTACAGTACGACATACAAGACGGTGATTTTGGGGGGGAGGAAAACTATTTTTCATATTAAAAAAGGAGGGGAGGGGGGGATAGCATTTATTGTATTCTGAAAAAGGAAATACAATGCATGAGACTAAAAATTTGGGGGGAAGAGGGGTGGATCCGATGCGAATAAAGACGTATTTTCTTGTCCGTGATCAAATTTCGTAAATATTATCAGTCCAAAGTCATTTCGATCATGTGCCTTATCATGGAGGCAGAGGACGTGTTTTATGATCAGATTCGTTGCCGTAGCACGAGTGGACATACGGAAGGCGTCAGCGAGGCCGCTCAATGATCCCTCCATTTATCTCTCCATCCGTCCGTCCATCCATCTGCTGGCCTTTCCCAGCCGCTCCCGTGTTGGTTTGCGAGTTGTCAGTAAATCTGCCACGGCGTCCCGCTGACGTGCATTGTGACGCCGCTGAATACTCTTGGGCCGCCAGTATGGCCTGCGCCAATGCTGGATTAGCCACACCGGATTAGCCTGCCGCCCTCCTGCTGCTTATTCAAATATTGTTTCACGTATTGTCATCATCCGTAGAGGAAATATGCTAAAAAAAATACAACAAACAAAAGAGAAAACAAAAAAAAAAAGGGCAGTTTTCTGAGCGAATTCGGAGCGAGTCGGGGAAGGACGGGATGGGAAAGCGACACCGCCTATGCGCCACCGCCGCCGCCGCCGCCGCCACCCGCCTACCGAACGAAGACGACCAAACGAAAACGAAGCATGAAAGCGAGCCTTGATCTTTGCTAACATGGCGTTCATCTGTCTTTTTTTTCCCCTCTCTCAGTCTCCCCCCTTCCTCTCTCCTTCAACCCTCTCGCACATACACTTGGGAGTCAAGGCAATTGATGTGCTGCCTTTGATGGCAAAGAGAGGCCTATATTAGTGGCCAAAAAGGAGCCCCCGATGAAAGGGCCAAAAAAGAAAAGAAAATGGACGGGAAAAAATATGAGAAAAGACGGGGACATGGCAGAGATCGGCGAGGGTGGAGAGGCTTACCGTGCGAGCCCGATGGCGGCCGTGGCGTCGACGCTCGGCCTTCCGCCGCGTGGTCTCGCCGGTCATCCTGAGTTGGACGAACGGGGGCTCGAACCTTTGGCGAGGTTTAGGGGGGGACGTCCCGCCGGCGGATGCTGTCGCCATCTTTGTCCCGTTGTTGTCTTGGATGTGCCTCGCCTCCTCTTCCTCCGCATCTTCATCCCTCCCCTTTCCTCGGCTTTGATCGTGCCTCGCTCCCCTCCCTCGCTATGACATCATCACGCAGAGCATCAAAGGGGGCTTCTGGGGCTGGACCCTGGGTGAAAATATGGAGCATAAGGAGAGCTTGGATGATAAGGCGCCTTCGCCCCCCTCCACAGGACCCACATACACCAGTTCGACAGGCGTACCCCAAGGCCCCCTGCCGAGACCCTTGAAGTTGTTTTTTTTTTTTAAGCCTTCCTGCACCAGTGCCATGAACTTGTGTCACGCTCACCGCTGTCCCTGGATGATGGCTCCTTACATCGCCTCCTGCTCGTGGGTACCATTCTCCAAATCCTGTTAGGGAGCCCTGTGTGTCTGTGCCTTAGCAGAATCTGAGAAAATGAGAATAAAGACAAAAAGACATCATACAACAGGAGTAAAGTCCAAATCATACATGACAAAAAGACTTTATTTTTCAAATGAAACATCTGATATTGTTCAGATAGGTAAAAAAAACAAACAAACAAACTTATTTTTAAGGATTTGTTTTTAAAAAAAGTCATTTTTTAGAGTAAAAAAAAAGAAGGTTTAATTTGAAGAAGAAAAAATGGAATCTGCAAAAGAATTTAGATGGAAAAAAGTTACAGTATAACTCGAATAAAATAAAACAGTGGAGTTTGCATGTTCTCCCCGTGCCTGCGTGGGTTTTCACCGGGTACTCCGGTTTCCTCCCACATTCCAAAAACATCCACGGCAGGCTGATTAAACACTCTGTTCCTGGGTATGAGTGTGAGCACGGATGGTTGTTTGTCCCTGTTTGCCCTGCGATTGGCTGGTGTCCCCCGCCTGCTGCCCGAAGAGAGCTGGGATAGGCTCCAGCACACCCCCCCCGTGACCCTTGTGAGGATAATGGATGGACGAAAGTCCTTCTTGCACCTTTGAATTTACTCCATCAGTGACATTTAGGCCACTTTGCCACAGACAACTGCAAAATATATTTTGTCATGAAATGTAAATTATGGTTACTCACATCTCCCAATCGCATAAACGGTCATTTACATGCAAATCGCATATGGCTGCAGGTATGAGGAAAACTCATTCGGCCACATTAATAGCCCTCCCGCTCTGCTTTTTCTTCCGCCACAAATGACTTCCCGCGTAATCCTCATCAACTATCCCAACAGTCCACCTGTAGCATCGTCGGGGGGGTAAACGCTAATAGCGGGCTGCTGAGGTTTGATAAGCATTTTTCTATTAGTACAATACAACATCCTTCTCTCGGCCTCTTATATACACACACTCCAAAATGCTCCCATCATCCAAATTAACAATGGATGGAAATAAACAAAAACGTGCAGTATGTGTGTGTGTGTGTGTGTGTGTGTGTGTGTGTGTGTGTGTGTGTGTGTGTGTGTGTGTGGGAAGAAGCAGCACCTGCCTGTAGGCCACAAGGGCACGAAACAGCTCGCCGCTAAATCCCAGTTTGGCACACGAGCACGTAATCATCACTTCTTGGTTTTCTTTGTGTTGCGCTGCAAGTTGTCGAGCATAACGCTGTAAAAAACACAGTCTAACAAACACACACACACACACACAAGGTGACTTGCGATGCGCAGCCTCATTTAAATAACAATGACATTCATCTGCCACTCATTTATGCAAACAAGTGTACAGTAGAACACAATCTGCATCCGTTAAGGTGTTTTTTTTCTTTTTTAGAAAATGTTTATCAAGAAATGAAAAAAAAAAGTGTTCATTTGAGAATGATTTTTTTACACTAAGCTCAGAATCCAGTGGTGCCTCGCCTTGTGAGCTTAATTGGTTGAAGTCAAAACAGCTGTATCTCAAATCATCCTTCCCCATTAATGAAAGGCGAATTTTCGGTTCAATTCCAACACTGCACTTTGAGCTGATTGTTTTGATGTCAAGTGCATTATGAATAAAATTCATTATTATTAGAAGTAAATGCCTTTGAGTATTGTTCTCTTGTCTGTCTATGTGTGTTGATGCACCACTGATGGTCACATTTTATGACATACCTATGCTATCTGTTACCCCTCTGTGGAGTTTTTGTAATGTGTGTTAGCATTAAGCTCGTAAACGTTTGGATAAAATGATAACATTATGTGGTTACAAGACTAAAAACGTATTTTCTGAAGACAAAAACCCTCTCAGCTCATCTGCACAGCACCAATGTCAGTCGTTCTTTGCGGAGGACAAAGAATATATGCTTGAGACTACTGTTCAAGTATAGTACCTGTCTACATGCGTCACTGCCCTGTTTGTTTTCAATCAATATCATGGAGGGTTATCGCCCCGCAAAAGAATAAAAAGAAAAACAATGCTATTTTGCATTTGCCTTAAGCTAACAGACAGAAAGGCTAAGCGTTGTGGTCGCTCTGCTGTTGTAATTATTGATGGTGCACAGTCCTTGCAGCGCAGAGTGGGGGTTGAGGAGGGGTTGCGTGGAGGCCATTGTTCAGCGAAAGTGAGACAAACGAGACCCTGGAGAACACTACTTAGCCGCTCATAAAGGTCAAATATGGAGGCACAGCAGCTAATCCTCGACCCCCTGGGGACACCCATGGATGTTGTTGTTTCACGGCCGTGTGACATTTAAACCGGAGTGCACCACACTACGTTGTGGTTGTGTCTACAGCCTCCTGTTTGGCTCGAGAGTGCCCGCTGAGGGTTAATTAGACGTGGCCTCAGAGGGCAATTTTTAACTATGCTCTTCCATTGCTAACTGGATTGAAACACAGCCTTTTCTTTATTAGATGTACAGTACTACTAGACAGACCAAAGTTCTTAAGTACAGGAAACAACTGCATGGCTCAATGAATTATGTGTTAAATGTGCCAAATTAAAAAGAAATGAAATCATCGATACAGATAATAGTATCAATATTTGGCAACGTTTTTATTTTGGTGGGGCCTTAATGCTCCTCCATATAGAAAGCTCAAAATCTCATTAAATTTTGTTGTTGCCTGCTCTGACTGTGCAGCCACATCATTAAAATTCCATCGTGATGCTCACTATATGCTCGCCGTCACGTCTAATTGGCTAATCAAATCAAAAAAAGTCGGAGCTGTCCGCAGGGTCACGCTGATTGCAGGCGCTTAGGGACAACAACGCTGGTGAGGCAAATTTTGCAGGTAAATAACACGAGATAACGAACGCCGGGTCAGCAACGGTTCAGCCCAAGTGTAACGAGCTCTGAGAAAGGCAAAACTATATGGCAGACGGTGGTATTTGGTCTGACACCGATTCAATAAACATTTTCTCCTGTTAAAATGGGAAATGGGGGTTGGACAGTGTAATACTGTACAACGAAGTCAACATACCCGGAATGCGACATCTCCAGCAACGGTAGCGGTTGCACGCTTGTGCCCCCGCATCATCTGAGTTGTTTATTTTGACTTCCCTTCTAAAAATAAATGTTTTAACTGTAAAGGCTAAATGCCACATTAGAGTTGGAAAATATTTTGAAAAGAGTTATCGGGATCTCATAATTTTTTTAAGTAAAAAAAAAAACGGAATTTCAACAGGGGCGTGTAGACTTTTAAATTCACTCTTATGCCGCAATTTTAGCTTCAAATCGCATTGATGCTAGTACGTGGTATTGCTAACGCTATCATTCTTACTTTACCGTTAGCATACGTGCTAACATTATTGTACATCATGGTTGCTTGGTTATTAATTATATTACAAACATACCAAACTACTTTAAACTGCTGTAGTAGTTGAAAACAAATTCGACAGATTACGAGGAAAACAAGTGACAGCAAATTGGATTTCAACAGAGGCTAACGTACGCCATTAAGATGTCAGTTAATCTTTTTTTCCTGTAGACAAAATCATTGGAGGAATATATTTTTTTGTGGAAAATGTGTAGTAATAATAATACTAACCCCCATCCATCCATCCATCTTCTACCGCTTATCCGGGGCCGGGTCGCGGGGGCAGCAGCTTTAGCAGGGAAGCCCAGACTTCCCTCTCCCTAGCTACTTCTTCCAGCTCTCCCCGGGGGATACCGAGGCGTTCCCAGGCCAGCTACATAGATGTCCTGGGTCGTCCTCGGGGTCTCCTCCCGGTGGGACATGCCCGGAACAACCAGGGAGGCGTTCAGGAGGCATAATCAGATGCATCATCTGGCTCCTCTCGATGCGGGTCGACTCTGACCGTACCGAGCTTCTCACCTTAAAGGGAGAGCCCGGACACCCTGCGGAGAAAACTCATTTCGGCCGCTTGTATCTTAGATCCACCATGCAACGTCCGCATTGCACCGATCCGCCTGTCGATCTCTCGCTCCCTCCTGCCCTCATTCGTGAACAAGACCCCAAGATACCTCCTCCACTTGGGGCAAGATCTCCTCCCCGACCCGGAGTGGGCACTCCACCCTTTTCCGACTGAGGACCATGGTTTCAGATTTGGAGGTGCTTGGCTGCGAAACGCTCCAGTGAGAGTTGGAGAGCCCCGTTTGAAGGAGCCAACAGTACCACATCATCTGCGAAAAGCAGAGATGCAATACTGAGGCTACCAAAACAGACCCCCTCAACGCTTCGGCTGCGCCTAGAAATTCTGTCCATAAAGGTAATGAACAGAATCGGCGACAAAGGGCAGCCTTGGCGGAGTCCAACCCTCACTGGAAACGATTCCGACTTATTGCCGGCAATGCGAACCAAACTCTGACCTCGGCAGTATAGGGACCGAACAGCCCGTATCAATGGGCTCGGTACCCCATACTCCCGAAGCACCCCCCACAGAACTCCCCGAGGGACACGGTCAAACGCCTTCTCCAAGTCCACAAAACACATGTAGACCGGTTGGGCGAATTCCCACATACCCTCGAGGACCCTGCTAAGGGTGTAGAGCTGGTCCACTGTTCCACGGCCGGGACGAAAACCACACTGCTCCTCCTCAATCTGAGGCTCGACTTCCCGACGGACCCTCCTCTCCAGCACCCCTGAATAGACCTTACCAGGGAGGCTGAGGAGTGTGATTCCTCTGTAGTTGGAACACACCCTCCGGTCCCCCTTTTTAAAAAGAGGGACCACCACCCCGGTCTGCCAATCCAGAGGCACTCTCCCTACTAACCCCTGAAAACATATCATTTTTATACTGATGAATAAAAACAATTCATTTTGCACCGTATAAGCTTTCCAATATTGTCCAGCGAGGTCCTTGGAAATTTGTCGGTGCGGTTAATAAAGTCCATTAAAAAAAGAGCGTCTGTAGAATCAGTTAAATATAAGTCTGGCTCTATCTGGTGGCAAATGGGAGCACTGCAGCAATCATTTCATCAATAGTTATGATAATGATGATCATAATACTAAAAACAATAATTGTTTAGGTTTATACAGCAAATTTTAAGAGCCACAAGGAATCTTGGACAACAACAAATGTGGGAAAGCTAAAAAGGTTGAGCTGATAGCCTGCCTGGAACATTCCAGTCGAGGTTTCTTGAGAGAACGCGGTGTGGTAAACTTCACAAAATGAGGCAGTGAACGGTAGATGGTTATCGGCAATGGTGGAAATTAATGGCTACTCTTCTGCCAAAGGCGAGATTGGCAAAATCATGTAGAGTAACTGATAATACGAGTGGTGTGTAATATATATACAGTATATATTTTTAATGAGGATTACAGAACCCCTGCTGCGACTTTGGGTGGATATATTGTTTGGACCACCACCTCACCTCCCTTCACTCTGGAACTTTGACTCTTTTCCCACATTCAAAACCCACCTATTCAGACTTGCATATTCAATTTAAATCTATCTCCTTTTATTTATAATTTTATCTGTGGTTTTATTGTTTGCTCTTGGTTGTAAAGTGTCCTTGAATGCTAGGTGCTTACAAATAAAATGTATTATTATTATTACACCTACAATGTCTTGTGAAGGTGTCTCCAATTGCTGACTCAGATATCCAAATTGTGTGTTAAAATGATATCAAACCGCACAAAACACCTATTTTGTGGCCACAAATTAGCATTTTGCGCGCACGTTATGGAGTAATTTTCACAGGTTGCGAAGCGGTGACGTACATCAGCATCTTCAACAGTTATAGTCAAAACAATCATGTATAAACCATGTTTAATTCCGTATGTTTCTTCACAGAAAAACAGAATGCGACACAAGTAAAATCTAAGATCAGAACAACATTGGAAGGTTAAAAAGACAAATGGCTTACTAACCTCCCTTGACTAAAACAACTGTAAAACCATGTTTTCAAAAAAACAACCAAAAAAAACACACCCAGCAATAGAACAACAACAACTACAAAAACACAGTTACTCTCCATCACCTTCCACCTTATTATCATCGTCCTCCATTGCAGATTCTTCCTGCCCAGGCTGCTTCTCCTCCTCGCTGCCACCAACAGCTGCTGGTTCGGTTACGGTGTCGCCTTCCTCTCTCTTGACCACCTCGCCGCTGCCTGCTGCTGGTTCGCTAACAGTGTCGCCTCCCCCCTTCTCGGCCGCTTCCTCCTCCCTGGCAGGTGCTCCGGCCACTTTTTCGGTGACGTTGCTGCCTTCCTCCTCCTTGGCCGCTTGATCCTCATCGGCGGGGCCCTCGGCTGCCTCTTCGGTTACGGTGCTGCCTTCCTCCCCTTTGGCCTCGTCCTCCTTGCCGGCCGGTGCATCGGCTGCCTTTTCCGTTACGGTGTTGCCTTCTTCCTTCATGGCCGCGTCCTCGTTCGTGGCCGCTTCCTCGGCTGCCTTTTCAGTTACGGTACTGCCTTCCTCCTTCGTGGCCGCTTCCACCTCGCCGGCGGGTGCCTCGGCAGCCTTTTCGGTTACGGTGTTGCTCTCTTCCTTCTTGGGCTCTTCATCTTTGACCACTTCCTGCAGGTTGTACTTCTTGTAGCGTGTGTACTCGCGGACCACGCTGACACAGCACACGGTCTTGATCACCTCCAAGATGATGGTGAGGTCCGGCTGGGTCAGGTTCACCATGTTTCTGGGGTTCAGCTTGCCCACCAGGGCTTTAAGGGACACAAACGGGGGGGGGGGGGGAGCAAGAAATTGTTAGGCACTGTCCCCCTCCGTTACCCTGAGATGCAAGAGCTAAGTTTTTTTTTCCCCCAGCCACAGCGCCAGCTGCTGGATCTGGTGGGCCACTGCTTCCGATTTGGATCCCCAATATGAGTTGCCCGCATCACACTAAGTTTTACAACACTTATTGTTTACTGTCGCTGGTGATTAATTTTATGTCATGACTGCAAAGCAGAGCAGGGGTTACTTGGAGACAGGAACCTACAGGAATACCCAGTATGCGTGACACCTTGTAATGCAGCTGAGATGCAAAAAATGCTAATAGCTGATACGTTAACATCCAGTTGGAGCTTACTGGCAATGGCCTTGATGACGTCGGCTCTCTTGCTGTGGTTGTTGTTTCGCGACTTGAAGGCAATCTGGTAACTGCCGCAGTTGGGCTTCTTGAACCAAGGCTCCAGAAAGGTAGACAGATACCTCATCATGTCCTCCGGGAAGGCCCTGCAAGTGCCCGTTACCTTGTGGCACACAAACACAGGTTGCTACCTTGCTGTAAATTAGCATAGCAATGAACAATAAGAACAGATTCATTCGTGACACACGTTACCTCAAACAAATGATCTCAAAATGCCATTGAAAAGAGGTCAATGTCTAAACAAAAGACTCATTCTAAAAAAAAAATATATATATATATATATATATATATATATCACGGAATTGCTCGGAGTGTGCCTGGGGGCCACATGACTGGCGAGGGTGCGAGTTTCCCGAGCGTTCATCAAATTGGGAGTGGCCCAATGATCAAAGCCCGGAACACTTTTTTGTAGTCAGGCTGCTAACATACCGTAAGTGCATTGGAGTCAGGCCGTTAACCTGCGGAACGAAAGCGCAGCAACTGCTGGAGTTGTTTTTTTTGGAGGGGTTTTTTTTTTTTGCATCTCACCGGCAGCATGCGAAGGATGACACGTGTCTTCTTCTTCTTGGTAGCGTGCAGATCAGGCCAGGATGTGATGAACCAACTTGTCAGACTCTGCGTTCAAAAAAATAAACAAATCGATAAAATATTGGGCTTTTGATGACGGATAGGTCGGATACATGCGACCTGGCCATTCAAACTGAGGTCATATTACAAAGAAATCTGTTTCGTATTCGATCGAAATCCACATGAAAGTGACCCAGTCAGATTTTGTTTTGGCGGGGGCAGGTGGAATCGGAATTGAGCCATTCAGACTGTCATAAGGAAATCATAAAAATAGACGCGGCTCACTTTTGGGCAAAAAAAAAATCTGATTTGGGTCGCATTTGCCTGCAGCTTGAACGTAGCCCGTTTCACAGTTTGATATAGTGATTCCGAACACAGCCAAACGATTACCCAGATTGCGAGTTCTGATGAAGATGACGTTGTTGGCCCCGCTCTCCAGGGCCTGGAAACGTCGCTCCTGACTCCCGCCATACGCTCGAAGCTGCGTCACCTCTTTCTTCAGAGCCTCCTCGACATCTTCTTCGCTGCAGCCTCCAGCGTCCTCTTCCAACTGACAGCAAAAAGTTTGTCAACGTCAGCATTTAAATTTTAACGCTCTGCTTGAAACCCTTATTTGGAACGTTCAATAAACCCTTGTTTGAAAACCTAACCTAGGCTTGAAACTTTGGTGTGAAACCCAAACTACACAGGATCCTCTCTTAATAATGTTAAATATCATCAAGCAAGTATAAATATCGGACAAACATAAAATATAGTTTTTGTATTATGATTTTTTTTTTTTTTTAAGGAATGACTCAACAAAAAGGAGGGCACATACCTGCCAGAGTTCTAAGACGGAAACCACTTCTGACAGAACATAAAGGCTCCTCTTACTTTGAGGGAAAAAAAACACTAAATGTTTCTAAAGACTTTTGGGGGGCTATTCTTTAGACTGATGAGACGAAAGTTGAACATTTTTGTAAGGCGTGTGTCTTGTTAGATCTGGGGTGAACGTAACACAGCACAGCGTAAGTCAAGCATGGTTACAGTCATGTATGTGGTTGCTTTCCTACTTCAGCACCTGGATGACTGTCTGTGATTGATGGAACCATAAATTTTGCTCTTTGTCAAAAAATCCTGACTTGCAAGCATGACAACGACTCAAAATACGAGAAGACTGGGCCATAACGTAATCAGAGATGTGAAAGACTCGTTGCCAGTTATTGAAAACATTTTATTTCAGCTGTTGCTGCTGAGGGTGGCTAGACCTCATTATAAGATTGAGGGGGCAAGCACTTTTTCACAGCTCTGCAGCATGTAAACACTTTGACCGTAGGTGTAAAAAATAATGTGCAATGGTTAGGCCTAATAAGATCAAGGACCTGTTCGCTGACCTTCTCGGGTCCGTAGAGCTTGTCCGCGTACTCGCTGAGCAGGTTGAAGGCCTCCGCCGTGCACTTCCTCTGGTTCATGTTACATGTGATCAGGATGCCCTGCATGCCCACCTCCAGCTCCCTGGAGCCCCGCCATCGTTTCGCGTGATACTGGCCGCCCCCGAAGTGCTTCTTGCCGCGCTTCCGAAACTCGTTCTGTGGTGCCGACATCTTGCCAATGACGTCACTAGAAACAGCTATTCATAAACGGGATGTTTACTTTCTTTAGCCCCGTGTGCAATCTGCGAGGCAGTTTAAAAGCGACACGCAACGCAATAGTAATACTAATACAATACACCTAGAGGGTTTATTTAAGTAAAGCTGAACGTGTTAGAAACGTGCGTTCAAATAGAAAATGGGACTAGGTTACGGAGGAACGCCACATTAACGTTTTGGAGGGATTCTACGGAGTACGAAGAGAGACGAAAAGCTTATCTTCGGGTTCCGCGAAGGAAATATTCCACGTCTTATGTACAACACTAATCTTTAATTGTGTCTTGTTCCCCAAGCGTGTTAAATGCGAGGAATTGCAATTTTATAACGGGCGACTCATTTTGATTCAAACAAGGCTTCTAGGAGTGAGACAAGAGCGAACATTTTGCGAGGAATGCTCGACGTAAATTGACAACTACTGTATTTAATTCACTACATGAATTACAATTTATGTAAAATTTACTAAACTTACTATTTGTTGTCTTAGATATTAGGAAATGTATTTTGGTGACGGAAGGACGCCCCCCATTGTCTTCCAAGGACCAGGTACGGAGGACTTCTACGGAATGCTAGGAGGGCCCAAAAACAATTACTCCGGAGTTTCGCGACAATTACTACACAAGTCAATTGAACGTTAAAATTGGTAAAAAAAAAAAAATTTTTTTTAAATTCAGAGATAATTGCGATTTACCTCTCTGTGAGATCAAAGGTGGGATATCTAGATTAAAGAAGCCTCATTATATTTGGAGAACTAGTACGGCGTGCGAGGAGTGACGAAAACACTCAATCTAGCGAAGCAAAATTATAATTAGCCGACTGTGCCAATTACAATACAAATTATGGTACATGTGGTGTATTGGCCACATGTCAAACGCGTGCGTGTGCCTCGTCATTCAAGACACAACAGTACAGAAAGAAAATATTTAACTTATTAGCGGTTTGTCAAATTAGTTATCATGAAATGACATTCTGTGACGTTAAGAGTGCCTTATTGGATTTACGAACAAGGTCTACGGCATGCGAGGAGGAACGAAAAGCAAATATTGAAAAAAGCCAAACGTAAGCTTTACGTTTACTTAACTATGAAAGCATCTCTGTAAATCACGGAAGGGGCACTCATCGCTGTGCAAGCTGCTGTTAAAAACGGACTTTTGTCGTCATATAAACGCATCTTTTCTTGCGGCAAATGCAATGTGATTGGTAATGTCAAGAAAAATGTAATTTATTTACATTTCTATATCAGAAAGCATTCAGATATTGCAGTCTGACCACGAAAGCAGACAATCCTTAAGTAAACGTAAAACTAATTGGAGCATCATTTATGCACGGTATTGACAACCATTATACAACAATTGAAAGCATCCAGTGAATCATAACGTAAAGTTGAAGAAACGCCACGTTTTCTTGCATCAGACGGTTCTTTTTTAGAGGAACGGTTTGTCGATATTGACAATTAAACATACCACTTCATGTTTTTACGACAATCTTCCCATACATTTCACTGTAATGTACCCTGTCACAAAAGGAATTAAAGTCATGTGATATCGCAGTCCGAACACTGAGGGCATGATGTAAATTGAGTACTGTATTTTTTTTGTCTTTATGCAAACGTCAAACCTATAAAACATTTGCGTACAGTCGACCCTCACAGGATTTCGCAATTGCTGGTACATTCTTTTTCAAAATCGTTCAGCCCTCCTACATAAGGCTTGAAAACATAATTTGAAACGCTAAAACGACATGATTTTGTTGTTGTTGTTTTTTTAAATATTATGGATAAGTCTTTTTGATTGTTACCAGCTCTTCCTCAGCGTGGACTTTAGAGCCGGCCGTGTAGCTCTGACGTGAGTTGTTGAAATAGACCACCTCGCCTTTAGGGCTGACTCCCACTGGAAAAACTGGCACCCCTTGTTTTTGTTTGGCCCCGCCCCCCTACCGCTACCTGAGCGACGGCCGGCGCAGCAGTAGAACCCCTTCCCTTGGTTGGGTCCCCCATTGGACACCTGCAGATGCTTGGCGCGGCGTCCACAATCGCAAAGCGGCGACGTCATCTTTCCATTGATCGACAACGCGGGGAGGACGCCCCTGTTTGGCTCCCTGGAGACGCCATTGCAACCGGGATGCGAAATGGCGGAGTCAGGGGTGGGTTTCTTCTCTTGGATGAAGAAGCATTTGGGATTGAATATGTAGGGTGTGTTTGATTTTGTCACCAGTGGAGCCTCATGATCCTGCGCGTCGTAATCCGAAACAAGCCCCTTCTGGGAGGCCTCCAGAACCATGTCGTCATACGTTGACCGGTCGTCATCTTCCACGGAGAAGTCCTCGACACTTTCAGAATTTGAGGTTGGAGGTTCGAGGCTACCAAGAATGGTGGAGCACAGAACCAAACCCCTGTTGTTTTTGCGGATGTCCCACAGTGGCGTTGTCTTACCGTCCAGAACTGTCTTTGGGGACACCAGACTCTGAATGGAGTCTCGGTCCTCAAGGTTCAGGACCAGATTCTTATTCCCAGTGGACGTGGTTTTATTTTTTGCAGTCTGATGGTTTCCACTGTTCTGATCACAGACTTTTTCGCCGTTTTTTGTCAGCGTTGGTTTGACTGCCGCTGGGGTCTGTCATAAGAGAAGAACCGTTAGTACATTGGTAGCAGTTTGGAAATAGTGAAGAATTCTTCAAAAATGCGGCTTCGAGATGTTGATTGTCACTTCTAGTTGAAGTTTACTGCACTCTCAAACTAAGCATAAAACAAAGATGATTACTTGTGCATTTCAACTAACCACAATCACTAAAGTCAGCTAGCTTAATGCTAACATACAGGACAAAACGCCACTGATAAGCTAACGAAACATGCATCAATATAAGAGGGTATGGAAGCTTGAACACAAGCAGTCCCGCATCACATGTAGACAGGCGATATGAAAATATTCAATGCATATATTCTATATCGTCTGCGAAAAGGACAAATGTTACCGCCGCTTACTAAGGAGTAAAGTATACGCATGTCGTACTGCACCCCAGTGGCCAAAGTGCGCACATCAAAAGGAGCAGCACAATGAATTAAAACACCGTTTTTTCTGAATAAGTGTTTCATTTTGTAAGTTAAAAAAAACAAAAAAACTTTTATTCTGGTACAACTACAACTTTATTCTTGTTAAGTTTTACTCGTCACATTATGGATTTATTTATAAATCCAGGCTTTATATATTAAGAAAACTACAAAATTTGTCTTGCTTTTTGGTTTTATTGAAGTCAAATGGAAACTATTGGCAACAATACATTTTAATAAGGTACTATATATATGAAAAATAAAGTATATCTGTTTTTAAAATTATTTCAAGAATCCATGTACAATACAGTATTTATATATTCAGTATGTTATTGTTTGATGAATGTATGTCGATGGAACAGCATCAGTGTCTAAAAATCACCTTCAAAGCAACAGAGCATTAATAAAATAAAAATCCATGTTTATTCATTAAAAAAAAAACTGAGGCACGCAACGGGGGAAATCGCAGGCAGGAGGCGGGGTTTCAGCAAACAGGGTGTGAGGCAGGACGTCCACTCACCCCCTCCAAGCTTCTTGTGATCTTCATCACGCATCCGTCCCTCATCATCCTCACCGCCAGCCGAGCGGTGTTCCTGGCATCATCCAAACCTAATCACAGGCGAGTCGTGCGTACATTTCAGACAAAGAGTGGTTGAGTTTGAGTCGAGGTGAAGCGTCTTCGCGTACCGGAATGTTCTCTGCCAGAAAACTGTATTCCCAAATCTTGTAGCGCGCCATTCAGCCCTTTGGGTTTCCTGCTGTAGAACATCTACAAAAGACACAAATCATGTTTAAAGCCTCATTTTTTTTTTTAAATCTCAAGATATTATGGTTTTATTTCAGTAGATTAATGATTGACTTTGGAAGTTGATGGTTTCCCCCTCTTCTGCCACGGTTTTATTGGAGTAAAATGAATACTTTATTCTTGCAAATACAAGGTTTTTCATTCTTGTAAAAATTATGAATTGAATGATGACACATTTTAAAAATGTTTCCTGAATAGTGGTTTTTGATTTCTTGAAAATCTTTATTCTGGTGTAATTTTTGTAATCCAAATACTATGGTTTACTCTGGTAAAATGACAACTTTATTAAAAAACAAAACAAAACATGTTTTTCCTCTCTATGTCTAGTTTTAGTCAAGTGAAATTATGACAAATCTTGTGGAATTGCACTCCACCCTCTCCCTCATTATATATTTTTATAGAACGATGACACCTATATATTTGTAAATTTAATATTTGACTCATTTCATTATTGTTTTTGTTGCTATGAAATGATAACTTCATTCTCATAAAATATCTCTGAAGAGCAATTTTTTTGTCATAATCTTGTTTTATTGTTAGAAATTTACGATCGTAATATTTTGACTTCTAATTTCTCAAACCTTTTTTTTGTCATATAATAGTTTTGTGTGTGTGTGTGTGTGTGTGTGTGTGTGTGTTCCTCATGAGTGTAACATTAACACACCTTTGTCATAAAAAGTGCAAAATGAACTTACCCTGTATGTGTTCCTCAAGTCGATCCAGCTATTGAGCACGTCGAGTTTGTGGATCTGCTTGCGTTTACACTCATAGTGCAAACAAACGCCCAGATCCCAATCTGCGAGAGCATATTCTATTTATTAATACATGTTTATGAAAAATGTACGTTTGAAAACAAAATATGTCACCTGACCACGTGAGGAAAGCACAGAGCTTTTGTCTGGGTGACTCGGTGGGGGAGCTCAGTTGCCCAGTGGGAAAGACCACGGCCTTCTCGAGGCGGAGCTTCTGCAGCCAGCGGCCGAACTGAGACAGACAAATACGGAGGGGCACCCCTGCCTCCACCTGGGTCTGTAGGACACACACACACGCACACATTTACACACACACACACACACACACTGTAACTGTATGGTTTTATTCTTCAAATATTCTGTATTTCTTTCACAATTATCCTCATAAATATTCTGAATTTATTCTTGTAAAACTGTACAGCACATTTGACAATAAAGTTGTATTCAATTCAATTAAATTATTTTACATCTTTGCAGTCACCTGTGTGATCCCAGTTAGCTCGGTGCAGAAAGCTGACAGTATTGGACGTTCCTGGGGTTGAACGTAGGCGTGAAACTCGGACTCAATCTTCCCCGTGGACGTATTGAGAAGAACAGCGGGGAACTCGACTGTGTCAGAAAAGTATCGATGAATAAATGAGAACAATAAAAGATGCAAAAACACCAATACGGCACCTTTTGAAAATGGAAACGTACTTATTTCCTGAGTGTGGTTGTTTTTCTCTCGCCAGCACGTGGACTCAAAGTCAATGATGATCAGGTATGAAAATGATTGATCTGATACAAAATATTCGATACACCATGTTATGAAAGGCCACGTTTGAAATGATCACGTTTGTTTAATTGCGTTACTAACTTGTCAGCAGAGTCTTTTTTTGCCCAGCGGATGACTGACTACGCTGCCTCAGCAGTCCTAATTCTCTGTGAACACAATTATAAGAATACACTGTAAATAGCATACACTTGTCTATTACTGTCGTGGCGTGACGCATGACATGAACCAACAAAAATACCCCATTCATTCCCATGTCGACACATTAATCCAAACATCATTATTTGTTTGTTTTTTGTTTTTATTACACCCCACTTTGAGTTGCATTTCTATGTATGAAAAAGAGATCTGATTAAATAAGTGCCCTCTCACAGACACAATTTCACAAAATAGAAGATGACAAAGATTTTAATTGATTGCTCAATCTCACATCTGGTGGGTGATTAAGCACTCCTTAGATTCGGATATTGGGATACAAGACATTAAAAAGCCAAGTGTACGTAATGTGTCCCCATTTAAAATATAACAATGACTTAGCAGTCACACTAAACACACTAAACGGTTATTCCTCAGTTTATGTCAATACTCACTTGGCTAGTTTCTTTGTCGACATTTCCGCCACTTGAGCTTGCCTGTTTTACTATCGAGGCAACATTTATGGCGATATTTAAGGGTTTAGGCAAGGCTATTTTGAGCGAATTGCGCTTTTTTTTTCCAAACGAGTCGTATCCATGATTCTGTGTTCGGCTCGTTTGGTCTTCATGGCAGTGAAATCGATAGCAGAGTCGTTAAAGGCGGATGTATAAATAATGCGTCTGCAGTGAGCTTCAAATTAAAGCTTTACCGTTCAGATTTCAGCATGTTTATCCTGTAAAATACCTTCAAGAAATGTTAATTGATCATTAAATGTATGTATTCTTTAATTCAGTTTGAAAAATGAGCTTAAAACACAAGCATTTTCATCAATGTTTTTTTTATTAGAATTTATTTTGAAAGTCCTCAACCAAACGTGATCTTACCTGCTTCCCGCGTCAGGAAGCTTGCATTTCCCTCCCACGTGTTTTCCATCCATTTTCAACCCTGCTTACCCTGAAATTTTGAGACAAGCAACTACTGTATTCCAACGTGTTTTAATCGAAATGTTAAACTTGTGAATTTGGAAGGCGCCGGAATGTCATAACACGGAAACTAAGTATGTATTTTACATTTTATTTTAGTGACTTAACATCCTGCAGATCGTTAGCTGAATAAATCTTATACTTACCCACTCATGTTGTCACAAACTTAATCATCGACTTGCGTATTAACTCACAATATTACTCATTAACTCACTCATTTATTCAGTCAACAACTAATTAACTCACTAACGAAATAACCCATTCACTCCTTAATCCACCATCAACTCACTGTCCAACTCACCAATGCACATCATAACTTAGTCATGCACTCAGTCTTAAGTCACTAAATTACTCTCTCACTCGTACTAACTTACCAACCGTCTCATTCATGAATTAACACAGTCAGTTACATCATGAAATGTGGCAAAGTCAAAGTTCAGCGTTTCAGGCCGAATCGAGCTGTAAATGACATTTGTGTTTGTTTTCCATGCAGGTGGAGTTTGGCTGTAGAATGGAGTCCTCGCTATCAACGCTCACCAACGGAAAGAAAAGGAAAGATGATCCGGATCATCATCATCATGGCCACCGCGCGGCGAAGAGGGTCAAAAGCAAACCTGCTGGCGCTGATGAGCTGGAAAAAGTTGAACCGCGAATCTCTGTGCTTCCCGACCGCCTGCTGCATCCCATCACGGCCAAGGAGCTGATGGAGCTCCTGCACTATGCTGCTCTAGGGAAGAGCAACGGAGTCAAACAGCCAAGGTCACCATAGATTCATTCATTCATTCGTTAGCAACTTGGTGAGTGAATGATCGAGTGAGTTGGTGAATGAGTGAATTAATGAGAGACTTCAAATCGTGCATAAGGGAATTAATTTAGGTGTTGGTGAGGGAGTTAGTGAATGTAATTGTGAGTGAATTCATGAGGAATGTGTTTTGATTCAACGTTGTTGTTCTGTGTGTGTCGCAGTTGGTGTGGTCTCAGTGGACAGAGACGTATTAAAGGCGTCAATGTAGCGGTGGTGGAGGGTGTTAGCCAAAGTGACTTTTACAAACATTACCTGACTCTCAGAAACCTGAGGACCAAGTACAGCAATGTAGGTACTAGTCGCTAACAAGTCGGCATGATGTGCAGATGGACATTGGTGATGTCAGTATTGTTTTGTTTGTGTTAGAGGTTGAGCTTCATGTCGTCAAATAGCAGCAGCAGCAGCCTCCTTTCTGCAATATTCAGCAGTGAAGTGGACTCATTCGCACAACCGTCTTTGTCAAAGGAACAAAAGCGCAACATCAAGATAAACAAGGGTCAGCATTAAACACTTAACTCACACATTCGCTAACCAACTGTGTCTTTCACAAATTTTGCTCACCAACTAACTCATTTCTTCCTCAACAAACTCACTTAATCACTCGACCAACTGACTCTTAAAATTGATTTCTTATGTCGCTCACTAACCAAGTCACTCACTCCCAAACTAAGTCACGGGTCTAACGTGTCAACCTAACTCGTTCACTAATCAGCTCACTCCTCACCTGAACCAACTCACCAACTTCCTCTCATTTCGGTCGTCAAATCAAGTCTCTCAATAATTCAGAGCAAATTTGCAAAGATTTCCTTTTTTTCTTCTCAAACCTTGACCACAAAGTACAATAAGATTCAACCAACTATTTAACACAACTAACTCATTCAACATGCGTTTGTGTGTGGCAGTGGTGAGGAGTCACCCGGTGGTGCGCAAGTACGGTACGACAAAGTGTGGCCTAACGGCCTACGTGCTCACCCAGGAGGAGTTAATCCATGGGCGTTACCCCATGAAAGGTGATTGGTTGCCGGCTCCCACCTCCTTCATCATCCACGTGTTCACCCTTTAACTTCCTGTTGATCACTCCCCACCGTCTGCATCAGGACTGCCAGGTTTCGAAGACTTTCTGGCCCTCTACAGCACTGACATTACAGACAGCAGCCCTCTCTTTGGAATAGACTGCGAAATGGTGAGATGACTTCCTGGTTTAACTCATTCCCCCTCCGAGCCTAAACCAATCAGTTATTTAATGGCAATCATGTGACACAGTGTCTTACCGAGATGGGCTACGAGCTGACCCGAGTCTCCCTGGTGGATGGCGACGGGAAATGCCTGATGGACGAGCTGGTTAAACCTGACAACAAAATACGAGACTACCTCACTAAGTAAGCACGGTCAAGCTACCAATTTGTCATTCAACATAAAGACTAAAAAAACAGATTCAACCCAATAAAAAGTACCCAAGCATAAATAAATAAATACATTTAAAACAGGATTAGAATTGCACAAAGTTCAGTTACTGTCACACAATTGTTGTTTGGTGATTTTGTCTTGCAAGTTAGTTTCTAGATAGCTTTTTTTTTTCAGAGTCTTATATTCATATGATAATGATCAATGAGTAGTTGTTTGGGCAGTTATTCAGTCCGCTACTTAGTTACCTAGTTGACTTTGTATGTTACGTCTGCTCAGTTAGTTGGTTTTATTCTGCTTTGTATTTTGGTAGTTTAAAAGTAGTTTACTAACATCCAGTTTCTTCCTTGGTTAGCTAGCTATCTCTTAGTTATTCGGCTAATTGGATACAGTAGTTGGTAGATAGCCGGTCAGTTGTTTATTTAATAATTGGGTTACTTTGGTAGTTTGTTAGGTAAATCACAAAAGTGAATTGGCTTGGCATCGAGTCAGTTAACTTGATGCATGCTGAACGAGTTGAGCTCTTATTTGACTAGTTGATTCACTGTTCACCTATTTGGTTAGCTATTTTCTTAGCTGCTTATTTCGCTAATCGGTTAATTGATTCGTCAAGTAGTTGGTTAATTTATTGCTAGTGAGCTATTTTGGTCACTTGATTGGTCACTTCGTGTGTTGATTAGTTAGCTATTTTGGTTAGTTTGATAGTGATGGATCTCATAATTTATTTAGCTACTTCGCTAATTTGTTTACTGGTTAGATGATTTGATATTCTGCTGTTACATCTATAATTCGTTAGCTAGCATGCTGCATGGCTACTTAGCCGAGTAGTCAGTCAGCTAGTTATTTGGTTACAAGCTTATCTCATTTGTTAGTTGCCTACCTAGCTAGTTGATGAGGTGATCGATTATTTAGTTAACCCACTAGTTGAATTGATTAAAAACACGAAGGTAGAATGGTAGCTCGTTGAAGGCGGTTTTTGCTTATAAGGATTACAAAATAAACTTACCGTGGACAAAAGGTATGTGCAATATTTGTGTCCCATTGTCAGGTTCTCTGGCATCACGGCGGCCATTTTGGATCCGGTCAAGACAACATTGCGCGACATCCAAATAAAACTGTTAACGCTGTTGCCGAATGACGCCGTCCTGGTGGGTCACTCCATCAACAAGGACTTGGAGGCTCTTCAAGTACGTGGACACGCAAACAAATCCAACTCAAGGACAAGCGCTCCAAAACAAAAAGTGTGTGGTATATGATCCTCGGGATTTGTTGTTATTTTTGCAGCTGATCTACCCTCACGTTATCGACACATCGCTGCTGTACGCTAGGGAGCTCGGGAAGCGATTCAAGCTGAAGGTTCTGGCTGAAGTGGTGCTCGGCCGGCAGATCCAGACGCAGGATGAGAAAGGACACCATCCCTTGGAGGACGCCTTGGCCGCCCTTGATCTGGCCAAATACTTAATAAGCAAGTCACCTCTGAAGGTAACGACAACCAAAGCAATACCCAAAGATACGCTATCGGTTGTGAGGGTGATTACTTTTTTAGGTCGCCAGTTTGTTCATCAGCCGGGTAGTTTGGTTTGTTAGTTGGTTACTTAGCTCGCTAATTTAGAAGATTTAGTCAGTTACTCTACGTAGGTTTAATTTATTTACCTATCTCGTTAGCATACAACTAGCAGGTGGTGGTAGTTAGCTAGCATGTTGCTTAACTAGTTAGTTAACGAGATCGATAGTTTGTTACTTTGTTGGGTGGGTATTTAGAGAAATGGTGGGTAGGATAACTGATTTATCGAATGAATTGGGTTGGGTGTTTTTTTTTTTTTATTTTTTTTACCAAGTTAGGTATCAAGTTAGTTATTTAGCAAGCAACCGACGTAGTTGTGTGGGTAATTGGTTAGTTTGTTCATGATTGTTGTTTGTCATTTGCTTTGCTAGTCAGTTAGTCTGTCAAATAATCGTTGGTTCGAGTTGGTGTGTTAGCAGCCACGCTGTAACTTATATTAGTGCAACAACCGCACCGTGTGTGTCTGTTTTGGATCGTTCTGTCAGGTTGTTGGGGATCACCTCGAGGACCTTTGGGGTTGGTCCATAAAAGATGATGAGCCCATGCCGGGTAGCAGGTGGGACAAACGCGCACAAACGCTATTGTTTGTTTCGCAGTGATGTGGTAACCTTGTCTTTCTCTCCCTCTCTGGCGTGCAGGTTTGCAGATGTGTTGCAGCATCTGGGCCGGACCGTCGGCCATGTGGGGAAACGCAGTGATGTCACCTTACATGCAGCCAATCAGCTCTGGCACAACTCGGACAAACAGGTGAGGAGGCTCTGGGCCATCAATTGGATGGATGGAGGGATGATTTTTTTTTTTTTCAATTTGCTCTTAGTTAGGAAATTAGTCTTCAAATTACACGTCTGAAGGTTGCCCAGTTCGTTAGCTGGTCTGTAAATGAGTTTTGGTTTGCCTGTGAGTTGTTTGGTTCACAACTTGGTCAGTTAGCAAGTTCTTAATTCGTTTGTCTGTCTTTTTGTCGGCCATTCATTTGTTGGTTTGTTGATCTGTTTGCAAACTTGTTTTTTTGTGGTTTATTTCTTTTAGCCAAACATGAACCTGCACTCAATTTCACTGCCATTTCCTCTTCCCTTAACCACCGACACAAGTTTTGTCATTTTTGTATCGTCCGAAAACAAATCAACAAACGGCTGTCAAAACAATACCCCGGGGACCAAAAATGGCAGCCGTTTACGATGGCAAGCTCACTTTTAGTGCAGTTCAGCTCTCCTCTTAATGTCACCACTGGACTCTTGTGCAGGTCGTGGACTCTTTCCGCAAATGGAGCAAGTGTCCCTTCTTCTCTGCGCTCAGCTTGTCTGGCTTCTCAGGAGTCCCCCCTTGTCAAGACCACAAGGTTCAGACTCGTTGTGAACGTGTAAGTTTGTGTGAGTGTGTGTGTGTGTGTGTTATCCCACCATGTCTGTGTGTTTGTTGGTGTTTTAGATGAGTTGGCATCTTCAGGACATGTGCGTGGTGTTTGCTGGACCGCTCCCTGCTGGCTTCTCCGAGAAAGCGGTGAGGCGACTGTTCTGCTGCTGCGGCTCAATCAGGGCCGTCGAAATGCTGGAAACCACACACAGGGTGCGTTTGGTCCACGCGCAGGCACAAGCGCAAAACCGAAATGAAATATTACCCCCCCTCTGCCGGGTTCTGCATTGAAGGTCCCGTCTCGCCGTTTTCTATAGGTTCATGCCGTGGTGGAGTTCGAATTACTGGAAGCCGCTGCGCTGGCGCTACAAATGCTAAACGGTGCCACCGTGCAGGGACACATTGTGAAGGTGAGCTTGTCAACTCGCAAGATGTCATACTAAATACAGATTGTAGTTAAAAACGTCTTGCAGTGTTGCTATTGGAGTACAGTAAAACCTCCCAACGTCCTGTGGGAATGAGTTTGAACCTGCGTGATGCCATGCACGACCTCGGTTCAGTGAGCATCAAAGGATGACTTTTTTTTTTTAATGCATGTTGATTTGTCTTTTTTTTTTTAATTGTAATTCTTCTTTCCACAACATGAATCAATTTACTTTTTTTTTTTTTAACTACAGTTGCATGTTTTCCAGAGGCCCCAGTTTTGACCACTTCCATTCTTTTCAAGCAAAACAACGCGGGCGTACGTATTGTGTATGTCTCAGGTTCAGAGGCCGGTGACAGAGTCCACGCTGGATTTTGACGTGACTCTGGACGCCCTGATGAGTGACGCCGTCAACGCGCGCCGTCTCTACGCGCTCAAGCTAAAATGTCACATGACCACCAATGGGCACACACCGGACGGCAAGCTGGCAGTGAACGGCTGCGCTTCCGCGTCGCTTCCCATCAAAAAGTGCGAGCTGAGCGAGGAGATGCTGGCGAAGACGTTCGGCCGCTTCGGAGTCGTGGAAAGGGTCGCGTTGATGGACGAACCTGAAATGCAGCCCAAACATGCCTACATACGTGAGTGGCAGAAACACGACAATATTTTTTTTTTTCCCTTGGAAGTAACATTTTCGCCGAGTTGTCATGTAGGGATTTTCTTATCACCGATATCACTGTCCTATAAGTGGTACAGCCACAAAAAAGGTCATGGAGTGATACAACTTAACACTAAGAAATCATTTTGGACTCTTTTTTTCAATTAAAATGTGATACAATTTTCAAAATGTTGTAAAACAATGTTCTTAATTCAAATACATCCCCAAAAAAATACATTTGCTCTTATTTACATGTTTTATTTGTATTGTGGATTTGTAAAATAGAATATTGTTTTATGTTCATGAATTTTTTAAATATAAAACGTGCAATTGTAACTCATTTTTTCTAATTGAAAGACTTAACAAGTGTAACTGCACAGAAATATAATTGTAAAATAAAACATAATCATGTCATAATTACACAAATGCCCAAAAATCTTTTATCCAATTTTAAAATATTTCAAAATCTGATTTTATTGAGGCCTGCATTTAGGGTTAGGGTTAGGGTTGCATCTAAATTTGAAAATATTTATCAAACTGTTTTTACATTTATATACATGCTAATATTTAAATATTGAAAAGATAAGGTGATGTACAAGTGTGGTAAACCTGACCCTGTGTCTCAGTTTTTGGGAAACGCGTTGCAGCTGTAAAATTCAAAGTCAAACTTTTTTCTTTTAAGTGAATAATCATCATCAGTTCAAATATCTTGTCATTGTAGTCTATTCAATTAAATACAGGTTGAACATGATCATTGTGTTCTGCTTTTATGTCCTAACTATATTCGAATTAGTTTTGTACGTGTTATTGTAAAATATATTTTGTGTGTGTGTAAAAACGTAACACCAAGTGTAATTTATTTATTTTATTCTAAGATGGACGTGATGTCATAGAAAAAGCCAACGCTTGTTCTTCTTTTCCACAGATTTTGCGCATTCTGAGGGGAAACAGGCGGCTGTCGACTCCTCTGCGGAACTTTGGCAGGAAAAGTACGTGACATGTCCGGCGCTGACTCCAGCAGACGCCACTTGCGGTGTGAGCCCGCACGAAGGGCCAAGTCACTTCGGAGGCCAAACACACCACAAATCTCCTCAGGTTCATGATACACTTCGGGTTACACTTATCAGAGTATCAGACTAAAACGCTTGCTAGTGACGTTTCAACTATATCGTCAAACCCGGCTCCAAAACGTTTGTTTTGTTTTTTTCGTGAAGGATGCGGCGCTGCGGCGGATGATGAAGAACCTGGACACACGACTGGGGAAAGTCTTTAAGTCTCTCCCAGAATGCACCTTGTCTGTGGTGCTGCTGCTCGCTCAGAACAGGTCACTTTCAAATCCCTTTTTTTTTTTTTTGGAAACAAAAAGCTTTCTCTTGATCCCCCTCCCCCCCTTTTTTTCTCTCCTTAGTGCTCATAATCCGCCATCGCCTGGTTTGTGCCTTTTGGAGATCAAGCGTGAGAAGTCAAGTCAAGCCCTTACATGACAGAACGTGCGGTATCATGGACATCCACTTCCGGTGTCCAACAAACTAATTTTAAAAAATGGGAATGAAATTGTAACCATCTTCAAAACGCATGAGAGAATCGAACTGTGGTACAGAAGTGGAAAAAATAAATCTGAAAGTACTTTTGACGGCACAAGACACATGATTGGAGGGGAGGGGAGGGGGGGGGGGTTTGCACAGTTTGGTGAACTTCTCCAATGAAACTACAACCCAGTCATGTTACCGCACTTCCTGGTTGAAACTAACCCCTAAGTAATAGAACGGAAGAGAACCAACGTGTGAAACAAAGCGACGTAGGCAGCGACAGTAAGAAAATTCTTTAATTTTTTTTTCATTTCCCTACTCCCCCCCCCTCCAAGGAAATATTGAAGGATTTTGAACCTCATACAAAACAATGCAATTATGTATATTGATTATGATACATTTGCCATACAACTACAAAACAAACAATCTGTACAAAAACGACAAACAGAAGCACCTCCGGTAGGATCCAAATCGGCACAGCAATAAATTATCACATTATGGTTGTCGTTACCGTTTCTGTATGTTTGATAAAATAAGACCATTTCATAATATTTGTTTCTTTTTCCTTTTAAAAAAACGGACATCTTTTTAAATAGACATTACGCTGAACCCTGATGGCGTAAACTACATGTTCACCTTACGGCAGCTGAGCTAACACAAATACACAAGTAAAAAAAAAAAAATGTTTGGACTGACCGCGCCGGCTCCATTCCGGTATCGTCACATGTATAAAAGAACTATTTGAAATTCAAGATGAAGTGTGGAAAAGCAGAACCGTCTTTATGGCTTGTGGGGGTTTGTGTGCTGGTCCGCACCTGCGAGCAAGCTGGCACTCTCCTGGGCGCACCGAGCCCAGAGTGCTTCTCGACTTTGTTGCTACCACGCCTCGGGAACCTCAAACAACGTTGACGAAGTTCCAGCTGCTAATGGAGGAGAAAAGCGGGGGATTTAGGAAGAGAAATGTTCCGATCGCAAATACGATGAACAGGAGCAAACCTTCCGATTTCTTTTTGTTCTTCTGACTTTTCTGTGCGGGCGGCACGGCTGCTGCGGCAGAGGCCTGCCGCCAGCTGAGCGTCCCCTCGGCCTCTTTTGCCAAATCAGCGGCACCTTCCTCCTCGGGGACGGGACTCGACCCGGACGATTGGGTAGCGTCCCTGCAGGGGCGAATTTCAAAGTGGCGTAGGTGATAGGTGATAGGAGGGACAAAACGGAATCGATGGACTTACATGGTCTTCAGCCATCCCTCTGACGTTTTGCTCTCCACAACTTCTATAATCAATCGGAATAATATTCAAATCAGCAAATCCCGTCAAGACTTCAGAAAATCTCGCGAGACTTGAACAAATCCTGTGAAATGCTGATTAGCATGCCAACAGGTGGCCAGCAGTTGTGATGGAAAACAAGCACACACACACCATCGGTTTTCATCTTCTTGCTCCCTGTGCCGTCCGAGTACGAGTAGTGACTCCAGCCGTCTGCGGCCTCGCCGCTTCCCTGCTCCGCCTGGATGGGACTGCCGCTGCGCTTCCTCAGAGCTCTGGGACAACGACAACGGACATGTTGCCTTAATGCTTACGACAGATATCAGCAAACCAAAATGATACAGCCATAGAATATAGGAAATTGTGCATTGCAATGTTTTGTTTTTTTCCATTGGGACTGGAATATATGATGGCACTTACCAAGTAGATTATTGCTTTAATGCTTACTACTACTAAAACAATGACAGAACCAGATGATTTAGTCAGTTTAGCATAGGGGGATTTTTGGGGGGAAATATCAAATTTAATTGAGTAGTAAATGGGGACAACAGCGCATAGTCTGACTTACGTCACTTTAACTCAACTGCTTTTATCGAGCACTTAAGAACCACCGCGCAATACAAAGTGCTGCACGTGGAGCAAAAATAATTCATACAATAACAACCAAAAATGATTGAAATCCAGCTTCTTTCATCTGAGGCAGCTGGCGAAGGTAAAGCCAAGCCTTTCTCAAGAACACTTTGAAACACTAATTCATGCCTTCGTCGCATCTCTGCTGGATGACTGTCACGCACTTGGCTTTGGAGTCAGCCAATCGTCCATGAAGCATCTCCAGTTGGCCCAAAATAATTCTGCTCACCTCTTGACTGGTACTCGGAAAGAGGGAGCACAGAACTCCTACTCTGGCCCCCTGTTCATTTTGGAGCGCTTATTTGTTTTCAAATCTTGAAATGGCCTCGCCCACCTTACCACCTAGTCAGTCTTTTGATGGCATAACGCTCACTACTTCTAACTACGAAGCCTTTTGTTAGCATAGTAAAATACTCCACGTAATGAAACTGAATTGAGTAAAAAGTGATTTAACTGCCACCACTCCAAGGGTCGCCAATGCAAAAGTTTCTCTTGACCGGGAGGATGGAATATTATCGCCGCGTTCATGCTTCCGACTCCTCCTTAAGTCTTACGAACATGTAGGGAAGTATCAATAAAGTAAAAGAGGGACCATAGTGTCAAGTACAAGGTGGCGTTGCTTTCATGCTTACTTCGATTATTTACTAAGCCATTTGTGAGCAGGTAAGGAGTGATTGACATCAAGCTCGATGGAAAGTACGCGTGAGCAGAAGGCGTCGTACCTGGAATATCCGAACCCGCTAGAAGTGGCAGAGGCCGGGTAGTGAGGCTTGACCCAGCCGTCTTCCGTCCAGGACTTGGAAGCGGGCGGCTGCTTCTCCTTCTCCTGCTGCCTGCCCTGAATGTACCCTGCGTACGTCTGGATCTTGTAGCTCTCGGCATAGCGGCTGGTGTTCATGGCTATTTGCACCTGGTCCGTTTGACTGAGGGACACAAAGGCGGACGTGTCATCCAGCCACGAGACCTGAATGTTTCCTGAGTAGACACGAACAGGAAATGAGCGTGAGTGACACGCACTGGGTTGTTTAGTGGAATTGATCGCGTGGTCGTCGAGCTTTACCGAAGGCACTGAAGAGCTGGTAGAGGTCGCTGGTCTTCCATTCTTTGGGGAAGGTGACGTAGAGGACGTTGTCTCTCTTCGGTTGCACTGGAACAACAAAGACAATCAATGTAAGTAACGGAGGGGAATCCCGCGCCGTACATTTTGTTCATCAGTACGGTCGCGGCAGCAGGTCACTTCCCAAGTTTTGTTGTCACGGAGGCATTTTCACTATTTGGTGGGGGGGGGGAAAAAAAATCTGGTCGTTACGAAGTTTACGTTCTAAAAGGTGTTCGTTGTCAGCAAAATCGGAAAATGAATGACGTGAAAGCGGGACTTTGAAATGTGCACGTTATTGGGTTGAAAACGTAAACGGGGTACAATGAAAGGAGGTTCGACTGTACCTCAAACTCAACATTGTGTTAATCCAAATATTTTTTGGGGATTGGTGTTCCTTTACAGACCCTCACATGCATTTTTATGCCCCCCCCCCCGCCCCAAAAAATTACAATCATATTTATTTGAAATAAGTTGTGTCGTACAGCGAACAGTGCTGCTGTAATACTCACAGTCTGGTCCTGCGATATTGAGGTAGGGGATGTCGATTATCCTCATCAGGAAAAGTCTGGAATCAAACCAACGGTGAACGTCGCCAAAGGGATGAGCAGACCAACGGCGAGGCACGGCGAAACCAGCATTACTCACTTGTTGTAGAACGGCTCGACGAGTTTGGAGCGAGCCGACACGTACGCTTTGGGTGGCGTCAGGAAAGAACCTGGAGGGGAAAAAAGGGAGCGATTTATGAGAAAGTTGTTTTCGATTGGTTAAGAAGAACCGTGTTGTGTCACGCTACCCAGGAAGTTGGCCATCGAGATGAAGCAGCGTCCGGTGATGTAGGCGTCATAGCCGGCCTCGTGCAACTGCTCCTTGGCTGTGTTGTAGCTCGGAAAGCCTTCGGCCGCCTCTTAGGACGGGAAAAAAAAACAACAATAACAAAAAGAAACATATCCGTGAAGAGCCACTGTGTGCGTGTGCAAGCACGTGTGTGCGCTTACCGATTTGAGGAGCCTTGAAAGGGCTTTCGTTCAGCTGCTTCTCCAGCTCGGCCAGAGACGTGTTGTTGATCAGGTCCTGCAACGTGCATGGAGATGAGTTTGATAGAATACCACATGCGCTAACGCCCCGCATATTTGTGCCGTGTGAGCTGCTCACTAGAAATCTCGGCAATTCCTGCAATTTTTAGGCTGTCTGTCATGCTTCAAGATGGAAGCTAATTTGAAAGTTGTCACTGGTCTTAACCGCATGTGAAACGCAACTTTTGCGTCATCAATGAAGGAATTTTTTTTTTTTTTGCATCTAAGAATTCAATATATTTGTTTTTATATTGACAAAAATAAAATGTGCAGCTCTCGCACAGTCACGGAAGGCATCTTAGATTCACCTTAAAGGGCTGAGTGGACGCCATCAACTTCGTGTCCAGAAGCCTGCGAGAAGACAAAAATCATGCAAAGGCAGACACAGAAAGCATCGGTTTGCCGTCAGGAAGTGGGTAAGAAACGCACCTGGGGAAAACGCACATGGTGACCTCTTTAAAATCTTGAAGATCCTGGAGAAAAAAAAAAAAAAATTTTAAAAAGCAAGAGAGAGCGTGGGCGTTAAGTAGTTCAGAAATGACACGATGACAACATCCCAAAGAGCGCAGCGTACATCGGGCAGGGGGCAGTAGAACTGATGGATGGTGTGCATCACGTCCAGCAGCATGTTGTGGCCCACCACCAGTTTACCCTGCCGAAAACGTTTCCGGTTGATCCAGACTCATGTTTTAAACATCAAGTCAAAGTTCCAGAAATGCAAGATTGTGACTCACAGACTTGGAGATGGCGTGGATGACCCGGGAGAAGCCCACGGCATCATTTAGCTGCATCTGGTGGAATTGAGTATTATAAGAGAAGACAAGACAACAACAAAAAATTATAATATTGATTTAAAGCAAAAGTAATTTCTCAGGACACGTTTTTGCCAACCTGCTCCTTCTCCAATTTCTGCTGCTCTCTCTTCTTCCTCTCCTCCTCATCCACCTTACTGACCTGGATGATGCGCTCCTTCTTGAAGACAAAAATACATAAATGAAATAATGTGGATGGGTTTACTGTTCATGCAACTATTTCATTATTCATTCAGGGTGCTCGCATTTTCTGGAAGCTAAACGAGTACTTCTTTTGGGTGTATGGAACACATTCATTGGATAGACATTCTTTCCCATTGGAAATATTACTTTGGTTTTTGTACGATTTGGTTTTTGACACTTCAGGACAAAAAAAAAAAATTAAATAAAATGCCACTGCTTACAAAAATGACAAAGCCAGTTTTTAGACTTCCATTTTGATTTCTTTTGGGCAGACTCCTTTGCTGCACTAGAAATCACAAGCAAGCAAACGTAAACATACATTGAGTTTCACTACCTTGTCTATTTCCATGGTTTCTACATGGAGCCCTTTTGGAAACCTGTCAGTCAAAATGGAAAAGACAAATGAATCCCTCTGAAGCAATAAAAGTTAAGTGACAGGACATACTCACTTCCAGTTGAGAGTTTGGTAGATCAACTTCCTCTGGAACCTAGGATGGAAAAATAACTACATGAAAAATCAGACCTACAAATGTAGCTAGAAACACGTGGGGATTCGTGCCCGCATCGCTTCTCAACGGGCAAATTGAAGTGTCGGCTTACCCGGTGCACGGCTCCAGGTCGATGGTTTTCTCCGTGCTCGAGAACAGGGCCTCCACCTTCTCCCTATGTCGGTCAACGCCAAAAGCAAGTCATTATACCGAACAAGTCGGGCGCCTCGGCTGCCGCTTTTGTCCGAGACTTACACCACTCTGTTGATGAAGTCCTTGTGCTCATCGGGTACGTGGGCGGGGCCCTTGGAGCAGGAAGGGGAGATGTAGGACGGTGTTCCGACGCCGTTTGCCTGCTGGCTTCGCTTCTCCTCCGTCTGCTCCCTCAGCTGGGCCTCCTCCTCGTGGTTCAGGTAAGGGATTCCTGTCGATGTTTGACACTCAACTTTAGGACTGGGTGATAGATTTAAATTAAATAATATCTCAGTTTTTTTTTTTTAATTAATTGCAAAAATCATGATAAAAAAAAAGTATCTGAGCCACAAAGGGGCACCCTTGTGTGAGCGAATGCTGTAATGCTCAGATCTGGCAATTTTTCTGAATCGCCGAATCAGTTATCCAGAAAGACCTGACTTGGAAGCGTTGCCATTTCACTCACCGTGACAGAAAACCTTGTTGAAGTCAAAGCCCTGACTGGCCAGGAAGTCAATGCTGGAACTCTGAAATCATGAAAAATAAAATAAAATAACTCGACCTATAGTAGTCACTTTAAGTTTATGATAAAATTTTGAAAGGAAAAAGAGCAGATTTACTTGGCAGATAAACTTGATGTCAGGTGACGTCCGGTTGAAAGGTTTTGGGAATATATAAAAGTTAAAAGTCTTTGTGACGTATCTGCAAGAGAGAATGGTAGGTTAACTGCTTTGCACACTTGTTAGACAATGTTTTAAAAAAAAAAAATTTTTAAGTGCCGCGAGGGAAATATGAAGGATTACCACCGTCAAGTGAGTGTAAAGAAGGTAGCAAAATTATTGCCCCCCAAAAAATCTCAGTGTTGCTTATTACACATGACAGTTTGACATTTCAGTAGAGATTTTAGCAAGCATCAGGCAAGTTGACACGTAATATGCTTTTGCGGGCCACTTAAAATGGTGTGGCAGGCCGGATCTGGCCCCCGGACCTTGAGTTTGACACCAGTACTTTACAGTCTCCCTGTTTTTCAGTGAATGGCTACTGTTCGGTTCCACGAGGGGGAGGAATTGTGAAATTTGTGAGAATCCAGTCAGGTTTCTATTCCCATTCGGTCCTAAAGGGGAAAACACTCACTTGGCGTCTTTCTGGTCATACTTGAAAGTGCAGAGCCCGAATTGGAAGAGAAGAAAATCCATGGAATGCTTAGGGAAGGGAAAAGAAGAGATTGGATTAGCCTGTGGAGCAATTTAGAGGTGTCTAAACGTCAGCCTTCCACACCTTTTTAAGCTTGGTGTAGCGTTCCTCCGGCGTGTCCAGCCCATTGGTGAGTGCGCTGACGCTGGGTCCATCGCTGATCCCTGGGCAACACGCGAAAGGCTTGACATCCACACCACATTGCATATATTACACAATTAGTCATACCTGAAAACTCTCCATCGATGGCAAGAAAGTCAGCCTCCTCTATCGCGGTGTACACCAGGTTCAAACAGTCTTTAAAAGCTGGAAATTGTCAACGATAAACGAGAATGTTCGCGTTAGCTTAGCGAGCAAGAGTGCTCGATGCGCACACGCGCTAGCGAGGACAGAGGGGGGCAGTCGCGCGCTTATTCATTTTTAAGCTACGCATGCTTATGCAATAACTTGAATAGTGAGAGGTGGATTTGACAAAATACAAAGGCCGGCGTGTAAGACCTACATTTGCGTGTCACCTCCATCCCGACGCGATGGCTGTGAACCCTCGGCCGGTGCTGAGAGCTAACGGTTGCTAGCCGACCTCGTTTGGCTTTTCAAGGCGAGTTCAGTTGACGCTGGGAATTTGGAACTTCTCAAAACGCATCACTGAAACGATCTCCCACATCCACAACTCAAAACATTTTCAACAGATCCACAGATTTAAATTTTGTTCGAGCGTATACCGTACGTTAGGTTGATTGAAATGATGTAAATTTAGACTTGAATGAATTAATGAATCAATCACTTCATTAAAATCCAGCAGACTTTTGCATTCTAATAGTGGGAAGAAGAATGACAAACCGGTGATACCCAACCGGCCTGATAATAGTGGGGGCGGAGAAACATCAGAAGACAGCAGTCATGATAGATGTTGCAATCACAACTGTTAATTTGAAAAGTAACACAAAAAGAAGGAGAAATACCAAGGACTGAAGAAAGTATTAATTCTGGGTTAATTCTCGATGTTGCTATGCAACAATTGTGAAAGGCAACCGCCTCGACCAATCATATGCCGACTATTCTTAGTAGGCGGGCTATTTTGGAACTTTAAAGCCGAAATCACAACACAATTGACGTTTCCTCTTAACCAGTCAAACGGCGCCTCTGCTTCAGTAGGCGGGACTACTGTTATAAGCGAGCTGAGCGGCAGCCATCGACGCTCCTGTGATTGACTGCTGAGGAGAGTAAATATTTCTTGAAAAATTCACATTTCTTCCCCTCCGACAGTAGTCATGGTGTCTCACTCTCTCGCGCTGCCGATGATCTGTTTCACCACCCTATGGGCGCTGGTGGGGGTGGTGGCTCCCTTTCTGGTGCCCAAAGGACCAAATCGCGGGTAGGTGGGTGTAGCAGCTAACGCTAACGACATTACGTCTCATTGGTTCTCTCTCTCTCTCTCTCTCTCTCTCTTTTCAACACTATCACAAGACCTTCTTTGTTTCCGTTTTAATTGAACCAAGATGAATTGCTTCAGTGTAAAGCTAATCATGTGTGACCTCACAACCGGAAACCGCCAGTGATGGCGAGAGGGAAAGTGCAATGATAACCGTAGACCCAAAAATGGAATCACAAGAAAGGACCGCATCCTTCTGGAACAAGATGTATTCAGTGCCTCAAAAACAGTTAGTCGTCTAAATACTAAATACTCCTTGTTTTTGGCTGGAAATGCATTCTTCTAAGCGTTCCCATGGTACAAACAGCTAAGAATGCCTCAAAAGTTACTTTACTTTCAGGGCAAAAGTCTGGTTTTGGGGTAAATTTGCAGTGACTGGGAAAAGTCCCTCATGACGGGGTTAAGGTCCTAATTCTGAGGTCAAGACCCTTGTTCTGGGATCAAATCCATAGTTCCCAGTTCAAGTTCCTAGTTCTAGTGTCAAGCCCCGACTTGCTGATCATGTCCCTCCTTCACAGTCAAGTCCCTAGTTCCTGACAAAAAGTGATGGGGGTAAGTCCCTCATTGACGGGGTCAGTTTCACTAATTCCGGGGCCAAGTTGCTAGTTCTGTGCCAAGTGTATTTTTGTCGTGGTACAAACATGCGAGTCCCTCCAAAGTTCTAAGTTCCAGATAGTTCCTGTCAGTGGCGTGCGGTGAGGTTCATGGTTGGTGAGGCACTGACTCCTTTAGTGTCAGATTTACAAATATATAAACCAAAAAGGGTAGCTTATTCAATTGGCTAAACATATTTGCGACATGCAGATATACGGCAAGCAGCACGAGCCAGTTGCATGTATCGACCCAGTTTGTGGTGATTGCGCAATGCAATGCGCATTCAGAGGTGAGGCTCTGCCTCACCTGCCTCCCCTGACCGCGCATCCCTGGTTCCTGTGGTGTAAAATCTCCTGTATTTTAATGTGACTGTCTTTTCCAGGGTGATTGTCACCAGTTTGATTCTCACCGCCGTCTGCTGCTACCTCTTGTGAGTACTTTGCAACAACAAAAAATACGTGCAGTACACTATCACATTTACATTTTGAACTTGACTAAGTTTCCAATGTCTCGACTGTTGACACAATACACCACTGGAGGGCGCCACACACCATCATTACAGTTGCTTTACGCCATCGGGATACAATCTGAATTTTTGGGGCCATGATGCATGTTCGAGGATAGCTTTATTGTATCATTTGATATATATAGATTTAATAATTGTGTGTTTTCCTACAGCTGGTTAATAGCCATCCTGGCGCAGACCAATCCTCTTTTTGGCCCTCAGCTGAAGAACGAAACCATTTGGTATCTGACTTACTTCTGGGAGTAGAACAGGTGACACTGACACAACAAGAAATGTCCATAGCCTCCTTGAAATATGATGTCACTATGCTACATTAGAATATTAAATATGATGTAGTTACATATGGAATATGTCAACATTCAAAATGAATTGGGGTCAGCAACCCGCGGCTCCAGAGCCGTATGCGGCTCTTTAGCACCACCCTAGTGGTTTTGTTTTAATATGGTTTCTGTAGGAGGAAAACCATGACACCAACATTCTTAACATTTTCCATTCCTGTAAAAATATGTTGAATAAATATTAAATTTCAACATCCCTGTCAATGAGGATTCGCATCATAGCCTGCGACACACGTTTCTATTAGCCGGACGGGATGCCAGGCAGGTGGCTGTTGTTAAAAAAATGGCGTTTTGTGTACAATTCACCGAGGGTACTGGCAAAGAATGGGAATCCGGGGAGAATCGTTTTTAAACGGTGCATGTGAGCTACGATAGTTAACATGCTGCAAAAGGGGCAAAAAAGAACATTTAATCATGAAGGCTCATTGTATAATTGTAGCCAACTTAGTCTTTTTGATTGTAGGCTAACATAGCTAATATAAATACATACAGCATGTGTTGCCTTTATTGTAAGGCCGATAGAAGGCTTTTATTTTTTTGCGGCTCAAGACATATTTGTTTTTTGTTTTATTGGTCCAATATGGCTCTTTCAACGTTTTGGGTTGCTGACGCCTGGTCTAAGTAGATGCATTAAATATAGCATATATGTGTATATATATTAAATGTGACGTAAATATGTTTCATTAGACATTAAATAATTGAAGTATTGTGTTCCTTCTTTTTCAGACGGCCCTTATCATCGCCGTCCTGATTCAAACATGTATACACACACACACACACACACACACACACACACACACACACACACACACACACGCACAACTACACTTAAGATGAAGACTACTGTACAGTTGATGTAAATTGAGTGTTTTAAGGTATGAACGTTTAAATTTGCAATGTGTTAGTTCCACTTTTTCAGTGTTTACATTTTTTTCCACGTGTACTTATTTTTGTCCTGTGGACGTAATGACCTCAGTGTTATGTAGCTGTTACTGTATACCCCCCAAGCATGGAGAGAAACCCCAAAACTACTACTCCTCCCCCTCATCCTTGTTGCCATGGTGATCTGCTCAACCGATTCTCATCTTTTGACACTACGTGTGTGTGTGTGTGTATATATATATAGATAGATAGATAGATATAGATGTGTGTGTGTGGGTGTAGAGAGAGACTGACTTGTGGAAATGTAGTCAGAACATTAAAAACAAAATATATATATTATTTATTTTTACCAACAAGCGTAACAAGGCAACGACTTGTGAAGGTAATTGCGCATCTCATTCCTCGTGAATGTCATAAGAGTGTAAAGTACCTGCCACCACTGTAAAACAATGTACAGACCGGGCTTTAATCCACATTTTTGTCAATTTCGCCATCCATGATGACAATATATGTCACATTTTGTTGATTTGAGGGAGATTTTTTTTTTAAAAACAATTTTTTATTTTAAACAAGCACAGAAATTGAACCGCACATTTCATTTGTCATCATGATCAGAAAACACAATTAAGCCTTTTGACAAACAATAAAAGCTGAAAATTTCCTATTGAAAATCATGGACATGAAAATAATCTGTTGCAGTGTAGCTTAGCTTCGATAAGCGTTTTTTGTTGCCTAAAAAGCCAAAGAAAAAGCCAACCAAGCTCTCAGTGTCTTGTACCACCTCAGGGGCGTTGGACGTTGGCGCTTCTGCTGCAAAAGGGTTTTAAATTGCTTTGAGAATATAACCTAAACTGCTCCTCCCGACAAACGTCCCACATACTCCTTCCCAACCCCTCCCTTCATCTGTTTTATTTACCTTTGAACCACGATGCTTCAGCCAAAAAAAAAAAAAAAGAAATCCAAAAAGAATCCAAATCAACATATAAATACAGCTACTCTTTACAAAGACCAAATTACGTTGTACCCTATCCACCCCTTTGTGGAACTGGCCTGCGTCGAAAAGGCCCCAAGTCTCAACAGGTCCCAAAAGACTCAAGAATTCAGCTATTTTGATGGTAATTTGGACAGGCAAACTTGTGTGGTGCTGCCCTCCCACAAAGTAGAAAATGACCAATTCAGCCCCCAGCCAGTGTTACTTTGTCGACATGATGAGACTTTAAAAAAACACAGGAAAGTCTGCCACTTTGACTAATTTTGAAAATTATTTCTATTCAATATTTCACAAAAAAATTAAATCAGACATCGCACCATGAATTTGGTTGGCACGTTTATCATGATTAGCCACACAAAACAGTGTCAAGAAGCCATGTCTGGAAGAAAAAAAAACACAAGTCGGCGACCATTTTAGGTTCCTTTTGTCAATTTGTCCTAATGTGATTCACATACATCTATTCGGCAGATGGCTGGCACAAAACTGCTAAAATCTTGTTTCTGTTATTGCGTGTCGGCAGAATTTGACAAATCACCATAAAACATGAAAATCAGAATACCGGTAAGTGAACTCCAAAAGGTTAAAAAAAAAAAAGGAAAAATCAGCCTCCGAAGCCAGTTTCACCAAGCAACCTGAAATTTGGTGGACATCTCTATAACACTGGCCAACAAAAAATATATTCATATTTTGCCAAAGTTATTTAATGGCGAATGGGTAATTCAAGGCTGCTGAGTCCCAAAATGACTCTTTTAATTGGCTTAAAAAAAAAAAATAAATAATATATATATATATATAGTTAATGTTCTGTGACAATTTACGAACGCTATTTGATCATTACTCAGAGTGGTGTTTGTGCCATGACATCACGTGTTTTTGCATTTGTTTACCACTAATATTGCCTAATTTTCTGAATTTTTGTTTGTTTTTCCACAGGAAACCTGATTTGCATACAGAATATTTTTATAAAAAAGGAATGGCTCAATGAGTGCGCCAATTTGGGGAAAACAAAAAGTCATTTTCTTATTCACACCTAAATATGTGTTGACCCTTGAAATTAGTAGACCCACCAAAAACGCTCAAGCCATTAAATAATCCTGTTTGAATTGGCAAAATAAATTTGCTAGACATGTCTCTCATAAGTCGACCCTCAAAAAAGTCACAAGAAGCCATGACCAAAAAGACACAGGAACTTGGCCCAAGTATTTATTTTTTGTTTTATTCTCATCGTTTTTTTTTTTTCCCCATTCAATGTGAAGTGGTCATGGTGTCAAATATTAAGCAAGTTGTGTAATTAAAGGTCACTTCTTGCAGCGGAAACACACATCGTAGATTTTTGCGGGGGTTTTGGTGAACCAACCATGGAAACATTCCAGGTTGTAGCGCTCCACATTCCGCTTGACAGCCACTAAACGCTTTGGATAACATTCCATGCTTCCTGCTCTTAATATCCGCTCGTAATCCCGTGTGTGTGTGTGTGTGTGTGTGTGTGTGTGTGTGTGTGTGTGTGTGTGTGTGTGTGCGCGTGCGTGCGCGCGTATGTGTGTGAGGAGTCGCCATGGCAACAACCACTCCGTCAGAGCTCTAATTGTCATTGTGACCTTGTATTATTTATGCTTCTGTGATGTGTGTGGAGAAGTGAGGGAATAAAACAATAACTTGTGTCTCAGAATGCTGAATTCAACAGTTTTGAATGTACACGGCTGCACAATGGATTTGAAGTTAATACAATCGACACCAGATTAAAAATGTCGTCTTTCTGCAGCCATTCTGTATTTTCAGACTTGTGCCAACAATACAGCGCTGAACATTTTGGAGTCGCCGCCATTTGAGGTGGCGGTGCTCCAAAAATACTGCACATCAGGAAAGAGCCTCACTTTTTCCGCATTTTGTTAGCATAGTTTTACTCCAAAATGGCATGAATTATTTTTGTCCTCAAACATATGAACACAATATTGCGTGATGACAACATAAAATTCGTTATTTGGTGAAAAAGATGCCCTACATCCACAAAGCTGCCATCAGATCCTCCAAAATAATTAGGTCGTTGTCTTGACTGTGCTTTTTCTAAGCCTCAACCTACATATGATTTGAACATGCGAATGAAAATAAATACACAAACATGTGCACATGTGTGCTTTAAATGGGATCAATATGCAGATTATCCTTCTGTAATATTCATAAATAGGCCATGATGTCTCGATGCGCCAACCCTGCCAAAAAAAAAATCTTTATGCATGCATCTATAGGAACTGGCCTCGATCGATGGATGATTATATTCATCGCTCGGGAGTATCTAGAATACCAATGCATATTTTTCTTCCTCAGGTTACTCATTCTAGTTTTATTATTCCATGATATTCGTTGGACGTGTAATATAAAGATTGTTCTTGCTGCTGTTTAAAACCACTCTGGGGTTCCTCCAACGGGGGTTGCGCCTTCAAGTATCTTGGGAAGGCCTCGGGTTCAACGGGTTCACATCTGCTGCTCGATGTCCTTAAATGCGGTCTCCTCACTCCGCCCCCCGCTGGCAGCTCTGCGTTTGTAAACACACGCCACTTCCGCCGTCACGTGATCTGAATTTAGACAAGCTGGTGACTTAACCACAACGGAAAACAGTCGGGCATGCATGCAGTCATAATAACGCCGCAGTGTTCAAACAGTTGGTTATTTTATTGTGAAACTCCTCATAGGAAGTTTGGGCGCTGACCTCAATGATTGACGGTAAACTTAACATGCTTGTCCCCCTCCTGTATTACAAACAACCAAAGACATGCGAAAGAAAGTGTCCTTAAAGTTTAACCACTTCCAATCAACACGGCCCATCGGTGAAGCGGCCAAACAGGAGTGATTTACCTTTACGTGCGAGCGATTCACTGCTGTGTCACGTCCGCCGTGGAGCCGGACGGCACCACTCGCAAGGCCACGGGGGTGCGCGGCTCACCCGCTCCCTCTTCCCCGCCCCCACTTTTTCTCCCTCCACTGGAGGCCGGGGAGACAAAACGACTAGAAGGAGGAGGGGGGCAGTCCACCAGCCACACATCCGCTGTCTGTTTCCAGTGGGTCCGCCGTACAGCGAAGCTAAGCCCGGCGTAAACTAGCCACCCTCCCCCGGGCTCAGAGCGGGAATTCCCAGCCGAGCAGTGGCCACTAAGGTCGGTCTACTCTTCCCCTGCCGTCTCGAGATAGATTGTGCATGTCCTTCTCCCCAAAAAGCACCAAGCAAAGGGCTGCACACCAAGGCGGACATTTTTGTTTCTTATCCAGGTTCCGGAGGAGCCTTCACTTCACTCCAGCGAAAGGGGACATCCGAGGACACCGAGAGGTAAGCCCACTTCGCCTTGCATCACACCCCCACTCCCGTTTAAACATGCAAACATTCACGTTTAGCGGGTTAATAATCAAACCACTGTATATTTTAAAATGGTTTTTAAAATGCTCCAGTTGGTATATATAAGAAAATCTATCTAGACGAGACACTTAATCATGCAAGGAAAGTTAGATTTTTATTATTTATTTAAAAGTTGCCCGCGAGTACTTGCTGTGCCTTTTGAAACATTATATTGTCTTTACAAAGTGGCGAAAGCTGTTTTAGTCGGGTTGTGGTCAGTTTTTGGGAGGGGGTGTCATTTTGGTGGCTAAATTGTAGCCGGGGTCGTGTTCGTGTTGGTGTTCCGGGCCTTGACGGCAGGTGGACCCAGTTTATGTCCTTATTTTGTATTATACTACACCTGTGTTTTTTTATGTTTAACACAAGCCCCAACCGAAAAATGTGCCACTCGTGGAAAGTGGGCGCCTCCAAATGGGTCGTATTAACAATTCATGTTGGACATCCGGTGGCAGTGCCAGCTGCGGGCCCGTGTTTATTGTCTGCCAGCTCCGCCAGCACGGCGAGTGCTTCCCGGTAAGACTTATGTAATATTATTACAACTAATCGTCGGGTAACTTATAAACCTGAGTTAAAGTGTTGGGAGATGAATTGGGGGTGTTTGTTCCCCGCCGCCACTCTCGACCCGCGGCTGGCCGGCCGACTGCCACCTTCGCGGGGCCGAGCTGCTCTCGTCCTCCCAAGTCCGCCGCTCCTGGTTGTCAGCTTCTCCGGCTTCCAGCTGTGCGGGCACACGGCGCCGTCATTGCCCATTAGCTGTGTCGCAAGCTAAGCTTGATTTGTGTTTCCCGCGGAGGGGTTTTGTAGGGGAAAGGGAGAGAGGAGGTGGCTGACTTGACGGCCGAAAGACGACGTCGAACAGGGCCACTTGTTCGAGGAGAACCGACGCTCCCAAGGACACGAAAAGGCGTGTAACTCAGGGCATATTTGTGTCCTTAGAGGCACTTAAATTACCATTTGAATTTTTATGGCAGATAATATATATTCTCTTGCACATTTTGGGGGTTAAATGTGGCAGGTTGTTCTTCAGACAGAGACGCCGGTCCCTCCCACTTTTTCCCCGGTCTCTCGCGCGCGTCTCTCGGCCACGCCGCGACCAACGCAGGCCTCTCTCTAGCCCGATCGGTTCACTGCAGTCGCTCCTTTCACTTTCTTTTGAGAATTTCCCCTCTATCCACACCTCAACAAGCTGCCTTTTCTTAGCACAGAGCTTTTTAAAGAGCCCCCCCCTGCTGCTAAATTCTTTGTCTGGTCACATGGCCGACAAGGACTTGCAGTCTGATGCACTGATAAGAGTCCATATTTAAACCAGATCGTATTTATGCATTAATTTATGTTTGGAAGACCAACTTTCCACATAGTTGGTGCAATGACTGACTGATGCTGTTGTCTGCTATTTTTTTGTACTTTCAATAATCAGAGAGGGGCATCACACAGATGATCACCATCTGCTACATCATTGTTCCGAATGTGAACATCATGTTATTGGGATTACACGCTTGACGTCATTGTTATTATAAACATTTTTAACAGCAAATTGAGTTGTGGTGACAAAGGAATATCATCCCTTCACACTCAAACACTACAACAAAGTGACCAACTCACTATATGATGGATTGGGACTAATTCCCAAAATAGGCATCTATTTTGGTAGCTGGCGGAGAACATCACAAATGGACGGACGAAACAATTTAGATTCCAGGATGGAGGCATGAATGCCATTGTGACTTTGGGGCTTCTTTTAAATTAAAAACTGCTTAAATTCCAAAATGTTTCAGCTGGTCGTTTTGGGGAAAAAGGTCATCTGCATTTGGCCATGGTTTTGCATCTTATATGCACCCAACAACACCGCAGCTCTGCTTAGCTTTTGGTTTTCACGATTGTTCTTTCGTGTCGTAGAGTTGTCGCCTGAAAATGCCGCTCTCTTCGACGCACGGGGAGGCTAACATTACTACGCTTAGCTCCGTGTCCATCAGCGCCGTCGGTCTACTTTGCATTTGGCGTTAACGTTATAGCCTCATGGGAGAAGGAGGGGACATAATACGGCTTTGCGTTACCACGACAACCAGCGACTGAGCTGTTTTGATCCCCGAATGTGAATTTCAGCCCCACCTGGTCAACAATCGAGGATGCGCCAGTTGTCAGTAGCTAACGTATTATATGCATCAAGAACACTGCAGTTCTCACACTCCAGATACACAAAATTATTTATATATAAGCTATTAAAAGTCGATTTGACAACAGCAACGGATGGACATAAAGCAATGGTTTTTCCTGGCTTAAAGTGAAACAGAGGGCTTACGATTCTGATCATCTGCACAGGTGTGTATGTCGCGCCCCATTATGTCTCACACTTTTTTTCCCTCTTATGTATCCACATTTTTATATTTTTTATGATTAATTGATTGGATGTCGTACCCCATTATTCCTCTCACAAAGTTTTAAAAGCTGCAGCCCTGCTCATCTTAGAACAAAACCGCATTCTTATAATTGATGCATTTGTTCAATATCAGCTGACATTTTACTCGTGCGACATAAATGACGAAAACGGCGGCGCCCGGGTAGTTTTTTTTCGTGCGACTGATGACATCATGATGTAGAAATTCCTTTATAGTAATTTGGCAGTGGGAACTGAGTGAACGATTCCCAACACAGGATGTGTCAAAGAAACACGCGGCGCCATGTTTTTTTTTTTTTTTTTTTGGAGAAGTCCGTTGTGTCCAAATTCACAGGCTGCGTCCTCCTGAAGGCCGCGTGACATCACTTCCGGCACGACTCGACGGCACGTTTTTCAAAATTTACATTTAAGCCTGTTCAAATTCACTGCGCTTTATGCGGCCCACAGCGGCTACATGAGGAGAAAGCCTTTGAAGGCGTCGAAGGACCCAGCCTGCGATCATCTTTTCTCGAATTTGGAAATGGCGCGCGGTTGTGCTGCGCCGGAAACAACGTCAGGCGGCTGAAAATGTGGCCTTCGGAGGACACGGCCCGTGAATTTGGAGACAGCCAGTGTAATTGTTGTGTAAATGCCATGTTGTTGGCTGTAAAGGTGCATGCTTACATAAGCATCAACGGTGTTTATAACGCAGTATATTAGCTTTGCGTTGAGACCTTCTTGACAAGCCGTTGTCATCGTGTTTATGAGCTCGGAGACCTTTGGACCCTTTTCTCCATGGTGAATGTACACACAACACACCGGCGGCTTCTTCCGCATGCCTTCTATTTCAGCCGGCCTGTTGCCTTTGAGAAAATAGAATCACGTCACTGTGTGTGACCTACTGAGTAACGAACGCTAACCGCGCACGATGCTACCAGGATGTCGGGAAGGGGGAGACATTTTGTGTACTCTTGTTTTGGGGTTAATCCGTTGAAAATGAAATCTGAATGGATTTTCTTCCAATTTTCTGCGGTTGTTTGGAAATGGAAAGAAGAGAACCAAACACAAAATGTTATCGTTTCCAAATTTAAACCTCTTCATTCTGGAGAGAGGCTATCAAATATTCACAGAGTTTTAGAGATTTCCGAGATCTCTCTTTTTAAAACCCATTCAAGAAAGGCTGATTTTGGGATCATTTCAAATATCTCTCCTCATCCTGCCGTTCCGCGATCTCCCGAAAGTCCTAACTGTCCAGCAAGGTCTTTTTTTAGGGGGTCTCTACAAATTCCAAGCACAAAATGGCCCTCCAAAAGCACTTGTTCATTTCTATTGTGCTTGTCCTCACTTGGATCGTGAGTGTGCGAGAGCCTCTCCTGGCAAACCGCTCGTCGACTGTGTTGCTGATCAGAGTATCCTATTGATAAAGACCCCAAAATGCGTTATCCTGCTTTGATTTTGTGACCTAGTTCGTAACTCAGTTTACTCATATATAACCATCAGATTGAGCTTTATGAATGCAACAAATGAAATAGGACACAATTCTGGAGGTCGGCCGGCTTACAGAACGGAACGAGCCGAATGTCGCTCAAGGGCCTAGTTTTGCCGAACTCGTGCTTTGGACCATTTGTTGCCCTCTTTGTTGTGTGTGTTGGTGGCTGGCTGCCGCCGCCGTGTGCCAAATGTGACTTTTCCACGAGGTGTGCCAACAAGGCCCTATCACCGCTGCCCTGCCCATCCTCATTTCCTCATTCCTCGGCTCAGTCCGCCGACAGCGAGCGTTGTAGCATTGTTCTCACAACCAGGTCAAGCGTGAGCCGCTTTTTTTTTTCCGGATTGTTGACAGGTCGCAAGCGGTAGGGCAACCGTGAGTGTTTGCCTATGTGTTTTTGTGAAATCGTATTACTCTGTGTTTCATCATCACACCACTTTCCTCCGCCGCCTCCCCCTGCGGTGGAATCTCACTTTTTGGCAAGCTCCCGCAATCTGATTGGTGGAGTCCGACCACAAGGGGTGGGGCCTGGGAGGGTCGTCTTAATTAAGAGGGAACGTTAGCTACAGCCCCATCCACACTATGCCGTCGGGAGACCCAATGTTATAATCTGAAAGCAAATCTTTCTGGACTGTCTGTGAAAATCAAACCAAAGCTGTAGAAAGAAGTTTTACATCTATTTGTAACTAAAAAAAACTGTCAGGAAGAGTTCAATCAGATACATTTAGCACTGCAGACCCCCCCCCCCCCCCCCCCACTCCCAAAGGTTTTTCGACCTCTCCAAAGTATACTTGAAAAACTTTCTTTAATAACTTAAAATGTGCGGGAGAGGTGAAACGATTAAAACAGTCTTGGCATTGGGACAGTAAAACCGACGAGTCAATATGGTGTAAAAAATCTCCAAGCCGCATTTGAGTGTCGTTAGCCACGTTATCAAGTTCTGTAACAGACGACGCTGCCGCCTGTTTACGCGCTATTTTGCTCCATCCGCCGTTTATGCATGCACACGGCAGATACGTTGTAGCTCAAATAACGCAAAACGCACTTCTGGGAAGATGCGATTTTTTTCGGGTTGTGGGCATAACTTGATGGCTAGCTGCATGTGGTCGCGGTATCTCCCGCCAAGAATCGGCGGTTCACTTTGGTTGTTGTGGCCTTCCGCTGAACCCGTTTACAACTTCCTGTTTCTGTCTTCTTGTTTTTCTTGTCAGTGAGATACAAGGCTGCGTCATGTGAAGAACGGTCAATCTCTTGACCGTCTCAACTGTGATTCTGAGGTAAGAGTCCAAATACAATAATTGGCAACAGTTCAGCCACTCGGTATGATCCGGTACCGTCATCCACCAGTGAAAGCTACAATAACGGGAGTTCTTGTTTTTCAAACATTCAGCCCGTGAAGCCGATCTTGCCGAGAAACATGGAATTTGGTAGACATCTCGGTTATGGCAAAAACGTCTGAAGACGCCATTCCTGAAAAGATACAGGAAGGTGGCTGGGGTTTTTTTTGGCTCATTTGAAAAAATTTCATCCCTTGTGACGAGCCAGTGTCCCTTAGCAACATCAGATTTGATGGGGGGAAAAAAAAAATCCCACCCAAAAAATTGCAAGGAGCCATGCCTGAAAATTCTCTGGAAGAGCTCCAATTTGGTTTGAAGCGGCCATTAGAAGTTCATTTTGTCTATGTTGCCAGTCTGTGTTTTTTCACACTTGTACTCGATTGACTGACTGTATAATCGGACGTTTCTGCAGTCTAACCGACCAGACGGGATTTTGTGACTACGACCTGACCCCGCCCCTCCAAGGCCTTGGGCATGCCTCAGGTAAAGTGGTGCCAGGTTGCGCCCCTCGCTTGGCCGTCTTTGCTCAACGTGGTTGTCATCTGCGCGCTTGTGTGGTTCCTCCCCCCCCCCCCCCCTCAGCCGGGTATGAATGGCATGGAGCCTGCTTTTGGCGAGGCCTATGGGGGTCACCGGGCTCTACTCAGCCACTACCCAATGGCCATGTCACCTCAAGGGGGCAGGACAGAGTACGACCAGGTGTGGACCTCAATTCGAACATGACAAACCTTCACATGAAACCCCAAACTTCGTTGATAACATTAATTTCAAACCTGGGATTTTTTTTTGCAACGTCGCTTTTTCTTTCTTTCCTCGTCCAGAGCATTCTCCTCATGCTGGGTTCACCGGCATCCCCCCGCAAACGGCCTTTTGAGCTGCTCAGTGACCTGGTGGATGACGGAGGCCTGGGTGAGGATCTGCACGCCGAACGCTGGGACGTGTCGGCTCTGGACGAGATGTCTCGGTACACAAAGTTGGGTTTGGGCGTGGCCTCCGAGGACGCCGTGCTCATGGGCCGATGGGGGCGGAGCCGAGAGGAGGACAAGCCGCCCGAGAGGACGACCAAAGACGAGTCAGTTGGCGTGGGACGAGGACAAGACGGAGATGTGAGGAAGGAGAAGACTGTCGAGGTGTTCCAATCACAGGTGAGACAACAGTCAGACGCTAATCAACTATTTGTCAAAAACTTATGAAAGACTCCACTTGAGTTTGATGCTTGGAAGACTCGAAAGATGTTTTTTTTTTTGTTAACCCGAATTATGACTTGACCTGCTTAAAATCTAGCGGGGACTCGACTTGACTCGCATGATCTTTGGTACACTAACTTAAAAACTCCATGAAGCCTGTAACTAACAAATATTTTCATACTTGATAAATTTGTCCCTTTATTTTTCTGTGAAACTGATTTTTAAAAATGTTTAAAAAATTTCTGTCCCTTTAGCATTTAACAAATTTGTCATTTATTTATTTGTATTTTATTGTATTTATTTATTTTTCTTCGCATATGGCATTTGTAACAGATAAACACACTTTATTTATTTATTTATTTATTTATTTATTTGGACCAGGCCATAGTCCCGCCTCAGGGGACTCCGAAGGAGGACCACCAGAAGGAGGCGCCGGCATCAGGTTTACTCCTGGAGCACTGCAGCGAGGAGCACAACTACTCCCTCAGTCAGGGAGGAGAGCCGACCGCCACTGACGGCGTGCAGGAGGAGGCGCAGCCGCAGCGGGAGGAGGCACAGCAGGACCAGGTGGACGGGGAGGGGAAGCTGGACGAGGAGGACGAGGATGAGGAAGAAGAAGAAGAAGAAGATGAGGATGAGGAGCTTGAGGAGGAGACTGCAGCCGACCTCTCTAGCTCATCGGAAACGGAGTGCGGTGAGTTTTTTTTTGTTTTTTTTTAGGAAAAGTGTCCCGCGCTATGTCCCTTCCAGACCTCAGACCACGTCGTATATCTTACGCGGCCAAGTGCGCGGGCGCGGGCACACACTGAAGCTGCGGCGGTACTTCCCGGACAACATCAACAATATCCCGCTTTGCTAGAGTCACTTCCCAGAAGGAAACCAACCTCACACCAACATCTCAATCGAGCGGAACACGCGACAAAACATCCAAGAAAAAAATAAAAAGTAACACGCTACAACTGTAAAAATAAGTCTGGATCGTCTGTACTGCCCGTGACATGCAAGGCTTCAAAACCTTATTTCAACCCAGAACGCAGGCTACAAACATTTGTCTTGAAATCCGATTTTGAAACATTAACCCTGACTTGAAACCCACATTTCAAACCTTACATGTAGTTTGAAGCCCTACTCTGCCTCATTTGTGAGGCTTAAAACAAGGGCCCCACAAATATGGATTTCTTGAGGCACAATACGATATTTGGCAGAACAAAACACTGATAACTGATTAATCGGCTGATCATTTATTTATTTATGCTGTGTGCTTGTTTGAATGTCATGTCTTTGTCATATGTTGCAATGTGTTAAAAAAGAAAAATGCTAAGTACAGTGACTAACTTAACCTGAAATTTTAGCGGCACGCAAGCAGAAAATTTAGGGGCCCGCACTGTAAATCGACTTGCCAAGTAAATATTCGGGTCCACTCGATTTCACTGCGTAACTCATTAATGGCCTGAAGTGTGGAGCACGCGTTCAGCACCCCCCAAAAAAATATTCAACAGTTTTAAAATGAATGTTTTGAAGAAAATCCGCATATTTACCGGTCACACATGCGCAGGGAGAGAAAAAAATGTACTTGCGCTGTCCCGAATTGGAGGGGCGGCATGGAGCCTTGAATTTAAAAGGGAAAAACATCTGCAGATTTTGAGAGCAAATATCAGCTGATTAAATCGGCCGGCTGATGAAACCCTAAACGCCGTCCTGAACCTTTGACGTTGTCTTTGAAACGTTAAGTTGAACCTTTGCCCTCAACCTCACTTTGAAACCTTCAGCCTACAATAGTCTCCAACCCTACCCTGAAACCTTAACCCACAGACTAATTTGAGACCCTAATGCCAGTTGGTGAGTCGCTAATGTCCGATACGAATATCAGACAGGGACGGTCTGTGATAATCCAAACAACATTCAGTATCTAGAAACAAAACAACAACAAAAAAATTCCCCCGATTGAACCAACCAGGAAATGCAGTCAGAACGCTAACGCTAATGTAAACACGCTACACTACACACAAGCATGCGCATTTCCATAAATTCATCATAAACTCTGTCTAACGTGTCATTTCCATCGCCACACAGCTGAGAGATCTTACGTATGCAGGCGCACTCTAGCCGACCTCTTTTCTTTGTGGATGTGTGTCACGTGCGCATGCGTGTGCGTGCGTGTGTGTGCGTGTGTGTGTGTGTGTGTGTGTTCATACCTGAACGACAGTAGCTGAAAGGGCAAGGAGAGTTCAAACAATGTCATTCTTTGCAGACTGGGCCATACGTCGCATGATAATAAAAATCTTGTGTGTGTGTGTGTGTGTGTGTGTGTGTGTGTGTGTGATGGTTGTAACCAGAGTCCAGTTACAAATGTGGTTGTCGCAGTGACATTTCAGAAGGCGTTGCTGCATGCGAGGCCAGGAATCGTCTTTTGTGTGTAGTTTTTAATCAGGGCTGATGTCATTTTTAGCCACGCTCTTGTTTTTTCTCGCTGCCTCGGAAAAACCTGTCTGTAGTTTGTTGTTCCTATTCAGCATTCGCCAATCGCTTCCGTTTCTCAATCTCCCAGCCGAATATGAAGCCCCCAAGTTAGAATATGAAACCCTCATCAATAGTTTTGAAGGCCTACGCCTGGGCGAAACTCTGATTTGAAACCCTCGCCATGCCTTGGATGCTTTAACCACCTATTTTGCTTGCGCTTTGACTGGCAGAGGCGGAGGCGGAGCCTGCGAGGCCAGCGGGCGAGCGGCCGTCCAAGCGCCGCTGCTTCTGGGAGTACCGGCGCTCCCGCGAGTCTGCCGCCAAGAAGAAAACGTGTGGAGGAGGAGGAGGAGGAGGCGGCGGCGGCGGCGATTGGTCGCTGTCGTGGAGCTCCAGCACGCTGCCCAGCACGTTGTATCGACGACAAGGTCGCTGCATGGCACACGCGCGTAGACATTGACACGACCAATGTAGCCTTAGCATCATTTCAGGCATTTCACAAAAATGCATTTTTAGTTGTTTTTTTTTTTTTTCCTATTATAAAAATAAAATGACAATTTGATGCCCTGGGGGGAAAAAAATAACAATAATAATCAACAAATACAATCTATTGTCTTGTGTGTAGTAAAGTGTGAGGGCGTAAGACGTGCTTCACACATGTTGACATGTCATTGCTACATGAACAGTTGAAGTGATAAAGCCACAGATTGGTTTGCATCGTTGTGGTCGTCCGATATTTGACTTATTAACTTATTGTCACACTTGTTTGTTTGAATGTTGGCGAGAAACGCTTAAAAGACTCCCAAGTCAAAGTCATCCCATTGAAAAGATAAACTGTCATGCCTCATTTGTCTTTAGTTTAGATGCGCAGTGTGTGTGGGGGGTGGGGGGAACCAATATAAAGGAGAAAAAAAATATTTTTCAAAATAGCTCAGCCCTATTTCTTTATACGGTGTTGCGATTTTCTATACCCTGTTCCTTTATTTTGAAGCCAAAATATTCTTTGGAAACTTAATTTTCGATGACTTTTTCTGGGAGGGGGAGCATTCTTGTAACGTGACTATTTTCACGTAAGGCACCACAGTACGATTGTGACTTGACGTAGGGGAGAAAAAAAAAAGGCCTATTTGTAACGCATAATTCATTTTCTTCAAATGTCTGACCCTGCCGGCAAGACTCGGGGAATATTTCTGAATCGGCTTCCTGCTTTCAGGCAAGAAGGGGCGGCGCAAGGCCCGCAAGACGGACGCCAGCGACCTGACTCCCAACCCGCAGAAGCTGCACAACATCGGCGAGCAGCTGCAGAAGCTGAACGCCGCCATCGACGGCATGGGGCCCGTCAACGACCTCCCCGCCCTCGCCAGGGCCAGGTCGCGCAAGGAGAAGAACAAGCTGGCGTCCAGGTACGCTCGTCGCCCTCGCGCTCAATCCCAAACATCCTGATTCGGAACCTGACGAATCTAAAATCGAAACCCCGACCTCGGCGTTAAAAGAAAACAAGCCTGAACACGAGTTTGACTGCACACAAGCAGAAAAAACAACAACAACAAAAAACAAAGCGGTTCTCTCGATGGACCTTTTTGCCAACGTCACGGTGACTCAGACGCACGAGACAAGTGGAGGGAAAGCAGACAGGATGAGGGAAGGTCATGTGGAGTTCAGGCGCGGGGGAGTGGGGGGGGGGGCGGGAGTTCAGTTTACATTGCCTTTTGGGAACTTTGCAGGGGGGAGGGCGGGCAATGTCATCATGACAAGCAGAAAAGTGTTGTCCAGAAGGCTTTTTCCGTAGCGCGTGGAAAAGTCTGCTGCTTCCCTTTTCGAGTGTTCGCCAGCGAGCGCTCCGTGTGACTTTTGCTCACCAGCGCCACCGCCATCACCGCGATGGGCGGGGGGCGGAGGGGAAGCCGATCCCCTCCGGAGAACACGCTGTCCTCTTCCATCCGGGGAATGGCGCTTCTGCTGTCTTTTTCTCTCTCCTCCCTCTTTCCTTCCTCTTCGCTCTTCTCTGGTCTCCCTCTTCCCTTTTGTTCTTCCGCTCTTCCTCCTTTTCTCAGTTTCCTCCTTTTGTCACTCTTGTCGACCTCCCGTCTGTCTTCTCAACCTCCCCCCTGCTTCTCTCATCCTCTTCTCAATCGCTCTTTTCAACCTCCTCTGCTGTCTTGCTGTCTCTACGGCTTCCTCATCTCGCGCTCTCTCGGTCTTCCACCTCCTCACTCTTTTCTCTTGTTGCCTTTGGCTCTCCTTTTTCTCTCCTTCTCTCTTTTGTTTTTATCCTCCCTTATTTTTCCATTTAATTTTGTATTTATTTTTTAAATATCTGGCCTGATGTTAATTTGTGAGCGCCAGCGCCTAAATCGTTTTGTTCTGTTGCGTGTGTTGTGTCCCGACTTTGTGTCTTGGGGTTCATTGCCTTTTGTCAATCGTGTTTTTCTCCATCTTTGTGTTTCTCTTCCTTGGCCTAACCCCTTCTCTTGTTTCTGTCTTCCCGTGCGCTGCAGGGCGTGCCGTCTGAAGAAGAAGGCGCAGCATGAGGCCAACAAGATTAAATTGTGGGGGCTCAACCAGGAGTATGGTCAGTTTCAAAAAAAAAAAAAAAAAGAGGCAGAAATTGACGCACATACCTGCATATGTCCGCGAAATATAAAAATTCTTCGCACCTCGATGCTGCCGAGGCAGCCTGCATTTTTTTTTCTCCTTTTACACACAGACTAAAGTGGGACATTGTCACCTATTTGAAACCCCAAACCCTCGCTTGAAACCTGAATGAACTTTGACCATGACCACGTCTAACTCTATTTTGGTCCCCTTAGCTTGTCTTGAAACGCTAAAGTACGGAAAACCTCATTTGAAGCACTACCTTGAAACGCAAACACTAATTTGGCACCTCCACTTGAGGCCCGAAAGCCCGGCCGCACAAAAATGACCACAGCCCCCATCTTGTTGCCAGCTTGCCCATATTTGGAGGTGCCTAAGTAGTACCAGTAATTTAGTATTTTCATCCAGGAAATAAATCATAAAAATGGGCACGAAATGACACCACCAGCTCATCTCCTATCGGAGGCGTTGGTCTGGTGTCACGGCGTGGGGCTCCCATTGACTTGAACGTCTACGTCACAGGCCCGGCACCCCAACTCGCATCCTCAAATTTGAATCTGTATCTAAAGCCCTGGCCCGGTCTCGAAATCCAACTTTGAAATTCTCAGCCAAACTTGAAACGCCGACCTTGTGTTGGTACTCCAACTTGGAAGACTAAGTTGATTCCGCCGAGCTAGTTTGACCCGCTAACCCGAAACCGGGAGTCCAATCGGAAGCCCTTTTCGTCGCTGAGGGCGTCCCAATACTTTTGGAAGGCCTCACATGAGCATCCTAACGGCTTGTCGATGCAGCGTGACGTCATCGGCGCCGCCACGCATCCGAAAAACGTGACGGCTGCCTCTCATCCTTGTAAAATTTTTGTGAGCCTACCGCTTTTGCTACCCCCCCCCCCCACCCCGCAAACGACATTCCGCTCATTCCTGTTTGCTTTGCCAAGGATTTAGTGGCTCGACAAACTTTACGGGAAATGCACGCACGCACACACACACACACACACACAAACACACTTTCAAGGCTTCTATTGCCGTAGTTAGCCGCTGAGTCATAAACTCACATTTTTGAACGCTTTAATCGGTTTTGATCTGTAATATTACATAAGATTGTGACTTTTTCAAGTTCTGCAGAAACACCACTTCATTGTCAGAATTTACCTCTTAAGAAATGGCAATATTCTCTGAGGTGTTATTTTTAAATGTATTATTATTATTTTTTGCTTGTTTTTGTTTCAGAGTAAAATTTCATCCCCCCCCTTTTTTTTAAAATTCAAACAATTCCTTTTTTCCATGCTTTTTTTAATGACGTTTCATTTCAAGAAATAAAACCATTGCCATTATATTTATTTTGGAAATGTTAAAAAAAACAACAACACTTAATCGTTCTAACTTTTTATCTCAAAGTAAAAGCACATAATTCTCAAGATTAGTTCCTTCCCTTCAGAAAATGACTTTTTTTCCCCCTGAACAATAACTTAATTCTCATCATACCTTTTGTATGGTATATCTTTTTAGGTTAAAAAAAAAAATTCAACTTAATTTTTTGTAAAATTGGCCCTTTTTTTTCTTGGGGAAGCAATACCATTTCACTGTTGTCATTTTAAGATTATCTTGTACCCATTTGGAGTTTTCTCTCCATATTCACGTGCTTTGTCTGGTGTTGTGGCTGCCATGACCTTAGAGAACCTGCTGGGGGCGCTGCTGCGCATCAAGGAACTGATCCGGCAGAAGGTGGAAAGCGGCGATGAAGAGGACACGGACGAGCGAGGAATGACGCGGCGCTTGGAGGACATCCTCGCTCAATCCAGCGGTGAGAAACACGCCAAGTCATGCTCAGAATTCGGTCCGGGCATGTGCGCGTTTGCTTGATCCGATTTTTATTGGAGGCCTCTCACTTTGTAATCTCCAAAACATGACTGTATTATGTAAGATTCCCCCGGGGAAAAAAAACTTAATTTTTGTGGGATTTCTGACATGGGGAAAAATACAACTTTATAACTTTGTCCCCCCCACCCCCCAAAGAAATCTTTAATTTCAGAATCTGAGACTTTTTCCCCTCCAAAGTATCGCTTGATTCTAATCGTTTTTCAACTTACCTCCATTTTTGTAATATTACTTTTTCTTTCTTTTTTTTTTAAACTTTATTCATCCAGGTAAAACAATTGAGAACAAAATCTCTTTTGTAATGCCGCCCTGAGTTAAACAAAGTAAAAATAAAAGCAAATACGACTTAGCGTCGCTGTCCTCTGATAAGCACGTATTTCCATTTTTGTCATTACAGTGAAACTCCTCTAGAACGAAACCTACATGGGCGAAAATACCCCCTAATGTGAAAAAATCTTCATGCATTAACACTATTCCCATTCTCCTGCCCCCCATACGACGAAAGAAAAACCCTGTTGCGTTATACGAAATCTTTTTCTCTGCTCTTGCCTCGCGAGATATTCACTACAACGAAGTTTAATCCAACAGCGACCTGTTCTGCTTCGTTTAGAATAAAAATGAGTACACATACGATTGTGTGTGCGTGTACACATGCGTTTGTGTGTGTGTGTGTGTGTGTGTGTGTGTGTGTGTTTTACATCTGAGATCAAATTTGCTACAGTGAAAAAACCCCTGTTGTGAAAAAATTCTTGCTGCAAACATGATTTCGTTGTAGAGGAGTTTCACTGTATTATTATTATTTTTATTTTTTTTAACGTAAATTCAGTGTTGCGTTTGGTACATTTCATTCACAAAAAAAAAAAACACAGGAGAGCGACGGTCTACAACAAACGGTACAACATGACGCCCACAAAAACAAAACAGACAGACAATGACTCCAGATAAGCGAGCTTAAGATTTGAAACCTCTTCATGAGTGGGCCGGGCCGGATGTAAATGTACGGGGTGTGTCGCCATGGCAACCGCAGGTCCTCTGGTCGCCGGGCGGACCAAAGACTTCGTGCAAAGGATCCTGGCGGCCAGCGGGGGTCCCAGTCAGCGCAAGGAGCCTCCCCAAGAGGTGGCGCTCTAAACCCGACCCCTTGGATGTCCCTGTCTGAGTGGATGCTGCTCTTGTAAAATACTGTACCCCCCCTTTTCTTCCCCCCCCCCCCCCCTCGCCGTGTGCTGTACTCGTACCCCATTGTGCCTATAAATAGATATTGCACTGTTCTGTAGATGCCCATAGTGGTCCGTTGAGGTGGGTGGGCCTGAAAATAGGGGTTCTCAAACTTGATAGGTCAAAGGGGGGAATGTTTCCAAGCACCCCCCCCCCCCCCTCATCATCCTCAAAAGAGTTAAACACGACTTCAGTGTGTACCTAAAAATGCCACAATTTTCTGTCCTAGTGTTACAATACCAAATTAGAATATATTATTTTTGGAGTAGAAAAATAAAAAGTCATAATGTTATGGTTTAAAAAATGGAAAAATCAACATTTTTGTATCATCATTTGTAATGCTACGATAAAATTGCTTAGGGAAAAAATATTCATGTTACGATCATTTAATTTCTTTTTCCAGCAATCGAAAATGTAATTCCGTTAAATTCAGATTTGGAATGAGAGAAAATTGTCCTAATAATTCGTAAAATTCTGATGTTTTAATTTTTATTTTATTTTTTAAGAAAAAAATGTGAATGTAACGATCTCAAATTCCGATTTTTTCTGAGGGGGCGTACTGTTATAACAAATATAATTTTTTGTTATTGAGAAAAATAGTAATGTTAAGGTACAAAAAGTCACACCAAAAAGTTTTTTAATTGAAAAAAGGGCATTATATTACAAAAACAATTTCATTTAAGAAGACGATTTTGTGTTAGTTGTAATGAATCCAGGTTTTTATTTTTGAAGAAAAGATGCCAAGGGGAACAAATTGAATGTTAGGGTAACACATTTTTTTAAAAGAAAGATAAAGTATAAATTCTTACAGAAATAATGATATACTTAGCAATACGATTTGTTAATCTAGAAAAAAAATTTCGTTTCACAACCTCTTTTTCTTGAACAATATTCATATTAGCCTTGTTTCTTCAAAAATATCACAAACACAATTTTAGTCGTTTTACCATCTTTTATCTCTGACCAAGTAAATTCAACCTTTTTTTTTTTTGGGCAAAGGAAAAAAAAAACAATACTTCATCATTTTGACCAAATTGACTTTTCATAAAATCATGACTTTTCTTCTCTCCACATTTTTCTTGTCATTTTGCAACTAAATTATTTCCTGGGCCTCATTTTGAGAAACTCTGTTTTAGAGGATATGAGGGGATTGCCTTTTTTTTCGTTTTGTCTCGTTTTTGTGGCGACTGCTGATGTCAAAGCAGCAGCTGTACACCCCTCCACCCCCACCCCCAAGCTTTAAGACGCCCACTTCCTCTCCCCCCATTCCTGTCCTGCCACCATGTTTAGAAAGCTGCACCTTACTTAATCCAAAGCGACCAAAGAGAAAAAAAACACCAAAACCTCACATGTGCTGCCAGTGTTTTGCATTTATTTGCTTTTATTTTGACTGAAGCACCAGCATGAGAGAAGGAAAAAAAAACGCATTTCAGCCCCCTATGTGTGGCCCTCCCACCTAATTATGTAGCTTACCTTTGTAACCACAAAGTTAAACACTCTCGGAGAGCAAATAATGATTTTTTTTCTCTTATATAAAATGCACACACCCACATGCACAAAAAGTTTGTGATCGTATTGGGCTTTGATGCATGGACATTTCCAAAAACATGCACTTCGATTCCTTTCTGTGATTCCTCCGGTCTCCCCGTTACATTGTGTTGCACAACTTCTGCTCTCCAACTAGAAGCTGACGGGACAAATCACAACAGCTGTTTGACCTGTGAACATTTCTGGGGACGCCCGCTTGCGTGACTTTCTGTGACTCCTCCGGTACTCTCTGCGAAACTTTGTCCTGTTGATCAATTGTTCGACATCGTAATGGGCTCATGATGTCAAAACGGGAACGGCACGATGACCAGCACGATTGAAATACCATTTTCTAATACAATCCCAAATTATCAGACGAAACTGGAGGAGTGACAGAAAGGCAAAGAAGGGGATGTCTTTGAACGAAGGAATTTGTGACGTTTGCCATTCGATTCCTTGTTGGAGAGCGATACCGAAACATTCAACGGTCGGATGTGTGCATTCAAAAGTTGCAAATTCACATGCAACGGTTTTCGAGCATTTTAGGTTCACCCCCCCCCCCCCCCCCCACCCCGAAATGTCAATTTCAAAGCCTGATATTCCCAACTTCTTGTGGGTTGTGCATATTGTTGAGTTATGTTTTGGCCATGTCTGCCTTTCTTCTGTGAAGCTGTAGACCGAACGTGTCCAAGGTCTCTAAATGTTGTCGGACATAAAAAACAAAAAAAAACAAAAAAATTGAACCCTTTTGCACTGTGGTTTGAAAACAACTACGCACCTTGCTAGAGGACGGAGAGTCCTCCTTAAGGAGAAAAAAAAAAAAACGTGGCACCTTTTTTTCAACTCGGCAGTCTGAAAAGATGCCAAGCGGGAAGTGCTGACTGGTTTCTGGCAGAGGAGCATCACTGTGTTAGTTTGCGCCGCCACCAAGTGCCTAGCGTAGCCTCGTAGCGTAGCAATTTTTTGGGGTGTGTGAAAATACGTTTACAATATGTTTAAGAAGCGTGTTTTAATGAGTTTTAAAAAACGATTAGAATATAGTCGTGCCTTGAGATACAAATTGAATTGAATACAACTTTATTGTCAAATGTGCTGTACGTATGTGTAACATACAGCACAGATTAAATTTCTTCCATCTGTCTTCACGTTTTGAGATCCGAGCCGCTACTCTTCGCTTTATCGACTACTTTTAAAATAATAAAACGCATTTAAAACATAAGAAAGAGAGAGTGCAAGAGCAATGGATAAGACAAAAAAAATGTATTTATAGAGTGTGCCGATCCCTCTGTTTACAATAAACAACCCTTGTTTTTGTTTTCAAACTAATGAACGTATTATCTCACAATATGAAAACCATAATTATGCCCAAAATGAACCTTGGAGCCGTCGCTTTCTGTAAGGCTGATCTTGAAAAATGTTTACAGGTGGTACTGTACTTCCCCTGTTCATTTTTCCTCTCTCAAATGTACACCGTTGAAAACATTAGTGCTGCCATCTAAAGGCAGATGGTGGAATTACAGCCAACCTAAACAAGCTGTTTCCCCCCAAAATTTAATAATGTGGCAACTGTTATTACTCTGTTTTTATACCGTACAATGATGTAGAGAGCATTTTTTCAGGGGTTCGGAACACATTAATTGCATTTTAATTTATTTCAATGGCAAAAGCTGATTTGAGATATGATGGTGGACATGGAACAAATTAAGCTTGTATGTCAAGGCACCACTGTAATTATTCATTTTTTTTTTTAATGTGGTTTCTCTATATCCTGGATTTTGCAGAAAGTATCCCCTGCAACAAACGGCTGCTGATTGGCTCGCCAGAGAATCGACCTGTGAATGTTTTGCGTCCGTTTACTTGACATTGGAATCCCGAGTGACCAATTAGTTTTTAATGTAACATCCGTTTGAGAACCGAAGAATATTCATTTTTAAAACTAGCTCAAACACAAATGAAATAGTTTACTATTAAGCTTTGAAAGTAGGTAAGAAATGTCTATTTTTCTCTTTGGCGTTTGATACATTCTTATTGTGCAAAGAAGAAAAAATATCCTGCCCTATTTTATTCTTGTTTTCTCTCGTTTGTGCGAAAATGGTAAAAAAAATAAATAAATAAAAATCGAGAGACACCAGACACGGGAAGAGTTTTCCGTTTTGTCGTGCAATATTTTTTTCTTTGTTCCATTGGTAAAAATCGAATAAAAAGCCGTTAAGAAAAACACAATTTGTCGCATAACTTTTTGTATGCTGTCGCAAAAGGAAAATGAGAATTATATGATGATTTTTTTTGTTCTTTTTTTTTTTGTCTTACTTTCAAAAATGGGACAATATTTCAGGCCAAATATCTCGGACAACCGCAGAATTTTCAAACTTTGAAGGCATTTTCTTCAGTGTCACTGAGTGGCAAAAAAAAAAGAGAAGAAAAACAACTTGGTTGTTAATTACCAAAAATGTTGACGTTAACTGTAAATATTTCCATGTGTCAGCCAGTCAGATGATGAGCGCCAAGAGAGTCAACCAAAGCAGTTCGACGACTTTCATGTCATCCCATCGGATTTATTTAAAATGTTATTTATTATGATTTTGTTTGAAACACAGTCTCTCTTTGACCACAAACCAGTCAGCTTGAAAAGACGTCATTGGCCAATAATTGCAAACATTCCACCACAGTCATGTCAAATAATGTACAGTAAACCCCTCTCCTCCCTCAGTAATCACACTACTACAGTACTCTAACAGTAGTATTTGGACCTTTTAACACATGTAACTCCTTTTGTCACTCTCAGTCAACCTTTAAGATCAAAAACAAAAAACATACAGAAGTGCCGTAAAAATAGAAGCCTATTTTTGGTTTGTTCTGTTTTGTGTGTGTGTGCGTGTGTTTCTTGTAAACCTGTATAATGTATATTTTAATATTTATATGCAGCTGTTGTATTAAAAGTATATTTTTAAAATAAAATCAATCTTGGGTTTGTGTGTTTGACTCACGAGTGCCGCCTGCTGACCGCTTGCTTGGTCCCCCAGCGTTGTCTTGGAGAACGGATGTACGGAAAATACATTTTCTAATTTCTCCTTGTATGTACTTCCTTTTAAAAGAATTTGGTTTTTGAAAAAAATCTAAAAATGAAATGAGGGTAGAAGATAAAACAGCATTTGAATTAAGAAAAAATGTCATGAAAATAAGATGAGCATAACATAAAAATGTGAAAATTGCGCATGTTAGCCTATGCGTCTCTATATAGCGCTTTCACAACAGATACAAAGCGTTTTACAAAACATTTCAGTTATATGACTACCGTAAGTTTTAATTCAAAAGAAAAAAAACGATTTTAAACAGATTACCGGTACCTAAATTATTTGTATATATTCACGTTTTTTAATTTGCCATATTTTAAATGTGCTTTTGTGAAAAATTAATTCAAACTAATAACAATGTAAATGAAATATGAGCATGACATTCTGACGATATTGTATTTCTCTTTTTCTATTACATTTTCATTGAAGGGCACAGAGGTTATTTTAAAAAATTGTTTTATTGGTATGGAATCATTTGTATTCACATTTGAATCGTGTCTTCCCCACTATTGCACCTTGCCCACATCCATTTGACAAATTACTTTTTTTTTTTTGGGACAGGCAAAAAAAGTAATGTACAAAAAGGAACAACTCTTGTCCAGGCCTCCATTAAGAGTCAACAGCAGCTTTGGATCAAAACATTTGATCAAGATGTTATCGCTTGTCTGTCAAACGACAAACGAAGGGGGTGGGCAAACTCAACGAAACTTCTGTAAAAGGGACATGGGCCAACTTCATTGGAGAGGGAGAGCGAGAGAGATGGACAGATCAGTTGTCGTTAGCCCGCTAGCTTAATTGGCTACAACTTACTGACACAATGCCAATGAGGGGGGAAAAAAAATATATATATATCCTTTTAAAAAATTCAGCTTTTAAATTGCCGTCTGTGTTAGTCAGCTGTGACGCTGATCCGCAAAGGTTGAAAGCAGCAACCAGACTTTTCTCGTTTGTTGAATTTGTTTTGCCAAAATGTTCAAATACGACGTGGGCAGCCAAGCTACGAGGCTGACGTAAAATAGTTTCTAATAAGATCATACTTGATCGCTTTTTTTCCATTTCATTTGGAGTTACAATTAACCAATGAAAAAAAACCTTAAAATATATATGTTCTTTTAATAATAAAATCATTCAATCATGTTAATTATGTGATTATAACGAACCAGTTATTTAAAAAAAAAAAAAAAAATTTTGAAAAATGTGTAAAGTTCTCTATTTTACTACTTTTGAGTTAGCTAGCTAACTAGCTAGCCGTACGAAAAATTATTTTCATTCTTATTGTAACTACGCCGTTTAAGACAAATGTTGAAAAACTGTCGAAAGCAATGATGGCGACGTCTATTTGAAGACTAATAATTGTAATTAATCAAATTTCACAGAATTTTTTTTTTTTTTTAACCAACTACAGGGTGTACATTGCTTTTTTTTTTTTTTTTATATATCAGCGAGTAGGACCACAGGTCAACAGTTTGCCCACCCCAGCGAAAACGTTTTGACGAGGGAATCATTCAAGTGTAGGACAGGAAGGATGACATCATCGCGCGATCACTCGATCGGGATTGGTACGGATGGAAAATCCCCACGTGGTGATTCCGGCGCGAGGAGCTGAATGGTCAGGGTATGAGCGCCTCTCCTTCGTCGGCCCAGAGCATGTCCAGCGTGTCGGCCTGCCGTTGTTCTCGCTGGTGGATGCGTCTCAGGCGTAGGATGTAAAGCAAAATGGCCAACACCACCACCAGCAGGCACAGCGAGAACAGGTGGTGGTTGTAAACGAAAGAAGAACGCAGCCAGCTGGGGTGGCTCTGGCGCAGCGCCTCCTGCTGGAGGTCCCTAAACATGACACGACAGAGGGGAGATCCCGGTCACAGGACTGATCGGATGTTTTGAAAATTCTTCCCCCGGAGCCAGTTTCTCTTGAGTAACCAGAAATTTGGCAGACTTATCGAATAGGAGTTGACCCACACAAAAGTCTCAAGAAGCCATCGGTGGACAGACACGGGAAGTCGACCATTTTTGTATTTATTCTCCGAGGGCCCTTCAGGGTGGCGCTTTCCAAACGTTTTGTGTACCTGAGTGGCAAGAATCGCGTCTTGTACAAGATGGCTCCCAGCGTCCACTGCACTTCCTTGTCGTAGACCAGCTGCGCCGTCCTCAGGCCGCGGTAGTCGCTGGGGAAGCGGAAGCCAGCGTGCAGAACCTGGAACATCCACGCCGACTTGAAGCATTGATACCTAAAGAAAAAAAGAAAAAAAAGCAGAACTGGTCTGATTTTCTTTTCTTATGAGACTGTCCACAGGTTGCTTTACTAAGTGATGACAGGGGCTTTTGTCTTTAGTTGCTTTTTTTTCCCCCCGGTTATTCACTATTGTTTTTTGTGTTTTTTTTATAAAGCCAATCCGCCCCCAGCTTCCAACAGATGCTGCGATTTGCTGTTCCTTTTTGGCTTTGTCTTTTCTCTGTGTTGGGTTCCGACGTGTATGGAAGGATTGTCTTCCAAAATTGCTACTTTGCTCCTCCTTTTCTCGGTTGTCTTTCCCAAGGTGAAGGAAAGGGAAAAGACCAAGTACTTGAGTCTGTCGATGTCGGCCTGCTGGGAGAAGAGCTTCTTGTCCAGGCGCTGTTTCAATGTCGGCCACCTGGTGGCGCAGAATTCCTACATTGCCGCGAAAGAAAACCATCCAAATAGTTCAGGACACATTTTTTTTTTTTTAATCATTCTTTTCAAAATAAGATGGCGTGTCGTTACCGTGGCGGCCTTTGAGTATTTGTCGCTGTGGTACTCTCCGCCGATGCGCAGCACGTCCTCCATGCAGTAGTAAAATTCGGAGAAGCCGTAGAACTCGCTGTTGCTGAAGTTGATGGGTGCCTCAAAACACAAACGATGATTCCGACTACAACTTTCGTCCTGCCCAAAACTGCTATTTTGACATCGTTCGGTTCAGTGTTGACATTTTGATACTGTACCATAAGCCTACCGCACACTGCCATCTCCCATTTTCCATCCAGCCGGTAGCTGGGGAAAGAAAAAAAAATTGCACGGTCTGCGCGGTACCTGGTAGACGCCGCCTGCCGTCATGGTGCCGTTGTGGAGGCCCAGAAAGGGTTGCACGGCGTCCAGGCAGCGGGCCCAGTCTCCCTGGCCTCTCAGGTGCACGGTGCGGTTGTCTCGGACCAGCGTGTGCGGCAGGGCCAGGGGCAGGCAGGGGTCCAGGTAGGGTTTGTCCTCGCTCAGGCCCGTCGCAGCGTTCAGCAACCTGGACCACCGACGGCGGCACGCAGGCGCTCTTAGTGGCAACTTAATGCAAAGTGTGCGGATCGCGACGGACGACGGGTTTTGCGCTGGACAATCGATCGGGAGGGCGGGAAAATGCCGGCGTTAACGGTTGGGATTTCACAGATTCTGAAGGCCGTGGTCACATCAGATTGACCGGACGACGCACCGGGCTGAAATGTGACTGGACAAAACGAATCCGTTCTCAACGGGCTTTTTAACTCCGTAGATTCGCCGTCTCGTCTTTGGTGGAAATGACGATGTCAACGCTTGTTTGGAATCATCAGAAATGAATTAACTTCCCCACACAAACGTAGGGAGGGGGAAAAAAAGCAACGTTACTTTTTAATGTTTGGAGAGGAAAAAAAAAAATCCAAGTCAGATTTTTCTGAACTCAAATCAAACTCCATTTTTTGGGGGTGATTTAAAAACCCGAGAATGAATCATGAGTCCGTTATCGCCCCCGCCCTCCGGCGGCGTCACATCGCGAGCACCTGTTGTTCGCCAGCGTTGTGTTGAGGACGCGCTGGTCGTAGCGCTGGCGGGCCATGTTGCCGCCAAAGCCAAGGAAGGTGGTGACGTAGACGCGGTACACGTGCTGCGTGTGCTCCACGTCGCAGCCCAGGTTGAACTCGGCCAAGACGCTCTTGCCCGCCTCCTCCTGAAGTGCCAACGCCAGCGTTAAGCGGCTTCGCTAAAGTTGTTAGCTAGCTGGTTACAGTCGTTTTAAGTCATTAGCAGGGTGCAGTGGTGAAATGAGTTGAGTGCAGTCATTGGTTGGTATGTTTCTAATGTGCTATTTAGTCAGAGGTAGTAGTTCAGACCGTAGTTACTTCATTCCTTCACGGCGGTAGTTTGTTCAGGCAGTTCTACGTAGCGACAGTATTTAGTTTGTAGCTTCGTTACAGCACATCGTAAGTTAGTCGGTAATTAGCAGCGACGGCGGTGTCGCTCTCACCTCTTGCGGAGAGCTGAAGGTGATGGCGCCAGGCACCTCGTACGCGATCTGCAGAGAAGCTCCGCCCATGTCCATGATGCCCACAGTGCGGCGGCGGCTGATCGGCCGCTGGTGCTGCGAGCCGGTGGTCACCTCCACCGTGCTGTCCTCTGTGCCGCACAAAAGGACGCCGAGGTTAGCTTGAAGCCTTGCGAGGCGCACGTTAGCTTGCGCGGCGTCCTCACCGCCGTCGGCGTGGTCGAAGCGGCCCAAAACGAAGTTGATGCCGATCCACGCGTAAACGCCTTTGGACAGACACAAAAATGCTGTTGAACTCTACCGTCTATTTGCTAAATGTGAGAACCATGATGAGATATGCGAATAGGTCGTCTATTTGTTATTCAAACCGTTCGCTGCTTTTGTGCTCTTTCAGAAACACCCTGAGATGCCACAGGATGGCGCCAAAGCCTTGTCTAATAGAAAAACAGTGCTTGGGTGATGCCCCAAAAATGTTTATGATTGCTTACATATTCCACAAGGTGGCATCGAAGCATTACTTTTCTGTAAGACACGTCTTTGGCGCCATCTTGTGGCATCTTACTGCATTGCAAAAAAAATAAAAATAATAATCTGCAACTACAATAAGTTCTTTCAGAGATGCGTTCTCAGCAAAAATATATCCACACCCCCACCCCCCCCAAAAAAAATCACCTTCTTGCTTCCCAGAGATGACCTCAGCGTGAGAGCGGGAAAACAGAAAGTCAAAGTCCAGAGGGACGTCGCTCACCAGGTCGTCCAAGATGGCCACTTGCAGGCTGCACAGAAACCAAGTCAAAATACACAATACTTTATTCATAGCTTACTTGCCGTGAGTAGTTCATTACGGTAGTTATGTTGGTTCGTTACGCTAGCTGGTACTTTGCGGGCATGCTAGCTACAGCGATTGCTTGGCTACAGGAGATAATATCGCATCTTATCGGTTGAAGTCGTTGGGAGATTACGGCGAGAGAGTTCCAAACAAAATACCTCTCGGGCAGCAGCCTCATGCCCGCCGTGCAGAGGATGTAGAGCGGAGTCTCCTTGTGTTTGTTCTGGGGCACGTGGGCGGCGGCAAAGCCGAGCAGAGGATACAGGTAGTCGCTGGCGCTCGTCGGAGACGTCGCCAGCGAGGAAATACCTGAAAGTGAAAACATCTGATCATTGTCTGAACTGTGCCGTCCGTCCGTGTAGTCGATACATACACGGACGGGCCTGAAAGGGGGATTTATTTGTATTTTTTGGTGCCAACGCTATTCAAAAAGGTGCGAAAAACGAATCCCGCAGTAAAAAATAAATAAAAATAAATAAATAAATAAAAATACAAACCCGGTTTAATCTTCTTGACGACGGGCTGCCGGTCAAGGTCCCTCATCTGTCGTATGTCGAGCAGCGTGTGAGGGTTTCCATTGTGGGGGGGCCAGTAGTACACGAAAACGCGAGAGCCGCTACTACCGCAGTCCACGACCACGCCGTAGTTAAGGCCCGCGTCCTGCACGTCAGTGGCCTCCATGGACTCGGCGCTGGAGAGGTACCTGGAAGCAACCCCCGACGGGCGTTGGTCATCAAATTGATGCCGCTGTGCCTCTACGGCAGAAACCGTGCGAATAAAAACACCTGCGCTTCTTTTCAGAACCGTTTGTTTGCTTACACCAAGGACAAGCCTTGCATGAACCGGATGAACACGTGTCCACTCACTTGCTGAAGTGAGTCCCATGTGGTCTGCGGGTGGCCCGCAGGAGGCTCCGTTGGGTGCCCAGGAGGAGCAGGACTGAGGCGGCCAGCAGCAGCAACAGCAGGACCTTTTGCCTGGGGGCTACGCCGCAGTACCAGGACGCTGGCAGGAACCACAACGTGATCCTGGACACACACGCAACACTTATGGACCTTTGAGAAAAATACCGGACGTGCGACATCCCGGTGGAAAGAAAGATCTTAACCGCAGCCGTAAAGGGCCAACACGCGGAGATAGGCGATGGACAAGTGTTACCGTGCCATATGTCCACCACGCCGGCTTGTTGAAGCGCACAGTCGTCACCTCATGGTCGCTGAGGCTCCCGCGCACAACTCTGACCTGTGTTGAAAACGTTTCAATACCAGAACAGTCAAAATGTTCCCTCGCAGTCTTCCTTACAGTTACAAACAACAAGTGCGACCCTATCGCGTGGTTTATGTTATACTTTAATGGCCTCGTGAGTTCAAGGGGTTAATTAATTAGTCACAGCAGTTAGAGGTGAGCGACAGTTGTTGGTTTAATAGATCGTCAAATCTTTTAGTTGTTTCAAGTATTTACTTGATTAGTCAGTCACGGTCGGGGGTTAATTGCAGTAGTCGGGCAGGTTATACAATTGGTTAGTTCCAATCGGTCGTTTATTAGTTAGTCAATTACAGTGGTTAAGCTGCAGTGCATCGTCATCAAGGTTAGTTGGTAAGTTCGAGTTGATCGTGTATCAATGTAAAGTATTGTGAATTTACATATTAATGACTGAACGGGTGTGCTCTTTTCCAACGGCTTCTTGGTTGTTTGACAGGCTGTAAAATCATAATAATTAAACTCTCTAGTTGGCGTTAGTGGCCTAGCTTTTCTATTTCTGCTCAGAAAACAAGACACAACTCGCCAAAAGATGCTCCAGCTGAGCTGCGCGTCCAGGAACTGGAACTTAGCATTTCAGCAACCCATATGGCGTTGCATGTCGTCATTTAAACCTACCGTAAGAAGCCGCTCCTCGGCCGTGGCGACACAGTCCGACACTCGTTGTTCCTCCGACAGAAAAATGTGACCAACAAATAAGTGAATCGACTGAAACAATTGTATGACACTCGCGTTATACAACGGGGCGACAAGGAACACCGTCTGTACAAGAATCCGAATGTTCTACTTCCGGTCGGCACGACGTAATTACGTCACAGGAAACGTGGGTGAGTTGGAGAGCTGCATTCCAGTGCCGTAGGAAAAACGGCTTATACAGTGACGAATGTCAAATTATGTCTAATACTTTCGATTGTACATATTCTCGACCACTACCTCTCAAATGGGGGAACGTGTAGCCATGGGGCTACGTGACGACTCTTGGGAGGGGGGGGGGGGGTCGTGACATTTCAAATGTCATTTAAATCGTAGTATCGAGGATATTTTTTTTCGTTTCCACTCTTGTTTAAAATAATAATAAGTTAGTGATTTCTTCTTGAGAACATATCTGTACTATGATCCCATGACGCGTTATGTTGTTGATAATTGTTTTAATGAGCACAAATTTTAATCTATAATTAAGTTAATTATTTATTTGTAATAGTCTTTTTAACGCATTTCCCAATACTGTACCTGTACTGCAGTCATATAGATAACACTACAAATCGAGTTTCAACGTTTAATAAATAAAAAACTGTTGGCACAGCACTGTTTTTAAACTTTAAAATCTTGGGGTTTTTTCCATTCCAAAATGCTTTTCGTTGATGAGGGGATACTTGACTGAAAAAAATCGTATGGGGTAAAACATTGGGGGGGGGAAAGACTGTTCCAGTTTAGGCGTAAATTTCAAAACTTTACATTGTGTTCTTCATCTGAAGCAAACCCCAGCGAGCCATGAAATGAGGTGCACGAAAAGAGTTCAGTTGTCTCAATTTAGTATTTTTATGTTTACGTACTTTGTTTTAAGGTAGTGCAAATCGCAATTTAAGTATGAGTTCACTATCAGGTGTTTTATACCCGCAGACATAAAATACGATTACAAACACAGACAGGTGGCGTCGAATTATCTACATCGCATCACTAACGGCATAAAAATTGATGATACGTTCATTCGAGAGATTTTGTTCGGCCCGCCTTTGTTGAAGAACGCGCACTGGCCAATGAAAATGGCTGTAAGTGAATGGGCGTCTTCTCATCCAATCACTTGCTACACACTATTGGACGTCATCACTACGTCTCGTCCAGTGGTTTGCTAACGTTTCCTGGAAGCTCCGCTTCAGATGAGCGACCCGCCAAGTGACGACCTGTCCACCAGCGGCGGCGGTGCGTCGTGATCCCAGGAAAGCAAGACCGGTGGGCTTCTTTTTCAATCCCCGATCCAAATGGAAGGTGGCGGCTTTGTGTCCCGGCGCACGTCGCCGGACACGCCGTGTGTCGACAACCGGGTTGCAGGAGCAGCGGCAACCGGGACCGGCGTTCGATGGTTTGGCGGCAGACTACTGAGCACCACGGGAGGATTCGTCGGTGGTTTACCCTCGAGGGTGTCAGAAGAGCAGGACCTCTCTCCGGTGTTGTCCCGAGCCACCGCGCAGTGCTCGACCGAGGCAGACGTGGACTACGAGGGGCTGCCCCAGGGAGCCACCACCGGGACCCACATGCTGGCCGGAACCGTGGCTGGAATCATGGAGCACTGCCTCATGTACCCCGTCGATTGTGTGAAGGTATTATGCCACACAGCTGCACAGTTTCCACAACCTGCTCATTATTATGGTCAAGTTTCACTAGATTTCACGGAAATGAGTGTTGCGTAAAGCGGGTAAGCCCCGACGTGTCCTGAGCTCGACTGACTACAAGCTAACAGGCTTGCAAGTACAGTAACCTTGCTGTCCGCGAGGTCAGTTTACCGGCATTTAGCTATGGAGAAACAATGTTCAAGCGATCACAAGTGCAAATTCAGATTTTGAACATGCCGATGAATGATATTCCCCATGTCGTGTAAAATGTAATAAACAAAGCAGACAATTAAACCTCGTAGCGTGTTGGACTGCCGTGTTACAAAAGTGGGCTAGCGTGCATCCATTGTCGGACACTTCAAAATCAACTTCCTTTTCTGTACTTTTTTTCCGCACTTTTTCCTGTAATGTAGCCACATGTGAATTTAACCCCATCGCAGCACTTAGTATTACTCTCACATAAACCGCCGCGAGGTTCGCTGTACTTTGGAATGGAAATCATTTTAAAGTGCAGTTGTGACGGCGACAGTTACTTGTGGGCATCAAATTAGTCCGTTTTTGTTTGATTAAAATTATACGTTTTGGGTGGGAATAAGACGCATGAAGGAAGTCTTGCCAATTTCAACTTGCGATCGGTGGTATGATATGGTAACTTAAAAGTTTACGTAACCACGAGCCTTGGCGTGTGTGTTGGAACTTTTGAGGTTTCGGGAAGAAGATAAACTTTTGATTCACCTTTTACAATCTACGATTATCAACCCATAAAAGTCAAGTTGCTAGCTATCAACTGATAGCTAGCAACGTGACTTTTTTTCACGTAATTTTCCAGGTTCAAGTTTTTGCAGTGCGTATTTTGCCGTGACCTGCAACTCGCCGCCTAGCCTCAATTTTCCGGTCGAAGCTACGACTGTATATTGACAATTTCTTAGGAAGTTGTAAACGAGACATTTTGTTTAGTGTATTTATTGAAGAATTGTTGAACAATATCGACGCAGATTATGAAACAGAAATAATTGGCAAATTGATGAAGGCCCCACAAAAATAAAATGTTATGGCAAGAATTCATCATCATAATAATAATAAGCAAACCTTTATTCGTCTCGCAATGGAGAAATTCCCAATTTACAGCAGCAAAGTTACGAAAGGAAGAAAGGAGAAGAACAAAAAGTACAGGGGCTGCTGTAAAGGCAGCCACTAATAATAAAGAGGTACAAATAATCACAAAAATGAGCTTCGGGGCAGAATTAAGTTCAGGAGTTGCGCACACACGTGTGTGTGTGTATGTGTTGTGTTTTGTTTGTTTGTTTGTTTTCTTACACAAAGTTGCAGTAATATTATAAAATAGAACAATACAGTGAGTTATCTGAATGATGACATGAACTTGCTCTTTTGTCACACCAAAGGCTAACCAAGAGCTTTTAGACTCTGTAAACTGGCACAAAGGCAAAATTAGCCCATTAAAAAAGAGAACTGACTCAGATTTGATTGTTGCTTCTGTTGAAAAGGAAAAAAAAAAAAAGACGTGTGTGTGTTGTCCACAAGCTGCTTGGATTAGCTCATTAATGACGATAGTCATTAAAATGAAATAAAAACATATTGGGGACTGTAAAGTTGACTCGTACCTCATAAAATACCACAACAATTATGAGATAACGTGGACGCCAACGCGACTGGTTGCTGCGATCCTTTGTCCAGAGCCAAACAAGGAAGTGGTTAAAATGTTTATTGCCCGGGCACTGAGTCATCGGCCCCGACTTTCCAACCTGAAGAATGCCTTTGCAAATTTCCTCGGTGCTGAAGTTACCTTGCGAGGTGTGTTGTGATTTGTGTCTTGTTCCCATAAACGTGGCACGGCCGATCGACCTTTTCACCAGTTTCACTTTTTTTAAAAAAAACAACAAACAAACATGCGTCATTTGTCACCCATGTAACACGGTTTCAAAGACGGAATGGAAATGGCTCGAAAGACAGTTTCGGCCGTCTTCTCTGCCGCCGTCGCGTGCCGGCTGAAAAGATGCCCAGTGAGGTCAATTGCTTGGAAGGGAGTTGGAGCGCTTGCCGTCGGCGCGGATCTCCTCTTTTTCTTTTTGAAACTCAATTAAATAACGCGCTGTTGTCTCTGAGCAGACTGAGCGCTCATTTCCCAATTGTGCCATGAATAAAAGTTGATTCTTTTCCTTCCGAGAGCACCGTGGCGCTGCACTTGGCAGGATGGTTGATCACCATTTAGGGGGAGGGAAAAAATGGAGCACATTCAGGATGACTGGACACATTCCACCTTAGGTCTCTTGTGTTTTCCCCTCCCCAGAGTGAATTTCCACAGAGACATCCAGGACGTTTACACTCTTGGTCGCAATTCCCGATTGAAATATTTGAGCATTGAGTCATTTTCTGGACAGAAGAACAAAAGTTGCCTGTTGACAGACTGCTGAGAACCGCCCGTGTGTCGACGGAGCTTCATCTATCAATCGTTATCAGTCTTCCTTCGTCAACTCGTCGGGTGTCATTGCTATCGATTCAAATAATGATCACTATCTAATCACAGAATACTTGATAGGAGCTCCACGTGCCGCACGTTTACCTTAATTTTACCACGACCTCCAGGAGGCATGAGGTAGTAACCTATAAAGCCGGGGTGTCAAACTCATTTTTGTAGCGGGCCACATTTTAGTGACCGTTTACCTTGGAGGGCCAAAAGTCAATCATAACAGTTTATTCAACTATTGTTTTCTGTAATGAGGGGTTCGATCACAAGAAAATGCTTATGATATGTCTCTAATTTACTAAATTAAGAATTTTAAATGTTGGTAGAGATTTTAGCAAGCATCATGGAAGTGGACATGTTTGATTTGCTTTCGCGGGCCACATAAAATGATGTGGCAGGCCAGATCTGGCCCCCGGGCCTTGATTTTGACACCTGTGCTATAAAGCGTGCACAGCATCCGAGGACGACGATGCGTCCTTGCCCATATTTGGAAATGCTAGCGTAGCGGCTTATCAGGAAGTAAGCGCGTTTTTCCCCGCACGTTGGCCTAATGCTGTTAGCACTCTGAAATCACTCCACCAGCCTTCCGACGTCACTGCAGAGCCGCTCTCAAGTCGAATATTATCCCCCCCCCCCCCCCCCGGCGGTGACTCATTTGTGAAAGCGTCGCTCATAATTGGTCAAATGTGTCTTTCCCCCGCACTAGACTCGCATGCAGAGCTTGCGGCCCGAGCCGAAGGCGCGCTACCGCAACGTGGTGGACGCCCTGCGACAGATCGTGCGCACGGAGGGCCTCTGGCGACCAATCCGCGGCATCAACGTGCTGGCGGTGGGCGCCGGTCCCGCCCACGCGCTCTACTTCGCCTCCTACGAGCGCATCAAGTTCACGCTGAGCAACGCCATCCACCCCGGCGCCAACAGCCACTTTGCCAACGGTTAGTGTTGCACTGTGTGTGTGTGTGTGTCCTGTTCGGCTTTGTGCGTGTTAGCGTGCGTGTGATTGTAACGTGTGATTTTGTGCAGGGGTTGCCGGCTGCATGGCCACTGTCATCCATGACGCCATAATGAACCCAGCTGACGGTAAACGCACACATACGGAGAAATTGGAAACTGTGAATGTACTTTTTCCTACCGATGTAAATTATCGGGGCGGACCGATTAATCGGCTGCTATGAGGCCTTTTTTAAATAATAGTCGGCAGAAGTTGGAATTTTTTGTATTTGTATATGAAAATTCCTCTCTTTTGGGAAGACCCACAATATTTTTTGTCAGCATTAAAGGATGTTCCTGATTTTAAAGTGTCCTTGGGTGTCTTGAAAGGCGCTTCTAAATAAAATGTATTATTATTATAAGTTATTCTATTGCTTAAAAATATTTGTTGAACCATCCATCCATCCATTTTCTGATCTGCTTTATCCTCACAAGGGGCGGGGGAGGGGTGGGTTGGTGCTGGAGCCTATCCCAGCCGTCTTAGGGCAGTAGGCGGGGGGCACCCTGAATCGGTTGCCAGCCAATCGGAGGGCACACGGAGACGAACAACCATCCACACTCACACCTCGAGACAATTTGGAGTGTTCAATAAGCCTGCCATGCATATTATTGGAATGTGGGAGGAAACCGGAGTACCCGGAGAAAACCCACGCAGGCCCGGGGAGAACATGCAAACTCCACACACAGGAAGGCCGGTGCCGGGATCGAACCCACGGCCTATGCGCTGTGAGGCCGACGCGCTAACCACCGGGCTACCGGGCCGCCGATTTGTTGAACCACAGTCAAATTATAAGCGATTCTAATTGCTGATTTAATGGACACATTTCCATCCCGTTTGTCCGACAGTGGTGAAGCAGCGCATCCAGATGTTCGGCTCGCCGTACCGCGGCGTGCTGCACTGCGTGGGCGCCACGCTGCGGCAGGAGGGTCCGGCGGCCTTCTACCGCAGCTACACCACGCAGCTGACCATGAACGCGCCCTTCCAGGCGCTCCACTTTATGACCTACGAGTACCTGCAGGAGGTGCTCAACCCGCACAGGCACTACCATCCCACCTCGCACGTGCTGTCGGGGGCGCTGGCCGGCGCGTTGGCCGCCGCCGCCACCACGCCGCTCGACGTCTGCAAGACGCTGCTCAACACGCAGGAGGCGGCGGTAGCGCACGTCCTCCAGGCGGACGTGGGCGGCGCGCCAGCCGTGCGTTACATCTCCGGGCTGGGCGAGGCCTTTCGGACGGTTTACCGCGCGGGCGGCGCGGCGGCCTTCTTCAAAGGCGCGCAGGCCCGCGTCATTTACCAGACGCCCTCCACTGCCATCAGTTGGTCCGTCTACGAGTTCTTCAAGTACGTCATCACCAAGCGACAGCACGAGAGGCGCCTACGGGGGGACGCCGACAAGTGAGCCGGTCGCCAGCGCAAAAAGAATGTTTGGATGAAAAGGGCCTCCTTCTGTTGAAAGAGTTGGCCAGCAGATGGCGACAAACACAAATCATGTGGCACTCGGTGAGATGTGAAGTGCGAGCTGTCGGCAAAATAATTTATTCTTAATCGATTTTACGGAAATTTTCCAATGGTAATCTACTCAAGATTCAGTCTTGCTGCATTTTTTTTTTTTAAAAAGCGACAGAAAACATGCTACTGTTAGCTTGAATTTTAATTTATTTGATTAATATCACTATTGAATTCCATCAACAATATTAATTAAAAACACAAGCATCCAGGGTTTTTATTTCTCCCTTCACAAATTAGCATTCCCCATCGCTTGTTTTGCATTTCATTGAATCTTCCGTGTCATCGTTTATCAAAATGTAACTCCTCAAATTCAGACATAATGCATTATGCCCGCTTCTAACCGATTGGTCGGCTTTGTGTTGATTTTGGGAAATTGCTCCTTGAGACTTTTTGTTCAGTTCTGTTTTGTGAGACATGTCCTCCCGAGTTCATGTTGCTAAATGAAAGTGGCTACGGGATCCTTTTTATTTTTTTCATGAAAATTCTTGAAAGATTCTAGACACTACTTTCCCCCTGCATTTGCAAAAATGCTTTGTAAATTACCATTACCCTTCTTTCAGGTGTCCTTGAGACGTTGTTACTTTGACCTTCTAAGTTAAAGTAGCTCATGTTTTATTGACATCTCTTGCTAACCGCCAAATAGGACTCCAGGTGTCAGGCTTGCCTTCAGCCAGCCGCTTCAAATCCAAACGCACAAGGTAAACTGCTCCTCATGGAAGCCATACAAGCAGTCTTTATATTGTATTAATTTATGTTTGTATGTATTTATGTGTGAATATACTCATACCTACATACATACGTGTATTAGCATCAAGCTAACTTGCCATTTCCTGGGGCTGCGCTCCGGGAAGATTTTGTTCTACTTTGAAAACCAAAGAGAACGACAACAGTATGTGAGAGATAACTCTACTGTGTGGAATGAAAACAAAATCGACTTCAGATCTATTTTTGTTTGCTTGTTAATAAAGTGGCAATAGGCAGCTCCTCGCAGAAGCAGGGTCTTCTCTTGGTGGTGCATTGAAAAAAACAACGCTGTCCACGTCTGTTTTTTTTCCCCTCTACGGTGATATTTTGCGGTTCGTTTATCGCGACCTCGGTGCATCGCGGATTTTTTCAATCATATTTATTTTTTTAAAAGGCAAAAATGCCGCAAAAGGTCCGCAAGAGGGCGCTAAAGTCAGCAAAACAACAGCGAGTCACATAGAGCAACATATACAGCAACATGTATATGTTTACTGTATTTTGTTATACATACACTAATTTATACATGGTTAAATATATTAGCATATAGCATTAAGTAATGTTAATTACTGCAAATATTTACTTCTACATGCATGTATACCATTAAATTTGGCCATATAAATATTTTTTATACTCCTGCACGAACATCTACCTATTCCGGGGGTGTTCGATACTTCACGGACTTTGGTTTTTCGCGGGTGGTTTTGGTCCCCCATTCACCGCAATAAACGAGGGATTACTGTACTTTGTCCGCTTTCTGTCACCCTTTCAATGTATTTTCTGTTTATAGCAGAGATGTTGAAATGCAAGTCCAGAAAGTGAAAACCCTGCAAAAGAAATGATCACATTTACCATCTCCGCAAATTAGTATTACATCCTCTTCACGTCGGACTTTTTCGAACGGGCCACTCACAAAGGCTTCGTGAATCCAAAAAGGAAAAACCAATCTAACCGGAACGTCTCCAAGAAACATAGACAATCTAAATATTTTTTACTAAATTAAGGTGGCCTTCAGAAAAGTATTTTACCACGTGTTTTTGAGTTTCTCTCATTGAACCGAACGACCTCACCAAAAACTGATTTTTCTATCACACGCTATTCTAATTTTACTGACATGCAAATAAATACTACGGCTGAGCCCAATGTAAGGGAGGGGACTCGATAGAATCTAAAGCCTTGATTATTTTCTGGGCGGATGCAACCAACCATGTTTAGGGTCCCACACCGGGTTTGATTTGAAATTTTGTGTTGAAAATGCGCGGAATAAATTGGGTTTATGTTGTTGTAGTACTCACACGTGACCAGCCGAGGACGCTGCTGTATCAACATGCCAGAGTTTCACATGCATGACCGGAAGTGCCTCGATTCTTACCGTGAAATAGTTTTTGTTGTTGTAGTTGTTGTCGGAACCGTTTTTGCACTTCACGTGTTCTGCCTGAAAAGAATTTGTTTTAAAAATTACTTTACCCAGAATTCTCTGCTGCTTCCTACGATCACACGAAGCAAACATCCGTCTATTGGTTTAAACGCGGATGCAGCGTGTTGACAATGAAACTTTTTCACCTGAACTCTTTTCACAAACGTACTACCAGATTTTTAACCGGTATGGTAAACGAGGGTGTCATAATGCATTACACTTGTCACCATAATTTGCAAGGACAAGAAGCTTGAATGTGATTGAATACAAGACGATAATAATGTAGTTTACAAAGTTCCTTTGCACAGTAGGTGGCGCTATGCACCAAAGAGATGTAATCCCCATGTTTTGCTTCTTTTTTTTTTTTAAACATTGACGGGACTTGTAATTTATGTTACAAATTATCAGAAATGTTCTAAACCAAGCACGATAACTCCTTAAAGGATTTTAACTAACTTTTCTTTCTAGAAGAAATCGTTCTGTAAAATGGACTCTAATATTAATAATTTGTCAATTTATCACTCAACCATAGTTCAGGGGAGTTCTTTAAAATGTGTGTGTGTGGCGGTCGCTGGAAGAACGATGATGAATGTTAGCTTTAGCATGAATCATTACTTGTAAAGTGGAGGCTGCGGGCGTGGATTGCAACATGTACAAGTGTTCCCCTATAGTAACTGCAAAAACCATTTGTCAAAAAGTTGTCCACCCTTTCGTGGGTGTGGGTGTGTGTGTGCATGTTCTCGTTTGTCTGGCATGTCACGCACCTGACTTTGACCTTTACAGGAAGTGTGTGACCTCCCTGTCCAACATGTCAGATCATCTTTCTTTTTTCCCTTTCTTCTCTTTCTCTGAACGCGATTGCTGCAGGCCAGCCAGTGCAGCAAACGACTGAGAACTATAAGACAATCAGGTATGTTGTAGGGTCGCAGCGAAAAAAAAGGTTCTCTAGGTTGAGTGTTGTACATCATACAAAATCTTAACCAAGAAAACAAATGCTAATTATCCTGCTAACAATCGACCAAAAAAAGTTGGTGTGTTGGTTGTGTAATTGCTGTGTCACCCTGCCAAATAATAAACCTGTCCAGTTTTTGAGTAATCCTGCCAACAAACCACAAATAAGCTTTTGTAGTTTTTCATGTTATCCTGCTAATGCTCAAATTTGCTTTTGTAGTTTTTCCTCTACGTGTTTACACAAAAAAGAAAAATCAAAATTGTGGCGGCCTCATGGCACTGCTAACAAAATTTGGAATTGTATTTTTTTCACGCAATCTTGCTAGCATGAAAATGACTTTTGTAGCATTTTTACAGGATCATTTTCATGCCAAAACCACAAGTCTCAAAACCTAACTAACGCCAAAAAAGTACTTCGTTTTCCACGTAGAATTGTTGTGTAGTGTTTTACGTAAACCAATTAACTCAAAAATAAGCCGGCTAACAGAAAAATCACTTTTGTAGTTTTTTTTTTCTTTTTTGGGGGGAAAGGTGGGGTCACATAACCCTGAAAACACAAAACTCCCATTTACAAGTAAACCAGCAAATATATGTCCCTCTTGTAGTTTTTGTGTAAACCTGTGAACAAACAAACAAAAAAAATGACAATCATTTTTACATAGTCCTTGGCAAACAAACAAAAATGTCATCTAGATTTTTATGCAATTTTATCAAATCTGCCGGGTACATTTTGAACCTCTTGTATCACTTTTGCAAGTGTCATTTGCGATCAGTTGCTGCTGTTGGTTTAAAAAAAAAAAAAAAATTTTGGAGGGGGCGCTCTGCAGCTGCGTCCGATAAACGACTCGAAACCGTACGTCTTCCAGAGAAACCTCGCGTGAAAATTTACGTCTGTTTTGCCGTACCCTGTCACAGAGGATGAATGTGGGCGGCTCGCCTCGCCCCCAGATAAGCGCCGCTTGCCCGTTCCCAGAAAACGTGACGCTTTTCGCCCCACTTACGCGATTAAATGTGGACGCCGGCCTCCAAATATTTACAGAAGGTTGACGGACGGGCCCAGAACGTCTGTTGGCTGCCGGCCGGGACGCTCGCCCACCACCGACGACAAGAAGAAGCGTTTCCCCAAACATTCCGGGCTGCGCTGAAATCTTTTTAGCCCGCTCTCAGGAAGTCTGACGTGTGAGCGCAGTTAGACGACGATGAGCAGAACTCCCGCCACTGAGCTACATTTACGATTTCGAATTCTCATATTTGTTCAACGAGACTTTATTTAATTACTCCCAACAGTCTATTCTCTTCATTTTGTCCTTTTGTGTGGCGTTTCTCTTATGGACTTTTTTTTTTTTTTGGGCCAATCAGATTTCAGTCTCTATGTGTTGTTATGGCATTTTTTTTTTTTGGCCAATCAGATTTCAGTCTCTATGTGTTATGGCATTTTTTTTTTTTTGGCCAATCAAATTTCAGTCTCTATGTGTTGTTATGGCAATCTAATCTGCCCGGAGCCTTCACGATCCAAATTCAATTCGCACCGACGATGTTTCTTGAATCAATCACATTTCCAATTCAATAACATGTGGCAAGTTATTTTAAGGACAAAAAAAACAAAACAATGCTGAAGTTCTGGAGGTTTACCAGTTTAGGGAAATAATCAATAAGTGATGCACTAATTATCAGCCCTTACTTAGTGTGTTAATAATTGAGCTGCACATGCTTGTTAGTGACTAATGAGCACTGAGTAGCCTCATGAATTGACCTGCTGCCAAATTATCACCGACTGCAACAACACTTTACTTTTTCGTCGTCTTTTCATCTTCTTAGAATCATTTTGCTTTTGTTTACTTCTCAAATCACCGATTGCGGAAAAACAAGGTGTGCTGCAAAAATCTAAATGAGTCAAGAAAAAAAAACATGAAAATGCACTCGCTAAATCTACGATACACTAAAGAATCGAAACACTATGAAAGGAAAACATCTACGAAAAAAACAGTACAACAAAAAGACATTTAAAAACAGCAAACCTATATTTTTAAATTTTCTCAAAAATGAAGTGCAGAATGCACTCAAAAATAAAACAAACAAAATCCCCACATAAAACAATTCTCCTATGAAAAAAGAAATACACAAAAATCAAAGAGCCATACAACAGCACAAAAAACACAAAACAAAAGACTCAAATGAAAGGAAAATGTCCTAAATAGAAAAATAAGACCGCAAAACCAATGAAAATGGACAATACACAGAAATAAAACAAAATAGAACCAACTCGTAAAGCAAACAAAACTGTAAAAAAGGATCTACAACACACATTTCGCTAGAGGGAAAATAAACACAAAAAAGTAAAGCAATACACCAACAGAACCAAATATTCTATGACACAATACAAGTAGGAAAGCGAATTGCTGCCACACGAGCAATAAAAAGTAAAATGTGTCTTTACTGCGTGATAAATAAGCATCACTGCCATATTCGGCAAAACAAATCAAAGCACTTCCGGTTCAGATTCGTGTGTAAATCTTCTTTTTAAATATAAAATATTATTAAACACCTGGCTTTTTAAAAATATTTTTACGGTTTTATTGAAAGTGTTTATTTTCAGTTCCAGTATTTTTATGTATACTTTGATTTCTAAGACACAAGAGGACACTGCCAGCAACCTGAACCGGAAGTGAAAGTTTTTATACGTTTTATTTTATATGTACATACGTACTTTTTTCCCCCTGGTGTAGCAGCAATACTATTCTGTGCGAAAGAACAACCCGTATTTTCATATACCGCTCCATATATATTATTCGTACCTATGTATGAAAAAGTATACCTTCATGACACAATTAAGGAAATAAAAACAATTTGCCTTTTCATAAATGGAACTTGTGGTCTCGCGTTAATGACCTCACTTGCCCAATTAAAGTCGCTTTTATTCTCCTTTGTAATGAACTAAATAGATTGAAGTGCTAGCTGTGAGAACAACCCCACAAAACATAAAGCCACATAATGAAGCGACCCTTGTAACCCGCACTTGTACTCCCCTCCCTCCCTCTCCACTGGGATAAATGGTACAATTTGTAGCAATAATGCTCCCTCATTCACGAGCAAGACCCCCACTGGACTGCCCGCCCCCGTGCCTACGCCGGTACCCGCCCCACCACCACCTTGGACCTTCACAGTGGCGGGAACAAAAAGGCAAAAAGCACGTGGTGCACATCCACGGTGGGAACATTACGAGGGCGTCAATGTGCGAGCTTGTCTATGGGCTGAGGGGCATGTTCTCCACCCCCCCGCCTCCCTATTCTAGCTGTGGGGTGCTTTTAAATGGCGCCACTTTCTCAATGGAGCAGCCCAAAATGGAGCTGTCCACTCCCTCCTGTATTTTTTTTTCTCAGACTGGTACCGGGACAAACGGCCGCGAGCGCCAAGTGTGAGGGGTTATCTCGTTTTTAGAATAAGAAGAAAACAACAAATGTTCTATGAAATGAAAACAACAAAGCTTTATACATAAAAACATTGTAAAACTACAAATTCACTATTGAAGAAAAGGAACACATCTACAAAACAACACATTTATTAACAAAAACAATGGGATCAGAAAGAAATTTAGTTTGATGAGAAAACGGAAAAAGCAAATTGGCCCCCAAAAAAAACAACATCTGATGAAAAAAAACATTTATGAGCAAAGCAAACAACAAATTCACAAAAAGAAAATGAAGACAGAATGTGACAAAACAAAAAATAAATCTCCTAAAACTACTAAGCAACAAAATGGAAACAATAAAACAACAACAACAACAACAAAAATAATCAAAATTGACAAAATAACGAAAACGACATTTGTATTGTCTGGGATCTCCAAGTCCGGTCCTCGAGAGCCCCTATCCACCCTGTTTTAGACATTTCCTCCTCCAACGCACCCGATTCAAATGATCAGCTCATCATCAAGGTTTGCAGAAGCCTGATAACGAACGTGAACATTTGAATCAGGTGTGTTGGAGGAGGGAGACATCGAAAACAGGCTCTTGCGGACGGACTTGAGCATCCACGATGTAGTCAAGACAAAATACTGACCCAATGTAATTCTGTCGGTTTTTTTCTCTCATTTATTAGAATACACGTGAAAGTCTCTACAATCATAGCAACAAAAAAAAGCAACAAAAGTGTTTCAAAACTTGCATCCACCACCAGTCCTCTCGCCACCTCTCCAAAGGTATGACGTCACACACGCCGTAAATGAAGGAATAAACGCACCCCCCCCCCCCCCCCCCTCTCCACTACCAGGCCCGGATGCCCCCCTGGTGGTTGTGGGGCTGCGCCGAGGGTGCCTGCAGTCCGCCCAAGTTGACGAAGGCGTTGGGGCAGCCTGCCGAGGTAGGCCCCGGCCCTGGCCCAGGCAGGCCGCCGTACGCGCAGCCCGAGTTGCTCTGGTGATACGCGGGGCCGCCGTACGCGTAGGCCGGGTAGCCCCCAGCGAATCCGTACGGCGAGGCGGCGCTCGGGTAGCTGTGAGTCGAGCCTCCGCCGCCGAGGCACGGTTTCCCGTCTCGTACGAGCACCGGCACGGCCACACGCCTCGGCGGCGGCGGGGCTTGATGGTGCGGTTCGAGCGCCTCCGGGGTCCTTTCTTGTCGCTGCCGTTTGCACTTGTAGCGGCGGTTCTGGAACCAGATCTTGACCTGGTTGGAGGTGAGCTTGAGGGCCGACGCCAGGTGCTCCCGCTCGGGCGCTGACAGGTAGCGCTGTTGCTTGAAGCGACGCTCCAGCTCCAGCACCTGAGCCTGCGAGAAGAGCACGCGGGGCCGGCGGCGGCTTCGCGGCTTCGGCCTGACGCCCTCCGAGTAGACGTCGGCCCGGGACGACGGAGCCTCCGCGTGCTTGCCTTTTGGACGAATGCACAATCAGGACTTAGTATCATCAAAATAATCATAATGATAAAAATAATAACACAATCATATTTTAAAAAATTATGCCGTGAAAATACGTAGGTCCACTAATATACACAAACGTTCAGTCGTGAAGTTAAAAAACAAAACAAAAACAAAAGCATAATCGTGTAAAAGAATGTTTGAAATACACCACGGTTAAAAATCTGTCAGAATATCCTTAATACGTCTAAAAGTTTATCAAAATACAAAAGTGAGTTCAAAACTATAAATTGAGAAAAAAAAGCACAACATTGTGGTTGAAAACATTTAAAAAACGATTTCGTTTAAAAATGTATACCAAAAATACGTAGTGGTTGAAAAGTGCAATAAAACACAAATGTGTTAAAATATACTAAAAAAAACACACACACACACAACACACAAACTCATCACCAACCGTTTAAAGATTCGTGACGAAAATAGTGTAAGGAATGCGCAACTTAACTATAATAATAATAATAATAACCTTCTCACTGCCACTTTACAGTGTATTCGTGCTTATTGAACTTTAAAGAAATAGACAGTGACACTTTTTGAAAAATAGCTACTTATGTTATCCAAAGCGAATCATTTCTGAGTTTCTGTTCTACATTTCCCGTATTTTAAATACGATTTAGACTTTTTTCGTCTTGTATTTTTGCTCACAATGAGGTGTTTATTGCCATTGCAAAGTGCACACTTTAACTTGATGCTTGTTCACTTTGGGGACGTTTTTTTTTTTCCAAACCAGATTCTTACAGGACTCAACAATCCCACTTCACTGAAATCAAGAGCAACCAAATGTGAGCTCTCCAATGTCACTGAATATGGCCCATGGGTCAAATGTGGCCCATGCGTTAAATACGCCAACTCAAACCTGCAAACCTTTATTTTTAACCTTCAATTGTTTGGGGGAGTATTATTAAGTTGGATATATAAATACGAATTTGACATTGACTGCATTATCAATAGATTTTGTTGTCCATGCATACATTTACTGGCTCATTCGTCAAATGGGGCTCTTGAACCCTCCATTATTATTGTTATTTGTTTTTGTATTAACATCTATATGTGCAAGAAGCAATCAAATGTATACATCAAATGTAGGTTTGACTTGATTTCATGTACGATTGTCCAGGCCCACGTGTCAAAATTTGCCCCTGTGTCAAGTGTGGTTCTGGAATGCTCAGGTCGCTTTGAGGTCGGACTTGGCCAAAGATGACCTTTCCGTTCAACTTTTTCTCAAACACGAATGTGCTGGCCCGTGTGTCTAATGCAGCATCAAACTGTGCCCACGTGTCAAATGTGACCCTTATGTCAAGCACGATTCTTGAACGCGCATTTTTTTTTTTTTTACCATCTGTAAGCGGGAAGTCCGGATTGTACAACTTATTCGGCCGCACGAATGCGCTGGCCCACATGTCAAATGCTGCCCATGTGTCAAGCAAGGAGAAGAAGACTCACTGCTCTCCTGCTGATCCTTGCCATTGGGGGCCTCCCCTTTGGGCCCCGGCAGGCCCCCCTGGTGCGTCCCGGAGTACTCGTCTGCCGTCGGCCCGTTGTCCACCGTGCCGTTTTCCTCCTCGCCCTCGTCCTCCTCCGGGGCTCCGAGGAACACCATGCGTCCGGGGTCCAAGAAGGGCGGCGCCGGGGCCGAGGGAATCCGGGGGGTGTCCCGGGCAAGCATGCAGGACGGCGGCGGGGGGCTGTGGTAGTGGACCATGTGGACCTGGGGGTACTCCTGTCCCGCTTTTAGGATGTCTTTGACGGAGAAAGGCGTGGAGGTCTGGAGCATCGTCATCATCACGACCCCTCGCCACCTCCCCCCTTCGACCCCCACCACCCGCTCTCAAGACCCCATGGCGTGCACGGGTGCGAGGGAGTCCGCCTGAAGAGTCCGCGATCCTGATGTGTTCTGAGGGACGCCGCCAACTCCCGAAGTGGGAAGGAGGGTGGGCGTGGGGGGGTGAGGGGGGTGTTGGATGTGGGCGGGTCCAAACACAAAAAGTCTACTGGAAGATATTGGGAAGGACAGAAAGAAAATGTGAAGGTTGTGGCGACGGTGGAAGAGGGTGGGGTCTGGGGCGGGGGGGGGGGGGGGGCGTCACATGATCTGTGCGTGTAGACAGGAAGCAACCTGTTTGTCCTCCTCCGTGATTGTCAATATTGACCTCCACACTTTCATTCTTTTTCTCTTCCTCTTCTTTCTCTTTTTGATGTTGTTCTGCTTTCTCTTCTCGTTCTTCTCCTTGTCGCTGTTGACGCATTTGTCCGGCTGTTTTCCTTTTCTTCCTTTCTTGTTTGGTTGTTTTAGGTCAGGGGTGTCCAACTCATTTTCGTGGCGGGCCACATTTCAGTTCCCGTTTCCCTTGGAGGGCCATTATGATTGACATCACATAAGGAAGTCAAGAATACCGAAAACGCTGACCATATCTCTCTTATTTATGACATTTTAGAATGTTTGGTTTGTATTTGAGCAAGCATCATGGAAGGTGCCATGTTTGATTTGCTTTCGCGGGCCACATAAAAACGATGTGGCGGGCCAGATCTGGCCCCCGGGCCTTGACTTTGACACCTGCAGGTGGTTCCTCTTGTTCTTCGTTTTCTTCTCATTGTTGTACTTTATTCTACTTGCTCTCGTCGTTGATGTGGTTCTGTCCTTCTTCCTTTTCTTGTTGGCGTTGCTGTTTTTAGTCTTTGCATCCTTTCTTGATCATGTTTGTGTTCTTTTTCTTGTTTTTTTTTTGTAGCTCTCGTTTTCTAGTTGTTGGTTGGTCTTTGTGCGGTTCTTCTTCTTTATCCTTGTTCTTTTTATTGTCCGTTTTTGCATTTGTTGTTCTCATTTGTTGCATCAGACGCAGATGCATCCGCTCGTCTTTCTCTTCCGTTCGCTCCAACATGATCATATCTTGTTTGAAACTTTAAAAGTGTACAAAAGTCATTGCGTAAACTTGTGAAATGTTGATGTGCAGGATATCAAAACCATTTGCAATCACAACAACTTTTTTTCACATAAATAGATATGGAGCTGTTTTCATTTCTCTACTTATCTATTTATTTATGTACATGGATGATAAGGAAACACACGCTCGCACATGCACACACACACACAGACACACACACACACACAAAAGCTTTCCCTCTTCAGGAAGCAATTAAAATTCCTTCAGGGAAAAACAAAAAACAACTTCTTTTTTTTGTTGGCCTAAATCTCAAATTCTTTCCTTATTTTTATCTATTTATTTTTTTCACCTTGAGCCGAGAAACCACCCATGCGACACGGACCACCCAAAGCCCCTGAAGCGACCGCGTCCACACACCCATCAGGTATGCGACGGACAACATAAATGTATGGAAGGTAAGGGAAAAGTCGGTGTTTTCTGGCTTCGCTTCTAATTGGTTCTATTTTCACTGGGTTGTGCTTCATTCAATGGTTGGCGAGCTTGGTTGGTTCTGTACCGGCCCAGGTCAGCACCAGTTCTTTCTTTTTCCACGAGCCAAATTGGCTCTTGCTCAAGCTCAGGTGCTTGAAATTAGGACCGAAGCGTGGGGGTTGGGGGGGGGGGGGGGGGGGCAATTATGTGTTGGGTCAGACTCTGGCAGCAACCACGTCGGGGGCCGGGGGCGGGGTTATCATGACGATCGCAGATGTAGCGGAATGACTCCCTGGACGCACAGGAACTGTTGAGAGGTGAACTCCGGCGATGGCGAATGTGCCCAGCTAGCATGCGATCCCCCACTCGAGGCCAGCCTCGTGATCATCTACAATGATTAAGAAAGATCGAAGCGCTTGCTGGTTTTCTGACGTCTCGGTTCTCGACTAATTCAGTTTTCGACCCAAAATTTCGATTTTTTTATGCCTTGGATGACGAACAAATTTGGGTTCTTGAACAAACTGAGCGCACTTGAATGCACCATTTGACTCCTCTCGCCTTCCTTACACGAGGAAGTGACGCTTCCTCGGGTAGACAAACGAGGAAGTGACGCTTCCTCGTGTTGCTTCCCATTGTGAGCAGACGTGTTCAATAAACATTTTTATTTGAAAAAGAGCGTGGTTTCGGTTTTCGAACAATTTCGGTTTTTGACCAGCCTTCTGGAACGGATTGTGGACAAAAACCGAGGTTTGACTGTATACTGTTATACTACACACAAGTGTTAGCTTTTGTTACATTTTTAATTATTATCATTTTATATTTGAACATGACAGTATTGTCTTTGATGTTAAAGTTACCTACATTATATTCTCTTTAGTCATTTCTTCAACATGTTTATGTTGAGAGCGTCTGATTTGCTGAAGGAAACAGGAAGTGTTTTAGTAGCTGGAAGAAGGAGTTGTGTTCTCGAACGTGCTTCGGTGCAGATGTATTTTTTTCCCCCTTTTAATAAAACTGCATTCAATGGATTCCATCTCTCCTTTTGCCCATTCTGAACCAGCACCAATTTTTGTTGTTGTTGTTTTTTTTGGGGGGGGGGGGGCATGGTTGGGTTTTAGTTGGGTCCTTACTTCCAATTTGCTTGGGCGCTTGGGCTCAGTTGGTTTCAGATTGTAGATGGCGAAGAACACATTGACATTATGTTTCTACTTTATATGTAGTCCTTTTGTATTGTGAATACAAATTGTGTGTGTGTGCGCGTGTGTCCATGCGTGCGCGTGTGTGTGTGTGTGTGTGTGTGTGTAGTCAACAATAGGAAAGGTGACACCTCTTGTCTGCTGTCATTCTTGGAGGCGCCAGGCGTCTTCTTCGTCGTCTTTTTTCCACTTTTTTTCCTTCTCCATGCTTAAATCAACACGGCCGTCCACACAACAGCAGAGTCCCAAAAATGACATTAAAAATGAATTGTGTGTATATATAAATATTTAAAATCTCTTGTTTAAAAAAAAAAAAAAAAATCATAAAGATAGAGCTCACGCCCAGTGCTATTATAATTAATAAGAAATTTGGGACATGTATTTTGCCACCTGATTCAGTTTTGTCATGGGAATTTGACATAACAGCGCTAAATGGAAGTAACTGTTCGTATTATTGAATGCTGACGAGTTATTTTGCAGATAAGCAAAGTTCCTGCCCATGCACTATTCAGTAATCTGTGTAGCTGCTGAAAAATGCTGATTGCGCTGACCTTCACCACCTCCCAACAAGATAAAATGAGAGCACAATACGCAGAGGGGCAGAAGGTTCCCTTGTGTCACGTTGTGAGGTGGTGGTGGACCCCCGAAAAGCAGGCAGGAGGGAAGAGCAGGGTGAACTTGACGAATTGTATTTAACAAAACACAGAGAAAACTGAATCCAAAACAAACAAAATGCTAACAACCAAAACAAATCCAAAGTATCAAACAAAAGCATGACTGAAGCAAAAACTATCACTAAACGAAAAACATGACAAACAAACCCGACAGCAGCTAACAAGCAAACAATGACCCGACAATGAGTGGCCGCACTGGGAGTACTTTTAAAACACGAATGACATAATGACCAACAGGTGTGCAGCTGCAGGGAGAACCCGACAGTGCCACCTGATGGTCACAAACAGAATCATGACACCTTGACAGATCTGTGAACGACGTCCCTCCATGCGTTTTCTCAAATAAGTCAAAATTCTGTGTGCGACACAAATTCAATTACAAAAAAAGAGAATTGTCATGCTTTGTATAAGATATTTGCTTTTAATTTCAAGGAGTTGCGGAGATTTATCCCAGTAAATGCTTTATTAACCCTCATGCAGTATTTTTAAGCGGCTGCATGAAGGGTATTACGCCCCAAAAATGTCCCTCTTCCAATGTGCAACAACTTTTTTCACTTTTAATTTTTTTTCACTTTCAACCCCTCAAAACGTTCAGTGGGAATTGGCCAAGACATAGATATACATCCTACGCAAAATTTCAGCTTCGTGGAGTTATTTTTCACTGTTTTGTCTGTGGTGTCCATTTGTCCAACAGTCCAAAATCGTCCAAAGTGTACGAAATGTCCAATTTTGGGATAATTACTGCATGGGGGTTAATAAATGTATTCGTGTATGTGTGTGTGTGTGTGTGTGTGTGTGTGTGTGTGTGTGTGTGGATCTGTCTGACAAGTGTGTGTCTGTGTGTAAAGTTGTGCATGTGTGTGCTCTGTTCACATTACAGAAAAAGCTTGTAATTGATCTTGTAATGAGCTGCCGGGACTTAGAGGAGCAAGGAGTGGGCCGTCCAGGTGATACTGTGATACCAGGATACCATGATACATGGATAACTGAAACAAAAGCGCTGAAACGCGAGCGTCATTACTTGTTCGCTATGTTCCAAATAATCTACTTTGACATGCAGAGGTTGTTTTGTCAGATGGGCACAGTTTCAAACACACGCACACAAACCGCTACTGGTTCACGGGTGATGACACGGAGAGAATGATATTGATTTTCGAGTCCCTGTCAAATGAAAATAGAAATGACGTGCTGCCAGCTGTCGGAAGCTCAAAACAATCCCTTGCTCGACTCGTCGCTGGAACACGACTGTGCTCAGTTGTTTGTGTAGCGGTTAAATAATGTGCCACTGCGTTTACGTAACAGCTAACTTAACCTGAGGTGTCATAATTATGTGGCCCACACGTGACAGAAAAGGGAATGGTTTATGAGTGACGTCTTTGATGGCAACAACGCCGGTCCAGGGGCGAGCGAGCGAGCTAGCGGACTAGCGAGGCCCTGTTCTGTGTTGCGCGCGTGCATGCTAGTGTAAGCTTTTGTTAAATTGTTAATAATTATCATTTTATATTTGAGCATTATATTCTTTTATGTTACAGTTACCTAAATTATATTCTGTTTAATACTTTCTGAAATATTCTTATGTTGCTTACCGAACGTAGAGCAATCTATCCAAAACCTACGAACCCCTCAACTTACACTGGTATACCATCATGAGCTAGCAGGATAGCGAGGACCTGTTTTGTGCCTTCTGTGGGTCTACATTAAAATAATGGGCTCGTGACTATGGAGGCCTGGTTTTGTGTCGTATGTGTGTCCGCATAACATAGCCCAGTAGCGGCTGGGTAGTCTGGAATGACAGCACCCAGTACTTGTACATGTATTGTGTTGGGGAGGGTCGACTCATGCCAGAAAGCGCAAATGCGTATTGAATTAGTAAAAAAGAGTTTGTATGCTGTATTTGAACAATTCAGTCTTCAAATTTTTTCAGCACTAACGTCAAAGCTATCCAATATATTTCGAGACAACTTGCTGAAATCACTTGACAGAGTCTTTAACATTAAACCATCCATTTTCCTCATCCATGATACTACATGTGCGGCTTTTAGGGCTTTGTGTTGCTTGCCTTAGTTTCGTTTGGCTTATTTGAGTTGTATTTTGTTGTCCATATTAGAATAAATGTGGGAAGTGAAATTAGCTACGCTTGGTTGGTATAGTCTGGCTTACTTTATCTTGCCAAAGCCTAGCTTTTTTTTTTCTGACTAGCGTATCTTATCTACTTGAATTTGTCTTAGCTTAGTAGCTTAGCAGTATCTTAAGTAGCCTCAGAGTCACCTAGCTAACTGTAACTTTTTTTTTTTTTAATCAGAGCTTCATATCTTAATAAATTTTAGTTGAGTTTAAATGACATACAGTCAAACCTCGGTTTTCGAACATCTCGGTTCTCGTCCAATTCGGTTTTCGACCCAAAATTTCGAGTGTTTTATGCCTCGGATGACGAACAAATTTCGGTTCTCGAACAAACTGAGCGCACTTGAATGCACCATTTCACTCCTCTCGCCTTGCTTACACGAGGAAGTGATGCTTCCATTGTGAGCAGACGTGTTCAGTAAACATTTTTATTTTAATTGGTTTCGGTTTTCGAACAGCCTTCCGGAACGGATTATGGACGAAAACCGAGGTTTGACTGGATTTGTATTTTGGCTCGATTGAACATAGTCTAATTCTGTTAAGTTTAGTCAAGCCTAGCATTGTTTAGCTCAGATTTTGCTAATCTTTGAGCATTTGGTCGTCATGTACACAAGTGTGTGCATGTGTGTGTGTGTGTGTGTGTGTGTGTTCACTGACATTTGCCTGGGACCTCGTTGACCTGCGTTGGATTAGCAGCTAATCATAGCACACAAACAAATAAACACACACATGCGTACACACTGCCAGGCTGCTTTCTGGGAGCGTAACAGGTCACCACATGCGATTGAACATGTAAACACACACTGCAATGTCGAGGCACCCATGTCATGCACAGGCTTGTCCTCTGTGTGTGTGTGTGTGTTGTGTGTGTGTGTGTGTGTGTGTGTGTGTGCGTGTGTGTGTGTGTGTGTGTGTGCGCGTGTTAGCCAGCCATTTGGTGACACGAAGCCATGTAATGGCCGCACGACAAGTTGTACATTATTAGCATCTTAGCATTGCATGTCAGCTTCATAAATATGCAGCGTGCATTAGCATTTTAAGCCGTGTACATTTCCCATCACACATTGTACGTAAGCATTCATTATTTGTCCTACATTATGTCTTGATATGTGATTGTGAAACATATAGCCAACAGAGGGCGCTGTAGGTTTAGAGTTGATAGCATATGACAAGGCTTCCGGTAAACACAGTACACGGAGATCAATAAAGTTGAGCTCAGGCTCATTTGTTCACTAAATGATGGCTCATCATTTCAAGATGAACAACACACGAGCATCATTATTAGCTTGTTTCCCTAGCGTCCACGTTTTAGCATCTTGTATTAGCATACATCTGTATCGCTACCATAATGCAATAACTTCAGATATTAGCATTGTGTGTTGCAAGTCTGTGCTAGCATTGTCCATTAGCAATGCACATGTGAGTCTCTCATATTAGCATCGGGTATTAGCATCCTGTGTTAGCATGTTTCTCGACTCCTGATGGTCTCTGTCTGCTTCATGTTTACCGCTGGACATTTTGTCTGCGAATCCCTCCAAATATTCCCCGCCAAACAGTCGTTCTGCGCCTAAAAATGCCGAGGTGGGACTTTGGTATTTTATTTACGTGAGCGTCGAATGGAAACAAATGGTTTCCACAGGCAGACTCCATCACGCTGTTTACTTCCTTGACGACACGCTGCTGATTTAGGAATAGGAAAGGTCGCTCGTCCATCCTCGAGTGGGAGTCATCTATCATCAACAACACGGCGTGTATACATACTGTAGTGCGTCGTACGAGTGCACTTCCTGTCACAGGAGCTGCTGCTGACAATAGTTTTCACAAATAACATGTGACCTCTGCCGGGGGAGTCACATCCACCACCATTACCGAATGGGAAAGTACATGTTCAGAGTTCCTTTGCGCTCGCTTTTAATGCTCGCCTAGATTGGTATTGGTTTTTTTCACTCTAAACAGTTAGGGGTGATGACATTTGTTTTATTTTATTTTTGCATTTTGCATCAGCCGTGAAGGTCAACGTTTTTGAAATTATTTGGTTGTCTTTTTAAATTCATTTTTTTCAGTGTTAGCGGCTCTGTGTATAGATCGATCGATAGATAGATCATTCAATTCAAACAATCCTAATTTTAGTTGTCAACGATTGCTCCTCCTAACAAAAAAGATTAACATAAGAGCCTGTGGATGCAGACATTTGTAGTGATGTCATGTGCTGCCAGAGGGTTGGAGCATTTTTGTCAAAGTCCAAACACACATTGACAAGACTGCACCTGAGGCGCACACACACACATACACACACACACACGACCACAGTGTCCAACTTTGACCCCAAGCATGTATCCCTGCCTTCTCCTAGCCTTGGGTGATATATGTTGATGTGTACACAGCAACACGGATCACTTCCTGCCACAGATCATCCAGATCTCAGACACACACACACAAACACGCACATGCACGCACTTGTGTAAATCAATGTGTTGACATGTTGCTGTGTGCTGACTGGTGACAAGAGGAAGCCGAGCAGTTTTACAAAGTACAGAACCCCCAAGCCCCCGACCATTGATGCCTTGCCTCCAACAATATGCCACAAAGTGACATTTCATCTGCTCCATTCTACCCTTACGGTGGTCTGCTAAAAACCATCGCCCACGCAAACTTTCCAACCTGTACTCCCATCAACACGCTGAGAGGAAACCTAATTTCCAAACTCTCCTTGCACCTGTGATACGCAGACAGATGGATGCCGAGAATGTAGAAAACGTCTTCTAAAGCAGCATCCTTGGGAAGCCGGAGAAGTGTGCCTAAACGTAGTTCCTCTTACAACTTTAAAACTTTTTTTCTAAGGCTGGACCACTTTTTGGTACCAGTTTGTCAGAGTGTTGAAAAAAGGACATTTCATAATAAATAAATAAATAAAAAATGAAAAAAGAAGCGGTCCTCCTTGCAACTTTACCAAACCTCCTGTTATCAGTACACCGAGATTAGTATGCCAAAAAAAAATGGTCAGCCAAACACCCTCTTAGCAATGCATCAATATGGTGCCAAAAAGTGATACAGGTCGCAACATGATCAAATTTCCTCTTATCAAAAGATCACCGCGTGCCAAAAACCTAAACCGCCCCTGCAAATGTGTCAAATCTGATCAACATCCCAACAAAAGGGTGCCAAAAAATGGTCCCTCTCGCAACTTTATCAAATTCCCTGTTGTCAATAAACCCAGAGAAGGATGCCAAAAAGTGATCCCCCTGCAACATTTCCAGATTTCCTCTGATCAATACACACAATTGGGTGCCAAAATGTGGACCCCTCTACTCCCCGTACAAATTTACCAAATCTTATCAACATCCCGACAAAATGGGTGCCAAAAAGTGGTCCCTCTCGCAACTTTATCAAATTCCCTGTTATCAAAAACCCAGAGAAGGATGCCAAAAAGTGATCCCCCTGCAACATTTCCAAATTTCCTCTTATCAATACACACAATTGGGTGCCAAAATGTGGACCCCTCTACTCCCCGTACAAATTTACCAAATCTTATCAACATCCCGACAAAATGGGTGCCAAAAAGTGGTCCTTCTCGCAACTTTACTGTCATGTTTTGCGTGGCGGTTAGTTGTTGGGCGGACACCAAAAAGCAGGGAGGAGCAGGGTGGTTGACCAAAATGTCTTTCACAAAAAAGCAAACAGGAATACACTGGAGAAACTGACTCAAAAACTCACTCAAATGAAGTCCAGCAAAATCACAAGAAATCAAAGTCGCAAAAAAAACCTAAGACACAAAAACAAAACATGACATGTGCACACAGCAACAATGACTGGACACCGAGTGGTCTTGGCAGGTGTTGCAGATTTGCAACAACCAAGTATCAGGTTTTACCTGTTACGAGAACTTAATTTAAGCCTGAGAGGGTTTTTAAACAAGCAAACGAATGACACAATGACCAACAGGTGTGCAGCTGCAAGCGCAGCCCTACAGTGCCACCTAATGGTCACAAACAGAACCATGACATTTACGAACCATGCCAAAAAGTGGTCCGCCTAGCAATTTTACTGAACATCCACTTATCACTACTCCGAAAACAGGAAGCCCCCCCCGCAACTTTACCAAGCCTTGTCAAAACCCCAACAGAAGGTGACAAAAAGTGTTCCCCCTCACACCTTTAGAAAATGTCCTTTCATTAATACCCTGACAGTAGGGTGCCAATAAGTGGTCCCCCTCGCAGCTTCACTTAATGGAAAGGCTGACCACTAATCAACTCAACACAGTGAGAAGTCCAGAGTGAAAGAAAATAGTTTTTGCTTTTTCTTTGGTGATCCACGAGGCCTAATGGACTCCATCATCTCCATTTTTGAAACTGGACCTGACAACCACATTGTCTTGTTTGTGTTTGTGGAGAGCGAAAGGACAAAGAAGAAGAAGAGTGACAGGTCAAGAGTGTTTACATCTTCCCCACCCCCCCCTCCCCCCGCCCTGCACCCCCTCCAAAAAAGTGTTTAAGCCTCCATTATCGTAAGGGCTGCAGGGGCAAAAATTCTGGGCTCCTTTTTCAAAATACAATTCATGGTCTTATCACTCGAATCTGTCACTTCAGTTGCCATGGTGACCAGGTAGAGAAGGTCACAGAGGAACCCAAGAAGAAGAGATTCTATTCAGCTAATAGCGACGCTCTTACGAGTAATTGTCTCTCATCCAAATAACTGCAGGTGAGTCGTTTCTTACAGAGGCCACGTGGTGGCGGCAGAGCTCTTATTTGAGCTCCTCAATTTTACATCAACATTGTTGAACACTAAACTTAACATTAACCATCGTCTGAACATGGTTTTGGCTTGAGCCAAGTAATGAACGGCAGCGCTTCACGATGACTAAGTGCGCCCGCAGAATTCGCTGTTTCTCAAATACAGACCGGAAGAAACGGAAAGAAAAATAAGCTTTAATTTTTTTAGCCGATATTTTGCTCCAAATCCACATTGATGCATGTTTGTTAGAGAAAATAAAAAAAAACATTTAAATGTATGCCTCACGGATATCACCGTTAAAATGTCGAATACTAAGTTTAAAATAAAGAAAATATGAACCGCATGTGGCATATAACCACAGCCACAGGGTCATGTTACGACGGCGTGACGTCACGGCCGTAAAGTGGGCGGTTGCCGAAGTATTGCAATACTTCGGCAACCGCCCACTTTACGGCCGTGACGTCACGCCGTCGTAACATGACCCTGTGGCTGTGGTTATATGCCACATTCACCCCCCCCTTTTATAAAAGTGCAAAAACATTCAAACATATTAATAGTGCACAACTTCAAAGCCAGAACATGGCCAACCTATCTGGGTTAGACTGGTCTTCCGTGCCAGAACAGTCACTCCTGAATGAGGCCACGGTCCGGCGACTTTTTCCACGAATGACTGTTATGGCACGGAAGACCTGTTTGGTTATGGAGATCGACATGGTTGGCACTGTGACCTTTTCCGTGCGCTATGGCGCTAGAACTCTCCCAGCTTTCACCTTTCAGGTGTCCCGCAAGGGCGCCAACCTCCTCGGTTTCGACCTGTTCTGTGCCCTGGGCTTCTCCATTACAGACAACATGGGCGCCACCATACTAACCGTCACCACGCCCTGGCTGCACCGCTGGCCCTCGCTGTTCGCTGGACTGGGCTGCCTCACCGCCTTCAACCACCAGCCGCTCCTGAACCCGGAAGTGACTCCAGTCATTCAGCCTCTCCGCCGCCTGCCCCTCGCCCTACGTGCTGATGTTTCAGCCGAGCTGCAGAAACTTCTGGACGCTGGCATAATCGAACGAGTGGACGCATCGCCATGGATCTCCAACCTAGTGGTGGCACGGAAGAAGACGGGCGGCCTGCGCCCCTGCATCGACCTTGAACAAAGCGGTGATACCAGATAAATATCCACTACAGAAGAGCTCTCTGCCAAGTTTCACGGCTCCACAGTCTTCTCCAAGCTCGACCTCCGCCAGGGTTACCTGCAGGTTCTGCTGCACCCAGAGAGCCGCAACCTCACCGCTTTCGTGTCACACATGGGCGTTTCAGGTACACCCGCATGCCTTTTGGGCTTAGCTCTGCCCCCAGCTGCTTCCAGAAGATCATGGCCACCATCTTCGCCGGCATCCCTGGCGTGGTTGTGTACCTGGATGACATAGTGGTGCACGGCGCGACAGCAGCCTCACACGACGACCGCCTCACCAGGGTTCTAGAGGTGCTCGCCCAACACAACCTCACGCTGAACGGCGAGAAATGCATTTTCTCCGCGCCGGTCATCGAGTTTCGCCTGAATGCCGACGGCCTCAGCCCGCTCCACTCAAATGTGGAAGCCATCCTACGCCTGCCTGAGCCCTCCTGTGTCCTCATTCCTGGGCATGACGGCGTTCTACCTGCGTTTTCTTCCACACTACTCCGAGACCACGGCGCCACTACGCGCACTCCTCAAACAGGATGCCCCCTGGTCCTGGACACCCATGTGCTCCGTGGCAGTCCGCCAGCTGAAGACACAGCTCACCTCCCCTCCAGTGCTCGCCCACTTCGACCTCCATAGCCCTACGCTGGTGACCTGCGACGCGTCCAACACGGCGGTAGGGGCGGTCCTGTCCCAGCTGCACGGGGGGACTGAACGTCCCGTGGCGTTTGCCTCACGATCTCTGACTCCCACGGAGCAGAGGTATTCGGTGGGGGAGAGAGAAGCGCTTGCCTGCGTCTGGGCGTGCGAGCGGTGGCACATGTACCTTTACGGGCGGCACTTCACGCTCCGGACCGACCACCAAGCACTCACAGCCCTCCTGGCCACGGCAGGATCGGGACACAAACCGCTGCGCCTGTACCGGTGGTCAGAGAGACTGCAGGCCTACAACTTCACGACAGTGTTCACACCCGGCAGAGAAAACGTTGTGGCTGATCTGCTCTCCAGGGCCACGCCCACCTCAGCGCCAGACACCGCCCCGAACGGCCTGAGAGCGCATCTGACCGAAGGTCTCCCATTCAGCACGGCCCTGCAGAACACACTACAGCACTACAGAGCGCCGCCACATGCCACGACAGGTAGCTCCCCAGCCCTTCTGAACGGGAACTCCAACTTCCCATGGATCGACTACGGCCGCCCAGCAGGGATCCTCCAGGCCCTCCAGCAGCAGGACCCTCTGTCGGCGACATGGTGGCAGAGGCGCAACGCCGGATGAAGCACCGCTACGACAGGGCACATCGGGTGAGAGGACACACACTCAAGGTGTTGGACTGGGTCCGTATCCGCCGGCCGCATCGGTCCCACAAGCTGCTATCCTTCTGGTCCTCACCCCAACAGATAATGGCACAATTGGGCCCAGCTACCTTCCTCCTTGCTGACGGCTCCCGTTGGCATGCCAGTCGCCTAAGGCGCGTCAACCCACCATCAGCACAAGAACTCGCCGCGGCGGCTGATCCGCGCCACACTGCCGGGGACTGGGATCTCCCTCCGGTAGCCCCAGGAATCCCACCCGAACTCGAAGTGCCGGCTGACGCCCTCGGACCGAGGCTCCGCCCTGTTCGAGCTCGTCGGCAGCCCCTGTATCTCAGGGACTACATAGTCTGATTATGTGGCAGAATAAACCACATGGCTATGCGGGTAAATGGGTAGTCTACCCTGTTTACCCAGATAGGTTGGCCATGTTCTGGCTTTGAAGTTGTGCACTATTAATATGTTTGAATGTTTTTGCACTTTTATAAAAGGGGGGGGTGAATGTGGCATATAACCACAGCCACAGGGTCATGTTACGACGGCGTGACGTCACGGCCGTAAAGTGGGCGGTTGCCGAAGTATTGCAATAAAAAGGTGGCTACTGAGAATAAACGACAGTGAGCACAAAGTCCGACTCCACGCGTTTTATTAAACACAACACCGCATAGTCCATCTGTTTACCTTTTTTTTTTTTTTTGGTGTTGTCATTTTCTTTTGAGAACCTTTTCACATTATTTTAAGACAAATAGCAATTACGATAAATGTTGTTTTTTTTCAATCTACCGTTTATTTGAAAAGAATAATCAGAGCCAAAAGTCACCTCTTCTTTATGACCATGAAATGTTATTACCGTTATTGCTCTGGTTCTGGCGTCCACTTGTCCTCAAGTTGAAGTGACCGTTCGAATACTGACCCATGGTGATTTCCAACCACTTCTTTGTGGCACGTGAGCGAGTCCTAACAGATCATCCCACGTACAGAGGGAACATTTTCACTTAATTGATCAGAAAATGATTCCTTTACTGTCAAATTTCCAGTGTTCCAAAAGTTAGGAAAGAATGTCAGAAAGGACTATTTTTGGCAAGCTTCTATTACTTATACATGAATCTATGAATCATATTCGCAGGGATTGGATGGCGGTTTTGGATGTAGATTACAGTATGTATGCCATGTCATCTGACCTGTTTGCCTTGTTTGTTATGACTTTGTATGTTTAGGTTACCTTTCCTAAGACAGGCCTCGTGGGGGTTCGGGGTGGGGTGGGGTTCAATGAGTCTTAATGGATATCCTCACTTGGACAGTGGTACTAAGTGTGTGTGTGTGTGCGCACGTGCACACTGGGAGCAGCAGGCTTTAAGTGGGGGGCCATTCATCAAACACTTGAGAACGTCTGACAAGCCAGGAAACACACCTGAATGTTTATTTTGACGCCCGGTAATTTACACCTTCCTTCATTTGTTTCGTCGTTACTTCAAAATCATAAACACGCCACCAGCCGTTTCATTTGGCGCACTATCTACTGACCTTCGATACATTTGTAATGTTTGCGCCTGTTATTGTATTATGCCATTACTGCATCATGAGGCCGGCTGATGATTGGATTTTGGAGATTAATATGAATTTTTATTCATGATTAGATTTTTCAAAGTGCTAATTAAATTCAAAGCGGGTTGTTGATGATATGCATTGTTTATCCTAACAACATGGCTGCAAACAGAAAGAAGATAGTTGGCAAAAGCATCGTCTGCGTTGCCACCTTAGCAATTTTTCTGACCCACAAAGCAACAATTTTTCAAGAAAGCATCTTTAATTCCCACTACATAACACTACAATAATTTTCTTAATATTTTACATATGTCAACAAAAGAGACTTTATTTAATGGTGATCAGAATTTGGAGCCCAAGTGTGCGCTTCTAAACCACAACTGTTTTGTCGAGGTCACCTTCCTTGACCTTTACAACTCTTCATGAGAAAATAATTTGAAACGTTTCAAAACTTGTTTGGTGCCAAGAGAATCAAAGAAAATCAAAGGAAAGTGAGGGTGAAAAAACAAAGCGAAAATTGTTTTTCATCATTTATTAGCTTTTTTTTCATCAACAAAAGGGGGAAAATCAGTTCAAATTGGAAATCATATTTTTGTGAGGAAAAAAAAAATCTGAGATTTTACGGGGAGGCCATATAGGGCAGCCTTACTGAGAACTGCTTTTTTTGCTTCGCAGGAGAGTAAACATATTCAAAACATCTCTCATTGTGATGCAAGACAGTTTTACAAGCACGATAATAAACAAAGTATTTTTAATTAATTCTCTCTGACAACCTCTGACAATCAAACTGTAATTGCTTTTTGGCATGGTATAAATTGTCAGGAAGTAATTATGTAATCCAAAACACTGAACGTATTTGATTTCAGTTCATAGTAATGTAATGAATGAACAACGTGAAAGTGATTTGATCTTCAGTCTTAGATGATGAAAGAGACATCTAGTGGTAAAATGTTGTTACTTCGACCTTGATTTGTGCCACTCTCGCTTAGTGTTAAGGAGAAAAGACACAAACTAATTAAACCTATCTCTTTTGTATTTGATAGTGAATATGTCGTATTTTGCAATGAAAATCCAACATTTTAATCCAAATTTTATTTGAATTGAAATACAGTACAGGTACTGTACACGCAAATCAACGGAGTAGTTCCTGGTTGACTTCCCATTGGGTTTGGAAGACAAAAACGTCACGTGTAAGGAGGAGTTTCATTGGCTGGCCCCCTGCACCTCTGTCTGTCCTTTCTCGTGAAGGTGAAATCGGTCCCCGATTGATCTCTCTGCCTGCCTCCCTCCGGAACCCTCGCGGCCGTCCTTCTGTCACAACTCCGCAATCATGTCTGTGTTCGGCGACGTCCCGCAGGCGCCTCCAGTGGCTGTCTTCAAGCTGTCCGCCGACTTCCGCGAGGACAACCACCCACAGAAAGTGAACCTCGGCGTCGGAGGTAAGCGGAGCTAACGATGCTAAAAAAACGCTAGCTCATTCCATTCAGAGAGCCTGGCCGAGTTGCGTTCAAGGGTCACGTGGCAAAACAGCAAAAAGCTTGACATCGGCGAAAATATTTGGGATAATCCCAGTCTTAGTCAATCATACAGTCACGTAACGAATTCAAAGTGTGTATGTATTAAAATTAGCATTTTTAAACTTGACTCGTGACATCTATTACGAAACGTTGCTCATCGAGCATCTTTCACCGTGCCTTTTCGTGCGGTGGAGGAAAGACACCAAACGCATCATTTTCCATCCACTCCAAGGTTGTTGTTATCGATCCGAATTCAGTAACTACCCCCCCCCAAAGAAACACATTTCGTGATTGCAATTACTACAATTACAGCCAACGTGTTTATCGTTTTCATCTTCGTCTCTTAATATCAAACATGGATTTTCAAGTTTCATTTTAAAGGTATTTATGTTATTATTGTACGGCCGTACACAAAAACTCTATAATAAACTAATTAATTTGAAAAATTTAAAACAAAATAAAGACTAACTATAATGAAAAATCCCAAACTATTATAACCCTGATCCACGTGCAAGTTCTCACAAGGGTCCCAGTTTTGCTCAGTCCGACCTTCTCTACCTCATATATTTTATTCTGCGACCAAGCTCCTAACTCAATTTACTTCAATGAGATTTCAAATCTTCTGACTGAAATGAAATAAATTGCCATCAGTCCCAAAAAAAGCTCTGTAAAATATAAGCATGAAAAAAATTGAGAGAAAAGAATGTAAAGGAACAGACTGTTTTTAAAGGGGGCGTGGCATAGTGAGTGACTGACTGGCCGTTAACCTGCAGCGGTAGTTCAGTGTGAGCGTCTTTTCCTCCACGCTCCTTGCAAATGTTTGCATTTTGTATAAGTGTGATCTCATGACACATAGGTTGGGACTCACTGCTTTAACCAAGCAGTTCCAACTTCCAATACTTCTAGCAGGACATTGCAATTGGTCTGTTTTCACAATAATTCAATTTTTAATTCAGCTCTAAGTCTATTGGCTTGGGCTGAAGAGCTAATCAAATTCTAACCAACATCACAATGTACTGTATTTTCATGATCATACGACGCACCGCATTAAAATGGCGTCGTGTCAGTTACGGGGCCTATTTCTGGATTGAACACATATACAAGGCGGATTGTATTATTGGACGGTGGCACGGGAAAACGTACGCCATCTTAAAAAATACTGCAGTTGTTGTTGTTATGCACAATGCGGTACCTACTGGACCCGTTATCAAAGTAACGCAACAGCTTTCACCGATTTGGGAACTCGGTGCCTACACAGGGCGACCCGCATTATTCGTCGCTTCGTCCTTACTGGAGAACATTTCAGACTTTAATGTGCATCTCATGATCGTGAACATGCGGGAGTAGAATAGAATTTTCAGATCACAAATTTTGTTTTCCGTCATTGCTCTCGTCTGATTTATGCCCGAATGTGTGATATCACGCTCAAATTTTGTGAGGTTGTCGTAGCGAGTGCGAGTCCAAATGTGGAGTGATTTCACCGTAACATGATATCAGCTCCTTTTTATTTTAACCTCATTCTCGTGTTTGTTAACCGCCGCATGGGAAAAGGACATTGAGAAGAATAATCACAAAGCAATTTATCTTACTTTAATTGTTGCCGGGTGAAACAATGTTAAGCCTTTGCCTTTTCTTGTGTTTTTTTTTTAATTAGCCAGCAAGAATGACGGTTATGCATGCCCAGGCTCATACAGTAGCCTCTGGCTGCCAAAAAGCACTTCCCATGCCTACGTTCAACCGCGAGCGCTGTTGGCGAGCAGCTGCTTTCTTTGCTTTGCTCTTTTCCCAATCCAGTGTGCTGTCACACGATACAGACTCATGTCCACACGCCACAAGTTCCTCGGAGGTCAAAGACACTCAGTTTAGTTCCCAGCAACCTCGGCGGATCCACTCTCTCACGCACTCATTTGCTGTCTTGACGGTGGGGACACGAGGACTTCCTGCCACAATGTTTTGGACGGCAGGGCATGTGGGCAAAAAATACACGATATGCTTCAATTTGCTGACATTCCCTATTAAATGTCAAGTTTCAAATTAGGACTCCTTCCAAAAGTCCCTCTTTTAAATATCCGTGGGCATTAAAAATAAATTGCAACTTTTTTCCGGCCCCTCGCCAATCCTAATCGGACCTCGAACAAACACAAAGCGTTGCGGGTCGCCGGTCGGCAGCCATTTTGTCCCGAGACCGGAAGTGAAGCTGTTTTGGTGCGGTCTCCCTCAGCCTACCGCACCGATGACTCTCAGCCGTGGGTTCTGCCGGTGGTGAAGAAGGTGGAGCGCCTCATCGTGGAGGACACGAGCCTCAACCACGAGTACCTACCCATCCTCGGGCTGCCAGAATTCCGATCGGCCGCTTCCAAGGTGGCCCTGGGAGAAGACAGCCCTGCCGTCAAGGAGGGCAGGGTGAGTCTGTACGGGTAACTGATAGCACGTTATCCCTGACTAAACGGTGTGAGGCAACATTCTTTGTACTTTCTCTGCATTGCCTTTTGGTCTATGTTAGCGTAGCAGCAGTTAGCATCTTAGCTCTTAATCATTCTCATTTGAAATGGGATCCGACGTTTAAACCCGATCAATGTGCCTGCACATTTTTGAACTGCGGTTGCTATTTTGCTACGTGTTAGCCTTATGACTGTTAACATTCAATACGTTCGCATTTCAAAGAGTGCTGAAAAAAAAAGGTAAGATATCAAGTCCTGCTGCTTTCTCTACCGACATTACCGTCTTTGTGTATGACGGCATAGCAGCTGCTAGCATGTTTGCATTTTACAAATCGGAGCAGAGTGAGAACAGAACAAAATGTAAAAGCCTGATCAATCCTTTCAATCACTTTTATGTTCTTGTCCTCTAATATGTGAGCAATTATTGAGTCGTTATTAAAACTTAGAGCAGGGTTCAGCGCAACGTGTCAAACTTGTCAATCTGTCTTTGCACTTTTTCTACCACGGTTGCTATCTTGCCACGTAGATTTGATCGCATCTACTGTTGCTGATTTAGCATTTTAGCAGTTCTCATTTGCAGTAGCGCCCGCCCGCAGGGCAAGATATAAAACCCTTATTTGTCTGCTGCTGCACTTTTTGTACATGGGTTGGTATCTCGCTAATTTAGCGAAGCAGCCTTTCGTGTTTCTCTTGTCTCATTAGAAATTGTACTTGTCTCATAGTACAAATAGTATGGCGGCAAATTTTTGTCAATCTGCCTTTTTCTATTTTTGAGTTTGCTTTGTTGACATCTCAACTTTTAGCGTGTTAGCCTTCAACCACCTTAGGAGGCTTTCGCATGCTTGCGCCTGTCGATTGAGGCACAAGGTGTCCCCTAATGGACACATCATTTGTTAGCATGCTATCTGTTAGCATGCTGGCTTCTAGTATTGTTAATACTTTGATTTTATAATTAGAATGCCAATATACATTTATTACTCTTTGTGTACGTTATAGTCACCACTGGTGTTTTTTTTTTGTTTTTTTTTCCGTCTCAGGTCGGTGGAGTCCAGTCTCTGGGTGGCACGGGTGCCCTGAGGATCGGGGCTGAATTCTTGCGGCGTTGGCACAACGGCGTCAACAACACAGCGACTCCTGTTTACGTGTCTGCGCCGACCTGGGGTGTGCGGATGCTGACACATACACACGCGCTGTAAACATGTATGACATCTGACTTTAAATGTATATTGTTTTTTTGTTGTTTTTGTTTTGTTTTTTATCTCAGCGAACCACAACGGTGTGTTTGCCGACGCTGGGTTCAAGGACATCCGTCCGTACCGCTACTGGGATGCTGCCAAGAGAGGTCTGGACCTCAAAGGCTTGCTGGATGACCTTGAGGTGACCTTGTTTTTAAAACGGCACATTCTCAGCCAGCAGTAGTTTTCGCAATTCGCAGGCGCGTTAATTTGGTGCCAACATACTCTGGCCGCATCCTGCTTCAGGAGCTTCTATGTCATTCAAATTTTGATTGAGGCTTTAGTTACCATGACGACCGGGGTGAGGCTAGGTTGTGGTACTCAGTGTAGCCTTAGTGACATTTCCGAGCCTTCAAAGCAACTCTTGAGACTCCCTCCAGAACGGAAGATCATTTAAGGATATGTCGCCCATAAAAATGTGATGGTATTTTCCCAATTGGAGGCAGCACTCCGTTATAAAGTGACTTCGTTATAATTTGACATATTCATAATTAGAGAATGTTTAATGTGAATTGGGTGGCCCACAGGACGACTGGTTAGCACGTCCGCCTCACAGTGCAGAGGTCCTGGCTTCGATTCCAGCACCGGGCTTCCCTGGTGGAGTTTGCATGTTCACCCAGTGCCTGTGTGGATTTTCTCCGGGTGCGCTGTCCCGCCCCCCAAAAATGTCATGGCAGGTTATTGGAACACTCTCAGTTGTCCCGGGTGTGACTGTGATTGCCGATGCTTGTTTGTCTTTGTGTGCTCCTGCGATTGGGCTATAGCCGGCCCGCAGATGGAGGGACCATCTCAATGGTCGGGCTTTTCTAAACTGTTCGAGGAGTTTCCATCTGGGAATTGTTTAGCCGCAACGCTTGTCAGCGTTCCACTTGATGTTATCGCGTGTATCAAGAGAAACCTCCGTTAAGGCTTGTTGATTGTGTGTTTGAACAGCAAGCTCCAGAAGGTTCCATTTTCCTGCTCCACGCGTGCGCTCACAACCCCACCGGCACCGATCCCAATCAGGGCCAATGGAAGCAGATCGCCGAGATCATGAAGGTCTCCTTCTCTTTTATGAGCATTAAAAAGCCACTTGACTGTTTTCCCCTTGCCTGATGTTCTCCTCTGTTGTTTTCTTGCTCTCCAGAACAGGAATCTCTTTGCATTTTTTGACTCGGCCTACCAAGGCTTCGCCTCGGGTTCTCTGGAGAAAGACGCGTGGGCCATTCGCTTCTTTGTGTCTCAGGGCTTTGAACTCTTTGTGGCTCAGTCCTTCTCCAAGAACTTTGGCCTCTACAGTGAGTACACGCCGAGGTGATGATATTCGGGGTTCATTCCAAATTTATTTTCCAAATTTATTTTGGTATTGCTGTACGTCAGTTCAGAAGATGGAAGGTCAAACGGTCGTTTGAGAATTGTACTTGATTGCAAACGAATAAATAAAAGTCATAACTGATCTAAAATGAAGGAAAACTTTTAATGAACCTGCTCTTCCAGATTTACATTTATCTTTATTGCTATCTTTAAATGATATTACAAGAGTACATCAAAAATGACACAGGCAATCATGCTGCGAGGTGAACAATAAGTTTTACACGCGCACATTTCAAGCCCTAAAATTGGCGACTTGGGTTTGAATCGAGTCAAGTGACGTGACCGGAGTCCATCGGCTCTTGTCCACGCGAAGAACAACCCCCGCGCACTCAACCGACTCCCTTACCTCTCCTTAGACGAGCGGGTGGGCAACCTGACGGTGGTGGCGCGAGACGGCGACAACCTTGGCCGCGTCCTGTCTCAGATGGAGAAGATCGTGAGGACCACCTGGTCCAACCCGCCCTCGCAGGGCGCTCGCATCGTCAGCAAGACCCTCAACTGCCCCCAGCTCTTTGCGGAATGGTGCGTTGCCATTGTTTATAATTGGCCCCCCCAAGAAAATAGAAAGGCCTTCACGAGCCTCCAAGCGGTCACCCTTACTTCTTGACTCTTACCGTCTTTTACCAACACCTACAGGACAGTTGAGGAACTACAGCACATTCTTATGTGGCACATACGCGTCCCCCCTTCCCCCCCCCATTAATGTGTTGCTTTTCTCTGCAGGCAAGATAACGTGAAGACGATGGCCGACCGCGTGCTCCTCATGCGGGACCAGCTCAAGTTGAAGCTGCAGTCCCTCGGAACCCCGGGAACATGGGACCACATCACCCAGCAGATCGGAATGTTCAGCTTCACGGGCCTCAACCGTACGTGCGCGGAAGCCGCGTTAATGCAACATGCACTAAAACGTCGTCAGGGGATTTTTATAGGATTCAAAAAAACAAAACTAACTATGGGTGAAGAATTGAACTAATTAGTCGACTAGTCCGTGAGTTGACTCTACTTTTCCGCAACGAGGTTTCACAAGAAATATCTGGCACATGAGTCGAAATAGGCTTACGCTGTACGCAGTACTTGAATAAGAATAGTGGTTAGCCTTGTTATCTTTGGCTATTCCGACTGCTGCTAGTCTCAGAAAATGTCGAACGGCGCTGCCTCGACACTGGCTGCAAAGGGGCGAGGGCACCGGCGCAAAATGACGCCCTATCTTTGTCGTCCAAATGTTACTTCTAATAATGCACAGACGACAACATCTCCCCCCCCCCCCCCCTTTTTTTTTTTTTTTTTTGTTTGACCAACTTGAATAGCTGGGCCTTTCCAACTCAAATTTTCTCACAAACCTGATCAAAACACATTGTGGCATAGGACCTTATTTGGAGCCTGCCTCTCATGTCCGACAGGATACCACCACGGTTATAAAGTGAGCCAAGTGATCTCTCGGTGTCTAATCTTTCCCTCTCTGTCTTGTTTCGGCGCCGCAGCCAATCAGGTGGCGTACATGATCAAAGAGAAGCACGTGTACCTGATGGCGAGCGGTCGCATCAACATGTGCGGCCTCACCTCCAAGAACCTGGACTACGTGGCGCAGTCCATCCACGACGCCGTCACCCAGGTCCAGTGAGATGGAACGCCATCTCCGCTTCTCCCTTCACGTTTTTGTCCCGTCCTGCTCTCCCTTGTCACGTCTTTGATGTCACCGAAAGTGTGAGCTGTACATCCTTTCACTCCTCCTGCTAAGCCGGTGGCTCCCAACATGTACTGAGCCAACGACCATGTTTTACATTCGAAAAATGTTCTGGCACGTCACCAAACAAAAACGTCATCATAGCCCTGTAATAGCCCTGATGCGAATTGCAAAATAACCAGAGGAACTATTACCTCCTATTCCCCCCCCCCCCCCCAACCCCAATATTTTGGTTGTATTATTGAATACATTGCATCTTGTCAGTCACTGCTGCACAATGGACAGTTTGAACATTAGCGCTTGATTATCGGAAAATATGAAGTAATGATTCAACTTAAAATGTATTTTGCACATTAGTTAAATATATTATTTTGAAAAACAAACAGTTTAATGGTAGAGTAAATGCAAACGTTTTGAATTTAGACGGTAGATCCAACTGAACTGAACTCAATGAGTGATTTACTCTGGATACCACTAGAGGGAGCCCAGTTATCATAGTTGAAGCTGTAAATAGTCCACAAACTATGATCCTCAAACACTTGATCATCTCACAACCGTACACTCAAAAGTAATCATGAAGGGTTCTGTTTTCATGACAGATTACGTTTAAAAAAAAAAATGACTTGCAGATTATTTGATTTTTTTTATTTTTTTTTATTTTTAATGCAGCACGAGGATGCTGGCGCAAACAAAGAGTGCTGTTATTTCAACTTACCGGTACTTCCCTGTTGACTTACTACTTTCCTGTTGGCTTGGCTTTGGTGCCATCAAGTAGTATTGGGGGGGGGATAGCCCAAAAACTATGCAGCCAATTGTGAAGGGGGGAAAAAAAAGTGAAGAGGGAACTGTGAAATCCAGGGTGCTCTTGATGGACCCATGGAGGACTCCTGGTCTTGTCAAATTTACTGATAAAAATCAAGCTGTTATTCTGTTGAATGAATACAAACGTGAATTGTAGCTTGTTGTGAAAGAACATTTGAGTCTTCTCCCTGTCACAAAAATATGTCACTGGCATGGACGGAAGAACAAAGACACATTATTTGTAATCGAGTACATTTTGCTGTTGGGAACCACCACGCTAAGCTATGCTATGCTAAACTGCGTTAACCGCTTGCTGCTGTCAACTGTGGACAGGACGTCAACGTAGGTCATTTACTGTCACGGGTCAGGTAGCTTTGTGTGGTCTTGTAAAGTCACTCCTGCTTCACACACACTTCAAGTACAATGTAATAATACATTCATACAAAGACAAATATACGTAAGAACGCTCTTCTCCTGCTGTGTTCACCTCCAATGAAACGGGTCATTGTTTTATTGTCGGCAAATGTGTACAATTGATTTTGTCGGCGCGGAGCCTTCTTAAAGGTACAGTACGCGCCATACGTTTGTGGTCTACAGTACACTGCGTTTGATGTTTCCTTTGAAAAGTGCTTGAAATGTTTGTCCTTTCACCACAAAATCTAAAACTTGCGTGCTACATGGAGAAAGCAAATAAATTACTCAACTTAAAAATTTGGATTGTTTTTATTCAGTGTGCAGTTATCATAGTGGGCTGTGTAGATGGATTTATGTGTACGAGTAGCAAGTTCTTTCAAGGACCGTTGCCGGCTAGAGACACTTTGTCTTAGCGTTATTGATTTGCATGATGATGTCATCATAAGCGGGATGGGGAGGCTTCGAAACATCCATTTGTCTTGTTAGAGCCTCCGCTTTGGTAAGGTAAGATGCCTGGAATATCAATAATTAAAATGTTTCTAATGTTCAGATTAGAAACATTTCACAAGTGTGTGATTGGGTCACCATGTAAAAGGTGAGTGATAAGTCTGAAAATAATTTGTATTCTATGTCATGAGATGGTAAATGACTGAAGGGATCATTGTATGGGTGCAAATACATTCATTGAAAAAATAATGGAAATTCAAAATATTGCAACTATTCAGAATGAATTTAAAATATTAAAATCAAAATATATAATGAACATAGTAATCGTTTTTCAAAAGCAAAGGCGACCTATTGAAAAATATTTCATTTCATTTATTCATCCATCAGCATACACTTTGAGCATAAAATGCTCTTGGTATCAAAATATGGTTTAATGAAGTAAAGTGTGATATAAGCAAGCAGCATTTCCAAGCAAGAGCCCTTTCAAAGTATAAATTGACTTCCGGCGGCGTGGTGACATCTTTGGTACTACGTCATCACAAGGACATGTGCCCTTTTTAAAAGCATAGCCCAACTATTAGGTCATTTGATTTCTTCTCGTATGCCAGAATCCGCCTTGTTGTCGCAGCAGCGCCCCCTGGAGGAGGTGACTTCAATAAACCCCAAACCTCTTGCTCGTTTCCGTCAACATCGGCTGGTAGGTCGTGCGTTCGTCTTGGTTGCTAAGGTAGCTTATTCAGAATTGTCTTCTTGTTCAGTTTTATCGTGTTTTATGGTCGAAATTACTGCCGACTCATCCGCTTTATCATCTCGTGACATTTGGCTCTTCTTGTGGCCTGAAGACACACACAAAAGGGGCGAAAACAATCATTATCCTTAATAAAGTGACACCTTGATAAAGTGGCTGGCTTAAAGTTAAGAATCAAAATAGTACATATATTCGATTCATATATGGAATTAAATAACTCGTATATGTAATTAAATAACTAAATAACAAATAGCACGCACACACACACTAACTCATAGTGTGTGTAGAGAACTGTTTTTCTGCCTATTTGAGTAGTTAGTATGCATGCATGTGTCTGTGCGAGTGGCTCGGGTGGATTTGTGTTTGCATGTGAATGAAAAATGAAGAAAGACATTTGAAAAGGCCAATGAAAAGGGTGTGTGTGTGTGTGCGCGCGCGCGTGTGCGTGCGTGCACACTGAGTTTAAGTCGGAGTTTGTTTCCCAGTGTGTCCTTGGAAGGGCTGACCGACAAGCTGCTGATGAAAGCAGATGTGTCTGTTACCGTGGGAACATCAGCCACGTCTGACACAGAGACACACGCCACGTATACACACACACACACACACACACACACACACACACACACACACACACACACACACACGCACACACAGAGGTTGCGAGTCAGTGTTGACATGGTTGGCACAGTTTTGCTGTGCTGCCCATGACATTTACTCATTGCTCATGATGAGAATGTTTCCATAGTTACCGGCATCTCGAGTGTACGGGATCTCGTCCATCCGCAGGAAAACAGAATCGCTTGGACTCTTCTGGCCGTCAGATTTACTTCCTACAAAATTTTTAACACAACACAAAGTGTTCTGGACATTTATATTCTTTACTTCAGGCAATATTTTTGGAATAGCAAAAATCCACAAATAATTGATGGACCTAAAAGGACTTTGTAATTAGAGTGAAACTCCTCTCCAACGAAACCTACATGGGCGAAAAATACCCCCAAGTGTGAAAAAATCTTCATGCATTAACACCATTCCCACTCTCCTGCCCCCCATACAACGAAACCCCTTCTGTTGCGTTATACGAAATCTTTTTCTCTGCTCTTGCCTCACGAGAGATTCACTACAATGAGGTCTAATCCAACAGCGACCTCTACTGCTTCATTCGGAAACGGCAACAGCAACCACCACACTGGTTTACACATACGCAGTAGTCCAGGAAGTATTTGTTATTGTTAGTTTCAGACGCAGCAAGAACGTTGCATTGCTAAAATGGCTACAAAACGGACCTTTGGATGTCAAGGAGGTAAGACAAGAAGCGCTCTGACCCTGGAAGAGAGGGTAAAAGTGATCAAAAGGAAAGACGGAGGAAGCAAAATAAAAGACATGATCCAAGAAATTGATGTCAATGAAAGTGAATGCTGATCGTGAATTTCGCCATTTCTTTCCCTTTTTTTCTTTCTACACTGACTATATGAACTGTCAAATAAGTGTATGCTCATACTTATGCACTATTGGAATAAAAATAAAGAGTACACACGTGTGTGTGTGTGTGTGTGTGTGTTTACACCTGAAATCAAATTTGCTACAGTGAAAAAACCCCTGTTGTGAAAAATGTCTTGCTGCAAACATGATTTCGTTGTAGAGAAGTTTCCCTGTACATATAAATATCACTAGATGGTCCTTAAAAGTCACATGACACGAGGCATGATCAACTTCCTGCGTTCCAACTCACTGACGATGCGGTTTCTGCGGTTGAGCACGGTAGTGCTGTGGGCCACGCCGGACTTCTGCTGTTGTCCTCCATTCCTGGCGGGAGGTTGTCGACCCAGCTCCCAGGGCGGCGGCATCAACGTGGCGCCCGCTGTGGGGGCAGCGGGTGTCCCGTTCGCCGGCGGCGAAGGCTCTGCCATCTGGGCGACGGGGTCGGGTGTCTGCGGTGACGTGTCCATCCTGGAGGCGCCGAGCGCGTTGTGGTAGTGGCTCCTGGTGATCTGTGGTCAGGAGGATTGTGGGTAATCTGGAGCGCGAGGTGCCGTGAGGCGGCGGCGCGCTATCGGTCACCTTGAGGATCTGCAGCGGCGTGAGCTGTCTTACAGAATAATCGGGCATGTAGACGTTGGGTCCCCCATTGAGCTGACCCGTAGTCCAGCCCTCAGACTCGGAGCGACATGGCGACATCGGGGCTGAAAAATAATTTGTGTCTTTTTGGTCTTGAATATTTGGTGTCTCTCAAAATAAAAAATGACCACAGACATTTTTTTCACTTTTCAATCTTTTTGTGTATGTTCACCTGCTGGCATGATGGCAGGAACTCCAAAATATGAGAAGGCTCCATTTTCAAATTTGAGACACTCCTTGCCAAACTCCACCTCCACTCGACCCTGAAGGACCGGAAAACAATATGAAATGGACTTTCTCACACACACACACACACACACACACACAACAAACGATTTCACAATGAAAGCATCAACGACCGGAAGAACCAGAACTAGCAGATGTAATGCAGGATTTCAAAATAAAATAATTAAAGTCCCAAAGAACCACAACAAGGAGGCAAGATCCAGGATCACACAATAAAAGCATCAAAGACCTGAAGTACCACAATCAGGAAACATGTGAGACAAGATTTCAGAATAAAAGCACCAAGACCAGAAGAACCACAAACAAGAAACAACCTAAAAATAAAATCATCACAGACTAAAAGAATCTGAATACGGACCCCCTGGATTTGAAAGAATCACAACCAGTCGCGGAAAGATTTGATAATAAAAGCAGGCCGAAACAGGGAAACCCGTGACACAAATTCAAAATAGAAGCATGAAAGACCAGAAGGACCATGAGCAGGAAGCAGACCAGATTTCAGGCATTTAAGACCTCAAGAACCAAACCAGGATCTGCTGGATTTCAGAATAAAAATGATGATGGCGGTGTTGTACCTGCAGCACCAGGATGAAGTAGTCAGCTGGCTTGTTTCTCTGGAACAGGAAGTGCGTGAGCGCACGCTTATTTCTGTCATCAAACTTGAGGTCCTGGACTACGCTGGGATGCTTGATGAGCCTCAGCAGGATCTTCTCAGAGATGTAAAGTGGCTTGAAAGGATCCACCTCTGATTGACACAAAACATTGGGGGACTTTGATATTAGCTTAGCATTTAGCTTAGCCATAGCTGTCTGAATCCAACTAACGGCAGTGCACGTGGAAATCATTTTGAAAATTGTAATGCTAGCTAGGATTTGCCTTACACTAGCCTTTCTTTTAGCCTTTAATGTAGCCTTTAGTTTAGCCTGTTATTTTCAACAATCTTGAGATTGTATTCAGATGTGTTGGAATGACACTGATGCTAGTTCCCTTGGAGTTTAACCCTAGCCTTTGTCTTTAGTGGCGCGCACGGAGAAAACTGTTTGAAGGATGCTAATGGAAGCTGCACATGGTTTAGCCTAGCATGGCCTTGCCTTCATCTTAGTATTCAGCTTGATCATAGCATAGCCTCAGTCATTTGCATCTGGCTTCAAGGAGTGTATGTAAACAAGGTTTTGTTGGAATGGTAGCTGTAGTGTAGCCTAGCTTAGCATCCATCCATGATAAATGTGTGATTGGTGGATATGTTCTGACAGGAGAAGCAAAGCTGCGCTGTGATTGGCCATTACCTGTGGACAGAAAGCGATGCGTGGCCAGCAGGAGCTGTGGGGAAATTTTGACCTTCATCTCGTGCTCGGCCATTTTGAAGATGGAGAAGTCTTGCTGCTTCCTCTCGTGGTGAGACACGCGACGCTTGCTGCGGTTGTCGGCTGTTGTCGCAGCGAGTAGAGCGCGACAATTGGAAAGATTTGAAATTTTCAAATTGCTGTGGGCTTTCTAATGAGTATTATGCAGATGCTAACATGCTAACTGTTGGTATGCTAACAACCATCAAACAGCAAAGGCGTAGCCCGAGATTGGAAGACGCATGCCATGAATGAGATGAACAACAGTAAGTCAGAATGGCTTAAGTCATTTGAGACGTGGAACGATTATGTTAATATGTAAGTAAAGGGAAAAAAAAAATCCAAATGTGGAACGTAGCAAATGTACATTCGTTGGAAATGAATGTGTCATATTAATAATAAAAACCACATTTTGCTCTGATCACAATAATGCTGCTGATGATGATGATGTTGATGACATCCTGGTCCTACTGTAGAGGTCGGTCTCGTCCAGAATTTCGGACTTGATGATCTCCTCGATGACGTCCTCCAGCGTGACGATGCCCATCACTTCGTAAAACGGGTCGCCTTCACCCTCGTTGTTCACGCGCTGAACGATGGCCAGGTGAGATTTGCCTGCCGAAAAAGAACATGCTCCCGCCGCTCATTTTGCTGGGCAACAACAAGCAAGGCACTCTCAGTTTGGTTAGGTGCCAAAAATAAAATAATAATAATAATAACAATTTGATGAGAGAAATGCGTTTGGCAACAAAAAGCACATGCGGTCCATTTTTGGACAATAAAGAGCAAAGCGTACAGCATCCACATTTGACGACAAAAAGCAAAGCATGCGGTCTCAATGTTTTTTTTTGGACAAGAAAAAGCTGCCGTTTCCTTTCTTTCTTTTTTTTGTCTTTTGTTCTTCTGCCTTCCTTTTCTTCCTTCTTTTCCTTCTTTCTTTTCTCTCTCTCTTACCTTCATTCCTTCGTCCCTTCTATTTCATTTCCTTCCTTCCTTCCTTCCTTCCTTCCTTCCTACCTCCCTCCCTCCCTCCCTCCTTCCTTCTTTCCTTCCTTCCTTCCTCCCTGCCTCCCTCCTTCCTTCCTTCCTTCCTTCCTTCCTTCCTTCCTTCCTTCCCTCCTTCCTTCATTCCTTCCCTCCTTCCTTCATTCCTTCCTTCCTCCCTTCCTTCCTTCCTTCCTTCCTTCCTTCCTTCCTCACTTTTCTTCTTCGTTCTGTGTAAGTGAGAGGGGATGTGTTTGAATGGAAAACTCAATCATGCAAAACTAATTCTCCTCTTTTGTCAGTCAATGGAGTGCGTGTGTGTGCGTGTGTGTGCGTGTGTGTGCGTGCCGTGTACGTGCATGCGTTTGTCTTCTTTGTGACAGAAAACCCCCAAAAAGCGTGAAGAGGACTCTGTCAGTGAGGTTGGTAGGTGTGTGTGTGTGTGAGTCTGTATACACACACACACACACACACACACATGTTCCTCATTCCAACACACACACACACACACACACACACACACACACACACACACACACACACAGAGCAACAGTGAATCCTTTCAGTGCGACTCACTGGATTCTGTTCAAATTTCTCATTGAGTGATACACACACGCGCTCACACACACACACACACACACACACACACACACACGCACGCTTGCATTCATCTAATTGGGTCAGCGCAAAGCAATGGGAGGGAAAAAGCTTTGACGTAAATCATCATGAGCCGAATGCCAAACCAAAAAGGCTTTCGCGCTCTTACTCAAGGTGCCCTCATCGGCAACATCAAAAGATAAACGCTGACAAAGAAGCAACGCGGGAGCCGCAGCAAGGCCTCTGGTTGGTCGTCTCTTGACTGCCCCCGCAACTTCCCCGCCCATTTCTGACTCCCCGTTGACTGCAGCGCCCTGCAAAAGGTTGTTGCCGTCTTCTTTTTCCTACTTCACTGCGACACAGCTGAGACCAATCCTATTCCTGTTTTGCAACCTGAATTTGAAACCCTACCCTTCTCTCAACACCGAATTTGAAACCATAACCCTGTCTTTGAAACCCGAATTTGAAAATGTAATCCTGGTTTTCAATCCCCATTTCAATCCCTAACCCTTGTTAGGAGCCCTCATTTGAAACCGCGACCCTTTCTCAAAGCCCTAATTTGAAGACCTAACCTAGGAATCAAACCTTAACTAAGGTTTGAAACCCTAATTTAAAACCCTACATGTGTTGAAACCCTCATCCTGGATCCAAACCCCAACTGTAAACCTTAATGCGGGCTTGAAACCCCAATTTGAAACCTTGACCAAGGCTTCAAGCCTTAATTTGAAAACCTCACCTTGGCTTGAGGCCCCAACTGGAGACCTTAACCCAGGCCTCAAACCGCGACCCTTGTTTGAAGCCCGAATTTGAAGAACTCATCCTGGACTCAACCCCCAGCTTCAAACCCCGATGCCTGGCATCCCAATTCAAAACCATCGCCCTGGTTCGACCCCCAACTCATTTGCGACCCGCTTTTCCCTCCCCTGCGGCGCCGTACCTTTCTTGAAGTCCTCTAGCATGGCGTCCAGCGTGGTGTCGCTGAAGACGCAGTGCAGCGGTTGTCGGTAGAAGCCCGTGACGGTCTGCAGCGGCATGCAGTCGTCGGGGTCGACGAAGGCCAGGTCCTTGACGAAGAGCACGTCCACGATGTCGGCGCGGGTCTCGCGGTAGACGGGGATCCGCGTGTAGCCGCTCTGCAGGATCTCCGTCATGGTGTTGAAGTCCAGCAGGGCCTCGGCCGCCAGCATGAAGCAGTCGCCCAGCGGCGTCAGCACGTCCTCCACCGTCTTGCTGCGAAGCTCCAGCGCCCCCTGGATAATGTTCAGCTCCTCCTTCGCCGAGGTCAACAACAGCGAGGCGCTTTTTATTTGGCTTGAGATGTTCTGAGACACGAGTTGTCAATCGGCAAGAGTTTTGCGCTGCTTCCACTGGAGAATAAGTGGTCGTTTCGCAGATGAGGTTTGACAATCGAGATGATCGTATCAGGTTGGGGAGTTTTATTCGGGTTCGGGTTGAAAGTCAGGCCTTTACACAAGGGTCAGGGTTTCAATTCAGAGTTTCAAGCCAGGATATGAAGTCGGGGTTAGGCTTTGAGACTTGGTCAGGGTTTCAAATGAGATTTTCAAGCCAGAGGGTTGGGCTTTTAAATTAGTATTTGAAGCCAGGTTCCAAATTCGGGTTTGGAGCCAGAATGACAGTTTTAAATTAAGGTTTGAAACCAGGTTTGGGATTTCAAATTCGAGTTTGAAGCCAAGGTTAGGGTTTCAAAGTAGGGTTGGAAGCTGTTATTATGTTAACAAATGTAAAGCTTTGCTTAAGGTTTCAAATAAGGCTATGGGGCTTCTGGGCCTCGGTTAGGGTTTCAGACTGTGGTTTCCAGACAGGGGTAGGGTTTCAAGTGAGGGTTTCACACCGGCTTCAAATTTTGAAGTTTGTAGGATTACTAGGATTTAAAGCCTTGGGTAGGGTTTCAAATGTTGCGGTTTGACGATGTGGCCGGGTTTTCAAATTTGGGTTTCAGGGCTGGGTTAAGGCTTCCAAATTTTGAGGTTTGAAGGTGGGGCGAGAGGGTTTCAAGTTGGGGTTCCCCAGCAGGTTTTGGGCTTGAAATTAGGGTTAGGGTCTAACAAGTCGATGCTCGTAAGGCGGCGGTGGCGGCGGCGGGCTCACCTTGAGCAGGTCGTGGTAGGGGTCGGTGACGCGCAGCATCTCCAGCAGCTTCTCCCTGGTGTAGAAGTTGGAGATCTCCTGGTGCAGGATGAGATCCAGCAGCTTGCTGAGCGGGTAGGACACGGGGAAGGAGAGCAGCATGAGCAGGCGCGTCAGCCAGATGCTGCGCGCCGCCATGGCCAGGCCGTGGCGCGAGGCCGCCGAGTGCGGCAGGATCTCGCCCACCAGGAAGATGCCCAGCGCGCAGGCGGCCGTCGACAGCCACGTCATGCCCAGGATGCGGCAGGTCCACACGGCCAGCGAGGCGTTGATCAGCGCCGTGCCCAGCAGCAGCGTGCACAGCACGTAGTTGCCTGAGGGAACAGCTCCCAGCTCAGTGGACTCCTCGCCGCCTCGCCCATTCGCCGCGCCGGTACGACGACCGAGCCGTGGAAGCCCCGCCCCCCGCCACTCCGCGGCGCGCCTGCTACCGTATCGCATATCAACGGGGGGCGAAAATTGAGCTCCGGCACGAGTGCGGCGAGCCTCACCCGAACCGAAGCTTGCTCGGAACCCTCACCCTGCGCGTGACTCCCGGTTCAAACTCAAATTTGAAACCCTCACAGAGGCATCAGCCCGAATTTGAAAGCCGCGCCAAGTTTTGAAACCCTACCCAAGGCATTTAACCCTAATTTGAAACCCCGCCCAAGATTTCAAACCCTGATTTCAAAACCGACCTAAGACTACCAACCCTACTTTCAAAACGTAGCCGCGGCTTGCCACGAGGCTTGAAACCCTCATTTCAAACCCCACCTAAGCCTTCCAAAGCTAATTTGCAACGGTAACCCTACTTTGAAACTATCGAAGTCAGGGGCTTCAACTCTTAAATTGAAGCCCACCTAAGGCTTCGAACATTGACTTGAAACCCTACCCATGGCCCGAAACCCCACCCAAGTCTCGAAAACCCTCATTGAAAACCCTGCCTAAGACTTCAAACCCGAATTTGAAACCCCATCCCAGGCTTCAAATACGAATCCCAAACCCAACCCAAAGACTTCAAACGCAGTTACGAAACCCTACCCGAGTCTTAAAAACCTCATTTGAAACCTTCGAACTCTTACTCCTGCTTTCAAACGCTAATTTGGAACCTTAAACCTAGCCGAAGAGGAAAGGACTTCCCGTACTTACCGTGGCGGCGCACTGACTCGATCTTGCGGGCGTAGCGCTGCTCCCGGTCGGTGCCGCTGTTCTGCAGAACTTGCAGCTCCACGGGGTCCAGCGCGAGGAGGCTCAGGTTGAGGCCGCTGAAGAGCGCCGACAACGCCAGCAGCAGCACCGACACCAGGATCTGGATCCACAGCTCGGGCGCCTCCCCCGCACGCTCGCCAACCGCCACCCAGTAGTCCCGAGTGCGGTAGTGCTCCCACTTGGACCCGTCGAAGGCGCACACCTGTGGACATTCATTCCGCATCAGGGATGTCCGGCACGGGTACACATTTTGTCCTCCCTGAGACGATACTAGTGTGCTCCTTTTGACCTACTAGTATGCAATTAAATCGGAATGGGCGAGTATTGATACCAGGTATCGGGCTAATATTGGCCTTATTTCAAGGTTTTGGCTACTGGTGAAGGATAGTCGATACCAGCCACAGATACTTCAAAAGGGGAAGAAAAAAAAAAACATTCGGACATGGATTCCTCCTTGCCAGTAGTTGGAACTACTACTCCCAAAGATGGGAAGGATGTTCGTTGTTCACAATTATCTGTCATTGTCGTCACTGAAATTTGATGTAGCGAAGGTACCAACTAGTCAACTTGTGTTATGCACTCGTAGCCTCCTTGACTCAACCTGTTGCACTGAAATGCTCACTAGTAGTTCTGCCTCGCTAGTACCTTGCAGTTGTCCCACTAGTATGCCAAAGTAGTCCTTCTAATACAGTACAGAGGTGCCCAACCAGTTGACCGCGGACTGATCCCGAGTTTTTGTTGTTGTTGTTGTCATGACAGGAAGTCAGCGCTGCCAATTTAGCGACTATGGCGCTATATTTAGTGACTATTCAGACCCTCTCGAGCGATTCTTTTTTTTTTTTCTTCAAAAAAGTGACTCGCGACAATCTAGCGACTTTTTCTGGTGATATTGGAGACTTTTAGAGTCTGTGTGGCGAAAGCACGTTGTTCTCAATGAGCAGCGCCGGGTGCTGTTGTGGCCGGATCACAGGTATCAAGTCAATCAAGTGAGTAGTCAATTGATGTCCAAGGTGATGACAAGGAGGCTACTAGTGCGTGACCCTTGTCTATTGGTTGCGTTCCTAGTGCGGCTTGATAATTTATCAGCATGGTTTCATTGTCTATACCGGTAAGCCAAAATGGGCACTAATAGTTGGAAAAAAACAATGTGCCGAGTGGGACAAAGTTGTCCTACTAGTCCTTGCAGTATTTGTGCGCATGGGCCAACGAATGCACAGGGTTGTCTCACGACTCATTTTGAGGACAGATCATTCTAGTATATGGGTATGGAATGATTTATGGGAAGCTGTTTGAGTATTTATTCCACATCTGTGAAAAGGAGGCGACTCGCGTGTGCCACGTACCGAACAATTTTGTTTAGTAAGGTTACTAGTGCAGCACCGTGGGCCAATAGTAGCGCTTGTGGATAAAAATTAAATACATCAATAAATTACGTTTACTAGTATGACGCAGTTGTCCACCGTAGGCCCTCTCGTCGTCGTACAAAATGTGTTGAATTGAAAAGAACTTGACATAAAGCACTCATTTCACTAGCGGCGATGTAAAAATTCTAGTCCCACATCGAGCGCGCTCCATCCTGGATGCGACGGCCGCGTGCATACGCACCGAGTAGAACTTGATGCTCTCCCCGCGCCGCAGCTCCTTGGCCAGGAGCTCGACGAGGACCGAGTTGCGGCTGGAGGCCGACTTGAACGAGCCCAGCACTTCGATGTCGGACGTGCGCGCGCTCCTGTCCGCGCACAGGTTCCGCGGACGGGTTCGGTGGCGCGGGGGCGGGAGCGCCTCGGTTCCGGGCTCCTCGATGAAGGCGATCCACGGGGCCGCGCTGGTGGCCCGCGTCCTGTTGAGCCTGCGCAGCGGGGGGGTGGCGAAGTATACCCGCATCGTGAAGCGCGTCCCCTCGGTGGCTTTCAGTACCCCGTCCTGCACGGACAGCTCCGGGCCGGTCTCCTCGGGACGGAAGCCGAGCAGGGCGAGTCCCGGCCCGGGCAGGGCGAAGTAGAGGAGGAGGAGGCGGAGTGGAAGACTCGCCATGATGAGGGGGAAACTCCCTCCTCGGTCAGCTCTGGTGCCGTGGGGTCCGGTCCATGTGCTTGAGAGGCTTCTGCAACGACGGCGCCCACGGTGACGTCACTGCTTCTAATTATAGAACATGAAGTCACAGCCACTGCGGCGGCGAGCCGCTCCGCTCACGTGATCACAATCGTTTGGCGATGTATTTGATTTGGGTTTTTTTCTTCCAGATTTCGTATTTTGGTTTGGTTGTTTTTCAGTACAGCACCCCCCCAGCACATTTTAAGTGTAATTGGGATTATTGCTTTTATCGCGATTATTTGAGAATCTGAATCATCTTTATTGAAATTACCGTACAATTGTTGGGGGTTTTTTTTGTGTGTGTTTTAACCATTTTCTCATCATCTCACCACTTAATATAAACGTGTATATGTATCATGTATAGGCGGCGCGGTCGTCGACCGGTGGGCACGTCCAGTGCCGGAAGTGCGGAGAGTTCGATTCCCGCGGGTTGGCTTGCAGGCTCCCGTGTGGAGTTTGCATGTTTTCTCGGGTTTCATTCCAAAAACATACACGGTAGTGTAGTTTTGATATGAAGAGACCAGTCCGTTTATATGCTTGAAAGTCGCTTTTACTCCAGCAGCACCAAGAACCTGTTACCGGCTTATTCGTGTAGCAATCAACAATAGAACTCTTACGACACCTTGTGGACGGGAGGTATGACAGCAGGTTACAATGGCTGTGGAGCAAAACAATAATAAACAGATCTACAGGTAGGTTAATTGATTCCAGCACTGTTTTTTAATAGGGTTCAAATCGAACTGTAGAAGGTATTTCGGACCAGCACAATCAGGAAAGGAAACCTAGCGAGAAAGCATGAACGAGATGCTCTTGTCAACTTCCGGCCACGCGTGACACATTGAGGCTACGCAGGAGTTGTGGCGTTTCCCCGGAGATACGGCGGGGCTTTTTTTCCGACGTCGACCATCAGGTGAGTGTAGAGAGGTTCCAACTCTTTGGAGAGCAGCTTGTAAGTCAACGAATTGAAGCCGTCGGAGCTCCAGTCCAGTTTGGTTCTTCTCAGGAGGTGGACGCTAAAAAGTTCAAGTGAGTTGGGAGGTCAATGGCCGATCGCTATGTTTCACGATCGCAAGTCTTGCTTGACTTACTTGCGCGGGTTTCGTTCGTTCCCCGCGTCTCTCTCGTGCTTGATCATTTTGTAGCGAGCGATGGCCTCTGGGGGGCGCACCGCCTGCATGCCGGACAGAATCACTCTGCTCGGGGCGCCAGACAATCGAAAGAACAGAACGTCAAGACACGTCCGGTGTCTCGCACGAGCAACCACGCGGGGATCGAAGCGTGTTTGAAAAAGGTCAACTCCCGTTACAGATGCGCAATGATGATGCAGCCCCCCCCGCCCCCACTCCCTACTCAAACGTATTGGATACTTTTGCTTGGCCGAGTTCCAGAAGAACTGTTGACGTTTGAAGTTTTGGACGACGATGGACTTTGTCCCCGGCTGCCTCCATGTTTGCTTTTTTGGGCGAGTTCATTTGAGCTTGCGGTCAGTGCTTGTATGCGAACTACTACAACCCTCAAGTCCACTGAGGTTGTCAACATATTTATTAGGACGAACGTATGGATGTTGTTGTTTCATTTTCATAAACAAGGGAGGAAATGCGCAATTCATCAATTTACAGTGTAAATGTGCCTGACTGAGCTAAATAAAACTCATTTTCATAGGCAGACTCTTGGGCAGGTGTAAAAAGTCAACCTAAAATGAAAAGCATTAAAATTAAACATCAATTTACAAAACGAGCAGTAGCACTGCAAAAAAAAAAAAACCCCAACCAAAAACATCTATTTGATGTACAAGTGATTGAAATGCTCACAAGTCTGTCCCACCCCGTGAGAGTAAATTCGGCCCGCCTCCAGCCACTGTCTTCAGTTGTTTTTTTGTTTTTTGCGATTATTCTCTTGTTGCGAATCACTTCCGGGTCATGCCGCCCAGCGAGGATTAAATTCAGATCCTCAATGAAGACCAATTTACGGAGACACGACAGAGAAAACACTCCTCGAGAGAGAGCGAGACAGAGAGACCTCAACTATCGTCTGGTCAGACGTTATTTAATTTATCTACTTTCGGTTACCAAGGTGCAACGGTACATTTACGTGGTTTATTATTTAACGTCTTGTTAAAGATATTGTAATTTTGAACGGTTCCACCATTAAACGAGAAGTAGAGGCGTCATCCTTGACCGGGGTAGATACAAAGACGATGATTAGGAGTTGATCACTTCTGAAGTGACAACTTCACGCATTTAAAAATGTTTTTTTTTTTTTTACCTTTGCCACAAATTATCGTCCTCTTGGCCCCAGCCCCAAAACTGGTTTGAGTAGCCGTTCATCTTCCTGAACTGGTCTGGGGTCACTGCAACAACACCACCAAAAGCTCGTGGATAGTGAAGCCTGAGGGGGGGTGGGGGGGGGGGGGGGGGGGGGGGTGACACAGCCAACAGAAGATGTGAGCGCAATGCAATTCAATGTGCACACACACAAACACCAGTTTAGCATTCTCATTTGAAACAAGTACATACGTATTTTTTTTTTTCTTTTTAGGTCATTTGTATGTGTCACAGGATGTCAAATGTTAGGAGTGGGTAATCTGGACAGTCGGGCGATTTCCGGTGGGCCAGGCTGCTACACGCGCTCCTGTTCCGGCCCATGAAATTGGGAAAATCAAGTGCATTTGCGACATTTCGATCAATTACGTATAGCACTGACCTTTATTACCAACGGTGTCACCAAGTCAATAATTTTTTGGGGGGGAGATAATCTTGCACTCAACAAATACTCCATGTCTTCCGCTAACAGGATGTGCCGAATTCTCCCACGTTAAGTGCACTTGTGTATCGGTGTCTTTTTGTCCATTTCAACTATTTCTGTTCTCATACTTGTTCAAATAAACACTTTTTTTTGTGATCCTGTCAGCGCGTTTGATTGTAATTTTGATTTTGGATGAAATAAAATATGAAAATTGAAGGAGTGAATGGTAAGCTATTTGAGATCGACCCATTAATAAGGTCAACTCAAATGGTCCGCCGTGAAACTCACGTCTCCAAAGTTGACACTAGTCACCCTCAAGCTCCGTTAAAAACGCTCGGTGCGCCTCTCATCTCAAGCGCCCCGTCTACCTTATTACCTGTATGCAAACTTGTCGATGGCCACAGACAGGTGTGAGGGCTTGTCTTGGCGGCAGCCGTAGGTATTGCGGTCGTCCTCGGGCAACAGGTCGACGTCGTGGAAGATGATGCAGCTCCACGTCGCGTCTCGGAGAGCTTCCCGCACGCCGGCGTTATGAAGTCTGCCTTTGTTGAAGGTGCCGTTGCCCCACTGAAAGACGGAAGAAATGCCGCGTCGGATGTTGCTGCGTGACAACGGATGTTTCATTCACTTGTAAAATGCATCCTGATTTTTATTCGACGCGACTCCCTTCTCACCTGCTCGACCAGGTAGATTCTGTAGAGGAGCTGTTGCCTCTGCAGGAAAGGATGCAAGTGGTCGAGGAGAGCGCCGAGGTGCGTCAGCCGCTTCCGGTACGGCACCACGATGGCGGTGCGGTGCCGAGCGCGACAGTCCGGCGGACGGTAGAATCCGCCCGCTGAAACAGACGTGCTCCTTTTTTTTCTGATCGCCTCCAGAGTCAAAAGTGGGAAGGTGAGATTGGCGGGCTGAGGCCCGACTGCGCACAGAGAAAGGAAAATTTTGGGGGCTGTCTACGACGGCTCACATTTGTGTTTTCCTCACCCAATCGCGGCGACACGACGGGGCACTCGGCCTGCGGCGCAGGAGGTGCCACAAAGAAGGTGTAGGAGAGCGCGAAGGCCGCTGCCAGCAAGACCAGTGAGAACCGGGACCTCCAAAGGCACCGGGAGCACCCCATTAAAAGAAAGATGCTTCACAGGTGGCAAAATGAGAGGACGGGGGGCGGCCCGAGGTCAAGTGCACCTAGAAAGTGACCAACACCATTGCCATTCAAGTCGGCTCATAGGCCAAACACCAGCAACCAAATACTTTCTATACGACAGTATATGCTGTTTGTTCATGTATCGAAATGGTGGCCCCAATCGACCACAAGTGCGTACATGATCCTCACCTCAAGTCATGTTGCTGTTTGACGGTCAAAGTTCATCCAGCACTTATTTAAATTGGCACCCCATCAACATTCTCTGGCAACACCCAACTACGAATCACTGTGTTTGTTTTTGCAAATCAGTGCTGACCGATTCAAGCAAATAATGAGCACATAAATCTTAGATTTACAAAAAAAAAAAAACGGGAACCGAACTAGGTAACCAATAGGCAGCAAGTGGTCTCGGTGGAGGGTCTTGACAATGACTTGACCCGTTTCTGGCTTTACTCTATACACCGGAAGATTGGACAGCTTTTCGACCACCACATAAGGGTTTGACAACCACTTGTCACCCAGCTTGTTTTTTTTCCAGGCACCCCTGTGGCTCTGATAAGAACCCGATCACCTGGTCTCCAACATCTGGTTTCTCACTCTTGTGTCATAATGTCTTTTGTTTCGCTGATGCGTCTTGTCTGCCACTTCTTGTGCCAACTGGTATGCTTGCTGCAACTCTGCTTTGAGATTTCCAACGTACTGCAGGTAGGTTTGGCTGTCGTGACCATCAGGAGACGTCCCAAAACCGATGTCAACCGGCAACCGAGCCTCGTGGCCAAACATCAAGTAATATGGCGAGTAACCGGTCGCATCGTTACGTGTGCAGTTGTAGGCGTGGACAAGCAAGCTGATAGGTTGACTCCATTTCTGCTTTTCACAAGGGTTGCGTGTGCCCAGCATGGACAACAAAGTGCGGTTGTAACGCTCTGGCTGTGGGTCACCTTGGGGGTCGTTCTTGATTTCTTAATGCCCAACACTTGCAAAAGCTCCTTGATTAGATGGCTTTCAAAAGCCCTCCCCTGGTCTGAGTGGATTCAGCTGGTAGGCCGTAGTGCACAAAGAATTTTTCAACCAGGACCCGGGCTAGTGTCTGGGCCCTCTGGTCTTTAGTGGCATAGGCCTGGGCGTACCGTGTGAAGTGGTCAGTGACTACAAGGACATTGATCACCCCTTTGGAGTCGGGCTCGACTGAAAGAAAATCTATACAAACTAGATCAAGGGGGCCTGTGCTTGTGATTTGGTTCAACGGTGCAGCACGATGTGGCTGGATTTTGCGGGCAATACATCGGCCACAACTTTTGATGTACTCAGTGATGTCACGGACCATCTGTGGCCAGTAGAACCTCTCTTTTGTCAGTTCAACAGTGCGCTCGACCCCGAGATGTCCGGACTCATCGTGTAACGCCTTAAAGGAAAACTCCGCCCATTCACTGAAATCTGAAAAAAATTAATTCGATACGTCATGTCATATTTACCAGATATCGAAAATCTTATACCAATCCGATTTCATTCAAGTGTTTTTTTGAGGCGTTTTTTTATTGAAAATTAATAGGTTTCATGGGCGCTGCCATTTTGTTCAGTCACATGACTTGCTAGGCAGGAAGTGACGCTACCTGTGCGTAAAGTAAGAATGATGGCCGCTTGCACGTTGTTTGTTTATGTGATCGAGACGTTTTTCGAAGTAACATACGGTAAATAATGCCTTACTGTATCGCCAAGTTCTGTCACAACTCGGACAGGAATAATCCAAGGAAGGCTCGGTGGCACATTCTGCCCAGCAAGAGCAAGAAACACTTAAGATTGCAGTGGTTGGCTAAGTGCGGTCGTCCTGAACTGCGTGATAAACAGGCTCGTGTGTGCAGTGAACATTTTGTCTATCCTGATGATTACTCGGAATCTATGACGAGGTACTCCATGGGGTTTTTGAAGGAGCCTGCACTAAGGAGCCTGCGGGGGCGGGCGCGTAGGTCCGTGCGCTGGGGTTCGATGCCTTCAGGCCAACGACCTGTGCACCTAGCCCACCGCCTGTCCCCGTAACGCCCGCCCCCCGCCTCTCCCTCCGGGGGCCGCCTTCGACGTCGCCTCCGCCGTCCTCCTCCGCCGCCCTCGGCCTTTTGAGAGATAATCGTCAGTATCCATCATTGCAATCGCGCTTTTCGTTCAGATGTCAAGTGTGTTTAGTACGATCAGCTCATCAAGCTCTCAGTTTTTACGCACAGATGACGTCACTTCTTGGCTTACTGATCATGTGACCTTGTAAAAATAGTAAACATGGCGCCGGCCGCACAGAGTATTGATAGCCTCAATTAAAAGTGTGATAAAGTCATTATTTTAAGATTTTGTTACGTCAAATTTTGTGGATATACTTAGAATTAATATATTAACAAGATATCAGTATTTGAACGCGGTAGTGAATGACCGGAGTTTTCCTTTAAGTACTTGGGACTTAAACTGATCTGGGAGGACAAGCTGACAAACTGTGTGGCCTCCCGGTCTCTGTGCTTTTCTTATATTTACAGCGATGTCACCCGCGGGTCGGTGCTCGGAGCGTACGTCCTCAACCGAAACCCTAGTGGAGTGGTGTACTCACCCCCCCTCCACGGGTTACCGTCTGTTTGCAAGGGCTGTTTCCACCTTGGTAGGTGGGGGAAGCAGGAAGTGTCAATCCCACTCCAGGGAAGAAAAAAACAGTCCCACGCTGTCCTCAATCGTCGGATCGAACGATCAAGCAAGTCTGTGTTACAAAATGGGTCCGAGGTGACCAGTCGTCACAGTCTACTTGGTGCGGGAATAACCCGTCAACAACACGAAGTCGTAACGGCGAGAGGGGACACATCTGCACGAGCGGCCGGTGACTAACAGACATTTCCTCCCGCGACCACGCCCACTTGCCCGCTCCTTTACCAGTCGCGGCCAATTATCACCACCTGTGCCATTTCCCGTGCCGGACCGGCGGGACTACCTAATCGGTGCACACAACAAATCGCACACAACAAATCAAGGGCTACATATCTTTTTGTTGTTGTTATTATTTCAATTTTACCTCCGTATTACACACATGACTTTTAGCTGTCACTCAAGTCGTGCTATGTGTTTGAATGTTTGTGCAAGTGTTGTGGTGCCACGACACCGGCCAGTTATGCAATTAGTGCCTCATACTACTGTAATTTGTTTCCCCGTGTTAAAATCCACTTGATGGATTGATGAGCTTCTGCGAGCAAAAGTTGCGAGGTATAACGTTGACCACAAGATGGCAGCAACGTCAAGACAAACGACAAGGGGAGCACCCGGTGCACTGGATTGATTTCATTTTTTAAAGAGCTACGTAAAGTCCACTTGAGAGTTGCATTCCTTTCATCATTTCACGTTCGATTTCAACGATAACTGTATACTGATTAAATTTCAATTATTTTTAAAATCATTTTCATTCACGTGTGTGCGTTTGGGAAAACACGCAAGGTGAGTGTGGCGTGCGCCACTTGGGGGCGCTAATGTGTTTACACGGGCTTCTCATGTGTGTCGTCGCTCACAGTAACTGTGAAGAAAAAAAAGGTGAACAAGCTCAAGTCAACATTTGAGGCACCGAACAAGCCAAAAAGCACGAACCGTCGTCAATATTTAACCAGACGGCTCAGACATTAACTGACAAGAACTACGTACAGTCCAAATACACTAACGACAAGAAGAACAAGTTACAAGTGGAGTGGTAGCAACTGCGGTACTGCCGGCGTTACAGTATGTTGAGGTCCGGAGCTCGGATGATCTCGCCCCGCAGGCTGACAACAGCAGCAACACGCCTCGGCCTCGGCCGCAGCTCCGGTTCGAACGGGGCCCGCGCCCTGAGCTCGGCCGGCGTTCGGCTCGACCTGAGCGGCGTGTACCCTCCCATCGCGACCCCCTTCACTGAGCGGGAGGACGTCGACTACGACAAGTTGGAGCACAATCTTCGCAAGTACGCTGAGATTCCATTTAAAGGTCAGAACAAGTGGATGAAGCATCATCGCAATAATTGTTTACACTTTCGCTACCAAATGACGTGTACAGCAATTAGATAAATACAAAAACTAAATTCCAAAAGTTGAGCGCTGCGTCACTTCCGGCAAAAGCAGAGGTTGAAAACGGTCACAATTTGTTATTAAATTGACTTGAATTGAAAGGTTTCGTTTTGTCTTTGGTAAAAAGTAAATGTACGTTTTATTCACTTTTATATCCTCCCGCCCCTTTTTTCATGTTATTTTAGAAAGCATTTCAGTTTGTCTCTTTTTCCCACTATTGCCATATTGTAATGCTCTTCAACGTGGACAGAAGGATGCACGCAGACGCTGATGTAATCTGTTCGATTTTAATAAATAAAAGGATTTGCTGTTAGCCACAACTCACGCCCATGCGCTCTACACTCAGACTAACTGCCGAGCCAATATTCGCCCAACCTGGCTCGTCCCCTTTCTATGACGTCACACAAATACAAGAAACAGATACAGTCAAACCTCGGTTTCGAACGTCTCGGTTCTCGTACAATTCGGTTTTCGAACAAAACTTTCGAGTTTTTTATGCCTCGGATGACGAACAAATTTCGGTTCTCAAACTAACTGAGCGCACTTGAATGCGGCCTTGTGTGTTGTGTTTGCGCAGGTCTGGTGGTGCAGGGCTCCAATGGCGAGTACCCTTACCTGACGGAGGAGGAGCGCGTGGAGGTGGTGAAGAGGGTGCGACGCTCGATGCCGGCCGACAAGCTGCTCATCGCCGGTTCCGGCTGTGAATGTACGTTAAAAGTGCATGCGTGTGTTTGTCAGCGAGTGGAAGTATTCAAAAGTGTTGATATTTCTTTACTGTCCTGAAAAGCCAAGGTGGCAGTCCCGTGAAATGGATTTAAACGGGTCGATTAATCTGCTTCATTTCACAAAAGATATATTAATTAGAATACCATGTTTAGTGGGCGCATATTCAACACATTCTTGCAAGGGACATTTTTGCCTTGACTTCCCCTTGAGAACTTGAATTGAAGCCCAAAACCTTGTAATTGCCTGTAAATGCCACAAGCATTTTTTACTCTTATTAGACAAAGCTATGGCCTGTCTAAATGAAGCTCCTCCCCTTTCTTTGGTCTCAAGATGCCACAACATAGCATCACTTTGCGTAAGTGACGGTAAAAATGATTGTCGACTTGAAATGTGTTGTGATGTGATTGTCGTTTAGCCACAAGAGCCACATTGGAGCTCACAGCTAAGATGGCGGCGGCCGGCGCCGACGCTGTCCTGGTGGTGACGCCGTGCTTCTACAAAGGCAAGATGGACTCTCACGCCCTGGTCCAGCACTTCACTAAGGTCAAACACGGAAACCACAAAACTCATCCTGTGCTCCCTTCATTTTTCCAATAATGCCATTTAGCTGTTTTTCCAGTAATGAGGCATCACTGCGACATTTTTTTCCCCCTTTTTTTTTTCCTTTGGAGTCAGCGCGCTTCAAAACAAAGTGTGAAAGGACTCAACTCAATTTTGAGAGCACTAAAGAAGTCGACAAAGTGATGTACAGCGATCAAAAATAAGTCATATAACAACAACAAACAAACAATAAATTAATAACAAAGACAATAGAAAGCACAAAAACAGTCAAACTACAAATCAGTGTCAGAGAATCAAAATGACTTTTAAGACGGGTTTGAAAGATGAGCAGCGAGGGCTCGCGGGGGGCTTGCCCGAACGTTCAGTGGGAGGTCGTGCTCTCTGTATGAATTTCCCATTATACTCTCAATTTAATCAATCATTTAATTATTAAACCGTTAAATATACCATATGGGTGAAATTCGGATACCATGTTCTCTCTACTTGTAGCAAATTCATATTTCATCATATACAGTATTGTTCAATATCTTCAATGCATCTATAAAATTGTGTATCTGACTTACGTTGGAATTCTGCCATTATGATGGTATTCGAAAATAAAACTGTAAATGGATTTGCAATGTTGAATTATGTGAACTTCAGCAGAAAGGGAGAAATGAATGTGACGAATGTCGTCGTCTTGTGTCACCACGCAGGTGGCAGACGGCAGCGAGGTTCCGCTGATCCTGTACAGTGTCCCGGCGAACACGGGCCTGGAGCTGCCGCTGGACGCCGTCGTGCGTCTCTCCCAACATCCGAACATCGTCGGGCTCAAGGACAGCGGCGGAGACGTGAGGAGGCGCCCTCTTTTACACAGTCTCTGCGAGTATTTGTGAGGGTGCGCGAGGGAGTGCGAGGCTGGGAGAGAGAAGGCCAGTTTTCCTCACGCTTTTGCGAAAAATGTCGTTGAGTCAAGGCAAGAGGAAAGAGCCTTTCCTCTTCGAACGTCTCAAAGGACGCCGCTCTCTCGTCGTCGGTGGCCTGTTGCTCCGAGTGTTCGGAAGTAAAAAGTTGAAAATAGCAAAAACGAGACAAGAGTGGCGAGCGAGCACCGTGCCCTTGGCAGGCAGGCAGGTCAGCCGACGCGTCGCGTCGCATTTGAGACTGCGGTAGTGGTGGTGGGGGGCGAGAAAAAAAAAATCCACATCCGCGCTCGGCTGTGTGGGAAGCGTCTGACTGGATTTGCGATTTGGGAGGAAGACGACGGCGCACGACCCCGCGCCCCCACACCCACGCCGCCGCCGCAACCGTCTCGCTCGTAGGCGGGAACTGGCGGAGCAGAAGGTGAGAGGTCGCCAGACGGGTTGCCGGAAGAATTTTTCCCACTGTCCAAAAATCCGATGACAAATCTCACAACTCAACTAACTTTTTACCTCAAGTCTGTTGAGAGGCTAGCTTCTCATATTTGTCACTTCGTTAGCTTGGTTAGCTTGTCAGTTAGCTAGCCAGTCAATTGGTTAGTCAATCGGTAGTTAGCAGGTTTTCAGTACATCAATCAGTCTGTAAGTGAGTCGGTCACCCACTTGGTTAATTTGGTGGTCAGTTAGCCAGTTATTCAGTGAGTTGTTTAGCCACTCAGGTAGTTGATCAGTTAGTTATTTATTCAGACAGTTGGTAAGCTAGTCGACCGGTCGGTTGCCCGTCAGTTAGTTGGTTACTTTATTCGGGAGTTAACAGTTGATTGGTCAATCAGTTGGTTTGTTTGCCATTCAGTCACAGTTAGTTGAGTTTAGTGAAGTCAGTCTGTTAGTTGGTTCTTCAGGCAGTCTGTTAGTTAGCAATTAGCTATTCACCAAGTCATGGCAGCTCGTCATTTAGCCAGTCAATCACTTGCTGAGTGAATTTCGCAGTCAGACAGTTAGGTATTGAGATGGTTGGTTAATCAGTTTTGTTGGTGAATTGATGAATCAGTCAGTCAGTGAACTACTGTTGTCTTTTATTCAGTCAGCCAGCCAGTCTATGATTTAGTTAGACAGAGACTTCGTGTTAGAAATGAGATTGCAGGAGTTTCTCTCCTGTGCTTCCCCCGTAGGTGCGCAGAGTGAGTGCGCTTTGAACTGCGTATTCACGTCCTTTAAAAAAAAATTAGCTATTCACCAATCACAGCTCGTCATTTAGCCAGGCTGAGCGCAGTCAGACAGTTAGGTATTGAGATGGTTGGTTAATCGTTTTGTTGGTGAATTGATGAATCAGTGACGCTTTTATTCAGTCAGACTGATTTAGTTAGACAATCGCTAGGTGCGCAGAGTGAAAATTCACGTACACAAGGAGCTGAGCGCTGACGCCCGACTGACAATCGCTACCTAAAAATACACACAGAGGAGGCGGAGCTTATTCCCTGCGGAGTCCTTTGATTGCCTCAGTTCTATTGGGCTAAAGACAATTAAAAGAAATACAGGCAGCTTATTAATGATTCATGAGCTATCTTTGACGTTGATTCCCGCCTCTGGGGAATGTTGTCATGTGATCCCAGACAGCCAATGGAAGACGTTTGTCAAGACATTTATTTGACCTGTGGCACCCTCTGCTGACCAAATTAGGGACCTCAAAGAAACACTCGTGACACACTCCAGACCAGTGGTTCTTTACCTGGGTCCGATCGAACCTCAGGGTCAACATGTCAATTAGCTATTACTTTTGGCCATCGCTGGCTGCAGATGGTCACATGACATTGCTTGCTGGTGGGAAATTTTGTTCGCTTCGTAGTCAACGTGTGACTGTCGTGATAGTACATCGTACAATTACAAAAAAAGTATACTTATCTCCATTGAACCGCTTCATCCTGTCGCGGGGGGTGCTGGAGCCTATCCCAGCAGTAGTAGGCACACCCTGAATTTTGCCAGCCAATCGCAGGGCACACAGAGACGAACAACCATCCACGCTGGGACAATTTTGCCCAACGAGCCTGCCATGCATAATGTGGGAGGAAACCGGATGCGTTTACCTCTGCACTAAAAACCACTGGACTCATATACTTATCTCTTGACCTTGACCTAAAAATATATATTTATTTATTTTTCACTCATGAAGGGTTCGGTGAATGTGCATATTAATTGGTTGGGTTTGGTACCTCTGAAAAGGTGAAGAACCACTGCTCCAGACCAAGGTGTGATTTGAGGAATGAACCTTCATGTTTTAGGGTTACAGTCCACTTGCATTGGCACCTGTTTCGGACATTTTGTTGCCTCAAGCTGTGTTTCGTGCGCAGATCACCACGATGGGCCTGATAGTCCACAAAACCAAAGACCGGGACTTCCAGGTTCTGGCGGGCTCGGCCGGCTTCCTTATGGCCGCCTACTGTGTGGGTAAGTCGTGAAATGCTTAGGTAGCGGCCAGCAGCGCCGACTGTACCTGGCTAGTCTTGGAAATGCCCGTCAATAGTAATCGTCCCTCCAGTTAGCCTTTTGAGCTAACGAGTTTAGTGAATCCCACGTTTTTCGAATACAGTACAAGTCACTTGCACATCATTTGATTAAAACGGCAAGACAGTTGTTGTTTTTTTCTCTCCCAATCTATGTTTGAAGTCCTATTTTCCAAAATTATTAATTTGAAATTTTAAGTCACAATAGTCACATTTCTTCAGATTGTGTGGGGAAAAAAATGTTGATTCAGTAAGATGCAAGCGCAGGAAAAAAAAAAATGCCCAAAGTTTGAGGTGTTGTGATTGGTTTGCATTTCAGGTGCGGTGGGCGGAGTCTGCGCGCTGGCGAACATTCTGGGCAAGCCGCTGTGTGACCTGGCGCGTTTGTGTACGTCGGGTCGCTGGGAACAAGCCCGAGAGCTGCAGCAGCGGCTTATCGAACCCAACGCTGCCGTAAGGACGCACTCCATACTAACGTCACCAAAAAAAAAAAAAAAAAATCATTGATTGACACGTGTGTTGCTGGGCAGAAATGGGAGAGTCGAGTCAAACAACGTGACTCGACTCGGCAATTTTAGGACTTGCAACTTTGGCTAAACCTTGACTGTGACTTATCCTTGAGGCACGCAAGCTAACGAAATACATGGCGATCCCTTCTGACTTGCACGCACATGTGCTGCCAGGTGACCCGCAAGCTGGGCGTGCCCGCCCTCAAACAGGCCATGGACTGGTTCGGCTTCCATGGCGGCGTCTGTCGCTCGCCTCTTCGGCCACTCGACCAGGAACAGACGCAGCAACTCCGACGAGACTTCGCCTCCAATGGATGGCTCTGAATGTATGTGCGTGTGCCTTTCTTAAATCCCACATGCACGTTGGTAATTATACACAACTCACCCAAAAAGGTTTAGCAATGGCACAAGGGAAGTGAACGCCTTTTGGGTTCAACGAATAACCCCAAAAGTTCGGTGAAATCAACACGCATGGTCAACGAGTAACCCAAAATTGGAGAATGCAGTTTAAAAAAAAAATTGTTCACAGAATTTATTTTCATCATGAACAAAAATGGAATAAAACATCAAATTAATCTTGATCCAACAATGGCTCATTACATGTCATCTTATACAAAAAAAAAATCGTCAGTCGCACATTTAAAAAAAAAAAAAGGTCTAAAAAGCGATCATGTCAGTGTTTTTTTTGGGGGGGGGCAGAAATTTAACAAGACTTTGAAAAGAGGCACACTGTCTAGTGTACCATGTGACTGCGCTCAGCCAATCGGCGGAGAAGAATGGCAACATTAAAACATGGCGTTGTGTCAATTTTTGTGTAGTTACGTTTTAAAGTGGATTTTTTTTAAAGTTAATTTATTTTATTTTCCATTGATAACAGAAAATGAAATCATAATTTTGGGAGTATTGTATTATATTTACAGGAAGAGTGGCGTCATCTCGTGTTTTAAAAAAAACAACCCAAATGTACTACCACCGTCAAGGTTCCGTCCGCACTCGCTATCTTAAAAAGTGAACTTACTAGATTAAAAAAAAGCAAATAAATACCGCTCACGATTACGATGACCATTTTTGAACCACATCTTTGATCGTGTTAATATAGTGGCGCTTGTGATTACTTTTTAAATATTAAAAATGCTTTATGACAGGTTGAGGGAATTTCTTCTGCGTCACATAAATGACTTGGAAAAATTGTTTGGTTTACTATGTAAAAAAAAAAAAAGATGGAGACCATTAAAAAAATACTACACACACACACACACACACACACACTTGCATATAAAAAATGCGTTATCAGAGGCTTGAGGCGCCTCAAAGCTGGAAGATGAGAGCATCAAAGTGAGGCTTCTTCCAAATGTTGGATATGCAAATGAGGCTCCTGGTGCTAGCCCCATCCCATCTCTTCCCTTCCCATGCCATCCTCCTCTTACCGTATTTACACATGCATCTCCATCATCACGCCTGCAGCGTGTGCGACAGTGAGATGTAGATTAAAATAAAAGCGGCAAATTAAAGTAGCCCCATGGGGGAAGCGACGTCGTTTTAAGTGCAAATTGAACATGTGACTCGGTATTCCTATAAAGTCATGCATACATAAATAGACATATACAGTTTTTATATATATATATATATATAATGTACCGGTATGTATATTTTTTCCATCCACCCCTTCAATGTAGGCTCACATTGACATTGACAAGCACAAACTCTCCAATGTCCCGCCGTGCACGGTGGGACGCGGACCAATTAGACACACACAAAACCACACGCAGTCCCTTGTAATAACGTGTGTGTGTGTGCGCGCGTGTGTGTGTACGTGTGTGTGTTGGTTTCACATTTCATTTTATTGCGTCTTATCAGCATGCACGTGAGTACGTCCTCTCCAAACGGGTAAAAAAAAAAAAAAAATCTTTTGGGAAGCTCCCCTGAGAAGATGACACAAAAACGGCTTCCTCCGCACCGCCTCTCTTGACTCTCTCCCTCGTTGTTACGGAAGAAGCATAAAAATAGCCACGTCCTCCCCGTGGAGACAGATTAACAAAATGAAGAAGGAAAAAAGAAGAAGAAAAAGACATTTGGGACTCAGGGAGCGTCTCTTTTGTGGACTCGCTCAAATGCACACACACACACACACATATGCACACTCAGACACTCCCACGAACACGATCAAAAACCAAACAAAACACAAAAACGGAGACACGGCTGCACACAGAAACAAAACAGACAAGGCGTTTGTGCGTTGTACATTGTGAGTCAAAACATGCACTTTTGCCTCGTCAAGTCACACAAAGTAGCAAAACTGAGTGAGAATGAAATGGACGATTTTTCGATCGGCCGAGACGGTCCCAAAAACACTTCGCTGGGCCGGATGCACGCGCGTCCAAGTGGATTAACACGCAGAGGTGCTCAGCAATCCTCATTCTCACGAAAGACGGAGAAACCATGCTCATCGCTAAGTTAACCTAAGCTAACCTGCTGTCGACTGAAAATGAGATCGCAGTGCCGCAGGGCTGAAGCAACAACCAATTATCGCACACTTGTTTTTCGGGTTTGGTCATGTGACGTACTCAAACAAAATGGCTGCCCCGTAAAATGGATTAAAAAAAAAGTTACAGGATTCATTTTGGTGCTTAACTCATTCACTCCCAATGACGTTTTTAAACGTCTTTTCAGACTTGGTCCAGAATTGGCTGGTACTGAATGAGTTAATTCATATTCCACAAATGCAATGTCAATATTGATTACTGTAAAGGGAAAAAAAAGGACTTGACTTCCCCTTTAATCTATAAAAAAATGCACCTCAGAATTGTAAAATTGTCCTCAAATGAAGTCAATGATTAGCAAAACTGCTCCATGGGAAAAAAAAAAAAAAAAAAAGTTATTTCGAACCTTGCAAACAGCAACACACACGTTCGCAGACGCAGACTCATCCGTTGGAGGCATAATATGAATAAGAATCCGATGTGCGGATGATATTTAAACAGTTCGCCATGGCAACAGGCTGCGCCGCGGCCAAGCTAAAGCGCGCACTCTGGATGGAGATGATACAAATTAAAGGCAAATCTGGACGGTTGCCGGGGAAACGCAGGAGGAGGAGGTGAAAGTCCAACCCAAACACACCTTAAAGCTATTTAAGTGACACTGGCCGAGGGTGGGGGGAGGAAGTACTTGGGTGGAGGGGAAGCGTTCGTTGACAGCCGTGCGCCGCTATAAAAAAAAAAAAAAAACTCGCTCGACCTGCCAGGCAGTTTGATCCCACTTCAAAATCCTCCATGTGCTCTTCACGAGAGAGTGTGTGTGTGTGTGTGTGTGTGTGTGTTTTGAGGTCGTACAGTAACCCAAAAGAATAGAAACGCTTTGTTTTTATGTGGCTCTTCCCACAGCTCATCCCCTACTTTATTTCCACCATTGTCAAGTGTTTCTTTTTTTTTTTTCCCTAAAAAACAACCGAAAATATTTTTTTTGTTGTTGTTGTACATACGAGGTCTCGGGGAAAAACAAAACAACATTCTTGCAAGGCGAGTGCGGACGATCAGACTTATCATAGAACATTTTTTTCCTCAGAAATGTAGTTTTTCTTTAAAAAAAAATTGATACTTGGGAAAGTCAGTAACATTTTTGCTCGGATGACAACCAAAGCTACTTTAAAATACTAACAATTCTTTTGACATTTTGACAGATTTCACACCCCCAAAAATGTCAAAAAGCATTTCTCGACAAAACGTACAACTTGAAAAAAAATATTGAAAAATACATTCAATGCGAAAATATTGGGGGGGGGGTTTGACAGTTTTTTCTTTACACATTTCTTGAGGCTCTTCTGACTGACACAAACAACCAAAATGGTTTTTAAACTGTGAATTCATTCTTGACAAAGATTTAACTTAACCGATGTCTCGCATTTTCTTTATTTTTTTTGTTTCTCCACACTGTGTTTTTGACATAAAATTTTCAGTTTTTATAAAAAAAGCATTTTCATTTTTTTTTAAAAAAAAGCCCCACCCCCACACACACACACACAAAATGTGTCAACGTTTGCTTTCCGGTCATTTTACACATTTTAAGCGCATTCAACAAAGGCGACTTTGTGCTGTGAATTTGTGACATCCGATTAAAAAGTGCAATTGATGCAGAAGGCGCCCTTAGTTCACGTTGGACGTCAAAGCACCTGGAATGTCCCTCGGAGCGCCGTCTTCTTCCATCCACACTGTGAGCAGACTCCAAATTGCTCCGAGTCAAACCTTGACCAAAGTTAATATTTGATCCCAAAGACTTTTGACTTTTGCCCTCAGGAAGTCTTTTCGTGTTTTTTTTAAATTTTTTATAAGATGCCTCGCCCTTTGATTTTTCACAGCGTTTCTCATTTCAGCATCTTTCTTTGGGTATCTTCCAATTAAAATCGCTTCTTCACATTTCTCATTCGGGAGAGAGGCGGCAGCCAGCTTCGTCGATTCTATTCATTTGAGTCCTTTTCATGAAATAACGCTCAAAGTATGTAAAGAGTGCGGCAGTGATTTAAATGATTTAACCCCCCCCCCCCCCCCCTCTCTCTCTCTCTCTGGACTCTCAAGGCTGTCTGACATATTTTTGCATTTGGCAAACACGTTGATGGGTTTTAATCGAAATTTCTATCACTCCAAAATACATACCGAGAGACATGTGAGGTCCATGAAAGATTCAAATTAGTTTAAAAGCAAAAAGGAACCGCTGAGCGTTTAACAAATATTTTTTATGTGAAATAAATATTTCTTTATTTTTAATAATAAATCCTTTTGTAATTACAGTCAAACCTCGGTTTTCGTCCATAATCCGTTCCAGAAGGCTGTTCCAAAACCGAAATTGTTCGAAAACCGAAACCACGCCCTTTTTCAAATAAAAACGTTTATTGAACACGTCTGCTCACAATAAAAAGCGACACGAGGAAGCGTCACTTCCTCGTGTAAGGAAGGCGAGAGGAGTCAAATGGTGCATTCAAGTGCGCTCAGTTTGTTCGAGAACCGATTTTCGGTCGTCATCCGAGGCATAAAAAACGTGGTCGAATTTTTGGTCGAAAACCGATTTGGTCGAGAACAGAGATGTTCGAAAACCGAGGTTTGACTGTATATTTAAAGCAACATGAAGATCATTTGAGCTAATCTCCCATTTGGCCTCAGCCCAGCATTCTTTTGGTGTTGATGAGAGAACCCCCCCCCCCCCCCCCCCCGTCCAAGAGAAACATCCGGAATGTCCCACTCCCATCGATTCTCTTTTGTTTGGATGCCGTGAAGTGGCTTGAAGGTGCTTTGAAAGGGTTCTTGTGCCCCTCGACGAGTGGCGGTTGTGTAACGCACAAAAAACACGAGCGCGCAAGTGGAGCGACACGAGTGGCGTTTAAGAGTAACAGGGCTCTGATCCCAGAGCCAATTAAAACAGTGCGATTGACCCCCCTACCCCCCTCACACACACGCACAAATACAAAGTACATCCCAAATTAAACAGGCTCACAGATAATCAGAACTGACAATTGACTCCATTTGCTCTTTAACACCCCACGTGCACGCGCACGCACACTCCACCCACGCACGACGACCGAATGTGCACCAATCCCAGCGGGCACGTCGACTTCACTGCAACTCATTGCACGCTTCGTTCGCGTCACAACTAAGCACGGAAAGTAAGTGAACCTTCGTTGATGCTCAAGCTCAAAATGTGTCCTAAATATGACAAATACAGTGAAACATAGACGGACGATACCAATAATGACTCCACCCCCCACTTTTTTTTTAACGTTTGAAGAAAACATGCACTGCAACATATAAAATGTGAGAAAAATAATATAAAAGAGCACCCATTACAAAAACAACTAGTATCATAATGTAAAATTACTGGGATGGTCGTCTTTTGGATGTGTAACTAGAAGGAGGGGCGTGGCCTCGTCAGTGACATCAGAAACTGGCGTCACAGTTCAGTGTAAGTGTTTCCTCCGTTTAAAAAAAAAAAAAAAATCCTTGAAAGTGCATTAGCGATGTCGCTCTCCTTGCCCACATGCAAGGGCATTTAATTGTCCCATGGGAAAAAAAATAAAAAATAAAGTAAAAACTCACGAGCTAGGGTGCTAGCAAGTCAAAGCAGCACGACTCAATCCGAAGTGCTGACTTGGAGCGGTCGTAGTTGAAGAAGACATTCGTATCCTTAATTTATGAGTCACTGATCCTGGCCCGGCAGCGAGTGGCCGTCGGCACTGAGGAAGGCGGAGGTCATTGATGGCGGATGGTCCGGGATCGGACCGAGGGGTGAAAGGGCACTGTGAGATCGGTTGAGGCGCACCATTGAGAGTTCTGCTTTGGTGGACATCAACTTTTGTTAGCATTAGCATTTCTTGGCAAGTTGCGGGTTGAGAAAGTGTAAAGAAACACTCCGTGATGGCATTTGAGTGACTTAAAACTAAGGCCAGAATTTGAAGGTGTTAATATTGACTATCTAAGACGAAACGCAAAATGGTTGGCGATTTAGGGTTGAGTAGAAGTGCTTCAAAATTGGGAGCAGTCGGGACCGAAAAAAAAAAAATTGAGGAGGAATTTATCTTTGAGAAACCTTAAGGAAAAATTGGCCAAATGATGTTTAAAAGGGAGAGGCCCTTTTAAACATGAACCATAATTGCAGACTTGATGTTTTTTTATTTTTTATTTTATTATTATTATTTTTTGGCATGGCTTTCCAAGCATGGCTTTGTTCGCGTGTAGGGTTTGCACAAAATTCCATGAATCGCCTTCATCGATGTGAGTTTTGAAACACAAGGTCGAGGACATTTGAAAACCCAGTGGACACTCTGGCGTTTTTCGTTGCAAATATAAGACACGCAACCACGGCAACTGAGTCATAGTGTTTAGCGATGGCGCCGCAGTGTTTCGGACAGATGTAAACGCATTTTGTTTCTGAGTTGCCGTGGAAACCCCACCCCCCTCTGAATGCACTTTTGAATTGTTGACTGGTCTCAGCTTAAGCAGAGCGCGGAACGTGTTAGCACCACCGCGTAAGCGTCCGACTGATCCAGAATCAGTGACGCTCAACCAAAAACAAACGGCAACATAGACAGTTGCGTCACGAGGCAGTCGTCGTGGAAACAGACGAGGGGGCGAGGGGGGGAGACGCGACCGTTGCGGTGGCGGTCGGCGTCACATTGCCAGGGTGCGGGCCTTGGCGGCGGCTGCCTGAGCCCTCTGGACCGCCACCTGACTGTTCCCCCGTCTCACCAACTGGCTGCTCTCAAAGACGCCCTCATGGACGCCGCCGCCGTCCACAAACGTCAACAGTCCTGTGAGGGACACACATATTTTTAAAACCACTTTGAGGCCACTTTCAGTCAACACGCCGGGACAGTGTTCCTTTGTGCTATATTCACCGGTTGCGCTAACACAATTTTTAAGTGGGCTCTAGTTGTTTATTGGAATGCCCTCACATGAGGGAAAGGAGAGCAGCAGTCGATGCACTTGTCAGACGTTTATCAAAGGTCATGGGACCGGTAAAAAAAACCCAAAAAAACACTTGAGCACACTCATGCAGGAGCTGCTGTCGACCACAACTCACACGCAGGCACTCGCATGCAGAAGCACCAGGGCCCGCCTCCTAAAGGCACATGCAGTATCTAACACGCTATTTATTTATTCATTTTTTTGGCTTCCAGCCGTTGAGCTCAAACCACAATGGCACTCAAATACCTGAGCCAAGACTCAATCATTTGCCTTGAGGTCCAATTGACTCCAGATTCCAAATTTCTTCTGATGTAGGAGAACGAAATTCCGCATACAAACAAAAACTCTAAATCGGGGCTGCCCAAGTCCAGTCCTCAAGGGCCCCTATCCATCTTCTTTTAAACGCACCTAATTGAAGTGATTCATCAGCAAGCTTTCCAGAAACCTGTTAACGATTACAAAGTATTTGAATCGAGGGGGGGGGGGGCATGTAAAACAGTCTGGGGAGGGGCTTTGGATTGTCATTTTTCATAACAATTAATATAAAAATGCAAACTCCACATCAAATGACCACTATTTGATCATGTCAAGTAAATGTTCACATTACATTTACATTGCAATCTGGATCAGATCTGGTCCCCCCCCCCCCCCCCACTTTTTTTTTTTTTTTGTAGATTTAGTTTTTAATGTTTTTGTTCGGCAGCCGTAGTGCACGCGTGCCACATCACACCAAGTGGACTTGAGTCAGCGACGCAAGCGTTTCGGTTAAATGTTAGCCAAACACCGCATTAATGTTTAACCCCGAGACATCATTTAGGACTCCACATTTGGCCACTCCTAAAAAAAAAAAAAAAAAAGGAAAACACACCTATTGACTGCTTGTTCCTTTTTGGCTTTGAGCAGCAGTCAACTTCACCCCGTCATTATGGTACCTTACACACGGGACTGGGAAAAGTGCGTTTTTGATGGCCAGTGTGAAAAAAGACCCGTATTATGCTTCTGATGCGACCACCCTATTTAGCTTTTGCACAAAACAGTGTTTAAAAAAAATTAGGGGGCCGCGGGGGTAATGTGAAAGAGGCTCATCTTACCGCAACCTTTCACACATCCGTTCCGAAAGTCGCCCTCGAACGTCATCCCATCGAATCGCGCAAAGACGCCGGCACCCTGAAACTTGCCCTGCACAAACTCTCCTTCATACCTGAACAGAACCAGAGAACATTCGACATTCAATTACCGAAATCCGAAATAGTTCTCACGACATGCGGGAGGCGTCAAAGGCGGACTTGGAACCGTCGGCGAAGACCAGCACGCCGCAGCCGTTGAAGAGCCCGTTCTCAAACTGGCCCGTGTAGCACGTTCCGTCGCTGAAAGTCAGCTGACCGCGGCCGTGACGCAGACCTGCGAGAAGAAATACTCGGTGATGGTTATCGCCTGCAAAAGTTTGTGGGTCCGCTCATGATAGACTGGCTTCCGGGGATGAATTAAAAAAAACCCAAATTCAATAAAAAAAAATTCTACAACAGGATGAACTTTCAAAACTGAATGACCTCTTGAAAAACATCCAAAGTGACTTTAAAATATTCGCTTCCAATCAAAATGGTTGACATGCAGTGTCTTTTCAGGCATGGCTTTTTGAGACATGTTTTGTGGGTCTACTCATGACCCAAAGGTGCACTATACGAAATTTCATGTCGCTAGGTGACTTTAATTAAAACAAAAAAACAAACAAAAAAACCCCCCCACTGAAGCAACGACACTGTTCACCTCATCGAATGTTGCTTTCACGCCCACATGCCAAGTCCAAAAGTCAAATGTTTCACAATTTTGCGTTATCAGTCCAATTACGTGGGAGCAATCAGACAAAATTTCTAGGAAGAGTTGGACTTTGAAACTAAGGACTGCTGAAAAAGGAGCTTCAAAACAGAATTGGCTGACTTTCGGTGTCTTTTCACGCATGGCTTCCTGAGAATTTGCCGTGGGTCTATTGACGGTACACGTCCGCCAAATTTCCATGTTTCAGAGTCAAACTGGCTTCGGAGGCCAACCAAGGCAAAAATTTCACACTGATGACGTAGCCCCTGCCCAATGTTTCGTAGTTTATCTGTCATGTATGTGGTCTCAATTTTGTAGTAGCAATCACAAAAATCTCTTGGGGGTGGTCTTTAAAGGATCCCGAAAAAAAGGGGCCAAAATGTGCTTAAAATGTCCACTTTTAGCCTAAATGGCTGACTTCCCTTGTCTTTTCAAACATGGCCACTTGACACTTTTGAGTGGGTCGACTCACGATAGATGTGTGTACCAAATTCCGTGTTGCGAGGCAAGATGGGACTTCAGAGCTCCATTTTTTTAAACAATCCATTCAGACTCTACTCGACTGTCAACACGGAAAAGAAACACAAGAAAAAAGTCACGAAAGAAAAAATGAAAATCATAAGTGCACAAATGGAAATGAAAGTCGATGTGATGTGGATGATCAAGACAGTGTTTTCGTTCTGACATCACTGGAGATTATTTTTAGAAGCGTGTTTCATAAACGCTAATAAACTCGACGACATCTTCTTCCTGAGCAAAGATGAATTGTATTATGATATTTTTTTTGTTTTGTTTTTATTTGTCTGTCGGATTTGAGCGGTGAAATCCCGCCAGAGTGACACCTCCTGTCATGGCGGTCTCCGAGCTGTCCCGGATGACGTCCCTGCGGCGCGCCGCTGACAAAACCACTTTGTCACGGCTGGCGCGCGTTCGCACCAGCTAAGCTAACGCGAGCTTTGGTCGTAAGACGTCACGGCTGAGTGACACCAAAGACAAAAACTCCAAAGCCGACAACCAGTATAGCGTTTGAGAAGAATCCTGACGATGGCAGTTGGAATGGGCTCTCGCATTCCCTTTTGCAGGGAGACCTCGAAAATGATCCTCAAACTTCAGCACCAGAGTCTGTACCACATTACAATCTGTCCAGGATATCAGTTTCCGATTTGTCCTTTTTTGGATGAATTCCTTGTTCGGCATTTGTCAAAGGAATATACCCCAAAATGTCTGCTTCAAACCAAAATGGCTGACTTTGTGCTCAGTTTTGGGTACGGGTTCTTGAAACTGCAATTAATCATGTCCCCAGAGGTAATTCTGGGAATATTTGGCAACCCCCCCCCCTTGTTGGCTGGCTACAGCTAGCACCATGCTAGCAACAGGAATATTTGGCCGGGTCCCGCCTAGCCCAAAATTGAACAGGAAGTCAGCCATTTTGTGCAATTTCAAGGCTTCGTACTTTGACAAAGTCCTACAAGGGAATTCTCACAACTTACTTGACTGATGGGCTAAACTATGTGTTTGTGAGTCAGTTGCTTAGTAGCGTTACCTCTATTGGTTGGTCAACCGATTAGTTTGTTCGTCAGTCACTCAAATGAAGTCATGTTAGTCACGAAGCTTGTAAGTTAGTTGGTCAGCTAGTCAGTTGGTTGGTTCGTTGGTCTGTTTAAATATGAGTCCTTAGTCAGGTAATAGGAGTCAATCACTCAGCGTGTAAGTTGATAAGTTGGTCAGTCAGTCATTTAGTTAGTTCGTTCATTTATTAGCAGGGCAGTCAGGTCGTCGGTCATCGTGTTACTCATTCAGTCGGTTTATTAATCAGCCAGTAGGTTAGACAAACTCGGGAATTCATCAAACTCATCCCCAATTAGGAGCATACTAATGCAAAATTGGGAGAATCTCGCGTTTCGGTGATTGCACGTGGGTGGAGGATGGCGTCAAAGATGATCAGTTTGCGGTTTTGCCGTGAAAAAGGAGGTACAGTTCAAATGCGTTTTTGTTTTTTTGGTGTTCAGATCAAGGCGGGATTGGATGGCGTGTGATGAAGGACTTGAGAAGGAGCGTGAGAAGAAAGCCAGCTCAGTGCGCTTTTTTTTTTTCTTTCTCCCTTCCATCATGTGAATATTCCGAGATCTCATTTCACATTTGAATATTCCCAGCGGGTGCATGAGAGCAGCGGGCACTTCTCGTTAGCAAACGAGGCCGATAAGTGGCTGCGGGTTCCTCGCAGGAGTTCTAAGTGAGGAATGTGATTTAGTGGCGTTTAGGGGGGCGGATAGGAAAGGTGGCTGATGGGGTTGGGAGGGAGCAGGGAGGGTGGGGGGGGGTGTCGGCGTTGTCAGCGGCTTTATAGCGGCCAGCCAGTTTGCTAATGGCGAAGTAAATTAACGCTCCATCTGTCAGAAGAGTGCGCTTCACTCTTTAATCTTAGCGGGTGATTTGGACCAGAGATTTGGACAAACTAAGTCCGGACGGCTTTGCTCTTCTTAAACACGTGAATGTATACAGTATACATCGCACATATTAGCGTGTGTATGCAAACCCTACACCAGTTAAGTATTTTAAGGCTAATGGCGGCTTTAAGAAAAACCAGGAGGCACTTCCTGGGTGGAGTGGGGGCTCCAACCCTGAGGGTGGTTTTAGCAACCAAATGACAAAGAGTCAAGATTTTTGCCGTTCAGCGTGATCTGTCCAGTTGGGACTCATTTAGGTGACTTCCCGAACACGAGTCTAGCAAACTGACAAACGGACCCAGTCAGTAACAAACTGTACTAAAAGACTGACTCACCGAGAAAGGGACTGACTGACTAGCCAACCGATCTACTGGCTAGCTAAATACGGACCGACTCACTGGCACAGACTCGCTTTGAGCTGACCAACTGACCGAGGGACTGGGTAGCTCACTTGCTGACGAAAGCCTGTCTCCCACTGAGCGATGAAGCTTGGGCGAAGGGTCCGTTGACGGTCGCCAACGGTCACAAACACGTTGGGCAACAGTTTTAGCGGTCGCGAGCAAGTGTTCAACGCTTCTTTGCGATCAGGAAAACTGTGTGCAAATGCTCGGCGAGCGTCTTTGCGACCATTGGCGGCCTTGAGCGGACCCTGACGCAAAATCAACGTTCACTACGTTCGCGTATCGCTAAGCGGGAGACCGGTTTAACGGTCTCGCTGACTAATTGAGTGACTGACTAACCAACATAGATTACTCCCGCCTACTAGTTGACGAAATAAATGACTGACCATTAGCAGGGTGCATCTCTGCACAGAAGACAATTCGAGACAGTTTTTTTGTTCTGAGGGGTGCGAAAATGATCCAAGCACGGTTCAGTTTACAGATTACAAAAAATATATATATTGAAAACAACCTGAATTTATTATTATTCATACACACTGGGACCTCTGAAGTTGGATGCCACTGAGGTTTTTAGACAAGATTCAGTTCTTAGTGTTTTTGTTTTTCTTTGTTTGTGGCACTAAGTCAGTTGGGAACAGATTTTGGTATCCTTCACAATTTGTGACGGTCATAAAAATTGTGTTTTATTTTGATTGCTGGAGTGTGGGTTTGAGTGACAGATTATCCGTGGATAATGTCCTGTGCTCGGACTTGATCCGTCCAGTCGGGACGTAATCCGCAGTTCAGCTCCTTTTGGTCGCAGTCGCTGGCTAATTGCGGATGCTAAACGTGCGAGTGGGTGTTTAAAAAGGCTTCCGGCTGTCATGGATGATTGGTGACCTACTTCCTGTAACCTGATCACCCGCTGAATTATTCAACACCACACTCATTAATTTTTTTATTTTTGGGGGGGGGGAATCGCAATACCATTCCCAGTCAATAGCTTGGGCTAATTATAACTTTATTCTATTAAAATGACTACAGTTCACCTCAAAAATATAATACTACTGTACCTCTGGAAAATACTGTATACTCAAAGCTTTTTTTCTCTCTCATATCAGGCCGTTCATCTTGACGTGGGACTTAAAAAGATTTGACTTTAATCTCCAAATATTTTCACTTTTTTTAAATTCCAAAACTAGGTATTAATTCCTGTAAATATATTTTTTTCCTGTAAATTTATTAATTCTCGACTGTGCCATGATGGCTATGTTCACCCTGCAGGGTGTGATGCCCAATTCCTATTTTTTGCAAAATCCAATCTTTTTATGTCGTCGTTTGCGTTGCAAAAATATATGTTCATCCTTCGCCACCTTGGCGGGCGGGCGTGTCGAACCTTGGCCCAAAGTGTTTAAACAACAATAACAACAACAAAAACCTGCAAGGAGAAATTCGGGCTGATGTGGCGCGAAGGCGAGTCGCACCATGCGGCAGATGGTGCGTATTCCTCGCTTAGTCCCTTCACGTCTTCTTCAAGGAAACTTGTTCTTACACACTTATTGACAATCACGACCAATCGCTGCTGGAATGGTCGACATTGGAAAACAATATTTTTCCTATTCTTTCTTCAAAAGGAGCTAACGTCAATATATGGTCACATCAGACAGGACTTAAAACAGAAACATTAGTCACAGGAAGGTACGGGAGGGGGAATAGTACATGCTGACTGAGTGATCTGGTATGTTCTTGTAACCATACATGACATGACATGACATGACATGACTCTCTCCAGCTCGACCTCCAGGCCTCCTTGTCACAAAGCGCTTGCTTCAGCACATGGGAAAAAAAAAAAAAAACAAAACATGACCTACACACGCATGAAGCGTCTTCATCATCATGCGTGTAGTGTGACTGTGATGATGAAGACGATGATGAAGTTGAGCTGGGCTATCAAGCAACAGATGCGTTTGCGCCGCGCATTCCAACGTGCGCCTTCCTTGCCTTCTCGCCATTCCCCGTGGTATTCCTCGCCGCTCGAGTATGTGAAGGCACCTCGTGTCAGGGTCATGGATCCTGTATACACACACACACATTTTGAATTCTGCTTGGACAAAAATAATAAATAAATAAATCCACATTCACATACTGGAAGCAGTGCAGCCAAAACAAACACAAAAAATACATTTAATGGAACAAACTGCATTTATGTTGTACATTTCGGTAATGTTTCTGATCATGTTTAGGCCAGCAGAGTCGATCTTGCTGTCATTTAATGTATCCATAATGTTGTTTTATTGTTGTTGTTTTTTTTTTTGCATTGGTTGCAGGCTAAATGAAACGGTGCTGACCCTATAGTCAGGTCCTGGAGGGCCGCTGTCCTGCACTAGAGCTTGCTGACGATCTGATCATTTGAATCAGAACAGGGAGACTTGGAAAACATTTTATTGGCACTTGTAAGACACACCCTTTTTTGTTTCATTCTCACTACCAGAGCTAAAAGGACACATTAAACGTTATTGTTTGTTGCTGATGTGTGATGAGCTGAAAAGTGGAAGAGGAGGAGAAGAAGTAGGAGGAGGAGTGTCTCCGCGCCATCGAATGTTGCCACAGTAACGGCGCCCGGATCCCTGTCATCCTGCCGGCATCGGGACTGCCAGCCCCCAATCAAAACACACACAAATACACGCACGGGGAACAAAAATGACGGTTTTACCTGTTCGATAAAACAGCGAACTCGGTTGTCTACATCGCTGAGCACAGCGCCGACAGATGGCGGAAATCAGCTGCTCGCGGCGACAAATTAGCCTTTTCCTTCGCCGACACTTTCCCCCCCCGGAAGTCCTGTCAAAGCAGCGCCAAGGTGCCGCTTCCGGATTGGTGCGCCCCACGCTGTGATTCAAACTGCGCTCCCATTGGCTGGATTCTGACTGCTCCGAGTCCCGACATATTTGTCGAGGGCAACGGGTTCAACGACTTAATTAGCAGGAGTGCTCTCGTCTTTAAAACGTTTGCCCTTGCCGCTTTTTATGTGCGGCAGAATTACAAAAGGGCGGCGAGCTTTCCCCCTTTTAATGACACAGTGCCATTTCGCATTTCAATTTGGTGATTAGGGCCGCGGTTTTTTTGGGGGGGTAGGTTTTTATGGAACTTGATTTAGTAGTGGGGCGGCTGCGCAGAGCCTGTGACAAGATGGCGTGGAGGTTCAAAATAACAGCCCTATGGCCTCTGCCTCAATTCACTAAAAAGCTGACTAAGGTTTTTTTTTCTTCTTTTAAACCAGCAAGGTGACTCAAATTAGAAAGCACTGACTTCCTGGGAATAAATTAAGGCAGGCTAGTGATTATTATTTCCCCAAGTGTGGAGTCCTTTGCCCAAAAAACACACACACAAAGGCAAAGCAGTACATTCCAGTGGCAGCAAGTAATAAACTACTTTGTATCTGTAGAACATTTTCAGGCTCTATACGTAACTTGCATTGTTAATTTTCTAATTATGTTTTAGCGACTGATTAGCACATCCGGGTCACAGGGCAGAGGTGCAGGTTCCGGCTCCCGCCTTCCTGTGTGGAGTTTGCATGTTCTCCCCGTGCCTGCGTGGGTTTTTTTTCAGTTACTCCGGTTTCCTCCCACATTCCCAAAACATGGATGGCAGGCTAAAGGAACACGCTAAATTGTCCCTTAGGTTTTATGGTGAACGCGAAATGTTGTCCGCCCAAGTGCACCCTGCAATTGGCTGGCAACCAGTTCAGGTGAGGTTAAGTGGATGAGAAAATGTTACAAGTGTCTGAATGTTCTACTCCTTACGTTGTCAAAACAGGCCAGCTCCCTTTTTGACCACTTGCACAGGTGAAGACATGATGTGAAAAAGATGTAAATAGAGAGCGCTAATGTCAACTGCAATTGAGATGTTGGGGTCTCAAAAAGAAACAAAACAACATTTTCTTAGTGTAATGTAAAACAGGTAGCATGAACAACGAGGGCAACCCATTAGGATTTGTTCCCCATACATGGCCTTATTCAAAAAAATAAATATTTGGTGGTGAATATGTTGTGCATTATATTAGCCTAAAAACTACCATCATCTAGCATTAAAAAAGTTATTTGTCAATTTAGCATTTTTCTTTTGTTTGCTAGTCATTACACAATGTTAGCAAAGCTATGAGAACACATTTTTATTTGAATCAGATTTCTCCCTTCTCAGTATGAGCACTTAAGTTATTTTTTCCCCCCATTATGCCAAGTTATTAAAACTGGTATTTTATACTCCGTGGTAATTATTAGTGAAGGACGCAGTTGATGGGATTCCCGTTCCAGAATAGTGAAGCTGCAATGGATGCCGAGTCAGGAGAATTTACCACATGAAATGATACCGTTCAAATGTAGCTAAAACGGCACAAGATTTTGTTGTTGTTGTTTTTGTTTGTTGAAAAGTCTGTACCACTACTTACTGTTAGTACAGAGTGTGAGTACTCTTTCCACCTCTGCAGAAATCATGAGCAAAATTAATAATAAATCCACACGAAACAGCCATATTAAGTCGGTCATTTGAAAAATTAAAAGGTGTCATGGCCAACAACCTGTTTTTTTTCTCCTCTGTAACCCTAATATGACATCCTCCAGATTGACGAAAACCAGAGAAGAAGCAAGCGTTGAGTTTAATGTGATTATTTAAGCACATTAAGCCATTAACAAAAGGGGTCGTTTAATCCTTTAGAAGAGAAGTTAGTAATACTTTAATTGGCTAAATTGCCGCATTAGTGTGAATGTCACAAATGTATGAATTCATCCCCGACAGAGACCGAGGGGCCATTTCAATGAAAATGGAAAGTGGGGGGTGGGTCGTGGGGGATCATACTTGCCCCATATGACGCCGATGGATCACACTCAAGCATGGACTGCGGGCAGGAAGGAAACGGAGCGCTGCAGCAAATTGGAGACGCGGCGCAAAGGACCCAGCGGCAAGGTAAGCTATCATTAGCGTGCGTATGAAATGCTGTTTAAGTGGTTATTCCATATCAATCATATCTATCTTAAGGTCCTCGGACTAGTACAACTCTGCACTTTGTCTGTACAAGGAGGACAATTTTGGCGTACTACTAAGAGAATTGCATGTTACTAGCGAAGCAAAAGTGCTGATATTTGTGCATTATTGGTGACTTACTGCGCGGTGGAAATGTGACATCACCAACTAGTGGCCTGGCATGCACATTACAGCATTTTTAGCTGCTTTTTGCGGTTCGGGTGAACTCCCATTTTTGCCCTCATTATCTCGACTTCAAAGACCCAAAGGAAAATCCCATGGTGTGATGTCGGAACCACACTTTTGAAAGGCCATTCGAATATCCAACCACAGCCATGGCGGCAACAACCTCAAAACAAACCCCCTTTGTATACAAGCCACTGTTTATTTACATGCGGTGCAGCGCGCTAACAATGCGCCTTGTCTCAACGCTTTACCCGCGCCCTTTGACACACATCGGCCCCTCTAAGCCAGGCCACGTTTGGTACGCATACACAATATTAAAAAAAAAAACTGAGAGAGAGAGAGAGAGAGAGAGAGAGAGAGACATCCCAGGGTTGGAAACGGGGAGCGAGCGAGCGAGGAAGGGAGGGTGGTTGTATTTTCTGCTGGGTGGGTGGGACGAAAGAGAGAGAGGGAGGTATAGAAAGGGGGGATGCTGCAGTCCCGTCCACTCACATCTCACTCCACCCAGCGTCACAATAACGAGCGAGCGAGCGAGCGAGGGTGACGCGCGCGCTCAGCAGTATGTGCGCGCCCACGGGAGGGGCCGACAGAAAATGGCGAGTCTGTGCAAGCGGCAGCAATGCACACTAGAGAGGCGCGGCTTTCGGCAGGAGCTTGACTCGTGGAGGCACAAACTCATTCACTGTGTAGGTAAGCTCGCTTGGAATTGCGCGCGTGTGGGCAAGCGACTCCGCGGAGCTGTCATCGTGTTTGTCTGCGTGCGCGCCAAGCGGACGCTCGGGAACTTTAGCTTTCGTATGGCCGTGTTGCCGTCAAAGGGGTCGATTCGTTTTCCCGTGTTCTTTTTGAAATTTTCATTCGAAAGCGTTTGGTTCCTGAGCTGTTTATTTATCGTGGGCGTCACGTGCTCTCCCGGAGCCGCGCCTCGGCCAATCAGCGTGGCCACTGTGTCCGCGTGCCCGCGCACCGGCCGGCCTTTTTGGTAACAGGGAGGAGGACGTGCGCGCTCGCGATCTCCAAACATGACCCCCACCCACCTCCTTCACTCCCCTCTTCTTAATGGGCTTTTGGGAGCGCGCATTGCTACACTGGGAATGTCAAGAGAGATTATTATGCGCAGTTTGAAGTGTTTCTTCATTGTTGTTGCTGTAGTCTTTTGTTTTTATTTTGGACAACCCCCCCCCCCCCCACCCCTTTCCTGGTCCTCCTCCCCCGCCCTCAACCTCCATTTCTAGTGTATTTCATTAGCTGGCGTTTTAATCCGGTTACATCCAGCCGTCCCGATGTTATGTCAAGATTATCGTCCACTCCGCCGGTGATCCCACGACCTCGCCGGCCTAATCCGCCTTTTACGGCGTCCCCGAGCGGGAAGCGGGAGTGCGGTACAGGCGGCATTGGCGGGGATGATTTCTAGTTTTTTTTTTTTTTTTGGAGCAGCAGTGTCCAGATGTTGCGCATTGAACCGTCACCTACTTAGGGACCACTCGGCTCCTTCTTCCCAACAGATTTTTAGCCAGCAAAGCTCCTTGTGAGAGGATGATGAGGATGAGGAGGGAGTGATCTCCACGAAGAATGTCACTTTAATTCCTCATCATTGTACAGTTCATGTATTTATTCCATGGGGTGCACATGGTATCTGAAAACATCTTTCAATGAAATGCATCACATATATTGATCATTTCAAATACGTGTTGGTCTTTCATGACAAAGTATGTATTTACATGCCGTATACAGTATATGTTAGTTTTGGATATAGCTTTAGTGTGTGGCTGACATTTTCTTCACAAAATTATTCAAGTCCATATTTACCATGCTAAATTATGCTATGCTATTACATGTCTGTCTATCTATCTCTCTATCTATGCTAGAAACCCAAATGGAAGCTATTCTGGATCCACACTGTGATATATATATATATATATATATATATATATATATATATATAAATCTCCTATAACTATTTGTATATTAACTACTAGTTCCCTTTAAAACTACGAATTCCCTTTAGTCGTGCTATACTATACCTGTAACTATTTTTCTCTATCTATGCTCCGGTTTCTAAAATGCTATGCTATACCTAACTAGCTTAGCTATGTGTTGTTGTATCGGTATCTGTTGTGCTGTAGTCTCATTTGCAACACCGACTGGGCTGTATTGAGTTTTTCGGCTTAGCTGTCTACTTTTTTTTGGTCATTCTAGGCCCGGCTATCTTGCTATTTAACTGTCCCTCCATCCATCCACCCACGGAACATATACCTCTTTAAATATAAAAAAGTGGAAGATGACAAGGTAGCATAGTTCGCCTCAAATATTAGGCGTCACACATGCTTGTTGCCCATTCCTGGTCAGTACAACAATTCCCAGCTGGTCCCAAGCCTGCATAAAAATGGGTGGGTTGTGTCAGGAAGGGCGTCTGGCAAGAAAACCCCCCAAAACAAAAACAATGCTAAACAAATCATGCAAGTAACTCATAGTGCCGACCGACCCTTGACAGGGAAAAAGCTGAAAGTCACTTCTGTGATAATTCACACAGGAGATGTCTATCAAGCTATCCCTCTAGCTCAGCTAAGCTATCGATGCTATTCAACGTTCTCTAATATATTTACCTACTGTATCTAGCTAGCTGTGAAGCTATGATATGCTGTATTCTCATCAGTCTATCAGTCATTTCAGCCATCTGGCCCTCTTTCCGGGAAATGATTCCATCCTTACAGGCAACAAATCGTCCTGTATCTATATTACACAAGGCAATATCTGTGTAGCGAATCTGTGCCATGCTACGCTATTTCTCTTCGAGGTAGTTGTCCATGTAACAAGTGACCTACTTCCTGATTTGTGTCCCAATTTGGGATATGTGTCACCAGAAGTGGAAGCGCTTTCTTTTGGGATTCCCAACTCACCTGCCGGTTCGACCATCATTCCTTCCCCTTTTCTCCCCTCTCCTTCCTTTTTGTCTTCCTTTCTTTCTCCCAGTCTCGGCGGCTGTGGTGGCTTTCAAAGCTTTTAAGCCAGCGTTTATCAACCGAGATTGTGGGCTGACATGTTTGTGGCTTTGAGGGCTAATTAGCGGCCAGGCGCAGGTTCGCGTGTACTCAAATGATGAGCGCTACATGTTAGCTCAGGTCTGATTGTTCAACAAACGGACATGAGCCTTCTCTCGGGCCCGCTACAGCAAGTGTCTCTTGACTGATGACCTAACCTCTACATTAGCATGAAGGCATTTTTAACGTTGCTGAAATCTCAGTACTGTTATTATAGCAGTTATAGATGGCTGTAAATGTTTTTTGAATGACATCACTTGTTTATGTGTAATTGCTAAAAAATGATGCTATACTATGCTAGGGCTAAAAATGTCGGTGGTTTCACCGTTTATCTCCACCAGAACAGTCTAAAATCAAAAGGGGGGGGGGGGTGTCTTAAAGTAGACACTTTTTAAAATAGCGCCAGTGTTTATGTCCAAATGCTAAAAACGATGTATAAATAACATACCATGTCCATGGAATGACCTCGCATTAACATTTGGAAGGTGCCTGTTTGTAAAAGCAACATTGGTGCTGTTTACATATAAATGATGCTACGCTACTTCACAAGCAAAACAACTATTTTGGTCCACTTTTCCATGCCTTACATTTACCAACACGCGTACGTTCTAGACTACTAAAAAACATCAGCCTGAAAATGCTATTCAGTCCCGATGCTGACAGGCCGAAAATGCCAAAATCTTGAAAAAGTGCCATTTCTGTTGTTGTTCTTTCTAATATGATTGAATTTGGTATTGTAACATCCTGCTTTATATTGCCGTCATATACCTTTGCTACCTCCATCATCCCAAAATCATGTCCAGTTTCGAATTTAAAGCACACAAAAAATAACTAAATAAATTGCCGTCATTGATTGAAAATTGTGTAATTCTGCGCCAGCTCACAAGCGTTAGCAGCCAGCGACTAGTTCTTGGTGGGCAGCCTTTCACGCCCAGCCTCTCTGCTGGCCTGCTCGCATGGCTACGCAGCTGCCAGAAGCGGCGAGTGCGCAGATTGGGCCGTGACAGCTGGCAAACTGCCTTTCAAAGTTCCGGTGCCCGGGGAAAGCAATAAATACAACAATGAGCAGTTTAATAGGCCAAAATGAATCTGCACACTTACCTTTGATGCCACTAGCCCGACACAAATTTCAAGTGTGACAGCGATTTATTTTCAACAAAGTGAAATAGTTTCACTTATATGATAATCAGAGAACTGTTTTGTGACGACATAAAATGTATGCTTGTTTTAAAATTTGGGGATCAAAAGTTAGGGTTCAGTTTCCCTTTTATCAAGTAAAACAACAACCACGGTGAATTTTTCCATCAGTTACAGGGCTCACGTACATTTTAAAACTAAGAAAAGGTTATCAAAAAGACAATTTTAGTGTTTTCCTTGTGCCGTAACATGATTCCGCATTGATGCTATTGTGCTGCAGGACCATTCGAAAATGCCCTTGCAGCATTTGGTTGTCTGTACACGCACAGGTACTTTAAATGCAATAAATGCAAATCAACCAAATGCATGTTGTCACAATATAGGCTTGTGTGCGCATGACACCCTGTTTTGTGTGTGTGTGAGTGTGTGTGTGTGTGTGTGTGTGTGTGTGTGTGTGTGTGTGAGAGCGTGTAATTTGCAGATTCTTTTTCCAATTTTATTTATTTATTTATTTTTAGATCTTCAACACCTCCCCGTCTCCTCACACTGAATTAAACAGTCGTTTCACGCCTTGTGTGTGTTTGTGTGTGTGTGTGTGTGTGTGAACTGTGCACACACACTTAGCGTAACGTATTAGCAGATAAGACGGCAGCTAAATGTCATCCAAAACACACTACGTTAATTATTAAGCCAAGTGGCAGGAAGAGGCAAATTCTACTGTGTTAGTTTGTGCTCCGACGGCTTAATTTGTGTGTGGTAGAAGCTAAACAGCTAGTTTGACTCTTAACGGATGTCAGTTTGAGTTGCGCGATTGTATGTCAGTCAAAACAAAACCAGCAAACCTCACTCCCCAGTGCCTTCAAAGGGGGTTCTGGGCGACGAGCTGGCGACACGGTATTTCTAGCCCAGCAATGAGCGTTCTCCGCTCCCAACCTGTGGTCAGGTCGCAGGTTCCATTCCCGAGTTGAGTGGATGACGCAGGGTAAAAATGCCACCTGAGGTCCTTTAAACTAAAATGTTCGGTATTATATGGGCCTAGCATGCTAGTAGAATCCTAACTCATTTTCACTTAGCCAGCATCTTATTTCTCAGTGCAGGAATCAATTTGCGATGATTGTTTGTCCTTTTGCGGTTTCATTGGATTGTGTGTTGCATCAACTAACATTCTATTTTGAGTCTTTCAAGTTAACATGGTACGGAGCATGCTAGCTCGGCCTTGATCACTCAACTTCATGAATAGGGCATAAATGAGTGTTGTTGTTGTACCAATGAGCTAGCCTGAGTTCATTCAGAACCTGAATGACGTTTTTGATTATTGTGCTACTCTACTCTGGCTTTAATGTGGTGGGTCTTCCACCAGCTAACTTGCTAGTTTAAGGTCTTGCAAGCTCGCATGCTTACGAGCATTAACTCAGTGTTGCAATACATCAATGAGTTCATTTTTTTGTGCCCTGTTGGTTCTGTTTATTTTTGTGTTTCACCAGCTCACAGGCTAGCTTGAGGTCTTTTAAGCTATCACGCTAAAAAGCACCATACAAACTCGGCTTCAATTCGAGAACATTTCTATCATCGCCATAGAATGCCAGATTTGTTTGCATGTCATGTTGGCGAGCGCCCCCCCCCCCCCCATCTCATTAATGGTAGAACATTTCTCCTGCCCCCCCAGTCCCGCCCCTCTTGCGTTCCATCGAAATGCACAGATGGACCAAACTCCACCCCACAAACCTCACAATCGTTTGCCACCCTCATCTGTTTCTTTTTTTAAAAAAAACGTCCATGGTGAATGAATTAGGGTGGGGTCCTAATCGTTGTAAATCTTTGCATTGACTGGTCATTACATATGCACACACACACACACACACACACACATATGGGCATCTGTGTACACGTTTGAGGAGGTGCCAACCAGACTGAGGCCTGTTAACAGGCAGCTACATGCTAACGTGAAGCTACATTTTGTTGAGAATCTGCCATTGACAAGTGACAGGATACATCCTAACGACCACATTTTTATTGCCATCTACATATAGATAAGCATTAGCACGCTAGTTAAGGAATTCTAAACTAATGAAAAGCTACAGGCTAAATGTTAACCGCTCCATTCTTATACTCATTTACATACAGACAGGCATCCACAATCTAGCTGCGACACGGTAACAAGAAGCTACACAGTCGGCTATTAACAAGCTAAATGTTAACAGTTATCTATAGTACATATCCTGTAGACCAGCCTGGACATGTGAGATGCTACTCCATAACAAGCAGGTATATGCTAATGAGCATTGACAGTCGACGCACCAGCTGTCACCCGCTTGCAGTCATCTACATGTAAAGCACATATAAATTTGCAAACTATTGGAAAAGATCCACGGCAGTTTGTGAAACACGCTAACTGGGCGTTGTATGCTAATCACAAACTACTAGCGATTCATGCTGCATGCCAACGATACCTGCTAACTCGTGGGTATATGCTAAAATGAAGTGACAGCCTACCTCCTAGTTTCTGGCTTCCTTAAAATTTGTACACAATGTGCCACCTCTGCCCCAAATGTATTTAAGCCTTCCATTGTGTGGGTGTGGGTGTTTGTACGTGCGTGTGTATTCGTGCTCCTTTTGTTTAGTGAGTTACGTGAGCCCTGCCTGGATTTGGTTGGCTTATTTTTTTGGACATCGACACCTTGTGAGCTCATGCGAGGTTGGGAGTATTTTGACAAAACGTGCACACACACACACACACACACACACACACACACACACAAAATGTTGACTTGGACCCACCCACCTTTTAGTGAATTCCTTTTTTTTCAATAAAGGCTGCCTTTGTATGGAAGGTCATATTTGAGCTGCTTTTTTTCCCCACAGCTTTTGATCATTATCAAGATGTGTGTGCCTGTGTGTATGCATCTGAGCATGTGTGTGTGTGTCTGTGCAAAAACCAGTTTGGGGCATGGTGTACGCTACAAAGTGTGTGTGTGTGTGTGTGTTTTGTTTCTTGGAGGCTGAAGGTCAGCTGTTTGATGGATTGTGCTTATGTTTTGGATTTGGTCAAGAATGTGTACTATGTCGATGTTCTTGTTTCTTGTTTTACCCCCAAAAAAAACAGTAATTTAAAAATACATGGCAGCAATACAGGTAGGCTGGCCCGGTCCCCCCCCCCACGAATATCAAGATTCTATGTATAATTGACACCCATTGAAATCCATTGGAGAAGGAGGGGACAGCAAAATTATTGTTAGTATTCTTTTTACAAACCTCAAGAAGTTTTCAGAAAACGCTGATAAACATTCAATCTAGGTTTTCCTCAAAAAACGCATTGGAAAATGCAAAAAAAAAAAAAAAAAAAAAATGGTGCTACTTAAAATGAAATGACCGTAATTCACCTCACGTTTTATAAATACAAAAAATAACCCCCCCCAAAAAAACCTGTAGTGCCGGTTGATAACTGTCAACTCCGTTTCAGTACCTCCTGGTCTCCTCTCCTTGTCCCCCCCCCAACCCCAGCCCCCCTCACGTCCTCTTCTTTCATGGCCAAGCGTAGCGAAAATTGACCGTAAATGAAATTACAGGCGGCGTCACCCGGACGTCCGTGAACAATTAATGAATATTAAGAGGCAGTGCGTTCTGCGCTAACGAGACAATAATGACAATAATGGAGCCGAGCGGGCAGCTGAGTCGTCAGCAGTTAAAGGGACAGGCCTCAACCTCGCTTACGAGCCTCCGCCAAGGAGGCTTTGTTTGCCTTGATAAAATGTAAAGAAAAGACATAAAATCTCGATGGATTGGAGCAAATGTGCTTTGTGTGCGCCCCTGTAATAAATACATTTCATCCAGATCTGATACCGATTCGGTATTGAATCGCAATGTAGATGCTTGTTCAGACACATTTGTCACATGTGACTCAAATTAAATCTGGATCTGATCTAGTTTGCATATTTTTAAATCTAAGGTCAATGTATCATGTTCAGGCACTTACTTATTTCATCTGTTGAATGTCTTCAATTTTTCTGGCGGTTAATTGAAGTTTAATCCAGATCTGATCCAGATTGCATATTTGTACGCATTGTCAACCTAACCTGTCCAGACATTTTACTCTCAAATGATGTCATGTTTGCTGTGTTTGATCTAAATTTGATCCAGATCAGTGCCGAAAGTCATCAGAGTTGTGGAGTTTGATTTTAATCTTGATCTGATCCAGTGTGCATAGTCGGACACAGTGTCAATGTAGCATTTTCAGATGCTTACGAATTATGTCACGTTGTTTCCTCCAGTTAATTAGTGACACTCAAATATCAAAGTAAAGACTGAAGAAGAAGAAGAAAAACAAATTGTGATTAAAAGGGATCTTCACTTAATCTTTCATGTCTTCTTTTCAGAAAAGAGTCCAGTTTGCTAGCAATGCGTCCGGGGAAAAAAAGAAAAAAGCTGCTCAACAATGCTTTTATGGCCCCCCCTCCCCACACACACACACACACACACACACACACACACACTCTCACAAGTCATTGTTCTGATCTGAAGCCAATTAAACACCGTGGCAACCACACACAACACCACAGTGAGGTGCTAATGGGAATGTATGGAGCCTGTCAATCAAATAATCAGGGATCAGCCTTATGGTGTTAAAGCTTTTTTTTTTTTTTTTTAAATGAGATATCACAAATCAAGATGTCGGTCTTGATTTTTGAGGTCAAGTCAGAACCGCAAGGATGAGCACAAATCTTGAGCACAAACTTCCACTCAGACTTGAAAATCAGTTAGTGGCCATTTTGAATCAAAGTAGACTATGCGTTAAAAAAAATGTATCTGGATCAAGATTATTTCATTTTGTGCAACCACTTGACAAAATAAAATTGAATGAATTCAACACAGCATCTTTTTTCAGTGTCATTTGGAAGTACGTGTCTAAATACTCACACAGACATCTATAGTATAGCTTTGTCGGAAAATTGTCAGACTTGTTGTCTTTGGTAGTATCAATTGAATCCAGATCTAATCCAGATGATTTATTTTGGTTGCAGTGCAAAAGCAACAGGTTTGTGCACCTGCATAGCTCTCAAATGGCATTCGGTTATTGCGGTTAATTTATATTTAATCCAGGACTGAGCCAAATTGCATATTTGCCCATTTTAACATTACATTATCAAATGTCAACAGAATTCTTGTTTCAGTAAATCCAGAACTGATCCAAATCCCATATTTAGATGCAATGTACTGTAACACATTTGCGGACAACACTGTCCCGTCATCATGTTTAAGTGTAATCGAGATTGATCAAATGTGTGTTCAAAATTCCTTTTTGTCCTGCGTTTTTTTTGGATTGATCTCAATGGGGCCCAACCGAAACGGTTGTGTGAAAGCGCCTGGCAAGCGACTCCCAGATCTAGCGTTTTTTTTTTTTTTTTGTGGACACAGGCTAGCGCTCACCCCGCCACAAATGTGGATTACACCTCGATAGAGCTCGTTAGCGAGCATGCTCCGCTTCCTCTCCCACCGCGGCGACTCCCAGCAGAGTGAGATGTCTTCCCTCTCTCCCGTGGATCTCGCTCTCGGATTGAAACGTAAAGAGCTCCTAATGAGCGCAAAGCACCGGCGTCAATGGATTACTCACAATGTTGACTATTTCGAACAGTCATTGTTTTATAGTCGTTACGACAGAGAATAAATACAAAACACACATTAGTAGTGCATTTAGACCAGACAGAGATTTACATGATGCCAAACGCGCAACCTGGATCAGGTCTGGATTCAAACTGAAACTATGTACCTATCCACCAAAATCCGTGTATCATTCGTTTTTTCGTTTTTCAACTGCCAATCGAAAACAAAAAATTAAAAAGGAGACTGACAATTTCGTTTTTCGTTTTCTTAATCCAACATGAAAAACGAATATATGCCTGTTTTTTCATATTTCGATTTTAGGCTCAGATCTACGAAACGGAAAAACGGGCCACTTGACTGAATTGGATTTTTAAAATTTAATCGTTTGTATTTACGTGACCCGGAAGTTCTGTGGGCTAATGAGAATTACGAAGTTCTGCGCGCAGCAGTTCAGGTAGCGCAGTGGCGGCGATGGAACAACACTCTACGATTTTGTCAGCATTCGCCATTCACTCCTTCAGGCTGACACGCTTGGCTCCTCGAAACAAGACACAGCTATCGATGGCTGCTATAGGTACCTCTCGTAGTCTGATGGTAATTCTCATTAGCCTACAGAGGTTCCGGGTCACGTAAATGCAAACAATTAAATAAAAAAAATCAAATTCAGTCAAGTGGCCCGTTTTCCCGTTTCGTATATTTGATCCGAGCCTGAAATCGAAATATGAAAAAACAGGCATGTATTCGTTTTTCATGTTGGATTAAGAAAACGAAAAACAAAATGATCAGTCTCCTTTTTAATTTTTGGTTTCGATTGGCAGTTGAAAAACGAAAGAACGAATGATACACGGATTCACCAAGGTTTGGATTTTCATTATGGTTATTTTTATTTCATTTTGGCTTCTATTTTTTCAATTAAATTTTTAGTGCACGTTTTTGTTTTATTTATTTATTTTTTTAATGCTCGGTTTGAGTATAGATTTGGTTAATTTTAGTCTTCGTTTTAGGAGTATTTGTGGAGTGTAGAATGCAAACAAAGTAAAACACTTCCGAAATGGCTGCTTGACTTTCCCTCTGTATAATATACAGTCTGTCATAAACGCATTTCAAATGAAACCCAAAAGCTCAGGTATGATAATTGACCAAAAAACTCAAACAAAGGACAGTTTAGTTCTCCTTTTAGTTTCGTTTTAATCATGTAAAGATTTTCATTTTGATCTTATTTCGTGACGTTTCAGCTATTTGGTTTGGATTTCGTTCACGATAATAGCCTTTTGTACCCACTGACCCATCATTCCATTTATCAATCACTTCTTCTGACCCAGCGGGCTATCCAGCAACCCACTCGGGCTGAGTCGAATTGCTCTGGCTGGAGCTGTTGTGAAAGCGCTATTTAAATCCACATGTGTTGCATTGTTTTGTATTTATCTTGTTGCTAATTTAGCATTGCTCATTGCAGTTGAATATTACGTCCGTGTCCTCTCACACACACGCACACGCACACACATACCATGATGGCGACACGGGCAGCTGCGTAAAGGACCGAGCGGGCTTCAGGCCCCTCTGCCTCGCTCTCCTCTGTCACCATCACTTAGGTGTCAAGCTCACCCGAGTGTGTACACACCGCTACACATGTGCGCACGCATGCACACGCAGCGAGTGAAGGTCAAGATGGCCATCAGTAGAAATGTCACTCGAGTTTTAAATCTTCTTCTCGGGTTTATTTTGTCATCTTCGACTCGCGTCCCCCATTCACGCTGGCTTCCTCCTTCGCTGTGAATGTGGTTTAGCATAGCGTAGCGTAGCCGAGGAAATATCTGAAGTTGTGCAAAACTTGCACGTGTGTCCTAAAGTGGTGTGCGGCCAAATATGAGTTTGCACCGATGCTAACACTGTAGCAGGTTTTTTAAGATGAACTTCTCACGAAAGTGACTGAGAAGAATGTTCAAGGTCTGGATCCGATCTGGATTAAAATGGCTTTCTGTTTTGGTGATCCTTTTCGAAAATCATTTGTGGGGAAAAGCCATCTGTAGCTAACGTTGATGTGCCAGGTCCAATCTCTCTTGTCCAAAAGTCTGAGGCGTTTTAATCCACTGGCTCAGCTAGATTCCACCGCTAGTGGCACTGGTTCAAGGCTAACTCAACTGTCAACTAATGGCTAAGAGTTAGTTTTCGCCAAGTGCTAATAGCTCGATTCAGCCACTAATGAGCGAAAGCTAATTTTAGCTAATGCCTAAGTGTTAGCTTCAGTTGATCGCTAATAACTAACGTCAACTAATGTCTAAACTGCCAAAGCATCAATTGGTGTGCGTGTGTGTGTGTGTGTGTGTGTGTGTGCGTGTGCGTGCGCACGTTTGCACAGCTGCAGACGCTCTCAGTGCTTAATTGACGCGTGGGCACAGCCGCCATATTTTTCTCCTTGCCGTCAAATGTGGCACTTTTTTTTTTCTTTTTCTTTTCCTAATAAAACCTAAACGCCTCCTCCGACATCGAATGTCACCACTTCACTGTGTCACCGTGTCTTAATTAGTGTGCTCAGCAGTGAAGACGACCGACTTGACACGAACATCTGAACAAGTGGCAATGACTAAGTGTACTCAAGGTTCCAAGGAGTAGAACGTTTTTGTTTTGTTTTTTTTTCCCTCCAAAAGTTGCTTTTCATCGCAACGATGGAGTCAGTGTGCAATGTGAACGACAGGCTCCAAATTCTTCTTCATCAGCGGGGGAGCGGGTTGAGTCTATTAAATTTGTAGGTTTAATAAGAGGTGGAGTGTTTCAAGAAAAAAAACTAAAATCTGCACTCCCAAACTAATAGCAGGTCTGGAAAATATTTGAGGCATAGCATGTTTTGAGGCAGATTGACAAACTAATTTGATATTTTGATTGTTCTCATCAAGGCCTTTAACCCCCATGCAGTAATTATCCCAAAATTGGACAAATGGACACCACAGACAAAACAGTGAAAAATAACTCCACGAAGCTGAAAATTTGCATAGGATGTATATCTATGTCTTGGCCAATTCCCACTGAACATTTTGAGGGATTGAAAGTGAAGAAAATTTAAAGTGAAAAAGGTTGTTGCACATTGGAAGAGGGACATTTTTGGGACAATCCTCGAGGACGTAATACCCTTCATGTAGTCACTTAAAAATACTGCCTGAGGGTTAAATGAGGCACGTTCCTCTTTTTCATTTTGGCTCTTCAGTGAGTTGAAAAGGTGGTTAGCTTATGACATCATCAAATTCTGACATCATCCAGATCATCCAGTTAGGGTACATTGATGATCTAATTACACATATGAAAAGCGCTTACCAAGGCTCTTAATTCGATGTATGACTCAATGCGGTTTGTTGCCAATTCAATTTGTGCTCATTTGCGCGGCGAAGATGCGGTGGAGTGCGGCGAACTGCGTGAGCAAGCGAAAGCGCTTTTCGGTGACGGCGTTCTCAAAGTTTTTCCGCGTATGAAAAGCTCTCGTCAAGGCATTTAATCAGACATTCAGTTATCCGTTTTTCTAATCCGCTGATGCTCACGTGGTTTTCTGCGGGCATTTGACGTTTATTTTTTATGATTATTATTATTTTGTCATGACCTTATCAAATGAGGCTATGCAGTATCGAGACGCTGATGCCGAGCCTTTTTTTGGGTCTGTTTGTTTTGTTTCGTTTTTGCTCATTACGTCATCCCGCGAGGGAATAGTGATACGAGAGTTCTCTTTCTGGAAAGCTCTCACTGGGCGCTTTAATTTGAGGCGTGACTCAATATGATTTTCTGCAAAATTTGAGTTGGTCATCGTGGAACCTCAAGTAGCCTATTTCCGATCCGATCGCCACCACAAACTGCTCAGCGGAGCCGCTACCTACCCAGATTCATATCCGCTACGCTAACCAGGAAAAAGTGAACCTATTTTGTATTTGACATTGTTGTGACCTTGATTTTTCAACTCAGCCCCTTTGTGCTTCGGCACGTCCGAAGCCGTGAACCCAAAACACGTGAATGGTGACCGTCAAACATTTTATAATAATAATAACACATTTTATTTGTAAGCGCCTTTCAAGACACCCAAGGACACTTTACAATCAGGAACAAGAACAATAAAACACAATGCGGGTTGAGCAGCGGCAGCCAAATGCGCCAGCGTTCACTCAACCCGGAAGTCAGAAAGAAACCACAAGGGAGGGAGAGGGGGAGAAAAAAAACCCACACTCAAACTATCCTCATCTGAGGATAAATAGAGTCCAGGAGGAGGAAAAAAAAAAAGTTAACTCATTCACTCCCAAAGACGTTTTTAAACGTCTTTTCAGACTTGGTCCAGAATTGGCTGCTACTGAATGAGTTAAGTTTGTTATTTCATGAACAAAAGCCATTCCGGTGTCTTTTTTTTTTCCACAACAAAGCTTAAAAAATTAATGAAGCTAGCTAATTGGCTATTTTAACTCATTCACTCCCAAAGACGTTTTTAAACGTCTTTTCAGACTTGGTCTAGAATTGGCCGGTGCTACGTAGGGGGTGGAGGGAGGGGGGGGGGGGGTTATTGCGCCAAACACAAGAGTCAGACAACGTTTGTCAAGTTTGTGGTCAAGCGTGTCGTCCGTCATGAGAGAATTTTTATTTTTATTTCCCAAGCGTGAAGATTGCCCCCCACCCCCAGTTTCTGCGTGTAACAAGTTCTCGGCGCTACAATGGCCACCCTGTGCGGCATGCCGCCAGCGCATTACACGCCAAAGCCACAAGGATGACCTTGTGCATTTAATTACAAAGCTTAAAAGCCAACTCCAAGCCCGAGTGCAACCCCTCACCTTGACGCGACGCTAACCTTCAACTTTTTCCTTACGGAGCACTTTGAAAACAATCGCAGCTGCATCGCGAAGCTCAAATCAGAATCGCACGCCTCTCACTTCAAATAAAGTCTGTTGGACGACTTTTGTGTGTCTCGTCCTATCACGCACACTCTTTGGACCCGACACCTTTGGACAGCTCGCGGAAACGTTTACGCGTGCGTGCGCTTGCGTGGCGCCGCAATGACGGGAACGGTCCCCCGAATTAGGCCTAATATGTCATCTTCATGCGGGCAACCTCCTCCGCTCCTCCTGTGTGTCAATATTAAACTGGAGAGACCCTCCCCCACTCCGACAAGCCCGCGCGCTTCATCGCACAAACGCACACGTGGCAGCAAATTAAGAGAAGAGCAGACCTTTGATTTTTTCAGAAAGGGAAATATTTATGACCAGTTGTTAAACCTCCCCCCTTTTGGTGTGTGCGTGTGTGTGTGTGTGTGTGTGTGTGTGTGTGTGTGTGTGTGTGTGTGTCTTTCGAGGTCTGGGTCAGTGATATGTCAGATATTGTTCTGAGCATGCTCCCTGAAGGTGTGCGTGCGTGCGATCGTATATATCACGTGCCCCATTAAACTCAATGGTGCGTTCCAGCCTCCAAAATGGCTTCTCAATGTCAAGCTGCTTATAGATTAAAAAACAAACAAACATTTAAATGTATCTAACACCCCAAAAAAAAATTTCAGGTGGGGAAATACACACGCGTTGTAGGCTTCTTTATTACCATAAAGACAAATATACACTGACCTGTAACACGTCCTCAGAATATATATATACAGTATATATATTAAAAAATTAAAAAATAACGGCTAAAATTGCAAAAACAGGTTGAAACCCCCCAAAAATGGTTGCGGTGTTGACCAACACATCATTAGGAGACGCGGCATTGCCCAGCGTTTTTCGCATAGGAAAAGAATATGCGCCTATCGTTATTATACGGTCAGTCTACATGTGTTGATGCACCATTTGTGTTCTAATATCCATTCATTGAAGGGTGAGAACACAGCGACTATCGATGCTAAGTGATACTTGTTGTTTTCCATTATGTGTTAGCTTTCAGCTAACGGGGGAACCTTCTTAAGGGAAAGTTGTGGGGTTGTGTAATTCTTTTCAGCCTCTCTTTTTGGGGGGCGGGGGGGACTGTAACAGATTAGTCTTTTTGATTTCGGGGGGTGGGGGGGTTGTTTAAAGGGGGACTCAATCTTAAAATTGTTTCGACAATAAGGTGTGCTACGCAACACAGCTTGTCTAAAAATGACATTCTGATTCATGTTGCATTTGTGGAATATGAATTAAGCAACATCCATCCACCCATTTTTATCCATCTCCATTTTGCCACTTGCTGTCGACTGAAAATGACATCACGTTTGCTGAGGGCTCAGGGGACAACCAATCTCAGTTGTTTTCAGAATTTGGTCATCCTCCCCTAAACGCAGTATCAGTCAGAAAGCCGTGTTTTGACTCATGGGTACCGCTGCTGTGAGCAAATTGAGCTTCAATTGAGAGTGGTTAGGTGGTGTACCGAATGAAGTGTCTTTAAAAAAAAAAAAGAAGCTCATCACGTTCTTGCTGGCACATTTTATTTTGGTCCGTTTCCATGCTACCATCTGGCCACCGCCAAGCGAGTTGCCTGTGAGCGTACCTACAGTATTAGTGTGTGTGTGTGTGGGTGTGGGTGGATGTGTGTGTGTGCATGCGCACACGGGGGGGGGGGGGGGGGGGGTTGGAGGGCGGGTTTCGCTGTTGTAGCAGTAGCGTGGGGGGAGCAGCGGTGCTTTTGCAAATAGGTCAGAGTTGACTTGCCTAATGTCCAAATGAGACCAAGACATCTTCCGAGAAGACAAAGAAGAACAACATTGTGAGCTTCTTTGTCCTCCGCCTGCAGCTCTGCTTCATGTGAACATCATATGATACCCAAAGCGCATATACTCACGCACACACACACACACACACACACACACACGCCAGTCCAAAATATGTCTTTGATTTAACAGCTCGGGGCCCCCTGACCTCGTTAGCTCACCCTCATTTCAGACAATCTCCACAGCTGGCTGACAGCGGCCAGTACAAAAACACCTTCAATTAAGACAAATTTAAAAAAAAAAAAGAAAAAAACAAACATCACATGTATATATAAATAAAGCAACTCAAATACCACCTTCCACACAAAGAAGGCCTTTATTGCAAAAAAAAGAAAAAGGAATTCACCAAAACGTGGGTGGGTCCGAGTCAACATTTATTCTGTGCGTCGAAACCATGCAAAAAAAAAAAAAAGACCATTTTAAACAAAGTATTAAAACGCAGAAAATGATTCACAATCTCCCAAAAGAAAAAAAAAAAACCTCAAAAACATACAAAAACTTAAAAATGCAAAAACACAAAACATGCACACAAAAAACATTTACTACCACCCCCCCAAAAGAAAACCTAGAAAAAAATTACTAAAATGCCCAAAAGCACCTCGAAAAACATCTTATTAAAATTTTGCAAAACATATTCAAAATTATGCACCAAAAAAAACAATATATACGGACACAAAATCTAAAATAATTAGTGAGAACTTTTTTCATGGAGGTAGCATTGTGATGGACTGTGTGGGGATGTTTGTGGCCATACATATGTGTGTGTGCGTGTGTGTGTGTGTGTGTGTGTGTGTGTGTGTGTGCTTTCCGGGTTCGTTTCATCTTCTTGCGCTCTTCATGTGCAAAAGTCAGCGGTGACCCCTTATTATCCCTTTGTGTCGCTTTGTTGTTGCCCTCTGTGTGTGTGTGTGCGTGCGCGCGCACGCTGCCTTTTTTGCACCTATCTTACCATGTGTATTGTCAGTAGCAGGAAAATGCCCGGTTTCCGTGACGACGGACGGGAAAGTGTAGAAAAGCTAAAGAAAGAAAGAAAGCTAAAGAGATGATGAAAGCAAACAAGAGAGGACTCAAGGTGTCAAAGCGAGGAAGAGAAGGAGGAGTCTTGACAAAGAGTTGAGGGGGGGGAAAAAAAAAAAATCTAAACATATAGACAACAACGTATATGGACCAAAAATAAACCCACCAATGGAAAAATGTCAAAAATGAGCCTAAAATGGCCGCTTTGAATCAAAATGGCAGAGTAACAGTGTGTTATTGGGCATAGTGTCATGAGACTTTACAAGTGTGTCCTCATGATCGAAGCGGATACAAAAATTTCACGTTGCCTTCAGGTGTTGAATTTTCCCGAAACACGATGGCGCAAAAATGGCCAAATGAAGCCGAAAATGGCCCAAATGGCAGACTTCCTGTTGGCCTTCACTGACGGCTTTTTGAAACTTTTTTGAGGGCCTGTGCATGACAGACCCCGACATTAAATGTCACGTTGTTTAGTGGAACTGTCTCTCGGGGCTAAATTTTCCAAAAACACCTTGGTGTAAAAATGGCCATGTCTAGCCGAAAATGTCTGCTTCAAACCAAAATGGCAGACTTCCTGTGTGTTTTCGGGAATGGCTTCTTAGAACCTTTTTGTAGGTCTAGTCATAATAGACATGACTACTAAATTTCATGTTGCCAGGTGAAACAGGCTTCAGGGGGGTAAAACTCCAGGTCGATACATAAAATCGCTATTTTGAGAATAAAACAGTTCCTTGAAGCCAACTTCCTGTTTCTGGCACCATGGATTCTTGACTTTTTTGGTGGGTCAACTCACGAGAGATATCTCGACCAACTTTAATTTGTCTTAATCTCCCCCCCCCAAAAAAAATCCCAAACCCCAGTGTACTACATTTTCAGTTGGATGAGATGTTTTTGTGGGCCTCAGGGGCATATTTTTCAAAAACGCCACAAAATCCACGAGGATGAGAACATGCCAACACGTGAGAGAGCCCATACGGCCGCCCTCTGTCTCTTCTCATGTATTTGTATATGTCTTTCCACTTTTTTGTGGGTTCTTCTCATGATAGGCATGTCTCCCAAATTTCATGCTGCCAAGTGAAACTGGCTTTGGGGGGCTAATTTATAGAAGAGCATGCAAAGGTGGCGTTGCTCTCCTTTGTCTTATCCCGCGGTTTTAAATCCCAGGAGGAATTTACCCACGTGCCCCGGCGGCTCAGTGGACAGCCTTGGGAGCCTTGGCCTGACATCCCAAAATGACAGCTTGGGTCATGTGACACTCTTCAGTTATCGGTCAATGTTTAACGGAATTGCAAGTCAAGAAAAAAAATTGAAAAGTCATATATGTTTTCTTAGTCTTTTGGCTAAAACAAACAAAATATAAATGTCAGAGATGCTTTGTAGATTAAATATTTTCAATGTCTGTAAATTTGTAAAAAAAAAAACAAAAAAAAAAAACCCAATAGGTTTTCTTCATGTTTTGGATAAAAAAAACATTGTAAACTTTCTTCACGTCCACTTGTATTTAATTTATTCCCCAAAATATAATTTGTTTTTTGCCTTAGCTTAGCTGGCGGCCAACTCACCTCCGCCTTTAATCGGGAGCTTTAAAAGCTTAAAAAATAAAATAAAATATAGCCCCTACCCCCACTGTGTGCCCACTGTGTTAGGTGGCCGAGGTCCTGCCTGCGCAAATTGGATTTTCTGTAGCTCAGCTGCTCGCTTGTCGTGATGTCACGACAAATCTGATGCTTGCCACCGTTTGCTGGGTACCAAAGCCAAGCTAGGACGTTGCTTAACGGCCGTACCGTGACGTTAGCGTTTGTTGCTACAATTGCGGTTAATCGTTTGCGACCCTGCGATCGCGCCAACTTTTATCAGTGCTTCCTAACATATACGTCGCGAACATTCCGTGCACACGAAAAAGTTTGTGTTGGCTCAAAAATGAGGTAATATTTTGAGTTACGCGCCTTGGGTGTAGTACCTCATTGTGCCATAACATGCCTGGCGGCACTGACATCTACTAGCTGTAGATGCTGTAGAAAAAATGTTTAGTTTTTTTTTGGGGGGGGGGGGTTCCAAACTTTGAAAGTTTGTATGTTAAAAAAGAACCCTGAAAAACAAACAAAAACCCCATGAAATTTGAGGATATACATAAGATAATATCAAAGACCAAACCTGTGGAGCCAACACTGATACGCTGTACTGTGTGCATGTGGCGCATGTCTAGGAATAGATATATTACAAATATGAATCCATCCAGGTATCTTCGAAAGAGTACATTTTTCCATTTAATTTAAAAAAAGATCCCCCCCCCCCCAACTTTTGTTTTGTTATTATTTTCATTAACTATTTTTTTTTTCCAGAAAAATCGGCAAAAGCGTTTTTTAAAAATAATTTGTTTGGATTCCTATCAACAAAGTTAACAATTCGGGTTCAGAAAAGAATGCCAAAATATTTTTATTTACTTAATTTTTGTATCTGCAAATATGTGAATGCTGAGAACGTTTGAATGCGCGAAGCGCGTCAACCCGCTGCTCACCTCGGTAAAAGTATTTGTCGGTGAAAGTGAAAAGGCAAGGTCGCCGCTTTTGCTTCCCGTATAGAAATGTTTTCGTGTTTTTCATTTGGCATCTTTTCACAGGAATAATTTGTTCCGCCGCCTGAAAGGAATTTAAAGAAGGTCATTGAAAGAAAAAGAATTAAAAAAAAAATGTTACCTTGCTCTCCAGGTGCCTCGCGAGCTAGTTCACCTTTTGTTTGAGACTCTCAATGAGTCTCGCACCCACCGCAAGCACGGCCGCCTCCACCGCGCGGCGCTTCCTTTTTTCTTCTTTTTTTTTTTTGCGTGCGACCTTGACGCACCTTGGAAGCCCACGCTGACGCCATTTGACTTGCGAGTCCCGTAGTCTTCTTTCTCATCCAACTTGAAGGAAGTTCTCACTAACATTAAGCACTATTGAGCATTTCCATCTATTTGGTGGTCATTAGCATTTAGGTTGATGTCAGAATTTAGCATTAGTGAGCATTTAGTGGTATTTTGTTGCTGGACAACGGGAATCTGATGGTACCATTCAGCGCTATTTCGCATTTAGTCATATTTTGTGTGTTTTGACACTAGTGTAACAGCATTTCAAGTGTCCTTAGCAGTTAGCACTATTCAGCATTCAACTCTGTTTTGATGTCGGGAAACAGTGTTAAGACAGTTAGCGGTTGCACTATTTTGTAGGGTTGTGTGAGTTAGTGTGTCCTCTAAACATGACATTAGCGACGATTAGGATTTTATTTTTACGAATGATAAAAGTGTGACATTATTTTCTAGCTGTGGATATCAATGTTGTTAGCGTGTAATCAACAGTGAAATTTGGCGGGAAAGCTGCCAATTTAGCGTTGGAGACAGCGCCGCTATTTGGGACTTGTTTTGAATAATCATGAGCGGAAATTAGCCATCACTTAATCTTCCTCGATTAATTGACGCGGGATGAACGAACTCACGTGTTTTAAGACGCCCTCTTCAGCTCCCGCTACGCCCACCTTGCCGCTAATTGCTCTCAATTAGCTTTCTCGTTAGCATGTTCACGTGCACGATGGGTGCGTCACTTTGAGATTTTTCGCGGCCGTTAGCGCTGCGTGGCCTCCTTCCTGGTGCTCACCACTTAATTATCTCATTAGCACGATAATTCCACTCAAATGACCAAGGTGCGCGTGTGCGTGTGCTGTTGTTTTTCTCTCTTTTTATGAGGCACAACCCAATTTTGTTGATGAACGACAGTAGCATGACATCAGCTTTTATAATAGTCGAATGACATTAGTTCAGCGCTATTTTGTTCCTGAACAACAGTGACATTAGCATTTACAACAATGGTGTAAAGTTCGCACTTCGCATTGTTCGGTGACCTCATGACACTAGCGTCTAGCCCTAAATTGTTTTTGAACTATGGTTTTGTTGCTGAGTCTTTCTTTAATTCACGTTTGCGGTTTCTGCTGTGAGGCTGCGGGAACGCAATGTAACACAACACCATGTCGAAATTCTGCAGCGTGTGTGTGTGTGTGTGTGTGTGTGTGCGCGCGCAGGGGCGTGGCCATGAATGATTGTGTGGATTTGCACAATTGATCTCAAACTCCAGCGATCCAGTGAGTGTTTGATTGGAATTCTGAGTGTGTGTTGGTGCGCATGTTGCGGTGTGTGTCAGCCTCCTTTGAGCTCATCCTGCTTTTTTTTTTTTTTTTCCTTGAGAGAAAAAGATGAGATGAGATTAGGGATTTGGTTCGCTGAGAAGCGTCAGATTGAATCGACACGCCGCGTTTAGGGGGGGGGGGAGAGTGCGTGTGCGCGTCTCTGTGTGAGCGCGCGCACGTCACCACGCCTCTGGTCTTTATTCCTTGCAATTCACATTGCAAAGCAAACCTCAAAACAGACACATAGAAACATAAGTGACACACACCTACACGTGCACTCGAGCACACACTCGGGCGCAATCATAAAATCAACAAATGCAAAAATCATTTTCACCCCAAATAAAGAATAGCGCAACAAATCAACAAACACTAAATATGTTATCCGGTATTTTCTTATCAAGTTAAGCCATCAACCACTTTAGCACCGTTTTGAATTGTATTTTTGTTGTTGAAATTCATTAGCGTAGCGCCAATAGTTGCGAAGTGGCTTCAAAATGAACGACTCGACTGTTTCGCGGTATAACAAACGTTATGTGTCTTGGTATCATGTGCGCGTTACCGGCTCATGCCGTGTCCAAATGTCTGCCCTAATATGGATGACCATGCGCCGGAACAGATATTCCAAAACTATAAAGAAGACTTGTACAAATTATTCTGCTAGTTATTTCCACTTAAAGCAACTCTGGAAGTGCATGCGTGTGAAGGCACGGCATGTCGCCTGACGCGCCGTGTGACGTCGCCGTGTCATTACGAATTTTGATGCCGTGTCCCATTTTTGTCGCCTGCAATTTCCATGTTGCGGTTTTAATTGGGCACAAAGGTGGCACTGTCGTCGGCTAGATAAAAGCAACTGAAGGTTACTCTACAGGGAAGTCCGCCAAATACTGTCGCCATTTCTGAACGGATTCTGGATCTTTCGAACTGGCGAAATATTTATCTGGATGTCACGACCAAAATATTGCATCCACAAAAGTGAGAAACGCAAAGATCACATGGCACTGCTCACTTGGCAGACTCCAGGGGCGAAGTCATTCATGTCCCGAACGCCAAGATAGGATTGAAATCACCTTTTTTCCTTTGCGACTGTTGTTAAAAAAAAATTTTTTTTAATCATCTGAGTGCATATTGATATCGGATGCAGGTGAGTGCGATATATATATATATGTATATATATATATTTTAGCGATATTTTTTTTATATATATATAATATATATAATATATAATATATACTTCCTAATTTAGTTTACTCAGCATATCACACTCACCTGCATCGGATATCAATATGCACTCAGATGACAATAGTGTACGTGACACTTGTTGCCAGAGTTTGTGGTTCCCAATCGAGTGTACCCCCCCCCCCCCCACATAAAAAAATACATTTCCCCCCGTTCATCCGTCATTTAAACTTCCCTTGAACGGATTTTGCGAGTAACCGCTTCGCGTCCAGCAAGTGGCTTGTTTTTCCCCAATCGCAAGCCAGAAATTGACTTGATGCTAAATGCTAACAGCTAAATGAGGAAATGTAAATAATGAATGAAGTCGAATGGATGTCAAGTGCGGTTGCGACCTAAACGTCCAACCCCCTGCCTGCTCTCTGGCCCTAATGAGCTATTGATTGGTCGAGAACGAGGCTTTGGTCACGCTGAATTATGAATGATCACGCTGCGCTATATTTAGCTACCGTGCGCTAGTCACAATAAAAGTCAACCCTTCCGTACTCTTCCTTCACGTACGCTTCCCGACTACAAACAGACTTCCTCACTCGGAATTCTTAAGACTTAAACAAATGATTTTTTGTTATTTATTTATTTATTTTTGCAATAGTCAGTTTAGCTTTTTATTTTGATCCATCAGTAGTTCATTCGTTTATTAGCTACAACAGTTATGTTCGTAGGTTTCAAAAGTTAGTTCGCCCATTACTTCCGTAGTCACAAAGTTATAAGAGCGATTTTGTTACTCGGTTCCAGTCGTTTGCTATGATTTTTTATTTTTTTATTTTTATTATTATTATTATTTTTCTTCGGGAGTGACAGTTCTTTTTGCTGTCAGTTACGATGGTTATTTTTCGTTACTTAAAGTATATCCTTCATTTCATCTAGTTGCAAAGTAGTTGGTTAGTTGTAGTAGTTACTTTCTTGCTTGATTTGATTTTCAATTACAATAGTCTCTTTTTTTTTTTTCTTTCTTTTCATTGGTTAGTTTTGAGCCTTTGGCACATTGTGAGGTTCCCCCTACCCCTCGCCGCTGCCCCAAAATAAGAAAAATAGCACATTCCAGACATCTTGCACTACAAATTACGTGTTCTGCTCACATGCTTAACATAATTGTGCATGGCTGTGTGCATCTATGTGCTTCCGTGGACACGCGCGTGTGTTTTGGGTGGATTTGGGTGGCGTCCGCATGCCTTGCGAGTTCCTCCTTGCATGTAGAAATCTACGTTTCCCGATGTGTGTTTGTGTTTGTTTGTCTACGTGTCCACAAATGTGTGTGCGTGTGCGTGTGTGTGTGCGTTACAGTGCTGTCGGACTGTGGAGTGAGAGGAAGTGACAGCTTTGTATTACTTGTACATGCACGGGCACACACACACACATGTACATATGTACACACACACACACACACACACATATATATATATATATATATATATATATATAGTATATATATATATATAATATATACAGTGATCCTCGCTCTTTCGCGGTTCGTTTATTGCGGATTTTTTTCAAAGATTCATAAAAAAAATTAAAAATGTTCATATACATGGAGTACAGTACTGTATATGTTGCTCTATGTGACTCGATGTTGTTTTGCAGCTTCTCGCGGACCGTTTGCGGACTTTACCTGTATATGTTAATTGGTCGCTACTTCACGGATTTTCTTTTATCGCGGGTGGTTTTGGTCCCCATTAACCGCGATAAACGAGGGATTACTGTGTGTGTGTGTGTATATATATATATATATATATATATATATATAGACCTCGAAAAGGCTACGTTCTTCTACATTTCGACTCTCACCAGCCCAATATCCCCGCATGTTCACGACATAACCGTAGCTAACACACATAAGCTCATGTGACGTTAGCACAACAGCTAACTTGAGCAGCTCATTTGCAGCGGGTGTTGGGCTGATTGTTGACTAGCATCAAATGTACAAGATACTCTATTGTAACAATCTGGGTTATGTGTGGTTTATTGTTGTGGGTTGCTGATCAGGGGTTGTGGCTATTTCTTGAACGCATCATTTTGTTCGGGTTGTTTGGACGGGGGGTGGGGGGGGGGGAGATGTCACGCATCCTCTTGTCATGATTTCGTCATCAAAGAGCCACGGTTAGTCCGTCACCGTTTTGTGGTCGTCACAGGAAAAAAAGGACGCAAATGGAAATAATGTAATCATCGTCATTGTCAATGAAAACAGCACTCGCTGATTGGACATGATTTGGAAAGCCACACCTGGTACTGTTGGGAACCGAACCGCACAAATAGATTTTGTGGCAGACTGTACATGTCCGGTTGTGGGACACAAGTTGACACGTTTGTCAGCATGCTTTCGAACGTTTCTTTTTTTTAAATGTTGTATTTTTTTTGGTTTATTAATCAGAAACAAACTGTGTGTCTGTGCGCACTTGAGGAACCTTTTTTGCATTTCAACACACGCGTCTTTGTTTGCCTCCGCTTTCATTTCTCGATGGTGGAAGGTTGAGGTGGCGGGGGAGGGGAGGCTGGCGGCGATGGGGGGTTGTAGGTGGATATTTTGGGGGGCGGGGCGCGTGGGCGGGGGCGCGGGGGGTTCGCCGTCTCATGTATTTATGTTGGACCGTATGCGGTCGCTAGGCAACAGCCATAGCAAGATGTTTACAGTTAATAAAAAGTGAGTGACATTAGCGCACTAGTGTGTTAGCTCTAAAGAGAAGAAAGACTGCGTGTGTGTGTGTGTATATGTGTGCGTGCGCGCATGTGTGTGTGAGTTATAATAAGCTTCAGGCTTGTCTTTATAGATATTTTGGCAGGTGTATGTGCCGGCAAAACCTCTCTGGTATTTTGTGTGTGCCTGTCTAGTAATTGTCGCCAATGAGTGTGTGTCAGTCTGCCTTGACAATGATGCAGTCTGTGTTGTGATAATCATTATTGTCAGTTTGTATGAGCCGCACAAAGACTTCGGACACACACACACACACACACAGACGCACGCGCGCGCGTACCTATAATGTATATATTCACACAAAGCAAATTGTTTCTTGAAAGAATGTGGTCACATGATGTGGACGCTAACCTGACTTCTCTTCTTCGCAGGCTTTGAAAGCATCCTGGAAGGCTTGTTTGGGCCGGGAGTAGTCAAAGATAGCGCGCTTTTCCAAGGTAACAGGCACACGCACGCACGCACACACATGTGCTGAGCTCATTCTGGCATTTGCTTTATATGGGCAAGTCAAATGTCCTCAAAAAAATGGCAGCCTGTGCAAAGAAATTGTTGAAAATGTAAAAAATCCGAAAGTAGGTCAATTGGGTGCAGAACCGCAACTATGCTGGTGTAATGAAAAACAACAACCCCCCTAAAAAAAAATTGCATTTGAAAGGCAAAAATTAAAATGAAATAAAAACTCTCATGAAAAATGCAACCCTATTACATCCGTACAAAGAAAGCACACGGCTAACGATTTTAACGGCGTTTGATGTCATTGTTACTTCTGAACGCATTTCGCAATGACCAAAGTCAAAACATCCTTCTTGTTCTGGGCTAATATGCTTTAAATTTTCCTTAAAGGAAAAAAAAAAAGACCTCGGGTAACTACTAAATATCAATTGTTGATAAATGGATGGATGTCTGCACAATCATAGCTCATGGATAAATGTTTTTAGCGCCACACCATAGTGTCATTGTTATTTTATTTATGTATTTATTTATTTTTAAAGGACTCCATGATTTATCACCGACAAGCGTGCGCTTATTTTTCTGTGCGTTAATCACGGCGAAAGAGTTTAGCTACCTATTGTACAAAACAATAATGGTACGTGGGTACAAAGAAAGCTCATGGCTAACCGTTTAAACGGCGTGTAATATAGCATTGTTATTCTTACACTACGAGCGAAGGACAAGTTCTGCGGCTTACTTTTCTTAGTAGAAACATGTTAAATGAGGTAGTAGGGCAAAAATAAGTACACAAGCAATACAAAAGAATAATATCGGTATGTTTGTGTGAAGAAAGCTCATGGCTGAACGTATAAACAGCACGGAATCATTGACCACGTTTTGTGTTTGCTTTTAGAAAATGTACAACCCCGACGACGAGGAATTTGGTAAACCTGTTTTACCATGAGTAGACCCACAAAGATTTTTTTGTCAGGAAACCTGAAAAGACACAGGAAGTCTGCCTTGGAAGGTGGCCACTAGAGAGGCCATTTTCCCCAGTGGTCCTTCAAAATCCAAACTGCTTGAGTGTTTTTTTTGGATTCCTAAAAAATTTGAAGCACGTACAACAGATGACGCTAAATTGTAGGGTTTTGAAACATTTGTTTGTCACTGCTTGTGGGTGAAGAACGGTGGTGATTTTCATGAGTTATATTCGGCTCGATAGCGGCGCTCAATTTTTTTTTGGCGGGTGGCCATTCAGCCTGATGATATGCTAGCCGTGACGTAATGTAAAGTTAAAAGTTATGTCGCCCTGCACTAGGGCCGCATCACCAGCTAGCATGCGCTTAGCACGCGCGTTAGCCTCCCTCACACGTTATCCCGTAAAATTGTCACATGACACCCTTTCACAGTGATGTAAACATCTCGCCTTACTCTCTTACTCAGTTGATTTAGAAATGCCACCTCGTCTCATATAACCTTCAAAATAAAGTTGTCTGTGTTTTGTAGATTGCGAGCCCGAGGAAGTGTCCGACTGGTCGTTTGATGACAACTGTCTCTTCTGCTGCCTGCGAGTTGAGAAAGTCAAGGTGAGCCGGAGCTTGATTCTTGACATCGGACAGATTTTTTTTTTGCCCGTCTTAAATAGTCGTCATCTCTACATAATTCCCAAAGGTGCTGGCTTCAACTTGATTATTCGAAGCTTACTGTAAAACTGACACATGAAACCAAAGCGTTTCACTAAACACCATACACACAGAGCAAAATGCTCAGCCAAACCATCTCATACCCAACGTTAGCCAGCTAGCGCCATGCTAACGTATAACGCAAAAGGGAAATAGCACAGTTGGCTCAATAACTGCAAGCCGTCAAACGACTGCCACGTTAACAGTCATGAGCAGTAAAAACAAGAGTGCACAACGATACTTGGATGCGCATTTTCTCTCAGCTCCGTCTGAACAACGGCGAATTGCCAGAGTTTGGTTGGGACTTTAGCGGGTTATGCGTTACTCTCTCTGAACGGCGAACAAACGTGAACTCATGCAAAGACATTTCAACAAATGTGCGAATGTTCGTTCGGATTAGCACGTCGGCGTAAAACCGACGGTTGTAAATCGCCTGTGGCTATCCCGCGTTCTTTTAACTGGGCATTCTGCACGCGGGTGGACCTCAGATGTGCTCGCATTGGTCACTTTGAACGACTGTGAACATGACAGCAATTTTGGAGGGTGAGCAAACACTACATGAGCCGGTCTTGTTCTACATTGTTCTTGTCAAGATTGGCATTGTTGAACAATCAACAAACCTTTTACAATCATCTTTAAGACTCGGTTGGGGCTCCACGCGCAGCCGTTGCTATGCTACTTGACAGTGTATCTAGGCCCCCAAAGTAAGAGCGTTCAGAATGAGCACTTTGACCAAACCTCCAAATTTGCTAGCTCGTTAGCTTCAGGGTCATTTGCCGGGGCTCGCGGCGCTGTTTGTTTTTCCTTTGAGGCGCTTAAGGCAACTACAAAGGAAATCAAGACGCTCCCGTCCTCGGCGAGCGTCCCTTGTTCACTGACTTGACCCTGCTCTGACCTCCCAGGTTAGCCATCTGCCTACTAAAAATATACTCAAACAAACCCCCCATGCACTCTTTTGTCCTGCCCATCTGTCCCGCGAAGACGCGTTGGGGATGACAAGAAGCACTGCCAGCATGTATGAGAACGTGCGTGCGTGCGTGCGTGCGTGCGTGCGTGCGTGCGCGCGCATGTGTGTGTGTGTGTGTTAATGGCGCAAGACAAAGAGCAGATTCCAATTGAAGAATCAATAAATCTTGGCATGAAGCAAAATGCAAAAAAGACGATATCGAGCACCGGAATACAAGGCTGGTATTATATTTGTCCATCTCTCCGAGCACCGGCGAAGGCTCGTTTATTTATTTATTTGTTTTTTATGTTGATTTCCATTTTAATTTTACGATGCATGCAAATGCTGTTTGTTTAAAAAAAATGCCTGGAAACAGCCTTTTTCCCTAATTCACACAAAATTATCATCACAGAAATGTGCAAAAAAAGTCTCAAGAATCCATACCCGGCGTTTTTTGGGGTGGGGGGGGGGGTTATGGGGCTCTTACTTTGACGATCCAAGCGGCTATTTTAGACAGATGGGCAAATGCAAGCGCGCATCGTGATTAGCGGAGACTCAAATCGTGCGGCGCTAATATTGCGACGCTTCTTCCTGCAGGATCACGGCGCCCACGACACAGTCGCCGGCGGCCAGCTGCTGTCGGAGGGCGAGGACGCCAAACGGGAACAGACTCGCCTCAGCCGGCTGGAGAGACAAGCGCAAGACTTCCTCAATGCTGTGTTTCACAGGAAAGGTACGATACACCCCCCAGCCCCCTCAGTCGGGAATACGTGGATGAGTGTCTTTCCAGAAGCGCATCCAGGCACGTTAAGTCGGGGAATTTGCTTCCTTCCTCTGGGAAATTAACCAATATGAGGAGCGTGCACGCCCTGAAAATGACGACAGACTCACCCACGTCGAATGTAATCATTTTTGCTCCCATATGGAGATGATTAATATTCGAATTTGTCATCTCTTTCAGTTGCTCCAAATTTTGGGTGTTGACCTAATAATCTGAATATGTTTGAATGTTGCACAAGTTCCATTCCAACACAGTCTGAACATCTGACCCGGTCATATTTTGACATTGACAAAATGTCAAAATGTCAAGCAAAAAGAGGCATTTTAAAATGTCAGTAGCTGTCATGTTTTTTGGGAAGTCTGTGGGGGTATCGAAAATGGAGGACTGGAATGAAATTTGACTTCCCAAACGAACCCTCCGTAGCCATTGCGTCAACAACTTTGCAATGTTTTGAGCTCCTGCGTATCCGTACGCCGAGCAAAATTCGCTGCAGCTCTGCCTACCTCTTGGCTTTGACACGATAGCGTTTCACGCAGGGCAACTCGGCTGCCGCGTGAAACTGGCAGATCTTCCTCGCTGCCTAGTCGCGGGTGGCGTTGTGTCAAGGCCAATTCAGACACATTTTCAGAAATGGTTTCCAAAAGATGTTGTTGGTCGTTTCATTTCACATTTATTTGGTGCTTTTATAATCATGACACGACAGCGAGGTTAACGTCATATGTTCTCTCAAAATAAATACATATAATCAGACAGGATATATACATTTAAATACTTTAGACATTGCCGTTCATCAGCGGTCACTTAAAAACGGCATTTGTAATTGAGCAAAATGCTCTTTAAAAATATGCATTTAAAAAGTATATCCGTGAGTTTTGGGTGTTTTGGCTAGGGTGACCCAATATCTTAAATCAAGTCATTAAGTCAAATAAAAAGGGGGCAAAGGATAAAACCCTGAGGGATGCCACTTTTTTTTTTTTTTTTTTTTTTTACACAGATTAAACGCTTTGCCTGCAGGTAGTCGTAATTAATCGAAAGTAAAACCAAAGTAAAAGTGTTCGAAAGTGTGCCACGGGAGCTGACCCACTTTCCTGAGCCGAACTCCTCGCTCTTTTCGTGCATTTGCGTGCCAGATTCACGAAATGAAACCAATTTGAACAAAAACGTTTTTTTGTTGTTGTTGTTTTTTTTAACGACGGGGCTCGTTTAAAAAAAAAGAATGAAAGCGACGCTGAAATGAAATCGACCTGAAGGGTCAACGAGGTGCATGTCAAAAAGCAGCGAAGTCCGTGTTGAAAATTAACATCCACCGTCACCTCCTCGTAATGGAATTTGAATGGCAAAAGATAATGAAACAATCACGTTATGATTGATGAATCAAGAGTGACGCGTTGTTTCCCCTCGTTCTTCTGAATAATACGAGGACATTTTGGAAACAACATTTCTGCGTTGAAGAATGACGATGATTCATCATTCCGATGGGACTTTGTCGGTGTTGTTACGTGGCTTTTAATGCGCAAAGAAGCGGATTTATTTATTTGGCGGCCCCCCCGGATGGCCGCCTGCTGTGCTGTTTGCACGCCAGCCTCCAAATAAATAAACGGATTAAAATAAATTTGATTAAACAAACCCCTGCGATTATTATTTTCATGTCCTTTAATACCATCCAGCAGATTGGACATTGCCTGTGTGCGTTTGGAAAGGGGATTCTGCAATACACGAGACATGGGTGTGAAGTTTAACACCCAACCTTGGTTCTGTGCGAAAGGCAAAGGCATATCAATGCCAGATTTTTAATTAGGGCGGCACCAATTTTGCGTCTAGTCTTTGTTGGAAAGAGATTATTGACACGACCTTCACACTGGATGCTGCTCACTCAGTTTGTTTGTTATTTTTGTTGTTTTTGTTTTTTGTAAGACACAAAGACAAGGTGATAAATTCCCTATTTTCTATTACAGGTGCACCAAACCTGCAATAGTCTCTGCGCAAAAGAGTTTTCGAGCAAGAACGCCCACCCACCTTCACAGTAGCCCCTTCCACTCTGTCATTGTCATTTGCTGCAAAATCCTGCCTTTGCTGGGTTCTGTGTGAAAGACACGATTGATAAGAGGCGGATCTCCAGTGCGGTATTTGCGTGGCATCTCTGTGTGAAACAGGCTACTGAATTTTCCTCAAGCAACCTGCCTCACAGTGGCCCTTTTACAGAAGGGAGGCCGTTTTGCCGTACGAAAGCGCAAAGGCAATTACCTGCCTTTGCTGGGTTGTGTGTAAAAGACACAAATCTCTGCCTGAAAGACATTTTTGAGGCCAGAAACCTCTTGACAGTTGCTGTGTGTCAGCGCGCACTAATGCTGCAGTAACCTGCCTTGACTGGGTTCTGTGTCAAAGGCGCTGGATGTGCCTTTTTTTTTTTTTTGTCTGATTTGGCATTTTTACAGCATCTCTTCGTAAAACAGGCGACAGATCTGAAAAAAACGCTGGAAATCCCAAATTGTGCAAAACAAAACGGAGTGTTTGTAAACAGAGAAATGGTGCATGGTAATCTGGTATCAAGGGCGGGATTAGAGGATCTCGCGAGCGATTTTGGGGATTATTTCAGCATCACACCAGGATTATTCCTGCGGGATGCGGCTCACGTTCCCAGCGTTGGTGATTAGGACTTTTTAGTTTTTCACTGCAAAAAAAACAAACAAACAAACAAAAAAAAAACTCGAATTTAACCCAGATTAAATGTCTGCCATCAAGGAAAAAATATGCTTGTTCTTTGTCTGCTGGAGGATTTCTTCCCACAAGAGACGTCAGTCTGTCTTTTGTTTATTCAGCGAACGTTGCAAGTAAAAATTCTTCTTTTTCTTATTTTAACGAGCTCCTCCGAGAGAATTTATCCGATTGTCTTCAAACATTGAAAATTGAGAGACAATTGTAACAGCCCAAGACCGACAAAAAATGTCTTCTGGAGTCATATGCTAAACGTATTTATTTTTGAAATTTGGGGGCTTTTCGTGGCCGTCATATTTGAATAAACTCCTCCCCGATCATTTTCACACTTTGTATGTCGTGTTTCATCTAAAGATATTTGAGATGAAAACATAGCAAAGGTGGGGGGGGCCAAAGCCTGACGAAACTTCATGAAACACATCAGGGCTGGCAAAACCTTTTCTATTTTAGAGGGTTGATTTTGAAATGATGTCCTGTTTTTGATTAAAGGCACAGAAATGAAGATTTTTTTTGTTTGTTTTAAATCCGATTCATCAGTTCATCCAGAAAATAATCGGCGGATTAAGCCGCTATTGTAGCATATTGAATGAATCTGCTTGTTTGCTCTCGCTCTTTCCACCCCCGCAGAGCTCCCAAGTTTGTCGGACCCCCACATTCCTCTAGTGGCTCGCGAGATCATGCAGCGAATGATCCGGCAGTTTGCCGCTGAATATACCTCAAAAAACACTCAGGACGCCCCCCCGCCTCCGCTGCCGCCCAACGGCGCCATGAAGGACCAAAGCCCGCCGCCCTGCTCTCTGCCGGCGCCGTGCTCGCCGCCCTCGTCCGCATCCTGCTCCTCGCCGTCGCCCTGCCTCAGCCCCCCCGACGCCGAGGGGGGCGCGACCGTCGCCGCCTCTGCACAGAACCCCGTCCTCAGCAAGCTGCTCATGGCCGACCAGGACGGCCCGCTGGACCTCACTGTCAAGAAGAACCCGGCCGAGACCGAGACCCCCGCCCAGCAAGGTGAGCTGCGCGCGCCCAATCCCGCCGCGCAAATCCTCAACGTATCTCGTTGGTAAAGCTGTTCGTTTTTGTCAGCTCACGTGGAGATCAGCGGTGGAACAGAATCATTATGTGGGTGGCACAAGACTATTATAGTTGATGTAAAAAAAAACAAAAAAAATAATAATAATTTTTTTACATTTTCGTGAACAAAATAAAATGAGAGCGCTTTCAGAAAAAAAAGGAACTGAAACGATATTTTCATTTGACGTTCAAAAACTTGACGATGATTCTAGCAAACATATTCTTTGTTTCATTAATCACCTTTTTAAATGTTTTTAGTTTGGTATTAATTTAGAGAAGAAAGAAGGTTCCCACAGTCATTTGGGAATTTTTACTTTGTTACACCCCAGCGACTTTTTTTCTGTCTTGCACTTTTTCTGTCTTGCACTCACAAATACTCTGAGAAAATTAAAAAACCAAAAAAAACTAAAACAAATACCAAAACTAATAAAAAAAATAAATAAAACCAAGCCTTAAAAACAATCATAAAAATCAATAAAAACTAATAAAACCAAGCCCTAAAAACAATCAGAAAAATCAATAAAAACTAACCAACTCGTTCTTAAAACAGATTCAAATTGACCACATTCAAAAACAATAAAAAGGCACCGTAGCGAAAAATCCCAAACTGTGTGACACAAACTGATAAAAATTATTTCACAAAATGAAAACGGAAAAAAAAAAAGTTCCATGAATTAATCAAATTGTTTATTGACCATTTTACTCGTATGCACCAATTTTGCAGTTTCTCTGGGTGAAACTCAGAGAAACTGAAAAAACTCATCCCTCGTATCAAAAATGGTTTTAGGCCTGCAAATAAAATCAAGCCCTTAAATATCCTGTTAATCAAACTGACACCATGGTGGGTCATGAGAGGGGGCCGTGTGACCCAGCAGTGTGACCGCCGTCCGCCCTCGTTAAATTTGTACTTTGAAGAGCAGCTTTTAGGAAGCGGCTTAAGCGCTTCCTGCATTAAAAAAAAAAGAAAAAAAGGAAATATTTGCGGGCTTTGCCGTCCGCCCTCCCGCTGGCAGGAATGTTTGAATTAAACATCTTATCAAATCATTCTTAATTCCCTATTAATGCTTGATTTTAATGCCAATAACGTTTTTACGTGTAATGTGATGCTCGCATGATTTTTTTTTCCCCCCATTCCTTTGTCAATTCATCTTCTCTTTTTTGTCGTTGCCTTGTAATGCGAAAAGCTGAGCCTGAAGATTAGCATTGCCCAGCATAGCATAGCGTAGCAAAGCGTTTATGGGCTGGCCAGCTTGCGGCCTGCGGGTCAGTGGGGTCAGCTGCACTTGAGGGATTATTAAAGACAAACACACAAAGCAAAACAGCAACATAGAGACATCACAGCACTTCACACAAAAAGTTTTTTTTTTAAAACATTGAAATCTTGATTTAGTTTAAAAAAAAATCAATTTCAAAATGATTTTCATTCATGCATTTCATGCATTTATCAAATCGCCATTTATTTTTGTATTCCACTTTTCAATTATTTTAAATGCGTAAATGTTTTATTTGTACTCATCTTTCTGGTATTGCATTTCATATGGTTTTTATTTTGCTAATACATTTAAAAAAAAAAAAATCAATGTTATTATTTTTGAATTCAACTTGATTGCATTCATTTGTTAACCTTTTGTATTTTTTTCTCCAAATTATGAATTGTTTGATTTTTTTTTTTTTAATTCATATATTTCCAATTGTAAAACATAAAGACAAAGACTTTAATAATGAACTGTCATTGGAGCGTCATCACTGCTAATCATAAAAGCGTAAGACGGTCTGCCAGAATGTACAAATTCTATTACTCATCATTGTACGCATTACATATTATATGATATGATCAGTGGACTACATGCATTCCATTTGCACCATCTCCAATTTTAGTTTAATTTGGTGCCGCCGCATTTCTCGCTTGCGTCTGGGTCTTCCCCGCGCCGCCACTAAATGATGGTTCACGGCGTGCCGATTGGTTGATTGATTGATTGATTGGCTGACTGATTGATTGAGCGCCTCTGGCTAACGCCGCCAATTAAGAACTTGTCTCCGCTAACGAGGTGCCAACTGAATAGCCACCACGCAAAAGTCGTCAGGGAGCTAAAAGCCAGCCAGCCGTCAGGCAAATGCGGCTTCGTAACCGTGGAAACACTCTCAGCCTCGCAGCACGATTGCAAAGTCGTTTTATGAACTTTGAAAGGGAGGAGGGGGCGGGGGGGGGGGGCAGACACTCATCAAAAAAAAAAAAAAAAGGTATACTGCGTTCCCGTTAAATCAAATCACTCGCAGTTGGATGTCAATGAAAAAGTCAATTAGCATATTTGTGCCAGCCCGCGAGCTTGTCTTCATTTAACAATGTCAAACAATTACCGCAACGTACGATCTGTTTTTTTTCCAATTAGCTGCACCGCCCCGCACTCTGTTTGATTCATTCCATTTACACGACCAATGCAATCGATATGATTTACTCGGACGACGAAAAAAAGAATCATAGGAAAGACGGTTTATGTATCGACTCGAATTTGAGTCGCGCACTGACTAAAGACTTTGATTTGCGGTCTTTTAAAAGAACAAATTCACAAAATGTGGCGGAAACATCTCATGTAAACAAATGTCTGGCTTCACTTATCGTGACACTTTATCAAAACAAAAAAAAATAAAATGGACATAAAAACCTATCGGCAGACCGGAATTGCGCATTTTGATTGAATGATTGATTGATTGATTTTAATTGCACTCCCTCACGATTCACCCCAACTTCAATACAGTATAATTCATTCCAATTATGATGTGATTCACTTTCGTTACAACGCAAGCCATTTGAATCCAGTTGTGAGTGAAGCACTTTTTTTACGCTATCTGTGATACCCCACACAGTAAAAAAAAAAAAAAAAATCATAATAATTAGTAGAGTAAAGAAAATCTTGATTATAATCATAAATCGGATTTGTTTGTCTTTTGTTCAGATGGCGTTTTGGATCTTTCCACCAAAAAGAACCAGAATGACAAGCAGGGCTTCTCCTCACCGCATGGACTCAAAGGGTAACGCACACGCCTCACCCGTCCATCAAAACACACTTAGGATTTGAAACCAGGTTTTGAGTTTTACGGTTCGTGTCTCCGATTTTTGGTGCGAGCCTGTTTCAGGGTTTTTCGATGATGGCGTGGAGCCTGCGTTGGGGTTCTGAAGAAGAGCTCATGTTTTAAAGCTTTCAAATTCGGGTGTCGGGCCTGTGTTTACAGTTTTAACCCCCATGCAGTAATGATCCCAAAATTGGACATTTCGGACACTTTGGACGATTTTGGACTGTTGGACAAATGGACACCACAGACATAACAGTGAAATATAACTCCACGAAGCTGAAATTTTGCATAGGATGTATATCTATGTCTTGGCCAATTCCCACTGAACATTTTGAGGGGTTGAAAGTGAAAAAAGTTGTTGCACATTGGAAGAGGGACATTTTTGGGACGTAATACCCTTCATGCAGCCGCTTAAAAATACTGCATGAGGGTTAAACACGCGCTTTGTGCTCATGCTAGTTCCAGCCAGTGCCCGGCTTAGCACCGTATTATTTTTTTTTTCCACTACCAACATTGGCTCTAGCGCTGGTGCTTGAAACTGGTGCGTTCAGGGTGATTGGTTGGGCACCTGGAACACAGGGCTCAAGAACACGAAAGGACCCCTGGACACACGGACGTCAAACCTGAACTGGCGGCACCAAAATTTTGATTGTATGTCCCTGACTATTATAAACGCCATACAAGTATAATCTATGCTATGCTAAGTTGTCTGGCAGATGCTAACAACGCATTATCATTATTATTATTTTTATTATTAATAGCACAGAGCAGTGACGTTTGGACACTTTACAATAGCGTAATGATGTTGCTCCTACTTGGCTCTTTGCCGGCTGAAATCCAAACGCATTCTTCGTAATAACGTGCTAAGCATCAGATAAGCACGGCCTCGGCGCCAAACGAGAACCAATGTCTTTTTTTTGGAGGGGCGGCGGGGTTGAAAAGTTGTAATTGACAACACTCCGCTTCCGCCGGTGGCTCCGGTGACGTAAGCGGGGCTCGAGGAAGATTTGCGGACGCTCGTGGACGTGTCCAACATTAGCTGAATGCTAACGATTTGACTCAGGCCAGATCGCTGACTGTGCCAATAGATTCATAACAGGGTGAGAAACAAACACGGACGCTAGCAGACGAGTCCAATGGAAGCTAACGACGTGACTCATCCCCAATCGCGATTGTACGTACCGGGTTGAGCATCCCTGATGTACTCATTCGAAACACACACGGAAATAGCAAACAAGTCGCGGTGCGTTCAGGGTCACCTGGAACACATCAAGAAACACCTTCCCTGATGTTTGTGTCTGCCTTTTGAAGTGGGGGCGGTGCTTCTCCAACCTTTTGCTTTAAAAAAAATGCAGCAGCACAAGCCTTCAGAACACGAGTCCAGATCCAGCCCGGGGGTCATCAGGGGTCTCCTGGTCCCAAAGACCCCTGAAGGCCCCCTTAGGCCCCGAGCCCCAGTGGGACTCTCTAATGATTTGCTCATAAAATATTTACTCCTGGATGGATGGATCGCTACCCCCTCCTCCCCCCTTCCCCATGCGCGCTTGCTCACTCAGCAGCTTGATTGCTTTTGTCTGAAACGGCAACATGACTGGACGCTACATGAGCCATACACTGAAATATGCTTTTTTTATTATATATTTTTTTTTTTTTTGGTCGATGTATTTGCTCTTGTCTTGCAAAACTTTAAAACCATTCAATAAAATATGGAGAAAAAAAACGTAGTACAAAAGGAATTCATTTGAGAGTAGTGGACCCCTGCATACTTTTTTGTCCCAGATTTTTTGCATCATTTTTTTCCCCGTTCTCTCCTTTTTTATGGAAAATGCATATTGAATGTTTTTCAGAGTTTCATTTTTTTTAAAATTAATTTTTAATTCTCCCCCCTCTCCCTCACCAGCGCATTTCAATGAGCGGCAATTATCTGCGGATTTGCGCAACTCGCGGGAGAGGGAGAGGGAACGGGCCAGCCTGTCCACTGTAGAACGTTGATGATGATGATGCCCAGTAAATATCGTACTTTTGAGGTCATGTGCATCAAAGGGGAAGTCAACCCGCACATTTTCTTGACAGTATTATGCGCTCTGCGCCTCCACTCGTCTAAACGCGGCATTCTGATTCATATTGCATTTGTGGAATATGAGTTAAGCAGAAAAATCCACCCGTTTTTTTTCCCGCCACCTCGGGGGGGGGGGGGGGGGGTTCCACCATTTTGCCCCTTTCTGTTGACTGAAAATGACCTCCCAGTTGCTCAGGACTCGGCTGCCGCCTAAATTCATCAGAATGCCGTGTTTAGGCGCCTTTGGGCTGCACAGAACTTATGATTGGGGAAAAAAAAAAAATTGGGGGCGTTGACTTCCCTTTGTAGGGCGGCCCGGTAGCCCAGTGGTTAAGCTTCACAGCATTATACTCCGGCCTCCCTGTGTGGAGTTTGCATGTTCTCCCCGGGCTTTTGCGTGGTTTTCTCCGGGTGCTCCGGTTTCCTCCCAGATGGCAGGCTGAGATATTCCAGGTGTGAGTGCCTGATCCAACCAATTCAGGGTGTCCCCCGCCTTGCCCGACTGCTGGGATAGGCTCCGCCACCCCCGCGACCCTAGTGATGGTAAAATGAATGAATGAATGAATGACTTCCCTTTGTAGTAAAATCTGCATTATACATTCAAGAATAGATATTCCAAGCATGATCCTTGACATGGTACTTTCTAAGTTGAATTTCCCATGAGGCACATGTAAACAAATGGTATCGACGTTACATCTGATGATGACCACATTGTACATGACGGGTGAGTGGACTCTTCTTCATGTCAGCTTCCTGATGACTCCATTGTGACGTGGACTCCGTATCCCCTCGCTCGCCCCGTATTATTTTCCTGGAGGCCCAGCCAATGGGTCTTCCGGCCCTCACTGTTTGCTGCGAGCGTGGCCTTCCATCCATCCATCCATTACCCGAACCGCTTTATCCTCACTAGGGTCGCGGGGGGTGCCGGAGCCCATCCCAGCCGTCTTCGGGCAGTAGGCGGGGGACACCCTGAATTGGTTGCCGGCCAATCGCAGGGCACACAGAGACGAACAACCATCCACGCTCACACTCATACCTAGGGACAATTTAGAGTGTTTAATCAGCCTGCCATGCATGTTTTTGGAATGTGGGAGGAAACCGGAGCACCCGGAGAAAACCCACGCAGGCCCGGGGAGAACATGCAAACTCCACACAGGGAGGCCGGAGCTGGATTTTGAACCCGGTACCTCAGCACTGTGAAGCCGACGTGCTAACCACTGGACTACCGGGCCGCCCGCGTGGCCTTCCTCTTCCACTATTTCTTCTTCTTCTTCCTTGTCTTTGTCTGCTCCTTCTTTCCTTTTCTTCTTCTTCTTCTTCTTCCTGCTGCTGCTGCTGTTGCCATGGTGACCAGGCAGCACTTAAGGAGAAGCACTTTGCATCTTTCATCTTGCCGCAGACACATTTACATGCCGCCGCAATGCTGTCTTGTTCATTTGACATCCAATTAAAAAAAAAAAAAGGGAGGGGGGGCTTGCGGGGGGGAAGCCTTCAAGGACAAAAAGCATTGGGACGGAAACGGCATTGATCGCTGATGCTTTTGAACTTTTAATAGGTGTTTGTGGACATTTTTCTTGGTGAAAGTTTAAAGCAACTTTTTCTGCAGATTATATTGTTAATACCTGTACAGTGAAACTCCTCTAGAACGAAACCTACATGGGCGAAAATACCCATTTGTGTGTGTTTACATCTGAGGTCAAATTTGCTACAGTGAAAAACCCCCTGTTGTGAAAAAAAATTCTTGCTGCAAACATGATTTCGTTGTAGAGGAGTTTCACTGTACATTCGTTCATTCTATTTTAGGTGTCTGTTTAGCTCCAGTTTGGTTCTACTGCATGCGTCTCAGGTGGTCTGTGCCTCACGGTGTAACTAAAAAGTAAAGAAAAAGGGTCGCGGGGGTGCTGGAAATGGAGTAGGCGGGGGACACCCTTAGCCAATCGCAGGGCACACAGAGACGAACAACCATTCACACTCATACCTAGGGACAATTTAGTTCAATGAGCCTGCCATGCATGCCATTTTTGTTTTTCGAACCCGATTTTTTTAAATGGACTACCGGGCCGCCTAACTAAAAAGTAAAGAAAAAAAATGGACAACCTTAGTTTTCTGTTTTTTTTTTTTTTTTTTTTTTAAATGCTTTGGCACGGTCCTGAACAGAGTCAGTCGGAAGAACAAGGGCATAACTCCGTCTCGACTGGTTTGTGACTCTGTTTTAGACCGAGTTCTAGAGTGGTGCCTGACTGGGTTTTTAATTGGTTCTTGGTGGGGTTTTTTTCCAAAGCAAAGTAGAAAGTCCTGATCTCAAACCAGAAGAGGTGTTGCTCAGTGTGTCTGAGCTCTGAGTGGTTGTTTCCTCCACGCAGGCCCCCCTTAAAGGTGGACCGTTGCGCGGCAGATGCGGACGAGGATGACGGCGCGCCGCCACGAAGCTTTCCGGACGGCCTTCGAGACAACGTGATCGGATCCTTTAAGCCGCCGCTAGCCCACTCGCTGCGCATCAAGGAGGAGTTGCTTAGCCAGAAGCACCGCCTCCTGGGCCAGCCCGCCGCGCTGTCATTGGCCAGCCTGGAGTCGGCCGGTCTCCTCAATCACGGTCAGTCGCACTCCCTGCTGGGCCAGAAGGGCTCCTCGTCCTTCTGGGGCAGCAAGGCCCACCTGGAGGGCCTGATGAAGCTGAAACAGGCCAGCGGGGCCCTGAGCGGGGCCCTCAGCGGGGCCCTGAGCGGGGCCCTCGGAGACCTCAAAGACCTGCCTACCTTTCTGGAGAACCATCACAACCACCACGGCGCCTTCTCCTTCAAGAATTCTCTGCTTCACCACCACAATCAGGTCTCCAAGGCCCAGCATCACCACCGCGACGCCAAACGGGACCACTCGCCCCCTGTCGACCTGAAGATCCCGCAGGTTCGAGGCATGGATATCTCTTGGGACTCCTCCCCCGCCTCGGAGCTGTACGGTTTTGGCGGAATCGGGCCCGGCGCCGGCGGGGGACTGAGCGAGAACGCCTTGAGCCGCAAGCTGAGGGCAATCCTGCCCAAGCAGAATCGGCGGGGCGGCAGCTTGGGAAGCCTGCTGGACGGCGCGGCGGCGGAGTACTGGGCCGCCGACTTGGAGCACTCCGCCTCCGGGCCGGCGTACTCCACCTCGGATGCCGAGGGGGACCCCAACTCCAAGCAGCCGCGGAAGAAGAGGGGCCGCTATCGGCAGTACAACAGCGAGATCCTGGAGGAGGCCATCGCCGTGGTCATGAGCGGCAAGATGAGCGTCTCCAAGGCGCAGAACATGTACGGGATCCCGCACAGCACGCTGGAGTACAAAGTCAAGGAGCGCATGGGCACGCTGAAGAACCCCCCAAAGAAGAAGCTCAAGCTGATGATGAAGATGGAGGCGGCCGGCCCCGAGTTCCCCGCCGACCCCGAAAACACGCCCGCCGTCACCCCGCGCGCCGACCGCCTCGCCGCTCCCCCCTCCCTCGGGCCCGCCGAGCTCAAGGCCGACGTCAAGGAAGAGATGGAACCCATCGAATGAAAGCGCACCTTCGCCAGACTCCTCCGGAACCAACACGGACGGGACTTGATGTGTGCCAATTTCCTTTGCGGTATCCGGGCCGAGCACAAACGCAGGGATGAAAAACGAGACGCGTTCTGGGAGACCAACCACGAATTGGAAGCTTTTTTTTTCTTTTTCTTTTTTTTTATACCCGAGACAAAACGACGACAATTTCCTCAAGCATGCCGATAATCCCCAGTCGGGTTGCAAAGGGCTGGAAATTTTTCTGTTGAAGTTTCCGGTCCATTTTCCACCAGAGGTTGGACTGGGCAATTTTGGAAATCGCCATTTTGCCATGGGAATTAACTGGGAATTGTGGGTAATTCCATAGAATTCAAACAGAAACAGAAATTTGGTATCGACGTGAAGCAGGCAGCCCCGCAAAAATTGAGAGCGCTCCTTGCCCGCAAGCAAAGGGCATGACACTACCTTAATAACGCCATCTTAAAATATTGGATTCACGTGAGCGGCAGCAGATCTGAAGTTGCTCATTTGAATTTTGGATCAACCGAAGCGATGGCTCGTACCCGGAAAACCTGGTGTGAGGTGAGGCAGCCCTCGCTCAGGCTAGCGGTGCACCGATGACGCCTCTTGGACTGAGTCCGATTTCATTTCCCAAGTGAGAGCCCACTTTCAACTTCCAAATCCTGATTGATTTCCATCAAGTCGCATTCATTCCCTTTGGAGTCTTTCCACTTTTGAAAATTCACAGAAATTTGTCAGCCCGATGCCCGACACGGAAAACCTTGGAAACCAAGACCCCTCGCCCGTATTTCTTCTGCGGACCTGGACCCCGACGGCTTACCTACGCAGTCTCTTGGGAACATTACAATTTGGGCAAAGAGACAAAAGGGGGCCGGCGAGGGGTTCAAAAAATTGCAAAGTGACTATTTTAGTGTACGTATGAATCAACGCCGTCAAGATTCCTCGTCAGGGTTGTGAATCGTAAACCCGCCTGCCAGGTAGCCATGATGCTTTAACTGCGAGACCTTTCTTTCCTGCCCGCGACGTCCCGCCGAGTTCCGTGCGGAGTGAGAAGACACACAAAAAGTCATTCAGGGATGCATGTTTGTAAGTTTTGTGACAAACTACTGACTGGTGAGATCATTTTGTTTTCCTTCTTTTTTTTCTTGTTTTTTTTCTTGTTTTGTTTGGTTTTGCTTTCTTTTGCACTACACTTTGGGTCCGGCGCTTTGGCGGACCAGGTTACCTCGGCATTGTTGCCCCTCGCATCATGCACTTATTACGGTCCGTCTCACAAGCCGGGTCGGGGAGGGCCCGCCGACGCCGCTGCCTCCGGATCCGAATGCGGATCAGCCGCGGCGGCGCCGGCGCTACCTCATGGACCTCCGTCGCCGTCTGATCGTGGAAGGCCGGCGCAGTCTTCGGCCTTTCAGGACGGGCGTGAAGCTCGGCTGCTATCCACACGACGAGCCCCCACTCCTATGCTAATGTCTTAGCGGGGCCTCGGCTAACCGCTAGCTAGATAGCCTGGGCTTAGCCAGGACATTTTGCTGATGTTTTTCTTTCCTCTTTTCCTTTTTCTCTTCTAATCAAGCTCAACTCGCCGAGTTGCTCTACCATCCACTTTCAAGTTTTAAAGGCAGTTTACTACGACAATGTGCATTTATATGGGGTGCCGGGGAGGGCAGGGGAGGGGAGGGGAGGGCGGGTAATATGCAGTGGGGCGGGGATGGGGGCAAGGGGGGGGGGGGGTTAGCTGATAGTCAGATTTAATATATTATAAATTATTACGACTGATAAAAGCCAATTGTTTCTTTTCTGCTGGTTGTGAACTCAGGGTGTAACTGAGACGTGGCTTTCAAACGAGACTACTTAGCAAAAACGGCTAGCGGCGCAGCAGCTAAGCTGACGTGCTGCGCATTACATCGCAACTTTCCCAAAAAAAAAAACAACAACCCACGACACTCCCAACTATCGTACTATTCATACACATCATCGCACTTTGGGACATGAAAGACGCCGGGTTGCGCATGTAGCCTAGCTTTTCTCGCGCGGTGGGAGAGCGCGGAGCTAGCCCTAGCGCACTGAGACGCCACTTAGGTCCGCCTCCCGCTGTGGCTGGCTGAAGTGGTTTTTCCCCTAGCTCCGCGCTGACAAAGAGGCAGGAAAAACATCCCTCAGAGAACGGATGGATGGAAAGAAAAAAAAAACATGTTTTTGTTTGGAGTCTTTTGTACAGAGCCCCAGACATGAGGAAAGAATTCAACTTGTAGCCCCAATATAGACACTTTTGTGTGCGCGGAATACGAGGAGATCTTGCCATTTCTCGACGAGGCGCGCTCCGTGCCCTCACCCAAGCGTGCAGTTTGCTCACCGGAATGATAAGGAAATCCACCAATGAGTATTTTCCGCACACAAACGTGCACATGAAAATACTCATTTGTGCCTACTAAGTCGATCTCATTTGCACACAAAACACCGCACGAATGACCAACGTTAATATCATTCGTGGACACTTGAGTCGGCAAATGGAACAGACTTTCTTGACAACCGGTTAGGTCGAGTTGAGCAAATTTCATTTTCGGTTTCTGACAAAGGTGGGCTCCAAACGTGTACCGACGTCCAAATTGTTGATGGCACACAACTTTCTGCACACATTCTGTATTGCGACCACAATTTAAATGGTTTCCCATGTCATATCTGGAGCTCTCGACTATTTTGTGTTTTGTTTGTTTTTTGTTTGTTTTTTGCTCAATGTTGTTGTTAGCTCTGGACGCATCCTTGTGTGAGATTTCTAACAATTCACACCTGTAAATGTACTGTACGGATGTGTTATATTTGATTGTTTCACTCGAAAATGGCATGCACCCCTTTGGTTTGTTTGCGGGTGGGGTGAGACGGTCTGGGCCCTAGTTTGGTTCATACAATCGCTCGTGGCTCGATTTGGCAGGCGCGCGCGGCCTACGAGGAAAAGACGTCCTGCATGAAATGCAGCCACACTTCGAACAATGCCGAGCATTTGAAGTGTCTAAAACAAAAGGTTCCGACTCGCGACCAAACGAATAAGTGTCCATTTTGTAATTAGCACGTCGCATGAAGTTTTGCTTTAAAAAAAAAAAAAAAGAACCAAAAAACATAATTGGCACTTAAAGCGCAGATTTTTGCATGGAAAAACAAGCAGCACTTAACACTTTTTTGTTTGTTTGTTTGTTTAAAACACATTACTGCAACAGCAATGTGCAAAAATAATTTGTAGTGCAACCACAAATTAAACCGTACATTAAATTAAATTAAAAATGTACCCAAAAAATGAGTATTCAATGAAATAACCAGTAAAATGACTCGCCAATACTGTACTGAAGTATGTCTCTGAGAAAAGTGGACAAAAATGGCTAAGTAGAATAATAAGGTGTTAAAAGTGGGAGGGGGAAAAAAAAACCTATAAAAATGGACCAAAACCGTTTTTCATCTGCTGGAAAAACTCTAAATATTTTTAAAATTTATTCTGAAGGTATATTGTCATTGTTCCTCAAATAAAACAGAAGGATTGATTTTCCAGCGAGTTTGTACCAATTGCTTAAATCTTTCAGGAGTTGTTTATTTCATATGAACTCACTCACTGCCATTGACGGCTACAGACGTCAAACATCCATTTTTTTAAAAAACTGGGCTGGCAGTGATCGAATTAACAATAGTTAATAGTTAAGATATCAAAAAGCATTAGTTTAAAAAACTAAATTCGACCTTAATCCGAACGTTTACTCTGTTCTTCCTCAAAATGCCCCCCCCAAAAAAAGCAATGGAAAAAACAAACAAAAAAAAGACCTCCGGCCTCTGTTGACTGTTAATTGCTCTTGCGGGACCCCGTATAGGACCGGGGGGGTGCATGCCATTTCTTTTGATGTTGTCCGGCCTTCTTTTTCCACCGTCCACGGTCACAACAACAATGTCCTCCTCACGCTACGTGACACACTATATGATAGCAGGATCAATGTATTTGTCCACCACACTCTGGCTCTCATGTTGAATGTAGAAGCGAACGGAAGCTTCGGTTCTGTAAACGTCTCAGGATGCAGCCAGCGGGACGGGGGGAAGCAATATTCGTCAGTCGCAGAGGGGAGAGAAAAAAAAAAAAGCGCCGCGCACACACGTAACTACCTGAAGCAGATGGACGTATTTATAGATTATATGAATAGAATATGACATATAATATATGGACCACACGTTTTACCTCAATCTCACTAGAAGGACTTCTTTGCCGTGCCTCGTACTTTGCTGTATCCTAGCGACGGGAACCCTCTTTTTTTTCCCGTTTTTTTTTTTTTTCTGTTATTTTTTTTCTTTCAAGTCGCCTCCCTCTCGCTGTGGGCAAGGTGTCAAGTGTCTGACTGACCAATATTTGCCACCCTACCTCGTTGATATCTTTCTTCTTCAAACACACTCGCAAGACAACATTGGGAGAAGTCGCGGCGCAGATCCCTGCGGGATGCCTCAAAAGACTTTTTGGGTTTCAGTGCTCGGGTTTCACCCTTCAGGGTGGCGAAATCGAACTCCCGCTTTTTGTTGGCCGGACTTTCTTACCCCGAGGAAACCGGGACGGGACGCCAGACGGGAAAATAGGACGCTTTTATGTCGTGCGTGCTTAGCGAAATCATTTTGTTTGATATTTTTTTGATGTATCTGTCTCCAAGACTGCGAGAAAAAAAACAAACAAAAAAAAACACCCCAAACTGCGCAAACCTCACAGATGCCACATTGACCGCTGCCATCTTGTCCACACCGGTTGTGGTTGTTTCCTCTTGTGGTTGTCGTGGATACCTCAGGTCTGACCACTTTATCAAAGCAGCTGATTGTACAATAGCAACACACACACAAACCATGAAGAATCAGGACTTTGAGTGCCGCTCCTTTACAGATTTTTTAGCTCTTTTTAAAAGACCCTTCCTCCCTTTCTTGTCCGTGTTGTTGTTTTCCTTCTTCTTGTTGAGGAAAAAAAAAAAAAAAAGTTCTTGATCCAAGTTTGGAAAAGTCAGGTTTGCTGTGAATACACACCGTCGTATTCCCTTGAGCACACACACAGACACACTCGCACACACATGCACACACTCGTCAGGTAGCCATATGTTGAGTGGGCGGATTCAGACATTTAATTGCGCGTCTCGATTCGAAGAAGGTGGTGGGCGCGTTTGCTCGGTTGGTCGGCGTTGTCTCTGTGAACATCATTTTCTTCTTCCTCCTCATTTCCACAATTTGCAAAAGTGGACGTTGACCACCCATTGTCACCCCCCCCCCTCACCCCCCCAAAAAGATTTTTTTGAAAAAATGGACGCTGCCCTCCTCCCCAATTTATCGCGAGCATACGTTCTTGACCCAGATTGGTGAAAATCCGCAATCTCGAGAGACCATCCTTCATGGGCGGCTATTGTATAACATCACTTTGGCGAAACGAAATAAAGACTCGCCCGTCAGTCTCGGTCAAAGTTTCCCGTGAAACTGACACCGACGACAAAGTTAAACATGGTGTATTTAAACACCAAATCATGTCATGAAAGTCTTAATGCTAGCATGTATTGTGAAACGCCATAGGGGTGCTAACGGAAATTAGCGTCGACGTTAGAGTCATTCTAAACCTTGACCCCACAAACGAGGCTGCATCTCTTTTAGTCGAGCTCAGTGCTGCAAGTCGAAATTTGGAGTTGCACATATGCCGGAAAAAACTCGGAAGTCGCAGTTGCTTCAAAGGGACGCCACGCGACGAATGAGGACATCGCGAGAAGCCGCCGCCAAGCTAATGTTTTGTCCTTTTTGCCGCTTGGTTCTGTGCCACCTTTCAGAACGTCTTAATAACTAACAATCAAGGGGCTTGTTTGAAGCTATTAGAGCCTCTCAAACCCGGGCGGACACTCGGGCGAAAATGTCAAAGTGATTTGATTGAGTGAGCGTTCTCGGAAGCTAAATGTGCCGTTTAAAAGGCCAAACGCAGCCGCGCGGCGGCGGCGGCGGCTTCAGCCAACTTCTCTCAAAAGTTTTCGCAGTGTCTACAACAACTCGACACGATGCCAAAGTTTTTGTGACGTAAAAAAAAAAACCCCCACAAAAAAACGGGACCAAGATAAATCATTTCCTCTCATGATTGAGTTGTTTTGATCTTTTCAAGAGAGGAAGTGAAATCATGTGGCCGCCATTCCAGAGTTGTGCCTCCGTTCGGAATTCACGTTCACTTGTTTTAAAATGGGAGTCAGCACACACCTGCCCCACCGTCAACGTACCTCCGATAAACACCAATGAAGGTTCAGTTGTTCGAGTAGGCTTTTCCTGGTGACTTTTGGTTTTTTTTCTGGCAGAAGCCTGCCGGCTTTGCGTTTACTGCGATTTGGCTCATGGCCAATAATTGATCATTTTCTTTTTAGACTGATGATGATATTTTATTTTTTCAGCTAATTGACGTTGTTGGAATAACTTTTTGAATTTTGATGTATTTTTTTTATCTTGGTCTCCACTTTTTATAGCACAAAAACCTTGAATTCGAACCGGGGTGTGTAGACTTTTGCTTTTACTGTAGGTTTGGGTTTCGGCGAGATTGGAGGTGTTTGGCTTCGGGTGTAGGAGCTTATCTTGCGTTTGGGATGAAAGCTTGAAGACTTTCTTATTGCTGTTCCGCCAGAGTCCTGTAGGTGACGCTGGTGCACATTTCAAACATTGACTTGGGTTGGACCGGGTCAGATTTCAGGTTTGGAGCTTTGTTGTGGGTTCAGGAAGGCGTAGGGGCAACGTGCCGGACATTTTCTCCCTTCTCCAGGGGGGAAAGTGGGAATGGGGGGCCAAATCTGACATTTCCGGCCAATCCTACGCCGACCGCAACAAATAAAATAAAATAGCTGGAAAAGTCCACCTAGGGAGTGATGGAAATAGCCCACCTGGAGGAAATGGTTTTCTGAGTGCATTGCCATGGCAACCTTTCCACATGATCCCCCCCCCCCAAGATGGCGGCCGTCTCTCCCGCTACCTCAGCCCCCAAAATCGTGTCGCTCAGGAAACATCCGCCCACTCTGCCACTTTTTTTTTTTTTTTTCCGATCCGATCAACCGTTTGTGTGATGGGGAAACGCCGTCCTTCCCTTTCCACTATTTTCATTCCGCGGCTTTTTGTTTTTTTTGATTGACAGCTCCGCTCAACCACACGTCACCTCAGCTTCTTCGCTCAAGGTTTCGGCCATTGCCGTTGTTTGTCGCTGCCAAGCTTGTTGGACGTTTCCACTCGAATCTCGATGAAGCCTTCTCGCTTCTCGCATCAGGTTTTTGTTTTGTTGTTTTCTAACCAAAACCTCTTCCAGTGCTTTATGAACTGCCACGATTGTACACCTTCAAAATGTCCGACTTCACACCTCGCCTCGTACAAAATTCCCAAATGTCAGACGGTAGGAAAGCTGCTCCCCAAGACCAAAAACTTACGAAAGCGACATTTGGGAACGGCTCAACGAGGGCTTTCTTTTTTATTTGTTTTTAATGTGCAAAGAATAAATGAAAGTAATGGAGGAAGAAAAACTAAATACCTCAGAGAAAGAAAAAAAAAAATGTCAGTGTGAGAATCTCACTTCATCTTGTCGTGCGACTTGAGCTTTTCGGTGCCCGAGTTGAGAACAAAACGGCGGCGGAAAATATGACGCTGACACACAGAAAGATACTCAACCCGCCGCGACGCCTTTCCAACTCACCTTCGCCACTCGCTCATTCGCTCGATTTGCTCTGCTTTCCCCTCACTCGTCTCGACGTCCCCGCGTCGCAGGTTTTTCCCGTCGGAGATGAATCCCGCTCGCCATGTTTGAGATCGAACGTGCACATTCCTTTTTTTGGCATACTCGATACCTCTTGATCTGCGTCAAGTGAATGTAAACACAACTAACCTCTCTCTCTCTCGCGCACACACACACACACACACACACATAAGCAAGTCATTGACACACTTTGTACATAGAAAATATGTCTAATGTCCGAAGACTAAAGTTTTATCTTGAAGTGGGAGAGGGTGGTGCCTTTCCCGGTGATGATTCAGGGAAAACATTCCGACAGTTCCCGCGCAGTACGTTTGCGTCTCCGTGTCCGGTCGCTATGGTTCCTCTTTTTAAAAAAAATAATAATAAAAAATACGAAAGCCCCCATTTCGCCAAGCGGCGAACGATTGCGAGTAGTTTCGAAGACGTTCTCGCCAGACGTTCGCCCGTACTTTTTTCGTCACAAGGACGACAAGAAAAAGCGCTAACGTCCGGCAAACATTTGCCACCTGGCGAAATCTGACGTGAACAAGCATTTTTTTTTTTCTACATTTGCTGACGGTCGCAATTGTTGGCCCTTCAGTGGCATCGGGGCTTTATGGAGTTTTATTTTGTTTAAAACATTTTTTTTTTTTTTTATGATGTGACATAAGGGGGCTTGAGGACGCTTGTATATAAAAATGCTTTACCCTCGGAGCCTCGTTTTTCCTCAGGCTAAGCTTACGTTTTTTTTTGGGGGGGGGGGTGAATGTTTTGTGTGTGTGTGTTTTTAACGGCTGTTGGACCACCGCCAAGCGAAGGTCCAGCGATATTTTTGCATGCCATTGTAAATAAACAACAGCCCCTTTTCGTCGGAGAGAGAACAAGGTCGGGAATACGTCGCGTCGTCAGAAACAATCCCTCACCGTTGACTATTTTTGTTCTTTTGCAATCATTTTTCTTTCCTGCGTGCGGACGTGCAAAACTTCGAATGGGTTTTCCTCATTTTTTTTTTTAACTGATGCCCACCTGTCTGAATTTTTGCGTAGCTCGACAGAAGTGTCGCGATCATGAAACACACAATACCCAGAATCCCTCAGGGACCCTCTGACACTTTGTTCAGGTACGCAAAAGTCAACAATTGTTTGTGGGTGTGGGTTTTTTTTTTCTTTCTTTTATTTTGGACAATTTTTTAAAAAATTGCATTTGCTCTCCATTGACTTTTCTCAAAATTTTGACCATCGGGCTCTTTTCAGTTCAAACGTTTCTGAGAAAACCCAAGTCGACCGCTCTTAGATTCCCCCCCCCCCCCCCGTTGTTGAAAGCGCAATGACGGTAGTTGAAATTCTTGTTGAATCCAAATGCCGTCAGATTAGCGCAACCACGCTAACTCTTTGTGTATGTTTCTGTAGTCAAAATATTTCACAAGCTCATGGAACGGCTCACAGCCGGTGATATCTTTGTTTTCCCATCCAAACGTTTCAAGCTACTAATTGCGACATTCCCACCGTGCTTTTGCATATCCGAAGACGCTAGCGACGTCCGCGTTTGTTGTTTTTCTTTTTCATTTTGCTGTCTCGGCTTTCTACTTACAGATCTTCCTGTAGATTTTATTTTTTTTTCGCGAAATCTTCCTCAAGTTGCGATCACACCATTGGGACTGTAACGGGATTTCACACGAGCGCCGCAGCTAGCTCAGCTCACTAAATCGCGGGCACGCGCCAGCTCGTCATTTTGATAGTCACGGCTTCTGCACTTTGCATACAAATCAGAACAGTGTCGGATTCGGGTTAACTGCGTGTTTTTGTTTGTTTGTTTGTTTTTTTCGTACCTGACAGTCAAAAAGAAATATTTCACAAACACTTGGAACTATTTCTGACATTCCTGCTACGCTCCCATTATCGTCGCTAATGCGTCGAAAGCGTAGAGCAACGTCTGCCTTTTCTTTATTTTTCCAATTCTGGCGGCTTTTGGTGGGTTTTTTTTTCCTTCTTGTTCTTGTTGTTTTGGGTTTGACGATATATATATATATATATATGTATACTGTACATATATATATGTATATATATATATATGTATATATATATGTATATATATATATGTATATATATACATATATAAACTATCTATAAATACCTCATTCCTTCCGCCCAGATGGCCCCAGGGGGCGCTGTGCCAATGCTCAGGACACCCAAGCACCCCTTCCACACTGTACCTCACAGATGCATACACAGTTGCAAAAACACACATACACACAGGTTCCGCCCCTCAAAAAAAAAAAAAACAACCCAAAAAGGACCTCTTCTTTCTTCCTTTCTTTCGATGCTGTTTACAGTTTCACAAGGAAAAAAAAAGTAATTTAAAGAAATGTTTTTTCTCACATACTTTTATTTATGTACAATAAGGTTTTTAATTTGTTTTGTACCTCTTTTTTTGTGACTTGTAGGCGTCTATTCCGAGTGTACATGAGCACTTAACGTCACTGTTCAGTAGCGCTGATTTCCGATTGGTTGATTGATTTCTGATTGGTCGATTGACTGCACTGTTTCTTTTCCTGTCTGTTTGGATGCTGAAATCTGATTGGACGACAGTAAAACGTCTTATCATGTTTGTGATTTTTTTTTGGGAAATCGTCTATTTTGGAGACAAGGAGAAAAAAAAAGTCAGATGCGGATTTGATCTTTTTTTTCCCCTTTCCTTTTTTGTTTTGCTGATTAAATCTGTCTTTGTGCATGTGTAAAAACTTCTTATTCTTATTATGTTCTCTCTCTCTTCAATTTGCTAAGAAAAAAGACAAAGCAGAAGAAAAAAAAAAGTAACGTTTCACATTTCAGCTGTGATGTCGTGTAAAAGGTAGTATTCACTGGATGCTAGAACCTTCTTTTCAAAACCACTATTCTTCTAATAAATTTGGTTGTCAAAATAATGCGTGTCCAAGTTGATTGTCACAAATTCTTTCTTCTGTTTCATGAGCTCGTTACGGGAAGCCCATCAATTTCCAGCGGCTTTTGTTCAAAATTAGTTTTTCGCCCCAAAAAAAAAAACTTCAACCGAGCACTTCAAAAAAACTGAACTTCATGAGGTGCAAATGCATATTTGTGGGGGCTCGGCGCCCTGTGAATTGCCAAAATACCCATATAATTGGCGTGCAATGGAATGCATTCGGAATTATTCAAAAATCGCTTGGAAAACCTTCAACGTCCGTTTTCAATGAAAAAAAAACGAGGGTTGGCTCCCCCATTAAAAACAAAGCAAAAAAAAGTGGCCCAACATTTTTTTTAATACTGGAAAAAAAAATCCGCAGGCAATGGAATTTAATCAAATCGTTTTTTTATGTTACTGCGATGAGAAAAAATAAAATAAAAACTCAAGCAAAGTGCAAATTCTTCTTCGGTACAGTATACGGATGGTTTAACTTGTGGCGCTTCCGTGGCCGTCTCAGGTGTGCACCGTGGGCGGTCACAATTTCGCCGGGGACCCCGCTGAATTTCAACGGCGCTGACAAAAATAACCAGACGTAGCCGACACAACTAACCAATCAGAGGGAAGCTGGTTTCCAAGGTAAAAATGCCTTTCTTTATTGCACTTTAGCATTTTTTTTTTTTTCCTGCTCCAGGTCACGTTTGTGCGCATGCGTGACGATTGCGCTCGAACGCCCGTCGGGACCGCGAGCGGGGAAGACACTGGCTGCAAAAAGACAAATAAGTTTAGAGGGCAGAGAAAGTATACGAACAAGTAGGTCATCCTCCCATCAAATATTTATTTTCTCTCAGCGCCCGGGGCTCCAAAAGAACTCTCCGCGCTCCACGTACACTGCAACATACATCATATGGAAAACACCGCTGACTACTGTATATATACTGCATACCTATAGTGTATGGATTGCGAAGGGTGGGGGGGGGGGGGGGGGGGGTGTTCATTTGTGCACATCCTCAGTGTGAAGGGGCCACTGGATGATCAACTATTACATTAAAACTGTTTAATCTCACCTTGAAGTTAAAACATAATATCTTGGTGTTAAAATTGGAAAACAAGATGTAAATATTGTACAGTCAAACCTCAGTTTTTGAACGTCTCTGTTCTCAACCAAATCGGTTTTCGGCCAAAAAATTTAGAGTTTTTTATGCCTCGGATGACGACCGTAATTCAGTTCTCGAACAAACTGAGCGCACTTGAATGCACCATTTGACTCCTCTCGCCGTCCTTACATGAGAAAGTGACGCTTCCTCCTCTCGCTTTTCATTGTGAGCAGACGTGTTCAATAAACATTTTTATTTTAAAAAGAGCGTGGTTTCGGTTTTCGAACCATTCGGTTTTCGAACAGCCTTCTGGAACGGATTATGGACGAAAACCGAGGTTTGACTGTATATGCAAATATGAAATCGTTTGATTTAAGAAAAAAAATGTGTCTAGCTGCCAAGCTACCTCGCTATCCATCGATCGAGCTAGCTTGCTATATAGCTACCTAGCTAACTTATCAACAAATTGTGTGTGTGCGTGTGTGTTGATTAGCTATCTAGCTACCTAGCTATCTATCGATTGAGCTGGCTTGCTATATAGCTACCGAGCTAACTTGTCAACAAATCGTGTGTGTGTGTGTGTGTGTGTGTGTGTGTGTGTGTCTCTGTGTGTGTGTGTGTGATTAGCTATCGAGCTACCAAGCTAGCTGGCTATCTGTCTATCTAACTTGTCAACAAATTATGTGTGTTTTGGCGAAATAAGTGCAACAGCGGCAGTAGTTGCTAAACGGCCCTCAAGCGACAACACACACTTCATGACCTTTCACGTACGCACACACGCTGTGCGGATGTCAACAGGCCCATCAGAGTTCGGCCCCCAACCCCATGGTGTCCCCCAGCAGGCCCTCCACCGACCCACCATAGTTAATGAACGCACACAGTGCCTCGCCTCAATTAACACTCATTCACTGTCTCACACACACACACACACACACATTTCAATGTTTTTAAAACTTCTCCAAAAGTTATCATCCCCAAAAGTTGAAATCTTAAAGTTTATTTTTTATTTGTTTGTTTGTTTGTTTGTTTGTTTTAAAGAAGTTTTTTTGAAATACTTTTTTCAGACAAATTTCAGTTCCTCTTCTGGAGGTGTGGGGGGGGGGGGGGCTGGACTTTTCTAATTAAATTACAAAAACCTAAAAGAAATTTCATCAGCTAACTCGGCATGGAATCCTGTAAAGTATGTATGTGTGTATGTCTGTATGTCTCTGGGCACCAAATTCCAAAACTGGAATTTGGTTTCTGTGCGCTTGACAGCAATCTTTGTGCTGATTGGCTGTTTTTGTGGTGACATTTTCCCCTCCTCCTCTCTCTAAACGTTGTTTTGCTGTCAAATTATTTGTGTTGCCTGCGGCGCTCCTATAAAAAAGAAAAGAAAAATCCCTTCCCCCTTCGTTCTCATTTCACATCCTCCTCACACCTCCTTCGCCCTTCCTCTTCATCCTTTTGCTCATGCGCTGTTCTCACTCGGACCGATTGCTGTAATTGTGCGTGCGTGTGTGTGTGTGTGTGTGTGTGTGTGTGTGTGTATGCCCGTGCGCATGAGATGGGCACCTCGAGAGTGCTCAGCATTATCGTCAGATCAATTTAAAAAAAAAAAAAAAAAAACATTTGTGCTGGAGGACGACATGTCGACGGATGAAGACGCTGACTGAAAAGGTGAACAAGAGGAAGGACAACCGCCTCAAGGAGGATGGGGAGTCCCCCCCCCCCCCAAAAAAAAAATCAACCGAGTGAAAGGAGAACAGGACGAAGTGGCCAGTGAGCTCCATCACATAAATTTTTGCAACGATGTTGGTTGGATTTGGAAACAAAGATGCACAAGTTTTGCTTTTTTGCAGTTCACTCGCTGGGAAAAAGATGGAAGGAGCAAAGCAAAAACGTTTGAATGATGTGTATTTTTCGAGCGGAGGTGTAGGATGGAAGGTTGGCTGCTTTGACGGCACTCCTCTTTTGTGTGTGATGGGGAGGGGAGCGGAGCGCTACATATTAGCTTTTGTGGGTGGGGGGGGAGGGGGACGTGTCGCGTCAATCACTCATTAAAGCGCTGCTGTTTGCTGCCAAGGCCCTCGCACCTTCCGATCCTTTCCCGGGGGCAGGTCAAAGGTGAAAGGAAAACATGGAAATATTCATGCCTTTTCACGAACATCAAAGACACTTTCGCCTTCAAACAAGTCGAGATCGTTTCAGAGAAGCTATTGTTTTTGTTGACAAAGACAATCCCGAATTTGAAATTTACGTAACGTGTCTTTTGAAACATCAGACATGTTGGTCTTCAACAACCCTCATAATTACTTTTAATAGCATAGATTAAAACAAAACAAAACAAAACATGAATGTATCTGAAAAGTCTTCAATGGAGATGTTTTTGGAAATCTTTTTTTTTTTTCCTTCAACCGCTTTCACAAACAATTTGGTCTTAAAATAACATTTTTGAAACCAAACTTAAAAATTCCGCTCTTGAGAACATCAACGACAATTTGGTATGCACCAATATGGCGTACGTATTTTAGTAAACAAAGACTGTCTTAAACGAACCCAATGTACTTGCTTTGTTAAAAAAGAAAAAAATCAGTCTATTTTTGCTAACATCAAAAAAAAATGGAAGCCCTTCAAACAATATGAAACTACGTAGAAATATATCAGACAATTTTTGAATCTTTATCATCAAACACATTTGATTCGAAAAGGTCAAGGAAACAAAAATATGACACTTTATTAAATGATCCTTTTTATCAACATCAAACACAATGTAGTCTCTGTTATTGACAAAAAAAATTTTAGTTTGGTCGTTGCCGAACCTGAAATGCATGTTCTTTCCACAAACATCAAAGACAATTTTGAGCATTCCACTAACCTATCATGTGTTTTAATCGGCATCAAAGACACTTTGCAATATTTTCGACTGAGGCCCATCACAACGTTTTTTGTTTCATCCAAGGCTCAAGATTACATAAAAAAAATTGGCTGTCAACATCAAAGACACTTCATCTTCAGAGAATCTAATGTTTCGTTATTTTGCAATCTTTCAGAGAAGCTACGCTATGCGCTTTTGATAACATCAAAGACCATTGGGGGATCCAGAGAAAAAGGAGCAGCTGCTCTTTATTCCAATAAATTAATCCAGAAGGAAAACTAGCATACAGTCAGCATATAGAAAAATACTATGAGCACGTCTTATATGTAATTTTACAATCTGTTAGCTTGCTATTGTGTGTGTGTGTAAGCGCGTGTATATCATAGCTGACAAAAAAAGTCTCGTTGGGTGACGCAAAAGTTGAAATCGACACAATCCGAAATGTTCACAACAGATGTCACGCTGGTCGAAATAACATTTTCAAAGCTACGTTTATTGATGGGGTACTGGCTCCTATGATCAACAACACAGAGGAGGCGTTTCAAAGACGCGCGCACGCATTATTTGCGTTGCTCTTTGGGTGGCAACCTCACTCATTTGCTTTTTAAAGTTTTGGTGTTGTGTGGCTGTGACATCATCAGTACATGAACTCGCACTCTGTTTAAAAAAAAAAAATACAAACAACATTGTCGCCAGTGAACCGAGCGTGTTTTGGGAAACATCAAACAATTGTTGTTTTTTTTTCATTACCAGCCAAGACCATTTTGATTTTAACCCCCATGCAGTAATTATCCCAAAATTGGACATTTCGGACACTTTGGATGATTTTGGACTGTTGGACAAATGGACACCACAGACAAAACAGTGAAAAATAACTCCACGAAGCTGAAATTTTGCATAGGATGTATATCTATGTCTTGGACAATTCCCACTGAACATTTTGCGGGGTTGAAAGTGAAAAAAAATTAAAAGTGAAAAGTTGTTGCACATTGGAAGAGGGACATTTTTGGGACAATCCTCGAGGACGTAATACCCTTCATGCAGCCGCTTAAAAATACTGCATGAGGGTTAATAAACGCATCACATGTACATAAGCATCAAAGATAATTTCCGACAAGCCTAGCTTAAGCGCTAATTGCGTTTTTGCTCACATCAAAGATAATTTAGTCTTCAAAGAACCTAGCACGGGTATTCAAACATAAAAAAAATAAGGTCGTCTTACCTAGATTTTTTTAACCCATTTGTTTTCGGACAACTTAGCATCTTTAATGCATTCTCATCAACATCAAAGACAATTTGATGTGGAACGAACCTCGAGTGATTTGTTAACATCAGAGACAATGTCGGTCGGGTCTTTGATACCCAAACGTGTTTTCAGTTCAATCTCAAACATATGGGGTCTTTGATAACCTAAACGTATGCGTTTCTGTTCACATCAAAAACTTTCGAGTCCTCAATGGATCTAACATCTCTTTGAAAAAAACACAACAAAAGACAACTTTAGTCATCAGTGAACATATGGGAATGTATTTGTTTTCGGAAGACAACAAAGACAGTTCAATGAGTTTTGTACAAAAAAGAAAAAAAAAAACATGGACGTGCTTTCATTAACTTAGAAGACATGAACTTCACGCACGCGTTTTCTGGAACACAGAAGACAATTTCGTCTTCCATGAACGTGTTTTTGTAACATCAAAGACAAGAGTTACTGTCGGTGTGTGTGTGTGTATGTACTACGCACACATTTTGCAACCGCACTCGAGTGGCTTCTCCACGTCTTGCGTCACGGACGTTCCGTCGTCGCACAGGAAGCTGATGCGCCTTCGCCGCAGCCTGAGGGGAGCGCAGCAGGAAGGGGGGCGGGGACCCCCTGCGATGATACCCCTTCCGGCTGGCAGCGGCCCTGGCACTCCACCCAGGAGAAGGTCTTGGAGGTCTGGCACAAGACCGCGCCCCGCTGGAGGCGGTGGTAATCGCGCACGGGAACGCCCAAACACGCTAAACCTGTGGGGGGAGCGCACGACAGGTATTCGTGTCTACTTCGAATTTAGAGTCAACAAAAATGTCGACATTACTTCACATTGACAATTTTGTCCTCAATGAACCGATCATACAGACTTGGCAGCAAAGACAAATTGAGTCTTCGGATTCGTAAACTTCAAAGACACTCGCGTCTTCGAGGAACCGAGCATAAAAATTTACTCGTTTTGTCTTTTTGTTTGTAAACCTCAAAGACCATTCGAAGGTAACTTTCTCGTAAACATCCAAGACAGGTAAGTCTTCGTAGCGTACGTAGCATCAGAGAGAAGACCAATCAAAGTCTACGAATAAGCAATCATGGACCCCTAACGGACCCCAATTTGTTTTCCGGCAAATGAAGGGACACATAAAAGACATTTCAGAGTGTTCAAAGAACCAAACGACCATTCACGCCGTCACCGTGCTAACCGATCCCACGCCGCCCGCACACGAGTCCGCCGTGTGTACCACTACGCCATCAGCGACTACTTCCGTAGACGTCACACAAATGAGAGTCTTCAACCGACCCGATGGATTTGTTCCCGCAAACACAAACAATGATTTTCTCTTGAACGAATAATAAAACGTTTTTTTGTCAACACCCGTTTTTGACCCCCACTAATGTCTGTATTTTTACATCAAGACCATTTAGACCACCGCAACGACCTCATGCTTCCGCAAAGTGTTCATTTAGTCTTGACAAGACTTGAACGCATCCATTTTCAAAAAGTCAATTCGGAAATGAACAGGTGTATTTTAAATGTTGGCCACTCAACCAAGTGAGCAGACATACTTTCAAAAACATGAAAAGCATTCTTCGATGATCACACCGCGCCCATTTTCACGAAAACCAAAGACAAAATGAGCACGTTGGACCAACCTCGCGTTTCGGTAGCTCCGGTGGCGTTGACGGCGCCCCCTCCTCCGTCGAGCCCTTCTGTGATTGGCTGGTCACAGTGTGGCCCCACCCACCCCGACTGGCACACACACTGCACTCCCTGAAATGTGGCAAAAATGTATTTAAGCAAAAAAAAAAAAATCCACTGCGCTTAGCTCAAAGCGCAATTCGTCGTCGTGCGTGTGACCTGTGCGCCCCCTCCTGGCCGGCAGAGGCCGTGCACGCAGAGGAGCCGACGGCAAGCGCGGCAGCCCGGCAGCACGCCCGCCTGCATGTGCCCGCGCGTGAAGTCCTGAAGCTCGTGGTTGATGTAAAGGTTCCGGATGCAGCCGTGGAAGCCCGACACGTTGACGGCGCGGGAGGACCAAGACAGCGAGACCGGAAGCGCCTCCTCGGGAAGGCCTGAACGTTATGTGTGTTAATTTGGTTTCAGTCATAACGGCCCTCCAAGGGAAACGCTAACTAAGATGTGGCCGGTGACAAAAATGAGTTTTGACACCCCTGATTAAGGGTCTTCAATTTTGGAAATTTCAAAGAGCATTTCGGGCCTTCAGTTCGACTTTCATTTACAAATTTCACTTTGATGATAAAAACAAAACACAAACAACAATTTGGGCTTTTCTTACGATGGCGAAAATGCTGTTGCACGTTTTTAATCGTACATGTGTGTGTGTGTGTGTGTGTGTGTGCGTGCGTGTTACGACCTCCCACGTAGAGCGGCGCGTCCATCCTAGCGGCCTGCCGGCGCGGGCGCCCGTCCAGCGTGGCCGCTTGACCTCCGTCCACCGACAGGTTGAGCGTCCGCTCGAAGGTCAGCAGCTCCACCGTGTGGAAAAGTCCGTCGTTCACCGTCTCTGAGCTGAGCGCAACCACCCCAAAAAATTCCCAGACATGTGATTCAAGGCACTTTTCCCCAATACGTACCCCAGTTTGTTTCCGAAACATCCAAAACGATTTGGTGTTCAGCGCAACCGAACGCGCACGTGAATTTAGGCTTTCAATTTTTCTGACCCATCAAGATGATTCATTCTTTCGTCTTTTGTCAACATCGAGCAGAATTCAAGAGTCAAGCTAGCTAGGTGGCTAGCTCGCGTTGGTGGTTTTTGCTCACGGCGTGTTCCCACCTGTAGATGGCGGTGGCGGGCTGGTTGCCGGGGTCGTAAGTGACCCTGACGTGACCTTGATGAAGCTCCACAGCGATGGGTTCCTTATCGCCGTTAAACAACAAAATGCCGTTTTCATCCCCCGTGGACACCTGAAACAACAGGTTCATTCGTCCATTTATTTATTTATTTGGGGGCCGGGGGGGGGGGGGGCATTTTTTCTCGTTTGCAGTCATGTGACTTTGACTCTGAACATTTTTTTCCCCTCATTTTGCTATCCACACTCAGAGTACTTTTGTTTTTGCCAAATTCTCTTGAAATAACTTTTTTTTGGGAGGGGGGGGGGTACACAGTTATACTCTGAAAATATTCTCTTGATGCTACAACATCTATGTGGCAATTTTAAAAACGTTATTCTGGTCAGATTCTTGCCTCTTCCCCCCCCCCTCAAATAAAATCAACAAATTCTATGAATATCCGTGCAGTCCAATTTTATTCTTGGAATATTTTTAGCATTATTCTCTTAAAAATATTGACTTTTATTTCTCTTGGCAAAATGACGAATTCCTTGTGCGGAATTTTCTTTTTCATTTCTCCGGAAATCGTGCGCCGACATGAAAATGACCCAATGATTCAAAGTGTTTTCGAACAAAATGGCAAATTTTCGATGTGCTCATTTGGTGCCTCGGGGGGGGGGGGGGGGGGGGGGGGGGCCAACGAAGCGTCGCCGGCGGCTGACCTGCATGCTAATGTTGACTCGGGGGAGGTCCATGACGTCGTGCAGTTGGACGTAAGCGTCCCCGTTGACAAAGTTGACGCCGACCAGCTTCTCGCAGGCGGGACCCTCAAAGCCCGCCGGGCACTGGCACTGCGCCTCCCCTGCCTTCTCCAGGCAGGGGGCGCCGTTCTGGCAACGGGCCAGCTGGCAGGGCGACGCCACCTCGCAAAAATCGCCCCTGGCCGCGGAAAAGCAGCAAAGAGCAAAATCAAAGACGTCCTCTCATCACATTGGCCTTTCGGTCTCCCCTGCAAAAAACACATTCTTGGAATCTTTTCAATAGATCACTGAAATTAAATAATATATCACCAGCTAATTTTCATCAATTGACATTGAATTTTGATTTGAACTTTTTTTCTCTCATAAAAAGTGTTGGAAGAAAGATACTTTTTTTGGAATGACTTTTTCCTCAGAACGGACCCCCCCACCCCCACCCCCTTCCCCCCTCGACCTTGTCCATATCGTTCGGTACATACGTGTATCCGTGCGGGCACGTGCAGGTGTATCCGTCCAGGTGGTCCACGCACTGCGCCGCATTCTGACAGCGGTGGTCCGCACACTCGTCGTAGTCCAGGCCGCAGTCCGGACCCACCCAACCCGGGATGCACACGCACCTCACACAAACCCGAGCACATAACCACCCATCAAATGAACTCCCAACAATATACAGGACAGCATCGCAATCAAAAGAATCCAGAACAAACGCACGAGTACGAAAGCAGAGCGTGTTCATGTGTCACCTGTGTCCAGTAGGTGTGCCGACGCAGGTGGCCTGATGCTTGCAGGGGTTGCGAGCGGGCGCGCAGGCATCCTGCTCTTCCTGGCAAAACAGACCTAAGCAGCCAATGGCAACCCAACCCAACGCACACACACACACACATCACACAACCCGATTCGCCGGGAGGCGCGGCGGAGGCGGGGCCACGAGCGACGCACGCATACCGTCTCGACCGGGGGGGCACAGGCAAGTGTAGTTGCCCACGCCGTCCACGCAGGTGGCGCCGCTCTCGCAGCCGTGGTCCTGGCAATCGTCGGCGTTGACCTCGCAGTAGACGCCGTGGAAGCCCAGTGCGCACGCACAACTACACACACACACGTGCACACACACACACACACACACACACACACACACACACACACACACACATGCGCGCGCCCACAACAACAACAAGAAGGGGAAAAAAACATGCTAATGAGGTGTGCGCAGCATCTCGTGCTAACTCATTAGCTGCCAGATGAGTGAGACTCATTAGCTGGTGGGCCTGTCAAAACTGTGACATCACCCATTTAGCACTTTACGACAGGCATGCGAAACAACTCAACTCACACAACTTACTCAAGAATAACAAGCAGAAGGGTTTTTTTTGTTTGTTTGGTTTGTTTTTTTTACTGCCGGTGTGCGAGGCAGAGGAGTTGTGACTAAAGATTGTCAGACTGGCGTCGACACGCAGTTTGGGCGGAGAACGGATGGATGGAAAATGACCACATTTCATTCTCATAGTTACGTCACATGTCACCAAATTGCAACTTGAATGTTTTGACTCCTGGTTTCCATCGCTCTGTCTTTGGTACCTGAAGCCGCTTGTCTGCTCGTCACTGAGACAAGTTCCCCCGTTGATGCAAGGGTGACTAACGCAGGCGTCCACTGGAGTCTCGCAATGTTGCCCCTGGACACAAAACCCCAAATGGAGGCAACTCTCTTGCAATCACAGATTTTTTTGTTTTTTGTTTTAAATCACAACAACAACCAAAAATGAACAACAGATTGGGGAGTGATGCATTTTGGTTTGCTAGCTAGCAGACTACTTCCTGGTTCAGGGAGGAAGATGACAGGAACGGAACATTTTTTTGATTGTGGAGTTCGGCAGGATGGGTGATGGGGGTTGGGGGATTATTACCGTGAATCCATCCTTGCAGGTGCACGTGTACGGCTGCGAGTGCGAGTGGCTCCCCTGGCACAGGCCTCGATTGTGGCAAGGCGACGACGCGCACGGGTTGCACTTGGCCACCACGCTGGCCTCAACTGAACCTGAACAAATAAACACGAGACACTCATAATTTAGTGTTTGGTTGTTTGTTTCTTTTCCTTCCAAAATGCCGTCTTTCTTCAAGGAGTATTTTTGCTTTGAAATGACATTTTGGTACAGTAGCAATGACTGTGGTGTGATGAAAGTCATTTTTCTCATTTTAATTTTTTTCCCTGTAGGGACAATTTTTTTGTCCAAATATTTGTACATTTTATCATATCGTTTGGCTAGTGAAATTACAAACATTTTTGTGTAGTATTTAGATTTTTTTGGAGGGAGGGGGGCAAAATGACTACTTTCCGCAATCAATATACTTTCCTCTCTGCATATTTTTGCATTTTTCTCAAAATGATTGACTTTAGTCCCACAAAATAAGACTTTTTTATATTTTCAGTACCAAAATGATGACTTTTGTTATGCAAAATTTAGACAGCATTCTTTTACTATCTCATTTCCTTGCTTCTCATCATCTTTTTTGCCATATTTTGTCAGAATTTTTTTTTCTTTTCGTCCCGCAATATTCCAACCTTTTTTCACATAACAGCACAGATTTTTTTCCCTCCTAAATTTAACATACTACAGTAGTCCATTCTTCTCTATTTTTTCCCGCTCACAAAATTACAACTTCAGCAGTATTTTAATTTATTTTTGTAATTTTCTCCTACTTCCCCCACCCAGAGATTTCAACTTTATTCTCATATTAGATTTTTGTTTGTTTGTTTTGCTCAAAAAGCGGCCGCTTTTGGTCGCTGCGCATATTGAATGAACGACGCGCGATTGACGTGGCGCGCGGCAGGCGGCGCCGCTCTCTCACCCTGGCAGAGGAAGCGTTCGGGGGGCGTGGTGAGCAGGAGTTTGCCTTCCATGGCGGGCGGTCCGCTGCAGCGCGCGATGCCGGGCTCCTTGTAGCCGCTCTTCAGCCACTCCGACAGCCACAGCAGGCGGCAGTCGCAGTACAGCGGGTTGGCGCCGATGGCGCTGGCCGATGAGGTCATCAAAAGGAGACACCGCGACCAGACGCGCGTTCAACTTGCTGTCGACTTGCCCATTCGTTTTCCCGCCCTTCCGTCCTTTCTTCCGTCCATCTCACCATCCTATCTTCCTTCCCTCTCGAATGTCTTGTCCTTCCTTTCTTCCATATTACCTAAGCCCCCATTTTCATCCTTCAACCTCTCCGACTTCCCCGCCCTTTGCCATTTTCTCTTCTTGCCCCGACTTTTTCTTTTCCTCCCTCCGTCTTTCTGTCCACATTTTTTTTCTTTTCCACCCGCCTCACTTTCCCCGCGTTGCTTCCTTCTCATCTTCCTTACTCCTGTCATGCTTGCCTTCACGACATCACCTCCCCGCCTTGGCTTTCCTTGCATGTACTGTATTCTCTCGGAGGCCTCGCGCGGCTGAATCCTGTTATCGATCGTCATCGCGCTGCACGTTTTGACTCGTCACGTGCGCGCTGATGATCGATATCGTGGTCACTACGGCGCTACTCTGCCCCAGTGGATTATTTCGGATGGCGGGAACGCGTCTCAAAAACCACGTACACACATACGTACAACCACATGCGCGCGAACACTGTAAGGTACGTACAGGTGCGAGAGCGACGTGACGTCGTCGAAGACTCCATGCTGCAGCTCAGAGATGTCGTTACCGTGCAGAGACCTGAAACGCAAGCGGTTTACACATTTACTCGCTGCGTGGCGGCGTGTACATGTACAGTATGTGCGGTTTGTGCGTGCGCATACAGTTGCACCAGAATACGCGGGTGTGTGTGTGTGTGCGCGCGCGCGCGTGTACTAACAGGAGCCTCAGTGATCCCAAGCCAGCCAGTGCCAGAGGAGGGATACAACGTAAAGAGTTATAGCTCAGGATCCTGCACGCAACAACAACACATCCAAAGGATTGATTTGAATCATTGATATACAGACGTAACATTATTTGAGTCAGTCATTGTATTTGTGTGTGAGCACTCACAGGGTGGTGAGTTGGCTCATGTTGGCGAACGAATCATCGGACAGGGAGCTGATTTTGTTGTTGCTCAAATCTCTGCACATTCGACACAATCAAAGTGTAAAGTTGCAGCAGAAGGAAGCAGCCTGCAGCTCCCTCTGCTGGACATTCTGATATTCAATAACGTTAACTTGGCGGCTCCTTCATAGGAAGGAGGAGAAGCGAAAGCACAAAAAAAAGAACGGACAGACAGGAAGCCAAGGAGGTGAACAGAAAGAAGAAGGGGGGGGGGGGGGAAATGGGGGCGTCTTGGAAAAGTCAAACCTCCTAGCCTTTATGCCTCCTGGAAATACATCATTGGGTCAAGTGGATAGGAAGGAAAAAAAGAAAGTCTGGGCTTGTGGGTGAAAACAGGAAGTGGAATGTTGTTCCTCACATTAGCTGCAGGTTCTTAAAGTTGCCGAGCTGGCTGGGGACTCGTGTGAACTGGTTCCCGTCCAGATATCTGCCAGGGGAAATTGCTGATGAATTGCGGTTTTAATTTGAAGGGGCCGAGAGTCGAGTCGGGCGCTCACAGTTCGGAGGTTTGGAGGAAGTCCTCTGGGCAGCGCCTGCAGATGCTTGTTGCTGCAGCGCACCACTGTGTCCATGCACGTGCAACCGCTGGGACATTGCGGGCCCAATGAGCAGCCGGTGGACTCCGCTGGAGAGCCTAAGAGCAAACCACACAGGAAGTCACCACTCGCTGCACAGGAAGTAAGTGTGACTTTTCACGGGGAGTGAGCGTTGGCTCCACAGGGAGTAAAAGCAACACAACGCAAATGCTGCATCCCAGGCTGCCGGTAAGTCGGAACCGCCGCACTTTTGGGGGCGTACCGTCCTCGCAGCGGAAGTCGGGCGCCGCCACGTCCTGCAGAGGGATCTCACGAAGGAAAGCGGGCCCTTGGCAGCGAGGGTTTCCCGTCACGATGCGCCGGCTCCTCAGCCAGGCGCCCAACCAGGACAGACGGCAGTCGCAGTTGAACGGGTTGGCCAGTAGGTTCCTTGGAGCGCAAAACGGGCTTGGTTAGGCCCACCGCTGCCTAGCGGTAAGAGTCGCAGAATTAATTAATCAAATTGTGCGTTCAGTTATCTTTAACTTTTAAATACAAAGACATTTTCAGTTCCATTTTTTCTTTCTCACCATTTTTCTTCAAACATCTATTTGGGCTTTATTTTTTTATATGACAGAGAAGCGCTATTCGATGCTGTCACTGTGCACGTCAGTACACTAGATTGCATAAAAGGCATGACTGAACCTGACGGGCCAACGCAATGAGATTTTTTTTTAAATCAAATGGTGAGATTACTTTATCATTCCGTTTTTTTTAGTTTACTTGTGAATATATCATCAACACATTAGAGACAGTAAAATGAAAAGACGGATATTTTCTTAAATAAATCCGGAAAAAAAACAAAAAACAAGTTCTGGTAACTTATTCGGGTTGACCATGTGTTTGAGTGTGCGCATGCGCATCACTGACAGCGTCGAGAGGTTGGGAAGCGCGTCAAAGGTTCCGGGCAGGATGACGCTCAGCTGGTTGTCGTAGAGCGACAGCAGACGAACGTTGCTGAGGCCCGTGAAGCTGCCATTGTGCAGGCAGTTGATCTTGTTGTTCCTCAACATCCTGCGCGCACAAATTAAAACGTTTCAAGAAGCGCTTCAGTACGTGTGCGTGTGTGTGTGTGCGTATGTGTCTCACAGCATGCGTAGCGAGTCCATCCCTCTGAACATGCCACCGCGCACCACCTGCAGGTGGTTGGCGGTCAGGTGCAGCTCGGCCACGGCGGAGGCGCCCTCGAACGCGCCGTCCTCGATCTCGGAGATTTTGTTGTTGCTCAGGTTTCTGATCAACGGGGTAGAAGCACATGGACTCAAGTTCACTCTTAAATGGTAATGTTGCCGTCGTACTTTTTAAATTATTCATTTAATGCAATTAGCAAAGAGAAATGATCACGATTTGCTAAGAAGTGTATGAAAATGTTTTGGTCTTCTTGTGTCAATCCTGTTATTGCAAAATTGAGTTGTGATTCACACTCAAGGGGGATTTTATTCATTGACATCGTATTATAATTGAAGTATTAGATTCATATGATTTTATCTATCCAGTCAATTCAATTCTTAAAAGTGAGCAGGGCTCCCAGTAATCTGTCTCCCGTATATTATTATTATTATTATTATCTTATTTCAATGATAATGTCATGGACTAAATTGTTGAGCGTTGTTGTCAGACATTTTATTGTCATTGTTGTTGACATTTCAATTGACCCAGAACACAAAAAGACGCATGTTTTCGACTTTTGTGGAAGCCAGCCTTTAGAGCAGGGGTGTCAAACATACGGCCCGCGGGCCGGGGCCTGCCCGCGAGGAAGTTCAATCAGGCCCGCGTTCAGGCCCAATTTCAAAGTGAAATAATGCATAAAAGACACGGAATTCATATTTAAGGTGCAATTCGTGGAGTATCCGCTAGGGGCACCCTGTTTTGATCAGATTTGAAGACAACATTGTTTTGATCAGAGAAGAAGACCATCACTGAGACAGACCCAACACGGCAGACGTTATCAATAGCACTCTCACATTTACACATTTAATAGCACTCTCCTTAGTTTGTAAAGTGTACGCAGGGATTACATTTAGATTTTATATGTACGTGTAAATGGTTTAAAGTTCCTTTCTTTATAAGTCTCGTTTAATCTTGAGGTGCATTACTATATTTTTCAATACCAATCACTTGTTAAAGTTTGTATAATCAGTGGGTCAGTTGCAATGCATATATGTGAATGATAAAAGTCAATTGCACATTTGTCAAAGGAAATGTAAGGTGCTTCATGAAATGTTTTGTAAAAGATATGTTCGTTAAATTTCAACATTTTCCTAATGTCTCTCGTGCTTCTTTCGACCAATACAAAGGAAAGCCATATTATTTTGGTTATTTATAGCAAAGTCTGGTATCATTTTAATGGTCCGGCCCACTTGACATCTACCGAGGCTGCATGTGGCCCACCATGTGAAATGAGTTTGACACCCCTGCTTTAGAGCACTCAAGCATTCTGACAAACATGCGTGCGCGCGTGTGTGTGTGTGTGTGTGTGTGTGTGTGTGTGTGTGTCTGTGTGTGTGTGCGTGTGTGAATGTGTGCATGTGGTCACCACGGTTTGACCTACATTTTCTTGAGCTGCGAGAGGCCCTTGAAAGCACTCGTGGCCTCCAGCAGGGAGAGGTCATTGTTGTTGAGGCGCCTGCGACGGAGACCACCGACAAAATCATCATCATCATCAGGGGAGCCCAAAAGCCAAAACACAAGAGAAAAAAAACAAGAAGATGGTGAGTGGAGTAGGCGGTTGAAATGTCCAGCGGCTGTGCATTCATGCAGCATGACATACATGTCAACATGTATACATGTTTCGTTAATGGTGCATGCGCGTGCGTGTTTGTGCGTCATACAGTTCCTCAGTGGTGGGGGGAAGGTGTTGGGGGAACTTGGTGAGTCTCAGGTTGGAGCAGTCCACCACGTTGGCCTCGCAGCGACACTTGCTCGGGCACGACGGCTTGCTGTTGCACCCGGAACTCAGCCGGCGGTCCTCTGCCCCTGGCAACACACACACACACACACACACACACACACACACACACACACACACACACACACACACACACACACACACATTCACAAAGCTCTATCGTGGTTCATCATATGTGCCCCCTATTCTTTTCGTTTTTTTTAACGGTATATAAGCAAGTGCAAATTTTGAATTGCTGGCTTTCGGTGTAGTACCACATTGCGCCACAACATGCCGGGCAGCACTCAGCACAACTGGAGCAGTTGCAGGGTAATTAAGAGCAAGAAGAAGTGGCAGAGAAGGTCCCCTAAAGCTGCAATAAATGGTTCTCGTGGAGCAGAGACTAAATGCTTGCAAGTTTTGTTGTACGCTCGGTTTGCATGAGTCGCCGCTCCGTGTGCGCTAAGTAGCAGTTGTTGAGAGGTTCACCATTAGCGTAGCGCCCAGGCTCATTCCCGTGAGCCCGGCTTTCATTTTGCATTCTACATTAGTAGCAGTATCCGCTGCGTTCCTGTTCGTGAGTTTCTGGAACAATAAATTACTGCTCAACTGACTGAAGTATCAAAACTATCACTGTTTTTAGTTTGAGAATCAATTTTAGGCCTATGTATAGCGTAGATAAGCAGACACGTGGGTTGGAGGCGTGGCTACCTTTTGATTGACAGCTACCGATAAGGGTTTTTACGCACCTGGGATGTGGTACTGCTCCTTGGCTAAAATATGAACGGAAAGAAAAGTTGGTCAATAAACAAACATCATAGCTGTAACAATCAGTCAACAAATGGGATGCGAAAGCAATCGAGTCTTTGTGTGTGATTTTAGTGTTGACCAGCAGAGGCGCTTTTGGGTCACTCTCAACTTGGTTGCCATCCGACACGACGGCTGCGATGACCAAAAGCGGCAAACAAAAAGGATCATTCAGGTAAATATATTAATGTAGTCAATTGGTAAAAATAAGAACCAATAAACTGATTTTTTTAATTATTAAAAACGTTTTTTCCAAAAATCTAATAAAAAACATAAAACTATTCACTAATCTCATTTTTTCTATTTAAATTCTAAATTCAATAGAATAGAAAATGATCATTTTGATTTGATAAAAAACTTTAAATACTGTATGTACTGTACTCTAAAATACTGCACTGTCAAAAAAATTGAATGAGAACACCAATCCAATTAAAAGTGCTAAATATACATATTATTAAACAATAATCAGCAACAAGTAATAGATAACTCATATTAATATTATACTTAAAAAAAAACAACTAAATACATTAATGGAGCATTCTTTTTTCTTTTTTTTTAAAAACAGAATCACAGATGGACTGACCGGAGCATCGGAACTTGCTGCTTTTAATCTGGGCGATGCGTTTGTTGGCGAGGCGTCGCGGGCTGGCGCAACGCGCGCCGCTGGTCTCGATGGGGTTGGCGCGAAGGAAGTCGGCCAACCACTTGATGTTGCAATCGCACACAAAGGGGTTCTGCGCCAGGTGGCTGAGGGGACACAAAGGTGAGATGTGATCTCGGAGTTTCGTTTGGTCGCCTTAGCCATCTGGGGGGGGAGGGGGGGGGCAGTGTAATACAGTATTTACAAAAAGAAATACACAAAGAAGACGAACTCTTTGCGGCTTGGTAAGCTGCAGTAATACTCGTCATTTTTAGGAGGTGTTAAAATAAGCATTGCTTTAAGGGTTGTAGCACCAACTACAATGCTAGTTTCATTAGCCTGTCTATGGCGTTCTGCATTGTGTGTTAGCATTAAGCTAGTAAAATTTCAAAATGGCCCCTTTTTTTTTTTCCAAGAATCATTCGGCATCTTTCAAGCTGCTGCTTGTCAGCAAACGCGGAAGTCGGATCACTCGCGAGTCCAGGTGCGTTTGTACGAAGACAGCGCGTGGTCTCACAGTGTCTGGATGCCGTGTAGCGAGCCGAAGGTTCCTTTGGCCAAACTTTGGATCTTGTTGTCGTACAGTGACAGCAGTGCCAAGCTCTCCAGATCCTTGAAGGCCGACGCACGCACGCAGTGGATCTTGTTGGCATTGAGCAACCTGCAGGAGGGCGCCACACATCACAGAGGAACTCACAACCCAAGGTGGGCAAAAAGTAGTCACGCTGTATTTAGGCCTCTGGGCTACGTGATGGTCATTTGTATTTAATCTCACTTTCTGTTTTGGGAACCATTTTTGTGAGATTGACGCAAATGTAACGAAAAGTTTTGGTACTTTGTTACATCCCCACCACTACTCACACTACGAGATCGTCAACACATTTAGCCAGCAAAATCCAAAGAAGGAAGTACGTTGACCTACAGCAGCTCCAGTGAGGCCAGGCCGTCAAACACGCCGACGGGGAGCTCCGTGATCTTGTTGCCGTACAAAACCCTGGACAAAAACCGGCAAACGCATGAACACGGACGGCCATACAGTACGTGGAAATACACAATGGCGCATGAGCGCACAATAAAAATACGTGACATGACAACACACGAAAATACGTGATGAGATGACATGTGACTGCCAAATGACTGGGCATGACCACACCGGGGTTCAGAATAGGTTTGGATTGTTTATCACAGTTCGTTTCTTATTTTATTTATATTTGTATGTATTTTGTATATTTATTTATTTACTCTTGTTTTGTAAATTCATTAGTTTAGATTTTTTCTTTAGCAAGTTTGTTTTTATTTTTTTTCAAAAATGCTTCATTTTAGCTTCATTTTTTAAAATTACTGGTAGTTTTAGGATTGGTTTTATTTATTTATTTTTTATACATGGAGAATTCATGCAAGTTAAAAACAAAAAACAAAAAGGTCGCTAAGTATTGTATAATAAAGCAATTTTCAGAGAGCTGACCTTCCTTCTCCTTAGGTACAACAATACCGAAATAAACATTTAAAATGAACCTTGAAAGCTCATGTTTGATATTCATTGACAACGATGAAAACAAAGGACATTTTTGCTATTAGTATAGTTCGTTGTAGTTAGTTTTACAAACGCAACGTGTAGTTTGAGGTTTTTTTTTTTTTTTGTTTTTTTTTAAAGCATTTTCATTTCTTATCGGGTTTTTTTCAAATGTAAAATTATTTCGTTAGTTTTGGTTAACCATAATAACCTTGGAGCGCAACGTAGCGCCACATGCGCAAACATGGAGAATCATGACAATGACAGGTGAGCATACATGATGAACGAAACATGACACATGAGCGCCACGTGAGTGTTACTCACAAGGAGTTGAGGGCTTTCAGTCCGTGAAAGGCATCCGGAGCAATCTCCGATATTTGGTTGTTACTCAGGTCTCTGGGATGCCAAAAAATTAAATGCAACTAATGCATCGATCAATATATAAACAGAAAGGATTTAAAAATATGACAGTCAATAGAAAGTATCTAATAATGTTGCAAGCATGCACTTTTATTATTATTGTTTTTTTTTTTTTAATCTGAATTGTGGCTGTAACAAAACAAAACACGCATTCATGTACTGCACAGAATCAGAGAATTGATCTGACATTTCGATCCGTTTTGAGTTTTCACTTTTAATACAAGTTTGTTCCACCTGGGGGCGCACTGACTCACATTCGACGAAGCTTCTTGTAGGAGGTGAAGGCACCCGGAGGAACAGACTTGATGCCATTCTGCTCCAGACGACTGAAGAAAACACACACACGCACACACACACACACACACACACACACACACATTTTAAAATTGATGGGACTGAAGCCAGATCTACTTACACACAACATGAAATTTGGTGACGCACCAATAAATCGCAAGAAGTCACCCCTAAAAAATCCATTATTTAGTTTTCAAACAGGTATTTAAGACATTTTTTTATGACCACCAGAGTTAAAGAAATTCGGCCCCCCAAAGCTAGTTCCACTTTGCAATAATCCATACCTGTCAACTCATACGGTTTAGCCATAGTTCATACGGATTTTGTGGTGAATCTTACGTATATGGCCGTATCGCACAAATCATACGGATTCTGAAAATTTCCGTTTTTTTTGTTTTTTTTTGCCGATGGGTCAGCATTTGGAGTTGGTGAAAAAAGTAACGCAGGAATACAACTCTGAACACAGTAATGCCACTAAGTAGAATGATGATTAGACATTAACCAGACATTGTATTATGGAGATCTACAATAAATATCATTGAAAATTTCGTGGGGTTTTTTTCTGCCGTTATTTTGACATATAAAATGCTTTGGTATGTTATAAGGATTTTTTGCTCTTTATAAGGATTTTTTTGGTAGTTTATACAGGTTGGCGCTCCGAAAAGTTGACAGGTATGAATAATCATGTCGATGATGCGTCAACCTCCCCCCAAAAAAAGTCTGCCATTTTTGTGTCAAGCGGCTATTTCACGGGTCTTTTAAAGGCAAACTCCGAGAAATGTTGTCCCCATTTGAAGAAGAGACAAGACCGAAATGTGTCACTCACATCTCTGTCATGGCCTCGGGGAGGTGCGCGGGAATAGCGGTGAGGCCTCGTCCCCGGCAGTCCACGATGTTGTTGCTGCATGAGCACATGGGCGGACACGAGCCGGACGCCAGGCTGCACGGCTGCACAAAGGCGCTGCCGCCGTGGCCTGGGCACACACAAAAAGCCCGGAAGGAGAAGGCGGCAGCGGATGAACGTTTTGGTGGATTTTGACCGACTTTAGAGTTGCGTGCCTCCAGCGCACAGGACAGGACGGAGTTCTATTGGAAGGGTAGTTGCGCAGCGAAGAGCAGAAGAAGTAATACCTGAGCAGGCCAAGTCGCTCCTGCGCAGCTCGGCCAGGTTGAGCCCCCTGAGGGCGGGCGGGGCGCTGCACTGGGTGTAAAGGCCCAAAGCGGGACGCTGGCGCAGCCACGGAGAGAGCCAGGCCAGGTGACAGTCGCAACGCAGAGAGTTGGAATGAAGGCGGCTGTAGAGGGAGACGACAATGCTCGGCAAGAAACCAACTGTGGGCCGCACGCGTTCTTCTTTTAAATCAGGCCCATCGAGAATTGATATCATAAAAAGTCATGTAAACGATATGAAATTGATGACAGTAAATACTGCGGGACTGTTGACAGAATTGAATTAATATACTGTAATTGACCTACCTAAAAAAAAAAAAATCAAATCAAAGGTGGCCCTTGAGCACAACGCTTTTCACACACAGGGTTTAATATTTTACCAGCGGAAGGTGTGTCATCCAGACGTGAGAAAATTTGAGCACGTATCATTTTATGTGTTGCATTTACACTGCAGCCAAATCGGATCCAGATCAAACTTGCTTTGACGAAACAGAGTTTTGATCAGAATGTGACAGCATTTGAAAGAGATAGGTAGAGCATATGAACATATTCAACAGCTGTGTTTACACTGGTGCCAAATCTGGATCAGATCCTGATCAAAGTTCATTCAACTCACAATTAGGCGCGTTCTTTCAATCCGAACGCGACATCTGACAATGATGCGTGATCATATTCGCCCTTTTACATGTTGCGTTTACATCGCTGTTAAACCCGTATCAGCTCGAGATCAAATTTGGTTTCAGTTAAGTGGGTCAAGTTTCATCCAGATATGACGCAGATATGTCAAGTGTATCAACGTATTCAATCACGTTTTACATGTCACGATGACCGCGGTCAAATCTGAATTAGATAAGGATTGAACTTGCACCCTGCATACACACTGCACATTGTATTGTATGTATTAACCCTCATGCAGTATTTTTAAGCGGCTGCATGAAGGGTATTACGTCCCAAAAATGTCCCTCTTCCAATGTGCAACAACTTTTTTCACTTTTAATTTTTTTTCACTTTCAACCCCTCAAAATGTTCAGTGGGAATTGGCCAAGACATAGATATACATCCTATGCAAAATTTCAGCTTCGTTTCCATTTGTCCAACAGTCCAAAATCGTCCAAAGTGTCCGAAATGTCCAATTTTGAGATAATTACTGCTTGGGGGTTAACACAACGATGATTCTAAAAATTGTGATTGTGGAAGGACTCACAAAGTGCGAAGTTTGGGCATGTGGTTGAAACTGGAGACGGGAATGCTGCTGATGTTGTTGTTGTTCAGCGTCCTGGAGGAACACGCAGACAGGAGACGACAGCGACACTGGGACACATCGCCGCCGGGAAGAAACCCCGTCACTCGAACGCAACGCAGCGGAGCCTACTCACAGTACTTCCAGGGATCGCAATGCTCTGAATGCTCCCTCCTCGATGCAGCTGATGTGGTTCTTGTCCAGCTGGCTGTTAATCAACACAACATGCAGTCAAGTCAAACTCCTGAGCAAACACGAAATGTTTTCCTTCAACTGAACAGTTCACACTCCAGGCCACAAGGGGCAGCGCCATTCCACAAAAACCATAATATTGTTTTGTTTCCTTGGCTGTATTAGTTGATCAACTGACAGATTTTTGAGGTCTGCGGCTCCTCTGAAGGCTCTCCTGGGAACGGCCTGGATGGCGTTTTCACTGAGGTCGCTGAAAACACAAGATGACCAGAAAATTGCTCAATTACTTTTGGGGAATTTAACATTTGTGCAAACAGAATCGCACACTTCCCGTCATTTATTCATAAACAGTAGCGGGAGCTTTTTATAAATCACTAATGGGTTGGAAGGTCAATTCCACAAGAAAATGCACGGCGGGGGATGCTAAAATTTGAAACAACCGCACTCGAAAACATCATCGGCCTGGCATCACAACAACACTCAAACGCATCATCGGCGTGGTGTCACGACAACACTTGAACACATCACCAACGCATTACGTGCGTGCGGGGAGAAAAACTTGAAGATACTGTACCACCTATGTGGCAAATCTAATCCAAATGACGGTAAAACAAATGTCACTTGAACGCATCACCGGTGTGACGAAGCAAAACAGGACTATTGATCATTATGACAATGATTATTGATGATAATGAAACTGTTCTAGCCTCTTGGTTGGTTATTCAACTTGGGTTAAGTAAAAAGAAGTAAAACAACAACAACAAACCGGTAACATTTCGTTTTTGGCAATGCTCCATCATGAGCAAGTCATGCTCACTACTTGTATGTATGTCAAAGTTTCAAGAATTCAAAAGGTGGGAAAGGGAAAGATGAGTTCTTTTGGATGCCCAACATCAGGCTGCGCAAGAATGTGGCATTGTTTCAGTCCACAACACGAGGGCCAGAACCGGCGACGTGACTTCCACAAAAGCAAAACGCTTGAATACCGTTTCGTCTGCCCAGGACGACCATCAAAACGACATTGTGAGCTTTTCACAAGCTTCATCTGGACTTGAAACAACCTGGAAAGAAAAATAACTACACTGCAGCCCCAACAAAAAGGCACTCCACCTTCTGATGAAGTCAAGTGTTGTTTTTCTGGGCTTAAAAGCTCAACTCTTGGCTCGAGGACACTCGAACGCATCGCGGGGGCCGGGTGGGGGTGGGGGGGTTGTGAATCACGGCAGGAAGCCTTTGAAATCGTGCTGTTAGCTTAACGCATTGTTATCGGCATTAATTTTAAACAATTTAACTCGATTAATTTTTTTTAATCGCAAGATTAATGCGGCACCACGTCACAGCGGATGTTACGTTGCTCTAAAATCATAAAATGTGCGGCAAGTTTGAAAAACTGCTCCGAGTGAAAAATGTTCATGTCAAATTGAAACTCGAAATTGTTGTTTCAGTAAATATTTGAATTTGGCACAAAGAAAACGGATCCACGATTTCATGTTGATGAGAGATAGATAAAAAATCTGTGATTAATTACGGCTAATTCTGAGTTAACTATGAAATTATACATTGCTTTGCTTTACTGTTGTACATGTTAGTTGCTTCATGTACGCCACTTTGTGTGCAGCGATGGCTGTTTGAAAGTGCTCTATAAATACAGCCGAGTTGAGTTGAGTTGAATTTGATGGCGATTAAATATTTTAATCGTTTGACAGCGCTACTTTGAACACATCACTGACTATTTGCGAAACGACAACGGCGCATATTAAAAGATGCTTTCCCAGCGGGTCGTCAAGATTTCCGTTGCCAGGATTCAAGAGGTCAGAAGATGATGTTGACCGGAGCCGGTCACAGCTGGACGTGTGCGCTAATATTTGCTCTCCCGACAGGCTCCTCGGGTGAGTCTCCTCGCCGTCTTTTGTCTTGTATGTCAGTGGGTGAGAAAGGTAAACTTTCCCACTCGCTTTGTTGCTCCTCCGGAATCTCGCCGCAATGTCATAAAGGACACGCAACAAACGCAGGTGTGTCATGCACCGACTGTATGTGAAAATACGCCAGGGATGGAAATAATTTGGTTCCGTTGCCAGTCATGCGGAAAATCTGCTAATTGTCTGGAGGCACCGAGGGAGACAAGTGGAAGTCGTGTGAATCTGCGTGCGTACGTCTAAGTGCGTTTTGCGCGCGCGTGCGTCGGCCAATTTTACACACCGGCTCCCATCTGGGAAAAGCGAGATGGATTTTGCATGTTCCATTAATGCGCCGTAAAAACGCACTCTGACGGATTAATGCGCGCGCACACACAAATATCACTTAGGTGGTGTGTTTGTGAGCTTCCTAGACATGTTTTGTACCGAACGTTGAATTATGAGCTCTTAAATATATCTTTTATTTGAAGGAGCTGTGTTCGATATTGTAGACAAACATCAAAATGTTCATCTTTATTTTGTATTGGACAGCACATCTTTACCGCACGAATATGAGCTCACTCTCGTAATATTTACTCGCGTACGCGCGGGTCACTTCGCGTGAGTTGAAATCCCGATGCAGACTAAGGAAAAAGCAGCAGAAATGAAAACGCAAAGGAGGATCACGAATGAAGTTGGCGGACTCACAGTCGTGTTAAAGCTTCATTCTTCTGGAAGAGAAGTTCGGGAATTTGTGTCAGACGATTTCTGTTGAGACGACTGAAAAAAAAACACACACACACACACACACACACACACACACACACACACACACACACACACACACACACACACACACACACACAGTATTGAATACAACTTAAGAAATAACCATAGTTTTGTGAGGTGGCTCTTCTTGCCCACATGCCGGAGCATCACAGTAGCTTTTTTTTTCTCCCCACTTCAGTCAACTTAGCACTGTGTTGTGTATTAGTGTGTACCGTAGTTATTTTGTGCCCACTCACAGTCGTTCCAGATCCTTCAGCTCATCCAAAGCGCCTCGCTCCACCTCTCGTATTTGGTTTTCCATGAGGTGACTGGCACGCGCGCACACACACACAAAATTTTAAATATCATAGTACTCCCCCCCCCCCCCCAAACCCCCCCTCCAAAAAAAACAAAACAAAAGACATGAACAATGCAGACAGAATTCCACGGAGGAGCAAGAGGGCAACTCACAGCACTCGCAGATGCTTCAGGCCGGAAAAGTCCGACTTGGTGATGACGGTCAGGTTGTTCCCATTCAAATCCCTGTGACACAAAAACGTCCTTTGAAAACAGTAAGCGTGCGAATATTGGCGCACGCATGCACGCAGACAAATTAGAACAAGTATTGCGAATCACACACAAACTCAGTGGACTTGGTTCACCAGCTCATGACATCCTCCTGCGCTTATTCTGTATTAAACATTCGTTCGCCTTTTCAAGGTCAGTAACAGCCGCATCGTATGCGTTATACAGTAATCCCTCGTTTATCGCGGATAATGGGGACCAAAACCGAATATAAACGAAAATCCGCGAAGTAGCGACCAATTAACATATATATTTTTAAAAATTGCCCCACGTGGGCCTTTGCACTTGAGCAGAGCCACTAACACACGCACACACACGCACACGCACGCGCGCGCGCACACACACACACACATGCATGCACGCACACGCACGCGCACACGTACACGCACACGCACACACACACACACAGTGCACACAGTGCACACAGAAACGAACAACCATCCACGCTCACACTCATACCTAGGGACAATTTAGAGTGCACAATCAGCCTGCCATGCATGTTTTTGGAACGTGGGAGGAAACCGGAGCACCCGGAGAAAACCCACGCAGGCCCGGGGAGAACATGCAAACTCCACACAGGGAGGCCGGAGCTGGATTTGAACCCGGTACCTCAGCACTGTGAAGCCGACGTGCTAACCACTGGACTACCGGGCCGCCCTCTTCCAATACCATTTTGACAAAAAATTAGGAACTATACATCTTGTCTGTCTACATGTGTTGCTCCACCGCTCAAATGTCCATTGATCAAGGGTTCCAAAATGCGACTCTCAACGCTAATAATTAGCATGTGAGCGCCGTTTTCCATTGTTTTCTAGCATTAAGATAGCAAGGGCTTTCTTTTAATGACATTTTATGTTTTTTTTCTCCCTTTCATAATTTTGCTGCTGTAAATTGGGAATCTTTCAATTGTGAGACAAATAAAGGTTTTCTTATCTTATCTTTCTTTTTGGGGACGGTTGTTCACAGATGCACAAAATGCAACTCTCTTGATTTCGTTTTGTTTGAGAGGAAACTGCCACTGGGAGCGACGATAACAATTCCCCATTCCTCAAAGTCAACATTGCAGGAGGGTCCCCGTGGAGTGTCGGTGACAAACGCCCCCGAGACCGTTCCGTTCTCCACTCGGGCCGGTTCCGCCTGCCTAACGGACCAACGCTTACGCACGCTTGCGGCGCTTTCTTCCCCGCACCATTTTCCCGATGGAAACGTCCTCCCGCAGTGACCCGCGAAGGAGAAGCTGGAGGGAGGAGGGACGGGATAATGTGTGTGCTAGCATCAATTATTCACACGCATACACACTTGGAGTGCTTCCTTATTTATATACCCTGATGTCATCATTTCTGCTGCAAATAGCTGATGTGGGACTTTGTGGCTGCGTTGGGATTTTCAGATGGTGGACATCTACTGTCATTAGGGATAAGTGAATGAGTTACTGATAATGAACTGTGAATCATTCACTCACAAGTCACCATTTTTTTATTTGATGAACTATGTCGTCCAGTCTACAGTGCCGCCTTGAAAAAGGAGTGTATTTTTTTCTCCTCTGCAAAGAACGACTAATATTTCTGCGCCTTATTCGGAAGCTGGCACGTCTCCACATATACAGTCAAACCTCGGTTTTCGAACGTCTCTGTTCTCGACCAAATCGGTTTTTGACAAAAAAATTCGAGTTTTTTTTATGCCTTGGATGACGACCGAAATTCAGTTCTCGAACAAACTGAGCGCACTTGAATGCACCACTTGACTCCTCTCGCCTTCCTTACACGAGAAAGTGACGCTTCCTCGTGTCGCGTTCCATTACTGAGCAGACGTGTTCAATAACGATTTTTTTTTTTTTAAAGAGTGTGGTTTCGGTTTTCGAACAAATCGGTTTTCGAACGGATTATGGTCGAAAAACCGAGGTATGACTGTATTTGTATTATACTGCCCCCAGTGGCCAAGGTAGGCACACCAGGAGGAGAAACACAATAACCATCGAAGTGAAGCAAAAATGGGGCAGAAGTGTTACACTTAGATTCTTTTGAATGATGATTTGTGGGTGATGGGGACTGCCGATGGGACCACCCCCCTTCCAGGATGACCAGGCTGCAGTGGACGCCAAGTAGGCAGATATTTAACAGAATATGGTGGTCTCCAAAGTTAGTCAGAATCAAGCAAAATCAATCAATCAATCACACATATGTGAATTTGCGGGTGCCGAACCGCGGGTATGTGGGGTTCAATTGTATATTGAATAATATCCAAATGACCTCCCCACACCGCGACCATTCAGCCACCACGCTCAACTTTTTCTCAATGTCACACTCCCACGTGCACCGTGCGTTACTTACAGCCTTTCCGCTCCCCTAGGAATGTTTCTGGGCACGGCGTGGATCCCGAGGCCGTGGCAGTCCACCGTGCTCCCCAGGCAGCTGCAGGGAGCCGGGCACGCCTGCGCGCCGCCACGGCCGCCCGCCGCCATCACCAGCGGCAGCAGAAGCAAGAGGGACGCCCGCCCGCATCCTCCTGACCTCTCGGCGTCGCCGCTCGTCCCGGCAGGCATCCTGCTTAGAGATGCAGGTGCGCTGCTTCCTCCAGGAAGCGGACGCACAAGGAAGGAGTTGAGCTCGGACCGCCCAGGTAGGGTGGGACAACCAGAAGCGGACACAGAGGATGCGCGAGGTGTGCTTGGGTTTGAGCGCTCTGTGTGCCGACTGTTCTTCTTCCTCCTTGCTTCGGCTTCCCCTCATTGAGTCATTGTGCGCGCAGACGCCAGCCACTGGGGGGGGGGGGGGGGGGGGGGGACTCCCTCACTCCCTCTATACACGCACAACCGCGTCGAGCAATCATCCATCAAAAGCTTTTCAAATAACAGCAATGAGACTCCGCCCCAGCAGCTCCCCAAAGCACCCGGGGTGAACTCCATTCTATTCAGCCTCTCTCTCTCCCTGCTCTACTGTAGGTCTATTCCCCATCCCGCCACCACCAAGAGGAAAGGGGGGCTCGGGGGTGAGCATGAACATGATGCGGGGGAGGAGGAAATAGTAATTACGCCAAAGCATCCGAGTGAGCAGCTCAGGGGAAAACACAAGGGCAGTTTGGCGAATTTATCATCACAGTACAGTGATCCGCGGCTTTGGTGCATCGCGGATTTTTTCAAACATATTAAAAAAAATTTAAAAAAATTTTTTTCCGCAAAAATCAGTGTCTAAGTGTTGTTTACGATGCGTGCTAGTGTGTGTGTGCGTGCGTATGTTAGTGCACTCTGCTCAAGCGCAAAGGTCCACGTGGGGCATGTGTGTGCGCGACTGTGCGCGCAGGTGCGTGTACGTGTGTTGCTGAGAGAAAGAGAGAGAGAGAGAGCGAGAAGAGGCTTATAAGAACAAAAGCAGGTCTCTCACCCTTAATTGTCTTAATTGACGAATCATAAACACGTCTGCCGCACACGCACACTCGGGATAGCTGGCCTGTGTGTGTGTGTGTGTGTGTGTGTGTGTGTGTGTGCGCATATGTTAGTGCGCTCTGCTCAAGCGTGAAATCTCCACGTGGGGCTTTTTTTTTTTATACAGTATGTCTATTGGTCGCTACTTCACGGATTTTCGTTTATCGCGGGTGGTTTTGGTCCCCATTAACCGCGATAAACGAGGGATTACTGTAATTCTCGATTTTCAAGCCCACTTTTTCATGGCGAGTCCTCAAAATCATGCTGGGATCGGTCACTTCAAAATAAAATGGTTGACTTCATGTTCAATTTTGGGCAAAGGTCCTTGAGACTTTTTCGTGCGTGGCGTTATGATGAACATGTCCGCCCAGACTCGTGTCGATCAGTAAAATTGGCTTTCTGACTTTCCAAAATGGCCGACTTCCCGTTGAAGCTAGAACATGGGCCCTTGAGTTTTCTCTGCGTCTCGATTTGATAGTCAAGTCTGCCCAATTGTGTCATTTGGCGAAACTCTGGCATTTTTTGGGGGTGGGGTGTTGGGGGGAAGGGGGGGCTGAATTTTCATGAGATGTTTGAAACCAAAATGGCTGACTTCCCGTTCAATGTCAGGCATGACTTTGGTGCATCATGTTATGATAGACATGTCTACCCACTTTTGTGTAGATTTGTAAACTGGTGTCAGGGGTCTTATTTTAAACTTTCCAAACCAATTTAAGGTGTTTATGGTGATTTTGATTGCAGAATATGTTGAAGGACATTTGCGATATAAAACAGTGAGGGTGAGGCGCGGAGTCAATAAAACGAAGCAAAAACATTCCAATAGACGCAAAGTGACGCCTTGATAAAGGGCAATATTATGAAATATAACAGCCTACCTTGGACTGGACTGCACTAGCAAAAATAAGTACCCCTCCCCACATGCTGGCCTCCTTTTCCTGCCCTCAGAATATCAAAAATAGCTGTGACAGGTGGTGTCGTTAAGTGGCTACAACTTTTTGTACGATGACATCGAATTGCAAACCTTGCCTGCACATAAATCTAAAGTGGTATCTGTAAAGTTGAAAGAATGGAAAGGTAAAGCAAGTTTCACATTTCTTCATATCTTTGTTGGAGAAAAAAAATACAATAACAAAGTAATAGCGTATAAGTAACCTGTATTTGTATAACAAAAATAATGCTACTTAGACATTTTAATAACTGCCTGTGACTGTCTAGAGTTGGAAAAAAACGCAGGATTTTTAAAAAATTTAGATTCATGGTTTAGGTTTGGGAAGAAAAGGTAAAAAAAACCAGTAAAACCGAGTAGCGTTGCCATGGCCACCTCTGCTGGAAGCTTGACTCTGGTGGGAGGGGGCGCAGGGTCAGTTGAAACTGATGCCCCCTCCGCCGCACCCGAAAGAAAAAAAAACCTCCAGAGTGACAGCAAACAAATTGTCCACAGGCCGAGTATGGCCACTTCTTTTGTGAGCCTCCACAGGGGAGTCAGGAGGGAGGCGGAGGCACTTGTTGCTGCGTAAAGTCTCTAACAAACAGTAGCTAGCGATCATCCCTTCCTGTACAACAGTCGTTCATAAACAATACAGTCAGGCACAGCTCAGGATTTTTTCTCCTGGTGCTAAAGGGAGGGGAGGGGGGAGCTTGACCGATACGTAGGGAGCTGATAAATTTTATGAACACTGTCTAAATAAAATGCTGTGACGTGGAGGGAGGGGGGGGGGGGCTAAACTGGGGCTATCCAGATTTCTGATTGGGCAATAGCACCCCCAAGCTTCAGTGCAGTGCCATCCTTGAATCTAACTACAGGAGGCTAAACTAACTCTGTTACAACTTTACTACACGGAAGTTTCCCTTTCGAAACGGTCGTATAGGCTAAGCTAGTTGGCGGTCATTCCTTCCTGACTCCTTCAGCAACAACAGTTCACATAGGCTAAGCTAGTGAGCAATCACCTGAGCTTTCTCATCTATTTTGGCCCACAAGTATTTTAAGACAATTTTAATATTTTATATAATATATACATGTAACATGGAGCGTCTTCTCCAAATAATGACACCATTTATGATCATTGTGTACCTCATGAAGTGGCCGGCGAGTTTCGCGAAGTGATCGACAGGGCGAGGGCAGATCTGGCGGAAATGTCGCCATCTGGCGGACAACAACGAGCGTTGCAGGAGCGCTTGACAAAGGGATATGCTGATTCGATGCCGATGAGTTGTGACAAAATAAAGTAAACAAGCGTTTTTATGAAAAGTTTTAATCCATATGTGGACGTTGGCAAGTGAATGTTATTTTGCTCTGAAGCTAAACAAAAGACCCAGCCCCCAAAAAAAATAATAATCAAGTATTCGACATCACATGATGCCTAAACGGTCCTTTCTCTCGACGGATCGTCAGGTGGACTGTCGTAAACATATCGTAGACATTTCACATTTACAAAATTACACAATAACAAGACCTCAACGTTAAAAAAACATTCACAAGTAAATATTAAGTTTATGAATGAATGTCGCTGAATTAGCTATTTGTGAAAAGGAAGGTCATTTACACGTTCCACAGGCATACACCTTTCCTCAACCCACAAGCTGTTTGAAAATTAACCGATATCCTATGAGCACACACCTAGTCCTCACTAGTCGAACAAGAACAATTAGCGCAGCTTTGCATCACTATTAATGTCATGATTGTGTTAGTGTGTAGTAGTTGGTTTACGTGTGCGCTAAATTGTCTGTGTACTAGTACACTCTTTGTTCTGACTAATAGATGATGCTGTGCAATAGTAGAATGATTAGTAGACAATAGTAAACCACTAAATTATCCCAGTAATTTTACAACTCGTCCAGTTTTGCCTCATTCGTGACATGTAATAGTCCTACTCGCGCTCTCGTCATCTCGTCGAAAAAAACCCCACAACTGAGTCGTTCTACAAGTGCTCAGAAGTGCCATAGAGTAGTATAAAGCATTGCGAATTGGAAACTACATTACAAGTAAGACGGCCGTTCTATCAGAGTGCCAAAGTCATTCCACTAGTGGGACGAATTGTGTTCTTTGTGAAGACAAAGAGTGTACAGTACTCGAAAATGGACAATACAGAGCACTAGTAGGATACTGAATAAACATGTCAACAGCTTTTCATAAACCCAATCTGCCTGTCGCTGACATCATTCCACCCCTTTGGGGGTCAGGAAGTGCAAAGCACACTGGGAAGTTTCCCTAAAGCCGTCCGATCACAGGCCCACACTTAAACAGGCAGCATCATGTGACTAATGCCTTCCTGCCTGAACAACATCCCTCCCTCTTCCATTTTACATCTTTAAAAAAAGTCCACCTCTTTGCTAACTCTAACATCGCTTCCTTCCTCTAGCTAACCAAATGAGGAGAAACACACAACAAAAAGTGTAACAGAATAGTAATTCTAAATGTAAACAGTACACATACATCACTTCCATCGCCCTCGTAAACTGGGTTGAAATGGATATAGAGTAGCTGCCTGTCGTAAACAGGGAAATGTAAGCAAGGTTGACATGGCTGCAGTGTGTCAGTCATACACTGGCCACATCCCAAATACTGAATATTAAATGTGATATTGATTAGAAGTGATCATTACCAGTCAAGTCTCCCAGTCAGTCTGTCAAGGCTATCTTAGCTAGCAGTCACCGCTGCATGTATTTTTGTGGCCATTTAGAAGCAGGATCATCCACGAATCGTATGCTGACTATCAGTCATTGATCAACACTACAGTCTGTGAAGGCTAAGCAAGATAGCGGTCATCAATTTCCATTTGGTAGTGGTCATTAATAAGCAGCACGGTCCATGAAAGCTAAGGTAGTCGGCGTATAAACAGTATAGTTTAGGAATGCTATGCTAGCTAGCCGGTCATCACTTGTTGTACAGAGGTGGTCATTTGTAAACAACAGAACAGTCAATGAAGGCTGTGCTATCCAGTGATAATCGCGTCCTGTTTGATTGTGTTTGTTTATAAAACTATCCATCTTACAAATGCGAAGATAGCTAGTGGTTCTTACTTAAGGTACAGAAGTGGTTGCTTGTAATTGGTAGTTTAAATAGACTATGCTAGCTGGCGGTCAGCTCTTCCTGTACAGTAGTGGTGGCTTATAAGTCGGCAAAGGATAAGCTACTGATCAGTCATATCTTCCTGTACGGTTGTAGTTGTTCATTCAAAGAAAGAGTTTTGTGTGTGCTATGCTAAATAGCAATTTTCCTTTGTTGAATGATAGTCGTCATTCAATGTAACAGCCCGTCTAGGCTAAGCTAGCTAATAATCATAGACACGTGTTAAGCGGCGGCAGTTCATAAAACATTACAGCTTATGAACGCTTCCTGTACGGTAATGGCGGTTCATAAAGAGTACAATTTCAAATGCTATGCTAGCTAACGGCCCTCCCTTCTTGTATAGAATTGATTGATTTTGAATGGTTCCGCTTACAAATGCTACTATTACTCCATCGGCGTGAAGGCATCTCCTCGAAGACCAGGACGTCTAGAGCGAAATCTCCTGAGACGGAGAGAACAATCTGGCCATGGACGAAGGCGTGTCCTGATAAAAAATTGACACATTAGGCTGAAGGTCGCACGTGTGTAGTGTGTGTGCGTATTTTTGCTCTTGTGAATGGACTACCTTGGACACTTTTGCAGCTTTGTCCCTACTAAAGTCAAAGTCGGGATTTTTCAACACCAGCCCCGCCCCGCAGTGTCTGCCACCATTCAGTGGAGTTTTCACCTACACAAACGCACACACGCCGTCTTCTGAACATTGCCCGTCTTCAAAAGCCTAATCAGTTTTGGAACATGATTTAATGATTGTGTACATGCTACATGTGTGGTGTCGATGTTTTGCTGAATACTCTTTGCGAGTGTCTCACCTGCTGCAGAATGGCAGTCTCTTTGCCGCATTTGTGAGTTACTCTGACGACTGTGTCTGGCGTCAGCTGACCGGCACGAGCTTTACGCTGGGATCAGAAAGAAAAGAGTCATGTGAAAACAACACAAGAAAATATTCGGGAAAATAATGTCCCTGATGACAACACCGAGTGACAAAATGGGAACAAAAAGAGAACAAAAACATGCAATACAAAATGACCACAAAAAAAAAAAAAAAAAGTTCCTGCCGGATTTTTTTTTTTAACATTGTTCAGTGTCAAGTGTGAAAACTCATTGACAAAAGAGTCTCTTGGACTCTAAAGAGTCCAGTCTGCTTTTCAGTGTAAAGAGTTTCAGAACTTATCGTCAAACATGCAAAATGCATGAAGAAGCCAATCTCAGAATCCACTTCACAAGGTCTTTAAAAAAAAAAAAAAAAAAAGAAAACATCAAAGACCGAGTTACCTTGATGAGTCCTCCAAAGGAACGCGACCGCAGGCGCTTTTTGCCGGGATCGTTGTGCGGACTCGTGGCTGAGGCCGCAACTGTTTGTTTGACCATCTGCACATCAAGTAATTACAGTAATTAATACATTTAAATGTATTCTTTTTTTTTTTTTTAAACCTGATAAATCTACAATATGCCCCCCCGCCCCCCCAAAAAAGTTTTTTCTTTTAATTACAAATTGGTAAATTTGCGGGTGCCACTGTATTGGTAATATGAATAGCTTCGGGAGCCAACCTGTCGGACCAGCTTCTTCTTCTTAGCCGAGTCGGGCATGTTATGGTGCACGTGCCTGAAGAGGTCCTGAAGCGCCTCTTCCGTGTACTGCTGAGCGGGTGATGGGCACTGATCTGGAGCAGCCCCAAACGCAACCGGGGCCGCCCGCCGCTTCAGGGGAGAAGCCACCTGCCGGCGGGGCGAGCCGTTCAGTGACAACAGGTCCAGATCGTCCTGAAGGAGACATACATTAGCAGCCGAAAACATTCTCTCTCTCTTTTTTTTTTTTTTTTTTTTTTAAGATACATCACACAAAAACGACAGCTGTGGGACAAAGAGCCATGTTGTGAGTATATGACCAAAGAGTTTGCTATTGCCTAAAGATGTGACTATATTGAGTGTGCAAGTTCATTTAACACAAACAACTTTGCATGAATAATAATGATATTATTATCATCAACATCATTAGAATGGCAAAGTAAGCAACCCTGGCTGTTAGTCGCTATATGATGTCAGGAGTTAATTTAAAATAAATGAATAAATACAATTTCCATTTGACTGCTCCCTCGCAGGATATAAGTTGAAGGACCAACAACAAAACAGGCCAAACACCCAAGGAAAAAAAAACCCCCAAGTGATTTAAACCTTACAATAACAACATACCGCCACAAGATGGCGCCGAATTATACGTTTACCGGCTTTGTCCGGGTCATAAAAAAACGGCAACAAAACGCTGCCTGGTGTGAACGGACATGGCTTATACATGCGAATTGATGGGGAGGAGGGTTTTCATAAACTATATTTATCAATGCAAATAGGTCAAGCTTTGACTGACCTTGCTGCGCAAGGTGGCGGTCTTCATGAAGTGTGACCGGGCATGTTCCCTCAGGTACACTGGCGCCTGACACACAAACAAACGAACGCCTCACAAGTCAATGGGCGCAAAAGTCAGCAAAATTAGACAAAAATCGCCAACTTTGGTACAAAGCTTTTGATTTATTACATCAACGGACACAGCATGGAGCCCGTGCGTTTCTTGTTTTGTGTGCGTTTGTGTGGGGGGGTGTGTTAGTCACCTTGAAGAGTTTCTGTGAGTGTCTGATGAGGAAGGCCATGCTGTTGTTGAGTGTCTTCAGGTGGTCTTTCAGGTCGTTGGCTGTCATCTGCGGCAGGAAACACACAAATACACGCTTTGAATAACAGGCCAAATAAAAAATAAAAAAGTTATTTAAAATTGCGAACCGGGCTAGGGCATTGATATGCTTTTAAGCTTCAGTCCTAAGCCTTTTGGCCAGATATATGGGAAAAAAAATACAATTAAAATTAAAACAGACTCGGGGTCTGCCCCCTCTGCAGCCCCCCACAAAAAAGCACTCAAGCAAATATGAAACATTTGGCACAGAAGTATAGAGAGTCACTAATACATTAACAGCCAATGTACCAACAATCACGTTTCCCGTTCATTGAGAAAAAGTGAGGAAGTGCAACATTCATGAGCAACCGACAGTAACACCGAGTGACGTCACAACAAGCAGGGCAACGCAAAATGTTTTGCATTTCGATTAGCGCAGCCCGCCAACAAAGTAGCATTTCTCGAAACGCCGCCTTCTCGATCGGTTGAATGCGCCGCCTTACGTGGCGCGGCCAGAGCACATGCGGAGCGAACATGAGCGCCAGGTTGAAGGCGGACATCTTGTTGGCGTCCTGCCGCTTTGCCGTGTGGTAGAGGAGGTCCAGCAGCAGCTTGAGCAGCGAGCGGTTGACGGGGGGAAGCAGGAGGAGGAGGAGCTGGAGGGCCTCCGTCTGACGCTCCTTATTGGGCGCCGGCGTCTTGTTGCCGTGCTCATCCAGCAACGTCATGTCTGGAAAGACAAAGGACATCGGGTCTGTGTTGGGAATTGGACAAACCTTTCAGACGTACGGACGCTTGCGTCTTAGCTGTATTTGGAATACTGGCGCAACTCCGGATTTGGAGTGTCAAAGTCGTGTCCGAGTCCTACCGGCGATCCGGAGGTGGACGTGGAAGTGTCTGTGCGTGAGCAGGGGTTCAGGCAACTCCCCCAGGAAGGTCTTGAGCAGCGTGGCGGCGTCGTTGGGATGGAAGCCTGCGGACTGCAAGTCGACGTCGGCGCCGCTGGTCAGGAGCTCCTTCAGGGCCTGCTGCCGCACGCTGTTGCCCGGAACCCGGAACAGACCCTCCACGTGCAGATCTGGGCCCGGAGAGAGCAGGGGAAAACTCAGACTTGCACCGAGGGGAGCGAAAATCAACGAGTTAAATGGGACCGCTTGTGAGCAATACTCCGTAGAGTGGAACGTTATGAAGAAATGTGGGGATAAAGTACGATGAAAAATAACACAGTCCTAGAATAGCATGAAACAGAGCAGAAGAATCTGAAAACAAATAGTTGAAATAGGATCTAGTCTCCATTGTATTCAGAAAAAAACAAATGTGATTTGGAATAACAGTTAGTAGAGAGGAACCTTGACAATAATTATCACTTTAAATGATGACCTCAGTCATATTGTCCCCATTTTATATGAATACGTCTTTTTGCCGTAAACATCTCATCGGGATCCTGGCCACCCCTGCTAAAATCGCAAATGACAGCTCCTGCCACCTACTGTAGTGGATGTGCAATTACACGTTATTTTAGTAGTTTTTTTTGTTTGTTTGTTTTTTTGGAAGGACTGTATTACGTAGAATAAAGTAGCAGTAGATTTAACACTAGGCAAAAAAACTAATCATAATATTAATGGAAATTAAAGAGGGCACCAGAATAAAACAGTGGACTTACTTTTACTGAGGAATTCAATGAGCCGGTAAATGTGAGCCACAGCGCTCTCTGACAGCACAGCTCCAAACATGGCGCCTTTATCTGAGACAACAACAACAGTCACTCAAAATACCCTGTCCTAGATCCTACAGTACTCTCCTCTCGACTAGTGTGGGTGTTCCCAACGTCACATTTCATCAATTGCAACAATAAGTAACCAAAACACTTGGTTGGCCACCAACCTTTGCGTTTGAGGAAGTTGAACGAGCGGAAGAATCCGGGGGTCTTGGGGCCCTCCTCGCCGAGGAGCTGGGAGAACTCGGCGCCGGGAAGGTCGATCAGGCGAGTGATGTTGCTCAACACAAGCTCCAGGAAGACGTCGGCGTTCTCGTGCCGGAGCTTCTCCACAAAAAAGTCCGGGTTGAAGATGACGGGCAGGCGGGTGGCGGCGGCGGCTTGGGAGCATCTCGGCGGTGACTCATCCCCATGGTCCACCATGTTGGAGTGCCTTGGACATCACACACAGATTTGTTTACATTTACAAAGTGTTTTTATATTTTGTATAAAGCAGCTTAGTAGTGTTCATTAAAAACCAGGCACATGGTTTTTTTTCTCCCCCAAAGAAATATAATTAATATGAGTAAGCTCCTGTAACACGAGCCTACGCACATTTTCAACATTGTTATTTTTTCTTTCCGCTGGGATCCAAAATATGATTTAGAGAGGCAAATAAAAACTGTTCAAATATTATATTCATTTTAAAAGGGGGACTAGTAGTTCAAACAAATGGCTAGCAATATCTCAACATTTTTAATTTCGGTATTTCAGCAATGAAAAAGGAAATTGATCATTGACTTTCGCCGGCCACAAAAATGATGTGGTGGGGCAGATCTGGGCCCCGGCCGGGGCCTTGCATTTGACACCTCTGCCTTACAGCCAAACTAAACGTTTTTATTTATGCATGAGCCTGATACTTTTGCATGAACTTCAGTCTGAAGTTAATTCCCACAAATTCCCGTGAGACGGTCATCATTTGGAATATTTGCATAATTCACTTAATTCAATTTGATTCTGAGCCATTCAAATGTAAAATAGTAGGTATCGGACGTGACGTAAGATCAAGGCGCTTCACACTCAGGTTGTTCAAAAAAAACATTAAACATTAAATATGAACGTAAATGCGCACAAGTCATAAAAGTTATACGAATGGTAAACGGTCAACTCTTGATTGGGATCGATTTGATTTTTGGGACGGCTAGCGGCTAACGAACGAACACGAGTGACAGCAGCGGTCTGTCGAGGTGACAATGGTTCGGATTTATCCGCTTTTACGGCTCCCCAGTTCTACGTTCCGCTTTGGACCGCGTTAAAGTGGGATCCTCCACCAATGCTGCGTAAAAACGTAACGGTGGAACGTGTCTTTACCTCGTATTTGCAGTGACTTGGTCGGCATCTTTACCGGCAGCCATGTTCAGTCCCTTCAAATCCGCCGCTGTTATTCCGTACACTCCGCCCACCTTTCAGCCATTGGTCGGATCGCGATTAAGGGCGTGGCGCAAGGGGGCTGGGTTAAGATAATGCCATTTTGTGATTGGCCAGTTTAAATTTGCTAAAACAACAAACTTTATTTCCTCATGTCAAAACTGTAACCACCAAACAAAAAAGTGGATACAACACGGGTTAACGGTGTAACTTTTTATTAGTTGTACTTTTACTTTTTTTTTTTTCATTACAATTTACTGAATTTTTCTCACTTTTGTTCCGCTAATAATTTATTATCTGCTCTCATCTCATTTGTTGTTTTCGAAAAAGCCACATATCACCAAATATTAAACCTTTCTGGGATCTTGACAGGAAAAAAAAAAAAATCAGAAAATAAAGAAATTAACTGAATCAATATTTTTCTTATCTAATCCTTTCGCTATTATTCCAATTTATTTGATAGGGATGTGTCCTGGATTTGTTTTGTTTGACGGAGGGGTTTCAGATAGGGCACAGTTCTGACTGCAGAACTGTGGATCGAATGTTACATTCTATGCACATACAAGTCTTGATCACGTGGCCAGACAAAAAAATGGTCATGCATCTCTGGTATTGTTCAGGGAGCTGGGCAAAATGTGGAGGTGATCCAGCCCGCAGGATGTAGTTTGGGTACCACTGTTTTACATGTTTTCCTCCTCCAACACACCTGATCAAATCTAGATTAAAATATGTTTTGACAAACATGGAACAAATATCTAAAATTTGAAAGCGATATAACTGTTAAATGGATTGCATGTGTTAGATTTTGATTGCTAAAATTGCATAATCTGGATCAGATGTGGATTAAAAACACGGTCTGACCATCAAATCTGACAACGCTTGACTGAGGTACACAGAAACATCTTCAATGGCCTTTACATTGCTTTCCAAATGTGTCATCGGGATCACATCCGGATGAAAGCGCATTTTGACAAACAGAACACACGACATTTGGCAGAGGTAGAACATGTTCAATGGACTCTGACAATCTACGTTTACACTGCCTACAAATACTTTTTGACAGTTTGTTATTCTAAAAGTGTGCTTTGCGTTGAACAAAAAAAAGAAATGTACCGTAGACTCACTTTGGGGATGGTGGGGAAAAAGACAAAGTAAGACACATTTGTTTATCTCATCTCTGTATCTTTTTTTTTTTTAACAGTGTAATCATGCGCGTCAGTGCGAAAAGAGGAAGAGAGCGAACTCTCACTCTCTTAATTCTTCTTCGCAGAGACGGCGACGAGAGGCGACGAGTGGCGAGCATCAGATCCAAATAAGCAGCAAACATGAGCTGGACTCCACAGAAGGCAATCGTCATCTGTGCCCTCTTGCTCGCCAAAGTACAAGGTATGACCTCGCCTACATTTTGACATATCGCTCACACGGTACGAAAATATCCCAGCGCTGATTTTCTACATTTTTGTTTTCTTATTGTCTACCTCATCAACAAATACATAAATACATAAATAAATACATAAATATATTTTTTTTAAAAACAACTCTTCCATCCGGATCCGATCTGGTTAAAAACATGTGACGGAAACATCAACACATTTGAAAGAGACGTAGCAAGTGTTCGATATACTTTTTACATCACTTCCAAATCTGTAATCTGGATTAGATGTAGTGCACTTTGGGTTGATAAAAAAAACCGAGTTGGATATGTAGACAGAAAGAAAAAAAAAAAAAAAAACGACAGAAAGCAAAAGTAAGAAGCATTCATCCATCACCACTTTTTTTTTTTTTTTTTTTTTTTTTACACAGCACAAAGTTGTGCTCATGCATGTCAATGAGGGAAAGAGGAAGAAGGTCTTTGAAAAGAAATATGATCCTCAGCACAATTTTGTGTCATCTCTGAACAACGAATGTGAACGTGTTACACTGACATTGCTTCCAACAAACTAATCTGGACTAGACCTGGTTTAAAATATGGATTGACATGATGACAGCAAATGGGACGATGTTCGACAGAGCTATCATGTGCTTTCAGTGGACTATTACTTTGCTACCAGCTGCGTCATTCGGGATCAGATCTGGATTTAAAACACAGTTGGAGAAACAGGCAACAAACCTGAGAGGTTGAGATCGCGTGCTCAGTGGAATTTGCTGGGTTCCATTTTGATTTCATCAGAACGCATAATGTGATCGCAATCGAAACCTTTTTTTTTTTTAAAAACGTTGCATTTTTCAATGAACATGGATTTTACAAGGCCAAAATTGCATTGAAAAAAAAAAAAAGAGAACTCACATTTGAAAATAAAATTGAGCCATGGTGTGTTTACATCTCGACAAAAGAAACAAGCCGAAAGAAATGAGAATAAAGTCAGGTTTGCAATACATTCTGCGGGTTCTTTAGTTTTAACTCTTTCAATGCCAGACACTTTCAGATCTTTCTTTTCCCTCCGAAGTGATTTTTTAAATTTTTTTTTTTTACATATAAAGAAGTGCCTAGGGTTGAAATCCTCGATTCTCTTCACCCTTGGCACCATTTTCAAATCCGCTTCTCCTCACGAGGCTTGCGGGTGTGCCGGAGCCTACCCCATCGATCTTCAGGCAGTAGGTGGGGGACACCCTGAACTGGTCGCCAGCCCATCGCATGGCACGCATCCACGAAAAACCATTCACGCTCACAATCACACCTAGCGACAATTTTGAATGTTCCATTAACCTGCCACGCGTGTTTTGGGAATGTGGGAGGAAACCGGAGTACCCGGAGAAAACCCACGCGGGCACAGGGAGAACATACAAATGTCACCCCGGAACTGGAACCCACAACCCCACTGTGAGGCGAACATGCTCAACAGTCAATCGCCGTTGATTCAGTGGATTTCTGCAGATGTTTTTTTTTTCTTCCCCAGATTAAAAAAAACATATGGGAAAAAAAATGCCATGTACTTCCCCTCAAGAATAAACGTGCATCTGATTTTGAAAATGTGTTTCAGTGTTGGAGACAAATGGCTGGGGAGGCTTTTATGATGTGGCGAGCATCTGCGGCCTCAGAGGAAGCTCAGTGGAGCTCGTGTGCACGTTCTGGTACCCTGAAACAAAAAACGCGAGCGTCAAGACTCTGTGGTTCGCCAAACGGAACGATTACGGGCCGGAAGATTTGCGGTCGGACCCTCAGTACGCCGGTCGTCTGCGCTTTGACTGCCAAGGCAACAGGTGCCGTTTGTCAATCAGCCAGTTGAGGGAAAGCGACGCCGTCGAATACAAATTCAGATTTGTCACGACTGAAAACAACTACACCGTCACGCCTGGAGTCACTTTGATCGTCAATGGTAAGGATTGTCCCTCAAAGCACTTTTACACCAAGCGGGAAAGTCTCAAAACGTCATTGCACATCGTCGTATTTTTAATTAAGTTTTTAAAAATAATTCTTGATTTAAAAAAAAGACGGGTTGTTTTTTTTTGTTGTTGTTTTTTTTTGGGGGGGGGGGGTTCAGCATTTGGCCTACATTACACCAATATGTTTGAAAACGGAGTCAACGATGTTTATTTGTAATTTTATCGTTTTACTATGCCTGCAGTGCAACGTTTCCCATCATTTCACGGGGTTGCGCGTGCGGAAGTCAATGACATTATTGGGGGGAAAAAAAATACGTAAATTGTAGACATAACACAAAACGTTTAGCAACTTGCTTTTCCAACATCTTGGTCGAATGTTAGCCAAATTATTTATTTATTTATTTATTTGACTCATGTATGCGCAAGTCAATACTCCATGGCATTCTGGGGAAAATGCATTGAGCCTCCATGGACGTTTAAACGTATTTTTTTACATATGTGAGGATGGATTTGCCAGTCCAAAAATTACATTCACATTGGCGGTTGTACGCTTCCTTGGATACTTCCGCCCACATTCAAAAGCATTTCTTTTGGGTTGGTTGAGAACTTGAAGTTGTCCATGGGTATGAATGTACCCAATGTCCACTGGTCTCCAGCTCCGTGTGAAACTGGCGACCAATCGGGCGCATCCTCAACTGGGATTGACTCTGGAACAAGTGACCCCGAATAGGTTCACAAGTTTGGACAAAGCAAACTGTCATCCGGCTTATAAATTGTTAATCCGCATGGGTCGCAGGTGAGTTGGAGCTAGTGGTAGGAAAATGAAGCTTCAATTTTGCTTCGTGAACCAGTCGCTGTTTTTTCGACTCCTCTGTATGGCACTGTTGGTTTAAGTAAAGGGCTTTAAGAAATGACAGGTCAGTGTACTCAGTCCAATCTTGAGGAGTCAAAAAAAAAAATACAACTGGTTCATGAGGTATATTTGAAGCTTCATTTTCCCATACCTACCCCCAGCTAACTTGGGCTGATGGTTTAGCTTCAATGAAGCTAAAGGACATGTTTTTGGCGTGTGGGAGGGAGGGTACCAGCAGAAAGGTCACGCAAGCGTTGGGGGGGGAAATGTGCAGATGCGACATCGAAAGGCCAAAGTCTCGTTTGGAACCTCAGAACATTCAGGCGGCTGTGCTAATCGCTCGTTCGCCGTACCGTCGCAATGGAAACACACAGTACACACCCACACAAACACAAATTTGAATGAAGCGGCATTTCCTCCTCTTGGCGGAAATGAACTTTTACACTTTTCTGTTGAAATGAATGCCTTGTGACACAAGATGTCTATTTCTTCCTCTTAAATTCAGATCTCAATGTACAAGGGGGGAGTGCACTGACATGTGTCAGCAAATGCAATCTGGACACTGGTGCTTCATACATCTGGTACAAAAATGGTCAAGAAATCAAAAATGCAAACTCTGATTCGTATAGTGGTAATCCGTATCGTGGCTACGGACACAGCTACTCCTGTGCTATAAGAGGATACCAGCAGCTCGTGTCTCCTCCTCTGTGTGAGTTGTCGACTCCTGCCGCTCTATTTCGTAGCACCCAGCTACTTGCTAATGCTAAAAGTGCTTTTTCAATCTTTCAGGTCGGTCCAGCAGCACCAGGTGTAACCGGGTGCTTTACAATGAGAGAAGCATCTGCGCTCTCAAAGGCTCAACAGTGGACATTAGTTGCACTTACAGCACCGACTACAATTCTCAGGTCGCATCAAAATTCTGGTTCACAAAAAACGATCCTCGGGACCTCAGCTTGGACGACCGCTACAAGGCTCTTGGTGAGCTCTTTGAAAAATCAAAAGGACAATCGACTCTGAGAATCAACAACTTGATGGAGAGCGATTCTGCGGATTACCGCTTCAGATTCACCACGAATAGAAAGTTTGCCTGGGAGAGTACTTTGCCCGGAACCATTTTGACTGTCGCGGGTAAGAGTGAAACACAATCGATGAATATGAGTTCATTCCGCTTTTATTTCCAGGTACAAGTGTGGATTTTGGGGAGTGGGGCCTCTCCCCTAATCCAAAATGGCGCTCCAGTGTGAGTACCAATGTCAAAAGGAAAGGCGCACGATCGGTACCAAAGCCAGAAGTGGACCGTTTTGCAATGTCCGGACCTTAGCCCCAAAGAGCAAATGCGTTTCCTGGACTCACCTGTTTTGCTCTTCCGGTCTCCAGTTATGCAGGTGCAGGTGGTGCTCGTCACAGTGAGAGAGTTTTACGTCATCGCTCAGCTATTGTGCCACTTGAGCTGCAGTCCGCCATCTCCTTTGTCTTTCTGCCGGTCGAGGAACGGACAGCCGGTGGGCTGTGCCCCATCCCAGATGGACAAACCCTGGGAAGTTATATTATATCCTGGCGACTACGTCAGCTGTGCGGTGGAAGGATATCCGCTCACCGTCTCTGCTCACCTGTGTGGGTTTATTTTTCATAAACTCTTTTCTTTAAACCAGCCTATCGAGCATTTACATTATTACGAATCAAACATGTCGAGTCATTTCAACTAAAATTGGTTCGATAGAATGTGTCAACCTGTCGATTTAGTTTCTCCATTAAAAAAATAAATTGTTTTTAATCATTGGTCAATGTATTTAATGTAAATATTACAATGAAAATTGTAAAATACAAATTATTAATAAAATAATATAAAATAATACAATTTACGTCTCCATTAAAAATGAAAATAATTGATTCATCTATTGTAAATAATATACAACAATAAACACAAATTTATTGTTTTAAATAATATTTTTAAAATGACATCCAACTGTCTTCTTTTTTATCTAATTGGTATTTATTTTAAGGAACACAAGGAAAAAATAGTAAACCAAACTATTGACATGATTATTTCACTTGGTCACTTCGGACGTTACAGTCCACTGGGTCCCAAGTGGGGGCAATGACTCACCCAGAGGAGTTGTGCTAAAAAGTCATTACTGCCACCCGCAGGACTGGAGGTGAAGTTGAGTATCTCCATGCGTGTCCTGATTTCCTCGAGTGAATCAGACGCATTTGGGGTTGTTGAGCCTTGGGGGAGGTCAGCTCTCTTCTGACTGACGTTCTGCGCCGTCTTCTCTAGATGCTCCGATGACCCCTTCAGTGTCGCTGAGTCATCCAGGTGAAATAGTGGAGGGCGATCCACTGATCCTGACCTGCAGAACCGACCCCGCAATATCATGTAGACACCGATGGTTTAAGAAGCTCAGAAACACAGGCTCTCTAGAAATAAGTGACGGAGAACGGCTGGTATTGAATTCTACCAAGTCTTCGGACTCAGCCAAATATTTTTGTACTGTGGAGAACGAGCTGGGGGCAAAGATGTCTGAACCCGTCCAAGTTGATGTGAAATGTAAGGCTCGGTACAGCGGTGTAATAGTTGAGGACTCAATTGAGCATCTCAACGACGAGGCCTTCGTTGTGTTCCGCAGATGCTCCGAGGAACTGCTCCTTGCTGGTGCGTCCCTCCAAAGTCCCCGAGGAGGGCCAGTCAGTGACTGTGACCTGCAGCAGTTACGCGAAGCCGGCGGCGAGATACACGTTGTACAGGGAAAACCAACCCGTGCGCCGAGAACCAGAAGGAATTTACCGCTTCATCTCCATCCGCCCACAAGATGCCGGACGCTTCTACTGCAAGGCCCGCAATGAATATGGAGAAACCAACTCTTCAGAAGAGGTCATTGAAGTCATGTGTAAGTCCCCAAAGTCAACATGGAGGTCTGGACTGGCCATAGTCATCCTTCTAAAACTTTTTTGAAGAAAATACAAACGGATTAAAAACAATGTTTTAAAAAAAATATGTTAAATGTTGATAAATCGGGATGGTTCGTGTGTTGGAACCCGTTATCAAATCCAAATAATCTGTGTTTACTTGTTAAAATGTCAAATAAGACGGAAACAATTCTAATTCAAATGTACAATATTGAACGCGTTCTCCCCTAGATGGTCCTCGGCTTCCGGAGGTCTCAGCGAAACCCTCCGACGACATCGGCCCGGGCTCTTGGGTCAGTCTGACGTGTAGCAGTGATGCTAAGCCCAGCGTTAGCTACGCTTGGTACAAGGCCACCGAGGAGTCTCCCCTGTCCACGGTGGCCGTCTACAACATTAGCGACTACCAAGCAAAGCATGCCGGCGAGTATCGCTGTGTCGCTCGCAACGTGGTGGGAAGCCGCGAAGCCACCCTGTGGCTCCACCCCATGGCCAGTAAGTCACGGTCACCGCTCTCGGCCCCGCTTCTGTCCGGTCGGCCGCTTTAACGTTCCGCTTCTTCAGGTTCACTGACTGACATCATGTGTTATGTCGCGGCCGGCGGCGCGGTACTCGTCCTGCTTCTCGTAGCCGCTGTGCTGCTCAGGTCGGTTCATATTTCCTAAATTGGAAAAAAAATGTATATGGCGGGTGGGGCGGGCAAAATATTTACAGATTTTGTTTAAAATTTTGCAAACAATTTTTAAAGTTGTTTTTTTTTTTTTTATGTTAAAGGTCCTTAGATGTCATCTTATTGGAAATGGCCACGATGCCATTTGTCAAGCAATTTCTTGACACACCTCTCATTCGGGATGGACCGTGTTCTTATTCCGATTTAAGATTTTTTTTAAAAAAAAAAAAAAAAGGGTTTGCTACAAAGTGGGTCGCTGTGGCCGCGGCCGGCCACGGCGCACTCTGTGGCGGCCACGCAAGTGCAAAGCGACGGTCCTCCGGAACCAGAAGTCAACACTTTTCACATTATAATCAGATAAAACTTGAAATGTGTCACATTATCACATGTCACATCATGTTGAAATGTGATGTGAACTTTTATGGTGTGGCAGCAATATGCTTGTGTGTAATACCCCCCCAAAAAAATCAGACATTTCTTGAATTTTTTTGGGGGGGGGAGGGGGGTGTTTATGTTACAATTAAAAACAAAAAAAACAAAATGTATTTTATGTTCACTATGCAAAGGCCTTAATTTAACTTGGTTTTTGTTCATGATCTTTTAGGAAAAAGATGACATCAAAAGCTCAGGTGAGAAAATAAACCACTAAAACGTTTACATTTTAACATTAACTTACAGTTTCAACAAAATGTTGATCCTTAAAATGATCCAAAACTTCCATAATTGTGAAAAACCTTTTTAAAAATGATTATTATAAGGTTTCACATTCAAAATGTATCGCTGTATTTTTGAAACTGTTAAAAATCCTGTTCAAAACCTCAAACAGATAAATGCAAATGAAAACTGCAAAAATGATCCAAAATGTCGCCAGCCAAACGCGAGTTCAGATGGAAGCAGGGGTTCTGCGGACGACCTGGTGTACTCGACGGTGACTTTCTCCAAACACCCTCACATTTACTCCAACGTCGTCGAGGCCCAGAGGCACAAGGGCAAGGATCAGGACGAGGATGTGGAGTACGCCTTCGTCAACTGCGACGCCGGCGCGAGCGAGCTGAACAGCGCCGTGCAGAAAAGACGCATTTGAACTCAGGGACGGATCACCTGTTGACCTGACATTTGTGGCAGAGCCCAAAAAGTCCAAACATTTTTTTTTTCTTTAAACAAATTTTTTAAAGCCTTTATAGCGATGTACTGTATATAGTTAATACAAAATTAGAGAAATTAGATTAAAAAATACAGATGTATCTTTTTTACCTTTAAAGAAAAAAACAGCAATTTTTCTACTAAAAATACAGATATTATGGGGGAAAAAATGACTTTAGAACAATTTTTAAGACATTCTTATCATTTTTTTTTACAGAATATTTTGGTAAATTCACAATTTTTTACTTTTCGAAATATAAATTAGCTCGTGTGTTTTTTTAAGAGCATGACTTTTTTTTTTTTTTACACTTGAATGGCATTTGAACGAATATTGGATTTAATTTTATTTTTTTTATGGTAACATTCCTTCTTTTTTTCCACTTGAATGTCAGGTAGAAATGGTCATACAAACATGAGCTAAAGAGTGAATAAAAGTTTGGTAACCCGGGTCCAAATAATGGCGATGATCACTTCAAGATTCCTGGGAGGCTTTTATTTTAAAGGATGCGCATACATCATCATTTCTCACTTCCTGTTTTGAACACAGACACACTTCCAAAGCGAAAATAACAACAACAACAAATAAAAAGGCCCGGTTGGTGTCATTTGTCTCACAAGCGGCAGGCGTTGAGCGAGAGTTCCGTGGCGGCGGCGGCCAGGTTGGCGCATTTGTCCCGTAAGATCCCGCCGGCGCATTCGGCGGGCGACGGCCAGCGTTCCACCCACGTGCCCGACCCCAGTGTGTACACAAACCTGACAACACACAAATGGCTCAAGCGCTCACTCCGCTGTATGTACTTAAGTCAAAGAAACAGATACTTGTGAGGAGAGGGGGCGAGTCGAGGTACTGATGCAACTCCTCTACTGAAGTCAAAGTACAAAAAAAAAAAGAAAAAAGTACAGACTGAACTTTCTCCATCATAAACGATAATGATTAGCGACCCTAAGTGTCTTTATGTTACCCGTAGTTTTTTTTTGGGGGGGGGGGGGCGGGGTGCTTCTGAAGCCACGTTAACTTGCAGTACGCGACGGCGACTTGTGTGCGTGACGCTAGCGTCCCCTTTGTTGAAATTACCTGTTGCTGTCCGTGTCCACGTCCCACTGGTCCTCCTTGGGTCCGATGAGGAGGTAGTGGGAGCCCACCTTCAAGTCCAGTCCCTCTCTGCAGCCCCCGTGCGACACAAACATCCTGGTCTGACCGGCTTTCACTCCTGCCTCCACCCCTGTTGGGACCGTTTGACACCCGCTAAGTGAGGCTCCTCCCAAACACCCCCCCCTCACCCCCCCCCCCCCCAACCCTCTCCCGAATACCGAAAAGGAATCACTCACCCAGTTTGATAACTCGTGTGATCTCCATCTCGTACTTGTCGTAGTAACTCTGTTGGACGCTCACAACTTTTGCCTGGAAAACTGAAAACAAATATCGGGGTTGGGTTAGTTTTGGGTTGGGGCTCAGGTTTTCGGGAGATTTTCGGGTTTAGGGTTGGGCTCTGAAGGCTTGTTCTGAAGGGTGAAGGCTAGGACTGCATATTATGGTTCGGGGGTTGAGTCTTAGGGCAAGGGTGCGTCATGACATGCGGCCCGCGGGCCGGACTTGGCCCAGTTTTGGGCTAGGGTCAGATTCGGGGACAGGAGAGAGGGTGCCTTCTTCGGAATAGTGACAGGGGCGGGAGAGTCTTTTGGGGGTTCGAAAAGTACCGTGGTGCAGAGACTTGCAGGCAAAGACCTCCCTCTCCTTGGCACTGAAGCTCTCGCCGTCCCCTTTGGCGACGCAGCAGTCGCCTGTGGAAGCGAGTCGACGGAAGGGTCATGGTTCGAGTCTCCATTCATGTTGCGTTGGTCGTCTCGGTGCGTTTTACCTTGCGTGCAGCGGCAGATGTTTTCTTTGCAGATGTGCGTCAGATCCCCCTGGTCCTGAGGGGGCGTGTAGGTCTTACTGCAGCGGTTGTCTAATGACCCCCCCCCCCACCAAAAAAAATATTTGTATTACTACCATTATCATCACAAATCAACATCGCCAACAATGACCAATTAGCACGATGCTAACATCAAATGGAAACATACTAACGAGATTATATCGACGGTTTCTTTTCACCAGTAAATTTGACAATCTGAACAATGATGACCAGTAATCCTTTCACAAATACACGGAACAGAAACAACTCCATACATTTATATTGGAAACTGCTTTTTTTAAGAGAGATTATTTTGCGTGGAGTTCATTAAAGCAGGTACCTCAAACTTTTTGGGTCCCAAAGACCGTCGTCATAATCCTAACACGAAAACCATAACTACCCAGCGCCCTAAAATTCCATAGGAATGAAAAAAAAACAAAAAAAAGCCTATTTTGGAGAGGAAAAAAAAAACCGTACCCTCCAATCACAAATTCATATTTTTGCTAAAGGAATAAAGTTGGGGTTTTTTTTCAAAATAAAAGTTGATCAGTGACAAAGAACGATGTATTTATTTGGTTGGGACAAGACGAGAAAAAGCAAGTCAATTTAACGAGTGGAGCAAGTCAGTGAACCCATTATTTCTTACTTTATGGATTTTGAACATGCACTTTGATTCTCATATTCTTCGCCAAAGAAAGGGGTCATATTTGGGAAAAGTACATCTCTGGCAAATAAATTGCAATTTGTTCTTGTCCTCTACATACGATACTCAGGAAGAGTGAGAGTATTTATAGTGTACGGAGAATGTGACCAGTACCGGGGTTGTAATACTCGTACGCAGTGACCGAGGAGGGTTGCAGGAGGCCAACTTTGAAGTTCTGTTGCAGTCTGAAGATCAGGATTTCGGGCTCCTTGTGGGACACCTGAGCCAAAAACGCAAAGAACGCACCAGATGAGCCAGGACCTCGAGTGGCCCAGCGGAACCGCATCAGACGGGCCCGAGGTTGCGCTTCCGGCGACCACCTTGAACAAGTGGATGATGAAGGAGCCCCTGTCGCTGAGGTTGTCCACCATCTTGAAGTAGTTGATGTAGCGGTCCACTGAATTGGACAGCTGAACACACATACGCCATTTCATAGGATTGCGAGCAACACCAATCATATTTGTTGCCAGCCTCAGGGGACACAAATGGGCAATAACGAAAAGCATAGATGGACGTTAAGAAAAATAGAGACGTACCAACTCCAGGTCGGAGGTTTTGGGGGTAAAGCCCGTCGGTAGGCTGACGTCCAGCACCGCCATCCTGATGTCGCTGGATCCCAACGCCCTGTGCCCAGCAAATACATTCGATCACATCGTCGCATTTATTTTTGTCAGGAATTGATTGAGCACGCAGGAATTATTTGAGGGGAGGACTTCACGAAATGGATCGGGTCATCGATTTGGATGAATACATCATCTACATAGAGTAGAAACGTTGTTTAGTTTGTCTGTGTTGTCGACACGTTTGCTCCTGCGATTAACTGGGATTTGACGCTGTTGGCACCTTCCGACGGGGCTCTCACCTGACTTTGATGGTCATCAGGTAGGACTTCTCCACTTCGGCGGGAGGCTTTTCTGTTGCAGTTAAAAAAAACACAAATCAAGGAAAAACGTCAAATAAAACCACAACATTCATTTCCTTTGTTGTGTTTTAAAGGATTATAAATGACCGTTTACAGCCGCAAAAGCGAACCCTTAAAATTTGTCTCGTCCCATTAGCGTAGCAAGGCAAAATGTACAAGCGCCAGGAATGATCACTTGGTCTCACGGTAGTAGCACGACTATAGCATTTTGCACCTTTGCATGACTGCGCGGGTAATGCGAGCACACGAGCGCGTTTGCAAACGAACCACATTTCTGATGTAGGATTGTGAGCTAAGATGGCTAAGCATGCTAACGCACGGGACCAGCACAAGTGAACACTTGAGAAGCATAAAGTTAGCATAAACTTCATTTTTAGGGGGTTAAAAGACAATGCGAACAGCTACAAAGTTGTTGTTAAAAACAAACAAAAAAAAGATTCCTCACGAGTTTCCTAGCATTGATAGCTTAGCTAGCTAAGCGTGCTGGATATCGAGCCTCTTGTAAGTAGCATAATCATAACAACAGTATTTTGCTGATACCTTGTAGAAGACAAAAGGGGTGCCTGTCGATTTTTGACTTAAACGGCTGCCCGCATTTCTGATCTTTTTTGGGTTTTGCAAATATAAAAAAAAAAAAACAAAGACGTAAAAATAAGATTGGGCGGCGTTGCTTTTCATCAGATGACCTTCGGGAATGTGGTTCAGACGACTCACCGCTGGATTCATCGATGTCAACACTGAGCTCAAAGTGTTGGCATGGTGTCTTCTCGTCCACCTCATGCAGCTGGTTGTAATATGTCACCACCTGAAGTTACAACGCGCAAGTTAATCGATGCTTTTGGCGGGAACCCTCTCGGCGGGAACCCTCTCGGCGCCGCTCGTCGTACCTCCAGTATTCCCTGGCCGCTGCCCGTGGCCTCCACGGTCAGGTCCAGATTAGCCGGAAGCTGCGCAGAAGACGAACGACAGAAAGAGACAAAGCACGGCGGTTCAGTAAAATTTTAAGCTAACGCTGCTACTCCTTAGCGCTAATGTTAAAACAAGAAAAAGCAATGACATTGTTGAAAGATAACATTGAAAAGATTCCAAATATATAATTAGAAACATCTGGTCGTAAAACACACTTTCCTGCTCCAAATTTCCTCGAGGCGCTCGCAATTGTGGTGCCAATCGACCTCATAGTGTAGCTTTAAGCGACAGCACACAGAATGACGGGGTTTGCTTTGCATTTTTTTTCTGTTATCTTTTTCAACGTGAAAATTTGATTTAGTGCACTTTGTCAGTCATGAATTATTGGCCAGTTCTTGTTGGAAGCTAAAAGTACCAGCTAACTTTGGCGTTAGCATTAGAGGTAACGTCGGACGGTATCGAAGCAAAAAGCTTAGTAACCCAGGAAGCAGGAACAGAAGCCACCTTTGAAAGCTCACGTTTGGGAGCTGGTCCTGCTCGACCCAAATTTGACAGATAAAACTTAAAAAGCGAACGCTCGACATTGGACATGACTTCAGTACTATCCTGCCCCGTGAGTGTTTCTCACCCGCGACGAGTGGGCGGCGTATGCGGTCCTGGCGTTGAAGTGGTAGCGGACGTCACGTCGGCCCGCGATCTTGACGTCCACGTCGAGGGAGAGATCGCCGGCGACCCGAGACTTCATCAGGTACTCGGACAGCGCCTGCAGCACCACCATGGTGGCCTGACAGCACCGTCACAGAGCAACAAAAACAACCACGTCAAAGGGCGGAGAGGAGAATGCGGGTTGTGCGGCATTTAAGCCTGCGGGCCATTTGGAGTCCCACGGGTCAATCGCTCACGATCACTATCGCCTTTGGTGGAAAAGTCCCCGATACCTGCGTAGAACCGTAGCCTCCGCCCATCCTGCGCTGGCCGTTGATCCACTGGAAAGCTTTGGCGGCCTCCTGCATCTGACCCACCTTGACCAGGGCCAGCAATGCGTAACCGGTCGCCTCCAGCGAGAACAGATGATTGTGTGCGTCTGGCCAGTGGCTGCCTGCGGAGGCACATCAATTTGAAAACCCAACCGTGATTTAAAACCCTAATTTGGAATCCTCCTTCAATTTTCTAAATCTCATTTCAAATCCTAATGCTCGCTTGAAACCCTACTTTGAAACCATAATCTTGATAAGAAATACTCATTTCAAATCCTAGCCACTCTTTGAAACTCAATCCCTGACTTGAAACGCTCATTGGAAATTCTACCACGGTCTTGAAACCCTAATTGCAAAGCCTCAACCTAGTTTGAACGCCTAATGCAGGCTTAAGAGTCTACTTTGAAACCCTGAACCCCACTAGGAACCCTGTTTGAAAGACTCACTTGAAACCCTAATTTGAACCCTAACAATGGCTAACGTGAACCATAACGGTATCTTAAAAGCCTAATTTGAAAGATCAAACCTGGTTTGAAACCCTGACAAAGGCCAAAATCCCTACTTTGTAATCCTGTCTTGAAAACGCAAATTGAAACCCTCAGTGTGTCTTGAAACCATAACCCTGGCAAACAATTTGGAAGTGAAACGCTAACCTTGTTTGAAAGCCACATAGGATGCCTGTGTCATTGAACCTCGCTTGTCCTCCGCGCCGCAAAAATCAAAAGTACAACTCATTTAAAAATGAACCGTTCTGACTTTGGGGGCTTGTCCCATTTTTTTGGCACCGTTTTCATGGCGGATGGCTGTGCTTAATGCGACGTACCGTTTGTTTGTTTGGTTTTTTTTGTCCGGGCTTGGGAACAGCTGAGCTAACACTCTGCTATCTTAATGGTAACATATCACGTGAAACGCCATCGACGGGGCTCATGGAACTTTGTATCAAGGGTATGTAGTCATGAAAAACCTTCCAAAAGTTGCTACTTAAATAAATCAATCAAGTACCGTCGGGGGATGCTGCGAGGAGCTGTAAGGTGGGGTCGTAGGCGGCTGAGCCTTTTCCCGCCAAGGCGAGAGCGTAGGCGGCGATGGCCACCGTGTACGGTCTCCGCCCCGATGTCTCCAGGGCTTTCTCCAAGAACTCTGCCGTGCTATCGATAGCCTCCTGCAGGGGGCACACACCAGCTCAGAACAGCCTTGGAGCGACACAGGCGACAAGTGAGGTGAATGTTCAGGATGCGCTTACGATGTACCATTTACCTTTGCAGGTGACCTTCATTTGACTTGACGACTTGCGCAAACTATATTGGGTGTTTCGGCAGTTATTGCACTCCCATCAAACAGAAGAAAGTTTCAAAAAGCACAGGTGAGGTCACCGTGACCTGGATTTTCTCACAAACTGACTTGGCGTGAAACGTTTAGTTGAACACAAAGTTATTCTGTTTGATGAACGGCAACACGGGACCTTCTGCCGGCAGGTGAAAGAACATTTACTAGTTTTGCCCGTCACTATACGTCACTGGGACAGATACCGTAGGTGACCAAAGATACAGCCATCCATCCATTTTCCGATCCACTTCATCCTCACAAGGGTCGCTGGAGCCTATCGCAGCAGTCTTTGGGCAGTATGCGGGGGACACCCTGAACCAGTTGCCAGCCAATCGCAGGGTACACAGAGACAGACAACCATCCGCGCTCACACTCACACCTAGGGACAATTTTGAGTGTTCAATCAGCCTGCCGTGCATGTTTTTGCGGGAGGAAAACGGAGAACCCGGAGAAAACCCACGCGGGCACGGAGAGAACATGCAAACTCCACACAGGAAGGCCAAGGGTCGAACCCACGACCTCTGCACTGTGAGGTCGACACGCTAACCCCTGCACACATTATTTGTAGAAACGAAACCATTTTGGAATCAAGTAAGTGAAGCGGGACCGTTTCCTGTGTATTTTCACGGCGGGCAAACGTCGTGCCATCAACGGCGGTCGTGACTCACCTCCAGGTTTTGCTGGCTGCATCGTATTCCCGCCTGCTTGGCCTCCGCCAGGGCGATGAGGACAAACGCCGTCAGCGTAATCTCGGGGTCGTTGCCGCGCATGCCGCCCTACACGCGCAAACGACAAGGTGACACATACGACCCAACCCGACCCCGGCTTTGTTGACACGTGTCTTGATTTTTACAGTCATGGTGGTACTGTAGACAGGGTTGTCCTCCACAAAGCGTCCGCTGGGGAGTTTGAGCTTGTGGCGCACCAGGAAGCCGAGCGGGTCGCACACTTGCTGCGTATCCACGCCGACGACCGAGTGAGCCATGGAGAACACCTTCACCACGTAGGCCGTGATCCTGGACCCCAAGAGAAAAATGCTCTTATGGTGATCAGGAACGAGGCTCGGGATTCTTACGAATGGGCTGTCATCTACCAGGTGCTTGCGCCCTCCCTCCTGTAGGGGGGGTAAGAGCCGTCCCTCTTCTTGTAGACCAGCTGGTTTTCATAGCCTGAAAACAACACAAGAAGAAGCGCGTCCCGGAGCGATGTTATTTCGAGAGGAAAGTAGTGTACTCCTCCACCAGCGTGTGGACAATCCATCCATCCGTCGATCCTGACCTCTCCTGATGTATTTCAGCGCTTCGGCCTTGCGCTCCACACCCACCGCCTCCCAGTCGTTGGTCTTCTCCAGGTAGATGGCGGCGATGAGCGGCAGCGTGATGGTGGCCAAGTTCTGCTCCACGCAGCCGCCCGGTATGCGGATGAGAGACGCCAGCGAGTCGTCGGTGATGGAGTTGTCGATGCTGTCGGCCAAGACGTTCCCTGGGGGAGGTTGGCGGGAGGAGGGGGGCGTATCACGAGCCGTCACGTCGGCATTCCGGTTCGTCCCGTTTGGTGACTGACCTCGGACGTTGATGAATGTTTCCGGCGTTGAGTTTGGCACCACGCCCTCCAGTTCCACCTTGCCCACCTGGACGCTCTGCTTACCTGCAGCCAAGGGAGGCAAAAGTTCGCTGGCGTCACATAAAATGTGAAAATGGATTGAGATCAAACCACTTGCTTGATGTATTCGGTTCATTTTTAACAGTAGTCGGAAGCTGTTCCGGGTTTTGCCACTAAAACATATCTTTGAGACATTGCAGATATCATCACTATGTAGAAGGAACGATTTGGGACCTAATACGGATCCTTGAGGAATCCCCTAAGTGACTTTTAATAGCCAGAGTTTTATCTTATCTTGCAATTTCGATATCGGTCATTCAAGCAACTTTACATTTGTGTGCCAATGTTGAAATGGAGGATGCATTGTCCCCCAAATCAAGGGGGCATGAAAAATCCCCAAATCACTGCTCGGAATCCAAATGGCAAACTTCCTGTATCTTTTGGGGCATGACTGACAGAGACTTTTTTTGTGGGTCTACTCATGTCAGGCATGCCGACCAAATTTCATGCTGTTACTGATAAAATAATCATAAAAACTGAGACCAAAACAAACGTCCACACCTCCTTCAGCTGCTGGGTTCAAGACAGCGCTCCAAACTTTGGTCTTTTGTACGCCATCCATCTGTTTGGAAGCAGAATGAGAACCATTAGTTCCACTGGAACACAAGCGAGCGAGAATGCAATGAACTGATTCAGTGAAATGTTGAAAAATTTGTTGTACATTTTCAATTTGAACATGGTTTGAATTGGTTGCGAAATGTCGGAGAATATGGTTTCTTTTTTTAAAAAATGTCTAGAATTTGGGTGAATTTCGAAATGGAAAATGTAGAGTTTTGGGAAAATTGCTCATGCAAAAATAGTTCACAAGATGTCCTAAAAGAATGGAACATTTTTGTGACTGCGAAAGCTGGAAGATGTGGCTAATTTGGAAAATGTCGATTTTGAAACGGAAAATTTTGAGTTTTGGGCAGATTTTGGGCAAATTTGCAAGACGTCGTGAAGGAGCGAAATGTTTTCAATTTGTAATGGTTTAAATTGGGTATGAAATGTGGGAGGATCATTTGGAGAGTGCCTCGGTGCATTTCGTTACATTTTGAAAATGTGGAATTTTAGGGAACTTGGTCATTTGGAAAATGGAGCAGCTTGACATTGCAATGGTTTGAATAAGTCGACTCGAATTTGGAGAAAGTCTCCGTTGATTTAAATGTCATGTTCATTTGCGGCCAATTGTAAACAAATGTGGAAATGTCGGTGCAATGCAAGGGAATTTTCCAGCCACCGCCATCGAGGCCCCCGCTCACCACCACCCGCAGGGGTTTCTGGACGCGGTCTCCGCCCAGCATGTCTCGGGCCACCACCATCACCTCAATGGGGAGCCGCCCCACCGCCAGGGGCATGATGGTGTAGGCCACCGCCTTGGACGTGCCTGCCGGCAGCGTGACTTCCTGGGTGTGGCGATCGCGGAAGGCCACGCTGCACATGTTTTCTGTCTTCATCAGCACCACGCGGACCTGGGGGAGGTTGGGCGGGGGGGGGGGGGGGTTGCGTCACATCCGTCACACCAGTGGACAGCTCTTCAAAAGACGTCTTCTTCCATGCGCGCGCACACAATCACACGAGTCTTCGGCGACTTACGTGCAGCTCGTCGTCACCGTAGTTGTGGATGACGGCTTTAATCTCCACCTGCTCGTTCCGGGCCACCGAGTACGGAAGCTTCAAGTCCACGAAGAAGCGCTTCCACGCCTTGATGTTGTACGGCTCGGCCACGCAGAAACCTGACGGTCAACAACCCAACGCCAATAAAACATTATTAATCCACAAAAGGATCGCGGGGGGTGCGTCGGGGGGGGCTGCTGGAGCCTATCCCAGCTGTCTTTGAGCAGTAGGCGGGTGAGGACACCCTGAACCGGTTGCCAGCCAATCGCAGAGCACACAGAGATGAACAACCATCCACCACGGGACAAGTTCAGAGTGTTCAATCAGCCTGCTGCGCATGCTTTTGGAATGTGGGAGGAAACCGGAGGACCCGGAGAAAACCCACGCAGGCACGGGGAGAACATGCAAACTCCACACAGGAAGGCCGGAGCCGGGATTGAACCCGTGAGGTCCGTGCGCTCGCCACTCGACACAAGGCCGCGTTAAGTAAAGCAGCCATTGCCAAATCCATTCAACAAATACAAACACCACTCACGATGAAATTACTATTGAATGATGGCAGATTTAAAAAACACATCGTGAAAACATAATAATAATAATATTAATAAGCAGTGTACTTAAGGGGAGTTTTTACCGGTGTTTGGAGAGGAGCTGACGGCGATGACGCCCCACTCGGTGATGCTGTCGGGTAGCGGCTGGCTCAGCTGCGTGGACGCCAGCCTGACGCCAATCAACACACGGCGACATGGTTCCAAAGAAACAAGACAAGGGCGGATTGCACACACGGCATTGATGATGACGACGCAAGACACATTTCAGGGCGGCACACACTTGTAACACACCGTGTCAACTAGTACTTGATGTCCAAAGTCATCGGGCACTCAAAGGGCCCGCACGCTCGAAAAGTCGTTTTTTTTTTCGGCACGGCTACGTCTTCGATGGCACAAGTTGCGCATCGCTTTTGCGTTGTTGCCTTCGCTTGTTTGTCCACGTGGTCCATTTACCTGTCACCTGCACTGAGTTGTCTCATTTGTACACAAAAGCTTGAATTGGGCCTTCACTTATTCCCAATCTTCTGTCCGTTTCTTTGTCATTTTTGGTCTTGCATTTTGTATACATTTTTTTGCTTATTGCCCCCCCCCCCCACCACCAACCCCCTCACTTGTCTCAATACTTTTGGCTACAACTGCTTGTCTACAATTTTTGCCTTCACTTATCTTAATACTTTGGTCAACATTTGTATTTTGGATGTTTGTCCCCATACAAGAGTCAACACGTTTTTGGACTTACAGGTGTATGAATTTTTGGGGGCTTCATGGTTCATCCGCCATAATTTGTTTGTCCCGATACTTTTGCCAACATCTGCTTGCATTTTTCCCCTCAATTATCCCGGTACTTTTGCTCGTGTGTTTTGCCTTCCCTCACCCGTCTCTGTCGGCTTCATCAGGCAACTTGACTTCGGTCCACAGCCACGACTCGAAGAACCGAAAGCGCAGATACACGTCCCTCTCCTCCAAGTACTGATCTTCTTCTTCGTCCTCGTAGTCGTCCATTTCTACGTGCTCACCGAGCACCTCGGGGGTTTTTGGGTGCACTTCCTCCCTCGGCATCATGGGTCCGCTGGCAAAAAGCTTGGGACTGTCCAAGGTCTTGTGGGCGTTGCTGTAGGCGACAACGTCGGCACTGCGTCCTCCCCAATCTAGGTGAGTAAACAAGTACTGTACGTGAGTAAGAAGTGAGCAAGCTCATAAGCAAGAAAGAAGTGAGTGAGGAAGGAGGGCAGGAGGGAAGGAAGGAAGAAGGAAAGAAGGAAGGGCTGAAGGTAGGAGAGCAGTAAGGAAAGAGAAAAGGGAAGGAGGGAGCGGAGAGAGGGTAGGGAGGAATGAAACTCAGAAGGAACACATTAAGTGCTGAAAGCAACAAAGTAAGCTGGTAAGAAAGGAAAGAAGGAAGGAAGGAATGATGGAATAAAGGAGAAGGGACAGAAGGTTGGAAGGAAGATGGGAACACGTGAAGTACTCAAAGCAACAACGTAAGCTAGTCCGAAAGGAAAGAAGGAGGGAAGGAAGGAATGAACGAATGATCAAAGGAAGGAAGGAAGGAAGGAAGGAAGGAAGGAAGGAAGGAATGAAGGAATGAAGGAAAGAAAAGAATGAAGGAAGGAAGTTAGGGAGAGAGGATGACATAAGAAAGGAAGGAAGGAAGGAAGGAAGGCAGGTTGTACCGGATGGTAAATACTGAAGGGAAGAAAGTAAGCAGCCAGTAATGAAGTCAGAGGGAAGCATGGGAAGGAACGAGGGAGGGAAGAAGGAACGAAGTCATGTGAGTAAGTCGAGTGAGCACTGATAGTAAGTCAGCCGTCCCTCCTGAGTGATGAAGAAGACTTACTAAACATTTCCCTGCGGAGGTGAATCCGTGTGGGGACGGTTCGGGGGGCGGGAGTGGTGGTGGGCGGCGCCATGGTGGGCGGCGCCGTGGCGGGCATCTCCATGTCCAGCACTTCATCTCGGTAGCTGGCGCAACAGTAGCGGAACGCCCGGATGCACTCCCAGCCCTCGGTGATGTAGAGCGAGCGCCGCGTGCACGAGTATGGCATGCGCACGGCCCGAAGACCGTCGCTGCAGCAGCGGTGCGCCAGCTTCTCCTTATAGCGACTCTCTGGGGCACAACAATACGAGGAGCGCACATGAGGTGAGCAATGTTGCACTCTACGATAGGAGAAAAAAAAAAATAGAATGCTGAAAAAAAAAAAAGAAGTTGCATCGTTTTATGGATAAAGTTGATGTATTCCCAGCAGTCAGTGTTGATATTTACGAGAGAAGAAAAAAAATCTTACTGTCACGAGACTAATCACGTAATATTCCCAGACTGAAATCACAGTTTTACTAAAATAATGTCAAGAGGAAAAAAAAAAAAAAAAAGATGATTCGATACGGTTTTCAATTCATGGGTGCGAAACGATTCAAGGACGGTTTGATGTCACAGTGGAACGATTCGATTTGGCCCGACTTTGTGGGATTCTGATTCGATTCAAGTCAAAATTGTCCAATAAAGTGGCATCATTATGGAGAAATAAATCAATATATAAATAAATCAGACAAGAAAAAAATGGGAAGAGGAAAATGACAATATCATAGGGCAAATAAAGGCATACATACACACACACACACACGCATGCGCGCACACACGCACACACACACAAGCACACAAAAATCTACTTGAGTGGACGCCATACATCTCTTCCACACGGGGGCGCCAATTTCCCACACAGACGTCAATGATTCACGTATCACGTCGTTACCTTGCACAAAAAATATTCCACGTCCTCCAAAGTGTGGCTGCACATAACACACATGCCAAAAACCACCCCGACAATAACAGATTGTAATATTCGAGGAAAGAAAGATCATTTCGACAATAAAAAACTCACCCAGCTGAGCTTTCTTCTGTAAGAGTTCTGAAGAGCGCCTCCTTCTGTTGCTGACTGGACAGTGCAAGGCTGAAAAGAGGGCAAGCCATCTTTTGTTTGGTTGTTTTTTTTAATCACACTTATTTTGATTTGGATTAGGATTATTATTTGCGCTAACCTTTCCTGGTCTCGGTTCTGAATCCGGTGCTGGATGCGTAGAGCAAGCCGGCATCCTGAAAGAGCTTCTTGGCGTTGATGCCACCCCCACGGGTGCAGCCCAAATCCCCTTGCTCCACCGTATCCCACAACTGCAAGGAAAACGGCGCTCGTCTTTCACGATAAACACATTTATTTTCAAGATCAATCCGCAAAAAGTTGAATTAGGGGCGATTATTTACCAAGACATATTTACAGAAAAAAGTTACTTTTTTGGGTGGGGAGAAAAATATGGAGATATTGTGGAAAAAAATATTGTTGTGATTCAAGTAAAATGGTGGAATGTGGGAGAAAAAACAAATTGAAAAGATAGGAAAAGTCACAATACCACAAGAACAAAATGACAAGAAAAAAGCTTTAACTTTAGAGGTTTTTTTTTTAAATCGCATATTGATTATTCATATATCATTACAACTTTTTTTCCTAACATTAAGACTTTATTTGTAAAACAACTAATATTTTTAATTTTATTAATTTAATTGAATTAAAATTCAGATTTCTTTTCTCATAATATTTGATCTATTTCCAAAATTTTTGTTTCTCACCGTGCATTTGTTTTCCTGTAATTATTTTTCCTGATAATATTGCATAATTTTTCTTGTAAAATTATGACTTGATTTTTTGGGGGGTCAAAATTTGGAATTTGATTTTTGCAATATACGACTTTTCTCCTGCAATAATACGATCACATTTTTTTTGCCCATAGTATTGTAACTTTATTCATGAAATATGATTACTTTTTGTCCCATCATATTTTCAATGTATTGCCGTAATATTTCTATTTTACAATGCAACCCCCCAAATTTTTTTTTTTAATTTGTGGTCATTTTATCACTTTATACCTGCAAAATTACAAACAAACAAACAAAAAAAACCTTCTGTTGCAATTCCAGCAATAGACTAAAGATGCTTTTTTTCAGATCAACTTTTGGCGCTGAGCTTCACACACATGAATGCCCCCCCCAAAAATCCATCAAGGTGCGTCTGACCTTGCTCTGGGTGAGTCTGTCCTTCTTGAGCAAAAAGACGGCGTTGTCCACGGCCACCAGGCTGACGCTCGCGCCCGGGTCGCCACGGACGCGCAGCTGGAGGTTCTTGCCCGGCGTGTAGTCTCGCTGCTCGCCGTTCACGCTCAGCTGATAAATGAGTGCATTTGAGTAAGTTAGTACAGGGTTCAAAATAATATTTTTTTTCCCTTGCGGAGCACTTTTACCAAGCAATGACTTGATTTCAGGAGCAACTTTCTAATTTATGGAGCATTAAAAATTAAAAAATTAAAAAATCAAGAAGAAAATCACAACATTAGTGCACTAAACTTCTAATATTAGGAGATACATTTTTGGAGGATAAAGTTGGACTACAATGAAAAAAAGAAGAAAAAAAAAATGCGAAAAATCCACAAAAATTAGGTTGAAATATTACAAAGTCCTAAATTTTCTGGACGACGGGTTTTGAAAGCTGAACTATGGCTGACTTACATCTCCAACGCAGGAAGAGGCCACGTCCACCCAGACGGAATCGGCCACCACCTCCTGCGAGGGGAGGCTGTAGAAGGCCACCAAACGGAAGGAGGGCATCAAGTCGGGAGTCACCACCAGGCCCACGCTGGTCACCAGCTGACCGCTCACATCCAGTCGCCGAGCTTCTACCAATCGGCCTTTGTTCACCACCTGGCCACACGTCACACAGGACGGGGTGGGGGCCAGGACAGAAAATTAGGTGGGGAAAGTTACAGCTTTCATATCAGTTTTTTGTTTTTGGACTCTGACTGGTCCTGACCAGGTAGGTGAGGTGTTTGATGTGTTGTCTGATGTGCTGGTCCGCGGCGTCTATGGTGAGTTTGAAAGCCAGCGTGTCTCCCGGAGACGCCGTGTTGGTACTGCTGGAGATGTAGAGGTAGTTGGGACTCTGACGGGAGAAAGTGAGGTACGGGAACAGGAACGTGCTGGCTTTGGCCTGCTGTTCTGGTCTGAGGCCAGCCTGCTGAGTCTCAGCCTGAAGAAACAAACACAACAACTGCTCAAAGTTTTGGTCATGGCTTGTTCTTGATCTTAACTTCCTCAAAGTCTTGGTCTGAACTAAGTCCCAACTCAAAGTTTTAGCCTAGGCCTGGTGTTGACTCATTGAAGTCTTGGTGTTGGTCTCAACTACTGAGACTCTTGGTCTTGACTCACTGAAGTCTTGACCTGGTCTCAACATCCTCACACGAGGATTGGTTGTGACTTCCACCGGGCTTACACCGAATAATTTTCACAGTCTCAGACTAAAAACTAAGTAGAAAGATTTTCCAGGAGTCACAGCATGCTTCTGTCATCTCAATCGTTTTGTGTGAGGTGGTCATGTAAGCTGTTTGAGATCTTTTCCTAGCCTTGGATTTATGACACTGTCAAATGTGTTTTGGCTTGGTCTCAACTCTGTCCGACTGTCAATTTCAGCAGGCTAGGTCATGTGACTTGCTCTTGGTCTGAACTCCTCAAAGTCTTGGATTTGACGCAATGTCAAGTCATCGCCCTCTTGAGCTTGTTGGATCTCAACTCCTTAATTAAAGTATTGGTCATAACTCGCTCTTGGCCTCGAGTAATGTGTCGGTTGGCTGACTTAGTCTCGGTCTGGTCTCGGCTCCCTATAGTCCTGCCTGGCATTGGTGGTGTTCTTACAGTGAGGGCTAGCATGTCCATTTTGGGCATGTTGGCTGTAACCCTGGCGGTGCCCAAGCTGACGATCACGGGTTCCGGCAGGTGGTTCACCTTCACCGGGACGTTATGGGCCGGGGAACCATCGTGGTGGCTCACTTGGATCTGAAGACATGCGGCAGCACGTTGTCTTGTGAATCCAAAGTTACTCGATGGATGAACGTGATGACAAACTTACAGTAAAGTCAAAGGGTAGTCCCGGTTTGAAGTACTTGACTATGTTTTTAAAGGACAGGACGTAGGGGGAGTCCACAATCTTGATGCCTGTCTTCTCAGCTTCCACCAGGTCAGCGCCTTCACATGCAGAAAAATAAAGTTGGTGAGTTCAAATGACTTGAGAAGACCATAAAAGTCTTGACTTGGTATCCAATCAAAGTTATGGACCTCCTCAAAGTCTTGGCTTCGACCTGGTCTCAATTGCGAAAAGTCTTGGACTTCACCTCATCTGAATCCCAATTTTGATTCCAAATTGCGGTCTTGATTTGCTTTCAACACCTGTCATAAAATCGTGGTCAGGGCCTGGTCTCAACTTCTCCAAGTCCTGGTCTTGAATTGGTCTCATCTCTTCCTCTAAATTGTGGTCTCAACTGTCCTCAGCTGATCTCAACTCCTAAAAGAGGTGATCTCGACCTAACGATAACGGTTGAAAGTCCTGGCCTTGACTCGGTCTTGACTCCATCCTCAAAACCTTGATCATGACCTGATCTCAATTTCGCCTTAATCTTGACCTTGTTCTAGTCCTCAATCTCTTGGTATTGACTTGGTCTCAATGTCTTGATACCTCAAACCGGTGCTTTTGACCTGGTCTCAACAGTTCAAAGTCTTGGTTATGGCCTGGTCTTTAAAGTCTACAAATCTTGGTCTTGACATACAGCAACGCTTCAAATTCATGACCCCGACACGATATCAGGTCTTAAATCTTGTTATCTTGGCTTTGACTTGATCTCAGTTTTATGGTTTTGATTTTTGATGGCAGCGTTGGCATATTACCTGTCTTGGTGAGGACAGAAGCTTTAACATAGATTGAGTTGCCCACCAAAGTCGTGACGTTGGGGTATGCTGCCTTCAGCTCATCCACAGTCAGCTTGACAACTCCACCCTCCAGCTGTAATCATCACAATCGAAAATAAGAACGTGAAAAGTTGGCTCCCCCCTGCCCCGGCCACCCCCCCTGTGGATTCCCGCTCCGACTTGAGTGACTCACATTTGACACCTGCTTGACTGAAGGCAACCTTCTCATCTCCTTGTTGACGTGCACGCCGAACGACACGTAGGCCGTCCCTTGAACCGGCTCTCCGTACAGGTATCTGAACCCAAAGGCGTCATATTTTTAGCGCTGCGTTACAGTAACTCCGTTTATTGTGGGGGGGATACGTTACGGAATTACCGGTAGGAGGTGAAAAGCCACGATATGGAGGGACCATATTTTAAAAGTTTTTTAAACTGACCACAGCATGATGTTTGGAAATAAGAGGGTACGTTGCATTTTGGTGTGTACCTGGCCCAGATCTCAACCTCCAATTCCTTGTCATCAAGGCTCAGGAAATACTTTTTCGGGGTCAAAGTCACGTTGAAGGCAGGCAGCACTGCAAAGGTAAATTCAATTCAAAAGTCATTTCAAAAGTCACGCTCAAATGAACACGCCGGAGCAAAGATGGCGATCAATGTGCGCATACCGTATTTCTTCACCTCAAAGTGCGAGGTGAAGGTGTTCTGCTTCCAGTGGTCGAACTTGGCGATCACCTTCCAGGTGCCCTCGCTGGTTGAAGTCAGACAAACACATTCAAGTCAACATTTTCTCTTCGGGTTGGTTCATGTTACACTCAAAGAGTTTTTGTTTTGACTTGGTCTCAACTATTCAAATTCTTGGGATCATCTCGGTTTTCACCTGATCTCAACTCCGTCAAACTCCTCAAAATCTCGATCCGGACCTGATCTCCCAAAACTCTTGCAAGCCTTGGTTTTGACCTGATCTCGAAGTGATTTCAGATGACAACAAACGACTTACTTGGCCATTTCCGTGAGGTAAAAAGAGTCTGAAAAGACGCCAGAAGAAGCCTTGGTCCTCAAAACCTGCTTGACTACCACTCCCTCTGGATTCTGTCACACAGAAGCATACATCTTAAACAAATTCTGTGGTGGTGGAGGGGTCGTGGGGGGGGGGGGGTGGCTTGATTTTCCTGACCTGTATGTCGACAGTCAAAGAGCTGTCGGAGGCCTTGAAGGACAACGAGGACACAAACGCTCGTAAGCGCACTGAGGAAGAAGAGAAAGGTTGAATTTCTTTTGTTGGGTGTTGGTTTGTTAAGGGTGGAAAAAGCCGATAAACTTCCACGGGACGATAGATTGCAACATGGTCACTGTAGAATTATCATTTGAGTCTGGTTGCTTTAGATTTAGTTTTAGATCAGTGGTTCTTCACCTTTTTAGAGATAACGAACCCAACCAGTTAATATGCACATTCACCAAACTCTTCCTGAGTGAAAAATAAATATTTATTTTATTTTACAAATTCAAGATATATAAAAAACGCATTTATTAAAAACAGAAAAAAGTAAATAAAATTTCAAGAGCTAAGTATACTTTTTTGTTTGTTTTTAATTGTACGACGTACTATCACACAGTCACACGTTGACTACAAAGCGAACTACATTTCCCACAGCACTGATTGGACAAGCAATGTCATGTGATCATCTGCAGCCAGTGATGGCCAAGCGGGCGTGTCATAACTAATTAACATGTTGAGTCGCGAGTGTCTTACCCTCCATGGCAGAGGCTCCGTCGAACCCCTGAGAACCCCTGGGCTTCGATCCAACCCAGGTTAAGAAGCACGGTGCTAATGCTAAAGCCAAAGGTTAAGAAGCACAGTGCTAATGCTAACGCCAAAGTTAGCTTATATTGTTGGCTTCCAACTAGAACTGGGGAATAATTCGATACTGATGAGTATCAGTACAAAGTGCATTAAATCAAATTTTCACGTTGAAATCGATTTTTTTTAAAAACCGCAACGCAAACCCCAACGCCATCATTCTGTGTGCTGTCGCTAAAAGCGACACTATGACGTGGATTTGCGCCACAATTACGAGCACTTCGAGGAAATTTGGAGCAGAAAAGTTTGTTCTACGACCAGATGTATCGAATTATATTTTTGCTCGCGCTAGCCTAGCAGTTGGATTCTTTTTAAAGGTATCTTGCAACAAAGGTCACTGCTTTTTCTGGTTTTAACATTAGCGCCAAGGAGTAGCAACGTTAGCTTCAATTTTACTGAGCCGCCGTGCTTTCTCCCTTTCTTTTCCTTTTCTTTTTTTAGATCCTAGCCAAATATATTTTCCCAAACCCTATTTCGTCTTATCCATGACGAGTCCCTTGTGTTCCCCTGCATAGTTTCCAATCGTGAATGTGTCCCAAGGCTTGTAAAATATTTGAGAAAAGGCTTCACCCTCAGCTCCGGGGTTGTAAATGGGCTTGTCCGTCTGGATGAAGATGTATCCCGAGTGGAAGGACACCATGACGGTCCTCTCCTCCTCGTGGTAGTTTCCAAATTTGACCTTCACGATCACATACTTGTTCTTGACCTCGTCTCGATTCAACAGACTGGAGGGAATCTGCAGGAAAGCGACATTGTTCACCTTTTTGGGGACTTTTGACCGTTTGACTTGGCTCGCTCGCCATGACAACAGCTGCCTTCAAATGCATCCTTGCGAATTTGTGACAAGGAAGGCGCATGCCTGCCTTCACCTGGAGAGACTTGAGCGTGTGGAAGTCGTTGCCCGGATCCAGCGTGACCCCGTCCGTGAAGAGCATGGTGGTCTTGGTGAAGTCCGTCACGCTGATGATCACCTCGACGGGGCTGGCGATGCCTTCCGCCTGCAGGAAGATATTCTCCGGGCTGTTGATTCTCAGCAGGTCCGGTGCCACCAGGGTGAACCTGAAGTTGGACAAAGAGATCAATTGCAGCATTTGCATTTTTACCGTAAAATTAGCTAATAAATACATTTAAAAAAATAAAACAATTTTTTGTTTTAAATCAAACATTTTATCTCTTTACATGATCAGCAAATTGATTTGGTGTACATTATGCAACTGATATGAGAAACAATTTTGCATAAAAGTATTTTTATTGAAAATACTTTAAAAAAAATTACAACTCTTTTAGAACAAAAAGAAAATCGTAACGAACATGACATGACATAATCATTTTATGTTTTTTCTCTTCATTTTATTCAACAGTTGGTAAGTTGATTTACAGTCACTAAAATAAACAAGGATTTCACATATAACGGTAATGTTTTTTTATAATTAGATTAAAAATATTACTTTATTGCAATTACTTTCTTTTGACAATGTGTCACAACTCGTTACATATTTAAAAAATATATTAATTCACAGGAAATAAAATAGCAAAATAAATATATGAATCTACCTTTGAATTAATTTGATGAAATGCACTTGTTTCTTTATTGCAAATAAAAGTCAGAGTCGCGAAAACTATTTGACACAAGGTACATTGCTAAGTACAGCGACTGTTCTCACCACCGCATTCACTTCTGTTTTTTCTTTTTAAGGATGCGTTCAAAGGACACAAAATGTTTTGATTTGAGAGTTGTCATGGACAAATTACCTCGGAACTTCTACCGGGACTGGGGGTGGTTCCGGAACTGGTATCGGTTGTGGAATGCTAAAAAACAAAGACATCCAGACATACTCAGTGGTCGAGATCCTTCGTGGATCTGTAATCTGACTCCATGTAACACCTCTAACTTTGAAGAAAGTAACCATTAACTGTCCCCCAAAATATTCCGTCATTAATCTGGCATTTAGCAAACGGAAAAAGTTGAGCGTGATTGCCCCCCCCCCCCAAATATGCGTGTTTGTATGGGGTGTATATGTAGTTGTTTCATCTGTACCTTGGAGCAGCCACGTGTGTGGACTTCGACTTCGACAACCTGTAAGGAAAACTGACTTGTTAGCATTCCAAAAAAAACACAAAAACCCCCCCCACAAAACACACTTCTCCATTCAATTTTATGCATTGACGTGATGATGTCTTCACTTTCAAATGTGGCCTCTAAAAGCCCGCATATGAGGGCTTGGATTTCAGACAATCTTTTTGAGGTGCCATCGGGCTTCATTTAAAAAAAAAAAATGATCCTGAAGAGGTCACATTTGAAGGACAATTTCACATAGGATGGCCTTTGCGCTGCTTCATGATGTCATTGATCTTGAAGGACACAGGCTCCAAGGCGCCTGCATTTGAAGGAACCGGCACAGCGCTGGATATGGAATCCAGCTGTTTCAGGCCACATTTGAAGGAATCCTAATATTTGGGGCAGCCTTTGCACCATGGTACAACATCAGGGACCTTCAAATGTGGCATCTGAGGAAAACCGTTGATAGATTCTGGCCTTCCAGTGACATGATGACAATCACGGAAGGACAAATATGGCCTTCGTCGGACACAGTTGGTCGATTGGATGCCATCAACCGGTCATTTCATTCGCATTTGCATGATGCAATATTTTTTTTTCAATTTGCTGTCGAGAGGGCATTTTTTTTTCAATATCATTTCATTGAAATGACCAAAGGACTGCGGTCACTTACCCGAGCTTTTGTAAGATGCGTCGCGGGTTGAGAGCCCTGCACAGGAGATTCACAATTACAAAATTGTGTCCTCGCCGCCACCTGATACTTACATCGTCAAAACTTACCTGGATAGTTTTTTCCTGCAAAAGGCGCACAGGCAGATTAGTCAGGGACACTTCATTGAGTCAAGTGTTGGCCAGGGGCGGGCGGTGCATTTGGTAGGCGGGCCTCCGCGACCACGTCGATTGTTGGAACAAACGGACATCATCTCAAACGGTTCGGGGCGACAACAAAGTCAAATACACGGCTGTTAAAGGTAGCCGTGTATTTTATTTAAACTGGTAAATCTCTTTTGGGTTTTTGTTTTTGTTTTTTAAAGCAGAGTGAAATCATTTTCCACGTTTAAAAAAATGGCAAATTAGTCACTGTAAATAATGAAAGTTTTTAATCTACTTTACATCATATCATGTACAGTATACATGTATATATTTAACATTATTTTCCTCAATAATTGGTTCATTGATTGTAAATAACTGAAAAATATATAGTAAAATGAGCAAATTTACAAATTTAGACTCATTTTATCAAGAAATTGGTTCACAAATTAAAAATAAAAATGTTACGGATTTTACACAATTCCCCCCCCCCTCTAAATAATAAAATGAGGAATTCGGGAATACAATTTCACGGAACACATTTTGCAAGAAGGTATATTGGAAAAGGAGGTCAGCGCGTCGGAGAATGTTTTAGCTTCGCTGGCCGTGACCGCTCACCACTGGCATTAGCGTTAGCGTGTTAGCTCACCTTAAGCTGCCCCGTGCGGCGACGGCGCACAGGAGGCAGAGGAGGATCGTCCAACGAAGAAACTTGCGTCCACCCATGGCGACTTGAGTGGAATGTGAACACCCGAGGTTGGGGATTCGGCTAGTATAGCCAACCCAGACCCCCCCCCCCCCACCCACATTACCACCCAAGAGGCGGGAAATTGGGCAATTTTGGTCAACAAAATGATGGACTTTGATTCCAGTGGTGAGCTAATCGTGTTTGTTTTTTGCATGAGACCTCAGTTCAGGAGAATCAGAGAATGAGGTCGTTGGTTGGATGATAGGCCGTCATCTTATTATTTATGATTATTTGAGAGGAGGCATTTTTTTTTTCTTATGGTGGGAAAATGGAGGCCTCTATTGCGGTTGAGGCATGTATTTATTTGAGGCAGGGGTCTATTTGGCAAAAGTTATTTTATGTTCAAGTTGTTGCCTTCTACCAGCGAGGTAAGAAAGGAAACGTTTATTTCAGAGTGGGACATTTATTTTTAGGCAGGCATCTATTGGGAGTTTTGTATCTGAAGGGTAAAAAAAAAAATTTATTTGGGGGAAGGCATTGTTTATTTGAAGGGGGAATAATTGCAGTGGTCTTTAATTAAACGTGTGTGTAAGTGTGTTTCTAGAAGGTATTGATTTAAGATGATACATTTATTTAGTTATATAAAGGCTGAGCTTTTTTTTTTTTTGTCGACAGAGAAAAATGTAGACGTTTGAGGTAAGGTGTTTAGTTAATCAAAGGGCCAGCGGAATGGCAGTCAGTTATTATTTGAAAAAAGTTTGCGTATGGATGAAGATTTGAGGAGATGAAGAAGTGAGGTGTTTATTTGTGTGGTTACACTCTTAAAAAGTCAACAAAGCTTTTGACAAATTCAAACACGGAAAACGCAACGCGACACGACTCGACCACAGCAGAAAGTCCTGAACACAGTTACACAATTGTGACTTTTCCGTTTGCACAAGCTGGACATTTTGCTTTCATGGTTATCGGTAAATTGATTTGTTTTTTCCTTTAAAGTACAAGATTGAAAGGCACCCAAAATTTTAGATTTTGGGCTCAATTTTAATTCCTAAGATGTTATGGCACACACGTGGTATTATCAAAAGAAAAATGAAAAGACAACAAGAAAAACAAATAAAACAGCCACAAAAATGTCCTTTTTTGGCAGCTCAATTGTCAGTTTGACCGGCAATATTTACTTTGTCATGAAAACATTGACAATGAAATGTTTAAAAAAAAAAAAAAAGAAAAAAAGTGGTCACATCAAGTTCTATGACTTGATGTTACTTTCATTTTTTTACATGTGCAAATGATATTTTTACATAAAATGGTTAAATAGCCTTTTTATTACATATTTCACATTGTGAAATTGTCATTCTTAAAAGACATCAATAAAACCAATTTTTCAATGAACCAGTCCCTGGGAAGGAGCGAAACCAATGCACCACATTTAAAAAAAAATAACTATTTGAATTGATAATTGATCTCTCCATTTTATAATTGGGAATAAATCTCATTTTAATTCATCAAAGAATGATTTAATAAAATAAAAATCTGAAGTGTACATACTTGGAATTTGGCATTCATTAATTAACCATAATGGGGCGAGAACTTTTTTCCCCCAGAAAACCTTGCTTATTCATGTTTTTTTTAAAGTTGATTCCCAGCTTTCTCACATTTTGTAGGTATTTTCTTTGTTGATAAAATTATAAGAGGGTCACTTATTCATAGATTTTTGCAACTTTTGGCGGGACTCAATATATTTAGATGTAAAATTGTAGATTTTACTCAAATCTTTAAATCGGGTTATGGAACTAAAGACACTGAAGACTGTCAAGTGGCAATTAATTTTCTGACGTTTATTTTACATGGTGGCCTGACACTCTATTAGTTACACCGCATCCAATGCAAACATCACTCAATTTGTCACGTGTCATTTCCTGTAAGTTGTTGGGGTTTTTTTTTTATTGTACACGGTGGTCCATTTCAGCTTCCTGGAAGTCCCCCCCCCCAAAAAAAGGCAACGGGAGCAAAAGTTATCAGGCCGTCCTGTTTGCACTGAGGCGTCACCACCAAGGGAACACTGGGGAATTCCCGCAGCCTGTCGGAAAGGCGTCCCGAAATAAGTCGGCGCGGTTCACTTGCCGTCAGTGGCCGTGGTCCGAGTCCGAGTCGCTGTAATTGGGCACCAAGGAGTTGGAACTTGCGTCCCGCTCGGTAGTTTCGACTTCCGGCGCCGACTCCTGTGTGTCCGACTTCCTGCGGATCAGGGGGGTCCGCGAGGGACCCAGCGCTTTGGCCACGGCCGCCTCTTTGCCCTGCAGGCCCAGCTTGTGGAGAAGCCCTCCGGGGGTGGTTGCGGTGGAGGCGGCGCCAAACCACGAGCGTGAGGAGATCTCCTGCCGTTTGCTGCGTTGCCTGTCCTCGTATGCTGAGTGGGACCACACAGATGTTCGGCTCAAAAATGAAACAAAAACGCTCCGTTGTAACAAAGGCCTTTTCGGCATTTTGTGGGAAAAATCTGGCCGCTATCGTGGAGTTTCCATTCTTCAGGTGTTCGCCGTAGCGAAATCGGCAAAGGGAAAATGAATGACGTCAAATCAGGACTTTGAAATGTGACCGTTACAGGGGCGAAAACGTAAACGGGGTACATGGAAACGCGGTTCGACCCTACTTTATTCATTGATTAGCCCACCTTCCGTTTTTGTTGTTGTTTTTTTTGGGGCAAATCCAGTTGAGAAACCCGAGGTCTTCGAAATGCTCGTAACAAAGAATGCTCGTCGACACCGGCGTGAAATTCATTCGCTTTGCGGGAACCAAACTGTATCGTTCCATTGGTGTGCCCCGTTCTTTTTTTTTTTTTTGGGCCACTCCAACGATGTTGGGCCAACGAATGTTGGCCCGAATGTGAGCAACGCAACGCCACGCAGCATTTCGCTGATTAACTCGATAACAATTGGCAAAGAGCGATTTTTCGGGGCGGTCGATGATGCAGAACAATGGCCGAGTGGCGACTCAGCATTCTGTCAATGACGTCACTCGCCAGAGATTGCCGAAGTAAAGCACTTTTGTTGTTACGCACGTTGCTAAAATAACTTTGGAACTGGGTGGGTTGCGTTAAAAAAAAACAACAACAAAAAACGCAAGTATGCTTGAAACAGTTTTTAAGTATTACTTAAAAGATGGTTAGCCAAATATACTTCACAGCTGACCTTTAAGTTAGAAGAACGGGGTTAAAAAAAATAGGAGAAAGCCATTATATTAGGAGAATGGTCCCTGCTGCTTTGGCGCCATCTTGTGGCCTCTTGTTGCCTCCACTTCGTGAAGCCATAGCCTGGCCTATCGCAGCCATGTTGTGGCATCTCTCGGCACTTTCTCAAGTAATTTTTGTTGCCTGCGAGAGGACTCAGTCCTTACACTGTTCCGAATCACGCAATAAAGCGAATCGTATCGTTTGGCGAAGGAGCATTGCCAGTCTGTCGACTTGACAAGGTTTTCAATCTGGTAGCAATTGGACTGGATTTCGGATTTGACATTGAAGGAGCTCTGGTAAAAGGGCTCCGTGCAACTTTCTGTGAATATTTGGGAAAACTCACAGTCTGGCGTCTGGTAGCTGAGCAGCGCGGCAAGCCTCTTGTCCTGCTCGCGCTCAGGCAGCAGCGGAATGCTCAGGTTGGTCCTCGCCCTCACCGCGTCGTCCTTCTCCTCCTTCTCCACCTTCTCCTTCTTTTCGATCTGAAGCGTAACGGTACAGTCGTACTCCAACTTTCCTGACACGAGGCTGTCACTTTCTCCTTTTTTTTTTTTTTTGCTTTGAGTTGCGCACCAAAATCTGACAAGCGAGCTTCTGATGAGCACGCCTACATTTGGCATTGCATGGAAATATTTACTGCTGAGAGGCAGAAATATGAATGAATGGGCAATTTTTAAGACAAACAACGTCTCTAAACTATTAATCGATGATCAAATTATCGATCAATTTGATAGGAGAATGCTCATATTAAAAAAAAAAAAAAAACTACAAAAATCTGCTATTTTATTTATCAATCAATTTGATCATTATTGCTCCTCAAATAAACCGATTACGAGTGAATGACTAGTTTGGTCAGAAAATGGGCGAAAATATTCATGACTGCTTTCTAAAGTGAACGCCCAAGTTTGCAAATGTTTGCTTTTGAATCGGCAAAAAGATCATCGGTATGTTTCCACGGAGGGACTACAGAAATCTGAGGATATTTACTTTTGAGAGGCAAGGATTTGGATCGTTTGAAGTCCAACGAGGACTCGAAAGGATGAATTGATCGTCAAAATAGCCAAGCACCTTAAAGCCACACATCCAACACAGGAATTCTGCTCCAGACCTTAGCGGCCGAATTCTGCTTGATGAACCGGAGGCGGTTCTTACCCTGAACTTCCTGCGCAAGGCGCTGTTGAGCTGGAAATCGTCCTTCCATGCGGCCTGCTGGTCCTGCAGCTCCAAGAGTGAAGGCAGAGCCTTGTTGAGCTTCTCCTTGTCCTTCCCGCCATGGTCCAGCTTGAACATGGCGTCTGTCTCCAGCTTCTCCTTCTCTTCTCGCTCTGGCGGCGGGGTGGGACACACACACTGATGACCACATTGATGTTCATGACCTCACTTTCTCGTGTCCTTCCTTCCCTTCTCCATTTGCACCTTTGTGACAGCCACATTGTGATCCCCCATTTTCTTTTCTTCCATGGCTCCATTTTTGCATTTTTCTGTCCATCCTTCCCTCCCTCCCTTATTCTCTTATGCTGTCCATCTTTCAGTCTTGCCTTTCTTGGGTCCCATGTCTCTTTTTTTCCTACTTTCCTTTCTTGGCTTTTCTTATCTTGCCTTCCTTCTGTCTTTCGTTCCTTCCTTCCCTTTTCCCTTCTTACCTCTTCAGTGTGTTTAGTTTCCTCTTTCTTTCCATTTTTCCTTCCTCCTTCCATCTTCCCCTGTCCATCTTTCTATCCTCTTCCCCTCGCTCCCCCATCCCAGCTCTCTGTTGTCCCTCCTTCCTGCCTTCCCTCCTCGCACCAGTATTCCCTCCACACGCTCACAACAAGTGCGTCATGAAAAGTGGCACTCAAATACCGGTGGTGAGTATCTGCTCATTTTCGCCCATGTCCCATCGCTCCTCCTTCCTGCTGGCGCCGCTGACGATGACGTAGTCGCAGGCGGCCGGATCCGTCTGCATCTCGATGTAGTTGACACACAGGTGGCATTTCATACGGAACCTGCCAAGAACCCGGATTAAAATTTCGGTTACAATTGCGGCCTACACCGCCCGCACTCCTCGTTTGCCCTCACCTGTATATTGGCGTGGTGAAATAGTTGCCCACTTTCTTCTTCTCCGCATTGTACCGGACGCCTGAGCGACAAAAACAATGAACTGTGAGAATGACGAGAGGGTACATATTGGAAACAAAACAAAAAACAAAAAAAAAGAAGGTCGTACAATACGTACCCATGCCAATGTGGTTCTTGCAGCCGTCACACCAAATGTTGTACGGCATTTCAAACCTGTGCACACACAAAATCCCAAAATAGGTGCATACCTTTTCAAAAAAAAAAATCCTATTTTTATAATGATAAAAGAATACAAAGTAACATTTTATTAATTTCAAAGGAAAGAAAATAGTACTTTACAAGGATAACGCCACACTATCTATCATAAGAATAAAGTCTTAATATTGCCAGAATTGTCTTTTGGCAATAACAATGCATGATCGTTTATTGTTAAAATATGCCTTCATTTGTGTACGAACCTGATGATGAGGATGCCTTGGGACAGCTTCCGGGCCCGCTCTCGCAGGGCGTGTGTTTTGTGGTAGCCATTGAGAGAGCCATGCTGGTGACAAGAAACAAACAGATGACCCACAGAGAACATATTACACTGGGGAGAAAAAATAAAATAAAAAAACAAAACACGACCATCTTACACACCTTAGCCGGATCGAAGTCCGGTGGATAGTACTTGTTTGTTCCTTTTCGTTCTCCCTGAAAGACAACATAAGAGTTTGTTGCGTTGGATAACAACAATGCTTGACTGTCGTGTGATGCTCATCTCACCATCTTGGCGACGAGACCTCTGCACAGGTCACAGAGTCACTCTATATTTGGAGCTAAAGAATAAAATACATGTGATTAATAGTGAACCACAAGGTACCTAGAAAGGAACTCTGGGATGCACCTCTCAGGACAACGAACCCAAAATTAACGTATGCCTTTTCGGGACAGCGGTTACTACAGTGGACAGCTTATCATTTTATCAATACAATACTGATTTATATAGCAGGTTAGAGGTTATCATTATTTGTGCATGAAAGGGTAAATAAGATTACGGGAACAGGTTTAATGCAATTATTGGGTGACTACTTAGTGTTTTCCAATTGGGTATTGCTGTGATAAGGTAATATTTGACCATTATTACCTGGCAGCTCGGTAACTCAAAATAGAATAATGTAACGACGGGACTCAATGCTTATCTTGATTAGATGTGTAGTGTATGACGGAAACAACAGTGTTATTTAAACATAATGCAAAACAAACGAAACGTTTTAACTGGCATGTAACATTAACCCCAGGAGCAGTGAGCCAAGATGCTAACTAATGTCTCGACGTGATTGTGACCCAAATGCGATCTTGTTTCCCAGCCCCACGCCGACTTGTATGACTCGTTAGTGTGTAACTTTAAGGCTTAAACTTAATAACAACTTCAAATACTTACAAATGTTGCACAGGCTGGCGACGACAGGTATTCCCCGGAGGTTTTGTCTATTACTGGAGCGTTTAGCCGCTAACTGGCTTTAGCAATCTTAAGCAAACGATGTTCTCCAAATGGCACGAAGTGTCCCAGTTAAAACAAAAACAGACAGCTTTACTGGCGTGGAGATACTTTTCATATTACGAGTACGTTCAAATCCACTAAAGTAGATGCTAATCGTCTACAAATGCGAACGTTTTGTTGAAACTGTGTTTGCCGTAAATTGTATATTGTCGCAAATGTCAACACCCGAAACGGTGAAATACTTGCGCTTTACATGGTTTAACTTGATATATGATGTGGTGATTTATTACAACTGACCACAGACAAGATTTCATTTTAAATATAATAATAATTTCAGAGTATTGTTTTGACGACGCTCTAAATTGCTGTGTCTACTTTAGAAATTCTGAGCGTTTTCAAAATAGGACATTCGTGCGCTCCCAACAAATAGAGTACGCTTTGGTGGTTTCTATGGACGTGATTTTGGAGATTGTTAAAATATAGATGTAACTTTTAGTTGTAGTCATGCTGTTTAATAATAAATTCGAAGACTTCCAGTCGCCGTAAGTTGACGTTAATTGTCGCAACTAACGAATTTATGCAAAATAATAGTGTACATTTCTTCGATCCATTCATCATCTAATCTAAACCGGTTATCCTCACGACTGTCGCGGGCGTGCTAGGGAGCCGCCCCCAAACATTTTAGGGTTTAGTTAGGGTAGTAGGTAGTGTATGGATAAAATTACCAAGATCATAAGGCACTTGATTTGAATTGTAGATATGTTTACCATGGATGGCCTCTCCCTCACAAAACATTTCTGGTTGGTAATGTTTTTTTTTTTTTGAGGATCTGACGTCACACCTAACAACAGAGGATTGTGGGAAGATATGGCGTCCAACTTGACAACGTGTGACAGCAGCAGAAGAAACCTGCCGTCGTCTGTGTACATGTAAGGCGTTCGAGGGCTTAACGATGGAGGGAGACGCGCTGCCGCACAAGCGCTTCATCTGCTCATTCCCGCCGTGCGCGGCGGCCTACGACAAGCAGTGGAAGCTGGACGCCCACCTGTGCTCGCACACCGGCATTAGGCCGCACGCGTGTCCGCAAGACGGCTGCGCCAAGTCCTTCTGCACCCCTTACCACTTGGCCCGCCACCAGCTCACCCACAGCGGCCTGCGTCCCTTCCCGTGCTCGGCGGAAAATTGCAAGGAAGCGTTCAGGACCAACGCGAGCCGCACGCGGCACTTTGGCCGCGTGCATGCCGCCACGCCAGAGAGCAAGCGCTACGCGTGCACGGCGGACGGCTGCGGCGCCCTTTTCAAGAAGCACCGGCAGCTCAAGGCGCACATGAGCGAGCTCCACACGCACTTGCCTGCCTACGCCTGCCCGCACGACGACTGCGGCATGCGCTTCAACTTCCCGAGCCGCCTCAAGCGACACCTTAAGGTCAGTGGTGAGACGGAACAAAGTGGGTACAGCGGACCCCCGCTTATCGCGGCCGGAAAACCGCAGTAGGTGAAGATCGGCGATGTCGAGAGAATTCCTTTTTAAATAGTGATTCGTGGGCTAATTTAGGAGTTGTTGCTGCCCGTCTTAAAAGGGAATGATTTCATATGGAAGCCCGCAAGACAGTGGCAGCTACCACCGCGAGCTAAATGAAGCTATTAAGCTCATTTCAACATGGAATGGAATGGAATGGAATACAACTTTATTGTCAAATGTGCTGTACGTATGTGTAACATACAGCACAGATGGTGCGGGTGTCCGCGCCGCCATCAAATTGACTGACATCTTAGACACAGACAATCGTGCAATCTTATTTCCTGCATAGTTGTCTGAAGCAGTCGAATCAAAGTGTCCTTTTCACCAGTGGATCAAAGACGTCATGCGGCAATGTGCACACGTCTGCTAGCTAAGCTGTAGCAACAAGAAGCTGTAGCATCCAAACGAAAAAGAGAGATTGGCTCGTCCCATGTAAATCCGCTTCAATTCCAAGCCGCGACTCCCAGTTCCACATATGCATCGGCGCTCCGCGCTGACGCTCCTTTCTTCTCATCGTCCTCCTCAATTGCATCCATCCAATCCATGCAGACTGTCCATCAGCACCGACCTTTTCGCTGAACAAAGCATGTGAAAATGCTGCCTACTTCAGTGTCCAGCAACGACAGTCAAATGGCGCCGACATTCCTCCCAATCAAAAAAATCAGTGCTGGTACGCGTGTGCTGCCGCGTACACCATAGTTCCTTGGCAACAAGATGGTGGCGAAAATCTAATCTATAAATAAGAATCCATGGCTCACTTCATAGTACAGTCAAACCTCGGTTTTCGAACGTCTCGGTTCTCGTCCAATTCGGTTTTTGAACAAAGATTTTGAGTTTTGTATGCCTCGGATGCCAAACAAATTTCGGTTCTCGAACAAACAAAGCGCACTTGAATGCACCATTTGACTCCTCTCACCTTCCTTACACGAGGAAGTGACGCTTCCTCGTGTTGCTTTCCATTGTGAGCAGACGTGGTCAGTAAACATTTTTATTTTAAAAAGAGCGTGGATTCGGTTTTCGAACAATTTCGGTTTTCCAACAGCCTTCTGGAACGGATTATGGACGAAAACCGAGTTTTGACTGTACTTCATTGGCACCAAGATCCCACAAAATGGAGACAAAGCATTTACAGTTGTTCCTTGGCACTAAATGAAGCGCCCCAACTCGCTTCAAAATAGTACCTTAGAACCAAGATGGCACGAGCACAAGACCTGGTGGTTTGGGGTTCACTGTTGTTTAATCCTTCTCCATGTTTTAAACACATTTAAACGTAGTGACACTTTTTTTTTTTTTTTTTTAAGTATTCCTTACCGCAACAACGATATTGGAACGGTTCACTGCATTCTGAGTTCTGATATTAACACAAGTATCTTGTGCAAGGTTCATCAAGGCTATCCCTGCAACCACTCGGGCTGCACCTTCAGAGGTTCCACCTGGACCGAGTTCGTGACGCACCGCAAGGAGCAGCACCAAACGCAAGTGTTATGTCAGGAATGCGGCAAGGCTTTTCGGGACTCCTGGTTCCTGGAGCAGCATCAGCGCGTGCACGCCGACACGCGGCTGGTGTACCGGTGCCCGCGCGCTGACTGCGACCGCTCCTTCACCACCACCTTCAACCTGCAGAGCCACATGCGGTCCTTTCACGACGAGCTGCGACCTTTCGCCTGCGACCACCCGGGATGCAGCCGGACCTTCGCCATGAAGCAGAGTCTGCTGCGGCACGGAGTCGTACACGACCCGCAGCGGAAGAAGATGGCGCGGCCCAAGAGGTCACTGCCGTCCCGGTTGAGTGGATGCAGTGACAAGATGGCAAAAGAGAAGTTGGCAGAGACGCAAAAGTCCCCCGGGCCGGTGGAGTTGGTCCATCTCTTGCAGGACACATCGCTGCTGGGTGAGCCACCTCAGGACCTGTCGGCGGCGTTGACGTCACCGCTCACAATTTAGATGAACCATTAATTAAATAAAAAATCTATTAATACTGAAAATTTTAATGTCATGTTTTGTATGCACTCTATTGTTCAGTTACGCTTTATCGTCACCATTACCACGGTTGGCAGGCGTTGCAAGAGCTTTGCTTTTTTTGTTGTAGTCTTTTGTTTTGTCAGATGTTTGTCGTTTTGGCCGCAGCATTCGTCAAAGGAGACGAATCTGTGTTTGATGGTTGCGCCTTCTCGGCAGCACGTGTGTACTAGCCGTGATTTTGAGGGCGGGACTCGCCGGTGGACAGCCATGGGCAGTGTTTTTCACAGCCCCGTTTTGCGCTTTGTTTCTGCCGCAGCTGTTGTGAAATCGCTATTTAAATAAAGATGTATTTTGTTTATACTGGATTAAAATGGTTTTTTTTTCTCTCTTTTCCCAATTCATGTGCAATGGCGCAATTAAGCAGACACACCAAAAAGACGTCCCCTCACAGGAGCCTTTATTTTTGCGTTCACTAACTAACATGGAATGTTTATCCCTGTTTTCACCAGCTAAAGATTGTATTTGAGCGTCTGGCTGACCGTGAAAAGTCCATGAGGCCTCACTGTGGTTCATTTTCGCAGTACCGGTAATTCTATCTTACGACGATCAATGCAAATGTCCGGATGTGTTGAAGATGTCAATCACGTTGTAACGGCGTTGTCGTCCCCGTCGGGATCTTCTGGCTCGGCCGCCCAAAATTGCACGCGGCCCTCGCTGGCTGTAAGGAGTCGCGGCTGCATAGGATGAAAGGACAAAGACTGGACCACCGCTTTGCCCACAGGAAGCTTCAATGACAAACAACCCTGTTACACACACACACACACACACACACACACACACAAATATGAACAGAGTATCAAGGTCCACAAGTGACAACTTTACTGGATAACATGCTCATATGAACATGTGCACTGTATTGAGATAAAAATGGCATGTTGCTAAGCATGTGCACTAGCTAACATGATGTTTAGATTAGCATTTTAACTTAGTGTTGTTTTTTTTTAGCATGTTCACTGGCTAAAACAATGTTTTGTTGAGCATGTTCACTGCTAGCATGTTAAATAAACATGTTCCCTTTCAAATCTAATGATTGGCATGTTCACCGGCCCCGGTGTGTCCATGTCTCTCTCCACTCGCTAATGTACACGATGTTTATTAGCGTGTTCGCTAAAGCTGTCCCTTTTCTACTCAACTGTGCCCATTAGCTAATAGCTAACGATTGCTGTTAAGCATCTTCATTGACTAAACATGGTTTGTTGAAAAATAACATCTTTGTGGGTTTCGTACATGTATTTGCATGTGTCTTGGCTGATGCCGTTTGTTTATTAGGATGTTTTACTGGCTGACGCGCTATCCTTCGCATTTTCACTGGCCATTTTGTGCTTACGAGCACGCGTATTGCGTCGCACGGATGTCTCACCTTTACGACATGCTTAAAAACCTCAAAAGACATTTGTCAAGCTCTAATGTTTCTAATTCGCCACGGTTTTGTTACGAACCTCCACCAGGTCCCAGAAGTAGACGTGTCCGTCCTCGGAGCAGCTTAGTATGTGAGTGTCTTTGCAGGACAGACAGCATTCCAGCTTGTATCCCTTCATCGTGTGTCCCGTGTACCTGGCGCACAAACGTACAACTCGAGAGAGAGCCGACCTCAGTGAGACTCTTTCGAAGATGGCCGCCACTCACTCTCCCAGCATTTCTCCCGTACTCTTATCCAGTAGTCTAACTGTGGAGTCCAGGCTGGAGCTGAGCGTGCACTGGCCATCCTGACTGAAGCATACACAGGTGATAGGACCTGGACCAAAAACAAAACCACACACACACACACACACACACACACACACTGACACAAGAAGCAAACAAAACAACAACACAACAATGACAAAGATGTCTGACTGTTGAGGAAGTCCACGTGGAGCTCCCCCATCCTCAGGTCATAACGTCTTACTCGGCCGTCCACAGACCTAAACGCAATCAACAATCATATTATCATTTACCACACTGCGTTCCAAATAAAAGTGAGTGGGGTGAGGGGACCAACCCGGTGAGCAGCTCGTATTTGGACACCTTCAGACTACTGACGCTGTCTCGGGCCTCATCCAGAACTTGGATAGGCTCATTCTTGCGGGACCTGGTGTCCCAGCAGCGCACCGACCCATCCAAGGAGCCTGGACCAGATGGGAAGCGCCATTTAAACAGCAGTCTTTCAACACAACAGAACCCTTTGGTTGTTGTTGCTGTTTTTAAAAGCCTACCCGACAGGATGACCGTGGCCTCTTCGTTGAACTGCACACAGTTGACTTTCTGCGTGGAAGAAAATGATGAAAACCAAAGTGAAAGGAGACCAAGAGAAGAAGAGGGAAGAGAGGCGCAGACAGACCGCGGCGTGTCCTCGAAGTTTGCGAGCCACCTGACCCGTGGCCACGTCCCACAGGATCACCGTCTTGTCGGAACTGCACGAGCAAATGTTGCTGTTGTCAAACGACCTGCACGCACAACAAAAAGGCAGCGTAGAATCTGAATCGCTTTATTGTCACCGTGGCGCAGGGTGCAATGAAATGGAAGAGGACGCAGTCGTCACCGAGAGACATTGAAAAACTAATGACCAAGAGGGGAATATAAAGCAGAAGTCTGGCTCGCCTTTCAACTCAGTTCATGACAAAAAGTAAAAATACATTTGCAAAAACCCTATCAGTAAGTGCCAAAATGTAAAATAAATCAATCAATCAATCAAGGGCATTGCACAGCTCCTCAGTAAGTATCAAGGCTGTCAGTGATTTCAATATGATAAGTTACCACTAGACGGCAGGAGTGGTTTTGATGAACTCTTGGTCCACACGGGCGAGAGTGTGTTGTGTGTTCTAAAGTGCGTGATCGGCAAGGTGGCGTGAGAAAGCAGTGAGGTGGTGAGATAAAGTTCAACGTTCGTGAAAGTTTGATAGAAACTGAAGCTTTCTTTTGGTTGGTTCCATGCTTATATAGCTACACAACATTTTCCATAGGCCTTCAAAAATGAGTCAAATGGTCAAAAATGACTCACCCAATTTGAGAAAGTTATTTTGCGCCGTGACATCACATTTTTCTTTTGACGTTTTCATGCTCACCCGTCGGCGTCCAGCACCTCGTATCCGTGGCCGCTGTAGGTCTTGAGCAGAGTCCCTCGGCTGCCGCTCCACAGTTTCAGAGACTTGTCGCCGCCGCAGGAGATCACGTACTGGCCATCCACTGACGCACAAATAACAGCACCCCAAAAAAAACAAATAGAAGCATGTGATGCTGGTGTAGTCAGAAGGCAGAACAAAATCTTTTGCAGATTCCATTATCACCGTTGAAGCGCACTGCTCTGACGGCTCCTTGTTGACACTCGACGGTTCGGAGAAGATGTTGAGGAAGCTGAGGGGTCTGAGGTTTGGGGAGGGGAAACGACATGGCGACTTCAACGTCCTGGGTGGATAAAAAAAAAACAAAGTGTCAAGTTGCAGTGTTAAAAGTTTTCAAAAAGTGACAATAGTCAATTGGCATATTCTTAGGGGTAGAGTTTGGGTACAATGGAGTCCACAGTCATTATTTCACATATGTGGAAGAAAAAAATAAATAAAAACGAAGTCCTTTTTTGGGGGGGGTTTGGGGGCGGGGGGATCCTAATATCACTATTTTAAAAACTTCAACAATGATGCAACTGGAATCTTAAAATTATTTTGAGTCAGGGAAATGTCCTCTTATTTCAATATTTTTATAATATTTTTGAGCAACGGTCATCTTGCATCCAGTGTTATTCTAGTCTAGGGAAAAATACAAAACGAGAATAGTCTTTTTTTTTTCTATCTTAGAACCTTTTGCAATATTGCTTTGATTCCCAAAATATATTAGGCATAATTTAGTAACTTCAATCCCAGAAATGTCTGAAAATATAAAATGCTGTTGCCATGTAGCCCCTGAAAGTGCAGTTGTAGCTCTCCAGTACTTAAATATCAGACATTCGTCGCTGTCAAATGCTTTTAAAACGGTTTAAATGAATTTGCAGGCAAACAATTATTTAGAATGTACTTACTCAAAAGTCGTGACTTGGAACGTTCCAAATTGAATTTTGAAGCGTAGATTTACAGTGTTTATCTCCTTGAATTTAATGGCTGCGGGCGACTTTTCTAGCGTAAAAAACTACGCGAAACGTGGTCATGTGCTGCTGCTTTCATTTAACTCGCGTTCACCACGGCAATTAAACATTATTCGATGACAAAATCATATTAACGCACAACGCATGCACTAAAACCCTACTTCTGTGGTTGGAGAGGAACTAACCCTACGTCATTTCCGCTTGGACAGGATGTGCTTCGTAGGTTATTGGCTGCTTTTCAAAATAAAAGGTATGAAACCCGTTACTTTCCCTTTAAATGTTGACTCCGTTCGTCGTGATTAGTTTTATTTTGAAGAGCGAAGGAAACGCCCTCTACTCTCCACCTAAAGTCCATCCAGTCATGTACGATGAAATGAGTTACAATCACCGTAAAACTTCATAAAATATTTTTCACCGAAAAGGCACTTTTATTGTAACTACAATGTCCTCGAATAACATGGCGGATCCCAGGAGACAAAACAAGATATTACGGTGAGTTTTTTGTTTTTGTAGGCTCTCGCAACCAGCCTGCTAGCTGAAAATGCGAACGGTGGCTAACCGAGCTCGTCCTAAAGCGATTACTGTATAGCTGTCAGGTGACGTCAATTTGGAAATCGAATGTCACCTAAAATCCATATGTCCTGACGTGCACATGAAGACACTCTCTAATGCCTGTGCCAGGTACAAGCCCCCCACTACGGAGACCAATCCCACACTGGAGGACCCCACTCCGGACTACATGAACCTGCTGGGCATGATCTTCAGCATGTGTGGACTCATGCTCAAGGTGACACAAACACATGCAGACAAACAAAGACGCGCACAAGTACATACATGAAAACAACACACCGACTCACGTTCACACACAGAATCCTGGTTAAGCATCAGAATTAATGGAAGCAGACTTTACTTGGCATTTCACCAGCCTGAAGCTGTGGTTCTCGAGGTCTGCTACCCTGCATGTTTAGATGTTTCCCTCCTCCAACACACGATTGCAATCCCTGCAATAGCCAATGAAATGTCCTTTTTGTTTGAACCTGGCAGCTGAAGTGGTGCGCCTGGATCGCCGTCTACTGCTCCTTCATCAGCTTCGCCAACTCCAGAAGCTCTGAGGACACCAAGCAGATGATGAGCAGCTTTATGTGAGCGCACGCACACGCTACAAGGTTTTTAATTACACCGCAGCGTTATCGTCAGAGTGGAAAAAGTCACTCACACACTGGAGAACGATGCCCAGTCAGCGCCATACACTTGCCAACATTGCTTCAAGTTCTCGCCGAGGACGTGTGCCGGCAACCGTCTTGTCATGAAATAAATGACAACCAAGCAGTATTTCACAAAAGTCCAGGCGGCTACATTTAATAGTTTGGGAGAAAAGAAGTTCTATTTGTCATTGAGAATAATCATCATCTTGCGAGAAAAAATTTTCTTTTTGGAGAATGACCTTCTTTCTTCTGATTGTCTAAAAATAACCCCACAACTCTATGACAAGTCACATCGCCCCCGATTGCTGGTGAGATGACGTTCCGGTTTTGGTGTGCAGGTTGTCCATCTCGGCTGTGGTCATGTCATATCTTCAGAACCCTCAGCCCATGTCGCCGCCATGGTAACCGAGAGGAGGCGTGGCCACAAAGCCATATCGGACACAAACCGTACATGAAGTCAATGAAACAGCCGAGAGGGACGCCAAGAGGGCCGGCCAACTCATTTTAACCTCTTTTTTTGGTTTGTTTTTTTGATGTTTTGCTACTTAATGCAAATGAATAAAAAAGTTGGGATACAAAAAATGGTGTGCTTGTGGCTTGATCAAACTGGCAATTACTAATTTAACTACATAAAAGCTGGGTTTAAGGTTTCAAGTTAGGGTGTCAAATTGGGGTTCTGGTTTCGAACCCGGATTAGGGTTTTATTAGGGTTCCAAACCAGGGTTAATATTTCAGGTTAGTGTTTCAAACCAGGTCTAAGGTTTCAAGTTAGGGTGTCGAGATAGGGTGTCTGCTTTCAAGCTTCAGTTGGTGTTTAAAGCCATGGTAAGCGTTACAGAGTAGGGTTTAAAACATAGTTTAGAGTTTCCAGATAGGTGAAGTCCTTCAAAGTAGGGTACCAAACGTGGGGTTCAATCTTTGGTTAGGGCTTTATGGTAGGGTGATACATTGGGATTTCAAGCTTCGGTTAGAGTTTCAACAACATTTAGGGTTTCAGGCTAGATTAATGGTGTCAAGCCAATATTTAAATTTTAAATTAAGGTTTCAAGACTTGATTCGGTTTTCTCTGAGGTTTCAAACAGGGGTTACAGTTTCAAACCTGGCCTTGAGGTTCCAATTATGCAATCAAAGTAGGGTTTCAAACCTGAGTAGGGCTTTTAAAAAAAATAAATAAATTAAAGCAAAGTGCAGAAACGTAACAATGCTCACAGCGTTTTATTTTTGATCCAACATTTAAAACATTAAAAATTGTATCACGTAAAATATAATAAAAAAAAGTTTAAATACATGTTGCCGCTTGATGCATATGAATGTTGACAGCTGTCCTTCCATAAAAAGGACTGAAATGTTTTAGTACAACATGAAACACTGTCTTATCTATTATTATTATTCACGCTGAAAGAAATGGCAGTAACAATGGCCCCCAGCAGGGGGAGCGCTGAGCTTTAAATTTGGACATTCTTCCCAGCAACAAGGACCCAGGAACGTAAAAAATGTTAAAAAAAATAGAGTGAAGGCATCCAGGGTGGGGGAAAAAAAATATATATCTCCCACCTACACTTTCACACTGTTTTTGTAACAATCAATAATAACCATCACAAGCATACAGTTCTTAAAGATTCTTGAATTTAAATGAGGTGCCACTTTCGACAGACCCTTTGCACCGCCCCATTCTGATGAATGGGTTTGTTGCACTACTTTAACAAACATTTATGATTCTCAAAACATTACAAGTTTTCTGGTAATTTAACAATTTTTTGCTCAGAAAAGAAGGTTTTCAAAATACTAAGGCGTTCTTCCAAAATTTACTTTATTCTGGAAAAAAAAATTCTTCCACAGTTTTTTTTTTAACGTGAAAATGTGTTTGCCAATATTTAGACATTTGTTTGAAATTTGCTGTCGTGCGAAATTATGACTTTTTTTTGCTGGTATACAAAAAAAAAAAAAGAAAAAAAAGACAAGCTTAGTCTCAACCTTGAACTTCCTGCGGTGGCGTGTGGCGCTTTCCAACCAGAACGCCCTCTGCTGATCAAAGCCACAACCTGACTGCGCCACACGCGTTCGATTCCTACCGGACAACGCGAGCCAGCGAAGTTTTTCCCTTCTTTGGGTCCAGGGGTAAAGAAAAAAAAATTGGCCGGTTCTTTGTGGGTGCCGCGCGTCAAGAAGAGTTCGGGGGTCGCCGGCATCAGAGGGCGAAGAAGAGGATGAGGACGACAATCATGATGGCGACTAGCACGGCGATGGCGCACCACTGCCGCCGACCTGCCCCACAACACAGGCAGCTGTCATAAGCCGTCTGTGTGTGTGTGTGTGTGTGTGTGTGTGTGTGTGCGCGCGCACGCACGCACAAGTGTTACGTACTGCTGGTCATGTGAGACACCTTCTCTATCTTTTTGAGCACAGAGTCCATACGTGACGACGTCTGGTCCATCTCGTCGGCAAAGTCCCCCAACATGCTGGAAGGACAAGTGAAGATGAAAAGAAATATGTATGCAGTATATATTACATTGATACAAACAGTGGGACCAGGCTGGCCTGTTAATAGTGAAAATCTCTGCATCATTGGCGGCCATTTTACTAACATGGTGGGGTGCGGAACCATTCAAGGACGATTTGATTTGAAAGTGGAACCATTTGATCCGGTTGAACTCAGTATGATTCCGATTGGATATGGTAGGGCTCAGTTCGAGGGGGGGGAGGGGGGGTGATGTCATTCCTTTTTTTGTTGCCATTTCCGCCCCAAAATATGTGTAATTTTGTTTTCTTTTTTTTTTGTGTAAAATGACAATGCTATTCTTACATTTTGCTGAGGAAATATTATTTTGGACCATGCTGACGTACGCCCCAACCGAACAGGGAACACGAAATATGGCGGACTCGGACCAGCAAAAGTGAAGAAGTGCCAGTTCTGGTGGGTTGATTCTGACTAGTAAATGAGGATGTTTTCGGGGTGGGACGCTTGTACCAAAATATGAGAAAAGGATACGGGTAATGGTGTTGCCTTTCTGACTCGGGGGTGGAAGACAGCAGCATTTTTGGAAGGAGGTCCCTCCCCCCCCCAAAAAAAAAAAGATGGAGGAGTGTACATTTTGAGCGGCAGTGCCGAGTTTGACTCACACGGCCTGTTCGTCCAGTTCGTCACCGATACGTCCCGACATGTCTTTGAGGACCCGGATGCTTCCGGACACAAGCTCCAGATGATCATCCTGCTCCTGCATAATCAGCTATAAACACACACACACACACACACACTAACTTTCAGCCCTTTTCAAATGTTCCACTTCATGGCTTTGGAATGCACTAAAAAAAACAAAAGATTCAAATGTGCAATATATTATGTAACGGAAGGTGAGTTGAGAGAGAGCGGTGAGGCTGGAAGGGGTTTTCCATATTAAAACACTTTCAAGAATTATGTCATCATTAGTAATGGGGAAAAAAAAGAGGAACAAAAAAAAGTAAGGTGTCACCAGTCAGTTTTTACACTGCCAGTGTCACGCAAGTTTTTTTTAGCAAGTCTTGCCTGTATTTCTTGCAACATGAAAAAATGTATTCCTGTCAAAACAAGGCTGAGACATTTCAAACATTGCAATAAAATGTGGAACTTTTTGCTCCTGAATTGCAATGTTGTTATGACCTCAATTTTGGTAGAATTATTACAACTTTTTCAGAGAAAATGCCAATTTAATAAATGTCTTAAAAAAACATTTTTAACTTGGGAGTCCCTGCACCAATTTACCTTTTCCGAATGTAATTCAGACGACTTTTTATTGCAATGTTAAAATCTTCCCCCATAATCTCATTCACTCGATGTTTTACCAGTTTTGTAAAATCCTTTTTCATCTCTCGCAATTTTATGATCAATGAATCATCACTTGACTCCTCATAATACAATGCCTTTTTGAAACATTGTAAAATCACAATTTTTCCCCACAATGACATATTCCCCGCCCGCGAGTAAGATGATGTTTTCTCAAAAAATTCTGACTTGCGTCAAAAATATGGATTTCTTTTCTGCACTGACTCAAAACTGATTTTCTTTCTTTGTATGATTTTCTTTCACAAAAACTATTTTGATAGCATGATGTTTTTTTTTCTCAGTGAGTTTTCTTTGTGCCAAATTCTGTCAATACTGATTTTTTTCCCTTGTAATATTGTGACTTCTATTCTCGAAAAATAGAGCTTTATTTTCAAAAGTTTGATTTGGTCATCATAAGAGTAACATGTTGATAAGTCTCCTAACACTAGGACTTATTTTCTTTTTGGGAAAAGTAGGACAACAAAACATTGGGAATTTCTTTTTCTTTTCTAAAAAAAAATAATAATTCAAAGTGTGTTGTCTTGTAATTGTTTTGTTTTAATGACAAATATGGCTTTTCTGACAAAGCAAAAAAAATAACTGCCTATAAACATAATTACCCCCCGCCACCCACAAAAATACAACTTTTCCTAGTTTTTTTTTTTTTTTTGGGTGCGCCTGTCTTACCTGCTGCTGTTCCTGCTGCTCTTGAATGTATCTAGAATTGGCGGACACCAGGTGGGCATCCAGTTGCGTAGAGCGGTCCGATGCTGACGGAGCGAGCGACGCCTGCAACCAACGAACAATAACATTTCGAAATAATAATAATGAGCATAATAAGAATGACGTACGTGTCCGTATGTCATCTGGTTCGGTACTCATCTGTCCAACCTGCTTGTTTTTTTTCTCAGCCTGGGCCGCAGCCGATGGACTCGACAATTGATCCTTCATCTCCTGCTCACAAGCAAGGAAATAATACAGATTACTGATTAATAATCAGATTTGTTTGGGGGTGGGGAGCCGGTTGGGGGGTGGTTGTTGATTTGACCTGTACGGACTTCCTGGTCTTCTCCACGAAATCCCTCCTCTCCTGAAGCTCCTCGTTGCCAAGGCGGAACTTCCCCGGGTTCGACTCCACGATACCTGCGCCGCACGCTCAGGAAGGAAATGAGCTACGAAGTGTGTCCTCCGTCGCCAAGGCGACCATCTAATCTCCATGCTATCAGGACGGTCAGAGAAGTGATTTGAAAATAAAGACTTTCTCCTGACAAAATTAACATTTGACAGTACCGCTAAATCAGATTCGCCGCCTTTGGAGTTTTTTTTGTGTGCCCGATCTGAAAAATATACTCTCGTAAATGTAATTTCTTTGGGGGGCAGGGGGGGGATCATCATATTAAAGTACTTTTGCATTCAACTCCGTATTCTTGTAAAATTGTGATTTTTGTGTGTGTCATGGCGTAACTTTCTCGCAATATTATGAATTAATTTTTGAAGTGTAAGATTGTTTTATCGTCTGACTTTCTCACAATGCTGTAAACCTAGGCCTTCTTTTTCTTCAAAATAAGTCTGTCGCAAAATTCTGACTTGATGTTGAATTATTTTTTTCATAAAACTGCAACTTAGTCATTCAAAAAACAGATTTTTTTTTCTTCTCTAAGAATGGTTTTATGTTCAAGATTCACAAGTAGTTTCTTATCAAGAGTGTGGCTCATTCGCTTCACATTGGAGAGGTGTAGGGTTCGATTCCAGGCTCCGGCCTTCCCGTGGGGAGTTTGCATGTTCTTCCCGTGTCTGCGTGGGTTTTCTCCGGGTACTCCAGTTTCCTCCTACATTCCAAAAACCTGCATGGCAGGTTCACTGAACACTCGAAATTGTCCCTTGGTGTGACTGTAAGCGCAAATAGTTGTTCGTCGATGTGAGCCCTGCGATGGGCTGGCGACCTGTTCAGGGTGTCCTCTGCCTGCTGCCCGAAGACAGCTGGAATGGCCTCTGGCACGCCTCGCGAGGAAAAGCAGTTTGGATCATGGATATTCTCGCAAAATGGATTTTTTGCAATATTATGTAAGTATCCTCATCAAATGATACTATTTTTGCGTGTAATTTATCGTGTAAACAAATGCTGACTTTTTAGCGATTAAATGATGACTTTTTTCATGCAAAATTAGGAGTATTCTTTTAATATGTTTATTTTTTTCTTGATATTCCAACTTTATGTAAAAAATAGGATGTTTACACCTAATGTAGTTTTTTTTTCTCTTAATGTGGCAAGATGCCACAAAATTTGTGCTTTCTCACCAAAATAGTTTGCGGCAGTCATGACTTTATTCTCTTTTTATTCTCCTAGTACAGTACTACAACTTTTTCTCCCAAACGTTAAACTTTTATTCTCTTAAAACTTAACTATTTTCCTTGTGATCTGAGTTGCTTCTGCAAAACGACGACGCCTCTTTCTCGCCCCTTACTGGGAACAACTCCTATTATTGACATTGCTTTGGGGCCTGACAAATTCCTGGAAGCGCACAAAGCTGGTGTTTGTTTTGCAAACAGGACACGTGGCGCCGGTGATGGAGGATACTGATGGTCTCGCTCAGGTCCTCCAGGTCCCAGTCGATGGCCCGCAGACAGTTGCGCAACTCGTTGGTGCTCCAATCCAGCTCATCACGACTCACCTGAACAAATGAATTGTAATATGCTCATTATTTATCAATTAGCATCAATGCCAACTTCATGCTAACATGTGAGGAAATCAGAGAAGTGATTGGACATTGAATGTGGTATTAACTTCAGTGTTTCCAATGCTTTATCAAACATGGTGTGAATGTTAATGCAATGCTCGTGTGCCACCCGCCATGGCCATAAAAAGCGCATGGTGATGACATCAGAATAATTTGCTATCAAAGCTAAAAACATGCTAATACTTAGCTCACCTGAGTTCCATCTTGTAGAAGCTCCTCCCACCTGTCAAACAGGCTGCGTGCACGCGCCGTGGCCTTCTGTACCTCCCTGCACGCGCCGCGCACACACGCACACGTTTGTCCAACATGACGTCACTTGCTCCTTTTTAGAACACTTTTTAACACCGACAAATCCAAACTAAGACACAAGCTAACTTTCTTTCGTAAATTAGCAACTTCTCGTTAAGTGTCCAAAAATAGAGAAAATAAACCGTTCTTCTGGTCCACAAATAACTCAGCAGATGAAACAAAAGCAAATATGCGGCGCGGAAGTGACTTTGTTTGACCAATGTAAACAGAAAAAGCCCCGCACAGACAATCACTGCAGGACTGGGCGACAGCATTGGAGGCTAGTCAGCCATTGCTAGGCGTCCAGTTCTATTCGCTGGAGTAAACTGTGTTTTCCGCTCCCTCGGCGACTCGACGAGTGACACACATATCGAACGTGTACTTGCACAGTGTGTTCATTGAGTTCTAAACGTTGTTCTGTTGAGTTTTCTCACCCTTTCACGACGAAAAACGGGTCCTCCAGCGACATGCTGCTAGTTCCGGGTGCGTCACCCCGCCGCGCATGCGCATTGGACGTGATGATGCGTTAATATTCATTGTGCACTTTGGAAACTTTTTTACGTATCGATGAATGTCTCTGGTATTCATTGAGTGACTTATTTAATATTTATATATTCTGCTTTGTATTGACCTCTGGGAAGGCTTGTCAAAGTCTAATCTGTGGGCAGTACGCACGAAAAGTCACCATGGCCACACATTTGCATAAAGCTGCATGCTGACTCCGCTCTGTCCCTGAAAGCAACATCTGACCAGACAGAGACAGACCTCCTGCCTCGTTCACCCATCTGTGGCCCCAACCATTCGTGTTCCGTCCCACCCTTCCCTCCCTCCTTTCTTCCTTCCTTCCTTCCTTCCTTTCCTGCCCTCATCCTGTTTCCTCCCCCAAAGCCCGTCCCATCCTGGCTTGTGAGAATTCACAGGCCCCTTCGTCACCCCGCTGCTCATGGTGTGTAGTTAGTTAAGGCTGCCTATGATAGATAGATAGATAGATAGATAGATAGATAGATAGATAGACAGATAGATAGACAGACAGACAGACACTGGAGCCTATCCCAGGCTCTCTTCGGGCGGTAGGCGAGAGACACCCTGAACCGGTCGCCAGCCAATCGCAGGCCACACAGACAAACAACCATTCGCCCTCACAATCCCACCTAGGGACAATTTGGAGTGCCCGATCAACCTGCCATGCATGTTTTTGGAATGTGGGAGGCAACCTGGGGAAAATCCACACAGGCTGACGTGCTAACAGGTCGACCACCGCACCGCCCAACAAGCAGAAACCTTTGCGGCAAATTAATTTAGCTCCAGAAAAATCTCAACATTCCAAACCACACAAAGAGTTTGTTCTTATCCTTGACAACCAAAGGCGTGAATTCTGAATCATTTCTCGCCCCACAAACGTTCTTGTTGGTACAAGTCAGATAACATTTGGGCTGCTTTGTTTGTCTGTGCCACCGTAGTCAAACGCGCCGCCGCTGAGGAACAAAAAAATAAATAAAAATAAAAACAACTGAAGAAAAAAAAAAGGCGCTAGGAGTGAGCACTTAACATGGAGCCCTTTATAAATAGACCCGCTGACCCTCTTGGTGTCTCCAAGTGTTCCTTGTATGGATGACCTACTTTCCGGTGTCAAAGAGCAGCAGCGTCATGCAGCTTACCCTTGTTGCGTTGTAAGCTGCTTTACACACAAACCGCACGACACAAAAACAAACGAAATGCACATGAGCAAAACAAAAACAGGGCACTTTCATGCCGATGCAATAAGTGGAACGGCTGTTAGTTTTGCAGCTGAGCATGCATGACATTTCAAGAAATATAATGAAGTGCAATTACAAGTAATTCGTGCAAACTATTCTACATGTACACCATCGCACCCGGTGAACTTAGGTGATGGTACAGCCAAGGACACACACAAACATTCCTTGCCAACCATTTGGCCTCAGGCAGAGGCAGTGCTACAACATACACACACACAAACACACACACACACACACACACACACACACACTCACACATACACACACAGCGTTGCCATAGTGACCAGCCGGGCGCCGGCCCAAAGCGAGGTCACGGCGACTCATTTTCTGGGAAGCTAACAAGCGCTTTTCAGCATTCAAAAGTAAGAATTGCGTTGGCAGAACATGGAAAATTGAAAAATCTATGTTTACATTGAAAAGTACAATTCACAAAGGTGGAAACCATGGATTAGGGAAAAAACAAATGTCATGGAAAAATTAAATAAAAATAAATATGGCGTGGCAGCAAAGAAAAATATCCATCCATCCATCCATTTTCCGCGTTCATCCTCACTAGTCAGCCTAAAGTAAGGCGGGGGACACCCTAATGACACCCAAGAGACGAATCATCCAATTCCTAGGGACAATAAAAAATGTGGGATAAGCGTGTCAAAATAAGTAATGACAAAAAATTATACTGTTGAAAGATAAAACTAAGAAAACAAACAACAAAAAACATTATGGAAAAGAAAATAACTGAAAAAAAATCATGAAATGTAAAAATAGCATCTACAACATAGGGGGGGAAATTATATTAATAAAGAACAAACAAAAATCATTCCCCCGGCAACGGGGATAAAAAAAAACAATGAGATTAGAAATATCAATTACAAAATAAGTTAGAAGAATGAAAAATATAATTGACTAATATAAAAAACTATGATTATGATGATACACTTTCAAGGGGGTGTCTACAAATACATGAAATAATATTCTAATTAGCATTAACCAGATATGATCCAAGTTGCTTGAAAATAATTTGGCCCTACAATAATACCATACAAGTACAAAATAGCTCGGCATTAGGTGACAGTCTGAATGCTAAGGGTGAGTTTACACAACACGTGTTGCGGTGGTGTGTATTAGCGTGTCTATTTTTGCAGCTGTGTGGAGGGATAGCATACATACCAAAATGCAACGATAGGAGCAGCTACGTCTGGAAAGGAAGACATACACTTGCGTGCTGCATTTGGGTGACATCGCAATGTTGATCGATCGATACTTTGGGGTCATATTTGATCCTTTCTGACATTTGACAGCAAAATACAAACATTTTTAATACTTTGTTTTTTTTTTTGTATGACTGTCCATCCAAACATTTCTATACGTAAACCAGGTCTGCGGCGCAAAAAAAAGGTTAGCGACCTCTGTACTGTGTTAGGGTTAGGGGTTAAAAATATCCATGTCATCACACATTAGCTGCCTATAATTCGTTCAACCTGTAACATGTTTTTGATCCAAAAGTGAATGGTGCAAAACATAAACATGTCAGACAGGCTTAGAATACATTTTGGAAAGATCTGTAATTCATAATTTCCATCCATCCATTTTCCGAACCGCTTCATCCTCACTAGGGTCGCGGGGGGTGCTGGATATCCCAGCAGTCTTCGGGCATGAGAATTGGTTGCCAGCCAATTCCACGCTCACACTCATACCTAGGGACAATTTAGAGTGCCCAAAAATGTTTTTGGAATGTGGGAGGAAACATTTTCGAACCCGGTACCTCTGCACTGTGAAGCCGACGTGCTAACCACTGGACTACCGGGCCGCCCTAATTCATAATTTGATATCCACAATTATTATGAGGGTATTATTGACCAAAAACATTTTTAAATAAAAGCAGTTGAATCATGCCTTCTACCAGCGTATATTTTTTCTTATACAGTACAGTATCTGTACTTTTGTAAATATAGAGTACTTTTACCACTTCAGATTAAATGCGACTGAAGTGTGTCATTGCAACACTTCAATTTAACGGTATTTATAGAGCACTTTTTTTTTTAAACGAACTCCAATTGTAACACAGATCATTTCCGACGGACCATTAAGGCGTCATGACGTGACATGCCTTTTGACCCGCCACCTGGTAACCAAGGTAACCTTGTTTACAGCGGCCGTCGCACCATATATAGTGCTCTGGTGACGTTACCACAGCTGGTGAGGGAGGAGGAAGCCAGAGGAGTACTGGGGGAGGGGTGGTGACGTCAACGCTTTTCCACTGCGCGTATTCCCCCCTCCCCTCTGCACAACCACGACGGGACTTTACAACCGGACAGGCCATATATGGCAGGGGAGTGACGTAGTGAGTCATATGTGCGCCCGAGAGAAACTCCCGTGAAATTTGAGATGCCCCCACCCCCCCTTTTTTACTTCCTCACCCACACGCAAATTCTCCGAGCTGCCGAGTAACCAGAAGATAAACACGTGACATCATTCAGCGAAACTATCCTTTGGATCCCTGCACAAAGTAATCTAAAAAATATTCAACCTCAGCCTCCCGTCGTTATCGTGCGAAAACAGCTTCGACTAAATGATTTAATGTTTTTTTTTACATGCCATTTAATCATCACTAACCTGAAAAGAATGCGAAATGCGTTAAAAGTCGAGAAGGGTGAGAATTCGGGCTAGACAGAACAGATGGTGTGTGCGCGCGTGCATGCGTTCGTGTGAGCGTGTTGTGTGTGGCAGGTGTGGGCGGTGCCTGTTTTGTCACTGCCTGAGGAATTCGGCGTGACGTCACAGAGTAGATAAATTGTCTCCCTGCCTCTCACGCTCTCAACTCTGCGCCGTCGTGAACGTCAAGAAGGTTTGTTTTACAGAAACAAAAAGAACCGATAACGAAACTTTTGAAAGTCAACTTTTTGTTGTTGTTTTCGTAAGTCGTCAGTCGAGCTCGTTTTGTGTAAGGGGGGAAAAAAAACAACAACGAGGAAGTAACATAAGGTCAAGGAAACGATGAGTGACACAACAACGGAGACAACAATGGAGGTGAATGCGGAGGCCCGGCGGATTCTTGCCGTGTCCATAAGCAAGCTGTACGCGTCCCGGAGCCAGCGAGGCGGCCTGAGACTCCACCGGAGCCTCCTCCTCTCCCTGGTCATGCGCTCCGCCCGGGACATCTATCACTCGTCGGTGCCACCGGCCGAACCCATGGACACAAGCCCGGAGGAGCCGGCTGAGTTCGACCTGGAGTCAGGGCCCCAGCCGGACGAGACCTCCGCCGAGTTGAGCCTGACCGCGCGGGGAGGTACGCACCGGGAGGAGGAGGAGGAGGAGGAGGAAGAGGAAGAGGAAGAGGGAGAACCCGCCGAGGACAAAGAGAACCAGAGCCCGACGAGGTGCTCGAGGAAGCGGCGGGGGAAGACGTCGATGGAGCCGCACTTCCTCCCTAGTAAGAGGGCGAGGCTGGAGCCCGGGGAGGAGCGACACGCCGCGCTGCCACCACCGCCGCCGGTCAGCTGCCGAATCGGCCCCGCCGAGTCCCTAACCTCGCTCTCCCTGAACCGGGTCATACCGGCCTGCTGAGAGGTGCGAGACGCGGAGGCTCCACTGGACATGGAGCGCTGTTTTTCTTACACTTTGGAAGCGGCCTGAAGGCCACGTCGACGGTCCCGGGACGGGAATGATCACCGGCCGGCCCGAGTGGAGAGAGCTCCCCGGGCGAGGGGGCCATGCGTGGAGGAACTTCGGTTCGGGTCGAACGAGCGACCACTGACTTTCCAGCTGAGTCACACGCAACACACGGTGGACCCGCCAGGACACGCAGTGACTCATAACAGAAGTGAGGTGTTTACCCAACACACTCGCATGCACACTGCTGCTGTGGACCAACAACATGGTGCTAAAAAAGAAAAAAAGATGCCGTTTGCATCTTTTGGGACTTTGTGTGTATTTCAATGAATGTCAAAATGACGTCATATACCTCACATGTAAAGCTGCTTTTTTGTGGTGTTAATAAATGAGTTCTCAAGTGAACAAGTCGGCGCCTCTGTGGTGGTGATTGTTGTCCAGACAGGAAGTCGCCAATGTGGGTCAATCCTCCAGTGTGTCCACCATAAAACAGGCTTTGCTAATCTCACACACACACACACACACACACACACACACACACACACACACACACTTCCCGTGGATTACGACAGAATTGTGAATCACATCCTCCAGGCGTGATTCAACACCCACACACTAGCCCGACACATCATTAGATGCACTTTCCAATGAGAGCCAATTAAAAAAAAGAGGTGTTTGTAATATTTGAGGAAACTGAAAGTCAGCAACATGCTAGTGAATTAATAACTAACCCTAACATCCTTGTACATTACTCGAGATCAGTCGGTTTTCTCAATAGTTCCTCAATTGTATAAGAGGACTGGGTGAAAATTGCACCTGGTCAAGCAATTATTCAAGGAAGTTTGTTTTTTCAGAAGGTATGTCTCAAAGTGGCCCTTAGCGTTAATTACTAGTACCCGAGAAGTACCTCTCTGCTCCCAAAAAGTTGGTGAGCCCTGACCTAGAGCATGGGTCTTTGAAAATCAACAGAGTTGTTCCTGTCAAAAGTGACATAACATGCAGAAAATGCTCTTTATAGGCTGCTATTTTGACTTGTATATTACTCCGGATAGGCAGGATTCTTGCTTTGGCAAGGATAATTTGTCCCACATTTCCTACATGAAAATTGCATGAATCAAATGGCTGGTGCGGCATTTCGGACCTGCGCCTTCACTGGGGACTTTAGTAATCTACACCACGTTGTCAGGAAAAAAAATGTACAGAAATGCCAAATAACATACGAGACAGAGGCCTTTCACATACGTATTTGAGGATGATGAATACCAGATGTACACACCCAAATGTCTACACTTGAAATAATATGGGAAAAAAATCCCCATCAAATCTCGAAAACAAAATACACTACTCATCAGAGATGCAGATGCACACCTTTGCTCTTGCCCGTTAGCGGAAGTTAGCCTTAGCGCTCATAGATGCTATCCTGAGGGTGCCCCAAACAAATTATTTTCCGGGTGGAAACCAGTCATCATCAGGCTGAGAATGTTTTCTTGAAAAGGGCGCCTTGAAAAAGGAATTTGGACTCATCACCCTCCACTGAAAATCAATCTTTGATGGGCAGATTTAGCTCAAGCAATCAGAGGTGTAAACAGCGCAAACTATTTAGCTCAACCAATCCGAGGACAGAAAAATGCCGATGTCACAAATGCGCACAGAGGTGAATGTAAAATCAGATTGGATAAGAAAAGAAAAAAAAGAAGAAAACCGCTATTTTTATGTTGTGTGTTTGTCAGAAGCAGGCAGATCATGTTTACATGGTAACACATTCGAAGCTGAAATCTGATTGGATGAAATCTATTCAGACACGTCTGGAAGCTGGGCAGACAAGAGACTGTGAAATGAAGATACTAGATGGTTGGGAATGAATGAATATATTACTTTTGAGCACAATTAACTTAGATTCAGAATATCTGGCCATCAGAAGGAAAACCATTTGATTTGTTCTTCGCCCAGATGTGCTACGCATGCTAAGAGTGTCCTGTGATGCAGATGCCAAAAGCGCGCACACACACGCACACAGAGAGCCGCGGTGACGTCCAGCGGAGGCTTAAAAATAGAACAGCGGGATGGAAGGAAACGGAAGTCGAGGCGGCTCGAAGATGTACGACTGAAGGAAATGAACCGGCGTGGAACATTCTGACCTGTGGAAAAACATATGACATCACCTTGCTGCTGAACCAAAAATCAACCCTGGATGTTGTTTATATTACAAATAACAAAGATTCATATTTGCAGCAAAAATTCACACACAAAATATGACTTGGTGGGATAGGGGGCATCTTCTCCCACTTTGCGGGGCGGCGGAGGGTGAGGGGTGGGGGGTTAGGTACCCTCTTTGAAGATTGCTCATTTGGTTTTATATTGCGGGATTTATTTACCATTCAAATGTGTTTACTTGGACGTACTTCTTGTGTACATATTCTGCTGATTTTCGGATTAGAGTGGAGTGTCAAGTTACAAATGTAATTGGTTCCGTAAACCCGTTTGTAACCTGAAATGTCATAAGTCAAAGTTGCGCTTCCCATTGAAATGAATGGCAATACAATTAATAAGTTCTAGCCCCAAGTCACATACACTTACCCATCGGTGTGGTTTTTTATGTATTTATTATTTTATGATTTACAAGCGTGTGGGGAAAAATAAATAATGAAAGAAACAAAACAAAACATGCTATTTGACAAAGCATGCCATATGACAAAACATGCTAAGTATTTATTGCTCATTAACTTTACCCGGGGAGGGGAAAATGGGAGGACTGCCGCTTTCCCAATAAAAAAATAGTCTTCTTCTATATTCACATGGGGAAATTCTGATTCAAGTATTAAAATTTAATTAAAAAAATCTTTTTTTCTGTCATTATGTCTGTGTCTTTTGTAATTCATTGGTTGATCGTGGAAAACTTGGATCCACACTGAAAAAAAATCTGATGGGCAGATTTAGCTCAAATAAAATCTGGATCCATTTATTGTACTTAAAAAAAACCTATCTAGATCCAGATCATTTTATTTCGTGCAACCACTTGATGAAATCAAATTGAGTACATTTGAAACATTTTCAGTGGTAGGAAACTTTTTATGTTACTTTCTAATTTAAAAAAAAAAATGACGTGATGTCTCATTGTCGTGTGTCAAGTGTTTTTAATTGACTCGCTCACATAATCACCAGCTTGCAGTGTGCAGTATTGCGCATCACTGGAACTTCCACTTGGCAACAACATACTGAACGGCTTTTTTGGACCTAATTACACTGACATTAACCACTCGTTGTCTTATTTAAAGCGACGCGACATTTCAATAAACAACATACAGACGGTCGATACTATATCCGAATTTTTACATAAATTAAATGCTTTTCAGATCTTTTTTACAACACTATTCCCAAACTCAAAGGCGACGAGAGTTGTGATTTGTGATCAAGAAGGTGGAAGTGCAATTTCCATCAACAGATGCAAAATAAGCTTTTATTGTGAAGCACTAACCGAAAGTGGCCAGACCGGAAATGCATCTTTCGGTTCGTATCAAACGAACGCCGAAAACAAATCAACTCAGTTCTGTTCGATGAGGAAGACGGCGCCGAGGGCTCCCGTTTGTCATTTTCGTCTGTATTTCTGGTGCGCGCGAAGACCACTGCGAAGATTCACTGTTAGCCCTTTCAGGGACGGCGGTGACGACAGTGGACATTTTATCATGTTATCAGGTTACAGGGTGCGTGAAAGGGTTAACAGTGCGTAACTCAAATCGTTCGTAAAAAGAGACATTCAGAAGTGGAGGTTCAATTATTATTATTGTAAGCTTATGTTATATAATTAATGATAATCATTTTATGTTTGAGCATCATATTATTTAATGTTAAGAATACCTAAATTACATTCTGTTTTTAATAATTGCTTAGACATGTTTTTATGTGGATTGGTTCTGATTGGCTGTTGAGGTAAGTGAAGCCGGAAGTGATTTTAGTTACGAGGAATGTGCTCTCGATCGTGCTGCGGTGCAGACGTTCTTTTTTTCCCCTTTCAATAAAGCTGCGTTCAAACAGAATCAATCTCTCCCTTTGTAAAGTAGAGCCATCCATTAAAAACAACGAACCCCTCAACTTAGATTATTATTTAAAATTTTTGAAAGAAAAAAGGCATTTTTTCTAAAGGCGGCCTCTTGTCCCGCGGTCCACTAACTCCGTTTTGCCTTTGTATCTCATTTGAGGTAGTGTAACCCATGAAATGGCTGGTGAGAGGACATTTGATGCACAGGAAGTGAGTCGTTTGCCTGGAGGGGTAGGAAGTATCACCATCAGTGCGCGCGAACTTGTGCGTGTACGTGTACTAATAGCCGAGTGTTGACTAACAATGAATGTGAACGGGCAACTGTGTGTGTTTGTGTGGCAGACCGAGACAGGAAGTGATGCGCTGTTGCAACAGAATGTGTAGGAGGTGTTTATTTTGGGCTGTGTGTGTGCGTGTGTCTGTGTGTGTTTGAGGAGGTGGGCGTCAGACAGACAGATGTGAGGAGGGGGGGGGGGGGGGGGCTGCAGAGGGAAGAAGAAACGCCAGTAAAACGTGACGGAGGAGGGAGGGGGCGACACTGCGTCGGCGGGTGTAAAGTGTGCGTCTCGTCGCTTGGAACATATCAGTGACGTAGCTGCGGAGGAGATGAGGAGGAGGAGATGAAGGTGGAGGCGAATGATGCTGCAGTGTGAGGACATTTTAGTTTTTGCGAACACACGATGCATCCTTTTGGCGTATTTTACACACAACAGCTCATTTGACCATAACTACAACAGTTTCACAAAATCAATTTTCGGGCAAAAGAGTAGATTTTCGCTGTATTTTCAGGTGGAGAGACTTCTTTTTTTGTGGGTCTACTACTTATAAAAAAATATATATATTTTGCAGAGTGAAACTGGCTTTTTGGTGATTCGTTTTTTCCCCCCCTCTTTATCTTTTCCCCCCAAATTCAGGCATGAGACTTGTATCTACAAAGGTCCACATTCTGCCTTGGCGGAGGTCTCCGAATTCTATTTTGCATATAAACACAAATGAGTTTTGTTTGAATTGAGTCGTGTTATCTGAGCACACCGAGAAGCAGGAGAGCAGAGGCGGGGCTGGTACAATGCATTCTCTCTGGTTTTATTTAGCCACATGAGGAAGAATTGTGTTTGGAAATTACAAAATGCACTGCAGGTAGAAACAGCAGAGAAAGATTCAGAACCCAAAGAGAAAAGATGGCGGGCAAGAAAAAACAGATAGAGAGAGACAAAGCCTGGGAGAAAAGGAGGAAAAAAGAAGAAGGGATTTCTTCAGTCGGAAACAAAACATCACCAGATTCAAATTCAAGCAGCTGCACACGCTTCAAATTTTGTGTTCTGGTTGTTCCCCCGCATGAAACAACAAAGATTCTTTGAACTCATCACCAATGTCTCTTTTTTTGTAGTCATTTTCAAAAAAAAAATTCTGAGGATTTTTTGGGTCAATTTAAAAAAATATTTTCAATGTTTTTTTTGGCGGGGTTGAACATTTTTTTAATTTTAAAAATAGAAGGAAATAAAGAAACACATTGCTTTTAAAAACATCTATTTATATATATATATTCTTCATATTCATATATATATATATATATATATATATATATATATATACACACACACACACACACACACACACATACGGTATTTCTTTCATTTTTTTTTTTGCAATTCCTGAAGTTTACCCCACATAGTGGCATGCACGTTGCACATGCAAAATCTGTAATGAATTAAATAACGATCTTTAGTTCGCTTCAAATTACCATGTATGCTTCATTTAGTCTTTTTGGAATCCCCAACTTGACGAGTGAGTTTCTATTTTGGCACTGGCTTGGGTTCTACTGAGTCCAATAGTTGCCATGGTGGCTGGAATGGAAGGCAGGATGGATGGAAGCAAGGCAGGATGGATGGATGGAGGGATGCAAGTACTTTCTTGCCTTTGAACTTCAAACCTGAAATTCAGTCAACCGTAGCCCTATTTTTGTGTTGCTCTGGGTCAAACTGACCAATTTTCGCGTTTAAACACCCCATTAAAAAAAAAAAAAAAAAATCTGCCCTGCTGTTGTGGCGTGTGTCAAATTGACCCGTTTCAAATTCAAAGCTAACTCAATTTAAAAATCTATAAAGTCAAATGTTTTTGGGTTTTTTTTGGGAGTAAAGTACATTTTAAGGGGTAAGGAGGTATAATGATTCATTCTCTCTAGTTTGTTTCAGAATATCCATGGCACATTATACAATAATCCTGACTGGAACCGGACCGGCCGCAAATACCTAAAATTTGCGTGTACTGTAATTGACGCTCATCAAAATGCTTTGCAAAAAAAGTGTTTCATGAGAAACAATTTGTGGAGTCAACGACGAACGGCAGGTAAAAAAGCTACTCATGTTCAACTCCAGCCACGCGCCAAGTCAGCATCACTGCTAGCATGTTTTTTTTCATAAAAAGATTGCTTTCTCCTCTTTTTGCTCAGCAGCCGGTGTTTTTGGTGTTTTACAACACGTCATTTTGTGGTCATCTTGCACGCAAACTCAAATGTAAATACTACAACAAAATCCTAAAAAAAAAAAAAAACCCCATAACAAACTTGTATTGTTTGTACGGCGAAACATGGACCCTTTTGAGGTGGGTGAAATTCGTAATTTGCCATCGTGTCATCTTAAAATGATAGCCTCGTTACATCAGGGTAAAGACCACCTCCGTGTGGCTCTGATGGGTACTGCATGCATGCGAGTTTGTATTTATTTATTTATTTAACGTTTGATGAGAGACAAGACGAGGACAGGCAGACGTCATTGATCTCCATTGACAAATTTTTATGCTTCAAAGTGTACATGAAAATTTACAGAGTCGACATGGACAACGGAGAGGGGGGTGGGGCCGGGAGGTGAGTGGAGGACGGACACATGGAGACACGCACACAGACACTTGCGCAACCTCTGAACGTCATCAAAGGGCGTCGCTTTTAAGTGCCTATAATCACCATTAAAGGCCACAAACAGTAACTGCTTTCATGTTGGGCTATTTGGAGAAGAAAAAAGAAAAGAAATGAAAAACGGATTAAATAAGTTCACGAATACATCCATAATAACATTTATATTTATGACTAATAAAAAAAAATACATCAATGCTTATATTTTAAAATTAATTGAAGATAACGTAACAATACTTTTCCCAATAACTAATAGAACGTAAAAATAAACTAGCTATGTCCTTTTGATAATACTGCAATGGTAAAAATGACTTGAGTACTTCAGTACGCTTGCTAATAAATATTCTGCTTTTCAGAACTGTCTTCACTGCACCATCAGGAGGCTCTAAATTATTTTAATCTATTTTTTTTAATTGATTGTTTCTACATATCTGTTCATTTCAAATAGCATATCTATCTTAGCAAACGGCTACTCAAATATTACAGTAATACACACACACAGGCGCGTGCACACACATAAAGTGAATTCCTCCATGTGGTTGAGACGTGTTGACATACACATAGTGATAACGCCATGATGTGATGATACCACTATGGTGATGATGATTAGGGCCTGACTGATCTGGATTTGTCGATAACGATGCCGATACTTGGCAAATTCCGAGAACCGATTCATTGTCCGATCAATTTCCAACATATACAATAACTAAAATAACATATTTTGGTCCCTTGATGCTTACAACAACAAAGGTATGAATTACAGGTGGAACAAATGACTGTTTGACAATACTTTGTCGTTCGGGATTGGTTAAAAATTACAAAAGAGAGGTGAAAAAAATGGCAAAAATCGGCCAATTATATGCAGATTTTTTTTGGTTTATTAGTTTGAATGTCATTAACTTTGATTTCTGCTGTCATGTGACTGATGTGGAAAAAATAAAAAGGTAAAAACCGCGACCAAATAAAATCGGGTGATTTTTGCCAATAAAAAAACAAAAAACAAATATCGATTAAATCGGCAGGCCAATTCATCTGTCAGGCCCTCGTGATGACATCATGCTGGTGATGATATCATAGCATGAGGTGACATGGTGGCCCAGTGCCTTTTATGGAAAATTACTGCTGATCTCTTCCCTAATGCCCTTCTAAAAACCCGCCGCCCCCAAGACGGGACACGGGACGCCTACCTTCTGTGCCCCCTGGCCCCAATAACCCCGCCCTTCCCCAACACGCACACGCATGCACACAGCTAGTGCTGCACATTGGGGGGAGACCACCGCCCTGTGTGGCTTGAGCTACATAAGCACGACTTTTGGCAGCACTCAAACTGTACAAGAAAACCCGCGTGATGTTTTGCAAAGAGCCCTTGAGTTACGCGTTTGCCCACACGCCGCCGACCCGCAACGCCACACGCGCCAAACCCAACAGCCGCGACGCAAACAACGAAGGAGGTGAGCTTTTCACACTTCTCGGATCCATTGGCCGCCACAAAATCTGAACACTAACTAGACAAGAACTTCAGCACAGTGTTACCTTGACTTTGAAAGAACGCTTAAGTACACGGGGTCAGACAAAAAAGGGTTCTGTCGAGGTTCGTTTTTGTTCTCCAAGGTGCTACTTCTTGTGATGTACCCAACAGGGTCCACAGTTGAACCTGGAGGTACAAACGAGTACTTTGTATGGTTAGAAAAGGTACACAAATGGTCCAAATTGGCAAAGGGACCATGTCTTTATCTTTCTGTTTACATGTAAGGGCACAAACAAGTCCAAGGCTAAAGATACAAAGGAGTGCTATGCCGACGTGAATACCTTTCGAAAGAGCCCAGGTGTTGTACGGAATGCATTTTGCAGAAAAAAACAGTAGTAGCGATTCTCCAGACCAGGGATAGGTAACATATTGCACTTTCAACGAACTGTAAACGGTTCATCTGAATAAATAATAATAATAATTATCATAAAAAGTTTTTGTTTGTGTATTTATTCTGCCGCCCTTTGCTTGCCAGGAAGAATTTCCATCATAAGGTTGTTAATCATCATTTAAGTATCTTTTGTTCCCCAGAGTTCATTGCATGTGTGTCTTGATGGGGACCAATAGGTATTGACTATTTGTATCACCTCTGCCGTGTTTCAAGACAAAATTTAAAGTAAGAGCAGGGTTGAGATTCGCAGCGGGCATTCGGCGACCGACTTGCAAATCGAGATACAAACAAACTGAGTTTGGACCTCAGTCACAGAATATATGAAATTCTTAAGTCAAGGTATCGCTGTGCCATGTGTGCCCCTAAATGCCATCACAATTGAAAAGTTGCGGGGAAAAAAACAATCTCGTTTTAGATTTGAAAAAGAGTTGTAATGTTTTAACAATAAAGTCAAAGGAAAAGTCATGTGTGGGCCCGGTGTTAGGACCACCAGCGGGACATTTAAGGCGTAGTTTTATTGATCTTAAGGAATATAATGGGCGGGAGGGCTCGGGTGGCAGATTACTCATGTGACTCAGGTACAGAAGGCACTGCGGCTCTGTCGGGGTCCAGGATTGCGGGGGAAGTAACTGCGGACAGGTTTCCAGGTTGTGCCCTTTCACTTCCTGCCAAACAGAGGCAAATATCTAGCAAGTCTGTGCTCTACTTGGAGGCCTCGGAGGCCAACACGTATCGTGCAGGGAAAGTGGGAGGCAACAGATGCAGGCAGGGGGTCTCGCAGCGGATAAATGTGCAAGTGGGTGCCGACTGTCACCCGTTTGTTGGTCTTTCGTCAGGGATCCGGGCATCGCGGTTCCTGCGGAAACCGGACGGACGCTCGTGAGGTCTGCATAGAGTCAAAAAGTCGTGGACTACGGGTTTCGGGGAGATCTGGGATTCGTAAGAGTGCAAGTCGAAGAGCGGCAACAGATTCAAAAAGATAGTGAGAACTACGGCTACAGTTCTACCTAAACTCAGATTACCTATCGTTGTTGATCATCTAGTTCTAGAACATTCTATCGAAAGCAGGACCATAAGAAGGGCAACGGGTTCACACCATGTCCAGGGTTCGTCTGAATGTGGCCACAGAGGCTGTCGAATACTGATGCCAGTTTTTAGCAGAGGGGGATTTGGCTGTGCTACAACCTCGCATGGTTCCTGGTACCTAGTCCAGACCTGAGGGGAGGGCTCAGGCTGAGGAGGTCACCGTTGGCACGGAGGGGACCAGAAGTGTCCTTACAGGGGGGAGGGGTCCAAAGCAAAGTCCTAAATTGGGCAGTTGTGCTGCTCAGTTCGCCGACAACGCTACGAAAAAAAAGAGGGCCGCCCACCTCATCACCCAAAACCTTTTACAACCGTTTTTGTCCTTGGGTGTCGGTAGGACAAGAACTAAATGAAGTCCCCCCCCCCCCCCGCCACGAACCAGCCTGAAACGTCGCTGCCCAGGGAGCCGGGATCGTCAGCGTAAGGCAGGGGTGTCCAAACTATGACCCGGGGGCCATTTGCGACCCAGCGTCCATTCACAATTGTTGTTTGCCTGCATTGTAAAACTTCGATGACGACACTGACTGGCATCTCTCACAAACACATTTCCCACCAATCACACGTCACTAAAACAAGAAGAAAACGCAGAGTCACAATGCCCCCGAGAAATAAAGATCATCCGCTGACAGCCAACGCAAAAAGTGCTGCTGCTCGGTACAGGGGGCGGATTGATTCTAGTGTTTTTCCGCATGCCTACAGACGCTGATGTGAGTACTTTTGACGGGTTCGCTAAATGAGATGGGAAGAATATCAGAGTGGCCCCATGCAGCCTTGGATTTTTCTGGACACGGCCCTCGGAAGACAAGGTTTGGACAGCCCTGACTTCAAGGATGTAAACAAGATTTGACGTACTTGGAGGGATAACAAAGAAGGTGACAACAACTCTACGGCAACGGCGCTAACAATCATCAACATCATTTTCATTCTGCATGGACATTTTTATCGAGACTATCATCATGAACAATACTAAATAACGGGCGCTCCAAGTTCACTTCCCCTCTGCTCCCTCTCTCTCTCTCTCTGAGCAAAGCCTCCAACATCTGAGACCCATCCAACTAAACATCCGAGCACAAAGGCTGCTTTCCTTCCAGGTGCCGAGCGACCGTCACAGAGAGAAACAGTCGAGGAGAGAAGAGAGCTTCTTTTCTTTTCTTTTTTTTTTTTTGTCAACATAAATGCAAAGTTTCCATAAAGCCCCGCCAACCCCTAAGGTCCCAAAAATGTGGGGTTCGGCTTCCTCTCCCGTACGAGTTGAATCAATCATGCACACGTTTCCATCCCAAAAAAGGTCAAATCGAAGAATCGAGCTTCCAATGTCCAAGAAGAAGAACGAGAAGCAATCAAGAGAAGAAATACTGAAGAAATGAGTCGGTCCTTGCTTTACTCTTCTCCGCCCTTTCTGCCACGTAATGTCACTTCCTGTCCCCCTCACCAGACAGGAAGTGACATCATACCTGCGCAAAGAGAGTCTGTACAGTAAACAGTAAACAGAGATGATAAAACTCATCAAATATCATCCAGCGCTGGGATTGGCTGGTTTTTGCAGAAGAGGCGGAGCTTCCTGGTTCTGTCCTGGGGGGGAGCTCAAGATCACTTGGTGTAAAAGTTTTGTTCTTGAGCGTGATTTTTCCTGGAGGCAAAGCTTGGCATGGAAGGGTCTGGTTGGGGCGAGGGAAAAGGGCCTGGCTTTTTAGGAACTCGTGTTCCTTATAAAAGGTGAGTGAAGCCCGCTTGGAGAGTTCCCAGTCACCTGAAGAAGAAGAAGAAGAAGGATTCAGCCAAATGCAATGAGCAGTCTGGGTCTCAGAACCCCTGACCGTTCGTCAGGACCCCCTGATTGAAGTTTTCTGCCTGCAGCTCGGCATCCCAGCAGAGGATTCTGGGGAGCGCGGTCCCGCTGTCCTGAGCCGTCTTCCGTTTCGTCAGACCGCTTGAAGCACCGTGCCCCCTGGTCTCTGCCCCGCACTCTCACTCACAGAGTTCCGGGGCTGAAGGCTGGGTCCTCGGGCGGATGTCCGGACCCTCCGCCCCACCCCCGTCAAGTTCACATATGCAAGGCCATAACGCCGGAGGTTGTTGTTCTCCGCCCTCATCTGGTTGCTAGCACCAGTCATCCTCATCTGTCTCGCTGTAAGGTTCATGCAAGCCTTTGCGGGGTCCGCGGGCATGAGGGGGCCGGTGGTGCGGGTGGGGTGCCCCAGGCGGCCCTCTTCGATGCGGAGAAGGCGAGGACGAGCGGTAGCCGTTGGGCACCCGGCGCGGATGGGGGTGAGGGAGCGGCGGCGGTGGGGGCCCGTGGCGGGCAGTTCTAGGCGAGCGGGGGTGCGGGTGGGGATTGCCCGCGTGCGGGTGGGGGTTGCCGTGGGAGAGGCTTTGCTCATACGCCGGGGGCTCGTGGTGCCGCTCGTACTCGTAGTCGCGTTCGTAGAAGGGCCCGTCCCCTTCCAGACTGTCCCCCAGCGGAGGTCCGCTCCAACGGCCTCGGTGCGGGGAGCGCGGCGAACCGTGAACGGGCGAGCGGGGGGACTGGTGCCTGGGGGATCGGGGCGACCCGTGCCTGGACGAGGAGCCCCCATGGTGGGGAGAGGCTTGACGGGATGGCGGCCGGTGGTGGTAGCCCCTGTCGTGGTCCGGCGGGGAGAAGTGCCGCGGGGACGGCGAACGCAGGCGGCCCGGCCCAGGGGGGCCGTAGCTCGGCTTGCGGACGGCGGGGGAGTAGGTGACGTGGGGGCGGGGGATGGCGGGGGTCTGGGGCAGCTGGCGACGGCCTCTCCGCGGAGTGCTGGTCCCCGAGGTCGAGGGGACGGGGCTGCCGCTCACCGAACTACTGCCCTACAGCAAAAATGTAAACAAGGAAAATCACGACGAGAACAGAGACCAGAGTGGAGAGGAAGTAGGGTAGGAGAGCGCAGTCGGCGCGGCGGATCGGTCGGTCGATTGGTCAAAAACAGTCATGAGGCAAAGAAGTCACCCCAAAACAAAAAGGGAAATGGGCAGAGAGAACGAGCAAAAAAAGCAAAGAGAGAAATAGACCTCCAGAAGTGGGTGCAATAACTTGGAAAGTCTTGCGGGTGAGAGAGCTCAATGCAAGACCACTGATCACCGCACCAATGTCAGCATATCCATCCGTACGTCTATTTCCTTGAGCGCTTATCCTCTTTGGGGTTGCAGGTGAGATAGAGCCTAACTCAGCTGACTTTTGGGCAGTCGGCAGGTTACACCCCGGAGAGGGTCACTCGTCAATCGCAGGGCACAGAGGCACCAGGGGTTCTCAAATTCTTTTGCCCGGTGACCCCTTACGGGGGAGAAATTGTGTGGCAAACCCGTGAATCATACCAGTGCATCCGTGTTAAGTTATTCGTTATCTAAAAAATGAAGAGCACGACCCCCGGATAGGACCCAATCCTGGAACTCACCTGTCTGTGGCTTCGTCCGTCCGGGCCTTCGCTGGGTGAGCGTGACCAGTGTCTGTCGTGCGAGTGTCGGTGGGCTAGGTCGTGTCGGTCGTAGCGCTCTTTGTCCACGGAACCATGGTGATGGTGGTGGTGATGGTGGTGGCGCCGGTCCTTGGTCCTGCCCCGGTCACGCTCGCGCTCCTTGGGAGGCAGGTCGCCCGACTGTGTGGTGGTGCTCAGGTCTGTGCCCAGGCCTGTATGGGCAGTGGAAACAAACGGTTCGTACGGACAACAAAGCCACCGGAGACTCACATGGACTTCCATCTTTCTCGGGTCCGGGATGCCAAGAGTGGACCTAAGCTTTTTGGTGGCAACTCACCCGTGTCTGCGTCTGTGTATCTGGTGAGGGATCGCTGCGAAGTCCGGTGGCTTCGGTCCCGGTGCCGGCGGCCCCCGCCGCCGTGCCGCCCCTCCTCGGACACCACCCTCTCGAGTGAGTAGTCGTCCAGCCTGACGCCTCGGCCCGAGCGCCCGTGAACCAGGCTGGAGGTGGAGCGCCTCATGGGACTGGTGTCGGCGATGGTCTGAGAGACCCGGGACACGGTCGCCGATGAGGAAGAGGAGCACAGACAAACAGGAGATGAGATGCTGTGTCGTTGATCTTCTTCTATGTCCTTTTCCACTGAGCTGGTGCCAGTACTGGTTGGGTACCAGGGCTCAGTTTGGTAAATCCTGAGCGACAGTGTGTCATGATATCCCCCACATATGGTCCAGACACCGCGGTCTCGTTCGTAGGTTGTAAAATGGGAAAACGCTTCAGGCCACCGATGTCTTGAGTAAACTGTTGCTGCTATTCTGATTCCAGTTTTGTCAGGTCTAGGTGATGAAAACATGAAAGAAGCCCAGCTCCAACTCAGCATGAAACCCCAGATCCACGCTTAAAACATCTAAAACCTTACCCAAGGCTTCAAACTAAAGAAATGTGAGGCTCCACTCCTTGTCTGAACGAACACTAAATCGGGCTTCAAATGCCGATGTTGAGACCTTGACCTAGCTTGAATCCTTAACTCCAAACCCAGGCTTTCAACCCCAATTTGAAAGCTTAACCCAAGCCTCAGACCTTGATTTGGGGACCCTCAACCTTGGAATCATACCCAAATTTTAAAACCTGAACCCAAGCTTTGAGACCCTTATTTGAACCCCTAACCCAGGATTAAATTTTAACCTATCCTGATTTGAAACCGTATCCCTAATTTGAAACCTTAATTAATGCTTGAGAGCCTTCGTTGAAACCCAAACCCGGGCTTGAAATCTTAAAACGCCAACCTTGGCGGAAGACACTCATTCAAAACCTTACCCCTTTGTTTGAAACCCCAACTTAACCCAGGCTTCCAACACACTAACTTGGAATCCCGAACCTCGCTTGGAGCCTTTTCTTGCTGCGAACCACAACTGGCACCAGATCAGGGCGAAAGGGTTCAGTGATCAGATGAACCAGATGGGAGTGTGCCAACCCGACCGGAAGAGTCGAGCATCGGCTGGTGCACCCACCAGGCTCAGAAAAAAACATTTCACAGTATCTCTTTGCAAATTGGAAACATCAGCCGGCAGTTGACCGCCAGCTATGAGCATTCGTTGCGGCGGCGGCGGCAAAACGGAATCTTGACCATGCTGATCAAGTCGGACGGGTTGGCGGGACAAGGTGGAGCCGACGGACAGCAAGCATGACGGTCTGTGGCCATGCCTCCGCATGCACGAGGAACAAGAGAGAGGGTGCCCGCGGCGCTCTTGGACAAGGCGCGCGCACGTCTTGGATTTGCATCAGTCAACAGTTCGCTAAAACCGTCAAGAAACTCAGTTGCGTTCGCCCAGAATGTGCAGCAAGGGATTGGTTGCGCTAAACATGAAGCAGTTAGCAGATGAAGACTTCATCAAGATGTTCTGAGCGAATTGTGTGGTCACCAAAATATTAGAAACAGCACAGGTGGATGCCAAGGCCCCCCGCCCCAAAAATGTAACAGTGACGTGGCTCATTGGAAGAGTGGTTGGAGGTTCGATCCAGCGGCCATTGCGTCTATGCGGACGTGCCCTTGAGCTCGATACCAGTTGCTCGTGATGCTGCGTCGCAGGGAGGTAAACGAGCTCACAGTGTGAAGCGCTTTGAGGAGCCATGGTAGAAAAATGACGGCCCATTTATCGCTCGATTTCATTTCGTTCCTTAAAACACAATAGGAATTAAAGTCAAACCAAAAAAAATAACATTAGATTTGGTGTAAAAAAAAAAAAAAAAATCAACATTAAATGAATAAAAATCAAATTAAAATGTCTTTTGACATCAAATATAACAAAAGGTAAAGGAATTATAAAAGTGAATAAAATCTGATAACTTCTTCTTCTCCTTTCGGCTTGTCCCTTTTCAGGGGTTGCCCACAGCGAGTCATTAATTTCCATCTTTCCCTGTTCTCTGCATCCTCTACTCTGACTCCAACTCCCTGCATCTCTTCCCTCACTGCATCCATGAATCTTCTCTTTGGCCTTCCTCTCTGTCTCCTACCTGGTAGCTCCATCTCTAACATTCTCCGACCAATGTATCCACTGTCCCTCCTCTGTACATCTCAGTCTGACCTCTCTGAACTTTTTCTCCAAACTTTCCTGTCTGAGTTGTCCCTCTGATGACCTAATTTCTGATCCTGTCCATCCTTGTCACTCCTAAGGAGAATCTCAGCATCTTTAACTCAGCCACCTCTAACTCTGCCTCCTGTCTTTTGCCAATTGCTAGTGTCTCTGGACCGTACATCATGGCGGGTCTCACAACTGTTCTGTAGACTTTTCCCTTCACCTTAGCTGACACCCGTCTATCACAAATCACTCCTGACACTTTTCTCCAGCTGTTCCATCCTGCCTGCACTCTATTCTTCACTTCTCTTCCACAGTCTCCACTGCCTTGCACTGTTGATCCGAGGTACTTAAATTCTTGTACCTTCGCCACCTCTGCTCTCTGTAACCTCACCGTTCCACTGGTCTCCCTTTCATTTATGCACATGTACTCTGTCTTACTACCACTGACCTTCATTCCTCCACCTTTCTAGGTTTTCTTGTAGCTGCATCAAGATACAATTAATACATTTCAAAAAAGACATTCACACATTGAACAAAACTTGACAAAATCAGATAACCCCCAAAATGTAAAGTCAAATTAAAAAAAACACAATGAAATAAAACTAAATTAAATAAAAGCAAAATAAACATCTGGCACAAGAGAAATCAAATCAAATGAGAGTACGATTATTGAATTTGATGCCTCGCGGCCAACAAACGCAACGTTAGAGCCAGCGAGAGGCTTTTCTCAGTGTTTTCTCCGCTGCAAAGCGTACAAAGGGCCGCACACGCAAAGCGGTTTGGCGGTCAGCGTGGGAAAGAGGCAAGAAAACACACAAAAAAAGGAAAGCAACACACACGTCGCCTTTTCTATTGCGCACGGGACAGACACACCAAGGATCAGGTGGGAATGAGGCGGAAAAGTGAAGCGGGAAATGACGGCAGAAGAGAAAAGAATTTTAAAAATCTGTTTGCGCCCCTTCCAATCCTTTCCAGTTACTCGCCACCTCGCCATCGCAAACACACTACTGACATTTCTTAAATTACGGAGCCGCCGGCCCATTGAAAAAAAAAAAGACTTTACACATTGCAACATGACTGTTGTAAAGTGAAATCAAATAGGCCACTGGTGTCAAACCCAAGGCCCGGGGGAAAGATCCGGCCCGCCACGTTTTTTTTGTTTTTGTTTTTGTTTTTTGTGGCCCGCGAAAGCAAATGGTGCGTGTCAACTCGCACGATCCCTGCTAAAATCGATACTGAAATGTCAAATCGTCACGTATTATCAATAACGCTGCGATTAAACAGCTCCGTTACCATGTTGACACTCCCCGAACGATAACGGATCAAACTATTATGGTTGACTTCAAACTGGTGATCCGTCAATTTGTTGCCAACTCGTCAAACCGCGATGAGGCAATGAAAGATTTATTTGCTGTCTCTGTCTTAACGGCCCTTCGCGAGAATACATCACTCCGGAGTGGCATGTGACAAAAATGAGTTTGACGACCCGCGATATAGGCGAGAGTCAAATGCTCTGCCGGTAGTTGACATCTTTGCTGTTGGAAGCGTTACGGGGACCCCATAAGAGTACCATTCGAGTCATTATACAGTCTTTTTAATTCATCGGGTCATTCACTAGTTATCGGAAAATTTTTCTGCCAAATATCCGAACTGGCCTGATCGGTCGGGCCCTAAATTGTTTCGAGGTATTGAATGACTTTCCGGCTCGGCGGCCGCATCGTAATCACGGCATACGATCGTTTACGGCTATTGAGATGCCTGTCCTGAGAAATGTCCAATCGGTTCTTGAGGCATCTCGGGCGCACAAACAGATCGCCGCCAACGGTAGACGTCCCCTGATCGGAAAACATTAAATTGTTGACTTTGGCGTGGAGCGTACCGGACCAATAGCGACAATCATGAGCCGCATGCTGCTTCACCCGGTCTTGAGACGAGGCCTGGGCATCACAGCTCTGATGTGGCAGTAAAGGGAAACGGCGTGCATATGTGTGAAAGGGTGTGTGTGTGTGTGTGTTTGTGGTCAGGGGGCGGGGCTTCCGTGGTGGGTGAGAATGAGAGCGGAGAGAACCAAGTGAATTTCAAGTCTCTCCGAACGTATTCGGGCCACACTGAAAAAGATTGTGACGTTATATACTTAATCAATAAAATATCACTTTTTTTTTGTTCCTCTCAAGGACTATATAATTGTCCATGTTTTAGGTTGCTGTTGCCGTTGTATCCTTGTTATTTTGATTTCAATGTTCCGGAAAGCTCTGCAGCCGCCGCGAAAGAGCGACAGAAATAAAAATGGATTGAATTGCATTGGATCATTTTACTACCCGGCCCAACATGGTGCAGAAGCATTTAGCTGTTATGCTGCCGTGCAAAAAGAAATAAGCTGCCAACAGAAGCGAAGTAAGCCACAAGTGTAAATGCTTTTGAATCCTGGTTAAAAATTAACCCCCCCCCCCCCCCCGGGCCCCCCATAGCTATGATGAAGGACTTTTAGAGCATTTCTACAATCACTTTTATAAAACCATGGGCTCTACATTCTTTTAGCAAGTACTTTTTCTATCTCCCTACTTTGCTTTTAAATGTCTACTTCATTTGCCTTGAAATGTTTTGTGAAGCACATTGAGTTACCTTGTGTATGAAATGCGCTACGTGAATAAAGTTGCTTCGCCTTGCCTTTAATCTCATGAAATATATGATACAAAACTTTTTTTTTAGCCTAAAATTACAAAAAAATACATACAACTAGAATCAGGATTGGAAAGTTTACCCCCAAAAACTTTCCAATCCTGATTCTAGTTGTATGTATTTTTTTGTAATTTTAGGCAAAAAAAAAAAGTTTTGTACTTTTTCCTTCAAAGTAAGACTTGTTTTCAACTGAAAATTTTCTTGATGCGCCCTTGCCAGTCTAAAAAAAAAGAGTATTCTGATTAATATTGCATTGATGTTTTCACCCATCCAAGGAATCTGTCAGTTTACGCACCACCCTGCCATTTACTTAAATTGACGTCAAAGTGCCCTCATGCTTGCATTGCCAATGTCACATGACCAAAACCCCCTCAAAAAAGGCGTGAACTGTTCTCGTATCTTCTTTCAGTGTGTTCCAGATACCCGTGGGTAAAACCTCATCAATTTTCAGAGACAAATGAATTCCAGTCACATGCGGGGCAAGGGATGGCGGTGGGCACTGGCGATGGATGGAGGGAGGGAGGGAGGTTGTTTTTGGGGGGTGATGGAGGTGCTCACTTGGTTGTCTGCTGAGAGGCGGGGCATGGAGAGGGTGCGCCCGTGCCCATCCACTGGGTGGCAGGGCTCGGTGTCCGAGTACCCGTCCCGCCCCATCTCCCGCATCTCTACCGTCTGCAAGGACACAACGAGAGGAGGCGTGACCGCTGTCCGCCCGGCCCGCAGGAAGGGGCGGGGGGTCGTATGGCGCTATGGCCAAAGTAAGGCGGGGAGGGGCGAATCGTTTCATCGACACCAAAGAGGCACAAATCAACTGCGACATTACAGGAACAATTTGGAAAAAGACGAGGAGACGGGAAGTTGCTCCATGATGAAAAACAAACGTAAAACCCACCCAAATAGATATATACGTTGCGCTCGCCATACCTGCGGGTTGTTCCGGTTGTCATTGAAGTCGTCGGGGTACGGCCGGTCGGGGCTCCAGTTGCCCGTCTTTTGGAACATCTCCTGGGCTTTGGCGGTCACCCACGACTGGCTCTCCGTCATGCCGCCGCCTTCCGATGGTCTGTGGCGGCACATGACCACTCTATGAGTTGAAGCAGCCCATTCTCAATGGACGTTTAGCGGTGTAACAAAAAAAAAAAAAAAAAAAGATTTCGAATTGGAAAATTATTTTGATTCGACGAACTAAATAGAATCAAAACCCGAATGTACATGACCGCTCGCCGATTCGAATCATCCGGGAATCAATCGACATGTCCGCCCGGTGAGTTGAATGAGTCGATAATCAAGTCGCGTGATGACAGCCCAAATCGCAGCTGACATGAGCCACCCAATGAGTTGCCCGAGTACTTACACGCTGTTGACGTTGTCGGTCTGAGTGCCGGGGAAGCTGTTGAGCTGGTCGCCGCCGTCGCCCTCCGGCGGCGCTTCCATTCGCTGAAACATTAACGGCGGTCGGTTCTGTGTGAGATATGCCACAAGCGGGCTTAAAGGGAGGAAGGGGGCCGATGGGGGAGCGGCGAGGTTTGGGTGGAAACACGTGGGAATCACAGCAAACACAACAAAGCCGCGCACTCGCGGCACGGACCCACGCGGGGCGCCGTCAGCAGCACGGGGGGGGGGGGGGGGGGGGGGGGGGCTGTGGCCGGGTTGACGTTTCCCCACCAAGGTGGCCCATCTGGGATCACAACTCACTTGGGACACGTTTCCACTGCATGCACGCAACTTGGCACACACGGCATCAAACATTTGAAGCAAAATGGACTTCAACACGGGCTTCAAAGCCCAACGTGAATCTCTAACTGAGGTTTGACAACCCTACCTTGAAGCCCTAACTTTTCATTGGGACCTGAACACAGGCTTGACGCCCATTTGTCCTCAGAGCCCTGCTTTCGAGGTCTCAATTGAAAGCCCAACATGAAAAAAAAAGACCCATCAAAAAAGCGATTGAAACAATGACCCGTTTTAGAAATACAAACCGAATCCAATGATTTAAAATGACATTTGAAACCCTACCCTGTGTTGAAAACCCCAATTTGGAGACATGAAGCTCATTTAGAGCTCACAGAGGCCTAACACTGACGTGAAACCACAAGAAAGCCCCCCCCCCAAACTAACCCAGGCACAAACCAGGAATTTGCATCCTTGAAACGCTAAACTACACTGGATTAACTGAATTTACTTAATTTTATTTTGTCAAGCGGCTGCCTAAAATCCAATCATCGGGATCCAGTTCCACTTTTGAAGTGAATGTAGTGTCTACTTCCAAAACAGATCTGGATCCCGATGATTTGATTTCATGGCCGCGGCGCCCAATGAGCGCCTCCGGAAGGCGAGCAGGTGCAGTGCAGTGGAAAATCTTCCGAAACAAACACCCTCGGACCTGCGTCAATGAGGGAACGTCGAGATCCAGTCGCACAGGAGAAAGACGTGAAAAGATGACTCGGCGAAAGCCCGGACACATCAGAGAGTGATGTGTGCGAGGAGACATTTACACATCAGATTCAACGTTTCCAGCGTGACTTAAAAGTTTGCCTTGCGTGGCCTCCGTGGGCTGATTGGATCACGGTGACAAACGAGGCATGGCCACGCCCCTTCTGACATGTCAAGACTCATTTATGTTCAACATACGACATCCGTACCCAGACTTCAATACCTGACACCGGCTTCGAACCCCAATTTTGAATGCCAAACATTGTTTGAAACCCAAACGCTAGGTTGAAAACGCTAACCTACCTTTTCCCACCCTCATTCTGCTCTACCGCAGGCTGCAAACACAAATTTAGAACCATAACCCTGTCCTGAAACCACATCTGGCTTCAAACTCTCTCAATAAAAACCCTAATCCTTGTTTGAAACTTTTAACACAAGCCATATATAATTCATAATTTGGAAGGCAAAACCTGGCTTGAAACCCTAATCCAGGCTTGACACCCTAATTTGAATCATAAAACCTGGTTTGAAACTCTGACATAAAATGCTAACCCGGCTTTATTTTATTATTGGTTTGAAAATCCTATTTCGAAACACTGGTGGAATTTTAAACCCTAATGTTTGTTTGCAACCCTAACCCTGTCTAAAAATAGGAATCTGGAACCTTCCCTCATTTCAAACACTACGTCATGTTTGAAACCCCAGTTTAGGCTTCAAACCCAAACCCATTCTTGAAACTTTAAACCTTGTATCGTTTCCAAACCTTAATTAGAAACCTCAACCCTCGTTTGAATGGTTGAGATTTTATGGCCACTGCCGACGGGGACCCCTTCCACTGTAAATCGTCAATAAATAAACCGTATGAATCAAAAATGTCTTTCGGAGGAAAATTTGGATTCAGAGGCACCTGCTGGTACGGACATAGTGGGAACGCAAATGAGCCTTAACGCTGGGCCAGTGGGACGGGGGTTTCGGACCGACTTACCTGACATGGAAAAACACGGAAACAGTATGAGAGACATGAAAATGATTTTGCCGCGGGCTGTTTAAGTCATACCCCGTTGCCGGGAAAGGAAACGGCTGAATGGAATGGAATGGTTGTTAGTTACTGCACGTCACGTAGTGGCGAGAAACCCATGTGTGCCGCCACCAAATGATCAGACTTTTGAGTGGGGGGTTTTGGGGGGCGGGGAGGGGCGGTCAACATCCCATTGGACAGACGGACTGACAGTCAGACGCCAGGCAACACTCAAAACACATTGAAGGACACACACAATCGAGCAACCGTTGAGCTGGACTGACCAAATAAGGAGACCCCACCTCATCCTGGGCGGGGGTGGGGGGGTGGGATAAAGGGAGACGTCAGAGCGACAACAGAAGAAGAGGAAGAAGAGCGAGGACACAGCATGAAATCAAAGACAAAAAGCAAGGCTGGACGAGCACAAAGACGGCGGGACAAACGGGGAGACGACGAATGCTGTCCACTCGCTCCAACGGAATGGCTGCGTTCAGCAGCAGACCAAGAGTACGCCGTGGACCTTCACTAAACGCCCGCATTGGCTTAGCGATACAGGGGTTGTAATGGTTTGTCCCTCGTCCCGAAAAAAAAAAGGTTGAAATCACAGCTGGTTTAGAACGCTCTCGTCTTACTGTCATGCACTTGACTTTGGAGTAAGCCAATCCTCCATGAAGCGTCTCCAGTTGGTCCAGAATGCTGCCGCTCACCTCTTGACTGGTACTCGTATGAGGGAGCACAGAACTCCTACCCCGGCATCCCTTCACTGGCTCATTTTAGAGTTTTTTTGAAGATCCTATGATTTGTTTTCAAATCTTGAATGGGACTGGCCCCACCCTGACCCCTCGGAGCTCCTCCTCCCCTGCAGGGTGCCTGAGGTCTACGGACCAGACACTCGGAGAGGTACCGAGGACTAAGCGGAGCCTGAGAGGGTTAGCATTAGCATTTGGGGTCAAGGTATCTCCAGAGAAACAGAAGCTGCAATGTGATCCTATTTGCAAAATATCACCATGCTACCATGTCATGCCTTTTGTTTGCAAGCCCCAAAGCCGTTGCTAACGTTGCGAACGGCGATCGGTTCACGGACCAAAGCTTGCGCGGTGAGCATGCCAGTCAAAGACTCTCAAGATGCTGTTGGGCGATGTAGCGATGGCTCCGAAAAGGTACGCGACATTTCATGAATCCTTCAGAGGAAAAACAAAAAAGGCAACGCCGTCCGCAGGCTTGCCCCGGAAAACGCGGCGCAGGACGAGGAACTATCGTCGGGATCCGCTCTACCTGTTCCTCCCGCATGGCCTGCAGCTTTTTGGTCTTGCTCTGCCGGTAGTATTCCATGATCATCATGGCAGCGTAGATTTTGCCCACCGTCAAGTCTGTGGCTGCTGAGAAAATGACAAGTTACCCTGGAAGATTAGACCCGAGCGAAATGGGACCCTGCGCTGAGTGGGGATGGGGGGGGCAAGGGGGTGGGGGTGGGACCAAACACATGGGAACACAAGTTCACAAGGATGTTGCGCCAGACAGCGAGGACACTTCTGTTTCGTGATTCCCTCTTCCTGATTCAGGGCTTCGTGTCAGTGGCTGGTCGGGAAAAACACAAGTGAGCTCGCCGTCCGGGTATGCAACATCCGGATACATTTCAACAACACGGTACACTTGTCGAGAAAGCCGTCGGTCTTTTCACAGGTGGATGCCGCTGCTGCAATAATCTCGGAGTCGCTAACCGAATGATGCCTCGAGTGCATTTCACGGGAGCAGCAAGGGCAATGTAGCTGCCTCACTGCCAAACCCAACAGGGGGTGGGAGCTCAAATTATTATTATTATTTATTTTTTTTTTTTAGCCAAACTCTTGACGAGGATTCTCGCCAGAGTGGTGCAATGTCATGTTTTCATTTACAATGAGAAAAACATCTTTACAGCGGCGCGCCTACAAAATCTGCCGCACCGAAGCAATATGCGATATGATGACATTCTTTTGAAAGATTCTACCTTCCGTGCATTCATTCATCAAAGCCGCCGATTTGAAACCTGCACGGAGGTTCAAAATGGACTCATCGTACATGCTCATCCTTTCCGACGCAAAAACCCTGGACACAGTCGAACCTCGTTTCAACGTTGTCATGTTTTCAATAACGTTCACATTTCAAAATCCTGATTTGACGTACCGTAATTTCTGGACTATAGACCGCACCTGATTATAAGCCGCACCACTACATTTTTAAAGGAAAAAAACATTTGTACACACATAAGCCGCACCTGTCTATAAGCCCATATTGTTACATGAGATATTTACAAAGAAAGACGGTACACAGGCGGCCGTTAAAAAAGTCTTTATATAGGCCGCTTCATTAAATAAGCCGCAGAGTTAAAAGCGTGTGACAAAAGTCGCGGCTTATAGTCCGGAAATTACGGTAATTCATTTTCCGTTTTACGATTTTTGCTTTGAACAGACACCTTGAGAACCTAAACTTCATTATAACGGCCAGAATTTTTGTCCCACGAAAGAGTGAAAAGGTCTTCGAACTGCCGCTGCGACCTTGCTTCTGAACAAAATGTACGTCGCGGGATTCCCCTCCGTTGCTTCGCGACGCTACTGATTAAGACCCGGTGCGTACATTGTTGTACTTCTCATTTACACGTATTTGTAATTGACACGTTTACGCTGTAGTCCACGTTGGTGTTTTTACATCTGTTCTTACTGTATTCTATACATCGTAGTTGGCAGCCATTTTTTGGGGGGAAATGGTTACGACGAACTAACCTTCGAGGTACGTTCTAACAGGGTCGGACCGTATAAGTTTTAGTTTTCTGCTGCTAGGTTCGTCCTGTCGTGAAAAGACTCCTATAGAGGATCTTCTATAGTTGGCACCCCCTGATGGCAGGATGGAATGTGCTTGATGTGGATACCATGGACTTGCATGTCCGCCTATCGTCATAATTCAAATGCCCTCTGCAAAATGTGATGACTTCCTGTTCAATTTCAGGCATGAATTGTTGAGACTTTTCAGTGCGACCTGTTCTGACAGACATGCCCAGCCAACTGGCTAACCTGGTGATGACACTGGGATTTGTATCTTTTATTTACCTTGATGTCAAGACAGTCAACTGGTTGGATCATTGCTGATTGTAGGTCATGATAACCTGTGTGTATTTTTTAAAACATTTTTTTTAATGTATCCTGCATTACAGCCTGATCAGGGGGTGCAGAGCAGTGACCGGCTGACAGAAGCTGTCCTCTTGGTGAGTTGGGTGATCGGACATCCGAATATGAAGGCAACGGTTCTCCGTGCAACTCACCCTTGTGAGGCGTGACCAGCAGGTCCAAGTTTTTCTGCGACAGGTTTGGCCATATGGCCATCATCTCCTTACGCAGCTCGGCGTCCATTTGCTGCTTGTCTGCGCCGCCTGTGAGAGTTCCAGTGATGTAGCGGGAGAGGATACACGTTTACAAAGTACGAGGGGGAGGCACAACGGCATCACGAGGTTGACCGTTCACCCAAAACAAGTGGAACCATTTCATCTCTTCGAGGCTGCCATGACATAATTCCGCCCCCCCAGTGTGGATGCAGCAAATGAAAACAAACAAACAAAAAACTGATTTGGGAATCCAAAATTAGACTCTTGTCATTTCATGGATATTAATTAAATCATATTTTGAAAGGGGGGAGAATCAAACTTTTTTTTCTAGATTAAAAAGTCATCTTTTTCGAGATCAGTTTTTTGTCAAGATCAAAAGTGTTTCTCATGCCATTTTATGAGATTCATCTTTTTGGAGAAAAAGTAGCAAGATCACAAGTAGTCTTTTTTCCCCCAGGGAAAAAGTCATGCAATTAAATTTGTTGTCATATTTTCTTTTAGATTAAAAATGAAAACAAGATTGGATTATTTTTTCTCGATAAAAAGTTTGTGATTTGACGAGAACAATTTAAAAAAAAAAAATTCCAAACCAAAGTCACAATATTACAAGAGTTATCATGTCATAGAAAAAGTTTAAAAAATCTTTTTAACTGTTTTTCTAGAAAAAGGTCACGATGTAACGACAACCAAAATGTATTTTTCAAGACAAAAAAGTCAAAGTATGATGAGTCTAACGTCACAAAGGAAATGAAACATTTAGAGCAACACGGGGGGGGAAAATAAAAGTCTTAATGTTGCAAAAATTAATTTGTTTTTTTCCTAGAAAAAATGTGAACAGGAACAAATCCAGCCTGCCGGAGACGGTTTTGTCACCGGGTACGACCGAACAAGAACAAGAAAGACTCTGGGCTCGTACCCTTGGCGATCTTGATATCCAGCGCCGTCCTGATGAGCGCCATCAGAGTGGAGTTGAAGTGGACCGTGTTGTCGTCGGCCACGGGTAGGTCCATCCGCAGCAGCCTCTGCGGAGAGCCAGTCAGCAGGCAGAGCGTAAGAAAGCAAACGCACGCGTCCTTGCCGCGCCGCACCGCGGCTGCGCCCGAACTTCCGCGGAGGCTCGGGGGCGGTGAAGGGCCCGAGTGGGGGTTCGGGGGTTGAGAGAGCTCCATAGAAAGGGGCCAATGAGACTGTCGGATTGCTACGGCACTGCTTATTTGGGGTTTAATCTGCTTCGGTGCCATCGGCGAATGCGCTGGCAACTGCGACGGCATTTAGTCGACTCGGCGAGTCAGTTGCGTCTCCTGATGCGCCAGTGATACTCCACAAGAGACAGCACTACACTGCGCTAAGAAAAAAAAAAAAGGTGCATTTTTTGTGTGTGCCCAGAATAAGGTTGTTGTTTTTTTGGGTGTGGAGAAGAATGAAGTCATCTACATATTACAAAAATGAAAGGTTTTTTTTTCTGAGAAAAAAAGAAATTGGGGATGAAGCTTTACTATTTCATGATAAAAATTTTACATGAAGACATTTTTTCCCCCCCTCAAAACATTGCAGATTCTAAAAATAAAGCGTGACTTTTCTAGATAAGAATTTCTATTACAATAATAGTGTCCTCTAGAAAATGTAAATTCTGGAACGAAGCTGTATTTTTTTTTCTAGATAAAAAGTCTGTTGATGAAAAAAAGGTGTTGTTTCTAGATAAGTCATAGTATTATGAAAAATGAAGTCATTTTTCCTTTAAAAATGTCACATAATGGGAATAAAGTCGTATTTCTCTAGAAGAATTCGCAACATGAGAATAGTTTTTTGTTTTGAGAGTGAAATTGAAAAGGAACAGTCCTATTCTTTGAGAATAAATCTTATACAGTACTGTATATAGAAATGAAGAGATACTGAATAATATATATATATATATATATATATATACATATATATATATATACATACACACAAACACACACACATAAATTTACAAAGTAGAGATGAAAACCATTCTGTTTTTCTTTTTCTTGATAAGTCATACTCTTCTGTTTCTCGAGAATCATCAAGTCATCATTTCTAGCAAATCATAATAGAACAACAACATACCTGAGCTGATGTTCAGGATTAAAAAGAAGTATCCCTGAAATACAAAGTTATAAAATTTGGAAAACAGGAAGTCGTCTTTTCGAGAGGTGGTTTTACAAGAATATTTCTAGATTATTTTTCCATTACCATTTTTTTTAAAGATTATGCATTTTTTTCTAGATGAGAAGTGATATTCCAAGTCATATTCCTTTTTTAATGAGGACATCATAATATGACGTGAATGAAGGTGACTTTACCCAAAAGGTTGTATTTTTTCCGAGATTAAATAATACCTGTAGGCAAAAAGTAATGGTTTTCTCCCCCAAAATTGCATTCTTCTTTCTAGATAGGAATTTAAATTACGAAAATACCCCCGCCCCCGAAATAAAACCCATAATATTCCGATAATAAAATCGTATTTTCCAATAAAAAGTGGGGCGGGGGGGCTTCGTTCTGCTAAGTGATCGCCGGAGCCCAGAACCACCAGGAGGAGCAACGGGGAGGTGACCAAAATGGCCTCCGACCCAACCTGTGCCCATGTTCCCTAAATGTGTGAATGTGCCAGCGCATTCACACATCTATGCGGTGCCACACCAAGAGAGAATGTATACAATAGATGTCAAACAAAAATACACTTACACACAATAATCTGCACAGACTTCAATTAAGTTGAAGCTTAATTGTGGTTTAAAAAAACAAAAACAAAAACGTTATCACTGGTGCTTTTGTTCAGGAGACAGCTTTTTTGGTTGTAACTCTGGTATGTTCTATAGAGCTCCCCCTACCAGTCAGGAGGTTCCCTGCATATTTTAGGTAAATCCGATGGATGAACCATTGGATAGAACCCCGCAAGCCATCCGAGGGGGTGTTTGGAAGGGGAGGGGGCTTGCGGACGGTTGCTATCGGGAGCAGTCGGCGTCCATCGGGTTTACCTCCGAACATGAGCGTTGGGCACGCACGGCGGCAAGCACGATGACGGTTGTTTTTTTTTTTTTTGTGTGGACATGCTACAGGGCAAGATGGCGGCGGGCATCGGCCAACATCGAGCGTGCATGCAACACCCCCTGGTGGACCACCCGACACACGGCATGCAAAAGTCCCCATTCCACGGACACAACAAGCAGCCGTGCACCCGCGCAAAGAGAGTCTCCGCAATTCAAAAATGATTCGTCCTATTCCGTTGGATTGATTTTATTTAGTTTTAAATCCAATTTTAGTTCCCCTAGATCCGATTGGCTGGGAGGTCAAAGTTTCTCTCAATGCCAGACGGCTGCACATGTCTCAAAAAAGGCGGGTGTCAGTTAGAAGAAGAAAAAAAAGCCTTAGTGTTATGTTACATCCTATTAAGAAGACGGACCAAAACAAAAGAAAATCATAGAGATGACTTGATGGTCTTTGTGCTTTTCATTTTCGCCCTCCAACGCCCCATTCTTTGAATCGCCGTGGCAACCGTTACATGAGGAGCACAGTTAAGGCCACACTGAAAAGAAACAAAAATGCTACCATAACAGTTAAACTTCACGGGACTGAAGTCGTTTCTCCAAGATTGACGATCAAATTTTTACGAGAATAACATTCTCAGTTTTCTAGGAAAAAAACGCATTCTTACAAGAATAAAGTCAAAGTGCTCTCTCGACCAAAAGTTATATTTGTTTTTGTTGGCAAGTCGCAGTCGTCTGAGAAGAACATTCTGCATTTCCTAGATAAAATTCTATCATGAACAGAAAGTCATTTCAAGATCAAAAGTAATCATTTCTAAATTAGTGTTAGCGAGTCATAAAGTTGTGAAAATAACGGCCTCTTTTCTACAGAAAAGTTGAAACACTACCATCTTAAAATTTGCTTGATAAAAAAAAAAAAAATCAGCAAAGTGCAAAAGGTGTATTTTTCTGTAATTATTTTTAGGAACTAATACATATAAAGAATATTTTTTAAATTATTTATTTTGACAATACAAGTCATAATACTATGATAATAAGTAATATTTTTCTCGTAAAGTCAATATGAGAACCAATTTTTAGACAAAAATTTGATTTCTATTTCAGATATAACACTGAAAACTTGCTAGATGAAAAGCAGTATTTTTTTCCAACAAATTGCATTTTTGGGGGGGGGGATAAAGCTATATTTTGTTCTAGTAACAACAAAAAAGGTATATTTTTTGACAAAAAGTAACATTATTACTAAGAATACATTTGTGTATTTTCTAGATAAAGAATTGTATTTCTGAGAAAAAAAGTTGTTTTTTTGGGGTGGTTGGAAAAAAATTGTTCTGGGAAAAACAAAACAAAGCCAAACAGTTTTATATTTTAGAGACAACGTTTTCACATAACATCAAGATTATGTACTGTTATATATATATATATTATTTTTTATTTTAAATTTAGCTAGATAAAAATGGCCATTTCTTTTTTTGGGAGAATATATTTAAATGTTGCCTGCAACTTTTTTTTATCTTACGACTACAAATAACTTTTTGTAAGGGGGAGTTAAAAAAGTAAGATGATGAAAGTCACTGAAAAAATAAGAAATTGTTGTCAAGTGGTGGCGCTACAGGGCAAGAGGAAGGAGGGGTCATGAAATGTACTTATAAGAAAAAAAAGGGGGGGGCAGAAGGTGAAGATGACCAAGAGCAGTGTGACGACACACACACAAAAAAATGGAAGGGAAGGAAAGAGTGTGAGTGTGTGTGTGTGTGTGTGTGTGCACGCATGTCAAGAGTAAAGGACTTAAAAAATGTTTTTAAAAAAGGGACAGAACAAGACAGGACTGAACGACACTGAAGTCAAGCTGTGAAACCAGCCGAGGCTTTCTGACAAGTCTGATGACAGTCCCAGAACCACAGGCAATTTCAAAGCACCTCTCCATAAAACCATCACGGGAAAGATGACAAAAATTGGAGAAGGGAGGACCGATGGACAGAAATTGCTAAGAAATTTAGCCGACCGATGCTAAGAAATTGGGTGAAACCCTGGGTTAGCTGTTTGTCAGCTGTGTGTGTTTCAGCTCTGTGTGTGTGTGTGAGAGAGAGAGAGAGAGAGAGGGAGAAAGAGCGGGGTGGGGTGGGGGGGGGGGGAGTGTTAGCGCCATCCACAGGAACCAGAGAGCCAGAGGGCCGAAGCCAGGCGCCCTTTGCCGCTCCTTCTGTACCCGCATCGTCAGCATCGAGTGTTGTTGTCGTGGAAACTTGAAATCGCCGCTGGTCACTCAATCGTGTGGGGGTGCGTGTGGGGGTGTGTGTACACGCGTGGGGTTGTGTTTGCGTCCGTGCAGGTTGCAGATGGACAGGCAAAGCTCCCGTTCTCTGTTCCCTCGCTCCTGCGGCTTGACGGCAAGGCCGGCAGGTGACACTTGAGAAAGAAAACAAACAAAAAAAAAACAAAACCAAAAAAAATTCTGGAGCTTCAGACATGACACGGGGAAAGAAAGAATTCAATTGTGGCCACCAATGAGGAATCGAATGCGCATGAAATGCTAAACTGTGACCAGGAAGTAGTCTTAGGATGCGTGGAAACCTCTTTTGAAAGAGGAAGCGATGTATGTGATTTTATTCAAGATTCATTTTGTTAGCCCAATAGCATAATTGACCACGCCTCCCGTTATTTGCAGTCGGGCGCAACAGGAATCGGTGTCTATAACGACAGCATCGATTGTTAAAGTTGGGACACTGCCGTTAAAAAAAATAAAAATGTGGATTTTTTGGGCAGATTTGAGCAGTTGTTTTTACACTCTTTAAATTAGGGACGGGAGGGGCAATACAAGGGCCAATTGGTTCTCTAAACTCTTATTTCTGTGTTGTGAGATGTCGGGGCGGGGAAAAAAAAATGTTCAAAACTTAAAATATTTTGTTGAATTGCTCATCTTCACATTTTCTCAAAATTTGTTGCCTTGAAATTTTGGGTTCACCGATGGGCACACCAACTATTTCTCACAGACCTCCAAGATATGCACACGAGCAATTTGCATTTTGTGCAGACATGATCTCGACTGCAACCCAAAGGCATAAATGAGTCTTTCGCGGCCACAGTTGAGCAATTTGTGGGCACCTATTAGCATTTTAATGCGCATGTGATCTATATTCTGCCCACAATTCAAATTTTCCTCCCCGTGTTATGTCTGGGGCTCCACATCAAAGTAAAAGAAAGCCCCCCCCCCCCCCCAAAATAAATAAATAAATCTCCAAGGAGTCCACCGTCACTGCAACCACAGAAGCCGCGGCCGGCGCCCACCGATCCCACGGCAACAGAGGACAGCGCGCACCACCATCACCATCACCACCACCACCACCACAACCACTAACCACAGAAGGGAGGACAGGAAGTGGAAGGACGTAAGGGAGGGACAAATGGGACAGGGGCCAGTCTACCTTATAGGCGACCCGGGCGGGGCACCTCTTCCCGAGGCCTAGCGGCGGACACATGTGTCTTAGCATCTGATACATGTCTGTGTAAGTGATCCGGCCGCTACACACACAGACGCACACACACGCGGACGCACAGACAATCACCCCGACAGACAAGAACAAACGATGCCAGAGGGTGTAAATCAAAAGGATGAAAGGGGTGTTGACAAAAGAGGTGAGGAAGAACGCAACGCAAAAGCACACAAGGGAAGGAAAGAGGGGAAACAAACACACACAAAGGTTATTGTTGTTGTTTGTCGCCGTGGTGATGAGCGTGTGGTTGGTTGCTATGGCGAGAGGAAGAAGAGGATGAGAGGAGGAAAGAGCAGAGGAGGAGGAAGAGGAACTGAAGGGGGATCGGGAGTCGCGTCTTTTGGGCCCTCTTTCTCTCTACGCTTGGGTAGAGGTGAATCGCACGGCGAGCGCGCGAGTGCGGGCGGGCGCACGCGCACCCCATGCCCCGTTGATGGCGACACAAACAGAGCGCGCGCGTCGGCCATATATACGTTTTCGGTGTTTAACGTTGAGGTCACCTACTTGCTCCTTGTTAGCGTGCTAATGCTAAAACTAGTTAACATTGTACAATACATTTGGATTTATATAGTGTGAATAGGAGTACAAACTATACCAGTAGAATACAGTCTACCAAAGTAGTGTGCCTAGCACATATCCTACGCATACATACATCCCCCCCCCCCCCAATTTTGCTGCTGTAGACTGCAAATTTCCCCTGTGTGGGACAAATAAAGGTTCTTTTATCTTATCTTATACATACATATTGTATTCAGAGCGGTCAGTTTAGTACTGTACATCTTGTAAATATGCACAGCGATAGCTTTCGCCATATCGATCGCAGTATGTCCATTAGTAGTCTGCATAGTATATTACGTCTTCATTTCGTCATTTATATACTAGTACAGCTGCAGAATATGTAGCAGCATGGCTAGTACACCAAGTAAGGGATAGCGCACGTATATTAGTCCGCCCAGCGGTATGTATGTATCGTAGTGCAAGCTGTGTGGTATGGAAGGCGGTGCGACAGGTAGTATGTTTACGATGCATACCTATTTTGGGTTTTGATTTCTCCGCGACAGCCTGAAACTGAGCACTGCCAAGATGGAGCAAGTAAGAGACTCAAGGCGGGATTAGACATCAGGACGCGGCTAACCGCTAGCGCGGCGAGCACCCCGCCCTCTTTGCGTGCGCCTCTGCGCTAAGCAACCAAAATGGATGAAAGATGCGTATCAACACCCCATCCGCCCCCACCCACACACACACACCCACATAGACACAAATGTCTCTTGCCCAGGCAAACATCGGAACGCAAGCAAAAATAAAAAATTAAATGACATTTTCTGGACTCGTTACATATTTTAAAACATCACCCCTGCCACCCGACAACAGTGAGTGCAGTCAACTACCACATGCTTGAGTGTGCCCCCCCCCCCCCACACACGCAGTCCCCCACTCCTGAAAAACCACAAGTCGATGGTGACATGGTGTGAAAACGAGTGAAAAAAAAAAAAAACAATCCATCAATTCATTCCAGTCTATTAAAAAAAAAAAGAAAGAAGAAAAGGCGAGCAGGTTGCGTTTCTTAATAAGTTGCTTTTATGGGGCGGGGTTGGGGGGCGGGGGCGGTGCAGTCCAAACCTTGCAGGCCACCCTATGCGGGCATTTCTTGCCAAGGCCCAGGGGAGGGGAGATAACTCGCAATAAACTGTACATATCCTTATAATGTATGCGCCCGCTGCAAGAAAGATACAAGGGAGGGAAGTTAGGTGCACATCACACGGCTCACGTCACAAGAGAAAAAAAGAGTCAAGGGGAGGAAGAGAGAGAGAGAGCATTCATTCACACCCCCAAACGGGTATGTCGGATCAATGCCTTTCTCACACACAAGAGGAAGAGGGGCAAAGGGGGTAGGGGGGAGGGGCACAATTCATTTCAGGTCTCCAAGTCAACATGGAAGACGAAGAGATCCTGCGGCGCCGGGGGGGAAGGAAAAAGGTTATGGACCAAACGGTGTCACGAGAGCGGGGCGAATGCTCAAGGCGAACTGCTAGCCGAGCGACTTACCCGCGCGGGGCGCAATCGAGCCGCACGCGCTCATTTTGGATCCGTTTGGGCTTTTTTTTTTTTTTTTTTAAACGATACTGAAGAGTATCAAACTCCGCGACAAAGCGGCGAGAGATGCCGGTTGAAGAGAAGGCTATGCAGTCGCCCGCATAGTAATGCCTACCCCTCCAAAACTCACGAGAACTTTACTTGTATTATCGGCGACGTCGTCAGGGAGGCTGGAAAAAAAGCGACTTGAGACAACGCCGATAGATGCTGGTTCCGGATAGGGCTATGCGGCCCGCGTGCATCGTCACTTAAGACCCTCAAAAATCAGCAGTAGCTAGCAGTCTATTTGTATTCTTAGCAACATCGCCAGAGATTTAGCAGAAACAAGTGACAAATACGAATTGATTAATTACGGCTCATCATGAGGCTACGGGGTGATCTTTATGCTAGGTTAGCTTAGCAGGTTCATTTGTTTGACACCATCGGCGGCCGTCAAACTGCTTCACTCACCAGGCGGCGGGGTCGTACTCGGCCCAAATCCTTACGTACTCGTCCAGGTGGTGCGGCCCCAGGATGGATGAGTCTCTGGTCAGGTACTCAAAGTTGTCCATGATGACGGCCACGAACAGATTGAGCATCTGCGCACAGTGAGACACGGTCCATCATGTCCACTGGTCTGGAGAATGTCTGGAGAATGTCTTTGACGTTGGTCATTCGCAAACAATTTGTTTGTGTTTTGTGAAACACTGGCCGACAGAGACTGCTCACTTGGACGGGTTGCGCTAAACAGAGTAGTCTACAACAGGCTAAAATGGGCATCGGTGTGGCAGCCATGTTGACGGTTGCCATGTTCCTATTAGAGGTAACGCAATCATCAATATTAGCTTCGCAACGCCGGCTGTTTTTTACTCTCTACAGGATGTCTCTACAACTGCTAATTTGGCTACAATATCTACGGTGGGGGGGGGAAAAAAATGCAACAAATAAAGAAGCGCTAACATCGTGGCTCATGAACACAACCTGTCGCATGCCATTATCCTCCCCGAAATCCACATTTCAAACAGTTTTGAGCTTCACTTTGACTGATTGACAATTATTTGACATGGCCCCGGGCATTTTGATGCCGTTTTGTACTGTAGTGGGTGTTTTTAGCTCAGGAAAAAATGACTTCGATGTCCCGGATAATTAGTTTGTAAAATCCAGGTTTCACGGTAAATACATCGACACATACTGACCCACCCAAGTGCGGCAGCAGTTTTTGTGTTTTACTGCGGAAGGGGGCGGGGGATGTTTATGTGCCTTGCGAGATTTTGAATCGGATTAATTGTTCAACCCGATGAGGAAACCTGACAAGTGTCAGATTTTGTGCGTTGCGCTCACCAGGAAGGAACAGAGAAAGATGAAGGAGACAAAGTAGGTGTAGGCGAAGGTGCTGCCGCATTCGGGCTCCGTGTTGCCCGAGGCCGGGTCGCATGCTTTGCCACCGAGACAGGACAGCATGATTTCGTGCCAGGCCTCGCCCGTGGCGCTCCTGCATGTCCGCACAAACGCACACACACACAGAAAAATGAGCGCGAATGAATAATGCCACGGAGCTACGAAGCGGCGCACGGGCCAGTTAGCGCGGCAAAAGGTCACCTGAAGAGCAGCATGAGCGCCATGACGAAGGTCCGGAAGTTGTTGTGATGGTCGATGGCGCTGTCGCCTTCCTCCTCCAGTGCCAGGTTGCCAAACAACTACACGCGCACGCACACGTTTTCATGAGCGGCTGTGTTGCGAGCATGCGCCTCACGGGCACAACGGAAACAGTTTTGACTCTTGGAGAGCGCCGCCACGTCGTTTTCCAAACTGACCGATTGTGATGCAATGTAAAAAGTATACATTTCAAATTTAAATGAACCGTATTGCTCGTAAAATAAATAAATAAACAATGCCAAAAAAAAAAAAAATCGAATAACATCCTGTAACATAACATCGCCATTAACGATGATTGTTTAACAACCATTTATTGTCCTATATCTTTAATAATAATTAAATTATGAGTACGGTATCAGTAAATAACTCAAGGTGCAACCAGTGATCGACAGCTAATCGATTGTCAAATTCATCGATTATTGTTTTTGAGAGTGGATTCATTGTTAAGACACCTTTTTTAATTTCTAATTGTGCACACCCTCGGAATTTCAGCTTCTCAACAGGAAATATAATCCGATTTCTCGCGTGCTTCATGCCGGCGGACTGACTAGCAAAGCAAGACTTTTGCTTTTACTTTAGAAAACAATGTTCGACATTTTTGCCGATTTTATAAAACCGTCAGTGAAGCATAGAACATTTTTGTTGGTGCGCCGTTTATTTGAAAAAAGTTCCTGCTTTTGGATAAAAGGATGGAAATGAATGCAGTGATCCCTGGCTATTTCGCGGTTCGTTTATCGCGACCTCTGTGCTTCGCGGATTTTTTTCAAACATATTCATTAAAAAATGTTTGTTTTGTTTTTTTAAGTCCGCAAAAAGTACGCAAACAGTCCGCAAGAGGCAGCGAAGGCCAGCAAAACAACAGCGAGTGTTGCTACGGATTTTCATTTATCGCGGGTGGTTTCGGTCCCCATTAACCCCGATAAACGAGGGATTACTTTTGGTCCAATTCACTGATTAATTGAGAGACTAAAATAATCTTTTTTTTTTTTGCAGCCGCATCCCAAATCCAATCCAATCCAATCATCCGCTCACCTGCATGCCAATGATGGCATAGATGAAGAAGAGCATGGCGATGAGCAGGCACACGTACGGCAACGCCTGCGAGTAGATCCACACGTGTCGGTCACGCGGGTTCGCCGTCGCCCGCCGCGGCACTGGCTTACCTTGAAGGACTGCACGAAGGTCCAAAGCAGGATGCGAATGGTCTCGCCTTGGCGCAGCAGCTTGATGAGGCGAGCGGCACGGAACAAGCGCAGAACGCTCAGGTTGATGAAATTGTTCTTGGAGAAGAAGAAAAACGCCGGTCAGTAACATGCGTGACGTTCAACAAACTGAAAGTAAAAGCCGGGGCGTCAAAAAAACCCAAAACAAAACAGGGCAGAGACAGCCAGAAGAGGACGCGAGGGAGGGTCAGGAGAGGGAATTCCAAGAGGACAAAAGAGAGCACAGAAGGAATAAGAGGCGGAAAAACAAAATCAAGGTCATCATCCAATCTGGGACTGCATTTTTTTTTTCAGGAGGGGGGTGGGGGACCAAATGCACTGATCTCAGAGGGACAAGCAGGCCACACAAGATGGAGGCAAGCAGGTGGGAAGGAACATCTGGAGACGCCACCTGTGCCGTGCCCATTGGCAGGGCGACACGGCACGGGGGCCGCCATTTGGTGGCAGTCGCTCCTTGGAAATGCGCCACCGTCACGTTTTCAAGAAAACGGCTGCAGGTTCCTGGTTGAAATTTAGCGTCAAACTTAACATATATAGTGGTACCTCTGCTTACGAAATTAATATGTTCTGGAAGAAATTCCTTAACTAGCCAATTTTGTAAACTGCATCAAAATATATAACAAATACATGAAACAAATTAGATTATTGCACAATAAATGAGAATTGTCTATCATGTAAAACCAAACAAAAGAGTAAAGAATAAAAAGGATGGTCGTTTAACTTAACTCATCGTTTTTTGCCCTCTCTAGTTCACGTTCTCTCTCAAAAATGGTTTTGCCTGGCGTTTTGACACGAACCGATCCGAGGACATTTGCTTTTGTCGGCTTTTAACAATCCTTCTAAAATGTCCGAGGCAAACATCAGCATAGTGAGCCACGCCCGACTGGTGAAGACTTTTTCTGGGTGATTAACATTGACGTCAAATTATCCGAACGCCTCGTGGCCCGAGTGACGAATGACGAGGACGCCGCATCCTCACATCACGATCGATTTATCTATCTACACGCATTCGGTAGAGGTCCCACTTAGCCAATGGGATGACAGGATGATGCTCGGTAGTAGCCAATGGCAGAGCAGCTAGAAGTATGTTGCATTCAGGAAACTCGGAGCTGCGATGAGCAGGCCACATGTTATTTTTACCTTTCGTATCTTGAAATGTCTTTTGTAACATGAAGCAATATTTTTCTGTTGAGGCGTTTCGTGACTTGAACATTTGGTATGAAGAGACGTTCGTAATTAGAAGTACCACTGTATAGTGTGCACGTGTATATCCTGATGTCATCAGCAGTGCCGCTCACAGACACCAGGGGGTACCTTCACCCTCTTTTGCAGACACAGTCAGCATTCGCCATGATCGTTAGCCGAGATAAAAAAAATATATATATACTGTATATCCTAATCAAATTAGGATGATTAGCTCCCTGATGTGTGGATGACAGGCAAGGCCAGGAGGAGGAAGGAAGAGGAAGAGGAGGAGCAAGCAGACTTCACCACAAGCCACGTGCAGCATTTTGGATTCAAGCATTCCCCAAAAAGATGCTTGCTGCTGACCATGCTAAGCAAAGTCGATTAAAAAAAACAAACACACGTATTTTTTCAGAAGTAAAAGTAAATGTCGAAAGACTTTTGAGAGTTACTTTGTTTTTCATCATGTGATGCTTTTTTTCTTGTTTGCGAGGTATTCTTTTCATTTTTTTCCCCCTACAAAATATGACGTGAGGTTTTATGTTGAGTACAACACCTTGTCGCCACAGTGTCATAACTTTTATTGAAGTCGTATTGCAACTTGTTTTGGGTCGTGGTAAATTTTGTGTGACGTTTATGTCGTTTGAAGCTTTATTCTCGCAATATTTTTACTTTTATGTCTAATTTGCAACTTTTCCCTCACAATGTTACGACTTTTTTATTTGAGATTTTGTTTTGGTTTTAATGCAAGGCTTTGTCGAAGTATTACGTGTTTTTTTTCCCGAATGATGTGACCTTTTTGTCGTTTGCGACCTTCTTCCCGTAATATGCAACCTTTTTCTCAGAATGTGAAGTTTTTCTAGTTTGTGACGTCATGAATGAGTATGATTTTTATTGATGAGCGATTTTGTTCTGTTCTGTTTTGCGAAACTGTTCTGGTGTTTTTTTGCACAGTTTTCATTTTTTTATTCTCGTAAAGTCGTTTGCGATGTTATTCTCGTTATGTTTTTTTACTGAGTCTCTTCATATCGAGGTTTCATTCTAGTAATATCCCTAATTTTGATACCCTTTCCTCATAATACTACAAAAATTTTTTTTTTGATAATAATAAAAATGATTCGATTCATCATTAATATTGTGCCATTTCATCCAGGGGGCGCATGCAGAGGGTTCAAAAGTCACCAAGTTTGGGTGATCGCTTTTGGGGGGCGGGGGGGGGGGGCAGCGAGGGGGCAGGACTTTGTCAGCACGACCAATGAGGATGCAGAGGAAGCGTCAATAGATAAATTACAAACCAACCAGAATCTACATGTGCGATGATGTCGAGGGATGAATGGGAAGGAAGTTGGGGGAAGGGGGTGGGGGGAAATATATATTTATACATAATGATAGATATATATATACATATATATACATATATAAATGTATATTCATCATGTGTCATGATTGGGGCATGGGCACATGACAAACATGACATCATCATCATCAAAATCATCATCATCATCAGCAACGCGGATGAAAGACAACACGATGAAAGGTTTCATAGTGCATTTTTGGGGAAGGGGGGCGGAGGGGATTGGATGGAATAGATTTTTATCAGAGAAGTTAAAGAAAATGTTGGAAAGACAAGAAGAAGAAGAAGAGTGAGTCATTATAAGGCTCAAAAAGTCACTATGGCAACAAGTTAGCAGCAATTCAAAGCCCTCTTTGGAGTCACGGGCGCGTAGTTGACGCACTTGTCTGTTAGCTTAGCATTAGCGAAGGCAGACATCTGTAAAGCTAGCTTTGGCGTTAACAGCTCCGTCCGTTCCAAGATGGCAACGCCCGAACAACATCGTAACATTCCAACATTTATTTTGTTGGTGCGCGTTTATTTTTCGGTTTGTTTGACAGCCGTTAGCATTCTCGTTTGCTAGCAAGAATTAGCCGCTAAGCTCACAGCTGCTGAGTGGACACCAGAGAGGGATCTCAAAACAACACAGACGTGAATCGTACGAGATACTGACGCTTCTGTAAAACTCCACCGATGACCATTTGCATTCTCAAAAACCACAACACAAGTATGGCTGGTGCAGGTGTTGCTTTGGCGCTACTTAAGCCCACTTACCCCTAATTTTGTCACCAAAATGTCCGTGATGCTCCCCAGCACGGAGACAAAGTCAAAAATGTTCCAGGCATCTCTGAAGAAATTCTGTTTTGGACAAAGGAGGAAGTTAGCGGTCGTCCAAAGACCCATGTTGCCATGGAAACGATGGGCGGCAGGAGGATGACAGTTGGCGTGCGCACGTCGGGGTTTTTCGGGGATATGGAGAACACGCTCCAGATCTGTCTACCAAAATAAACCTGCCTCATGAATCAATGATGAGAGCCTCGATGTGAGCGTGTGTGAGACTGGGTGAGTGTGTGACACTGTGTGTGTGTGTGTGTGTGTGTGCGTGTGGTCACCAGAGGGCCAAAAGCGACTAGCTTCAGGATGGACTCCAAGAAGAAGAAAGTGGTGAAGACGATATTGAGGTTCTGCAGGACATCGTCGTACGTTTCCGAGGCGCCGTCAAACTGCACAGACAGGGGAGCAGGTTAGCCGAGCATCGCTTCCTCGCGCCACAAAGTCGTTTCAAGTGAACTCAAGCAGCACTTTTGGCAGACATGAAAAAGAATGGAGTGGAAATGCCATGAATTTGTTCCAGCTTTTCGCCTCAAAAACAACCAAAAGAGCTCTGCGTAATATTGTACTTACAGATACAGAACATAGTGCTCATTGAGACGTCTCAACTCCTCTCAGTTCATCAGTACGGCACTCGTACTGATTGGTCGTTGCAGAGGACAAAGAATATATGACTGCGGGTAGTTTTATATTGTTGGTCTACTGTTGTTAGAGTTATTTATGTTCACGTCGTCGCCTCAAGGGTTCTCGCGCTACGGCGTCAATACTTTGCGGAAAAGGCAAGGCTAGGAGTTTGTTTCAAACACTCAACTAAACGGGATTCTAAACTTTGACGTATAATAAATTCTGCATTTGTTTTTTTGTTTTGTTTTTGGTAACACAGACTCATTCACTGCTTGTTTTTGTGGAGGGGAAAAAAAAAGAACGTAAAGAAAACAATTGTATTTTCAATCGCGATTGCAATATTAAGGGACAAAACCAAAATGGCAATTGTTGGTCGGCGGCCTTGCGGGGCCTCACCTTCATCATGAGTACGATGGTGTTGAGCGCGATGAGAGCCATGATGCTATACTCGAAGGGTGTGGACACCACAAACTGCCACATGCGATACTGGAAGCTGAGCTTGTTCTTCGGCATGTGGCGCGTCAGTGGCCTGGCATTGATGGCAAAATCGATGCAGGCCCTCTGCAGGGAAGAACGGGCGTCAGTCAAGCCGGCCGTGCCGTCGCCGGGCCCGTTACTCGTCCTCACCTCGTTCTTCTCCAGGCTGTAGTCTTCCATCATCTTATCGCCTTGCTCCTGGAAGGTGATGATGATGAGGGCCACGAAGATGTTGACGAAGAAGAAGGGGAAGACCACGAAGTACACCACGTAAAAGATGGACATCTCCATGCGGTAGCCTGGGCTGGGACCCTGGTTCTCGTAAGTGGAGTCCACGGAGGCCTTCAACACCCTGCACGCAAAGCGGCGCACCAGACCATTCAAGCTCCTCTCAAAATGGATCGGACGAGGCCAAATACCTTGGTGCAAAGCTACGATGGTGAAGAGGAGAGATTTTTTTTTCTTTATGTTCACACCACTTTAACCCTCATGCAGTATTTTTAAGCGGCTGCATGAAGGGTATTACGTCCCAAAACAACTTTTTGCACTTTTAATTTTTTTTCACTTTCAACCCCTCAAAATGTTCAGTGGGAATTGGCCAAGACATAGATATACATCCTATGTAAAATTTCAGCTTCGTGGAGTTATTTTTCACTGTTTTGTCTGTGGTGTCCATTTGTCCAACAGTCCAAAATCATCCAAAGTGTCCGAAATGTCCAATTTTGGGATAATTACTGCATGGGGGTTAACCTTGCGTTAGAAGTGCAACGATTCATCGACAACTCATCGATTGTCAAATTAAGCCAATAAAAATGGTCCACATCCTTGGAATGATCAGAAGCCTACTAAAATGAGTATCACGTAAAATTAAAGCTTTTTTTCTTATGTTAGAACTAACCTTGGAATATTAGAAGTGACAGCGAATGGATGATCAAATGAATCCATAATTTTGAAAATCGATAACTTGTTTAGAGATGTTTGCCTTCAAATTGTAAATATTCTTTGAGAATTTTAGCAGACATTGAAATCCGGCTGTTTTTTTCAAAATAAAACATTTTCAAACATTCGCAGATTCATAAAGTCACCATTTTTTTCTCCAATATTTTTTGGTCTTTTTTTAAAATTTATTTTTGTGAAAAATACATATCGGGAGGAAAGCAGAGTTTTTGGGCTCTAATCCATTTTATTATGAGATAACTTTTTTCCTATTCGATGGCCAGTCAGTACAGTATTCTCAACATGAATATTGTAAATGTAATTGTGTATGTGTGTGTGTGCGCGCGCGTGCACTCACTGCGGCCACCCTTCTCCAGTGGAGACGGTGAAGAGAGTGAGCAGGGCCCAAGCCACGTTGTCGTAGTGAAAATTGTACTTCTTCCACTCACGCTTCTGCGCTCGAACCTCATCCCTGTCATACATGAGAAACTCGCCCCTGCACGGGACGCCACATCAACATGAGCACGGGGGGCCGCCATCGCGCCGCGAGAGACGCCCGGTCGGGGGTTGGTTTCGTTCCCACCTGCAGTCGCGCTCAAACTCTTTGGAAACGTCAGTGCAATAGAAGAAGCGACCCTTGAACAGCTGCACGGCCACCACGGCGAAGATGAACATGAACAGCATGTAGACGATCAAAATGTTCAGGACGTTCTTCAGAGAATTCACCACGCAGTCAAACACGGCCTACACAGAGAGAAGAAACGGGTGTGTGTTAGTGTGTGTGTGTGTTTTGTAACAAGTCAAAAAACAAAAACTACCCAAAAGCCTTATAGTGCTAGAATACTGAAAATAAGAAATTTATATGGCAAAATAAACCCCGAAAGCTCACGTTTGAAATGAATTGACAAAGATGAACATGGTCCATCATTTTCCTTTTCGCTATTATTTTAGTTCACTTTATCAACAACCCAAAAAAATGGTTTCCCTTCAATATCGCTTTGAAAAAGCACTTGATTTTATTTTACTTTTGTTCACGAAAATGTCGATTCGATCAGTTTTCATGATCTTGCGATATCTCATCTCGGCGTTACCTTGAGCTTGGGGAGTCTCTTGATGGTCTTGAGAGGACGCAGAACCCGCAGCACTCGCAGCGACTTGATGGTGCTGATGTCTTTGCCCTTACTGCTCCCCCTGCAGGCCAGCCGGGGAACAACGACAAGGTGACCGCCGGCCATTTGCAAACAAAAATAGCGCTTCAAATTTGAGTCAAACATGAAACCACAGACGTCTTGGGGGGATTTCATGGACATCATCATCATCATCATCGTCATCATCATCATCATTCCATGTCCACAGGCATCTCCCGGCAGAGTGCCCAGCCAAACCTCTTTCTTTCTTTTTCGCTTTTTCAGATATCAAAAAAGTTCTTCTGTGAGCAAACACAAAGCGTCCGCTCGCCGCCACCGATGGCGGGAAACGGAGGCCGTGCGGGACCTCGGCGGTCATGTGATGCATGTGCAGCATCGCATGGCTTTGCCAAAGTGGATGCAAAACCAGACGTGAGGCACTCAGGGTGGCGGTCTGTCCTGAACTTCCCTCAGGATTAAATAAGCGTAGAAGTATCCAAAAGTTCAGGTTGGATCCGGCCCAGGAGGCATGGGCTTGGATCGCGCATCTGACACCAAATAACTCTCAAAATGCCTGACTTTCAGATCAGAGTTGTAAGCGTGGGTTAGGATCCCACCTCTGACATCAAATAACTTCTGAAATTAAGAAACTATCTACCTTGGCTACAGGAAGTACAATTCACACTCTCTCCAGTAGGTGTGGGCTCGGATCCCGCTTCTGACACCAAATAATTCCTGGAATGGCTACTTCAAACCAAACTAGTCGACTTTCTCTCCAATTTCAGGCATTGAGCCTTGAGACTTTCTTTGGTGTCCTGCTAAAAATAGACCCGCGCCATCAATTTCACAGCGATGTGAAAAATTGATGTCGGGGTTTGGATTTTTTGAAGGGACAAAATGTTGCTTTTCACACAGATCCATCAATGCGGCGTGATGGCGAGGATGAGGCGACAGGACCACACGCAGAAGAACAAAGAAAGAAAGAGCGAGAAGCCACAGTGTTCCGGCTCTGCAGGAGGACGGGGAGAACTTTACCGGGTGCTGCTCCTGCGGTGACGGGTAGAGAGCGACGGAGGGAGAAGAAGAGGAGGACACAAAACGCCACACAACAGACGAGAGAGAGGCAAAGTTTTGAAAGCGACATCGAGTACGACAGCGACACACAATCAGAAAGGAGGACAGCGAGTGTGGAAGCACGGCCAAGAGATGAAAAGAAGAATAAAATACAGATGATTAAATGAAAATAAAGTGTAAAAAAAAACAAAAACAAAGGATATTAAAAAGTATACAAAGAAAATAAAATGTAAAAATTGAATATGCCTACAAAAATGTAAAATAAAAATAAAAAAACCCCAAAATATTCATTCAGGGCGGCCCGGTAGTCCAGTGGTTAGCACGTCGGCTTCACAGTGCAGAGGTACCGGGTTCGATCCCAGCTCCGGCCTCCCTGTGTGGAGTTTGCATGTTCTCCCCGGGCTTGCGTGGGTTTTCTCCGGGTGCTCCGGTTTCCTCCCACATTCCAAAAACATGCATGGCAGGCTGATTGGGCACTCTAAATTGTCCCTAGGTATGAGTGTGAGCGCGGATGGTTGTTCGTCTCTGTGTGCCCTGCGATTGGCTGGCAACCAATTCAGGGTGTCCCCCGCCTACTGCCCGAAGACTGCTGGGATAGGCTCCAGCACCCCCCGCGACCCTAGTGAAATGGAACCCTAGCGGTTCGGAAAATGGATGGATGGATGGAATATTCATTCAATCAAATGCATACACCATACAAATGAAAGAAAAAAAAAAACGATAAAATGAAATAAAACATATTAAAAATGAAATAATGATTTTTTAAAAATGAAAATGAAAAAGGCATAACAGAAAAAATAGGCACAAATAAAATACAACACACAGTCAAAAATGTTCTATTATCATAAAATAAAACACTATAAAATAAAAGGTACAAATAAAATCAAAATGAAATGACTAATAGACTAATCATAAAACTAAACATAAAACTGAACACAAATGCTGTCAAAATGACCAAATAAACTACTATGAAAATGAAGATAAATGGAATAAAAGAGAATAAATTAATAATTAACACCACAAAACACATCAAACTGCATACAAATAAAAATATGACACATTCAAACAATTTTTTTTAAAAAAAGGATCTGAAAATGCATGTTTCATAATTTCCCTTGAGCAGTTGATGCTAAGCGACCATATTTTCCACACCCATTATAATCATATTTTGTCGATGAAACTATCCCGCAGGTCACGATGAACACAACACACAGGCATGACTAAAAAGGGGCTTCTTGCGTGGCCTCGCTCGTATCTCATGACGGCAAATCAATCTGAGCGCATGAATTGCCCTCATTAGATCGATCGCCAATCGTCTCCCGAGATGCTACACCAGCACGTCAGGACTGGGGAGGCGCAAAAGAATCCTGAATCTCGACCCCCGAAACAAATGCGCTCGCACGCACACACACTCGTCATGCAGTCCTGTCATCAAAATGGAACATTCGGCGTTTACATGAAGGGTGCTGAGGGTCTGCAAACTTGGCGCTCGACATTGCACGCTGACCATGCTGAAAACCTGCTGTGCAATGCTTGTGCATGTGCCTGTGCCTGTGTGAGTGTGCCCGTGTGTGTGACACAGAGAGAGAGACCTTTTATTTTGTCCAAAGAATGAGTTGGTAGATTTTTTTTCTTGAAATTCGGGCCAAAGATGACAATATATTGGTGCACATCTGGAGCAAAAAGTGCGATTCCAGGACATTCTAATGAGTAGGAAGTGGGAGGGTCCTAATGGGGAAGTGGAGTCATGTCACGCGATGTCAAGAAATGCCAAAAAAAGCGAGAACGGGATGACTCACGGCCTGCTTGGCGGGAAAATCGTAGCGGCGTTGGGGGAGACAGTTTGGAGAGTGAGTTCCAAAAGATTAGACACTTACAGGAAGAGTGACATTCAGGTGACTTTGGGGTCAAGCTGGATGGGGATGGTGGTGGTTGGGGACTCCTCAGGGCGCCCTTTTAGGTACCCCTGAAGGTCTTCTCAATGGAACTCAAAGTTGAAATTGAATGGTGACAACGTGAAAGCCTGTTCAACACTCTAAAACCAGCAAACGCCGCAAAAGTCCATTTTTTCTCACTGTGGAGAAAATCAAGATTATAATTCCTTTAAAATTGCACGAAAGCAGACTTGAAAGATTTCACTTTTTACAAACAACCAATTCCATTTTTATCCCCTATAAAAAATATAGTGCGGTAGCGTTAAAACCATAAAAGCATAACTAAAGATGCAGTACAGCAGACACCGCAAAAACTGCAACTGTAGGACAGTGCAGAACAGGCTTAAGGCTTCCCGTGAAGGGTCTCCAAGGTGAAACAAAAAGTTGATGACCTCTGCCAAGGCGCGTGCATCCGCTTGGGTTTCATTTGCAAACAGAAAATGATATGGTTCGAATCGGGAAAGCGAAATTTTTATCTTCGCTGTCGATGTGTTTGGTAGTTGTCGAGTGCCCATCACCACCACCGACAGGGCTGAAGCCTTGGCAGAGGCCTGCGTGATCGACATGAAATGATGAATGATGGCGGTGGTGAACGCAGAGAAAGACCAGCAGATACAATGTTCACAAAGAGGAGAGTATAGAGAGAAGAGCGTTTCAAAGAGGAAGTGGATCAGTGCTGTGATCTGCTTCACGAAGGCATCAACATTGTCCAGGCCTTTCGAGCGACCAGAAACAAGAGTCTTTCTGCGGACGAATGAGGCCGAGGTGTGTTGCGGGTGAAGATGACAGCGGAGGAGGAGGAAGTCACTTACGTGAAGGCGAAGGCCACCAGAGCCCCACTAACCACTATAAAGTCCAGAATGTTCCACAGGTCGCGGAAGTAAGAGCCTTGATGGAGGAACAGGCCCAGCACCACCATCTGGACCACACGGAGCATGTCAGTCGTCATGACAACACCATGTTAGCCATTGATGCTAATTATGATTGAGGACATTTACATAATCGGGGACTGGAAATAAGACGACTTAAAAATGCATCCTTAGGTAGAGTATTGTAATACCTTACAATATATCAGGAAGTCTTGTCATTTATTCTGCTTGGTTTGAATCTATTCTATTTTTCTTTGGCTGGGAGAAATCGCAAAGCTCTACTACCTGACAGTGCATCAAAAAGGACCCATGTCTATATGAAGTCTTTGAGCAATAAGGGTAGTGATGGGAAAATGAAGCTTCAAGTTTGCTTCACGAACCAGTTGTATTTTTTGACTCATCTGGATGGCACTCTCTGTTCAAAATTAGGCTGAGCGCATAGTGACTGGCTGTTTCTTCAACCTGTTAATTTCAACCAAGAGAGCCATCAAGGGGAGTCAAAATAATACAACTGGTTCAGGAAGCGAATTTGAAGCTTCAATTACCCATCATGAACTCTCTGACTTAAGATCAGGTCTAAAGACATGAGTCTACTTAAGAAAAAAAACCATTTTATATTAGACATCAAATGTAGAACAAGAACTGGTGACATCATTGTACCTTGATGAGCATTTCAAAAGTGAAGACGCCAGTGAAGACATAGTCAAAGTAGCGCAACACCTGAGGATGAGGTGAAGGAAGTACAGTCATCAGCAGAGAAGCACAACAAAGCACCCGAGATCAGGAAATTTAAAATACCCTATGCCGAGCTTCTTACGTTATTTTGCGGCGAGTCCGGTGACACTGGGTCTTCTGCTGCAAGTGCAATGCTACTCATGGCGATGACGGACAGGATGCTAAACTCAAAGTATTTCAGGGTGAGGATGTAGTGGCAGCACCTCCTGAAGCTGGAACACCAAACAACTCCGTAGCGTGAAGAACGGCGAGGTCTTGACGAGACGACGTTTTGGGCTCGGGTTACTCACGGGTTGGTGGTCGACAAGATGAAGCAAGAGCTGAAAGGCGGCATGGGCTTGGGTCCGTCATCGTCGCCGTCGTCGTTACCGTTCTCCTTCTTCTCCTCCTTCTTCTGGTCCGTGTTTGCGTTCTTGTTCACTGGGGAAAATACCAGAAGTTTGGATGAACCCCGGTTCCGTCGAGCTGAAAAACAAAAGTGGTCACACCTTGCAGGATGGCGTTGGTTGATGGGTAAGGGTAGACGGGCGGCATGTCAATGCTGGTATAGTCCGTTTTGGCCATGCTGCTCAGGATCAGGCTGTCCATGCTGCGCAGGAGAGTGTGGGTGTTGGCGTCGCAGCAGTTGAGCAGGTTGTTGACGTGCTCCGGCTCATCGGGCGGCGGCAGGTCGTACGGCCGACTGGCCAGCTTGCTGTTGTTGCGCAAGTTGTCCAGGTCCTCGTTGCGTTGCTGGATGGGTCGCACGGTGGACAGGCTGGGACCTTGGTGCTCCCTGGTCCAAGGAGGAAGGAGGCGGGAGGAGGAGGAAGAGGAGGAGTAAGCTTCACCTGCTACCAACCAGACCAAGTCAATCACAAGTCTTGTTTTTAACCCTCACAAGCAGTAGCTGAGACCTTTCAATGAAGAATTCAGCCAATCGAAAGCTTTGTTACGACTATCAAAAATCAACTGAACCACCCCGCATTCTATCAAAGGCGACAATCTACAATACATGCTACAATCTGTCCGATCAATAACCTCGGTTTTATTATCTGGGCCAAGGGCCAGAACCGAAGTTTTTCACGAAAGTTAACTGTTGTTGCTAATTGTGTCCACTGGAGGTCGCATTTCAAGCACATTCTGAAATTTGGCCAAAGTTTTTCTTGCAGATTTAACACAAGAACACGTTACTACATAAGACAATGACATTCAAAGCCCCCCCTGCCCCCTCCAGCTAATTCAAAGTCTGACCATCAGGCCTTACTTGCTAGCATCTAACCAAACACAAGCTACAGCCACAGCCGTCCGGCCAAGCACAAGCTTTTTTTCCGACAATCATCCAGTCAAAAGACTTGCATCTCGCCAATCAGAAACAATAAAATGTCGGTACATTGACTTTCTGGAGCGATGTCCTCTGCTTCTATCCGGGTTGCCGTGACGATGTCGTCGAGTCTTGCGACACTCCCCGTCTTCGCCCTTGTCTCCGTCCGCTTCGGCTCCCTTGGACTTGTGCCTCCTGCCGGGCTCGCCCTCCCTGGCGGCCTTGCAATGATGCCTGGCCCTGCGCTGCTCATTGTTGCCCTCGGTGGTGCCGGCGTGATGAGGGGACGCGCTGCAAGCCTCGTGACCCGCCCGGTTCCGGTGTCGGTGCCCCCGGTGGCTCCTGTGGCCGTGCCTTTCCTCCGGCTGCTGCCCTTCCTGGTTGCCTGCCTCTTGGCCCGCGTCGTTGGCCGCCACCGGTTGTTCCTGACCAGGCGATTCCGATGCGTCAGCCCTCTGGTGGCGATGGTGGTGGTGATGGTGGTGGTGGTGGTGATGGTGGTGGTGGGTGGCGCGGTGGGTGTGGTCCAGGTCCTGCCGCCGGTATTCCTGGTCCAGGGGCAGCTGGCCGGGGGGAGTCTTGTTGGTGTTGTTGTTGCGGTTGTCCTGGGGGTTGACCACCAGCGGACGGTCCAAGTGGGTCTTCATGTCGCCATGGCCTTTCCGTGCGAACGAAACCTGGAAGAGAGAGTGCCAGATGGGACTAGAGGGTGCAGCGGAAACCAGGTGAACTCAGGCCTGGTTCACACAATGAGTTTAGATTGGATTTTTTTTTTCTGTTACAGACCCCACACATTATATATCTACCACTAGATCTATATATTTATAGGACCTGCTTCGTGAATGCCTCAGGCAATAGAAGCCCAGTAAAAGAGAAGGAGCCAGATGGACTGTCACGGAAAGACATGCCCCTGCAGGGAATTTACCACCGTCAGTTTCAAGAGGTGGCTGATATCAAGAAAATGTACTATGCAAGACATAGTACATGGGGTGGCAGAACTAGGTAGCAGGAATAGTGGAGGACTCTGTCTCTCTCTCTCTCTCTCTCTCTCTCTCTCTCTCTCTGTATATCCATCCATCCATCCATCCATTTTCCGAACCGCTTGATCCTCACGAGGGTCGCGGCGGGTGCTGGAGCCTATCCCAGCTGTCTTCCGGGCAGTGGCGGGGAACACCCTGAATCAGTTGCCAGCCAATCGCAGGGCACACAGAGACAAACAATCATCCACGCCCACATTCACACCTAGGGACAATTTAGAGTGTTCAATCAGCTTGCCATGCATGATTTTGGAATGTGGGATGAAACCGGAGTACCCGGAGAAAACCCGGGGAGAACATGCAAACTCCACACAGGGAGGCCGGAGCTGGAATTGAACCCGGTACCTCTGCACTGTGTAGCCGACGTGCTAACCACTGGACTACCGGGCCGCCTCTCTCTGTATGTGTGTGTGTGTGTGTGTGTGTGTGTGTGTGTGTGTGTGTGTGTGTGTGTGTGTGTGTGTGTGTGTGTATATCCACCCACCCACCATTTTAGCTCCTTAGGGGTCTTTGCAGACACACAAAATGTTAGAAAACGTTTCGTTGAATCCATTGGATTTCTGATCAGTGCGTGACACTCGTCTCCTACTTTAATAATGCAGAGCTCCCAAGCACGCGGCTTGCCATTTCGCATTTGGAAGCTAGCAAGTGCCGTGACAGTTGGCTGGCGTGGCGTTCAAGGGACATCACGCCAAACGTATGCGTGACCCAGAAGAGGCGGAACTTTTTTTTAAAAGCAGGTCACTGCTTCTGCTACAGTGGACTACTTTTTTTTTTCCATAGTTACTCAGCACAACATTGTTACAAGTGACATTAAGAGGCCGTCTCCAGGTAAGATCATGAGATCATCTGCAATGCTGTCGTCGGGGTGGGACAAGTAAGTCAGGTGCTTTCCCTCGAACACAGCATTGCGGAGCGAGCGCACATGAGAAGCGTTACGGTAGTCCTCACCTCCTCCCCCTCGCCTCCCACCTTCCAGTCGTCCTGCTCCAGCTCGTTGTAGAGCGCCTCTCGGCTGGTCATCAGGTTCTGCCGGCGGATCTCGCTGGTACGCTGCTCCCACACTGACTTGCCGCCCACCTTGGCGTGATTCTTCTGCTGCTCCTTACTGCGCAAAGGGCGGGCACACAAAGATTTACTGACTTCACATACATCGGTTACTTCACCGTTGGGGTTCAAATATGAACAGCTTGATGGGGAAAAAAAAACACTGCACAGAGATGCTATCCGTTAGCCCATCAATGGCGATTCTCATTTTGTGATAGCAACAAGCTAGCAGAGGCTATGTGGTTGTTTTCATACACAACATGTTAGTGTCTTTGTTTTTTTTCAGTACCCAACATGCAATATTCCCAACTTCTTAGGGAGAAAAGTACTACAAGCGTGTCAGGAATAAACAGAGGACACGTTGCAGTTGTCTACTCACGCGGCAATGGAGAGATTGGCGGCCGAAAGCGGGCTGACCTCGGCCACCTCCTTAGCCTTCTGCAGCGCCGTCTTCTGATTGGCCGCCTCCTCTTGCTCCTCCTCATCCTGTCACGAGAATGATTTTCACGACAACTTGAGATGCTTTCTGTCCACAAAGACCATTTTGGAGACATTGTTGACTTTGATTGACCTTGGTGAGCTCCTGGGCGTTGGCAAGGTTGTCTACGGCGATGGCCAAGAAGACATTGAGCAGCGTGTCTGAGGTGGACCAAGTTAGGGATATGAAATCCTAAAAAAAGATTTCTTTCCATTTGCAATCGTTCACAAATAAATAAATGTGGGAGGCGGCGACACGGCCGGTGTGAGTGCTCATGTCAAAGGATACAGTTGCCGAAGAGGGTGAGGACAATGAAGAAAATGGAAAAGATCATGCCCTTGTCGTTGACGCCCCCTTGAGACTCGATACCATTGTACATGACCATGTTCCAGTCCTCTCCCGTCAGGATCTTCACATCACACACAAAAAGACTAGACTCTCTTCTTACACCAGAAAAACAGTTAACCAAACACACAAGTGGAGAAAAGGAGCATTTTGCAAAAACAAACAGTGACTTTGACGCAATGTTTTTGTTGTTGTTTTTTGCGACACCTCAAACTATAAAACAAGACACACGAGTGACAAAATACTTCTGACGGCAAAATTATTGACAACTAAGAAAAGCCAACTAAGAAAAGCACAGTGAGTGATGAAGAATTCATTTCGTTAGCGACAATTCGACAAAAATATTTTTCTCCGGACAAAAACTAGACGAGACGAGACAAAGACCTCCATTAACGAACAAGAACTGGGACGCATTTTTGTGGACTCCTGAAGACGAGATGAAAATGTAAGTCATTAAAAAATATACTGGGCTAAAATCTCTGGACATTTTAGTTCACGAGCAAAGACAAAATGAATTGACCACTCTCTCGAACAAGTTCCCCCGCGAATTTCACAGCAAAATAATGCTCGGGCAGTCGGGGGATAGTTGCCGGTCATGGCAAAAATAACGACGTCAAAGTCAAGCATGCTTTGCACGGGGTCCGACGGAAAGAGAAGACATATTTTTGCTACACTGGAGAGAAGAAACAAAACCACAACTTGATTTTCTACTCCAAAGCTGTGCTCCCTGCACTTCTACAGACGCTTGACTTTCACAGACCAGCTTGACAAACGCCTGTGGTAGTGAACGGTTGAATTCCAGTTGACGAGGGGAAACCTCAGCGGCAGTAAACGATTGAAAAATCAACAGCTGACTGACCTGAAACACCGTCATGATGGCCGCCGCAAAAGTGTCAAAGTTGGTGGGCGGCGTTCCGTCCTCAAAGTTGAACCTGGGATGGAAGAACGCAAAGGGCGAGGCAATCAGAAAAGTCGGGCCAAGCCTTGCCGAGCGAGGCTGCGCGAGCGTTGACTGACTGGCCGCCGAAGAGCTGCATGCCCAGCAGGGCGAAGACCACGATGAAGAGGAAGAGGAGGAAGAGCAAGCTGACGATGGACTTCATGGAGTTGAGCAGGGACACCACCAGGTTGCGCAGAGGAGCCCAGTACCTGAGCAAAATCACCGGCCGCACAACCCTTTTCATGTCACCAGAACATGTTGATGGAACCGGCGCCTTCTGCTAGCGCGGAAACCTCTGCTCGCAAGAAGGGAAAAAAAACGACTTTGAGTGCCAGACCGTGTGACGCGTCCACTCACTTGGTGACCTTGAAGATTCTCAGAAGCCTCAGCGCCCGCAAGACGCTGATCCCGAAAGACGTGCCGGGCTTGATGGTGGCCCAAATCACCTCGAAGATGCTGCCCATGATCACCTTCGAACACACGCAAACACTTGCAATGAGCGCATTAGCGTCAGCGCTAGCGCGCTAGCAATAGGGCGTTAGCGATCGCCCGCGTTAGCGTTAGCGCGCATTCGCGTGTGCTCTCACCACACAATCAAAGCAGTTGAAAGAGGAGTGGAAGTAGGGCTGAATGCCAAGGCCGTACATCTTGATCAGCATCTCGGACATGAACAAACCCAGGAAAATAAATTCCGCATAGACTGCACAGAGAAGATGAGGAAAAACTACATTTTTCTGACTTTCCTGAGCTAGAGGATCATCGCGGACCACAGATGGATGCCGAAGAAGAGCCGACGATGGCAGGAAATGGAAGTGAGGACAGCAATTCGGTCCGGCGACACTCACACAGGAAGTCGGAGAGCAGCTCGGGCTGGTCGTAGTGCACGGCCGCCACGCACATGGTGTTGAGGCCCACCAGGCACAGGACGGTCCAGTAGAAGGCCTGCGTCTTGACCATCTTGCGGATGAAGAAGCGCAGTCGTTTCTCCTTCTTGCTGTAGCTGGGGCCGTCAATGCCGCTCTTGATGCTGGAGCGGGCGAAGCCTGAGCCGGGCGGGCCACCGCTTGCGTTAGTCTTCCAATCCTGCCCGACACGCTTCAAAACTGCCCGATCTCAAGGAGCCCAAGTTGGCTGAAATAGCCCCCCCCCCCCACGGCCTTGGGTCCGAGAGGTACCGAGCCCGTGTTGGGTTATTTACACCCGCCGTGTTGGGTCAAGATGGGAGTCAAAAGTATCCATCGTTAAAGCAAAAACGCAACTATCTGTGGTTAAAGATCATGCTAATTTAATCCTGGACTAATTAGCATTAGTCAGATTTCTGACCGGGATTTGAACCCAGATCAAATGTCGAGTTAGCGGTGTTAGCCACTGAGTCGTCCGCTCACCAGCAACAATTTCGTAGAATCCTACATGAAATTTACTTAAAATTTCAGGACACACAGGCACACAAAAAATTTTTCCATAATCTCGACTAGCTTCAGCTCTTTTGGCTTCTAAAATGCAAATTTCAACCCAATCTGCTGGGTCGAAATAATTAGCCCAACCTTGAGTAAATGTAACCCAAACTGCTCCACAACCACAGCTTCCCACCGAGTGAGTTTGGAAAACAATCACGCATTCTGTTTTGTTTACTTTTAGGATATAGTGTGAATAGTATGGTGCAATGTAAACAGACCGCTTCGACGTCGTATGAACGTGTTGTTGCGATGTAGCCTGAATGTGTTTTCTCTGAGCATAACAATACTCTTCATGTAAGCTTGTCGTGTAGCATCAGCGGACTGTTTCGATGGAGTGATTTTCAATGCAGTGTGAAGGCGTTGCTGGGTCGCAGCGGAAACCAAAATACCATTACGATGTAATGTGAACGGGTTGCCACCATACGCCGCGTAGTACGGCCAACGTCGCCCTAACGCGTCAAAAGTGTCATCTCGCATGCTGCCCTCACCTTCCTCCGTGTTGAGCAGCTCCGTCTTGTTGCTCTTCGACTTCATGGTCGGCCGTCGCCGGGAACCTGGCGTGACGATAACAGTGCGGTTGTTCACATAGTGGCCTCTCACGTGCGGCGGGATAGAGAGACCGCAGGGGTCACCGTCAAAGTTTCCCGCGCCGTCATCCTCTGCCAGGATCACCTCCTCTGCAGGCGACCAAAGAGACGCCGGTGTCAAGATCGTGCCGCGCGTCGGGTTTTCTACAAAGTATAGCGCGCCGCTCACCTGCTTTGCAGATCCACTCCAGGTAGCCGTTGAGCTCGCGTTCGATCTGCTGCTGTCGCCGGAGCTTGAGGAACTCGCTGCGGTTCTCCACGCGCTCTCGCTCTTTGGCAAACTCGCTGGACGCACCGGCGGCAGAAGGACATGTTAGCCCGCAACAACTACCGTATTTTCCACACTAAAAGGCGCACTGGATTATGAGGCGTCATTTTTTTTCATACATTGGGTATTATAAGACGTCATCTACAATGCCTCCACAAGATGGAGCTACGCTCAAGGAAAAGCCAACAGAACGATCAGATGTCAGTAAAACTTATTTAATAAAGCAGCGACACAGTTCACTTAACCAACAGCAAGTTATAACTTTGACTCGTTAACGTTGAACTCTATTTCCGTGTTCAACTGCGTAACCCGATCGCCTTAATTTTGAACTCTGCGTTGTGAGCATGTCTCGAGCAAGGAGCCATTTTGGGGTCGACATATTACCGTAATAACCATAAACAAGGCGCATCGGATTTTAAGGCGCGCTGTGAGCTTTTAAGGAAACGGAAGGCTTTTAGGTGCGCCGTTTAGTACGGAAAATACGGTCCGTCAATTTTCTCCAGGAAAAAGGAAAGGCGTACCCAGAGAGAACGCCCAGCACCAGGTTGAGCATGAAGAAGGAGCCGATGATGATGAGCGGGATGTAGTACATCCAGTTCCACGCGCTGCCCTCCACGTCGTTACTCTAACACCAACGTACACAACCAGAGCGGATGTTGAGAGATCGCACATACACACTCAAAAAACTGGATTTAAAAAATGATATATACTAAAAACTTGGTGACATGGAAGACAAGCCATTTCTTGTTGACACAAAGCCACCCAATTCCGACAAAAATCGACAAATCGGCCCAAAAAATGGATTTGTTGATTTTTGCCTTTTTTTTTTTGTTTCTGGTGTGCGCTAGGGCCGATCAACTAAGCAAATCCAAATTAACATTGCAATGCAGTAAGGCAATTTTCAAATCAAATCCCAAAGGCTTCAATCTGGAAAAAACGAAAATAATAATAACAATGATACACGCGCATACACATTTATTTTAGCGTAAGCCTAAACCCCAAAACACCCAAAATGTCAAATCATGAATCTAATATTGTTTATTGTGATGCCGATTAATGTATTACTTGTGTCTGCCCAAAAATATACCGTAATTTCTGGACTATAGACCGCACCTGATTATAAGCCGCACCACTACATTTTTAAAGGAAAAAAACATTTTGTACACACATAAGCCGCACCTGTCTATAAGCCGCAGGTGCCCATATTGTAACATGAGATACTTACAAAGAAAGACGGTACACAGCCGGCCGTTAGAAAAGTCTTTATATAAGCCGCTCCATTAAATAAGCCGCAGAGTTGAAAGCGTGTGACAAAAGTCGCGGCTTATAGTCCGGGAATTACGGTATATTAAACTGCGGTGATAATAAACGAGATTTTTTAAATTAAAAAAAAAAATATTCTTAGCCTACAAGCTAACATCTGCTTGTTCCTTTACATAAAAAAACCTGCAACGGTCCTGACAAAACAAATCCTGAATAAAAACGGGCCAATATCTTTCTGTTATTATCCTTCCACGTGTCTTAGAAATGGAAACAAGCCTCCTAGAACGGACTGTTTCGGACTTCCGAGCGACCGGGAACCATGAGGTCACGCGTCGACTGCTTGACATCTTGCTCGGTGGAATCGAAAGAGTCCACGTGAAAGCCTAATAAATATGTCAATCGGTCCAAAAAAAATGGGTCGTTTTTTTTTCCTCGTTCTGACCTGAGCGAGGCTCTCAAGTGTAGCCTGCTGGAGGGCCGAGTGCGATTAAACTTTCATCGGCCGCAGGTCAATCTTCATCCCTCAGAGCGGACGTTAAAAATAGATCCAGACGGACCAGAATAGAGAAAGAGGAGCCAGGGAGGCCGACAAAAAGAGACCGGCTCATGACGATGTCGAGAGGACGCTGCTTGGAAAGAACGACTTCCCGGTCCAACAACCAATCACGATGCCACTGACACTTCACAAATCGCGGGCCTCTGTGACGCAAAAATAAAGGCAAAAAAGGCGGCGGCGGCGGCGGCGCAGACGGTTGGCCTTTTCCTCCATTCGACGCCGCTGACTTTTGCCGTGGCGGCAGCGAGACGGACTCACGAAGTAGAGCATCTCGGTCCAGCCTTCCATGGTGATGCACTGGAAGACGGTGAGTACGGCGAACAGGATGTTGTCAAACTGCGTGATGCCGTAGTTGGGCCCGATCCAGCCGTCCCGACACGTGGTGCCGTTGGGGCACAGCCTGGACGGCAACTTGACGCCGCACGGAACCCTGTCCACGATCTCGCCTGGTGGAAGAGGAGCATTGCGTTCAGCATGAATCGCCGGGAGCAATTTATTTCGCGCGAAAAAAAAATAAAAATAGATCCGTCTTGTTGCTTCTGACAGAAACATTGTAGGCAGCAAGAATAGTCAGCAGCATCGTATGATACATGCGAAGCTGTTGACGACTCTTGTCACACGATTTTTAGCTAGCAGCTCGGAAAATGGATGGATAGACGGATTATCGGCACCGATATTTCTCATTTAGCAAATATCAGCATCTGCCTTTTTTTTTTTAATCTGATTATTTTTTTTAATTTTTTAATCTGGCCATCGACACGAGATCAATTTAAAACTGGGGTAACATGCCGCTGACTCTGGGGAAATCTGAGCACCTTTTGTTTGTGCTTGAAATGAAACATATAAAAATTTTCAATTTTTCCATTATTTAGACATTTGGGTCAACTTAATTTATCGATAATCGACACAGGCTCTGAAAACAACCCACATCGGTCTACATCTACCCGAAGCGGCAACAGCAGTCGCAGCAAATAGAAGCATCGCTACAATGCACTCAACGTTGGCTCGGTATTCTTGCCGCTGTCCAAATAGCAACATGTTGTCCGAGGCTCACCCGTGATGTCATCGTAGCAGGTGGTGTGGAACTTCCCCATGTAGAACTCCAGGCCGATGATGGCGAACATCAGGATGGCCACGAACAGCAGCAGGCCGATCTGCAGCAGCGGGATCATGGCCTTCATGATGGACTTGAGCACCACCTGCAGGCCTGGAGGACACACGGCGCGAGCCGACACCTCGAGAGGGAATCGGCACTCGGCGAAGTGGCTGCTGGAGGAATTTTGCGCACTTACTGGGGATTCCCGACACCAGTTTGAGAGGCCGCAGCACTCGAACGGCTCGGAGGGTCCTCAGGTCAATGTAAGAGCGCAGGGATGATAAAATGCTGCGATGGGACATGAGGAAAAAAAGAAACCACGAGTGCTCAACAAAAAAAAAAGAATAAAATCAATAAGCGAGGAACCTGGAGACCGATGGCGCGAAGCGTTCCGGCGAGGGCCCCGTGAGTTCATATTTGCAGTCAATTGCCGTTTATCGGCGTCTACACAGAGTGTCAGCATTCATCCGAGCAAGGCTAGCCAAGAAGAAACAAAACAACCCACACTCGCGAATGCAGTCACCCCTGGCAACGGAAGATCTTGCTCGCAGTGCCCTGGAACGACCAGTAGGGGGAATAACTGCAGGCTGTGATTTTTGGGGCTTTGGTTGGCATTCTGGCAGATAAATGACTTGATTGAAGGACATCAAATGGAGTGCAAGGAATTGAGATTTGCGTTGAGTTATTTCTGCCAGTAGGGGGCGCTCATGAATTTCCTCCGATTGGGCCCATCACATTTATCTCTGAAGGACAACTCGAAAACCACCCTCAGCCCAAAATGGTCAATTCAATCCAAAATGGCAGACTTCCTGTCTTTTCTCTTATTGCCTCTTTAAATTTAGTTTTTTGTTCTCGGTCGACTCATGATAGACATGGACACCAAAATGTTTTTTTGCAATGTGGAGCTGGCTCCAGGTGCTAAATTGTTCAAGAATTTCCATGTCATGTTTCGGTTTGTGACCAACAGGTGGCACTGTGGGGCTTTTCCCTGCAGCTGCACACCTGTTGGTCGTTAGGTAATTAGTGGCTATAAAAGGACTCCCGGCCGACGACTCTTTGTTGGGTCATTGTTTGTTGCTGTATGTTGGCTGCTGTCATGTTTGTTTCAGTCATGTTTTGGTCATTGTTATGTTTTATCTTAAGTCATGGTTCTTGTTCGATACTTTGGCTTCATTTTGTTTGAGTGACTTTGTTTGTTCTGGATTTAGTTCCTGTGTTTTAATACAATTCTTCAAGTACACCCTGATCCTCCCTCTTGCCTGTTTTTTGGGGTCCACCACCACCTTGCTACGTGACATTCCAGACCTGCACTTCATCCCTGAAGGACCTCTGGAAATATGGCCCGAATAGCCACGAGAACCAAAATGCCAGACTTCCTCCATCTCGCTTCCTTTCTTCTTTTTTGTGGGACTAGTCAGGAAAGACACGTCAACCAGTTTTAAGTTGCTGTGTGGCTTCAGTGGCAGAATTTTTAAAAGGAAAAAAATAAAAATAATCCACTATCACTTCTCAACGTTCGCTACTATCCACCGCCCCCACACAAGACACAAAAACTCGAAATAAGTCTCCCGTGCGTGACTCTTGCTCCACCTCACTGTTTAATGGATAAACGACACTTGTGGGAATTGGCCGGGCGACACGATAGTGGGCATCTCCTCCGAGGCGGCGGGTGAGAGAAGAGTGGGCGGATGGGAAGCAAGTGATATTCCCGACTGTCTCAAGTGTGACATTCCATTGCTGTGTTTAGACGAAGTGATGACAGAGGCGGCGACGGCTGGGAAACACCTTGCAGGCGCACACGTAAACATGCCACGGCGAGACGGGAGGCTTGGAAATATCCTTAACATGTTTGTCTTGATTTGGTGTCATCTGCAAACAATCTGATCAAGACGAAGGACTGGACTTGGATTTGTCCCTCAAAAACTGCAGTGGGCTAAGACTTGAGCCTAAAGACTCCAACATGTTCGAGTATTTGTTCTCTCTCAAAGATTTGATTTTGGCGGAAAGAAACACAACATGGAGCCAAGTAACAACACCGAACTCGGACCGGAAGTATGTCCATCAAAAGTTTTGTCCACGTCTTTGTCTCCCAGCAAGCTTTACACAGAAGCAAGATTTAGTCTCATTCCTGGGGGACACCAGACTTGGACCCAAACTTCAAGACACGGCAGTGCACATGTGTCGAAAATGTTCAGGACTTGACTTGGTCTTGTCTCCCCCAAAGACTTGAACAAGACTTGGACCTGAGCTTGAAGAAAATAACTCCATTTGCCCTTCACAAACTGGATTAGATTGAGCCTAAAGACACAAACTTCAAGTCCCCAAATATGTCCAAGACTTGGACCTGAATTTTTGGGAAAAAAAAAAAATTATAAATAATAATTTGGCCTGCACCAAAAATTCCTTTGATGGAAAACTTTTTATGCAAAATTGACTGTGGCCGGTCTAAGATGTACTTTCAGACCGGAATCGGACTTGTACCAGATCTCGGAATTGTCCTCAAAGACCGACTCGTAATTAAAGACTTTGATGATGACGATGCGGGGTACGACATTGGGGGGGGGGGGGCTCCTTCGGACCAGGTCTCTCCCATGCTTCCTGTCTCCGTTGCCTCGGCAACCACAGAGTCCTCTCTCTGCTCCCCGAGTCTCCACGGTTACCAGCCTGCTCTCATTCACAAGTGTAACCGTGGCAACGCGGTTCGGGCTCATTGATGGAATCTCGTCCATTGCCGCGCGATGGCAAGCAGGGGTCCCCAAGCGTACCCCCCCCCCCCCCCGCGCCCAGCCCCTTCCGGTGGCCCCACCCCTCTATACCTGTCCCTCGATGTCCGCCTACACACACAACACACGCACACACCAGGTCAGGTGCATGATGTCACCACTGAGTGTGTGCCTGCATGTGCTTGCGTGTGTGTGTGTGTGTGTGTGTGTGTGTGTGTGTGTGTGTGTGTGTGCGTGCGCAGTGTAAACATTGTGGGAGTGCCATGTGTCCACACAGCGTGAGCTTCTGTCCCCTCAGTGTCCCCGACCGAGGACCACCACCACCACCACCCCCACCCCCACATCTACGACACAAACACCGAGGAGGTACACGAATGAGCCTCGTGCATATTTGAACCAACACACGCCAGCGGGAAACAAACAGCGGGTCGGCTGCATTAGCGGCACCAGCCCACCAGATGCCGCTGTTTTTCTTAGTTCATACCCAAAAAACAACAACAACAAAAACTGCCAAACGGATAGACATCGATGCAATCGATATCTGATGCAATTTCTTTCGTCGCAGGGCAATTTATTTAAATTTTTTTCCCCCTTGTAATTAATATAATTCACTTCTTTTTGTAATTTAACTTTGTATTTGTTTGTATTTATATTTAATTTGTAATTTCATCTATGCTGCATGTCACACATAAAGCATATTTGACAATAAAGATGACCTTGACCTTGACCTTAACATTTAGTTTACGTTGATTTACTCTCTCTTTTATGCTGTTATTGTTTTTGAAATCCAGGAATATTTTTGCCACATTTGGAATACAAATCAGAAAAATATTTTTTTAAAGTGGAATGGAATCAAAAAGTAATTGTTTTTATTGAATTGATATTTTTCATGATTCAAACAGAAAGAAGACGTCCAATAAACGTCGATGTGGTGAACCAATTGTTCAAAAATGGCGAGCATCAGCTGTATTCAAAGATCATGATCGTGGAATAAAAAATAGAAGCATTTGTTGTATAAATAATAATAATAAAATAGCTCTCTCACATGCTATAATCGAGCAAAATTTAAATTTAGAGCACTCTGACGACCCGGCTTGTAGAAAAGTAAAAAGGACCAATGACAATTTCCTTTGAAATTGGAAGAATTTTGTTTCAACACATAAAAAAAAAAAAAAATTGCACATGCTGACCAGAAAATGCAACGAAGTCAGATCGCGACAGACGAACATGTACACACTGCAAAACTGCCTGACGATGACAAACGTAAAATTTTTTTTAAAGTTACTTGAAACAAAGGGGGAGAAAATTAAGTGTGGGCCGCGATCCACGTGCTGCTTCACCCAGTCCCGAGAAATCCATTCATTCACATGCACTCTACAAACTACCGTCCCCGCTCCCACCACCACCCCGACGAGGTGGTACGCCCCGATCACGTTCCCGATTGGGAGAGTCCACCGCCTGAGTGGGACGGGGGAGGGGCGAGTCCACACGGAGGCCTTGGGAGTGTCAGGCTTTCCCTTCACCGAGCTTTCACGGGGCGGAAGCACTCTGCCGCTCCCGACCGCATTCTCCATCCTCTTCATTTTCTCACTCGCCCATTATTGCTGAGCTCAGCCGAGTGCTAACGCGCACTCGGCTGAGCTCAGCCGAGTGCTAACGCGCACATGATCAACCCCGGCGCCCTCCCGCCCTTTTCCCGTCCCATCTCGTCACCAATTGTTCTTCAACCCTCCGATCCCGAACATGGCGGGAAGCGCTCAGACTCTGGCTTTGAGGGGCAACGCAAAAGCTCGCCCGAATGTACATCTTGACTCGGATGCGCGCATCTGCAATAGTAAGCGAGTTTGACGAGCGTTGGCCTAAAAGTGGGCGAGCTGGGACGGGGGAAGTTTTGCGCGAGGCGCAACCTTTTAGCTGATGGCGTTGGAGGGCAGAGAGGAAGGGCTAGCGGAAAGCCGCGCGCTCGTCAAGGACTGCAGAGCAATAAAGCTAATTGAAGTGATGGCAAAGGGACAATTTCTAGCCAGGTACTCGCTCTCTCTCTCTCTCTCTCTCTCTCTCTCTCTCTCTCTCTGGCTCTCGTTCTCTCTGACCTCATTCTGCCGGACGTCATGTCCCGGCGACTGTAGCCACGGTAACCCCTTGGACGTGTACATGGTTTGATTTAACGGGGACATCTTGTACTTGCTGTGCTCGAAATATCCGGCATGATTGCAAAGTTACTCATAGTCTGGCCAAAATATGTTGTGTTCAAGTGAATTTTTAGTTGGGTGCTTTGTGCTTTTTAATTTAGCTGTAAACGTCATAAATAAACCCCAAAAAAAGGGTACATGTCAAAAAATGATTTAATTTAATTATTTATTATTATTATTATTTATTTTTTTTGGCAAAACAGTCACAATGTTCCAGTTCATGCTTTTAGTTTGACAGGATCAAAACGATAAAAATGGAAAACGGGAATATAACTGATAGGATTCAGACAAAAGATTCCACCTTCCCCATTTTCACCCAAATCACAACATTTATGGCTTCCAAATGAACATTTGTGTGGCTTCCGGAAAGTATTTGGTGGCTCCGCTCCTGATAGGCATGCCTATGTGACACTGGCTTCGGGGGGTGAATGTAAGTGGTCACCAAATTGACCCTAAAAATTGCCATTTGAAACCAAAACGGCAGATCGCGTGTGATTCTTGAGGCTGTTTTTTGGGTGTATTCAAAATTCTTGTGACCTTTGAATTTTCCGGAAAAAAAACTTGAGGGCACCACCAAACCCGATCAAAATGAACCAAAAATACAGCTTCAAATCGAAATGGTAGACTTCCTTTTCCTGTGTTTGTTCTTTGAGATATTTTTGCGAGGTTGATTCATGGCAGACTTGGCAACCAATTATTTATTTATTTTTTAAATCACATTTTCATTTTGGGCTTGCTCAGCGTCGTTAGTGGACGAAAGCTGTGAAGATGACCAATTCGAAACAAACTGGCTGACTTTCGGTATCTTTTGCGGCATGGCTTCCGGAGACTTTTTTTGTAGGTCTCCTCGTAATCAACGTGCCCACCAAATTTCATGTTGCTAACTAAACCTGGCTACGGGGGCTACATTTTCCTGAAACGACCAAGCCAAATGAAAATCACCTTGAAATGACGGGAAGGAAAACCACGTCCTGCATCTTTTCAAAAACTCCTGAGACTTTTTTTTTACGGGGGGGGGGGGGGTCGTGCATCTCCTCACGATATACATCCTGACCAAATTCTCTGTTGCTAAGCTAAAGTCGTTTTGTGGGTTGAATTTTCAAATTGGCATGACTGAGCTGCAGAAAAGGGTCCGAGTGTGTGTGTGTGTGTGTGGGGGGGGGGGGGGGGGGACAAACCCTGAGGACCGGTTGGGGAAAGTTTTTTTTCATTGGGGGACGCAAATCATGTAAAACACGACACACACACACACACACACACGCACACACACACACACACACACACACACGCGCACACACACACACACACACACACACACACACACACACACTCATAAAAACGTCCCCCGAACTGAAACATTCTCTCTGAATAAACATGAAGACCGAAGGTCCATAAATTGTCCATATAGGCCATGCATAGTAATCATGCGGGATGCCTTTCAAGTGTGCACGTGCGTGTTTGTGTGTGCAAAACAGAGAAGAGCAGAGAAGATAACAGCAGCGTGTGTCGGGCAGGCTTGGCTGCCGGGTGATTGATCACGAGGAGCAGGGAAAAGCAGGTTACTGCAGCACTCGCTTGGAAATGCGTATACGCAACATGCTCACCCCCCCCCCCCCCACCCACCCACCCTCTGCCCCCCTTTCTCCCTTTTCCTTCCATCTCCATTTTTGCCTCGCCTCCTTCCTCAGATGCTCTCCATATCTGACTCTCCCTCGCCTGCTCCTCCCTTCCGTCCTGTTCGGCGGCGCTCCGGGAAAGAGAGAGAGAGAGAGAGAGAGAGAGAGAGAGAGAGAGAGAGAGAGAGAGAGAGAGCGAGAGCGCTCTTCCTCCCACCTCCCGCTCAGCCTCCTCTTCCTCTCGCTGTTATTTACACTGTTTGTCCGGGCCTGATCGCGGTGCTGCCAAGGCCATCTTGAAATTGATTCCGGTTTGTGGGATTGGGTTCGTCAAGTCGCTGTGGTTTTAAACAATCATTTTGGCGGGGGGGGGGGGGGGGGGGGGGGTCGGGGGGGTTGGTTGGATGGTGCCATCTGGGAGTGCGTTTTTGAAAATCTGCAAAGCCAGTTTTCACTTGGCAATGTTAACTTTTGGTAGGCCTGTCAATCATGAGTACTTGCCCCCCCCCCCCCCCCCCCCCCCAAAAAAAGCCCAACTGAAAAGACACAGAAAGTTTGCGCTTTTGATATGAAACAGCAATTTTAGGGTTAAGTTGGTTTACGTGCGGTCTTGGAGAGGTTTTTTTTTGGGGGGGGGGGGGGTGGAGTAAAAGCTAGTTTTAATCAGCAATAATTTTCAGCACAAAAGTGTGTTTTGAGCGCAGCAGTGTCGCCGAATGCCCACCGAAAAGAGCCGCCTGAACCGCCAAACAACAAAAGTAGAGCTTAACTCCCTTCCGATAAATGATCGGTCGCCTTAGTGCGCCTCTTACAATACGATGACAAAAGTGGGATTTTCTACACGACACACACACCACAACATGGCAGCAGAGCACTTCAAAGGACCATCAAGCATCAACACCAGGCTTCTAGCATGTTCACGGCCGTCCACCCATGTGACATCCAATGTATTGTGTCATATAATAATAATAATAATAATACATTTTATTTATAAGCGCCTTTCAAGACACCCAAGGACACTTTACGATCAGACAAAATGAACGATTCACGACAAATGAAGCACCTTCACGTCAACAGGGCAACCCGTCGCTTGAGTTAGCATACGAGCCTAAATGAGATACGCTCACACAAACTGACGAGACGTCACACATGGGGGGGAAACAATCACTAAACTTATTTGATCGCATCAGTCCCTACTCCAAAAACAAAAACAAACAAAAAACAGCTATGTGAACCACTTCGCTAACACCTCCGACAAGCTCTTTCGTTTGCAAGCAAATCGACAAGAACCTTTTCGCTTGGCATTCCGGCACAGATTTCCATTTATTGTTCGACATCGCCGAAGGGGGGCTTTTTTCCCCCCTTCGGAGCCGTTGCCATAACGACCAGGCCGTAACCACCCCCATGTCCCCTTGCCGAGATGACATTTCACTTTGGCCCCGGTGGATGCTCCCCGCGGCGGCGCTCAGATCACGCCGCTGAGGGGGCGTGTGCACGTGTGTGTGTGGGGGGGGGGGGGTGCACGTACGCCGGGTCCTCATTAGAGGTGCGTGTCACGCCGTGTCAAAGCAGGACCGCTGCTGTGTCTGTCTGTCTGTGTGTGTGTGTGTGTGTGTGTGTGTGTGTGTGTGTGTGTGTGTGTGTGTGTGTCTCCCCTGACAAACACGGAATCTTGTTACCATCTCCCATTCACCACCATCCTCCCCCTTCTCTCCTGGGCCACCATATTTAGATCACGCCAGAAAACACACACACACACACACACACACACACACACACACACACACACACGCACACACACACACAGGCAGAAGACAAGAATACAAGGAATATAACTCGATAGGATAAAATTATACATGCAACATATTACAACATAATAATTACATTTGCCAAGCGTACATCTAATGCCAATGCCCTTGAGTAGTCAGCCAATCCTCCATGAAGCATCTCCAGTTGGTCCATAACTCCGCTGCTCACCTCTAGACTGGTACTCCAAAGAGGGCGCACATAACTCCTACTCTGCCATCCCTTCACTGGATCACTTGAGAGTTATTTTCTGAGATCGTCTTATTTGTTTCAAATCTTGAGATGGCCTCGCCCCACCTTACCCCTCTGAGCCCCTCCGCACATGCCCCGTGAATCTGGTGTGCGGACCAGATGCTATTAGAGGTACCGAAGACTAAGCGGAGGCTCCGAGGGGATGGAGCCTTTTCCGTTGCCTCTCCCTCTCTTTGGAACAAATATTCGGCAAGCGCGCCAACGCGTTTCGGGAATAGGGTGTTTAGGTGCCGGTCTGAGCTCTACTCGGATTTTATAGCGGAGTGACTTGTCATCCGCCGACCCCCAAAAAACGAAATAAATAAACAGTAATCAGAATAGAGTTTTTAGACTAGCGGGGGGAACACAGAATATATGATTGCAAAGCAAACGGTTGCCTTGCCCTTCGAAAACCCTTCGAAAATGAAGGCAATCCCGTTTGAAATCACACACGCGCCCCCCCCCCCCCGGCTAAAACGCTGAAAAGAAAACCGGCGACGGCGCCAACTCACCCGGTGAGCACGACCACGAAGTCCATGACGTTCCAGCCGTTGCGCAGGTACGAGCCCTTGTGCAGCGCGAAGCCCAGCGCCAGGATCTTGATGCCCGACTCGAGGCAGAAGATGGCGATGAAGTAGGGCTCCGTGTCCTCCTGCGGCGCCAGCGGGAAACGGGAAGTGAGGAAGCGAGCGAACCACACGGCGGCGCTCGAGCGCGGGGACGCTTTTACCAGTCGCTCGGACAGAGGCGTCTTGTCGTCGTCGGGCAGGTGCTGCTCCAGCGCCAGCACGATGCAGTTTGCGATGATTGTGGTGAGGATCATCCATTCGAAAGGAGTGGCGGGGTTAAGGCGAAGAAAAACGTACTCGCGCGGCCATCATTAGCATTTCATACACGTGGATTAAAAAGGAAAGTGATGAAAAAGAAGAGAAAGAGAAGCTCATGGGAGCTTCAAAGCAAAAACTAGACTTTCTGTGCTTTTTCTGCCGTGTGTTTTTTTTTTTTTTGTGGGTCCATTTACGACACACATGTCAAACAAATTAAACGTGAAGTGAAACTGGCAGTGGGGCCCGAGTCTTTTGGACAATACAAATTTGCACAAGCACGAAACTTTACGGCCAGCCTCTGCCGACACACACACACACAAAAAAAAATTGTCATTTCAACTTCCTTGTAATTTAGCGCTGTCCATCCGGGTTGTATACGTGGGTCAATTTTGGTAGCAATCCAACCAGATCTCTTGAAAAAGTCGGCAAAAATAATACATAAATAAGTGAGTTGATTTGACAGAAAATGGCACACTTCCTGTGGGTTTTGGGCATGGCTTTTGGAAGCTTTTTTTTTTTTTTTTTTGTCGATCACGACCTGACAGTCATCCCCACCAAATTTCACTTAGTCAAGTGAAACGAGCTTTGGGAGCCGAATTATTTTCTCTGACGGGCGCTACGGAACAAACCAAATTCGCATATCAAGTCAAGTCATCAGGATGAAACGTTGCTGGCGTGCTCAGCCGATTCACATCAGCAAAACTTCAACTTCCTTCCAATTTTGCATTGTCGACTTTCAAACTTTAAAGCACTTTAAAACAACCGCCGCTGCATGCGAAGTGGAGCAAAAAGAATTCATGCAAGTTTTGGTAGCAATCCAACTAAAACTCTCAGCAAAATGTCTTTTTTTTTTGTTCCCACACGATAAGCAGGCCTACCAAATTTTTTGCAACCAAGTGAAACTGCCAATCTGAATTTCTCAAAACATTCGGTCTATGGGACACGACTGAACCAAATTCCAAATTTCACCAAATTGACCTAAAAACGATTTCTTATGGCGGCCCAGTGGTTAGCGCGTCGAGCTCACAGTGCAGAGGTTGTGGGTTCGATCCCGACTCCGGCCTTTCTGTGTGGAGTTTGCATGTTCTCCCCGGGCTTGCATGGCTTTTCTCCGGGTACTCCGGTTTCCTCCCGCATTCCAAAAATATGCACGGCGGGCTGATTGAACAACTCTAAGTTGTCCCGAGGTGTGAGTGTGAGTGCAGATGGTTGTTCGTCTGTGTGCCCTGCATTGGTTGGGTGTCCCCCGCCTACTGCCCGAAGAGAGGCTCCAGCACCCCCCGCGACCTTCGTGAGGATAAAGCGGATCGGGAAATGGATGACTTCTTGTAACACTTTTGCGGGTCTGCTCACGACTGACAAGTTTTTTTGTTGCTAAGCGAAAGTGCCTTCGGTTGCAGCATTTTCCGAAAACACTTTTTCACAACACCACAGCCGCACAGAAGCGGCATCCAAGTGTTTTCTTGTGATGTGCGCGAGTCCGCGCCTGAGTAATGGCCGCCGGAGGAGCTCCGCTGACTGGATACATCCAGACGGATCAAGTCTGCGCCTAATTGGTCGGTCATTATCCTGTTAGCTTAGCGTGCGCGCGTGAGCATACCAGACGCAGAGTTGACACCGACCCTACGGCCCGAGGATGGCCTCGGTGCATCTTTGATGTGAGACGATGAGACAGGTGAGCGCGCCAGATACTAACAAGCCCCCACACAGAGTCAACGTGGCGGCTCAGAACCTTGCGGTGGTCTTCCCATGCGGTGCGTCTTGATTTTTAATCGCTCCGGTATTTGTGTGTGTGTGTGTGTGTGTGCGCGCGCTACATGCTAGCCTGCTTGAGCATCTATTATTCACGAGACACTCTGCTGGCCTAACAAGCTGCTGAAAGCAGGAGGCAACGCGGGTGCGTCTGCGCGAGCGCGGTGCCCATCCCTGCGCTACTTTCTTTGTTCACGTGTTCATATTTTTGGTTGATCATGTTGATTACATTGATCATAGACTGCAACGTGGTCAACCGTCAAGGTCAGCAAGGCCTTCTCGCTGGCCTCCAGATTTTACTCCGGATGGTGAACGCTCCTTAGTTTTTTATTTTCTCTTGATAGCACTGCTTCCAGTACATGTATGTGAACGTGAAGATTTTCTCGAATTTTTTTTTTGCGCACTCATACACACACACACCCAGACAGGGTATTCATGTAAAAAATATATATATTTTAAACATGCTAACCAACCGCCTCATGCTAGCTCAGCAGCCATAAACCTGTCTACACAAGTGATGGCCGACGAGACAACGCGCACACACACACACACACACACACACACACATACACATACTGCGGTGACTCATCAGGCCGGTGAATCACGCGGATCTGATTTTGAATCGGACTCTCTCTCGCTCGCTGGCACGCACACGCAGGCGTAAAGACGTTAGACCGAGCTCAGGGGTGTCCGAACTTTTTCCGCCTTTTCAGAAAAGTGGATGGATGCAAAAGCCGCTTTGAAATGGTTTGATTTGAACTCATCAACCACACTGAAATCAAGAATGAATTTTCATTTATTTTGGAAACTGCTCCGGTGAATATAAAAAGTCTGCACACCCCTGTTCATATGACAGGTTTTGGTGGTCTTTTCAAAACCTTTGCTACCATTAACGTGACGCGTAACGTAAATTAATTCAACTGAAAAATCTTTCGGAGGTGGGATCCAAACATTTTTGAAATTATTGACCTACACAAATGACTTTTTTTGTGGTTCTTAAGACGTTTATGTGGGTCTTCTCATTTTAGACATTCTTGCCAAATGTCATGTTGCCAAGCTAGCTTCAGGGGCAACATTTTCCAACGTTGATTTTCGCCAAAATGGGTTTTAGTTCCCCAGCCATTGAACGAATGGCTTTAACCCAAAACTTTCCTATATTCCGTGCAAACGTAAAAAATATTCCAACAAGCTTAAATCATTAAAGCTCTTAGTGTGATGCTAACGCCTTTAACGCTCTCAGTTCTGCCATCCTTCCTCTTTTCATTTCTAATCCATTTTGTGTCGCCGACATCAGCTCCGTCATTCCGCGCGCTAACGTTAAATCCGCATTACACGGGATCAGCCTTGGATAGAAAAAAAAAAAAAAAAGAAAAAAAGAAAAACCGCCCTCGCCAGTTCCGTCTTCAGGGGAGGATTTGAAAAACTGATGTCATCTCTCTGCTTCCCAGGTGAGCCTCAAATAATTAAGCCGAGCTCCTCAACCCCAAATTGTTAATTAAATGGTGTGAGCGCGTTTGTGTATGTATGTGTGTGTCCGTGTGTGTCCAGAGGATTAAAGACCATAATTATTAAGTTTTTTCCCCGCACCTTCTCCGAACACATTTTTACTTGTGCGGCTCCGCCTACGCCCCCCAAAGACCCCCCACCACACACACACACACACACGCACAGAATTAACCAGCCGTTTCAAGCTCAACGTTTCAAAGTCTCTTGCCAATGCTAACGCTCGCATGCTAACGGGTCAGACAATGAAAGTTGCGCTTTGTATCTGTAGGTGTGATTTGCCAAATTGTGAGCCAAAGGTTCGTAGGCCTAGAATATATTGAGAACTTGCCAAATGGTGAGCCAAAGCGTAACAGAATAGATTGATAATATGGCTTGAATTTGCCAAATCGTGAACCAAACATTTAACAGAACTGATTGATTCGTTTTGCTGAGACTTGGATTTGCTAAATGGTGAGACGCAATGTTCGAGAGACTTGATTGATGAATGCTGCAGAGTATTGGACCTGACAGCGTGTGAGTCGACAGCAAATGACAGATTGACAGCTGTGCAGGAGTGGCTTCAACTTGCCAAAAAGTCAGCCAATGCTGACCAGAGGAAAGCGAGCTGTGTTACAGTGGCTTTAACTTGCCAAATAATGAACCAAAAGGTCTTTTTTTTTTTCCTCAATCGGACATACTCTTATAACAGCGGCCTTGAATTTGTTCAATAGTGAGCCAATGTTTCGAGAATTAATTGACAAGAGTTGCAGCACTGGCTTGAACTTGCCAAAAACGTGAGCCAAGAATTAAGATGAGAGTGACTAGTGGTGCAGTGGCCTTGAACTTGTCAAATAGTGAGTCCATGTTAAAAAGAGTCCATAGCCTGGCGTCATTATGGCTTGAACTTGCCAAATAGTGAGCCCACAGTCTCAACGAGGGCTCCAGTAAGGTCTTGTACCTGCCCAAAAGCTTCACGCAGTACATTTACTCTTGCCAAATAGTGCGCTAAAAATCGTCTGGCTTGCATGGCAGGAACGTGCCACACAGAGCGAGCCAATGCTGAAGGGAATTAACTGACCAGAGGGTTACAGTGGCTTGGAATTGCAAAATACTGAGCGAAAGATCAGTGGTTCTTAACCTTATTAGAGGTACCGAACCCAACCAGTTGCAAAGGCTTTGACTTGCCAAATAACAAACCAAAATTGGAACGGACTCCGTTGACGGGTGCGTTTCAATGAAATAGACTTTGCAAATGATGAACCAGTAGTTAGGCAGAATCAACGAACAGGTGTGGCAAAGATTCAGACTTAGACTTAACAAATAGTGAGTCTTTCCCACTGCGGCTTGGCCAAATAGTGAGTCTTTGCTCACTATTTGGCCAAGCCGCAGTGGGAACGGCAATACAATTGCCATGGTAACAGTGTGAGTTCCTCATTCCCCTCGTGACGGCAAAATAACAAGCCCCCGAGCTGAGAATTTGACTCCAAGTGCACAGTTGAGGGAGCCTCAGCGACTCGGCCGCCTTGCCCTCGCCGCCTCAAACAGTTGACCTCTGACTGGGCTGTTATTGATGTTGTCGGGTTGACGTCGCGTGTTTGAACTGAGACAGAAAAAAAAAAAAAATCTATCCGGTGAGTGAACGCCTTGAGGAGGATGTTGTGTTTTACTTCATGACAGTCAATAAACGAGTTCTCATAAACAACACAGCGTCATTGTCCTCACAATCAATCGGGAATCACAAGTCTGAGTCGGATTCCGAGTCCTCCGGCACGTTAATGGACTCATGGGAATCAACGTAGACTTGGCTTATTTGGTCGCATCGCTTCACCGACTCACTTAGTGGACTCGTGCGGGTAACACGGCAGATTCGTTTGGAACGGTTGGCTAGCTCGAGTAGTCGGACTCACTGAAAACGCAAGCGGATATTCTGCTGCTGTCGGTTCGCCGACTCGTTGGGTTGACGGAAAACGTCAATTATTCACTTGTATGGCTGAACTCACGATTCCTTGATATCGGCTTTCAAGTCAAAGGGCTGACGAGAAATGCCAGAAACTCAGACGCTTCAGTCGTACCGGTGCACTGACTCGGTTCGCAGATTCCTAGAAGCATGACAGATTCGGTTTTATCGACTGACTCGACTCACAAGAAATAGTTTAGACTCAGTCGATTCGGTTGCATCAATCGGCGGACTTGGTTGAAGGGGACTCACTCGAAACACCACAGACTGGGCTCATTTTGATTCAGATTCAGATTCTGATTCCTTGACTTGTGGCAAAACCACAGACTAAAATGATTCCGTTGGATCCGTTCCCTGGCTCAGCGCCTGGACTCACCGGAACCACAGCAGATCTGGTTTGATCGACTAACTGACTCGACTCACAAGAAAATAGTTTAGACTCAACCGATTCGGTTGCATGAATTGGCGGACTTGGTTTAGGGCAGGGGTCGGCAACCCAAAATGTTGAAAGAGCCATATAGGACAAAAACCCCCAAAAAACACATATGTCTGGAGCTGCAAAAAAACAAAAGCTTTCTCTAAAACTTACAATGAAGGAAACACGTGCTGTATATATGTAGGAGACTGGACTGTCTCAGAATTGTTTATGTAATTCATTCTTTTGTTGTGTGTTCACAAACGCCCCCCCATAGAATTTATTTTGTGATTTCCTCGCTTGAGTTTTTGTTTTGGTGTATTATTTTCGCTTTTCTTAGTGTCAGTGAAGTGATCATTAATTTCCATTTTTTTCGGAGGCTGTCTTTGAACGCCTCTCCAGCTGAACGAGAAGAGAGAAGGCACAGACGTGTCTGTGTTTGTCGAGACTGTTAAGAGCATAAATAAAGTGTACGTTTTAAAAAAAAGAACACCACAGCTCTCCTTCTTCGGAGCTGCAACATGTATCTACAGTATATCTGTTTGAGCTATATTAGCCTACGACCAAAATCTCTTTCCATTTTCAAAAATTTATAAAGCTCCAGGGAGCCACTAGATGTCGCTAAAGAGCCACATGCGGCTCTGGAGCCGTTTGTTGCCGACCCCCGGTTTAGGGGGGACTCACTCGAAACACGTACTGCAGACTCGGCTCGCTTGTTTGCATCGCTCCAATGCCTCGAATGAGAAGATTTGCCAGAAAAAGCAGAATTGGATGATTCGGTTGGCTAAGATTCCTGACTTTGGTGAACAAATTCAGCAGAAACACCGCAGACTCCGGAGACTCGGCGGTGTCGGTTTCAATGGCCCGCTTGCGGGGGACTCGAGAAACCGCGCGGACTCCGCTCATTTGGATGGATCGGTTCATTGACTTGTGCCAATTCCGCAGACTCCCATGGTTCAGTTGGACCCCTTCCCTGGCTCGGTCGCGCAGTGGAAACCCGACGGACTTTGGACTTTGACTTGTTCCCGTTCAAGACGCTAAAACATCGATAGGTCATTGAAAACGAGTCTGCACCGAAGCGCTTCCCTTTTCCGCATCAACCTCGCACGCGACACCCCTTCTCCATCTACAGCGGAAGTGCCCAAGTCCGGTCCTCGAGAGCACCGATCCAGCCCACTTTCGGTGTTCTCCCTCCTCCAACACACCTGATCCAACTGATCCGGATCGTTATCAGGCTTGGTGGGTCGGAGGAGGGAGGCACCGAAAGCGGGCTGGATCGGTGCTCTCGAGGACCGGACTTGGGGCACCCCTGCCTGGTCTACCCATCTAAGTTTGCGATGATGTCATCGGTGATGGAAAAATACGTCCAAAAAGACAACCGGCGACAGCGCCGGCTGGCCACGAATAAAAATGGCCCATAAGCCGGCGCGGCAGGCAGCTGCTCGGTGTTTAAGTCAAAGCGTGTCAGCGTATTGACGCTCCGACCCCATCGCGCCATAAAAGTCGCTCCTGAAAGCCCGGGCGAGCCTTTACCTAATTAAAGTGTCACTTATCCATCTCCTCCTTCCCCCCCCCCCCCGTCTTCATTTCATCCTCCTCAGCGTCTTTGCCCGCCGGGACGCCGTCGTGATTGACAGCCTTGCTGACCTCGCCCCCAACGCGCACCCCACCCCCCCTCCCCCCACTTTTTTTTTTTTTTTTCCTAGCGAGTGACAGGGCCAATCCGCCGTCTGGGCCCAGTGACATGCGAGCTGACGATGCAGTCGGACGGACGGTTGCGGCCTACCCCCCGCGGGATTCTTTGCGTAAAAAAAAACGACAACTTATGAACGATATATGCTCAACGGCATGGAATGGTGCAAATACAGCGTTACCTTGACGAGAACGTGGAACTCAATTTGCTCTCGAATCTCACGTCAATGAGAGGAAAAAAGGTCTCGGAATCAGCACGTTTTGAAAACGCGTTCTTTGGATCGAGAGCAACAGCACGACGTTGGATCGAAATGTAAATCGAGCGCAAGAAGAGTGACCGTTAAGAAGTTATTCTTGTGTCGGATGTGTGCCTTTTAGGGGCGGGGTCTGGTGAGTGCTACAAACTGAAGTTGCGACCACTGCGTACAGTATACATCTGTTGGTGTTATAAACCTTCTCGAAATGCCACTAAAAGTTACTCAAATGATCTTCGCCGAGCATTAACGTGCGGAAGAAAGCGGTCATTGGCTACTTGCAGGTTGACAAGAAAAAATAAACAACAGCGGATGGGTCATAAAAGAGGTGAGAAACAGCAGCTACCGCCACCTACAGGAGTGGGATGGAACCGCATCACGGCAAATTTGCACTAAATGGGGCAACCCTGCACTAGCTGGGATTTTTTTTTCTCCTCCCCCAATTCATTCTTGGTACTCGTAAGTACCCGACTGTGGAACATACCGCTCCTGAACAACATAAAATCATCTGAATAAACACACGACATGTGCGCACAAACAGGCGCAGCAGAAGGGGGGGGGGGGGGGGAGATTGTTGTTGCCATAGCAACAGAGCCGACTGATTGCCAACGGGAGTCATCGTGACAGGATCGTACACGGTTGACATGAACGAGCGCTGCCAAAAAAAGTGACCGAAACCCATCAAGTCTCTCTCGAAAACACACCCACGCCCGCATACACACACAGGCACACGGTGTTGTGTGTGTACGGTCACATGATGGAGCAACACATTGCACACTGGACCGTAAACACACCAAATGTCCCCTTTTTTTGTCCGCTAACATGCTATGTGCACGATTGCATGTGCATGTTATAGTATTATCCCCCAACGTGCGCGCACACACACACACACACACACACACACACACACACACACACACACACACACACACACACACACACACACACACACACACACAGCGTTGGGCATTTGGGCATAGCCGTGTAGTTAGCATCTACCTTAACATGGAATCTTAAATGCTAATCTCTCGTTTACTTCTTGAGGAGCAACAATTATCTGTTGTTGCAACAACACACCAGAGGGATCTGTGATCTGGAGTGCCGGGATGCGGCAGCCATTTTGCATCCACACGCTAGCAGACGGCCAACTAGACGGTGCTATTTCTCAGGTGCGCGCCACTCGAGAGCATTTTGAACTCCCGCAGGGCACAAATCAACTTTCACACGACTAATTCGATTTCAGACTTTGTTTCCGAGACGACAGAATGTTCCGACCTGTCCTGTCTTGACAATTAAGTCTCGTTTTTTTTTTCCTCCTGCAGGACTCACACGGCGGCCTCCCTTATATGGTCCCGGGTAATTAGAGAGCGCGCACGCACATGCACTCATTTCTTCCCTCTCAGCCTTCCTTAAGCCTGCACAGTGCTGACATCAGCACTCAAGCTCTGCCGCTGGCTCGGAACAGCGCGCGTACGATTCGCTCGCCGGTCCGAGCTAAATGCGTTGAAAAAGTTGCATCTTGGCTCACGCACACGTAACGCTAACATGAACCGCTTCAAATGCTGCTGGAAAGCAGTCTTCGCAGTAGGCGGGGGACACCCTCATTGGTTGCCATCGCAGGGCACACAGAGACAACACCATCCACGCTCACACTCACACCTAGGGACGAGTGCCCAATAAGAATGTGGGAGGAAACCGGACCTGTAGGGAGGCGGAGCTGCGAACGGTTCCTGTGAGCCGACGTTCTGTCTACGGGCCGCCTACCGGGCCGCCTGGCTACAGGTCATATACAACATGAGGTGCTGCGTTCCGTTCGCAGGTGGATATTTGTGTTTAATTTTAAGGGGACGACACTCCACGCAACTGGGCATAGGGGTCAATTCAAAGGTAGGCCACTAGATGAGGAAATACCGCACAGGGAATTCGATAAAAGCCTGCGAAAAATCGGTCAACTTTGCAACTTTTCTTTTGTTTATTCAAGGAAGGCGGTTCTTGAATAATTTGAGGAAATATTACACGGGCGACTCATTTACAACACGTGCAAAATTTTCATCGTAGAAACTATCCCGTTTCTTTGCGCTGCTGTTTTAACTCCTTAATGTCCATTGTGTGGCAGCGTCGCAACCGTTTGAATTTGCAATCAGCACAGCTTTTGAGTGGAAGAGAACGATGAGGGGGCGTATCTCGGCTTGTCACGCCGATGACAGGGAGGATAAATTGCCAACTTGTCGGAAGTGGGACAAGTTTAGGCAGCCCATACCAGAGATGGCGCTCCACAGGGGCCATTTGCCATCCCACTTATTTGTTTAGAAATTATTTTCTCAGACCCCTAATGAATCAATCCAGCCCCAATTTCGCCCCGGAGGAGGAAAAAAAATAATCTTGCCTGGCTCACATGCGAGTCGCGTGTATATTGTGTGGGTAATTGAAAGCAAGTTCCAGAATTTACACATTCGGAAATCGTTCCTCCTCTGAATACATTTGTTCCCATGGGTTTATTTGAGGACGGTGTTTAATTTTCTCAACCGGTGGATTCAACCAATGGCGGCGAGTCATGGGGCGAGGTGTTGAATATTTTTAGGCGGCTGATGCACTGGCGACGTTTCATTTACTTTAAATGTTGTATTTATTTATTTATTCATTTATTTTTGGGGGTGAAAGGGGTATTGCTGTACATCCGGCGCAAGTTTACTTCACGACGTAAGACTTAGTGACTTTTTTTCTTTGCATTGGCTTAATACGCCATATGTACTAAAAAAAAACTGTCTAAAAAAGAATTAAAAGTGAATTTTTAAAAACGCTCAAAATGAAATGAGATCGACAATGAAAAATGCATAACTCAGCTGAGCTTGATGTGAGGTCCCCCCCCCCATTTCAATAGCAAGGGTGCCTGCTTTCCCGCATGTCTTTGAGCCGAGAAGATTATTAGCGTACCAGTACATCAGTAATTATTAGCCCGACAGCTTTTTACCTCGAATCCCGAAATCTGAAAACAGAGATTTGTACTTTCTCGTATGACGTTGTAAAAATAGGAATCGAGAGCACAATAAGGGACGTCTCCGTGCAGCGTTGACAAATGTTGGCATCGAATGAGCGCACTCGTTATCAGGGCCCAACCGGCCCATTTGAGCGCTTGCAAAATTGCCCCAAACGGGAAGGCATATACATATATAACATATACACATATACAACTTGCTCAAAGTTGAAGTTGTTCCTCGCCAACAGAGGTGGGAAAGTTTCGGGGCATTTTAAGACCCACAAAAAAAACCCCAAACATATATATATATATATATATATATATATATATATATATATATATATATATATATATACATATATATATACATACATATATATATACACATATATATATATATATATACATATATATATACATATATATATATATATATACATATATATATACATCAACTGAATTCAGGTGTCCCCCGCCTACTGCCCGAAGACGGCTGGGATAGGCTCCAGCACCCCCCGCGACCCTAGTGAGGATGAAGCGGTTCGGAAAATGGATGGATGGATGGATATATATACATATATATATACACACATACATATATATACATATACATACATATATATATATACATATATACATACATATATATATACATATATATACATATACATACATATATACATATATATATACATACATATATATATATACATACATATATATATATGTTTGGGGTTTTTTTTGTGGGTCTTAAAATGCCCCGAAACTTTCCCACCTCTGTTGGCGAGGAACAACTTCAACTTTGAGCAAGTTCTACAAGGCGCCGAGCAAAAAAAAAAAAAAAAAAAAAAAACCGAGCGTCGGCTGGACAAGACCCTGGCGTCACGGCAACCGTGGCCAGCACCCCCAAACCGGGCGCGCGCGACAGCGACAAGCGAGTTTGCAAGGATATGGCCACTCGGTGATCTTTTTGGCGTACTTCCTCACCAGGTTGTCCTCGCTGAAGATGAAGAGCGAGCGGTTGACGGTCAGGCAGCTCTGCCGCACGGGGATGGGGTTGTACAGGGCCATGGTTCGGGCCCTCTGAGCCATAGACTGCTTGTAGATCCGCTGCGCCCCGGGGGCGCCCCCTTGGCGGCTGCCCCCTCGGCCGGCGCCTCCTCCGCCTCCTTGCCCGCCGCCGCCGCCGCCGCCACCTCCTCCTCCTTGTCCCCCCTGTCCTCCTCCGTACCTGTTGGGGAGCTCGTCCCCGAAGCGCGCCATTCTGCACACAGCGAACGCCAGAGGTTAGAAGGGAGCTCGGAGGGACGCCTCCACATGCCTCCTCCTCCTTTTTTTGCTGGAGATGCTCTCCTTCAGTGGCGGGGAGACACCTCCATGTAGGTGGGCGGGGGAGGGGGCGTTTATGTAATCTTAACGGCACCTACTCAAAAGAAAACCAAAAAAAAGATGACAAATAAACTCCGCTTGCTGGCTGCAAAGAAGAAGATCATCTCCACTTGTGCTGGAGACTGCGTCGCTGCTCCCCCCCCCCCCCTCTTCCTCCTCCTTTTCCTCCTCCTCCTCCTCCTCCTCCTCTCAGCAGCCTACCGCATCCTGAGAGCATCCGCAGTTGGCTTCCCCCCCGTTGGTCCATTGAAGCCCCATCCGCCACCACCCCTCTTTTCTTTCGTTCTCTCGCTTCTCAGTGGCAGGAGGAGGAAACAAAAAGAAAACAAATCGGCCAAAAAAAAGCTGCAGAGAGTTTTTAATAATTGATTGACGGTATGCCCGGCAAATATCCGCAATGTTGCCGCGCCGCTCGGCTTACGCGCGCCGCGCCAGCTGGGGGGCTTCCCTCAAAATCCAGCTGACATTTGTTGATGTTTGATGATGGACGGTGCGGCATCCCCCCCCCCCCCCCCCCCAACTCTCTCTTTCCCCCTCCTCCTCCGCTTCTTCTTCCTCCTCCCGCTCCTCCTCCTCCCCACCACCACCAAGGCGTCGGTCGTAGCTTTTGGGCGTGATTGCTCGGGCGCTTAAATCTCCTCACCTCTTCCTCTTCCTCCACCTCCTCGTGAAAAAAGAAGGTGCTTCTCCAGAATCATCGATAATCCAAAATGCGGAGAGGAAGGGGAATCCTGGCTGGAGAGCGAGCGGAAGAGGACATCGTCCTCAACGGGGAAAAGGGAGCGTTGAAGCCCTCGTCTTCATCATCATCTGCCGCCAAAAGGTGCGCGGAGGAAGCGGCCCCCGCCCAGCGGCATCGCTCTTCGGACCACAACGTCTCTCTCTCTCTTTGCCCCCCCCCCCCAACCCCCCCTCTCCTCTCAATCCTGCTTTTCAATCTGTTTCTTCCTCTCCTGCTGCTGCTGGTGCGCTCAGGGGGGCCGTGGTGTTGGCGGTGCGCGCACTCAGCATCTGATCTGACGAAAGCAGAGAGAGCGCCTCGCAGATCGGCGGACAAACCTGGCAGTGCGCACGCACGCGCGCACCTCCCCTGAGCAGCCCCCATCGCCTCCGCCCCCTCTCCGGACATGCACGAAGAGCAGCTGGCCTTTCCTGCGAGCCCCGCAAAATAAAGAAATAAATAACGTGGGATTTCCGGGTCAAAAAGTTACAAAAATGCTCATTATCGGAGGCCACCGTGGTACAAAATACAAAAGTCGAAAAGCGCCCGTGACGTGATTCATTTTGTTTTTGTATGTTTGAAAGTCTAAAAAAAATGGTCTCAAGATGTTTTGGAGTGGTAAAATTCCACAAATCTGATCCATGTTAAACGATGTCCTGACTGAAAATTATTTTATTTGAGGCCAGTGCTGATATTTGGCAGGGTAAAATTACGATAACCAATTCCTCTGCCAATTACTAAAAATAAATACATAAATAATTAAAAAATTTTTTTATATATATTAGAGGTGCCAAATTAGTGCGTTAATTGCGATTAATTAATTACAGCACATTTAACGCTTCTTTTGCCGCGTCAATCTATATTTTAATCTCTGCCGTTATTGTTTCTGTAAGTGGGTTGCTTTTTTTCTAATAGCCCTTTTTATGCGTTGGCTTCCTGTGTTTGAGTTGTTGAGGGTGGCGAAACAACTGTCAGTCACAGCCTGAAGCGGACATTGATTGGCTGTCATCATGTTTGTGCTTGTTTAGCATAAGCTGATTGGCTCCCATTGGAGTTGGGCGGGTTGAGTAAGCAGCGGTGAGGAGTGGGGACGTGAAAATGCAGCCCAATGAATGGGAAATGTACATTCCAAAATCGCCCTGACGACACAATTGATAAAGGTAGAGCGTTGCGCCTAATTTGTAAGAAGGAGTTTGCTTACAAATTACAAAACAATGCTTACCACCGAAGCAGCTCACATTTAGTCTCCCACACATCAATGCAAAGCATCCAGTCGCGAGTGCAGCCACAGCTAACGTTAGCACCGAAAGGGTTAGCAATGTAGCCGGCGAGCCATTCATAGCAAAGCTCTTCGGCAAACTAAACTCGAGAACAGCCCACGTATGAGGCATAGATGTTGTATTTTATTTTTATTTTGTAATTCTTTGGAGATTTACAAAAACAAACAAAAACAGTGATATTCCCCCTCGTGGTCGAAACTAAAGGTTGCAGGTGGGACTTTGACTAGCCTCAAATACAGCAGAAAGTAAATGGCTAGGACTGCATCTGTCCAAGTCAGCTGAAAAACAATAAAATACTTTATAATGCCACTTTTTCTTTTATCTTTTGATCCGCTTCAATAATGTAATAAATTTGAAATGAAAATAGGGGTGTTCTCAGTCGTTTTTAGATGAGATTGATAGACAGATTAATTAGATTAATTACAGACCTAATTAATTAATCACACCTTTTTAATCACACACTTACGTGATTTTTTTATTTTGGGGTCGAACTGGGAGAAATCAATGGTTAGCTGTAATTAATGACTTTGTTAATTGATTTGGTCCATCAATCAGAGCTGACAGGAAGTGACGGCGTCCTTCAGGATGGAGGACTGTGAAAAGGGGGCTTTCGGTGCAAGGATTAGAACTTTCGTTATCAATACCTCTGCCTCAATATTGAAAAAGTGACACGTATGACCTGAAACGGAAGACGCTAGGTGATGATGTCACAACTGTTTCAAGAGCTGATCCCGCCTTCACAAACGCACGCACATTCCAGGATGTACACTTCCAAACCGCAAACTGGACCAAGGCACTCAGTGGAAATGCGGCTGCAATGACAAATATATAACGCAAGCCTTCATGTGGGCGTGTCCGAAGGGGCCATTTTACAGCCCACGGTACTGAAAAAAAATAAAATAAAAATAGTAGTAGAAATTATTGGCCTGCTGCGTATGTTAACATAGACATCAAATTTTTGTTTCCAGGTTAATAAAATCTCCAAATGAGTCAAACAGTCTGTTGTTCAAATATTTATTTAAATTTTTACGAGCGTCCAAGTTTATTTTCATTTATTTAAAAAAAACCCATTGTATTCATAAAATGTTTTTTTTTTTAATGTGGGTCATTTTTGCATGTTGCTGGATATCACCCAATGTGTTTTTCAAGAAAATATATTTAAAAATGTTAAGATGTGAATACAGAGACTGACTCATCTGTTTTTCATGAAAACAATCAACCTGCACTGAAAGGAATTTTTAAAAAACAAAAAAGGAATGTTACACCAGTTTTCTATGTGTGTTTCATTATTTAAAAAAATGTAAAAACATTCAAACATGTTATACCAACTTTATATATTTTGAAAATACATTTAAACATATTTACAATGTAGGAACATGTGTAAAAGGTTTTAAATGTTTGTGACATCACCCTATTTTTATTAACAGTTTTAATTGATTAAAAAAACTTAAAAAGGAAAGCCAATATTTTCCCAAAAAATATTTTTTTGAATGTATTTTCTTTCTTTTTTATAAAATATGCCTCAGTGTGCTCTAATGTTGCAGTTCGTTGGTGAGCGCGATTGGCAGCAGGCAAGTTTGGGCGAGTTTTGTTTGTCTTTTACCGGACTTGCGTTTATTTTGAGGATGTTTTTGAACTCTTTGCTGTTATTGTTATGATTTTTTTTTTTTCATCTTCCTCTCCCTTTAACTCCGCCGAGCCTTCTGCCAGTCTGGCTGCACATTTGACTGCTGTTTGAAGCTTCCCAAAGAGCCGCTTGCCAGCAAGCTGTCGCCTCACCCACACAAAAGTGCAGATCTCGCTCGGACGCTTTTCTCCTGAATCGAAATTGAAAACAAACCAAAAAAGGAAAATAGAGGTGGAGGACAGTGTTTTCAGCACATTTTCAAAACGCACTGACATCTTTCCAAGGCCTCCCGGAGCTGTCCAGAGTGCTGAAATCTTTCAAGCGGCCTCTCGCCATCTGTCAACAGCTAAGAAGGGTTAGCGGTTAGCGTTAGCTTGGCAAATGAACTCGCATCCTTCTCAGGTGGACTCGTCCGCTCTGTCCCTCAGGAGGCAATTTAGAACTAAAAAAAAATTGTTTTAAAAGTCAACTGAAACTTCCTGGCCAGAGGGAGTTTCCCTGTTCCTGTTGAAATGAAGCGCCGACACAAAACGCCGCCGTCTCGTCTTGCTGCTTGAACCATTTTCATGTTGCCATACATTAGTTAGTATGGATCATACAGATGTTTTTCTCTATTCTCGCTGCTTTTGGTTTACATTCATATCTAGATCAAGTATGCAGTACTCGTGGTATAGTATAGGATTAAAAAAAAAAATTTTTTGTGAAGAAGTAACATCAAGGGTGACACACACAATTGTAAAATGGAAAGAAATGTGTACTGAAAAAAACTGCAAAGTAGGACGGGTAAAATTATTCACCCCCTTTTCTCTCGGTGCAGCCAACTGACTCCATAGTACAACTATTAGTCGCACATTGCACAAATTTGTCCTTTATGGAAGAAGAAAGCCATTTTTCAAAGACAAACGCCTTTCATATCAATATTTTTTGGCACGTACTACTTTTGTTTAATTTGTAAAAAAAAAAAAAAAAAAAAGTTTAAAATCGAGAGTTTTTATTCCAGTTCACGATTGTGTCCCACTTTTTTGGGATTAGTCACAAAAAAAAAATCTAAACGTTAAAACCTTTTTGAATAGCATGGCTGTATACTTTATTTCACACATTGCGGCGGACTATTCTTTCCGCTACCTTTTTATGTTCACATTTGCGTACATTTTGACCCGAGAGCAGATTTCCCAATGAAGAAAGTTAAAAAAAAACTCAGCCAAATCAGACCATAATTACATTTTTCCTGGTATATGAATTACAAATCGGACCGACGAGCCGTCATCTCAACCTGCTCGGTGTTTTCCGCAAGCGGTGATGGCGTTGCGCGGTCTGTCTGCGTCATGTGATTCCCGTAAAAGGGCTGCAGGCGCGATAAAAGCCCCTTGCCCATCGCCGCTGCCGGAAGCAGGGCGCTGTCGGGAATAACGAGGAAGGGGGAGAAAGAGGGAGGGGAGGTGCGCGCCACGAGAGCCCGCCGCTTGACGCTGGCACGGCCGACGTGACGACGTTTATGCTGAGGATGATGTTTTTTGTCTGTGTGTGTGCATCTGTGTGTGTGTGTGTGTGTGTGTGTGTGTGTGTGTGTGTGTGTGGGCGTGTGCGTAAGCACACAGGAAACCCCCACTGGAAGTCCTGGTACCTCCCTGCTTGAGACCGCCCCCGCCATACTGAAACCTTTCTCCTCCGTTCACACGCTCTGATTTCACCCAGCAGATTCACACACACACACACACACACACACACACACACACACACACACACACACACACACACACACACACGCACAAGCTACTCGTCGAAACAATGTGATTCATTTTGCGTTTGTGGAATATGAGCGGTAAAAGGCGACGGCTTTGGTGCATCTCAAGGGGCGGCCATTTTGCAACTTGCTGTCGACTGAAAACGACATCACAGTTGCTCAGGGATCGGGTAACAACCAATCATGGCTCAGTTTCAGCAAACAGCTGATCTATCAAGGCTTCTGTGATCTGTTGCTGACATTTTTTTCTGTGAAAATGTTGCCAAATGACATCGTCAGTGTTGCTGCTGTGCCTTTTCCACATGTGACTTTCTTCTGGCTTCTGATTGGGTAAAAGGGGGTCTCATAGCGTTGCTCCAAAAAATACTTTGCGGGATCCGAAAGCGACAACAAGCTTTGTTGGGGGGTCTTGGGCTCCAACAGGTAGTAAGAAAAAAGAGATCTGATGATTGACAAAAGTCGTATCCTGGCAACCAGTCAAACAACTGGGAAAACAACGGAAGAAAACGATCGAGTCTTGCCGGCAAACCGCCGACTCGGCTGTCGAACAAAAAGCTGACGTGTGTGTGTGTGTGTGTGTGTGAGGGGCAGGCAAAGTTTGCCAGCTGACGAAGCGTACAAGTTACCGGTAATTGGACGATTGCTCTTCAGTTTATTTATTTATTTATTTATGGGGGGGGGGGGGTGCTGCTTCTCACGCTGCTGTATGATTTGATAAGCTGCTTAGTGGAGAATGGAAAAGGAGGAAGAGGGGAAGTGTGCTCGCCTCAACTGATGTGAATGAGATGGGGGGGGGGGGGCAGTGGGGGGGTCAAAGAGGAGGTGAGGACCAGAGTCATCTATCAATCCAATCCAAAACGGATCTCTATTTTTCTCTTATCACACCAAGTTTGTTGAGCTACAGGATCCCAGTTTGCTTGAAAAAAAAACATATTAATGAATGGGTATGCATGTGAATAAAACACTAAAGATAGAATAGTTACAAGTTTCATTTAAAAATAAATTAAGTAGGGGGAAGGGCTTTCGTGGCCAGCTGACTGCCAATCACAACGCGGGGTGACCCTGAGGGACCGCTCAAAGGCTTCATCCGAATCACAAATAAGCAGTGTCCTCATCGATCACCTTCAAAACACAACTTTGGTGGTTTATGATCCCGTTGCTTTCAAGGCAGCTGGGAAAGTCGAGACTTCCCGACAATTTACGAGGACTGCTGATGTCGGCGGAGGAATTAACTAATTGCTCGTATTGTCGTCGGAATTCCGCAAAAGGCGCTGTCGCTGCACCCAGACTATTAGCTGATTGTGATACGGGAACACAACGCAACGCCATCGACACAACGCCACGCGTCAGCAACAACAAGCAGCAAGATTGAAGTGCCCCCCCCCCCGCACCCCACCCCAAACTGAGGAGGAAATAAAACGAATGTGCTGTCAAGTGAAGCAGCCAAATGTCTCATTTCATTTCGTTTGATCGTCTAATCTCATTCAATCTCCAGGCGATGCACTGAAAACGTTTATTTTGCCGGGTTGATTGGAAATCCTCATCTCGTCGTGACGTACGGCCTCATTCGTTACTGTGAGTCTCGCGACATCTGGCGGGGGTGGGCAAAACTGCATCACCACAACCCACCCCTCGATGCTGTGTCATCAATGACAGTGACGAAGTTATTTATTGAACGTAATTATTCGCGCCATGTAATAAATGCATTCGCATTTGGATGAGACTTTCATTTGACTTTTTTGTGTGCGGGAAAATCACAATCGAATCATGAATAACATGTCATTGTTTTGAGTTAATCACAGATGTTTAAAAAATAAATACATTTAAAAAATCCAAGAGTGGTACTCACTCCCACTGCTTCCTCCTGGCCTTGGGCGTGTTGAGCCTCTTGTGCTCCTGGTGGGCCAAGATGACGTCACGATGGACCACCAACGCCCCCCTCCTGCGCGCCGGCGGGACGGAGGTGTCGCCGACCAAGGGCGGCCCCCCGTAGCGGCCGGCTGCCACGTCGTACACGGCGTGGAAGTATGTGGGGTTGGGCGCCACGCTGCTGCCGCTAATGGGGGGCGGCGGGCGGCGCGGTGCCGGCGGGGGCCACCCCGCGGCTGAGCCGCCACGGTTCTGATGGCCGCAGGGCCACATGGAGCTGTACAGAAGGGGGCAAGGGTGAAGGTTTGATATTCGGGCTCCGGTTTTGGACAAATAAAAAAGGCAACGACCATGGTGTCAAAAGGGGAAGTCAAGACATTTGTTCGGTGTCCCCACTCAGTGAACGACGATATACAGTATCGCACTCGCGGCTGAAGAAGTGAGCGGACTAGCCCGTCTCCCTCAGGCTATACCGCCCTCTGCTGGCGCGTTGCGAATGTCACGTGACCAAACCCCGGAAAACAGACGGCGAGTTTATCCCGGTGGACATCCGAAGTTAGGCAACACAAATGTGATATTGTTGAACATTAACATACAATTGTTTTATATTAATCACTCCACTTCGTCTGTTGGTTTTTAAAAGTCATTCATTCTCTTTTGCTTCCCAACACTTCCATTCCATGTTTCCTCCGCCTTCAGCATCTTCAAGGAGTGCTGTAATTTTGCTGAGACTGTCTCTCAGGGACCTGGGTTCAGGTGTTTTATCATCAGCATCCTCGCCCTCATGTAATAAATAAATTAATGATACAAAACAAAAAAAAACACACCCAAAAACCAGTTACATTTGTTTGTTATGTTGTAAAGCAAAATTCGAATTTTCTATCCATTCGTGAAAAAGAAAGAAATGGCGAAATTTACGATCAGCATTCACTTGGACTTACATTAATTTCTTGGATCATGTATTTTATTTTGCTTCCTCCGTCTTTCATTTTGATCACATTTTTAACCTCTCTTCCAGCGTCAGAGCTCTTCTTGTTTAGCTGCTTGACATCTAAAGGTCCGTTTGGTAGCCATTTTAGCAATGCAACGCTTGCTGCGTCTGAAACGAACGAGAACAAATACTTCCTGGACTACTGCGCATGTGTAAACCAGCGTGGTGTTTGCTGTTGCCGTTTCCGAACAAAGCAGTAGAGGTCGCTGTTGAATTAGACTTTTACGGAAGGCTTGTTTTCGGTGTAGTGAATGTCGTCGTGACAAGAGCAGAGAAAAAGATTTCGTGAAACGGAACAGGGGGCTTTTTCGTCGTAGGGGGAGCAGAAAAGTGGGAATGGCTTTCATGCATTCAATTTTTTTCACATTAAGGGGTATTTTCGCCCATGTATGTTTCGTTGTAGAGGAGTTTCACTGTACTGTACCACTAATGCACGAAAATCATCAACTCCAACAGGAGATTTTCCACGTCGATACTCGACGTGGGAAAACACATTTTTAAGAAGCCGAAGCATTTTTTTTTTCTCATCAAAGAATGCAAGAGAGACCTTGTGTGATCGCCCGAAAATCGCCTCATGAAAAACGGCGGAAACGAGTCACTGGTCCCATCTGTAATTGTACATATCTGGTTTGTTTATTTAGATCTACATATTGTTGATTGTGTATTGCAATAAATCGCAATGGAAAGATGTTCCTAAAATTTACAAGCTGCTCAACGGTACTGTTTTTTTGCGGGGGGGCGGGGGGGGGGGGGGTGCTGAGCATGCAGGCAAAGTGCACCGCCTGCTGGTGTCGCGTCAGAACAAATGCGCACCATTCAAAGTTCACACAAGAGACATTGATGAGACATTGTGCACGCTCAGGACCGCGCCTCGGGGGTCGGGTGACAAGGCCCGACGCAAACCGCTCGATTCGGATGCGAATGCAAATGGACGTTTGACGCGGGGAGTCAAGCAGTCGCACGCACGACGCACGCCCGCACGAGTGGCAAACAGTCAAGAAACAAGCACGTTTGGCGGATGTGGAAGGAGGGTTTCAAGCTCGGTTTAGGGCAGGGGTGTCAAACTCATGTTTGTCGCGGGTCGCTTTGGAGTTACATTATCCCTCGGAGGGCCGTGACGACAGAAAACGAATAAACGTTTCGTCATCACATCGTATCCTTACTTGTACACCCCTCAAAAAATTGACGGCTTGCTAGTTTTGAAATCAGTCAACTATTTGTTTGTTGTTTCTTCAATTATTGTTCAAGGGAGTGTAAACGGGGTCGCAAATCTATTTTGCGGGGTTGCAAAATCTCAACATTATTTATTACACATGACAATTTGGCATTTTGGTACAGATTTTAGCAAGCTTCATGGAAGTTGACACCCACGATTTGCTTTAGCGGGCCACATAAAATGACATGGCGGGCCGAATCTGGCCCCCGGGCCTTGAGTTTGACACCTGTGGCTTAGGGTTTTACGTTTCTCTTTCAAAGCAAGGTTAGGGTTTAAAATTAAGGTCGGCAGGCGCAATTACGGCTTCTGGGATGGATCAGGGCGTCGAATCGGGATCAGATCGCGTTTCAGACAAGGGTGAGGGTTATAAAATATAACATATAAAATAAAACATAAAATAGGTTTGGGGTTTTAAACAACGGTTAAATAAAAAAACAACAACAACAACAACATCAATCAAACAAACAAAAGTGGGCTTGTCAGACAGTTCGGGTTTTAAACAAGACCGAAGGTTATGGTTTCAAATAAGGCTTCTAATAATCGCAAGGGGTTCATCAAGTGAGGGTTAGGGTTTGAAACGATTGCTCATGTTCAAAGGTATGGTATTTATTTTAGTTATTGTATTATTTTTTTTCCCATGAGGGTTTTGAGGTTATGGCTCCCTTTGAGAATCAATCAAGGCTCCAAAGTAGCGTTTCGATCATAGTTTAGGTGTTCAAACAAGTTTGAGTGTTTCAAATGAAGCTTTGGCTCTCAAGAATCAGTTCGAGGTGCGAGCCTGCAATTGAACCTCGAGTTAAAGTTTCAAATTAGGGGTTAAAGAATTGCTTAGAGTTCTAAACAGGGGTGAGGGCTTGTAAGTCGGGTTTGGAGCCAGGTTGAGGGTTTCAGTATTTGGCTGGGTTTCAAACAAGGCTGAGGGATTCACATGGCGAGGTCTCGAGTCGGGAGTCTCAAATCAGGGTGGAGGACTTTGGAAGTCGGCTTTGAAGTTTCTCATGAGGGTTTCATCTTCAAACGGGGAAAACGAAGCACAATCTCCAAATGTACGCAGTTGTCCTCGTCTTCACTGTCAGCGTTTGCGTCTGGACTCTGTCATTTTGTGACGTCTGCTCTCTGTCGGCGTTCTCTGACAGCGGCCTCGCCGCCGCTGGACTGTCTCAAAACGCGAACGCGCTCATGTTGAGCGGGAACATTGATGCGGATTTATGGAGAGGGGACGGACGGCGGCGATGGAAAATCGGGAGCATCCAGACTTGTCCCTCAGATCGGGTCTTTGAGACTTTTGGCTCCCAAAATAGTCAACGGCAACGTGACCCGACCCGCCCCGCCCTGTCGCTGCGTACGAACAATTAGAGACGAGGGCAACGGCATCCGCGCGCCGTCGAGGGAAGGAAACGTGTTGGCCGAATGGCTTAACCAGACTAAATTGGCCCCCCAAAGGCAAAATGGCACGCCCACTGTGTGCGTTCGGCTTTTTAGTGGGGCCATTGATGAGAGACAAAACAAAATGAGCACACTTCGACAGCCCCACACTTGTTTTTGGCCTCTTGGGAGCTAAAAACGACATGACATGGATTCTTGAGGCTTTTTGTCTGTTGACGAATAATCGACATGCCTTTCAATTTTGATGGAACAAATTGAAACTGGCTCGGGGCCGAAATGAAAGAATGACCCCCCCAACAAAAATACAGATCTTGAGCCAACATGACTTTCCAACATGGTTTCTAGAGATTTTTTTTTTTTGTGGGTCTACTCATAACAGACAGAAGTACCAAATTTGGGGACTGAATTTAAAAACTACTCTCTGGATTGAAATTCGATTCGAGTCAGACTATCCGACTTTTGTGCGATTCCTGGCGTGGCTTCTTGAGACTTTTTTGTGGGTCTCCTCATCATAGACATGTCTACCGAATGTCATGTTACGAAGTAAAATTGGCTTTAGTGGCTAAATTAGGGAACCCCCCCGCCCCCTTTTTTGGGGGGGGCACCACCCTTATTGATGCTTCTTACCTGTCTGTCAGGTGCTCTTACATGCAGTCCGTTCCAACTTGTCCCCGGTGGACCTTCCTCCTCCTCCTCCTCTTGACGGTGGCGGCAGCGTGGGGGTGATGCCGGGAGCTCTGAAATGCGGCCGCACAGACGAGGAGAACAAGTCCACGTTCCTCACTTGGGGAGCATCCGGTCAGCAAAGAGGGCTGTGACGTTTGCGTAGGGCGGGGGGGAAAAAAAGTGTTTTGCTGAGCACTGGCTGCTTGCCATCCGTGCGACTCACGCCATCTCTCTTTCTCTCTCTCGCCCCAAGGCCACGTCTGTCATGAATCAAGTCTGACTGGAGGTGGAGGCGACTTGAAATGACGAAGAATCCCGGTTGTGAAGAGTGGCCAATCCTTTCTGATGTACAGTCATCCCTCGTTTATCGCGGTTAATGGGGACCGAAACCACCCGCGATAAACGAAAATCCGCGAAGTAGCAAACCCCCCCCCCCACCTCGGATAGGTATATGTACATGTGTAGTATAAAAAATATTTATAAGGCCAAATTTAATTCTATACGTGCATGTAGAAGTAAGTGTTTGTAGTAATTACGTTAGTTAACTTAAACATGTATAAGTTAGGTTATCTTTGTGTATGAATAACAAAATACAGTAAACATATACATGTAGTACCGTATATGTTGCTCTATGTGACTCGCTGTTGTCTTGCTGACTTTCGCTGAACTTTTGCGGCATTTTCGCGGCATTTTCGCAATGTATTATTATTTTCTGAATATGTTTGGAAAAATCCGCGATGCACCGAGGCCGCGATAAACGAACCGCAAAATAGCGAGGGATCAATGTATCCGAGAGGAAGAGTTAATACTACCAAATATGGGCAGGCCTTCCCTTTTGCCATGTCATTCTGAGTGAAATCATCCAATCAGAAGATGGGGCATTGAATTATATACTGCATGGGGGGAAAAAAATGTAAATGTAGTCCTCGTACGTGACAGTCCAGTAAGTATTCCGAACGACAGCACGTGTAGCAAATAGTGTGGAGTGACGTTTTCGTTTTGCAAAAACTCCCCTCCAAATTTTGGGAATGTTTTGAGGCAGTTCAGGCGCCTTTGTGCAATCAGTGCGATCGTAAAACTTTTATCCTGTTTGGAAATGCCGAGTATTTATCGGCACCTGGATTTCAACCCTGGCGTCAATCCAACTTGTAATACAGGCTTGAAACCTAAAAAAAAACAATAAATAAAAAACGTGCCCGCAAATGCCTATAACCATACATCGACACTCCAAATTGCCCTCCCGAAAACTGTGTCGTAAAACTCAAAGTTGACACCCCTTTACAGCATCGGGAAACCCCAGTTTTACACCGACTAGACACGTGCCCCGAAACCCTCACTTAACACCCCTAAAACTGTATCAGGTCGATACTCGTCTTATTTTAAGGCAGGGGTGTCAAACTCATTCACCCTGTGACAAAACAAGACAAAAACAACAAAAAACGCAAGGATCTTGAAGAGCACTTGCCGGCGGCTGCCTACTCGGGCGCCATCTTGGTAAAATAAAAAAAATCCACATGGGTATTCAGATTGCACATTTGTCAGCAACATGTACGCGTGTCAAAGGTCGCGCAAGGGTGAGTTGGAAAGTTTGGTGGCATTCAGCCGAGTGGACTTTTTTTTAAATTTTTTTTTAATAAGGCAAAGCTTTGTGTTTTGAAGTCCGCGGCGTGTAATTCTCCTTAGCTTGTTTTGTTTCTGACGTTCTGCTCGTGTCAGGGTTGCCCTATTTAGAGGGGAAAGATGAAACAGTCCTCGACGCATGAGCAATGTTTATACAGTTGACTAATGAACTTGATTTGTCACAGCTTGTTCGTGCTTTAGCACACGAATCGATTCGCCCAAAATTTGTTGGAAATCTCCCCAAACGTCCCCCCACCCCACAAAAAAACCCCAACTACAAACATCCAATGACACAAAGCACACTTGATAATGTTTCAAATATTTGGCTTTGCCAAAATACAAAACCCGGTCGTGTTTTTAATTCGTAAACATTCTGGAAAAAAACATGACTGGAGTGATGTTGCGTGCGACGCCACTCCAGCGTCAGTGCCTGCGTCAGCGCGAACGTGTACGCACGCGCGCGTCTTTTGCTTTCAACCAATCATCGCCGACGCAACCGACGTCACAGTTCAAAGAAGCTTTAATCTACGACACCAGCCTAAACTAAGCTAGCCGAAACGACACGCCGCTCGTCAGATATATATATTCTTTTCCACTCCAGTAACTGTCTTGTCCACGGCGTCTTTTTTCGTTCCACTGGGGTTTCGCCAGTGTGTTTGTAAAGAGACGAACATCTTTTGAGTTCAAACGCCTCCAAAGTGTCAAGGTGACATGTGTGACCACAAGGTGGCAGCAAAGCATCATTTGATGATGACGTCTTCGCCCCTCCCGCCCCATTTCAAATGGAAATGCGGACACATTTTGTTACAAACATTTGCTTTTATTCAGATGGCATCCTCATTGTTCAATCAGTCAGATTTCTCTTTACAGTAGTTCATGTGCAATTCTCATTTCTTATTATTTGGATGATTATTAGTGGGTCACAGTTAGGAATTCACAAGTCATTGGCACTTAGAACACGTGGGGGGGGGGGGGGGGGCGTATGAGGGGGGTTTCGGACATTTTACACGGGCCTGAAGGAGGGCGGGCTTGGCGCGCTGAGCATTCAACGGCTTGTTTGATTGCTGCGCGCCCGAGTCACGAAGAAGACAAAGCTCGTGGTGCGGCCGACACCCGGCGCGCTTCCATATGTCATCCTGTACACTTCAAATAGAGATATATATATATATTTAAATATATATATATATATAGAGAGAGAGAGAGGTATGGGTATACTGTATGTTGATATTTATTTCTATGCTTTTTATTCATCGTGCAGAACGCCCAGAGACGAGGAGCGTCCTTCACGGTTGCTATGGCGATGTGTGAGGTAAGACTGTGCCTTTGCGTGGACTCTCAGCGCGGGCAGACGGCCGCTTTGTGTCAAGTCGTCACTTTGCAAGGTCGGAACGTCACTGGGAGGGGGCGTTCATTTACAGTTTTTTGTTTTTGTTTTAGGCGAATAAAGTTGGAAAGACAAAAAAAAAAGGACATTGAATGTGAATATGAGAAAAGGATTTTTAAAAAATACTAGCGTGAAGTTTTTTTAATGTAAAAGTCTTATATGTAAAAAAAAAAATGATTCTGAGACTTGTACTTTTGGAGAAACGTGATTTTTTTTTTAAATTGAGGAGAAAAAGAATGTGGAATTAAAACTGAAAAAGAATGTTCTTTTTACAGTCTGAATTTTACATGAGAAAAGTTGCTTCTTACATTTTTTAAATCAAGCCGCTGCCCCCCCCCCCCCAAAAAAACTGAATTTTACAAAAAGGCCACTTTGTGATAAAATCCGATTTTTACCTGGAGAACCCAAGAACCCGTTTCTTCTTTGGAAAATAATGAATTATATTTTAAATGACTGCGATATGTTCACTGAACACCAAAATATATGTTTTTCCAAAAATTCAATGCTTTAATCCTAATTCAGGATGGGGGCCAAATTTGACCTTTTGGGATTTAAGGGTGGCATTTGAGTAGCAGAATTTAGAGGGGCCAAATTTGACCCCGTGTTAAAAAATGTTTGATGCGGTGAATAAAATAGCTTTTACGAGAAAAAATGGAATTTAGCTAGAAAAAGTCATCACAACAGGGAAAATTACAATAAAATTGTACATTTGCTAGAATATATACGTTTTTTGTTTTTTCGGGAGGGGGGGGGGAAATGTGTGTACTCCTAATTTAGGGGGGAAAAAATAAGTAAAAAGGGGGAAAAGAAATTTGAGGACAAAATCCAAATTTGGTTGCCCTATTTGGAGGGGGAAAAGATGAATCAAGTCATACGATGGATTTAATTTCAAAAATGTTTTCCCCTTGAAAAGTGACGACATAGCACAGCACGCGCGTCAGCTGCCGTCGCATACAAAATGGCTGAGAGCTTCCGAGGTAAACTTTTTCCCTTTGTAGGAAAACAAACTGCATTGATGTGCAAAGCCGAGCGCGCACACATACTGAGGTTCTTCTGAGGTTTCCGCTTATCTAAACTACGTGTGTGTGTGTGTGTGAGATTTGTCTCTGGCGTGCGGAATCAAGGTTGGATCCTTTGTTCCGCCGTTCTCAAGTTTGACCAGTTTTGCTTTTTTTAAAATCAAATGCCACAACGCCACCAGGGGGCACGAAAACAAGAAAAATCCAGCCCACGTCATGTGAATTTCAAGTCAAATTGACAAATTTGTGGAATTTTTAGGACCTAATTGGAAATCTTGTTGTCGATGGTTTGAGATAGTAAAAAAAAAAATTTTTAAAAAACAATTGTAATAGCCTTTCTTCGACTGGAAAACTAAATCGGGAAAAAGCAACGATTTTCAAAGGAAATCCTGCCAAGTAGAATGAAGACCTTCATTTGACAAAATCCAATTGTCACAATTGAAAGACCAAAGTAACAAAAGCTGATCGGTTACGCAAAGTCTGGATTGTTTGCGGGGTAGATTTTTCCTTTGACATTCACATCTCAAAATTTCAAACAGGCCATTTGGACCCCCCCCCCCCCCCCCCTTACAACAGAAACTGTGGGAAAACAAATTGGGGCGGAAAACAAATTCCATCTGATTTTGATGTTCAGTCTAAATGACTCTCAAGTGACCATTTTACACCTTAAAAAAATGTCAGAAAAGAGGACACAATGCATCAAAAGAAAGAATGAAAACGTACAAAAAAATCAACGGCCGGCCCGCCGCCACCCCCTTGTCCCGTGACCCCCTCCAACCAGGAAGTGACAAAGTGAGCATGCTCAGAAAGGTGCAAAGGGCTTGAAGCGCCATCTCGGGCTCACCCAAAGGTGTTTCCTTCAAAGTAATACAAATCAAAAAGACTCCAAACTGTGCTCGCGTTCGTCACTTTGGCGCCTCCCTGTGGATAGCCGAAGACAAACAGACAGGCAGGGAATTTCGCGATTTGGTCTCTGTTTGGGAGTTTTGTCAGATTGCATTAGTGTTAGCATTCGCGCTGGGCTTTTAAGGTGCGCGCGTCATTACAGTGATCGAGACTTTTTTTTGTTGTGTTATTTTTTTTTTCCAGGAAAAAAAAAACGACAATCATGGCTAGGGGGGACGTCGCGCTTCGGGTGCGGCGAGGAAAAACATTCAGGCGGCAGCGCCGCTTTCAAGTAAAGTCACTTTGGATCGATTCATTGATTGCTTTCGTTTTGTTAGTTTTTGTCGGCTATAAAAACATTCAGTTGCCTCGCAGCTTTCCAAAATTTTACGACTTCTCCTTGTCTAGCGATGAAGTCATATTTGACGGGGATAAACAAGTTTGTGAGAAAATTGTATTGAAAAAACTCATGAAAATCATACGATTCTGACAATTCTCGTACGGACACAAAGCATTTTTTTTTTTTTTTAAATCAAGTCTTAGGAAACTTTTACCATTTTTGTCAAAACAGCGACTATTCGCATAGCATTCGAATCCGGTCACATCTTGATGAAACTCAAGTTGTGAAATTACCAGAATGAAGTCACAATATTTTGTGAATTCTGTCAGAATAAAGTTGGAAAATCTTCTGTTAATTTCCGAAGAATAAAAGACAAAAACCACTTTGTCAAGTATCGACAATATTACTGTGGTATTTCCAATAAAGTCATATTTCACAATACGATGCCATGATGACGAACACTAGTCAAAATGAGACAAATCCAAATTTCAATGAGAATCTGTAAATTTGTAAAAGTTATGAAGGGATTTGTTTTTTACTAAGTTATACTGATTTTTTTTAAAAAGTCAGTATTTTATGAGAAAGTTTGAATATTGTGGAGTCATGAGAAGAACAATTCTAATGCGTTAGAATCATTGAAGTTTTCAATTTTGTGAATTTTTTTGACAAAGAGGAAAAAGTTGCCCATTTCAATGAAAAAAAGCTTTGGGGGTGGGGGTGTTCCATTCAATACGTTATTTACAAGAATGAAGTCTTTTGCGAGACAAGCAGCAGCAGTTTGCAAGAGGAGTCTTCACATTACAAGTCATATGAAGAGGAAAATCTTTTTGATCATTCAAGAAAAAAAAAAAGTTGATGGTGAAATTCCGACTATTCTCCTTGCATCCCAATGGCTGCATTTTACAAAATTAAAAGTCAAAATTGGAAAGGGGGGGGCCTAAAAATCTCAAATTTTACATCCTCATAAAATTGCAACAAAAAAAATCCACCCAAAAAAGTTGCGATGGTAAAATTCCGACTATTCTCCTAGCATCGAATGGCTGCAACCCCCCCCCCAAAAAAACCCATCGGATGATATTATTGTCGTACATCAGTTGAAAAAAAAAAAAAACGTCTACCAACACTACAAACTGGGGAGAAAAAAAAAACATGTCAAGATATGAGAAGGGTGTCATTTTTAAAAACATTCAGTTGCCTCGCGGGGTATCATTTGTGGCAAAACGTCCGCATTCTTAACACTGCAATCGTAGCAAAAGCCTGAAAAATAACAAAAAGCCCCCTCCCCCCCGGTCATACAACGATGCAAAAATATGTGATTCTCTTTCTCTAAACTATGATACAACTAAAGCAAGTCTGGGCGACTACGTCGTGCACGTGTTAATTCTTAGTAGGATCTCGCCTCTGAACAACTACAAGCTCAAAAACAAACAAACAAACAAACAAACAAACAAACTTGTCATGAAATGTTTACAAACAAAGCTCTTCGGAATTCAAACGCCCAAGTCCCAAACGTTTTTCATCCAGATGGATTTGGCTTGCGACTCATCTGTGTGAAATAACGAATGAGACGAATCTCAAGGGGACGTTTATGCGACAACTACAGCTAACTTTTTTTTATTCCCCCCCGCCAGGATTCTACAGCATGTCAAGACAGAGGCGTAATAAGCCCGTATTGGTTTCGCCGATGCCTTTCACCGGAACCGCTGCGGGTTCACGCATTCAGATAATGAGATGCATGGACAGCACAGTTCAATTTCGCCGGCGGCGGTTTCTCACGTTTGTTTAAAACCGCATTGCATGTACAGTACGTCCATCTCATCATGAGACAGTCACGCTCAAAAACGCCGTCACGTAACGGGCCCCGCCGGCAGCCATTTTGGCTCCCAAAGATTTGGATTGAAAGCACTTGGCTGGGCCTTTCACGCAGAACCCAGATTGGCTGTTACACTTCCGATGCAGCAATTTCTGTGAGAAAAAGCAGTCCAAAATTCGCTTTGTGAAATGTTTCCATTTTCGTGAGATCCCGCTTAAAAAAAAAAAAAACCACTGTTGCGTAATCATCGCCTTACGCTGCCATTTTGGCTCCCGAAGACTTCAGTTTTGCCATTTTTTGGCTAATTTTTGACGGGAGGTGCCAGGATGCCGATCCTGACATGCGTGCTACCAAATTGGCAAGAATAAGACAGCGGGGATAGGCCGCAGCACACCAATGGATGGCTGGAGGAAGATTCCGCCAGTTTGGCCCACTTGGTCGTCGACGGCAACAGATTTGCAGTGCTTCAAAATGAAACGAGAGGCGCCCTTGCGTTTGGCTTTTTTTTAGTGCAATTCCAACATTCCCGCAGTTTTTCTGTCGTTTGTCCGACCCTCGGCGCGTCCATTTTCGGGGAAAAAACAAAAACAAAAAAAGACTGCAGAGGTGACGTCAACAAACATGCAGTGCAGGCGTTTACATTGGAGACTCTTCCTCTTAGCCTCTCTTTTGTCTGGATTGTGACTGCCGCAGTGCCTCTTCGTCTGTCCTGCGAGATTGTTTAACACACATCCCTCCTCCTTTTTTTTTTTTCCTCCCTCCCCTCCTCTCCACCCTTCCTTCAAGTCTGGCATGATTAGAATTCGCTCGGTTCAACAGTCTGGTCAATATCGCGCTTCCGATTGGGCAACGGCCACGGCGGGGGGAAGAGGACAGACAGAGACCCTCTTCATCCTCACTTTTTGCATTAAAAAAAAAGGTTAAAAAAACAGGCGATTGGGGATTGGAGGGGGTGGCGAAGTCCGCAGCCCCCCCCGCCCCCAATTTTAGATACATGTCAAGCCCATAACAGACGAATACGATGCTTTGTTTGCCCATTCAAAGGAATATAAACATGACTTTGGCGCATAAGATAGGTGTGTGTGTGTGTGTGTCTGTGTGAGAAAGGCAGACGAAAACAAACATGCCACCCACGCGGGGGCAAGCATGCGCAATCAGGAGCCAGACACACGCGCGCACACACACACACACACACACACACACACACACACACACAGTCATACATATATGGAGTGTCTAGATGGCACTCTGGCTGACACGCGCCATAAAAGGAGATGTGGGAATATGTGTGAGGAGCGCCATTAATATGCGCACACATTAGGCAGTCATAATGTTTGGGGGGGCGGGTCTCACTCTGTCCTCGTCTTCCCTGCCTGCCGACAGTGGTGAATATTTAAGGTGGCGCATTTAAATCAACGTACCGGAATGTATGGGTGCCCCCCCCCCACCCACAAGTGTACCGGGGAGGGAGGGATGGGGGGGGGGGGGGTTCGGGGATTGGGGGGCTGAGTAATTTCCCAACTCATAAAGCCTCTCATATAAGAACAAAAAAGAATTGTAAACACTTTAGCTTTAAGACAACACTTCAGAATCGATCGATATAAAACACTAGTCTCGATTGGACGGCGCCATAAAGGTCAACTCGAGAGACCCCCCGCCACCAAACAGTTCTACGCTTTCGAACGCAACGCCCAGTTGGGAATAAGGTGCTCAAATGTTGATGACATTCAAAGGTTTAGTGGAAAAGAGTTTCTGTATATAATTTGGTTACCATGGCAACATGAACAAAAATTAGCATACCGCACTCGCCCGTCGCATGCGACTCCCCCCACCCCATGCAGGGCGAACGTCGCCTGCATGGGGTGGGGGCGGGGGGTGACGGCGGCAAGTGGCAGTGGCCTTTTTCTGCTATTCGAGAACTCGGGTGTCTGGCGTAAAAGGCAGAAACGGCGTCTGCGTGTAAAAGGGGTGCAAAGTCAAACTACTTGTGGCGCACTCAAAGCAAATGGCGCCATTTCGAAAGGCGGAGCTGCCGACTGCTTTGAAAGGGGACCAGTCAGCTCAAGGGGCGACCCGACATTTGCCGCTCATGTCGTGTCAAAAGCAATTGTCGCCCTTTTAGACGCCAGCGTCGCACGTGATTTCCAAATTGACGCTTATTGGGGAGGGGGGGGGGGCGTGAAAGGGAGTGCCAGGTTTAATACCCGCCGCTCGCACCCCTCTCGCGTTGAAAGGAATCGTCGCCGTTTCGACACTGCGTTCTGTGCGTCAGGGTGAACAAAGTGGGCCCTACCGCTGTGCAAATTGGCGTGAAAGGGGCTATTAAAGGGGTATATTTCCCCGGCAAAAATGCATGGACCATCATTTTTTCAAATCAACTTGGAATTTTGCCAACCAGTGACAAGACGATTTCTCAAAGCAACACTGCTTTAAAAAAAAAAAAAAACTGCTGCAGATTTAACAAAATAACATGAAAAAATAAAAACAAACAACCAGGACTTTCTTTGTGGCGATGAAGATTTCAATTAATTGGCCAATGAATGAAAAATAATTCTTCTTTGGTCCTTTAACGCTTAGAACAATAAAAATATGAATTACAGACCGAACAGACTGTTTTACAATACATGTGTTTCAACTACACCAGAGAGAAAAATGGGCAAAAAATCATCTGAATTTGTTGTCAATTTTTCTGGAATGGGGCAAAAGTTTGAATGTCATTATCTGCCTTTTGTTGTAATGTGGTGATTTGCAAACCAAAAAAAAAAAAAAGTACGATTTTAATTGGTCTAACCTCGGCCGATTAAATCAGGTGGCCCATTAATTTGTTGGGGCCTTAAAAAAAAAACCAAAAACTCAAGAAATAAAAATGTAAGAATTTTAAATGAAAAAAACCCTCCCCACAAGTCGCATGTTCATTCAGTGTGACTTTGAAGGGGGAATACGGGATCCATTTTAGTGGGAGATGAACAGTAAAAAAATATTGCCATTCGCTGTTTTGTGTGGGTTACTTTGAGCCCGCCCCACAAGAAAAAAAACCTTCTGGAACCATCGTTAGCTACATGGAGTTTTTGCGCTCCCAATGACAATTACTTAGAGTTCTCACAGCTACACTTCCCAAAAATCCTGCTGCAATTTTAGCAGAATAATAAGAAAAAAAAAATTGGAAAGGAAACGTAAACAAACTCATGTTGTTCTTCGGTGCAAAGCCGACACGAAACCCACGTACATTCACGATGAAGGGAGGGATGGGGGATCAGGGGGGTGATACGGGATCGATTTTGGCGGGAGGAGAACCGCGTTGGCGCTACATGCAGACGGGAAAAGCCCACTTCCCGTCCCCGGTATTCTGGTACATGCTGTGTTCTGTGGGCTGGTAAGAGCGGCAAAAAGCAGAAGGAAGTGATGCTAGAAAAGGAAGAAAAAGACCAGAAGCGGCGGCGACAAAGCGGCCACGCCCCCTCCTGCCGTCCGTCCAAACATCCGGCGGTCCGTTCACTCACTCAAAGCAAAGTGCCGCCGTCTCCTCCGCCCCCGCCGCCGTCCTGGAGGGTGTGGGCGGGCGTGGCCCCGCTGTCGTTCCCCCCGGTCGCCGCCTCCAGGGAGGCGCCCTCAAAGCCTTGCTCGCCGCCCAGCCCGTCGGCCTCCATCTTGACGTTGTCGGCCAGGAAGGAAGAGTAGGCGTCGCTGTCGGCCATCAGGAGCTTGAGTTTGGGGATCCAGCTTTTGCGGACCACGCGGCGAGCGTTGGTGCACATGTCGGCGGCGATGGCGTTCATCTCGCTCTCCCGGAAGCTGGGCGCAAAGTTCTGGCAGTAGACTGACAAAGAGGACGAAGAAGTTGCAAGGGACGTCTGGGACATGCGTTCACGATGGCGGCGGACGCGCGGCGAGCAACTGACATTTGACGGCGTGCAGCACTCGGTTGTCCAGCGGCTTGCGACTCGGGTCGTTGGTGGACGAGCGGATGCCCGTGCCGCAGCTGTTAGCCAGCGTGCTCCTGTGCGCGCACAATTGGCAAAAATAAGAGCGATAAAATTCCCATTCTAATTAAACGGTTCAAAATGGATCAAATAGATATAGATATCTATCTATCTATATATATGTATAAGCCAATTTGAGATGGCATGATCAAATTAAAAAATACATTTTTAATGCAATTTAAAAAAGGAATACATATTAATTTCATAAAAAATGTAACATTTTAATTTCAAACACTTTAAAAATTGTTTGTGCACAAAATAATTCAAAGCAATAATATAAATTACATAAACGGCGTGTGTGTGTGTGTGTATATATATATATATGTATATACATATATTATTTTTTGATCAACCATAGTTACAAAAAATTAATTTAAATATTTAAATAGTGTTACACATTTTTCAAACAAAATTTGCGCCGATAAAATGTAATTCATCAACAAAAAGGTGTTTGGGAAAAAAAATGGATATGAAGTTGATGACAAGATACCGACACAGCCGTCATCATCCCCCGAAAGCCACATTAAGGTTTGGCACCAGACTGAAGTAAATGGTGCCGTTTTCGGAAGAAAGGTGTACATTTTTTCCTGAATTGACTTTGCAAAAAAACTTAATGGCCCTGACGTACAAACAGGAAGTTGAAGCGACTGAAGCCGCTGTCACTCACCTGTCAAAGAAGGCGGCCAGCAGGCGCCTGAGCAGAACCTTGTGTCGCGTGCCGGCGCTGACGTGGCAGTTCATCAGCTGCGCCCGCGAGATGAACACGGCCGTGCCGCTCACCAGCTCCAGCTTCTCCGCCGGGTCGCCCTCCTCGTAGAGTTTGGGATGGCAGCGGTTGCCAATCTGGCTGATGAGCTCTGACGGCAGCGACGCCAGGTCCTGCCGGGGGCGCCCGCCTCGGCGCCCTGAGTCGGCGCCCGCGTCCGGCAGCGCCTCCACCTTCTCACCGGGTACTGTCGGGTCAAAACGAGACGTCAGGGCTGAGCAAAAAAATTGTGGGGGGAAAAAAAAACGCATTTCAATCTCAGGGTTCCTACACATTTCGCTAAATCTGGAAGGAGAAAAAAAAAAAAACAGTGACCTGAACAGGAAGTCAAATTTCACATTATAACATGAGAATTACTGCATTCAAATCTTAGATTCACCAGGATAAAGCATGAAGGTGCTAACATTAAAATGTAAAAATGATCATGTTATCACATGAACATGATCGTGTTAAAATGTGAACATTGGGGCCCGATTCAGATATTTGGCAGAAGAAATATTCCAACAAACAATGAAGTGGTCCATTCATTTGAAAAATAAGTAATGATATCCAATGAAAAATTTATATATATTTTTTTTTTTGGGGGGGTCCCTTAACACTTAACAACAATAAAGGAATTGAAGTCAGACTGTTTGACAACCCTTGGTATTTGTTCAAAATGCAGATTTTTTTTGGGGGGGGGGGGGGGTCGGGGAGTAGGGGAAGTTGTATGTATGTAGCTTATAAATCAAAGATACTCTCTCAGTAACGATGCTGCCCTTCTTTAATGCTCTAAAAAAAATAAATAAAATAAAAAAAGGCCAAGAATGCATATTTGTATAGCGCTGAACCGGAATCACTTCGTTTTGTTTTGAAAGCCAAACTTGTCACATTTGAACGTGAAACTTATCCCATTAAAACACACAACCGAACACGTTCGGGGCACAAGTTAAATTTCAACTTTCCATACTTGTGAGAACCGGAAATTGGTGGAATCAAATTCCATCCTTGTGCGTGGGAACCCTGAGAAGCATTGTGTTGCACTTCTGACCTGTGGCGTTGGCGTTGAGCATGCTGTACATGGTGTAAATATTGCAGATTTGCCTGTACTGCTCTTCGGCGCTCTCCTCGGCCATTTCATCCTCTTCCTCGTCGTCGTGGTAGCTGATGGGCGAGTCGCTCGTGTACAGGCTGAGCGCGCCGGGACTCGTACCGTCGGGGGTTCCTCCGTTATTACTATTGCTGTTGTTGTTGTTGTTGCTATTATTGTTGGCGGTGCCTCCCGTCAGTAATGCAGAGGCAGGTCCCCGCCCGGCGGAATCCTGCGTAGCGCCGCTGGAGGTGAATGAGGAGGAGGAGGACGAGGAGGAAGAGTAGCGTGCCGCCTTTCTTTGGGCGGCGCCAGCCGAAGCGCTTCCTCCGTTACCCCCCTCCCACAGTCGCTTGGCCACCGGGATGCAGACCACCGAATAGGGGAAGCCCTCCTGCTGAGGACAAAGAGAAATGTATTCGTTCGGGTACAAATGTAACCCCGCAGAAAAAGCGAAACAAGGCCGGGGTCACCTGTTGACATTGAGGGGTGGTGGCCGCCTGCTCCGTCTTGACCTTGGACATAAGGGGTAGCGGCGTCAAACAAGCAGCGGGTCTGGCGGCCGTGGCGCCAACCGGGGTTCCGCCTGCCCCTCCCGCCGTCTGAGTGGCGGGACTCTGAGGCTCCGTCTCCTCGCTATGGAGACCCTGCGAGTCGCAGCTCGGGGATGAGACCTGCCGGATTCCCAAATAAACCAAAGAGTGAGCCATCGCCGCTTCAACTCTCTCACGATTTTTAGAATACAGTCATACCTCGGTTTTCGACCATAATCCGTTCCAGAAGGCTGTTCGAAAACAGATTTGTTCCAAAACCGAAACCACACTCTTTAAAAAATAAAATAAAAAATCTTGATTGAACACGTCTGCTCACAATGGAACGTGACGAGAGGAACCATCACTTCCTCGTCTAGGGAAGGCGAGAGGAGTCAAGTGGTGCATTCAAGTGCGCTCAGTTTGGTCGAGAACCTATTTTCGGTCGTAATCCGAGGCAAAAAAAAAACTCGAAATTTTTGGTCGAAAACCGATTTGGTTGAGAACCGAGACGTTCGAAACCCGAGGTTTGACTGTATTTCATCATTGCGTCAGCCTTAGCGACGCAATGACGAAAGGATATCGCTAGCCGCGACGTCGGCTATCCAGAGGCTGAGCTGCACTGTGTTTTCGCCCAGCAAGTTAACATGCACTCCCAAGTGGCTCCCATCCACCCGTTTAACCCCCCCCCCCGCGTGTACCTTGAGAAAAAACTCTGTGCCCTTCTCCATGATCTGCTGGATCTGCAAGAAGCCGGCGGTGTACATCAGCAGGAACTGGTCTCCCACGTTCATGCTCAGGCGGCCCGTGTAGCAGAAGGCCAAGATCTGCTGGAAGCTCTGCGGCTGCACAGCCGCCGGCAGCTCCACCACCGAACTTTTGCCGCCGGCGTTGAACAGGTCGCGGAAATACGACGAGCTGGCCGCCAGCACCGCGCGGTGGGCCTGGGAAGGGCAACCATGGATGCGATTTAGTTAGCGGCGGCCCCTGGAAAAGTGGCAAACCATTTCCAGTTTTCCTTCTGACCGCCACCGGTATAGTTGAAGAGCTCGTTTTTACAAGGCAACTTTTGGTCCAATGTTCAAGCCGACAAAATTTCATTGCAAAGACCTTGTGCTGGATGCAGTCCTAAAATTGAGAAACGCATCTTTTTCATGTGAATGGCGAAACGGTTCGATTTCTGGAGGGCAACTAACTTTTGGTTCAACGTTGTCAGGTGAGCCATATTTCATGGTACCCTGCACGCATTCAACCAAAGTTTACTGCAGTGCGACATCCGGCACATCTCGAGTTTGTGCAGGGTATGTTGTTGGTTTTGTTTTCCATAATTCTATTGTACCACAAAAATAAAGCAATGCGCGATGAGAAACTGTTGTTTCAGTGAACATTGTGAGAAAAATTCCATTTTGTTGTTGTGTTCATTTGATAGGGAATCAAACTGCCCCGGAGGGTTAATTACGGCGCCTTCAAACTTTATTTATTAAACGCCGATGAAGATGCGAGGCGGGAGGGTGTGCGGACAATCTGTCGCCGCTGGAAAACATTTAAAAACGGCTGCGGCGCTCTCGTTTCTTATCTCACCAATTGAATTGCGCGGCAATCGCTGAGGGACTAATTAAGCCCGACCGCACGTCGTCAAACAAAACGATTTGGTCGAGTGAACTCTGGGAAAATGAGCATGCGGACTCTGCAGCAGGCGCGCTCTTCTTGCCGAGTTCGCACTGGAAAGGCCAACGAGTTGAAAACCAATAATGGCACATTTCCTGAAGAGCGACCAAACATGATGGGGGGCAACCCAGGCAATTGTGCTAGACTCTGACATTGTTGGATTTGTTTTATGATTTGAGTGGTCATCAAATAATATTTTAGATTTTGTATTATTATTATTTTTTATTTTTTTTGTCTCACATTTTTTCCATTTTGGCTAATATTTTGGAGAATACAAGTGTTTTTCTAGTAATTCATCTGCGGATTGTTTTTTTTCATTTTTAAAATAAAGATTTTATTGCATTTTCTTTCTTTAGAGTATTTAATAATTTGATCAGAGGTTTTTCTTTGGCGAAACTGTCAGTATTTTATTTTTTATTGCATTATAATTATTATTTAAGTATTTTCTTTTCCTTATTGTCGGCGTATTAAACAGGATTAAAGAGGAGTGTTTTCATCAAAAATGCTGAAGTTGGAATAATTTGTTTTTCATGCTTCCTTTTTCAAATTTCGTGTCAAAGGGTGCTGCCATCTAGTGACCAAGAGTGGAATTATGAACCAAATGAGAATCGAACACTACAACTGTGCTAAAAAAATAAAAAAAATAAAAAATTCAGCAAAATTAGTGGGACCAAGGACCCATGACTATGGGGGCCGGGAGTGGGGCTAAGTGTAATTTTGGTCATGAGGACCACAAAATTACTTGACTGTTGATACCAACTCCTCCCTGACCAGTAATTGCAGAAACCAGCATGAACTTGACATCTTCACAGTGAATAAAAGACACGGCATTGCTCTGCGACTTCAGAAGAAAAAAAGTTGAACCTTGAAGGCGTGTCCCTTGACCACCACGGAGACATCACAGTAGAGACCCTGCAGACGCTGCTCGTTCAGACACTCCAGGACGTTGTTGCCAAAGTTGGGGATCGCCATCTGTAGCGTCTGAGCCATAACGCTGTGCCCAGCACCACGCGGTCTGTGAGCCCAACAAAACAAAAATATGAGACGCGATATCTTATTTTACTGTAACACCCCCCCCCCCCCTCCCCAAACGCAGTCAAATTCAAGGGTCTGCTTTATTTTACCTCCTCGCGACACATCCGCAGTGTAATTCGGAGCCTTTTGATGCTTCCTGGCCCACTTTTCTTTTTTTTCCCCCCATCGCGCGGTCAAAGCAGAGTCACTTACATAACGCATCTATTTTTCGACGTCATAACAAGCTCTGATCAAAAAGTGGACCGACAGCCGACGTGACGTGAAATAATCTGTCCTTAAGAATAGATTTTGGTTTAAGCGTGACTCACTTCCGTCTGCGCCGACTCTTTTGTTTTGGTTCAAAGTGCCGAAGGGCTGCTTCTTGAAAAGGGGGAAGTTTTAAAATGTACGCAGGCGGGATGATACAGTTTAGCGATGTCATATGCGCGATTCAGTGATGATACATTGTGTTAGACGCATTGTGTTAGACGCAAGTGTTATACGCACACACACACATTTTTTCATATTGTTCAAATATTTGGCATTTTTGTTTTGGCAAAACATTTTTTCAAAGTTTTATCAATCTCTACAATTTGCATACGTAACATACAGTATATGTTCTGATATTTGTTTTCACCTGGTGTTGTGTTTGTTTTGAAATTATTTTGCTTTTAATCTGTATTTCATATCAAATGTTCCTTTTCTATCCATTTCTCTCTCTCTCTCTTTCTATTGCATTTCCCCCCCCCAAAATATTAGAGCATACGTCATCGAATATTTTTGTCTTTTTGTAGAAATCCTAATTTCGCAATGCAAAAACGTTGGCATTGCGAATATTAAATATTTCTTTCAATATTTTAGTCACAAAAATTGATTTTTCTCGAAATTTTTTTTTGTTATTTTGGGGGGGGCGACTTATGCCCACCAGTCGAGGAAAACAAGCGCAGGAAGGAACGTCTAATATTGACTGATAATGTAGTAACATTCAGGTGGTCTTTTTCAAGACAGCAAGGGCATTTCCGTCACCAAACACTTAACGGCGTTTTGAAAATGATTAAGCGAAGCAGCAGTGAGCTGAAGTAGCACTTTGGCGGTCCATTGGCACTCGCTTATCATTCATTTGGACGCTTTACTGCGGCTAACGACTTGTGATGGACGCACACGAAAGAAATAAAGAGACCAACCACACCAGAGAGAGTCAACAGTCCTCTATTTATAGCACCAGTGCCGCATTTTACAATGAAAGGATTTACCAGTAATGCTTTTTTTTTTTTTTTTTTTACGGCGTCACACGTTTTGCTACCATTTGGTGGGTGACGACTTAATCCTCGCAATACGAGGACGAGGAAAAAGACGAATCATCTGCTCCGTTCACAACATTTCAGGTCACGGGAAACTGAATTATATGTATGAAAGAAGAATTTTGAATAAAGTTCAATTTGGAATTTGAATTATTCTTCCCCCTGACAATTTATGACCCTGAAAGAGACAATTTGACTGTCATTGTTTCAAGGACATCTAAAGTCACAGTTGACCGATTGTTACATATGTCCTAAAACGGGGGTGTCCAAACTTTTTCGTTTGAGGGTGACAAACAGAAAAATGGAAGAATGGAAGGGCCACTTTAAAATTTGCCAACTTTTTAAAACACACTGGAAAGCAAATACATATTTTTTTTTGTCCAGAGGAAACCGAAATACCCCGAGAAAACCCACGCAGGCCCGGGGAGAACATGCAAACTTCACGCTTAGCTGGGATCGAACCAAGTAGAGGCACTGTGAGGTCAACACGCTAAGCACTGGACCACCGGGCCACCCCACCCCTGCAGAAACCCCGAGAAAAAATTGAGTCAGGTGTTGCCTTTAGGGGCGGTCAGAAATCGTAACTTCCCCTTCCTGCAATTGAGTGATTTTTACAAATGCCCCTTGATGTCTCATCCATCCATCTGTGGTGTTTCGTCAGCTGTTGCCTTCAGGGACCTGTTTTCGATTCCGAGGGGCAACAAGGGAAATTCTTCAAGCACGAGAGCTTTTAACCAGTTATTTGCAATTTGTATCCCAGAGTACTGAAAAAGCAGCTCTTTCTGTTGAGACGCTCTTTGTTGACGTTAGCGTAGCATAGCCGTCTTGGGTTTGTTCCGTGAAACAGATCCGAAAATGTCCAACGAGTGTGGAGAATCCACCATTTCGCACCGCCGGTGACATTTTGCACTTTACGTGGCCTCCAGCGACAGTCGAGACGGTGGCGCGGCTTCCAGGTGTAAATATGTGCAGCGGCATGAATAATAAGCAGACGGTTGCCATGGCGACGGGCCATTGTGCCTAATAAATTAAAGCCGAGCGCGCTGATAACACGCAGTGAGGAGCGGAGTCAAGACAAAAGACGCGTTCCAAGGCGCGCGCGCGCGAGGATCATTGAGTTGTCATCCGAGGACGCCCCGCCGTGGGTCAACGGGGGGCCGAGGGGGGTCACTGCCGCATCCCGAAAACAAAACGTGGGAGTTAATTAGCGTCACTTGACCTTTGAACTGGGAGGCCCCTTAAACCACCAGTGAACACTGTCTGGCTTAACCGTGTCAAAAAAGATGACGGCAGTCACGTGAACGTGATTATCGAGCAATCTCACAAGTAAGCATTTCACTTTGAGAGTAACAATTTGTCATGACTGACATTTTGAAATGCAAAAGCATGTTCTTCTCACAGTCTAGCCACCCGAGCCCGAGGGGGGTGGGGGGTCCATCATCCATTTTTGCATTGCATAATCCGCAGTCAGCTAACAAAGTGTTTGCGGAGCCGACACGCCTCCTACTCCACCTGCCCGGATGTCATACGCCAGCCAGGTAAAGTGGTATTAGTGTGCTGGTATCGGAGCATTTTTTTCCCCACATTATCAGCGCAGACACCAGCATCCCCGCTTGAAAACAATTTCAAACATTGATGCAACGTTACAAATCCAAAACAGTAAACAGCATTCCAGGTGGGCACATAGCACAGACACCCAATGGAGAGTATCTGTGTGTACCCTTTCAATAATTCTGATGATGATGAATAATTACTGAAGCGGAGCAGTTCCTTGTTTTTTCTTGCATCACTCCAACCATTTTAAAACTCCCTCAAACACTCCCTTTGAGAGTCGACCCAATCACAATTTCCTTCTTCTTATGGTACTGTGCGCTAGTCTCGCTGATATCATCACGGCGGGCTGCGGCAAAACTTTGTGCACGTTCCATTTTCAACTTATCCATCCATCATCCCGTTTGCCTAACCGTGTCTCAAGTCGGGCGATGCCTTCGGAGAGACTCTAAAATCAAGGTTGCTATCTATCCATTCATCTATAAAGGCGTTTGCCTTGAGCGTCAGTCTGAAATTATGGCACCCCGCTTACCACAACTGACTGGTTCTTCTAAATCTATTTCTCTATTGCATGTGTTGCCTTCAGGGTTGGTCCAAAACCATAGATTTCCCTAAAATGTTAAGTTAGCTAGCTCTAGATGCCATCCAAGGACTCTTCTCTGACAGTCAGCTGCCTTTCATCCCCTTGGCTGCAGTTCAACTAGGGTCACCTCAGCATCCAGGAAACATAAGAGGACTAATTGCCACCACTTGACCTTTGAACCAGGGCCCCCTTGCGCCCCTTTAAACAGCTGAACCTTGTCACAGCGTAACAAAATGCAAATTTCCACTGCCTCGAAATGTTTAATATATTACACAGACTCACTTGGAGAAGCTCATGAAGAATTCAGCTCAGTTTCCTGCTTTCAAAAAGGTGGCCGGTGCTAGCACGTAGCGAGCTAAAGCTAAGGCTAACGCCGCTGCCACCACACCTCTGGACACATTTCTTAAAACTGGTCGCATTAAAACCACAAAAATCCCCCTCCGTGGTCGTATAAACCCAAGCTCCGAGGTGGCGTGTTCAACTCAGCGGCGGGGACTCGAGCACCGAAATGCGGCTACGCTCTCGCTCACCCCCGCCCCCTGACGGAACGCGACCGGAGCTTAAGAAAACTTAACCCCAAAATTCCATCCGTTAAAAGGGAGAAATCGCCTCACTTGTGCGAGTCGAGCAGAGCCGGCCAGTCTCGCCCGAAGAGGAGGAGGAGGAGGAGATGGAAACGAGATGTGGGGAGCCACCGACCAGAGAGCCGGAGGACCACCGCGGGGTGAAGCGAGCTGACGTTGCCCCGCAGTGTGCCAGCCAGCCGCGGGATTTGGGAGTCCTCGGCTGGCCCGGGCCGGCGGGAGGGAGAGCGAGAGAGGAGGGGAGGGAAGGAGGAAGGGGGGGGGCGAAGACAAAAAAAAACCCCGAAAAGGGCCACACACACAAAAGAGGAAAAAGCTCCACTCCTTTGCGTTCAGTCAAACGTTCGAATTCAAAATAGATGAATTGATGAGTGGCTCGCTTATCTTCTTCCTCGCTGCGATTCTGTCCTTGTCACCGGATCCATTCCGCCGAAAGCGGCCACCATGAAGCAGCATACGGGACCCCCTCCATTTTAATGTCGGTACTGAACATCGATTTACAACAATCAAAAACACCTTCTCGTTGACTCGCTTCGACCAACCGTGTCGTTACGGCTGTCGATATTTTGAACCGCGACTTCAACAGGTCATCCCGGGACACAGACGAACGAGTCCAACGGCATGGCGAGACAAGCGGCGGGGAAGAAAAGTACATGGGGTCCCCGGTCGAAGCAGAGTCGAAAAACCTCACATTGAACGATTAAAACACGTTTGTTAGTATTGTGTATTATGACACGTTCGACAACTTTCATAGTAACGGATTGTCTCTTTTTTTTGTGGCAAGTTTATAGGAAGAGTGATGGACTCGTGGAGGCACTCACCGCCAGGACGGAGGCGGGGGGCGTCAGGGGGTTTAGTGGGCTAGCCCGCCGCGACGACTCGGTCGGTGCTATAAAGTTTCTCCACTTTCCCTTCGCCCATCCCCCACCGTACACGGCAGCTCGCTCAACTTCACCTTTCGCCGTGTAAAACAATTCAAAACAATTGTTTGTTATTCAACCCCACCCTCCACTTTTTGAGGGTCACTGTCCACTTCGCCCCCCCCCCCCCCCCAAAAAAAAACTAAGATCACCAGGAAAAAAGGAAGTTCCACTGGGCATCACACCGCAGCCCAACCGACGCTCTCTCCGCGCGCGTGTGCGTTGCTGCTGGGCGGCGTGCAACAACTCACTCACCCCTTCGGCCGCTGGAACTCGTTCGCGGTGGAGCAACAGCGGCGGCGCCCGAGAAGCTTGCTAATGGTGACGGTGGTGGTGGTGTGTCCCTCCGCCGCGACGCAGGCAGCCATTCATTATTGAGACTCGACGCTGCAGCATCATGAAGGCATGCACGTACACACACGTGCTTGACGGAAGGGAAGAAGGGAGGGGGTACAGTATTATATGGGCAAAGCGGGGTTTGCTGCCTCGTAGGTTGCAGACAGACTGCAGAACCATCGATTATACACACTGGAAGGGATTTGGAATTGCCTGACGTGCATGGCCAAGTAGAACAATCGATTTGTCAGGTGTTGCCTTCAGGGACGACTTGAAATCACATATTTACGCCCCACACATCCACACTCTGAAATCAAAGTTCTCCCCTCATAAGTAGTTGATTGTTCCTAATCTCCCCAAAAGTGCCGTTTTGTGCAGGGGTTCTTAAGAGGACCAGCTCACTCCACAACTCTTTTTTTTTTTAAATCAGGAAAATTATGTTTGTTTGAAATTCAATTTTATGAATTTGTTTTGGTGAAACCAGTAATCAAATCAGTTGTTTTTCCAAACTTTTGTTGACGTGGTCATCTTTGAATTAAATTTTTTTCCCCCTGTATTTCCCGCTTTCTTCGGCTCCAATGCAATTGCGTTTTATTCCAGCTACTCACAGTCTGGGTTCAGATGTTTACCATCCTGGATTTTACCTAGATGAAATGAGATTATTCATGGCAACAGGTTGATGAATTTTCCAGACACCTCGCATTGAAAGTAGGCCCGGGTTGAGCAGGAGAAGGACGTCCTCACGTTACGCCGTTACACCGCTACGCTTTTTTTTCCGAAGCCACGCGAGCTTCCGTAGGCCGGCCCACTAACATGGCGGTGTCCGTGTGCTAACGTGAGAGTGACGGCTTCTGATGAGAGGAGGCAAAACCGCCCCCCCCCCCTAAAAAAAACATCAAACCGGACGAAATTCCGAGTAACACGAACCTGTCACGGTGAGGAGACACACGTATTCCGGTGAGATTTATTCGGCGACGGCAACCAGTTCGTGTGGTGGGGGCATTTTGTGGGCATGATGATAACATGTTGACGAATTCGCTCGGTGCCAAGAAACACGTGAAAAGCGGTTCAAATGCGACGTTTGGGAGGAACCACATCTCCCCCAAATCTCACTAATTCGACATTTTGCTGGTTTTAGAAATGCCGCGTGGTATGTTAAACCGGACACAATGTTTACAAAGTGTATTGTGCTCTTGTCAGGATACTTTTCACATTCCGGATTTTTTTGGGGGTGTAAGCACTGTTTCGTCTCAACTATGTAAACGTGCTCATGTCTTCAGATATGTTATAAAGTGTCAAATTTTGGTTTGAAATGTCACCTCATAGAGCACGATTGTTTCCTGCGTATTTGAACTCTCAATGTCAAACGTAACCCTCATCCTGAAAATGTTCATCAGGTCAAAACCTACGACAGACCATGGTGCCAAAATAATTGACCGGTAATATCCTTAAAAATGAATGGTTTACAGATGATTTGATTTGGAAAACAAAATGCACTCGAAGTGGGAAGAGACTTTGTCACAACAAAAATTGACAAAAAAGTTACTTGTATTAGTGAGCTGTCTAAATTAAGACATCGTGCTAACTTGCAACATTCAACTTTTTACAAAATCATGGAAAAGATAGTGAGTCCTTGTAACATGAAAAAAGCTAAAACGACATGACATTTTCATTACACATATTTCAAATGACAAGTACGATGTGCTTTCTTTCAACAACTTTTTCTTTTCACCCACTGAATTGGGCCAATGCAAAATGTTTTTTAATTAGATGACATGGCGGGCAAATTGAAAACATGCAGCAGGCAACAAGTAGCCCCACAGCCAGCCTTTGGATACTGCGACAGTCAATCAAGTTTGTCTGCATTCAGTGTACCTTTCTTGTAGTGTTTTATATGTCCCGTCACTTGCCCAGGTGTTGTAACTTTATGCTGGTGTGGCCCGCTCGGCTGTTCCTGCGCAACTTCACCCACCTTTGCCTACACCCGCCCACCGCAGCTCGTCGGTGGTGCGTGGGTTGTGCAATGGAACCCCCGAAAACAGCTAATCCCGACCCTGCGGTTAGCGTCGCCAAGCCAGCGATGGTCAAGAGCCAGGAGGAGTCACCTCTTATCGGGCTTCTACCGGGAGAGACGGTGGTGAAGGAGGGAAAGGCCTCCATCTTATTTCCCAGTGCCAACGAGGTGTTTTACAACCCGGTCCAGGAGTTTAATAGAGATTTAACGTAAGTATAAGTAGTATTTTTTACAAACGACAAAAAACAATGTAGTCGTTGTTAAAACTAAGACGTGTTTTTTGCAAAAGTCAAGAATTTCGAGCAGGGGTTTCAAAATCAACTTATGTTTGGGCCACTTTCCAACGGTTAGTTTTTGGTGTGTCTGGGGCGCATCAAGCATTTAACAAAAAATGCGTTCAACTAATTCAATCTTGTAACTATTTATCATCAAGAAAAAAAAAGCACGACATTGGTAAAACTAAAAGGGAGGGAAGGAGGGGTGGCATAAAAGTCACATAAAACGTTGGTATCAAGTAGGGGGCCGCAAAATATCCTTCTGCGGGCCGCATATGGCCCCAGGACCGCAAGTCTCAGACCCGTAATTTAGAGTCTTTGATAACTCTTTGTGAACGTCAACGAATTTAGTCTTTAAGCAACAGTTCATTGTTGTGACTTGTCCAGCTGTGCGGTGATCACGGAGTTCTCCAGAGAAGTGCTGGCTCAGCGCGGCGTTAAGATCCTGGTGCCCGGTGAGAAGGAGCGAGTTGTGGTGTCGCTGTCGGATGAACCCAGCGAGGCTGACGCGCAGGAGGGGAAGACCAACGTCGAGGGGGACACCGTTGTCACGGCAACGGCAGGGCAGAAATGCGAGGTAAAATTCCGGTCAACCCCCTTATGGGATCCGCCGCAAATACAGTAGTCAAATGTTTGTCGTTGCTGCTGTTAATTGTTAACCGCCCAAATGATCTGGCACGACTCTTGTCATGCGAGCTGAAGTTTGCTCGTGTCATGCAGACCCGACCAGACTCTGTTTTTGCCACGATCATGTGGAACTTGCGTGAAACTTGAAGGTTCAGACTTGCCCGTTTGTGATTCAGTCCCACCACAAGGTTTTGAATGTGTTTGGATTTCTGCCACTTTGTGTTTCCAGCACGGGCTCCGCATCCTGGAAGGCTTAGCGGCGTCGGGTCTGCGCTCGGTGCGTTTTGCGTTGGAAGTGCCGGGCCTTCGGAGCGTCACCGCCAACGACTTCTCCTACAAAGCCGCCGCCCTCATCGCCAGGAACGCCGAGTACAACAAGGTGGGCGAGATCCTTCAGGCCACGTGCAAGGACGCCAGGTAGGACCGCCTGTTACGTGCTCGGCCATTTTGTCGGTCGTTTCTCAGGAACGACATGAGATTTATCGTTTTCCCAAGGGGAAAAAAAATTCTGCTCACATTGTATGGGGGTGGGGGTAGTTTTGTCAACGGTTTTGCCCGGGTCATTAAAAAGTTTGACAATTCATTCAATTGATTTTGTGAAGAATTAAGGCCTTAAATGACATTAAAAAGCATTGACTAGGCACGAGCCCACAAGTTCCTTCATTCATTCATCCATTTTCCGAACCGCTTGCTCCTCGCTGTGGTCGCAGGGGGTTGCTGGAGCCTATCCCAGCTGTCTTCGGGCAATAGGCGGGGGACACCCTGAATCGGTTGCCAGCCAATCGCAGCGCACACAGAAACAAACAATCATTCGCGCCCACATTCACACCTAGGAACAATTTTGAGTGTTCAATCAGCCTGCCAAGCATGTTTTTGGAATGTGGGAGGACCCGGAGAAAACCCACTCAGGCCCGGGCAGAACGTGCAAACTCCACACAGGGAGGCCGGAGGTGGAATTGAACCCGGTATCTCTGCACTGTGAAGTCAACATGCTAACCGGGCCGCCCAATTTCCTTCATGTTCCAATTCATTTTCTCTTAATTTGAAAAGAAACATTTGCAGTTCCTGTCACCGATTTTCTCATTCATATGCAGCATGCTTATGTACGAGATGCGAGGGAAGAACGATCGCTACGACGTCATCGATCTCGATCCTTACGGCAGCCCAGCTTCATTCCTGGACGCCGCCATGCGGTCTGTCAGCGACGGAGGTGGGAGGGCTTGGGGGGGCCGGCGTTTGTTGTTTGAATTCATCGTAACGATGAACAAGTATTATCGAATCAAATCTTTTTTTTTGTCTGGCAGGCCTGTTGTGCATCACGTGCACCGACATGGCCGTGTTAGCGGGGAACAGCGGCGAGACGTGCTACAGCAAATACGGCTCCGTTTCCATCAAAGCCAAGTACTGCCACGAGCTGGTGAGCGTCTGTCAAAAAGGGAGCCTTGCTAGTCCTGGAAAGGCTTCACAGTATGTTTCAATCTGTCAAATCAATGGCGTGTGATGCCGCGCAATGAAAACACACCAGGATTCTCTTGTATTATCATTGAAAGCATCTTTTTTTTTTTTTTTTAGCCCGCAATCATTTTTCAAATTTGATGCAATTTTGTAAAAGGACACATCGCACCGGCCGCATGTCGTAGCATTGCACATCCAAGAGCGTCTTGCTCTCCGCAGGCTCTGCGCATCATCCTGCACAGTTTGGACCAGCGGGCCAACGCCTACCAGCGATACATTCAGCCGCTGCTGTCCGTCAGCGTGGACTTCTACATTCGGGTGTTTGTGCGCGTCTTCACGGGTCAAGCCACCGTCAAAAACTCAGCCAGGTACGGTATATCATGAATGCGATGCGATACCAAGACAATCATTGCGGAGGTGGACAGCCCGAGTCAGCGCCGCCAAGATGAGATATGACTTGATGTGGTTTGTTTGCGACATCATGTGATCACGTGAGTGTACCGTGAGGGACGGCAAAAGTGGAAGAAAAACGGAGCAATTTAGCGACTTTGCGACTGTATACATTATTTTGGCTCATCTAGAGATGTACATTTTGTTCAAAAGCAAGGTCGCGGTGGCATTTAGCTTTCTGCGGTTCGTTGTCACGAAGGCCGATTTCACTATTTGGTGTGTGTGTGTGGGGAGGGGGGGGTGAGCTAAAGTTGTTGTCAGCAAAATTCGCCAATGGAAAATGAATTCCGTGAAATTGAGACTTTGAAATGTGAACGTCATAGGGTTGGAAATGTTGTAAACGGGGTACCTTGAAAAGAAAGGTTCGACTTTAACTCGATACAGGACGATACGCTTTGTGGGATTTTCAACGGTATGAACAGGTGCAAATAGTAATTTTGCCGTCCGTCATGGCCCTCGCCAGCACAGTTAAAAGCAACAGTGCCGTCTAGAGGAGTCCAACACTATCACAAGTGCTTCATGAAGCTTCAGTTGCCCATCGCTAGGTGAAAGTGCCCGTTCAAGTTAAACGGCGAACCGATGCGTTGCAGCAAACAGGCTCTGATCTACAATTGTGTCGGCTGCGGGTCGTTCCACTTGCAGAAGATGGGCAGGAGGACCGACAACGGCAAACAGTGAGTCGTCGTGGAACATGGGACTTAATCTTCGAGTTTCCTCGGCTGACTGTGATTTGTCCATTTCAGTATGAAGTACTCGGCAGCCACTGGACCACCGGTGGGACCAACATGCGAGCACTGTGGTCAGAGGCATCAGGTGAAGATTTTGACTGCTTTTTGTGCAAGTCACTCAAAATGGCTGGGAACAAATGAAACGTCACAGTCAGCGTCTGCCCTAAGGGGGTGTGGGCGGGGCAACAACAAAAAGATTCTTTTTGGGAATCGTTTCCTCCACTAAAAAATATGTATGTTTCAATTTTGTTGTGCTTCGTGGTGATTGACAAAATGATTTTGGCCTAAAATGTATTTTGTAATTTAAACAATTTTGAATTGTGCCTCACAGTTTTTTTTTCAACCTATTTCAATTTCAGCTTTAAATGTATTAACGTCATTTTGAAGTTTTACATTTTCAGTGACAATTTTTTCATTTTACAGTCTTTTTTGTAAAGAAAAAAACTGCCAAAGGTGTGATATTTAAAATATATATATTTTGTCATACTTTTTACATTGTGGGTCAATTTTATTGAATTGTATTATTTTACTTATTTTTCCCCCAAAACATTTTCAAACCCCAAATTAATTTTGTGCATTGTAGTTTTCAATGTTGAGAAATTATGATTATAAGATATTGTGATTTTTCTTTTTAACCCAAAATAGAATTTTGATTAATTTTTCAAAATTATTTATGTAGATGAATTTGCTTCATTTGATTCTTGTATTTCTTATTTTGCAATGATTTCGGGATAGTTTTTTTTAACTGTTATTTTTTTAATAATTTTTATTTTGAACGAATGCATTGAACTTTGTCGTACGCTCACACTCAATGCTTCATCTGGCGCGTGTGGCCTCTTCCCAGCTGGGCGGTCCGATTTGGGCAGAAGCCATCCACGACCGGCCCTTCGTCCAGAAGGTTCTGAGCGCCGTTTCTACCAACCCGTCTCGCTTTGAGACGTCCAAGCGCATCGAGGGGATACTGAGTATGGTGACTGAGGTAATTTTTAAATTTTTTTCTCGACACGCTGTTCCCAACTTCCCGTCAGCGTGACGCCACCTGCTCGTTTGTGGTGCGCAGGAGCTGGAGGACGCGCCCCTTTACTACACGGTGGATAGTCTGAGCAGTACCATACACTGCAATACGCCACCTTTGCTGCAGTTCAGGTACGCAACGTGAACCAACGTTTGGGTCCCCCCGTGCGACAGCAGCATGGTCTGAATATGGAAGAAATTGCTGACTTTTCAAAATGTGTCCAGGAAGAGTGCGCATTTGTCGGAGATGATGATGGTGGTTTGCAGGGTAGGGTTTCAAATTAGGTTTAGGGTTTTAAACTCAGGTGTCAAATCAAGGTTGCAGGCTCCAACGAGGTTTTCAAATCTGGTTTAAGATTTCAAATGATCATTTTGTAGGGTTTAGGGTTTTAAATGAGGGTTTCAGTCCTGGGTTAGGGTTTGACACAAGGGGTTCAAATGAGCCCTGTCTGAGGGTTTCAAGCTTGGGCTAAGGCTTCAAGCAAAGGTTAGGTTTCTGTTACTGTATTTTGTTATTCATACAAGTATACAGCATAAAGTACAGTAATGTTAATTATTACAAAATTTACTTCTACATGCACGTATAGAATTAAATTTGGCCTTATAAATATTTTTTATACTCTCATCACTCATCTGTTGCTAGGCAGAATACGGGGCTCTTTAGCGGGCGTGCCAACTTGTGCTCGATACTTTTGAACTGAGTATCTCTGAAATGTTTGCCGCCTCCTTAAGAAGCGTTAACTCGTGTTCAGATCTGCGCTGCTGCACGCCGGTCACAGAGTTTCCCTCACGCACGCCTGCAAAAATGCCATCAAGACGGATGCGCCGCCCGCCGCCATCTGGGACATCATGCGCTGCTGGGTAAGCTGCTTTTTTCCTGTGTGCTACCTGTTAGTGTTCTTTTGTTTTATCTGTCGAAAAATCGTCACATCTTTTGGGTGTTTTGATTTTTTTTTTTTTTAAACACTTTCTATAATGCCCAAAGATGCCACCGGGTGGCGCCTGAATAATAGGAATGTTGTAATTGGTGTCAAGGATGTACTTGGCGGATAATAATAATAATAATAATACATTTTATTTATAAGCGCCTTTCAAAACACCCAAGGACACTTTACAATCAGGAACAAGAATACATCTTAACTGTTGAAGGTCTTTGTATTTTCGGCAGAAGCTAAGTTTAGCTCTGGTTGTTGTGGAGAGTCTTCACCACGGTTTTCAAGCGTGTGAAATCTGTCCGTGGATTCTGTAGTCTGAACTGCAACAGGTGGTTGCGTGGGTTCACGGTACCTTCTGCCATCTAGAAGAGCATTTAATTGTTCTGCCTCTCATCGTACGTCGCTGCCACGGAGAGATGAACAAATATAGATTTTTTTTTGCGTTGAATAATAATATATGCAGACTGTTAATTGAAATAGAATCACAATGTAAAGTGGTTGGGAATCTTTTCTCTACTCTCCCAAGATGCTTAAGCCTTGGCGAAGGGCTTTAAAAAATAAATAAATCTTTAAGCGAATTTGCATCCCGTCCGCAGGAGAAGAGCAACCCGGTGAAACGGGAGAAGCTCTCGGAAATGACGCCCGCCTTTAAGATCCTGTCCACCGAGCCCAGGTGAGACGAAATTCACCGATGGGCATTTGCTCCGTCGGCCGTTTTGTTCACTGTATTTATTTGTTTTCAGCTTTGAAGCGTGTTTCACCGTCCGGGCCGACGCCAACCCCCAGTCTCGTCAGCGCCACCTGACCCGCTTCCAGGAGAACCCGCAGGCCTTCTGGGGACCTAAAGCCAGAGCAAAAGCAGGGTAATAAAACGATCCCTAGCCACTGTATTCGTACTGCAAGGTGTTCAGGTCCCCACAAAGTACAAATGTGTCTTTTTGTCCTCTGCTTGGTTGTGTTTGGGCCCCTTAGTGGCGGCATCTCCAACAACCTGCAGCAGAGGCGCATGAAGAACCAGAATAAGCGCAAAGGCCAGATTACAGACTCGTCTCAGCTCAAGAACTTACCCTGCAAAAGGTTCAAACAGGTCGGTTCTCCCGTGTACAAGATTGATTTGTCGGTGCCTTTCACACTGAACTCGGCTGGTCAACGTTTGTCTTTGTTTCAGGGCACGTGCACGAATGGCGACGAATGCTCATACTTGCACGACCCCGACTGCATCATCGAAGAGAAAATGGAGTGAATTAAGACAAAAAAATTTCGTAGTTATTTTAGAGAGGCAGTAAAGTCAGTTGAGTTTCACAATCAAAAAAAAATTTGTTTTTATTACTATTGTTTTTTTGGGCTCTGACTTTTGTAACGGTCCAATAAAGCCTGACTTATAATTTGAAATTCGTCAGTGGTCATTTTTAGGATACCTCATTGGGTAACATTGCACAAGCATATAGAAAAATTCTGCCTTTGCAAAGAGGGTATTGCTCAGTTTGCATTAACAGAGTAGTACTGATGAAAAAAAACAACAACAAAAACATTCTTTTTGTTTAAAAAGAAACCCCCCCAGAATTTTTGGTTCTCTTTGATTGCGCAGGTGTTCCTAATAGTGTCCAGCAAGTATGAAGAAACACAACATTTTTAAGAGTGGAATAAAAAAGTAGAATATGTTGGGCAACTAACAAGTAAGAATGATTGACTTTTATTTCCCACTGCATTTTTTTGAATGATATAAAGTCAATATAAAAGCATTTATCACATTAGGTGAAAAATGGTAGCTCATGTCACTTTTCTTCTCGTGTCCCATGAGGTTTTGTCGCGGTGTAGTTTTCCCCAGTTTCGTGGCTCAGGAGTTGCTGGAAAATGGCCGCCACGTCTTCATCTTGACCAAGCCGGCGCGGGATTGGCTATCTGAGATTCGCTCTGAGCAGGAAGGTTCGGATTTCCATCGGGCGCAAGGTGACCTCCCACATGGAGGGGTCCTTCAATGACTTTTTCATCTGCTTTTCAACTGGAGAAAAAATTAAATTAAAAGGGGGGCGGGTGCAAGTAATGTATGTACAACTTTGGCTTTGACTTTGTAGGGGGGGGGCGAAAAGTGAGATTCGAGTGCTATATGGTAGCAGTGAACAGAAAAATTGAAAGAGGAAAAGATTGCCTCAAGTCATGCCACCACGTACCAGCCTGCGGTCTCCAATCGAAACGCTTCATCTCTTCTTTCCACTGATTAGCTGACAGGTTGAGTTCGGACACGCCCGTCACCTCCAGAGTGGAAAACAGCTTCTGCGCAGAAGCAAAATCACCAGTTGGCGCTACAAAATTACACTTTCAGAATTCAAAGTACCTGAACATGTTTGTCATTTCTCGATTGGGAAAGTAGTAAATAACCTGCAGGTCGACCGTGACCGGCTGAGAGTTGGCTTTACTTTCCCAGCTCTGGAACTGATGTTCCAACCTGAGCAGGACGGACTTGTCGTCCCACTGGCTCAGTGTCAGGAGATGGACAGCAGGGGGCAGTGCAGCCTGTAGTCCTGAGAACTATAGAGTGCATTAAATTTTTATTTCTTGCTTTTCGTCAAAATAAAATGCAAGTGAAGGGGGTAGGTGATTTCAGGAAATCATAACTATATGGGGGGGGATTCTGAGACACGATAGCCGATGATTAACGAAAGACATATTCCATTTCCATCACTCACCTCCAGTCTCGTATTTGGGTGCAGGTGGCCCTCAGTAAAAGTGAGCAGCGGCTGCAGTACCGCCTCCTCCGCTAGGGGGCGATGCGTGTCGGCGGCGCTGGCCGGGGGGTCCAGGGAGAGCAGCAGGCGGCCGCGTACCACCAGACCCTCTGGGAAGACGTCGGAAGTCTCGTTGAGGGGTTCAGCCACGCCGCGGACGTCGTCGTACAGCAGCCGGCGGTGGAGCTGTTGTTGGGGCGACGCAACTACATGGATGTGATGTCTGGGTGGGGTTTCTTGGTCTTAGATTTTTTAATTGGCATGTTATTTTTGTGTGGCTATGCGTGCGAGTTGCTTTCCATGGTTTCAAGTGTTGGATTGTGTGTGTTTTTTTTCTTCTTCATTTCTTAACCTGTTTGTCATCATGTGTTTGTGTGTTGTTGTTTTTTAGGTGTGTGTGTGTGTGTGTTTACACGTGTATCTGTCTGTGTGTTTATGTATGTGCTTGTGTGTGTGTGAGATGATGTGTTTTTGGTTTATTTCTGTGCATGTTTGAGCATTTACTTCACTGTCGTGTTCATGTGTGTGTGTGTGTGTGTGTGTGTGTGTGTGGAATGTGACCATTATCTCCAGGGAGCCGTTTTGGATGCTGCCTCCACCCTGAGAGCGATCTGTCACCACAGTGAGTTGGTCCTTGTCATCCTGGCAACACACACACACGGACACGTTTCTACAAAATTTTCCAAATGATTGTGCGTGCGTTATGTGAAACATAAAGGAGTTGCAGATGGTTACCATGTGCCAAGCGAGTTGTCAACGATTGACATAAGACATGCTCATGCCACTTAATTAAAGCCGCGTTTTTAGATTCAATACAGTGCTTTTTAAGGCTTTTTGAATATCCGTTGAAACCTTGAGGATCACTCAAGTGGAGAGAACAAGAAGAGGAAGTGACAAACCAGGAAATGAAACTGACAAGTTGCTGTGTGAGTTCCTGGTTCAGGAAAACTCAAGAAACTTGACTGTTACCCCCAAATGGAAAAATGAGACGTTGATTCAATATGATTAACTGGGTACAAGCTAATGCTAGCATTTGCATAAAAAAATACTTGAATTTCAAGTCGCGGGGTAGCCAAGCTTTTAGCTTAGCAATTAGATGAACATTTCCATTTTAACATGTTCAAGTTTTGAAAATGTTCAGGTGTGCATACTACTCAAGCTATTAGCCTGGCAACACTCCTGACACACCAATGTCATCATCAGATGCAGTACCACGTGCCCTGTAAATGTGATGACCCAAAGCCAACGTAGCACCCATAGCCTAGCTTAGTTTAGTTTAGTTTAGCTCATCCAATGCCAAGGACATTTTTTTTTTTAAGAATCCAGACATCCAATCCCAGGTTCGTGTTTGTTTGTTTGTTTGTTTTTTAATTCACATGGTAGGGGAAAGTAGGCTCTCAAAATAGCTGGCACTGAATTATGATGTTCTTTAGCCCTATGCTTACATAGTTTGCTAACATTTAATGATCTGACTTTGTTTCCTGTGTCCGTGTCAAAATGATTTTCTTTTAAGCTTTGGGAAAATTGAACAGCTAACGGGATATGCCCTAAAAATGTACAATTATCCATTCCACGGAACACATGCAACGCACCTTGATGAAGGCACGGGAGTTGATCGGGTAGTAGTTCCCGGCGATGGGCTCTGACTGTTTCAGGTTCCAAGTGGGTCGAAAGTCTTTCCTGCGGGCGCACAACAACAGTCAGGTGAGCGCAATGGAACATCTCCATTCAGTGCTCGCAGAATACCGATTAAGCACAGCTGAGAGTCACTGGAAAGAACTTGACGACTTACTTCCTCTGCAGAACTTCTCTCCCGTTGGAGTCGGTGAAGAAGATTCCTGAAGACTTTATGTCCGTGTCCAAGCGAGTGATCACCTCCTTGCCCAAGTCGTCGCTGATGAAAGAAGATGGACGCGATTTCCTCCAATGATCCCACGGACACAAATCGTAGGCCGGCCCCACTCACTCGATGGGAATCGGGCCCACGGTCCACTCGAGCTCTAGAACCCGGCTGTCGGTGTGGAGACGAACCACCTGAGATGCCCACGGGGCGAACCACTGCCTCACCTCCTGCATCACTGACGTCTGAGAAGGGGAAAGACCACGCTAGTAGGACTTGAGCCGAGGTATGTTGCTGTTGTTTTTTTTTTTTTTGGGGGGGGGGGGGGGGGGGGGGGGGTTGCCATGTGCCCAAGAGAATTTTTCGTAGGGCTACTCTTGATTGACATGCCTCCCAAGTTTCATGTTTCTCACCAGCATCGCTAAGTCACTAGCTTTGAGGGAAGAATTTTCCCAAAAGACCCCGAAGGGCATGACGACACCACGTTCCTCCAAATGGAGCCAAAAATGGCTGCTTCAAACCACAATGCCAGCTTTGCTGTGTGTGTGTGTGTGTGTGGGGTTTTTTTTCTTCAGGCATGGCTTGTTGAGACTTTTTGGACGTCTACTTGTGACAGACAGGCCTACGCAATTTTAGGTTGCTCAGTGAAACTGGCTTGAGGGGCTACATTTTCCAAAAAGTGCCTGCAAGTCCTGTAGTGGAGTTGTTGTTTTTTTTTTTTCTCAAGTCATTGAACTTTGCTTGCCAGGCTCCACCCACAGGCAATGACGAAAGTAATGATTACGTAATTTAGTGTTGCCAATAGGATATGTTGTTAACATTTCAAAATGGCAGACTTTGTGTGTTTTCCAGGCATGGCTAATTGAGATTTTCCTGTGGATCTCCTCCTAGTACGTACGTCGACAAAATATCACGTTAGCGACATAAAACTGGCTTCTGAATTCAAAATTTGAAAAAAAGCGTAACAATCCGTGCCTGTATTGTCTCCGTCTTGGCCGCCGTCTTGCTGATGACAAACGGCGTGGAGGAGTTGGGTCGGAAGATGTACGCCCCTGAGGGCTGGTTGCTGTTTGAGTTGTTTCCGTCGCTGGCGTTGTACCTGCAAGCGTTGCGGTCACACAAATATTCATCATTTGGTTCACTTGATAGTGAAGATGAGCTTTCAGAGACCTACCAGTAGAAGTTTTGTGTCAGGCTGATGCTCTGCTTGGTCTCCAAGTTGTCCAGGCCGCTCAGGAGGCCCGTCGTTGGGTCAAAGGTCACCCGTAGATACTGTAGATATAAAAAAAAATCTGTTGTTTTGGTTGGACTGTACCTACATCCTGCTTCAAGTACATGACAGGTTGGATCTTTAAATAAATAAATGATAACAAAACAAAAAATACTACTGTGACCTCATACCTTGTTCCAGATGGATTTGGGCACATGGTAGCGCGGAGAGGCCAGCGGAGGCCCGTCCTGGAGCAGGGACACCGAGTAGGTGCTGAAGCCCAGCGGCGGGGCTCGGACCCGGAAGAGGAGCTCGTTGACGGCGAAGCCACGGTTCCTCCTCACGTCCCGCGTGGTCCCCGAGACCGGAATCACCTCGCAGTCCACAGCCTTGCCGTTAGCGTCAGCCACCGCATACGCTGTGCCGTTGACCGGAAGCCTGACGGGCCAGGAGACGGGCCGAGCCAGGGGGTTGAAGACATTGACGGAGAACTGGAGGAGGCAGCCGTGCGTCAGGAAAGTTGACGGCGAGAATCGAAGCCGGCTTTTTACCTTCTTGCTGGACTCGGTGATGGCACACACGCTGATGTTGAGGCTGTTGCAGTACACCCGCTCAGCAGTGGAGCCACTCAAAGCAGCGAGGCTGTTGCTGACCACAACCTGAAGACGGGAAGAACCGTCAACTGACAACGTTTCCGTCAAAATCGACGCATCAGAGACACAACACGCATAAAATAGCCAACTGAGGGAGAAAACTCAAATTGACAGCGTCAAGGATGTGCAAAACCTCACCCAGACCCCATCAAGAATCTTCACTCATGTGAAATCGGTATCGTTGGGTTTTCACAATGTTAGTGGATTCGGAGCCACAAAATTTCATCCAGACCCGAACCCCATTGAGAATAGACATTCACACGATACTCAAGAAAATATCGTGCAATTGCTTTTGACAAAACGGGCCCGGAGATGTCAGCTATGGAACTTTCCACCCCGGTCCGGGCTTCCATACAGATGCTTTCTGCATGACGCGCCTGGTCGACTTCGTCGAGCTTTTCTGCTGTTCAGCCGCCACTGATACCACCAGAAAATTCCTTTGCATCTTACACTACGGCATTGCCTTTCAAACTGAACAGCGAAATAGAGGAAAAAAATCAGTTAAATGCACATCTTTACTCAATGGGGATAGACTTGACATCTCCCAGACCCGATCTCCATTAGCGTGAACGCTATTCCTGAAGTGTGACGTCCACAGTACCTGACAACGTTGCCATCCGTTGGCAAGTCTCCGGGCGTAGTCGTTGGCGACATGCTGCTTTTCGGTTCCTGACACGGCGTCGTGGTGCTGAGCTACCGCCATGGCTCTCCCTGGACCGGGAAGAATGAGCGGTCAGATTTGACAACGGCAAAGGGAATCATTTTGACTTACTCAAGGTCAGGCTGTCGCCCTGGCCGAAGGGTCCACTAGTAGAAGCCTGGCCGCCGAGAACCTCCAGCTGGTTACAGGTCTAAAAAAAAAAAAAATAACTCACATTTGAGTGGTTTCCAGTTTCCAGAATGTGGATCTGATCCAGGAACCCACCTGCAGGTTGCTGTTGCTGAGCCTCTCGTAGCGTTTCAGTGCCGGCCTACTGCTGAAGTAACCCGTCCAGAAGTCATGGGCGTCGTCCGCATACGGAAAGAAGTCATCTGTCTTGAGGGCCCTGTGCGGAAACCCAGAACGGTTCTACGTCGTCCCCCCCGCTTGTGGGCTAGCATTTGGGTCCTACCAGGAGAGGTTGGCCCGATGGAGCTCTTGGAGGTAACAGGAGGGCGTGGAGTAGAGGACGTTGACGCGGCTTCCGTTGGACTGCCGGGCGTTGACGTAGCGGATCAACTTGTCCAGGTTCTTGTACCACAGGTTGGCGTTCTCGTACTGGAAGTCCGAACCCATGGTCATGATGATGTGATTGGACTTGTACACCACAGACTGGGCCGGGAGGAAGACTTGATTCTCACCACATAGCGACAGTTTTTCTCCATCAAGACTTTTGAATTCCTACACGATCCACGGTCATTTTGTTTGATTGGGGTTAAGATTTGGAGTGAGCCCTCGGAAAAAAAATCCTCCCCTTGGAGGGCTTTGTGAAGCTCCGCTTCAAGTGCTCTCACCTGACTTTTTGCGATGTTGAGGAAGCGTTCCACCACGTCATTCACGTTGTAGTCCTCCAGGTCGGGATCGTCCTTGATGGGTGGGTCGTCGCAGGACTGGTCCCAGCAGAAGCCCTCGGGGGGGTTGTACCCATTGGGAAGGATCCCTGTCAGGGCGCGGAAGACCGGGGGTGTCAAAACTCCTTCGGGTTGCCTTCAGCCGCCTATTCAGGTGAAACCACATCACTGTACAATCTCAAATCGCGGTTTAGGATGTACAGTCCCTTGGTTTTTTATGCTCGGGGTTCAACTCACACATCACTAAGGAAACAAAATGACCTGCGTTTGATTGTCATTATTTCGATGATGAGAAAAGCCGTGAAAGATCGGATCACGCCCGCAGACTGCCGATTTGTTCTGTTACCGGTGAAGAGGTCGGCCAACGGTGGGCTGATGCTGTCAGACGCCCTCCACAGCAGCTCCTGCTCTTTGGCCCACATCCGCCGGGACCGGTCCTGGTAGTCCACTCGCCCGAAGAAAAAGCCGTCGTAACCCATCTGGAGCAGGACATGGGTGACTTTTTCAAGGATTTTTTCCCTACTCAAATTGAGGTCGAGGCGGTACTATTTTGACACTCAAGCGGTAAAAGTTTGCAGTGATGAAAAAAAACTAAACACTTGTTGCCTATGGATGCAATCATCAAGTTAAGTTGATCATCACTCGTTTGAATTGATTGTAGATTAAAAAAAAAAAAAAACAACAACAAAACATTGAACCGGTGACATTTCGTTTTTTGGCAATGCTCCATCATCCGCAAGTCATGTTAGCAATGTAGCTAGCTGCCTTGGTATTTCTTGCTGCTTTTGGCAGAAACGCAAGGGCAAGACTTGCTAACAGATTCAACACTACGCTGTCAATCTTAAGGCATGTGATTTTTTTTTTTTGTTTGTTTGTTTGTTTCTACCTGCGCAAACATGGAGGCGTGTTCCCGGGCGTGTCCAAAGGGATCAATGTGCCAGGCCACCCGGGGCCGACCGCAAGGCCCGAAGGTCTGGTTGAGGAACCTGAGGCCCATGGTCATCTGGTCCACAACGGCGCTGTAGTGGGTGGTGGCCTCGTCGCTCATGCACCAGCCGCCGTTGACGAACTCCAGCCGGCCTGCGGTAACGAAAGGGATGCAAGGTGGGAGTGGGCGGTGGGTGAGAGGCGTTCCCCAGGATCGTTCCGGTCGAGGGGGAATCCAAGCGGGGACGCACCTTGGTTGACCAGCTGCTTGACCGTTTGCTGCATGTCGGAGCTCTGGCGGCGCCACCAACGGTAGAAGAAGGCAGTCTCCACGTAGATGAACCTTCGTTCGGGGTTCTTCCGAAGTTCTTCCACCACAGAGTCCAGGATGTACTGCACGCCGGCGTGCTGGATGTCGTTACGGTCTACACACCAACAAGGACGCCTGAAAACGGCCTGCATTTTGCGCACATCTGTTGCTAAAAGGACGTCACTCTACTGGCATCAACTGAAAGTTGAAGAAAACGGTACAATTCTGACTGTGTTCAAAAACAATAGTGAGCTGCTACGTTTTTCGACATGATTTGCTCCTTTTTATTTATGTTCAACAAATGTTTCCATTTTTTTCTGCCCTCGTTTTTGTCTAGTGCAGCAGGTTTTCATCATCACACTAATAGCATATCCAATTCATTTAGTCATATTTAAAAATGAAAGGTAAGGTTCAGCTACATGTGGGAGTTTTTTCGCATAAACATCGTAGCTATCAGTTATGGTAAAATCCTGTATTGTACAAGATCAAACTTAAAACATGAAAACGGAAAAAAAGTCAAAAGATTTTTAAAAATCTGGGTCAAAAATGTGCAGAGAGACACACAAAGCCATCCGTAATTAAAACTGGCTGTTGATTTTTTTTCAATTATATAATTTTGGGAGAGCCTTTTTTCAATTTTGTTTTAACATTTTTGAACAAAGTTTTCTGACATAGCTTTTTGACTTTTTGTTGTTGTTTTTATGCAAGCGATTTTATGATGCATTTTTTTCAAGTTATATCATGTAAACAAAATATTCTACGATATATGCATCAGAAAACAAGATTATAAAATATCAATGGGATAAAAGAGTACATGTACTACACTGTAGTATTTGACATGTTTACTAAGATTAAAGACTCATATTTTTATCGTATTAAAAACAATAAATGGAGCAGTTCTGGCTTGATATCAAATAGATATCATATATTAAACTAAAGTGGCTTTTGAGGACATGCGATGAGTTCCAATTTCAAATTGCCAAGAAAGTTGAATTGTCAATGACTGTATTAAATCACTATGTAAGCGATATAAGATAAAAATTCATATTAGACTTCATCATATACATCAACACTGCACTAAAAAAAAAAATTGACCATTTTTCACTGCAAATGTCCGCACGGAAATCAAAGCAAAAATCGCAAAATAGTTTGAAACTGATTGTTTGAGGGCAAGCATAGTGCTGATGGAGCAGGGAAAAAATATATACAAATGCAAAACCCCCCCCCCCCCCACACACACCCCCCTTGTGAAAACATGATGATGGTGAATCATTAGCTGTTGCACAGACGATAATGATCATTTTTATGGTTTGTCTTTTAGCACACAGTTGCATGTGCGCACGCGCTGTTCAGACCTCCGTAGAAGTACTGGTCCACAGTCTTGAGCCAGCCCACGTCGTCGTGCGTGTGCGGAACCAGGTGGACGTTCAGCATGGACGCCTTTGTAGCGTGACAGGACTGCAAACAAACAGATGAGTATGTACGCACATCCCGATGTAAATGGCAATAGTGCACATACAAACAACTAGTAAAGGAAAACCTCCATCTCCATTTTCCGAACCGCTTCATCCTCACTAGGGTCGCGGGGGGTGCTGGAGCCTATCCCAGCAGTCTTTGGGCAGTAGGCGGGGGACACCCTGAATTGGTTGCCAGCCAATCGCAGGGCACACAGAGACGAACAACCATCCACGCCCACACTCATACCTAGGGACAATTTAGAGTGCCCAACGAGCCTGCCATGCATGTTTTTGGAATGTGGGAGGAAACCGGAGCACCCGGAGAAAACCCACGCAAACCCGGGGAGAACATGCAAACTCCACACAGGGAGGCCGGAGCTGGGATCCAACCCGGTACCTCTGCACTGTGAAGCCGACGTGCTAACCACTGGACTACCGGGCCGCCCTAAAGGAAAACCCATTTCTGAAAACAAACAAAAAACCCTCACAAGATCTATGCTGTGTGTGTGTGTGTGTGGTTTTTTTGCACAACAAAAACAAACGAATTGACCTTGCCGGCTGTGTGTTAAAACCTCACACGGAATTTGTCCCTGTCGTTGGAAGCGACGGTATCACAAAAACATCGCTTTGGTATGTCACAATGTCCAGACACTCATCGAGCAACATGATTGGATCATTTATCTTAAGTCACGCTGGAGGGGGAAGGTTGGTCAAACAACACCTTTGACTTCTTGACACTCCCTTTCGGACTGTTGGTCCTTTTTTTTTTACTGCATGTTCGAAATAAACATTTAATCAATCAATACAAAGTATGCAATAGTGCAGTCATACTGATCAAGAACAGAATCGTGCAAATCATCAGGAGTGATGGTTGTGTTCAATCTTTGAGGTTCGCACTGTTTTATTTAAAAATTAAAAATGCAACTCTAAGAAAAAAAGACTTGTCATTACACACATCTAATCTAAACAGTGTTCAATATCATCCGCGACAGCATAACATGTGTTCATAAAATGGTTCGACCTAACCGAAAAAATGAACCGTCTGCGTGTCTAATTCATATTTCTAGTTCGCAGAGGTTGAATGGACGATTTTAGTCAGAAAATGACTGAAAAGTCGTTTGTTTCCAGTTTCCTTTCAAATATATGAGCTTGAACGCGGCATGATGTCACACAAAAAAGCGCCCAAAAGTGTCTCACCTGATAACCGCATTTGTCCTCGCGTAGTTTTTCGTGGCGGTCGACTGGCAAACTGAAACAAATTTCACAGAGGAAAAGGAGCGAAAGGAGCCGACAGCAGCCCGCCGCCATGTTGGCAAATGAAAGTCAAAGTCATGTGATGTGTGTTTACGTTCCAACTGTCATGTGACAAGCGATTTCACCGACCCCCAATCTTGTCTGGCGGGCTTTAATCGGTCGATTGTTGATGACGTAATTAGATATTTTTTTTCATTGACCATTTACTAAGTTTGAAGACACAAGCAAAGCGCGTTTCACGTACATATTCACATTCGTTAATGTTCAATATCGTTCGCTCCCTGTCTCAATTTTATACAAAATGCCACACGGAAAACAAAATATTTATACTTTTAGAGAAAAATATAATTTGCGATATTCGTCATATTTGTTTCAAAGAAAAAAGTCATAATTGTAATATCTAGACAATAACGGTTGCGTTTTTTCCATCTCTCAGAACTCACGTTACTGACTTTATTTCAACAAGAAAGTCATAATTTCCTTTTGGAGAAAAAGTAGGAATACCGTATTTCACGGATTAATATTTTTCTTTTGAAATAATACTTTTACAAGATTTTTGAAAAAAAAATGTCACGATGTTACGAGAAATCGGTATGCATCCAAAAAAGAAAAGTGTCAATTTCATGTCAGAAGTTGTACTTTTTTAGGTAAAACGTGTTATTCCACAAGTCATACTTTTGAAAAAACAAAGATGAGCCATTTTACCCTTAATTACAAAGAACAACATACCCCGATAAAAACACTATTTTATTCTTGTTATATTACTTTTTTCAACAGGTAGCCTCGCCACATTCCCGCATTTTCCTTGTCGACTTGACTCTCCTACTTTTGCAAATTTTTAATCTCAGAAAATATGACGATATTCTCCTAAAATGAGAAGCATAATCTTAATTTCTTGTTTTGTACCCAGTACTTAGACCATCAATACCCATTAAGAATGAACCAAACGAACATTTGAGGGATCTGTGATCTTTTATTATTGTTATTATATGCACAAGAAGCAAACATGTTGGTCAACGAGTAGCTTTCAAACAAGACCGTGAGGAATAGTGTCACACAGCGCCCCCTGTCGGTGAACGTAAATGCAACCGTTGCACGTGAAATTATTGCATACTGTATTTCTTTTTTTCATCATGCGTTCTGTATACAGATTTGATGAACAGTTGAAACTCCATTTTTTTGGTTGAAAAGGCGTCACTCAGTGCTCGGGCACCTCATCTCAGTGTTCAAGAGCGTTAAACGTACCTGAGCTTGTTATTTATTTATTTTTAACCCAGCGGAACCTGTAATATCCAACATAAAACACTTACAAAATATAATCCTCTGGAACATTAAATAATTTGGGTTAAAGTTGTTTAGGAGATGGAAAATTTCAAATTTATGAGAAGAATTTCGTGAGATTTCATGAGAATTTTTTTAGGGGCAAACTTGTTTTCCCCCGTCACATTTTAAGGGGTAAAAAGTCACACAGTCACATGAGAATGCAGTAGTTCCTTTTTATCCAGAAATAAAGTTGCAAGAAAATAGTTGCGGCGAAAAAAATGCCTTTAAATAAAGAAATAGTCAAACCAATTCAGGGTGTCCCCGCCTACTGCCCGAAGACTGCTGGAATAAAGTGAGGATCAAGCGGTTCGGAAAATGGATGGATGGATAAAGAAATAGTCAAACTCCAACTTCCAAGAAAAAGACACTTTAGAGTTAAAAAGGCACAATTTGGGAATGAAGGCAAAGGGAACGTATGAGAAAATTTTTTTTTGAGGGGGGGGGGGGGTGTGGAAAAGCCGTTTTATTCCAGAAAAATAGCTATATTTTTTTTCTAAGAAAACAATTACATATGATGTAATTTCTAAGTCATATTTCTTTGACAAGTCGACGCCGCGAATGGTGACGCTCGGCTTCAGCGTTAAAATGTCGCAAAAATAAGACAGAAAATTAAAATAAAATTGAGGAAATTTATCTTTCTAGAAAAAAGCGATGTGAGAAAAAATAAATTTTATTTTGACCAAGTCGTAATCCTAATAGAAAGAAAAAATGCCTGGATTTTTTTTTTCTGATCACACGAAAATAGTCAGAATTTTGTCTGACTTCCGTGTGGGATTTCAGAGGTTCCACTGAACTTGGCAGCCTTTGGATTTTGGTTTTTATTTTAAAGTGAGCCCTGCTACGATGCCAAGCAAATATCCGCATGTCATTGACACCAATCCGAAAAGATTTGAAATTGTCTTTGCATGCCACAAAATGGCAGCAAGGCACTTTTTTTTCCCCATGAGACAGGGCGAAATGAAGGTCCTCCTCTTCAGTTCAACATAGTTAAACCAAGTGGCCACCAAAGCTGCACCAAAAGCAATATTTTTATACAAGCCATGCCAAACCGTGACTGTGAGAATTCACAGTACAGTAGTTTGAAAAATAAAAATTGGAGAGATGGTCACGGCCGTTTAGTACCCTGGAGGAGGGCAAAGGAGCAGAGTGGAGTCCAGATCCAGGCGGAACGCCGGGTAGATGGGCTGCGAGAAGGCACATCTGAAGGTGTGCAGCAGCACCACGCTGTCTGACACGCTGTAAAAGGACAACGCCCCCTTGTGGCGCTCCAGGAAAACGCCGATGCGCGGGCACGGCGCCGCCGCCACGGTGGTCTTGCGGTTGTCGTGCCAGGCGGCGTAACCGGCGTGTGTACAGCGAAGTCGCCACGAGTTCTCGTTGCGGCCCAGCAGGCACGGTTTTCCGCCGCCTTTGCGTCCGATTCGCCTGGAAGTAGGGTTGAAAAATATCCGCGGCTTAACTTCCAATGGAAATTGACCAGAAACGAAATTGACCAGAAACTTTGCGGAAATACCCCCCCAACCCCCCTACCACCTTTTACACGTCTACCTGTAGGTGGCGCCGATGTCGATCCATCCGCCGCCGCGCCACTCGACCTCCCAGTAGCTGGCGTCGCCAAACTGGCCCTGACAGCACAGGACCTGAGCCACTGAGTCGAAGCGTTGGGGGTGCGCCGGATACGACTGTAGCTCCTCGCCGCAGTGGGCGCCCTGGCCCCCGTCGAACAGCACCAGGGTGGGGTGGGCCGTGTCCGGGTCCAAGGACAGATGACAGCAAACTGAGATAACCAACAAACAGGAAGTAAGCAACAAGGACAGCCCCAGCCCAAACGTCAACTAACCCCGACCCAAGAACCGGAACACCAACCCTAAAAAGACTCCGACAAAACCGCCCCCTCCCTTTCCTCAAGAACTTTCATAGCCTGGACAAGAACCTGAACACCAGGCCGAAGTAAAACCAAATGAGAACTCACTAAAACAATCCTTACCCACCCAAACCCCGACAAGAACTTGCACCTTGACACCTAACAGCCAGCTAACCCCAGCAAGACCTCTGACTGAACCAGGCAGCGCAGATCCTTGAGGGCTGCTGTCCTGCGTTTTTTATGTCTCACTCCTCATCAGCAGGCACTGAAGACGCCTGATCACGAACCTGGTCATTTGAATCAGGTGTGTTGAAATTGCGAGACAGCCAAAACAGGCTGCAAACCCAACAAGAACCTCAACCCCCTCACTGAACAACCTCGACAAGAAACCCAATCGTAACCGAACCCTGGAGGAGGACTCGTTTACCTTTGGTCAGTTGAAAAAAGTTTGACTCGACAACTGAACTTCTCTAAGCATCAAGTTTTACATTTAGCCTCACTCCAGTCGTTTTCAGATCTCGCATCACGAGGTCCAAACAACAGGATTTCAGTCTTTGTATCATTAAAAAGCAAAGCATTTTAAATACATCCGTACCTTTGTTTATCCGACACACACTCAAGAACGTTTACGTTGTACGTTTGCGTATCACATGAACTGGGATGTTTCCAGAAGACTGCCCCAAGAGAAAGGAAAATCAGCAGCCCAAGAATGGAGCCTTGCGGCACTCCAGACCTGAGAGGAGCCCCAACTCGAACACTCCATTTTCTACCTGTGAGGCACCACCGAAATCACTGTCCGAAAAAGAAGACTGGGATGGTCTACCCCGACCTTTAGCAACAAGCCTGACATCAACGCTAACAGGACAAACGACAAGCGTAACACCACCCTTAAATAAGTAACCTAACCCCAGCTGTCACAAGCTTGCCAATGAGAACACGAAACCCCAAGCCTAAAAACATTCCAAGCCCGGAACCTTTCAAGAACCCGAATTCGAACCGACCACTTGATCACCTGCCTGGTGACCAAACAAGATGGCATCACCCCAAAAGCACAGACCGGGAAAAGCCTTTTGGGACCCCGATGAGGTGACAACCTGCAGTTGTGGGGACGAAAAACACCCGCGGTGTCATCAGTTATTAATGAGTGACAAGGAGTCATCCTATTAGCACAAACGCTGGGTGACATTCCTTAATCCAGACGTGACATTCTCGGGTTCCCTCCACTGCGTTCAGCGAGGATCGTTTCGCCTTGCATCGCCCGTAAGGAGGCCACGGATAACATTTAATCACAATGAACGCTCATCCCCTCCACCCCCCAAAAAAGGCGCCATTTTCTCAGATTTTGTCAAGATAAAAATTTGTCATGTGGAGTCAAAGTTGTATGAGAAGTCAGACTCGTCATAATATTTGTAAAGTGTCCTTGGGTGTCTTGAAAGGCACTTATAAATAAAATGTATTATTATTATTATTATATTACCGGCTGTAATTTGAAAAACAAAACAAGTTTGTTTCTAAGAAAAGTTGGAATCTTGGGAGGATACATTCATATGAATTAAAATATACGGCCGAAACAGTCATCATGCTCTCTGAGGAGGAAAGATTTTCAAAATAAAATTGTAATATTGGTAAAATAACCAAAGTACTATTAGTACCCCCCCAAAAAAGTTTTTTGTTTGTCGTTTTGTTTTTTTGGTTTTCCTGAGAAAAGTAAAAAACGGTGGTGATCGGTGCCTTGACTTACAAGAAAAAATTTGAACTTGAACTTTACGACAAGCATCAACTCATGGGCAATTCCTCGTAAACGAGCTCAAGTGTGCTTGCTTCAAGCTGTTTCATTCCACTGCCGGTGGATGTTTGCTGTCAAACTAAACGTCAAACAAAGAAAATGACACGTTGTGTTTTCAAGCCTTATGTGAACACACAATGCAAAACGTCATAGACCGGCGAACCAAACGAGCAGCATTCTAGTGGTTGTTATAGTACATTAGCACATTTGAACACAAAGAGTGCAGCAACACCTGTAGACAGACAACAATAACCGGAGGCTTATATTATTATTGTGATACTTTTTTTGGGGTGATGAAGAAGAGAACTTACACCTGAGAAAGACGGCCCTCATCCTTTGGTCCGCCGGCTGCAGAAGCGGCAAGGACGGAGAGAACGACGGGGCAAACACTACACAAAGGAGGAAAAGTGATGCCATTTTTGAACAGGGCAGCTGGTGGCGTGAGAGCGCACGCAGTACTCACCCTGTGTGTCATCTTGTCGGGAATGGCGAGGGGAATGCTGAGGCTTGAAGTTCTCGGCGGCCGTATTTACTGCGCCTTCAAACACACGATTGACATTTTTATTCGGCGCTCCTTAATTTGAATCCCTCACCTTTGTTTTCCAGCCCTAATTTAATTCCAACCCTAATTGGAACCCTTAAACGTGGCTCAAAACCTTAATTTGAAAGCACAGGCCTTGTTTCAATTGCAAACGACGGCCTGGAACCTGAATTTCAGAACCAAACTTGAAATCCTAACCCAGGCTTGAAATCGCAACCCAGGATCAAAGCCATAATTCTAAGCATTAATCCTTGTTTGAAATACGACCCGAAACCCTACTTTGAAACTCGTCTTGGAAAAACTCTTCACCAAATTTGAAACCGTAACTTCACAACTAAGCGTAACCCTTTCTTGAAAGCCTACTTTGAAACCCTCATCGGAAACGCTGCCCATGTTTGAAACCCTAACCCAAAACCCTAATCCAAACTTGAAACTGAGCCGTTGAAACCTTATTTGAAACCCAACTCAAATTTTCACACGCTGACCCAGGCATCCAAACCTAATTTGAAACACTAACCCTGGTATAAAATGCTAACGGGGGTTTGAAAGCCCATTTTGAAACCTTAACTCTGTCTGGACATCCTCACTCAAAACCTTAATGATCAATGAAAACAGTCATTTGAAATCATTCGATCGCTGTCCAATGAGTGATCTCACCTTTTGCGCACTCGCCACCTGACGCGTTGTTCTCGTTAACTGCAAGACAAACCCAACCGGTTGAGTGAGCGTATGTCCACGTGCGTGCTTTTGGGGTTGAACCACTATAGATTTTTATTTTTTGGTAGTCAACATTGAGGTAATGAAGGTCGAGTGAATCTTAAAGCACAAGCGCACCCTCCCTACCGCGTATGTATGGGTGTCATGGTCGTCCGTGTTTTACCCGCCCTGCTGATGGAGTCCACCTCCTCTCTGCAGACTTCCTCCAGGCGGCTGCGAAGTCTCGCCAGGGCCCCCCTCGCCCCACTGAAGGCCTCGGCGGAGGGGCCGGACGTCGGCGAGGGACGGGCGGCGGCCGCGACGGGAAGGCACAGCAGCGGCGCCGCCTGCTGGGGAGAGAGCGACACTCAAAACAGCCGAGGTGCGCGATGGGGTCGGATTGGGGTCTCGAGGTGCAGGAATTTGGGGAAAATGTTTGTGCTCAAGAACCAAAATTATTGTTGTTTTTTGTTGTTGTTGTTGTTTTTAAAGGGACAAGGTGCCGTTCCTCACTATGACATCACCTGCAGAAAGTGTCCGTTGTCCTGGGTCTGAAGAAGTTGTTCGATCTCCCGGTCTCGCCTGCGCAGTTCCTCCAGATCTTTCTCCAGCGTCTCCGCGTCCTGCTCGGCGCGAGCCGCCAACGCTCGCGAGCGAGCGTCCACGCGCGCTCGCACCTACGGCAACACCCAGCAGACAGCAACTTCATGTTGACGTTTCCAACCGTGTTTTGAAATGCTAACGCAAACTCCATCACCTAACTCTCATTTAAAATCACACCCCTGGCTTAAAAACCTGAATTTGAAACCTTCAGCCTCGAATAATTTAAAATGCTAAGCCTAGCTTCAGAAGCTAATTTGAAACCCTACTTTAAAACGCAATGCCTTGTTTGAGACCCTAACCCGAATTTGAAACCCTAATTTGAAACCTTGCCCTTGTTTGTAACCGTAACCCAAACTTTCTTTGAAGTTCTCACAACTCACCTCAACCTTTGTCTTCTCCAGTCGCGTTACCATGTCAGCAAAAAGCGACTCACTGTCCTCCAAAAGGGCCGATGCTGACATCTGAGAGACACACATACACAGACACGGGTAATTTACTCCTTTCCAGGGTTCCAAGAATCTTTTTGGGCCAGGGTCTGCAGCATAGAGCAAACCTTTTTGGAACTTTTTTTTTTTAAACCCCAAGAACTAAAAGTACCAAAAAGCGTACCTTGAGGGACTCCAAGCTCTGCTGGAACTCCTCCAGCTCTCGCTCGCAGCTTCGGATTTTGCCCTGAACCATCCTATGAAACTGCTGAAGTTGAACCTGGATCGCCAGACAGACAATTTGGTGGCTCATTCAAATCACCTTGGGAACTATTTCAATCTTGCAATAATTCCTAAAATTACACATTTTTCATCAAGTGGGAACCCAAGCCACGCTTGCCCGCACCCAAGCCAGTTGAGTGCTGTACAACTTCACCATCAGCGGCACTCACAGCTCAATTCCAATAAGTATCAATTCTCATCCTGTGTCCTTCCGCGAAATAATCCCACTCAGTTTAGGCGCAGTTTGACAGCATTCAGCCCCATTTTTGAATTGTCTCGTCGTCGCCCGTACCTGTCTCCGCGCCCTCTGAGCCTCCCCGGGGTGCGCCTCCTCCCGGTCGGCCTCGCACAGCAGACAGTCTCCGCTCCACTCCACCGCGGCCTCCTCCGGCTCGACGTCCTCGCCGGCTCGCGGCCGCAGTCCGAGGCGGTGCTGCGCGCAGAGCCGCTCGGCGGGACACTCCACGGCGGCCACCAGTTTGTGCCGCCGTAAGGTGTCCACTTCCCGGTGGGGCAGCACATGAGCCTCGCAGAAGGAGGCCAGGCACACCAGACACGACTTGGCCGCCGCCAACTTGCTCTCCGGCGGGCAAAAGTCGCACGGCACCTGGCCCGCGATGCCCAGGTAGAGCTCGGGTGGCTCGGAGAGCTCCGACGCTTCTCTCGGCTTGAGCTTGGCCACCACCTCGGCCAGCACGGTGTTCCGGCGGAGCACCGGCCGGGGGCTGAAGGCCTCGCGGCACTGCGGGCAGCTGAAGTGCGCCGGCGGCTCGGCACGGTCCCAGTAGCCGTCGATGCACGCCATGCAGTAGGTGTGTCCGCACGGTATGGACACCGGGTCCTGGAGGACGTCCAAGCAGATGGGACAGCGAAACTGGCTCTCCGTCACGGAGATGTTGGCATGATGGGCCATCGCCGCCGGACCGGGGCGGCTCGCTGATCAAGTCCGACTTTCGGTCACGCTCTCCGGGTTTGTTTTGACTTTACGGGAGGGGTCGGACCGGAGCTTTGGGAGCGACTAAAATAACTCTTCCGCTCAGTGGCCAAACACATTTTTCCCTCGTTGTTGACTGGCAGGTACGTAATTGTTGTTGATCATTATTGACATTTTAACGCAGAGAAAAGTAATTTCATTTTCAAAGTGTTTACTTTTCATATTACACGTGTCTATACATAAGAAGTGAAATGTCACACTACGTGCTTTAGTCATCAGGTGGAATACATTATTTGAGGTCGTGCTGTCCTCTGGTGGCGACGCTTTCTATTGACACTCGGAAACTTTATTTATTATTATGCCCGTATTTTTGACTGGATAATTTCCAGTCATTGTTTATTTCTTTGTGCAAGGTGAAATTTATCATTAACACTACGATCAGAAGAAGTCATGAAATAAAGGATGTCTCACATTTATATAATTCTTTTGTCCTAAAAACCTTTGTACTGTAGATTATTTCTAGTTATTTTGTTTTATTTCTGTTGTGCAAGGTGATGGTCAACATGAATAACCGACGAGAGAAGAAAAAGCTTAAACCGTAATGAACATTGTCCACCGGGAAAATGCCGATGGCGGCTTTTTTTGACGTTGTGGATTATTTCAAACTTTTCTCAGTTCTACAGCACAAGCACAAACATCAAACACGTTGTTTAACTTCCATCCATCCATTTTCCGAACCGCTTGATCCTCACTAGGGTCGCGGGGGGTGCCGGAGCCTATCCCAGCTGTCTTCGGGCAGTAGGCGGGGGACACCCTGAATTGGTTGCCAGCCAATCGCAGGGCACACAGAGACGAACAACCATCCACGCTCACACTCATACCTAGGGACAATTTAGAGTGCACAATCAGCCTGCCGGAGCACCCGGAGAAAACCCACGCAGGCCCGGGGAGAACATGCAAACTCCACACAGGGAGGCCGGAGCTGGATTTGAACCCGGTACCTCAGCACTGTGAAGCCGACGTGCTAACCACTGGACTACCGGGCCGCCGTTGTTTAACTTGTCATTTTCAATCATGTTTGAGTCATTTTTTTCCAATACTGAAGGCGTCAGGTGACGTCACTCACTTCCCTGCCTGCATTGATTGGACACGGAGTGTGTCGTTCACAAAGACCGATTTAGATTAATGAAGTAAAAATGATTTCGATTTCACTTAATTTATTATATATTTTTTATAATTTAGATTCGTTTTGAATTATTGACTTTGTGCTGGGCGCCCACTCTACGCTTGTTCGAGTCCAACTTTGAGCTGGGTGAAGGACGCGCGCGTGTGTGCGTGTAATATAATTTAATTTGGTATGATTTGGTCAGTCTGTGTGTGTGTGTGTGTGTGCTGACGTCACTAACCCCACGCAAGAAAGAGGAAGGCGATGGAAAGCACTTGTGACAATGTCGCATACCAATTCCTTCTTTTGATTTTGAATGAATTGCTCACGCCACGATGAAGAGATGGTTCGGTCGCAGGTTGCCGCTCTTCATCCTCGCCCTCTTCGCGGTTCTTTACGTCCACTTTGAGTGGGACGTCGGCCGCCTCTCGGGGCTCTTGCCAGCGGCGGCTCGTCGTCGCCTCCCCTCCGGCTTCCGAAGCCCTCCTGCCGTCCCAGCCGTCACCCCAGAGGCAAGGGCCACCGCCGCCGTGCCGGGGGGCCGCCGAGCCTCCGGGCTGCGGCTGAAGGACATCTTCATCGCGGTCAAGACCACCGGAAGGTTCCATGGGACGCGCCTGGCCCTCCTTTTGCAGACCTGGATCTCCACAACCAAGACGCACGTGAGTGGCTCTTGATTCAGATTCAGATTCAGAAAAACTTTATTTGAACATTCTGTACTCACAGCCCTCAATGAAACAAAACTACATAAAAATAAAATGATCCCACCATAAATTCATTATACATATTTCTGTTTTGTTCTAAGTACAACACGAGGTAAATGTCTAATTGTCAAGGTTGGAAAATGTAAATGTGCGAACATTCATTCAAATCAAGAAGTACTCAGCAAAACAAAATACATACAAAGAGTGAATTATGTTAATATGCAACATTGATTAAAATTAGTCTTGTCCTATAGCTACTTGTCACGGGTTAAAAATGGAAATTGCGAGCATTCATTCAAATGAAGTGAATTGTCTTTTATTACAAAAAAATATATAATTTAAAGTCTTCGTAAGAAAGTAATCTGCATCCTCTCAAATTCATCACGTTGCTTTACAGAGCACTGTCACAAGACAATGTTGGCTCTCGCGCGCACATGTACACACGCACACACACACACACACACACACACACACACACACACACACACACACACACACACACACACACACACCTCCAGGAAGTGTTGTCTGGGCTGACAGGAAGCGTAGCCTCTCAACAATATGCGAAGTGGAAGTGCAGAACAGGAAGTTAAGAAGCAAATCACACAAGTGAACGCACTCCTTCTCACACACGCCGCTTGCTGCGGCATCACTTTTGCCAGCATATAAATATTCAACACGCCTTCCATATAGCATCAGGCTTTCTCTTTTTCCTTTTGCAGACGTTCATTTTTACCGACAAGGACGACGACCACTTGAAGGCCGAAGGTACGAGAGGGAGGTAGAAAAAAGTAGCTTCTGTCAAAAAGTGATGGATTTACGGTATGAGGCTTGGGGGATTTATGACACTTTCCTCAATAAACTGTCAGACATCAAAGAATAAATGATGGAAAATTATCAACCAAAAAGCTCCTAAGCCATAAAATGCACATCAGTGTTTTTATGCCATCCTGTTAGTCAGTGGTCGAAAGAACAATGAAAAAAAAAGTGCCAAAAGCTTTTTCCAACAAAATGTGTCATGAATCTTCATGGGTCACAAACTCAACACTCTTTGTTGCTATGAACGTGGTGACGTACGTTAGGCTACAACATGGTGATGACGAGCTGCCCTTCGGACCACAGTCAGCAGGCTCTGGCATGCAAGATGGCCGCCGAGTACAACGGCTTCCTGGCGTCCGACAAGAGGTGAGACATGAGCTGGATTTTCCTTCGGGAGATTTCGAGGACTCTTTTTACACGGCCGGCGTAAATCCTGTGCGGCTTAACTTCACTGAGGCGGTTTGGACCCAATTGTGGTCATCTTGCAGATGAGCACAGGCCAGCGGGAAAGCTGCACCGCGATGGGTGTGGTCACAGCTAACTTCAATCGTGGCCAATCAAAGTGGCTCCTTTTGTTCCCTTTAAATGCAGCGCGCAAAATTGTGCACTCGAGTCTTGACTTGGTTGACAGAAAAGGATGGGAGCCTATCGTCACTTGTGATAAACAGCCAGTACTTGCCAGAAATTCCTCGAGCTGGTTCCACGTGGCTGTCTACCTTTGGGCGGCCTCCCTGGGCAGTTATCTTTTTGTCTTTCCATCGGGGTGTGTGGAGAGTTTCTACATCTGCCGTAAACATTTGTTTGTGCGCACTCCTCAGGTGGTTTTGTCACGTGGACGACGACAACTACGTGAACGGCGAGGCTCTCGTCGCCACGCTCGCCGCCTTCCCGCAAGATGGCGACATCTACGTGGGCAAGGCCAGCCTTTACAAACCAATCACAGCGCACGAGCTCATGGAGGGAAACCAAACGGTAACACGAGTCACGTTTTTATGGTCAGTTGAATCGCAATTATAAAGTCAGCATCATGGAAAATTTTCATATAAATTTCTTGAAAAAGAGTAAAAGTGTCAGAATTATAATTTTTTTTTTTCACATTTCAAGCAATTAAATAAAAACAAATACAATCATTTTCAAAAACGTTATCTCTCTCTGCGTTTAGTACAAAAATGATTGTCATGAATTCCAATAATAACATGAAATAAGTCTGAATTTTGCAGTGAATTCTTCAAGAAAATTTTCAAACGCACATTAGCTTGTGGGCAAACTGGTTTGCTCCTTGTCGGTAACTCGTAATTGCATCAGATGACAACGAATGATAATCAAAGTCGCTCAAGTTTTTACAAGGGCGAAATTATATGGCGGATCTTTTGAAATGCGACCGTTACAAGCAGCTTGTGATTGATCAAACTGTTTGTCATGTCAAATCTACTACAAAGAGCATCACAGAAGAGAAAAAATGACAGAGATAATTTGTGTGTAGAAGTAGAAGCGATGGCATGATACACACATGGCACCCATGCATGCTCACACACTATGAAATACTACTACTACTAAGGAGTGTGCAAATAGTTTGTAAAGTGTGTCAGATTTTAAATGGTTACACTGGGAATTATTTCTCCGTACATTATTGATTGACATTGAAAGAGTTAAAAAAAAAAGGTGTGTGTGTGTGTGTGTGTGTGTGTGTGTGTGTGTGTGTGTGCGTGAGTGCAGAGGGAAGTGAAGTTCTGGTTCGCCACTGGAGGAGCTGGATTCTGTTTGAGTCGGCGTCTGGCCCACAAGATGTCACCCTGGGCCCGGTACTTGTGGACTCTTCCATTTTGCCTCACTTCTGCCGGAACCACCCTTCAATAAAACCCGTGTCTGCATTTGCGCGTATTCAGTGGCTCTCGCTTCCAGGAGACATCGGCGAAGATCCGTCTGCCCGACGATTGCACGGTGGGCTTCATTGTGGAGGACCGCGTGGGTGTCTCCATGGTCCACTGCCCCTTGTTCCACTCGCACTTGGAGAACCTCATGCTGCTTCGCCGCGCCAGCATCCCGCACCAGGTATGTGCTCCCCTCTAGTTGAGCCATGTGGAACTGCACCAATTCACGAACAAAACAAACATGGACATACTGTACATGCATATGTGTGTGTGTGTGTGTGTGTGTGCGTCAGGTGACTCTGAGTTACGGCCTGCTAGAGGACAAGCTGAACAGTGTGGAGCTAAAAGGAAGTTTCTCCAAAGAAGAAGATCCATCCAGGTCAGCCAATCAGTCAGTCAGTCATTGAGCAATAATGAAAAAAAAAAAAATGATGTACTTCGGAATCAGGTTCAAGACCCTGCACTGCTTGCTACACCCGCTAACCAGTTGGTGTCCCTGAACCACCTCCAAGGAAAACCAGGATCAGGACTTCAGAGCTTCCAGTGCAGTCTGGTGATCGTCGTGACTTGGAAAGAGTCAAATTTGAACAGCACTTTTATTCAGCAAATGGACATTGTTCAATTGTTTATACATTTGTAATACAACACCTTTCAATCCATTTTAACACATATGAAATTTTAAAAGAAAAAAAAAAAAAAAAAGGTTTTCCCGCCTGGCGGTAGTAGGGCGTGTCCTACCTGCACGCACTAGCCAATCATACGGCAGCTGGGCGTGTCCCGGCATCATCTCCAGTGCCATTCGGACGAAAATCCTTATGTGACTTCCTGATGCAAGTGGCGGGGAGGGGCCTGCAATGCTTCCTGTAAATTCATCCACTCTTCTCTTGTGTGAAGCAGCTGATTGATCAGCTCTTCCGCATTTTAGTCCATGTACAGCACTTGGTAAGCAGCGCTGGCTGTTTTAATGTGCTCTCGAAATACGGTTGAGTTGAGTTGAGGATTCCGAGTTCAGGGCAAGTCAACGAAATCAGAAGTCAGGTTTTGATGAGCTTCTCAAAACGTCCACCTGGACAGATGTTTTAATCAACCCATGGACGTGAATAAATCGCACTGCGCTTGCATGTGTAAAATATGATCGTTTTTGTTCATTTGAATACTGTATTATGGAGAAGTTATCTTGTAGCGCCAGAAGGAGCCACGAGGTGGCAGTAGCGTGCCATGTAAACGCCTCCTACCGGGAGCCCAGACCAAGTTTGGAAAGGAAGCGGGAAACGAAGCTTAAAAGTGCAACTTTGGGGTAATGTTTCTCGCACATATCATTTGTGCCGGCTATTTTCGGTACAAAACCAGATTTTGTGGTAAATTGAAATAATTTGATAAATTGACAGTTTAAAAATCTCAATTGCTCTGATGTGTTCTTTGTAACATTTAAAATTTTATTTTTTTTAAAAAACGAAATAGCTTGAGTGTAAAACAGTTAATTTCGTTTTAGTTTGGCTAACTACAGTATGTTTCTCTGTTGGGTAGCTTTAGTGTTTGTTAAAGGGGAATTAAACTCAAATATTTATTTGCAAGAATATGTCATTTGTGCCCCCAGTAGTCTCAACATGATATTTACGTTGTTCATAGATTAAGAAGTAAAAAATTATTGCATCCATTTTAACCCATGTCTTCGAGGTCATCGCGACTGAAATTGACATGCCACCTGCCTTTGGGCTTGCATCACCACCGTCACGTGACCAAATCAAGTCAAAGCAAATCAGGTGAGCTGTGATGTTTGCAATGCAACGCGAGGCCGAGGGTGATTTGATGTTAATCAATTGTTTGACGCCTCTTTTGGAAGAATTGTCCTCAATTTCCAACAGTGCCGCTATTTGGTGAAGTGAGCTGACTTGAGGTTGCTTCCACTGTCGAGGGCGCGTATTGCAAGTCAAAGTCAAAACAAGTAAACCCCTCCCACCCTGCACAATTTGAGTCCCGTGGATCTCAAGGCACCACTCAAAATACAAATGAGTGTCAATGCGTATGCTTGAGAGTACCTGGCGCGCGCGCGCGTGTGTGTGTGTGTGTGTGTGTGTGTGTGCGCGCGCATATGTATATGGATTTGTCTGTGATTGTGTTTGTAGGTTCACAGCTCACCGGCTCACTGATTCACCACCTGCCTGGTTGTTTGCCTGTGTGTGTGTGTGTGTGTGTGTGTGTGTGTGTGTGTGTGTGTGTATACTGTCATGACTCCACGCTTCACCCTGAAGAAGACCACCTGAACACACGCGCACACAAACTCAAACATATGCAGGTACACAAGTGATGCCCGCACGCATATATAAACACATATAAAAACTGCTGCACATTCACACACACATCTGTCCCCAAAAATACGACATGTGCACTCAAATGCGGGGGGGAAAAGAAAAGTCATTGCAAGATCAACAGCGGCGTCCAGAGCGTGTGAAAGGGGAGCGGTGCGGCCGATGTTTGCACGTAGCTGAGATGGCGGCAGTGGTGGCCATGTTTTAATGAGAGTGATCGACTGGAAGTGGAGCAAGATGGCTGGCAATAACACCAAAATGTCTCCATAACTCTTTTGTTTCTCCGCAAGGAGACTCCAAACACATTTTTGGGACCCCGCCTGAGATATTATGAGTTAAATAACATAATAACTACATTACCCAGCATTCCACAGTAGTTGAGAGTACGCGCAGTGTTCCGGCTGGGAGGGGGTAATCAAGACGAGCGGACAACGAATGTGAAGGAGTACAAGAAGCTAGGAGTAAAGAGAGAACGAGTTCTGTCCAACACGCCTCGTCTCCTTGATTACATGATAAGAGAGACAACACAACGCCTTCAAATTGAGCAGCAGAGGTGTTGCCTTGATGTAAGCACTTGTTTGGGTCCATTGTCTGCCTTTCTTTATGTAGTTGTTTTGCTCTCTCCAGGAGGAATTTAAGTCAAACAATATGTTCTTTGCGGCCCCACTCGTCTAAACACGTCGTTCTGATCAATATCGCGGTTGTGGAATCGGAATTAAGCAGTAAAATCCACTCGTTTTTTGTAGCCATCTTATGGCGGCCATTTTGCCTCTTGCTGTCGACTGAAAATGACATCACGCTCAGTTTGCGAACGTCACATGACCAAACCCACAACACAGGTGATTCGTGATTGGTTGAAAAGCATATCCCAAACCTGCGCATGTACACACATCAAAAACTAACACACACACACACACGAAAGAAAGTGGTACACACACACACCTATTTCGCCAAAATGTGATACAAAGGTCTGTACGTACAAACACACGCACACACAAAGCAATACACATCCACACAAACGCACGGATGCACATGTAGAACAGACGCACACAAAAAACACACACCCGTCTCCCCACCCCCAAAAAATCAGTGATCTGTCTCCCCATAATGTGACACACACACATCCACACACAAATGATTCACACAATTACATACGCTCATCAATACATTGCACTCATGACTCCCCAAATATGTACCCAAGAGTGATCCACAACACACACACACACACACACACACACACACACACACACACACACACACACACAAACACACGCATATCACGTATCGTCAGGCCGAGGAGAGACCGCACTTGCCTCCCTGTTGTTACCATGACGACCACAACCAGAGCCGCGCTTGAGATTCTCTGCGTGTTCAAACCCCTGCCCACACACACACACACACACACACACACACACAGCGGACCAACCCCATCGCCTCCTTTCAACTCCCCATCTGCATGATTCCTGCACTCCTTCTTCCCCATCTTCCTCTTTTCATCTTTGGAAATGACATCATAGCGCAGCATCACCGTAGCGTGAGGTCACCATTCTCTCTCCACCAATCGGCACGCTGCACTGTGACTAGCTCCGCCCCTTAGCCTGCTGCCTTGGCAAACTATCATGTAAATCTCCTTCCAAGTTTATGACTTTTCCCAGGCCTCGTCCCCCTCCCCCACCCCCAACCTTTCGTGTCGGTCAGCGCGGGGCAATATTTAGACAGTCCCCAGGCCCGCGGCGATTGGTTGATTCATGGCTTTGCCGGCCGGTAATTGGACAATGACAGCGGGGGTGCAAGTGTTGCCGAGCAATGATTGATGGCCCATGCTGCCGCCAGCTCGCCTTGTTGTGGCCCAGATGTATGTGCTCCTGTTGCACAGCGTGTGCGTTGCGTGTTCACAAAATAATTCCACCTAACTTTTTTTTCTCCTCGCCAGAAAAATACACAGAGTCCTTTTCAAATATAAGACCAAAAAAAAATCATGCGCGATGTGGAATGAACATTAAATGTAACTATCAATTGAATATTCAGAATGTCCTAAAAAAAAAATTCCTGTATGAAATTCTACAATGGTTTAAAAATTCTGAAAACATAATCGGCCTTTGACGGTACCGTATGGTATTTTTACTTTTTTATTTTTTATTTTTCGTAGCATATCCTATTAAATATTCAGCACTGGATGAACGGACAGTGTGAGGACCTGTGGTTTTAACTTTCCGACACGGAACTGGTGTCGCAGGACATGCCTTCAAGTGTACCTAATGAAGTGGCCCTCAATTGTGGACGCTCACGATTGTGATGTGCTAACATCAAGGGATTTTTCTGACAAACAGCTGACCGTGGCTATAAATAACTCAACCACATTTCCACATGCATATTAATCACAATGCCGAGGGAGAACGAGAACAAGAGAGAGTGAAAACAAAGTCTTCACCCACAACTCACAGCAACTTCAATGGGGCCTGCGCGAGTCGGTGGTTTTGCTGGTGTGGAAAAAAAAAAAAAATCCACTGCGAAAAAAGTGACAATTACGAGAGTGTTCTACTCAGATTCAAATGTTAAGAGTGACATTTTTTTTTTAACCTGGAAATTATTCACCCTTTGAAGTGTCTTGGATGTCTACACAAAAACAAAAAACAAAACATACTTGTAACCCCCCCACCCAAAAAAATTGGCACGTCTTCATGTGTCTTTGTTGTTGACAAATACATGAAAGTAAGGATCATTGAAGAGTCTAAATTTCATTATATTGGCTCGCGGGAAAAATCACGGGAAAAAAAATTTTCATCGATGTTTACAAAAAAAAACTCACACCAGGATTGTAGAACCCTTAACAAAAAAAAAAAGACACCCTGTTTGTCGAATCCCCCCACCCCAACCCCCGCGAAAAAAAAAAGCTCTCATTGACACCTCTTGACGTGTCTTTGATATTTTCAAAAACAAGAATGTTAGGATTGTTTAGGCATCGAAACGTACTTACATTTAATGATTGTGAAACAAAAACACGTCCGCCACGAAATTGTCTTTGATGTTTACGAAAAAAACCACACCAACATTGTAGAACTCTGCCCCGAAATTTCTCTTGTTGACTGGCACATCTTAATGTGTCTTTGATGTTCCCAAAAACAAGAATGTAAGGATCGTTAAAGCGTCTAAATCAGGGGCGTCGAACTCATTTTTGTCACGGGCCGCTTTGGAGTTACGTCTTCCCTCGGAGGGCCGTTATGACAGTGAAACTGAATAAATGTTTAATGATCACATCGTATTATTATTTGTAGACACACACACACAAAAAATGACGGATTACTAGTTTTGAAACCAGTCAACTATTTGTTTGTTGTTTTATTGCATTATTAAAGTGAGTCTAAACCAGGCGACAACATTTTTGCGAAATGTCACCGCTATTTATTCCATATGCTAATTTGAGATTTCGCTACAGAGTCAAGCAAGGATCATGGAAGTTGACACAGTTGATTTGCTGTCGCAGGCCACATAAAGTGGCGTGCTGGGCCGGATCTGGCCCCCGGGCCTTGACTTTGACACCTGTGGTCTAAATTCACCTGAATTTAATGCCAGTGAAAAACGTACGTCAGGACTAGGCTCAGTGAGAACAAAATTGTCTCTGACGTTTCCAAAAAACAAACACCCGGATTGTTGAACCCCCCCCCAAAAAAAAATCATCGGTACCCGCTTAGTCTTTGATGTTGACAAAACATGCATGGTGGCTTCATTGAAGACGTGTTTGATGTCAACAACAAAAAACCACAAAAAAAAACTATGTTGGCCTCATTGAGGGATCAAAATATTCATTGAAGACAAAATTGTCTTCTGATTGTTTTTTTTGTTTTTTTAATGAATACAAACACACGATTCAAAATGGTGGTTCCGCATTTCTGTTCTACCCTCGTTTGCATTCTTCTGTCGTCACCTCTTCCGTATTTCGATCATTCACTCTCCTCCGTTTTCTTTGTTTACGTCTCGATCGTAATTATTCGGTTCATGTAATAGAATAGTTCTTGAGTGACGTGATCGTTATCGCCGTTGCGGCCACTTTTCCTTATCGTTCCACCATCCCGTCGGCGTCTTCTCAGTGACTTTGCCCGCCGTGGAAGTTCGTCCTTGCAAATCTGTTTTTTTTTTGTCTTGAGTGTCTAAGAGCTGTAGCTCGAGGGAGAAGGAAGAAAAAAAGTACCAAAGGGGAGATGACAGCGATCTCGTGTCTCTCTTTTTTTTTTTTTTTTTTTGTCTTCTCGACACTTCTCGTTGATTCTGTCCTTGTTTGATGGACTCGATGGAGAGTTGCTAGCAATAATGGTGAACGGGAAAGGAACGACGGAGGAAGAATGACAAGGAAATGGCAGCCGCGGAAGGATGGAAATGAGGAAGGGGGCGAGATGGGAAGCAGGGAGGCAACGGTGATGATGAGGAAGCGGTGACGGGGCAACCGTGAGGGCGAGGCGATGACGGACGGATGAGTGAGCGCTGCGACCACTTGACGAAATAAAATTGACTCGATTCAAGTTTTTTTCCCATCCATCCATTTTTCCAATCCGCTTTATCCTCACAAGGGTCGCGGGGGGTTGCTGGAGCCTATCCCAGCCGTCTTTGTGCAGTAGGCGGGGGGGACACCCTGCGTCCAGTGTACGTTTTTTTGTAAGAGTCCGTATTATTTTTGAATGATCACAACTGGCAAAATTGCTTCAAGAAAAAAAGAATGAAGTCACCTTAGTATAATTGTCATTGTTTTTGGAAGTTTTCGAATGGATACGGCATTTTCCCGTTTTTAAAATTTTCTGTGTTTTTTTTGGGTCATGTTATTTTCATTCTTTTTGTTTCTCTCCCTGTTGACATTTTTAACCTTTCGGTTTCTCTCACTTGAATTGGATTTTTTTTTTTTTTTTTAAAATCCAGACAACACTGAAATGAAATCCACGGAATTCCCTTTTTAAATCTGTATTTAAATATTCATTTCTTTTTAAACACGCCTGCAGCTAACAAAAAACAAAAACGTTTTCTTTCTTTCTCCAATGCCGGACTGTATGCTGATCACTGATGTGAGTTCGGCAAGAGGCTGTTAGCCCCAGTTCACCAGCAGTCTCCATCCTTAACCCCCCTCCCACTCCCCCCCCCCGCACCCCCCTTTCCCTTCCAGCAGCACACCGCCTCTCTCATCACTCCTCCTTCCTTCACTCTCGCCTTCCTCCTCTGCTGGAACGCACCGAAGCTCATCCTCCGTTGTGGATCCTACGCCGGCAGCCCAAGCGCACGACGACCCCCCCTCCCCCAGCTCCCCCCCCTCCCCACGGACGAGGTAAAACCGTGCTCATCTTCACATTTCGGCACTTTTGGGCGGGTCGGAGCATGCGGTGCATCGGTCCGCTTCTTTCGAGTTGGTGGGGGTGCTTCATTGGGTACTTGGTACCAGCGCGGGGCTCTCCTGGCGAGGGTGGTAGGCGGGTGGGGGGTGATGTCTGCATGGGTATGCGTGCGTGATGAAGACGCGCGCCGAGAAAGGGAAAAGAAAGATACACGTGCACGCGTTTCCCATATTGCGGCATCGGTCAAGAGGAGGCATGCGAGCGTGTGCACCTGTGACGCGCGTGTGTGTGCCTTTTGATTGACAGATGAGGGAGGAGTGACAGGGGGCGGGGGCGCGTCCCCTTCAACTGACTTGATTGATTGGTTTCCGCGCACCCTCCTCTTCCTCACTGCAGGTCACATGACCGGCAAGCCGCCATCAGCTGCATGTCGGATGACTGATGAACGGAGTTTTTTGGCGTTTGGCCGCTGAAGTTGTTTCACGGAATGGGGGACTGGGGGTGGGGCGTGAGTCATTTCGCAGGGGGGTGGGCGGGTGGTTGATGGAAGAGGGGGTGGATGAGGAGGAGGGTGAGATGGCGTCCGATCAGGGTGGTTGTCAGATTAGTCCGGTTCGGCTTGACTTAACATCCGGTGGAGAATGACTCAAGTCCTAATTGGACCCAAATGGGAGTCCTCAGGGTAGTATGATAAGTACGTGTTTTTTTTTTTTTTTTTGGGTCAAAAGGGGACTATTTAAATTATTTATATATATGTACATATATACAGTATGTATGTATATATATATATATATATATATATATATATATATATATATATATCCATCCATATCCATTTTCCGAACCGCTTGATCCTCACTATAGCCTATCCCAGCAGAGTAGGCGGGGGACACCCTGAATTGGTTGCCAGCCAATCGCAGGGCACACAGAGACGAACAACCATCCACGCCCACACTCACACCTAGGGACAATTTAGAGTGCCCAACGAGCCTGCCATGCATGTTTTTGGAATGTGGGAGGAAACCGGAGCACCCGGAGAAAACCCACGCAAGCCCGGGGAGAACATGCAAACTCCACACAGGGAGGCCGGAGCTGGGATCGAACCTGGTACCTCTGCACTGTGAAGCCTACGTGCTAACCACTGGACTACCGGGCCGCCCTATATATATATATATATATATATATATACACAGAACGAGAGAGAGAGAGATGTAAACAATAGTTTCTTTTTTCAATAAATTTCTATTTAAAAAAAACATTTGAACACAGCCCGTACATGATCTAATCTTTGCAAGCAACAGTTTGACCTTTGAGCAAATCATTTCTACTTTTTTTTTTTTTTTTTCCTCCCCAGATTGCATTCCACCTTCTACTGCAGGGGTGTCAAACTCATTTCACATTGTGGGCCACATACAGACTCGGTAGATGTCAAGTGGGCCGAATCATTAATATTATATCATATTGTGCTATGAATCACCAAAAATATCATCTCTTTCCTTTTTTTTTGGTCTCAAGAAGCATTGATTGGCGCTTTCATATCATTTGCTGCATTGGGTCCATCTTGGTGACAGACTGAGACTGCTGTTTTCTTCCCCGATCAAAACAATGTTGTCTTCTACTGTGATCAGATCAAAACAGTGTGCCCCCTAGCGGATAATCCACGAATTGCATTTTATTTAAAATATTCATTCTGTGTCTTTGATGCATTTTTTTTCACTTTTAAATTATCCCGCGGGCCGGATCGAACCTCCTTGGGGCCAGTTCCGGCCCGCGGGCCGTTTGTTTGACACCTCTGTTCTACTGTATTTGTTGCCTCGAGATGACTTGCAAAGCGTGAAGAAATACACCACGCCGCACAAAATTGTGTCTTTATGCGTGTGTGCGTTTTGTGTTGTCGCCAGAGGGAAGAATCGAGGTTTCCGGGCTGCGAGTTTCAAAACCGTCTGCGTTTTGTGTGTTGTTGTGGCTTCAGGACTGCACACAGACACACACCGTGTCGTCGTCTGTGTATGTGTGTGTGTGTGTGTGTGTGTGTGCGCACGTAAGTGGGCGAACACAAAATGGCGGGGGCGGGGGGGGGGGGTATGAATATTGTCACTGTTCTCCCGTTGTTTTTTATTTTATTTTATTTTTTTCCTTCATCTCGGATGATTCCGGCAACTTTTTATGATGAATAATTCCTCTTGTAGACAAAAGCGAACGAGCGCCGAGAAGTTCAGCGTGAGCGTGGCGGCGTTTTTCCTCCAGACGTGTCTTTTGTGTTCAAATCCCTGCGTGGGGTTGATAATCCAACAATTGCGCCTGTCTTCGCCCCGCGGTGGTTTTCCCGCCGCCATGTTTCCTGAACTCCACTTCAGGACAACTTTCCTCGCCGCTCACACTTTCCTCGTCTTCCTCCCAACTTCCTTGTTTTCCTCTCGACTTTCTTTGATTCCTCCCTTGGGTTGCCCTCAACTTGCTGGTGTTCTTCCCAATTGATCTGTTTTCTCTCTCCATTTCTTTGTGTTCCTTTCGCCTTCCTTCGTCTCCTCTCAAAAGCCGTGTTTGTCTCCACTTCCTGGATAAGCGTCTCAACTTTTTGGTTTCCTCTGGACTTCCTTGTGTTCCTCTCAGCTTCCTTCTCTGACTTTTTGTCATGATTCTGTTTGTGACCAACAGGTGGCACTGTAGGGTTCTCCCTGCAGCTGCACACCTGTTGCTCGTTCTGTAATTAGTGCTTTAAAAGGACTCCAGCCGGACCACTCATTGTCGGGTCATTGTTTGCTGCTGTCAGGTTTGTTTCAGTCATGTTCTCTCATGTTTTTTTGTTTGATACTTTGGACTTTGTTTGTTTTGGATTTAGTTTTCTCCGTTTTAATACAATGCTTCAAGTACACCCTGCTCCTCCCTCTTGCCTGCTTTTTGGGGTCCACCACCACCACGCAAGTGACACTTTTAGCTTGATTTACCCATCCATCCATTTTCTACCACCTATAGCAGGGAAGCCCAGACTTCCTTCTCCCCAGCCACTTCTTCCAGCTCTTCCTGGGTGATGCCGAGGCGTTCCCAGGCCAGTTGGGTGACTTAGTCTTTCCAGCGTGTCCTGGGTCATCCCTGGGGGCCTCCTGCCACCAGGGAGGCGTCCATGAGGCATCCTAATCAGATGCCCGAGCCACCTCATCTGGCTCCTCTAGCTTGATTCATTCATTCATTCATTCATTCATTTTCCCATCCACCTTATCCTCACAAGGGTCGCGGGGGGCGCCGGAGCCTATCCCAGCCGTGTTTGGGTAGTAGGCGGGGGACACCCTGAACTGGTTGCCAGCCAATCGCAGGGCACACAGTGACAAACAACTGTTCGCGCTGACACTCACACCGAGGGACAATTTCGTGTGTTCAATCAGCCTGCCATGCATGTTTTTGGAATGTGGAAGGAAACCGGAGTACCCGGAGAAAACCCACGCAGGAGAACATGCAAACTCCACACAGGGAGGCCGGAGCGGGGATTGAACCCAAGCACTGTGGGGGCGACGCACTAACCACGGGCCGCCCGAGCTCGATTTAGTTCCTCTTATTTGTAATTTTCTGGGGGATTCCGCTTGATATGCTTACATTCCTTTGAACTTTTTAGGTATCCCATCGACTTGTGTTCTCTGAACTCTCTGATATGATCGTGTCCTTTTGACTCGATTCTCTTTTTTTGTGTCGCCGGTTGCCAAGCGCAGGTCAGGAGATTGAAAACGTTTGCGCTCAGCTATCGACAGTGGCATTCTTTTCCGCTCACGTTGGCCATTATTCTAAGAAAATAACACACGCGAGGCGCATCTTGGACGCAAACACCCGTCGTTCACGCCTGAAACTATAAAGCAGACTGCGCCACGCCGTTCATGGTAATGTCTTCCCCTTGTAATCTCGTGGGCTGTTTTCCACGGACAATTTCAATTTACTTTCCGTCTTAGCCCCTCGGTAGCCGTGGCCCAATTTCTCCAACGGGGACCATGAAACTTTCATTTCATCTAATCTAAGAAGCTTGTAAATGGAAATCGGACATCCCCCCTGTTGAAAGCTCCAAATAATTTAAGGTGTTTACTTCCTGGGGACGCATGCAGGGTCATGTATTGATGTCTCTGTAATGTATTTATTTTTTAAATAAATATCTATATCTATATCTATATCTCATGGACATAATTGCACTTTTGCAACGCACGCCACCGGAACGGCCCGAACATGAACGAAAGCTAAAGACACAAACACACAAATCTTTCCCCCCACCCCCGATTTCCTCCCCCCCCACCCCTTGCGGTCGACATGGGACCAGTCCGCTGTCTCCCGGTCGATTGCGATCGACGTATTTGGCACCCCTGCCTTAAAAACAGACGTAATTCGCGGACTATTTGAGTGTTTAGCGCTTAGCGCTTAGCTCTTAGCGCTTAGCTCTTAGCGCCGTTATTCCCGCATGAGTGGTGATTCAGTCATCTGATTAGTTGCCCTCTATGTCAATCAAGTAATGGGATTGAAGATAGGCTGACGTAGTACGTTCTGGGTATTTGGCGCCGTTGTTTGAATGACATTGCCCCCGCCGAGGCGTTTTTGACGCTTGACGTGTGAGCCGCATTGAACCAGCCAAAGAGCAGCATGCGGCTCGCGAGCCGCAGGTTGGCCACCCCTCTTGTACGGTATTGATTTTTTTTAGGGAACGAGCTCAGGACAAGCAAGAACCCAGGTAGATTTATTTATTTATTTGTGTATTTATTTTTCCCGATGGCATTTCTTTGTCCCCTCATTCCCAGGCACACAACTCATCGTGGAGATCCCTGAAACATTCAGAGATTTGTTTTTCCACTGTCAAAACAAGACCTCCATTCATTCCAGAGAGAGCGAAACAAATTGAAGATGCTTTCGATAGCGGAGGCGCAAGCGCGTAAGCAAATCGTGCTTCGCGTCACCCGGCCGAAACATCGTTGACGGCGCGGGGGATGAGATTTGCGTGGAGGAGGGATACTCGGACGGCGAGTATTTAAGACCTCGCCGCGGTTCGATAATCACGGGCAGCGAATCGTCGCCGTCGCTGTCGCCCGGTTCCGCGCTCAATCTGCAGAGAGTAAATAACCGGGCTCGCTCGCTCTTCTTTCACGGGCGGCCTCATGTGGAATGTGCTCCAGGGGGGATGCCGAATACAAATAACGGCCATAGAAATAGTCTTGTTTGCCGTCATAAAACATTTATGAGCTGGTCGGGCCCGGGCTGTGAGTAACAATCTCAAACTGTCAAACTGAGCGCGATTACAACTTTATTGTCATTGCACGGTGTATACACCGAAATTTGAAGATGAGAATGAGGAAGATCCCGTCGCATCCGCGCTGTTCGTGCTTTCACACAACAAGAACTATGCCGTTATGTTGAGCTTGGATCTCAGCTTCCAAAAAAGGGAGGAGGGGGGGGGCGGAGTTTGTGTATATCAGGCAGGCCTAACACGTTGATCGCAATGGATCGGTAGCCCGCGGATTGGTTCCCAAGTCGATCGTGAGGGGCATCAGGGGAAATTGGGGGGGGGGGGGGTTCGTGCGTCTGTGTGCGTGTTATTAATATCACAGTCGAACCTCTTTTCAATTTATCCCGTTTACTTTTTCACCCCTCTAACGTTCACATTTCTAAGTCCCGATTCACGTCATTGTTTTCCGTTCGCCGATTTTGCCAACGGCGAACACCCGAATGACGTCTTATAATGGCCCGATTTTTTTTTTAAACCACAAAAGATTGAAAAAGGCCTTCGTGACAACGAACCGCGAGACGCGAACTACCGGTGCGAGCGTGCTTACGAACAAAATGGACGGTGCGGACCCCCCTCCATTGCTTTGCAACGTTACCGATTGACCCGATACGTACTTTGTTGTCCTTCCGGGGGCACGGCGCGGTCCTGACCGCATGCCCGGCTGAAATGGTCTCTCACTTTGGAAAGGGAGCCTCCCAGACGAAGCTCAGCCGAGACTACCCATTGGCACAGTCGACATCAATCGTCCGTACTGGCGACAAAATCGTGGCAGAGTTCGAGGCCAACGGATTGGAAGATGATCGTAAGCGGAGATCAAGTAGGAACGCGACCCTTGTTTGTTTTATGTCTTATAAAATTATTTTTATCTTCATACACACACATTTATAATTGACATGTTTTTACACCTAGAAATGTTCGGACAGTACAGTCAAACCTCGGTTTTCGTCCACAATCCGTTCCAGAAGGCTGTCCGAAAAACGAAATTCTTCGAAAACCAAAACCACGCTCTTTTTAAAATAAAAATGTTAACTGAACACGTCTGCTCACAATGGAAAGCAACACGAGGAAGCGTCACTTCCTCGTGTAAGGCAGGCGAGAGGAGTCAAATGGTGCATTCAAGTGCGCTCAGTTTGTTGGAGAACCGAAATTTGTTCGTCATCCGAGGCATAAAAAACTCAAAATTTTGGGTCGAAATCCGAATTGGTCGAGAACCGAGACGTTCGAAAACCGAGGTTTGACTGTATTACAAACCCTACTCGTGGACAGTGGACTCTCGGCATCCAATCAGTTTCACCCCAAAATATTTATAAAATAAAATTTAAATAAAAATAAAATTTAAACCTAAAAACTTTAACCTACGGTTGCGCATAATCTGCCTCACCGGAAGTTGTTAGCGGTTAGCAGTCTGCAATTGGAGCTTGCGAGTGGAGCTATGGATATATCTATTTTTAGTCTTATTAATTTCACTCAAAGTTTGTTTCATGTGCACTTAACCGATGGCCCTGGCAAAGAATGGGCATTTGGAGTGCCAGGAGAAGCATTTTTCAAACGCTACACGTACGTGCAATAGTTTCTGCACTCAAAACGCGTCAGTTCTCGGTTAAGGTAGGGAGCGATTTCAATCAATGGCGTGAATTCAATATTCCGGTTTAGCTACAAAAACAGTCCTGGGTTGCTTTAACAATCCCTACAATTTTGGTTGGCAATGTCGCCAGTGATCTCCGTTCAAGTTCCCGTGCAATCAAAATAAACACATTTTCAAACTTTGAGCTGAGCTCCCGAAACCGACTAGCGTTGTTATGTCATTGTTCCATCCGTGAGTCGACATATTCGGGAACAAATGCTCCATTTTTGTCATCTTTTTGGCTGTTTGTCTCCGCATTGTTTGCCGCGAACAAAACGCTCTCTCGTCACGTACTTGAAAGGCGCATCCGTCGTCCCAAAAATAGTCGCGTCGCCGCCCGCCAGGAGCGCTTGATGAAGTTTTGATCCGGGAGATGACGAGCGCCCAACACGAGCTCAACTTCATCGGCTCATTCAGCCCCCCCCCCCCCCCAAATAGTGACATCATTAAAACAGTAGAAAACAAAAAGCACAAGAGAGGCTTTTGGCGGCTACATTTCCAATTTTGTGCTGTCACGCAAGACTGCAAAAGTGATACGACAAAAATGTTTCACTTCACAACGTCCAATTCGGTAGGCGTGCTTCTCATGAATCGACCCGCCCAAAAAGTTTCAAGCGTCTAAACCTGAAAATTTGCCATTCCAGTGGGCCTTCTCCCACGAGCATGCCGCCAAAATTTCACCCCATGTCCACCAAATTGAAATCACGCACACGAGACAGACGGGCGGCGTGAACGACGGAGTCTCTCGTCATATGGTGCGGGGGCGGAGGACGGCAGCAAAAGATTTACTCGCCGCAAAAAACCCCCCCCAAAAAAACGGAAATTCGATCAATCACCTCTGCAAGGTTGTTTTCGATTATTTGCCCAAAATAATACCTGGATATTGAGACCCCCCCCCCCCCCCCCCATTCAATTTCCATATTAAAATCTCACAATTGCTGTGCGCTCAGAGCACAGCAGATGGCTGAGCGGAATCCAGACAGACGTCCGCTTTCATGGCCGCTTTCCACCGACGTTCGCTTTAAATGGCGACTCAATAATTCAGGCGGCTGCGTGGGAAGATGCCGTGTGTGTGTGAGAGCGTGTGTTTGTTTGTGTGTGTGTGTGTGTGTGTGTGTGTGTGTGTGTGTGTGTTTTCTCATGCATTTGGGATGAAGACAACAGAAGTTTTGCTCAAGTCTTCCGGCCTCCTTGCGGCCGATCTTCTCGCGAGGCATACGCGTGCGCTCCGTGCGCGCGTGGGTGTGGGGGCGGGGGGGGGGGGGGAAACACGAGTCTTCGTCACAAAAGAAACATGGTTTTGCAAAGTCACATTAGCCGAAAGCGCCGCGCAGACGGTCCGAGTGTGAGCGCGCACCACATTTGCGGATCAGCTCATCCGTAGAGCTGGCGCCTCCTGCATGCTGATGCGCGCGCGCGCAGAAATTACATTCCCAGCAGGATTTTGTGGCCATAAAATGAATCGATTTGGCTTTTATCTACAGCATGATCCTGGGGATCATCTTTCTGCCCCCCCCCCACCCCCCGACAACACCAAACAATTGTCGCCTTCTTACCTTCCTTCCTCAAACTTGCAAATCAATTAGGTTTTGTCTTGAACATGTACACAAGATCCACGTTGTAATGTCACGCTCATCAATTTTATGGCCCAACTCATTCGAAAGACGGTCTTCAGGGTAAAGAGCTTTTGTCGCCGATCTCATTGTTGTCAGAGTCACCACCTGTGACAAAATGGCGGGTGCCTCACATGAATGAAAGTGAGTGGATTAATATGATGCATTCGTTTTTCCTCAAAAGCAATATTAATTGGAAAATTGGTTCCGTTGTTAAGTCCGGCTTCTTTCATCTTAGGTGGCCGGCTCAAGTCAAGTTTCTCCTTTCTCTGGTGAGCACTTTGAAACAGTCATTCATGCCTCTGTCACAGCCGGGCTGGATTATCGTCACGCACTTCACTTTGGAGTCAGCCACTCCTCCATCAAGCGTCTCCAGTTGGTCCAGAATGCTGCTGCTCAATTCTTGACTGATGCTCGTAAGAGGGAGCACATCACCCCATACTCTGTCCTCCCTTCACTGGCTCATTTGAGACTTCTTTTGAAGATCCTATTATTTTTTCAAATCTTGAAATGCCCCCCCACCCATCCTGATTGACGGTTTATCCCCCCCGCCCCCTTCCCAAGAATAGAAAGGCTTGGTGGCGTGAATGGCGCTACGCGCGAAGGCCAAAAAAGCTTGCCAAACTGGCCGTGAACTGCAGCTGGGGACAGAAAAACTTTGACTTGCCAGGGGACAATTTTGCAGCGCTGCTCCAATGTCAATTAGCAAGCCATGAAATGCTTACAAAAACTGTAAAGGCCAAGCTGTCCAACGCTGATGGCCTCGCGTTTGTCCAAATGATCGCCAAAATGACAACAACAAAAAAAGGCCTACGGGACACCTTGTCACATGTCTGGAAAATATCAAATATGACCTATTTAATTTTGGATATTGAGAAAATGCCTTTTCATGATTATTCATTTTGTCCAAAAAATGGGTCGTTTTTTTCCCCCCAACTGACTGATTACAAAATAGTTTATTTTGAGTGTTTTAAAACTAAAATGGAATTTATTCATGGAAGATTTTGCCAAATATTTCATTCTTATTACAATATACCCATTTGGCTTTTTAAAATTGAACTGATTACGAAATGCTGAGATTTCTAATGAGCTGATAAGATAATCATAAAATAATGATTTTAATCTTATTTAAAACGCACGGACAGGGCAGAAGGACGGAGAGAGCAAGGCAAAAGAGAGACTGCAAGAACGGATGCATTTCTGCTTTGTTGCATAATGTGCGTTGTACTGAAAAGAAGAAAAAAAAATGGCGCCAGCGGGCACATGCTAGCCCCAAGGACATCATGTGTAGCCCTCGAGCTAAAAAGAGCTCAAAGGTGAAAGGACATTTACTAAGCAGAATTAAAGCAAAAGAATGTCAACATATATTTATTTACTTCGACTTAACCTGGTGCGCATTTCTTCTATTTGAAAATAAAATCGATTGGGTTTAATCAAGGGGGGAAAAGAAGCACTTTTTAACGATCCAAATATTTCCCAAAACGGTCATTTTGCAGTTTAAACCTGTGATATTTTTGCCCACGGTTACCATACCAACATAATCTAACATCGATGTCTATGCAACATTTCTTTATTCTTATCATAATAATCAACACAATGCGACGCCCAGACTGGAGCGCGGTCACTCAAGTTCGCCCCCACATCATCCTGCATCAGTGTCATTTTTTCTCTCTCGCCGACTTTGACTTCATTTAATTTTCTGCGCCATTAAAACCGGGCTGAGGCGCTGTGGGCCTGATTTGCCAGCCTTCTTTTTCTGGTCTTTTCTTTAAATCACAGCAATAGCGGCGGCAGGTTGACGGGAGGAGAAGCTGATGGATGTCAGCGCAGATGGAAAAATGGGCAAAAATGAACTTGGCCTAAAGGAAGGCGGGCGCGCGCGCGCACACACACACACACACACACACACACACACACACACACTGGCTGGCTGGCAGACTCAGCCAAGCGGGGTTCTGGCTGAGTCGAGATTCTGGTAATTGACAGTCCAGGGTGCAGCATCCATCCTTGCATGAAGTGCAGCTTGTCTTCAACGAGCTCTGCTCGGCTCCGATCGTGTCTCACACCCCCCTCCTGAAGCGGAAAAAAGAAAAAGTCAACTATCAGATGGCCAGATTTTAACGAGCTTTGAGATGGATCCAGAGCAAGGCATCTGATACTGTGGCTCTGATACTCGCAATCAAGGGTTGGGTTCCCAACTAAGTTTGGGGTTTCAAATTAGGCTTTGAAGTGTTTCGTCAGGGTTCAAATTGCTGTCGGCTTTGAAGATAAGGTTCAGGTTTCAAATGAGGGATTTTGGCCGGAGATTAGGGTTTTCAAGAAGGGTTAGGTTTTCGGGTTTCCAAGTAGGTTATGAAGCAGAGACTTTCAAAATAAGGTTTGGGTTTTAAATTTGGCTTTGAAACTTTTTGTTAGGGATTCAAATCAGGGTTTACTGCCAGGGTTCTGGATTTAGGTTGATATTTTAAACTTGGGTTATGGTTTCAAGGAAGGGTTAGGGTTCCAAGAGGCATTTGTTAAGATTTCAAATTAAGATTTGATGTTGTCAATGTTAGTGTTTCAAAGTCATGTTTCTCGTCAGGGTTACGGATTTAACGGAGAGGGATTAGGGATGGGATTTCGAGGAAGAGTTTAGGTTTCAGGCTTAGCGTGCCAAACGTGGGTGAAGGTTTCAAATTTGGTTTGGAAGCCAAGGTTATAGATTTGGGTTTGGGTTTCAAGCTCGGGTTGAGATTTCAAGGAATGTCAAATTTGAAGTTTTAATGAAGGGTTAGGGCTTCAAACAAGGGTTAAGGTTGCAAAATTAGACTTCAAAAAGGATGATCTTTTTCAGTTAAGGTTTGAAGCCAAGGTAGGGTTTCAAGCTCGGCTTCAAAGCATCTGATAAGAGTTTCAAATTAGTATTTGAAGACGCGGTTAGTGTATCACATTTGGGCTTCAAGACTGTTAGTTTTCAATCAAGGGTTCGAGTATTGAACTAGAGATGAAGGCAAAGTTAAGGTTTTATGTGAAGGCTTCCAGCCACGTTGGGGATTCACGTTGGGGTTTTCAAGCCAAGGTATGGGTTGTGGAACACAAGGTTTAAAGACTTGAATTAGGGTTTGAAAGAAAGGCTTGGGTTTCCGTTAGGGTTTCAATCATGGGTTAGAGTTCCGATTTAAGTCTAAAAGCCAAGATTAGGCTTTCAAGTTACACTGTCAAACAAGGTTTTCCAATGAATTCCAAATTTTCAAATGAGGCTTTTAAGCCTGCGTTAAGTCTTCAAATTAGGGTTTCAAGCCATAGTTATCAAGCTTTTGGGCTTGTTGTCATAGTGAAAAAGTATTGACAGCGCCCCCGGAGCTCCTCAGACACTTAACGGTGCGAAAGTGAGAAATGTCCTCCGATTTTTCTCACTGACACAGCAGAACGTTCTAATCTATTAGCTCACAATCAATGCGCTAATTGCGGCCGCTGCGTTCGTCTGAAAGCGCTTCAACAGAAAGAGACCAGAGAAATATCGCTAGCCGCTGTGAGCTACACTAAGCGAAGCTAAGCTAAGTGAGCTAATGAAAGGGCAAGTGGCAGGGAGCCGCGCAGTAAAGTCCAGGCTGGTTAGCGCTTGCGCGAGCGGCACCGGCATTAGCTTTAGCATCTGTGCTGGCCACAATGTCTTTGCATGAAAGGGCTTTGAAGTACTTTGTGATTGCTCGAGTGAGAGATCAAAGACAGGAAAAGGAATTAATCCTATTTAAGTGGTATTAACGTGTTCAAATGTCCGTGTGTGTGTGTGTGGGGGGGGGGTCTGTGTGTGTGTGTGTGTGTGTGTGTGTGTGTGTGTGTGTGTGTGTGCTTGTTAGGCTAGAGGCGAGAGTGGCTAATTGGACGTGGATTACTCACGCTTGGGAACGCAGGCTCCAAGGGCACCGAGGGAGAGCGACATGCTACCGATATTATAGTGCGACTTTCTGAGCATATAAATAATAGTACAACATATATGAATGAATGCATGCGGATGACAAGAAGGGATTGTTGATGTCAAAATTAAGAACCCTGTTGAATTTTAAGATGGCAACGACCCTGCCTACCAAGCTATCGACCTGCCGACCGATGTATCCACCAAAACAACGTACCTGTCATGATCCTGTTTCTTTTTCCATTGTGTGGCAAGAGTGGCGGGCGTTCCCCCCCAGAGCCACACCTGTCCGCTAATCGGCCTCGTGTTCCATTTGCCTTGATAAACGCAGCCACGTCAACAACCGGCTGTCTGATTATTCCGCCATGCTCACGACTCTGGTGTCCCAAGTGCCTGTGTATTCTAGACATTCATAACTCTTCCCTCGTATTTTTCTCGCCATAATTTGATAAGTAGTAAGTAGTTTGTTATTTCTCGGTTTGTGTTGGATTCCCGCGATTAATCTTTGTCTTTATCCTTGCCATTTGCAAGCGTTTTTGGTTGGTCTCGTCTTGTCCTGATTCTTTGTCACCGGCGTCATTTGTTGTCCTTAGTCGTCCTTTGTTGGTCTTGCGTTTTTCTCTTGATTAAGCATTTTTGTCAACGATCTGCGTTTGTGCGATCCGATTCTCCTCCGGACTCTTTGTAATGTAACGCGAACTGCTAGCTATCATACGTAACAATCTTCTTTATGCCGAACCACCACTCAACTGACGGACCAACAGATTTTTCTTTCTTACCGACCAACTTCCACAATAATGTTATCTACTTACATCCCGGCCGACCAAAAACCGCTCAACCGCCCATTGACCAACGGACTCACCTACCATAGCATCCCCGCCGCCCCCATTTACTTCCCTACCTACCCACCCTATCTACCTACTTGGAACGCTGTGACTAAATGAGCCTCGTTTGTTACCCTACTCTTGAACGACCCATCAAGAGGCCTGCCAGAGGGTCGTTATGACCGGTCGCCGTGCTTCCATTTGTTCAATGTTTGACTTCAATGCTTCACACGAGTGAATAAGACCTACCGTATGCTTTTTCCTCCTCCGCGCTATTGTTCGTTAGTACGTGCTGAAGCATGGCGCGGGACTCTAGCGCCATTCATCTTCATTTGTTTGACTCACACACACACACACACACACACACAAGCAGCCCCTGGGATTTCTGGGATCCCCGCAGAGCTCCCGGAGCCGATAAGGAATAATTTCCCTGACAATTAGGAGAGGGGTGGAAAAAAAAATAAAGAAGCAGCAACCTATCAATTTATGCATCCCTGGGCGGGGGAGGATAGGGAGAGCAATCCCACTGAGCGGGACTAAGTGTGCTAGTTAGCGGCTATGCATTTCCGTGCTTAATGTCATTTAATTCAAGTTTCCTTATGTGCGTACGAGATAGCCTACTAGCATTTGGTTCTGCCGCTAACAATGCCGCTGAGCATTTTAGCAACTTGTGATGTCTCAAAGAAAAGCTGGAATAAATTTCGAGTGTCTGAACTCTCTCCAGCAAGTGTGCCATCCGCGATCGCTGGCCAACTAAAATAGTGATTTAAGTCCGCAACTTAGCATGCTACCATATGTTGCTCATCTTTCTAGAAAAACGAAAGGTTTTAATGCTTTGACTTCATCGGCCATGTCATGTGTGCCAACTAGCCGACTAGTATTCATTTTATTGCTTCAGGAGTTCACGTCCCTGGGGCGAACCGTGGTAGTTAGCACGCTAGCATTTGCCATCAGTGTTTCATGTTTCTCCGCGTTCACTCAATAGTCCGTGTTATCTTCACCAACTAGCCTACTGGCATTCAGCTCTCCGCACCTCTGATGCTAAGCGTGCTAATTCGTACTCGAACAGCACGTGACTACTTCCCAAAGGTTAATCTTGTCATCTGCTTCTAGTCGTGATCTTGAGGCGGCTCACAAGACCGAGTCTGCTGCATTCCCTTCCTCTGCACTTGACAACTTCTCTCTCCTCTTTCTGTGTGTTTTTAATCCTTTTGTTTCCCCAAACTCATTTTTCCATCTTGCCTGTGAGTGGTGTGTCTTGTTATTGCTTTGATTTCCCGCAGCCTGGCACTCACTCACACATTCTGTCTCTTCCCGGATGCCCCCATCAATATTTCATGACGTTTGGCCACCGCTGAAGGTCCGGAGTCACCGCAGGGGTGCCGCCGCCTTCTTGCTTTTATGCCCACACTTCAAATATTCGTCAGACTGAACAAGTCACCCCAGAGACCCCCAAAGCCACCGTGCACAACCGCACGATCTTGTCCCGACACAATTAAACCTTTATTTATGAAGGGCCTTTCACACTCGAAGATGATCCTGTACATACAACAGGAAATGAGATCACGATGCCAAAATAAATAACAGAAAACATCGACAAGGACAAAAATGTCCAGTGTTTACTCACACACTCTTATAAAGATTCAACTGTATTGAAAGTATCAATTTGGAAGGGCCTAAAATTTAGCTGCATGTTGCATATATATATATATATATATATATGTATATATGTGTATGTATGTATATGTATACAGGTATGTATATCCACCATCCCCCACCCCCACACACAAACACGTGCACCCGACGACGATGGGATTTTTGATGTGTTGCCAGGCAACCTAACTGTAATTTATTGCCCGTCAAGATGCTCTGATGCTCAACGTGTGCTATGCGTCGCTCTGAATTGGAGGGAAGCCAGTGGGCGCGGTAACAAGTTGGTTAGCATGCTAGCACGTGGTTCTAACTTTGAATAGCTGCCAACAGATATGCAGAATTCTAGCGCGCTATAAGGCGTGAAACTGTTAATGGTGTGGCTGCCATTGAAACAGAAGTGCAATGCTGAGTTTAATCTCTTGCTACTTTATTCTCTGGTGCGAAAGGGTCCTCCGGGTTATTGGCGGGCAATATGTTCCACACCAGCTGACGCTAACGGCGTCCACCGTGGCGCCGCCCGAGCTGCGATTTATTTGACGCGATGGCAAAAAGAAACGCAGCAGTATGAAGCGTGGCTCTTATTGGAAAAACGCCGGGTGGACCGAAGCTCATTTTTACAATCTCACTGTTGGCTGGTAGCTCCGCACAAACTGTGAAGAAAATAAATGGAGGCCATAAATCCAATGAGAAATGTCTGCTGGCACCTAAATAGCGTGTGTAACCCCGAGGAATGATGTTGTTGGGATGGGGGAAAAAAAAAATGTCGGCTAATACTTGAGCGCATAGCATCAGTGACTTAGGCTCTGTAAAGCTTGCTAGCCCGCTTGACCGCCTTGTTATGTGGATCCAATTTCCGATCTGATTCATTCGTCTCCATTTGAACTTCAGTCCAATCAAACTTTTTTTATTCATTTGTATTTGCCAGGCTCATTAACAACACTATTTTCTATGGTGCGTCAAATTCATAAGACATTTTATCTTCATTTTACAAGGGACTATAAGCCCCGACGCCAGAAGGCTAATTAACGAGTCTCCTTGCACTCGAACGAGCATGATCAGCACCAGTGAAGTCCAGATGCTATAGTCGGCTATTTAGCTTGGTTAGCGTGGTCATTTGAGTAACAGCTGAAAAAATATTTGTCTCTGAGACATCTAGCATCAAGTGCACCCGTAACGTAAAAATTCCATGCTAGCAGGCTAGTTTGTAGCATCGATAGCGACACCAAACAGAGGAGAGCAACAAGGGAAAAGAAAGCCCCCACCCAGGTGTGTGTGTGTCTGTGTCTTGAAAGTGTGCCTACTTGTGAAAGTCACAGCAAATGCAGGAATCAGCAGAATGCAAATGTGAGGTTTGTACTCGTGCGTTGCGTCAGCACAACCCTAACCATGGCATTGTTTATGGATGTGTGTGCATTGTGTGTTGCGAGTGTGTGAAATAAACGAAAGCCAGCTACGTTCTCTACATGCACGAGTACGAGTGTGAGTGTCAGTGTGTGTGTGTGTGTGTTGTGTGTGTGTGTGTGTGTGTGTGTGTGTGAACGGAACACTTTTGTTATTAATCGTTTTATTAGAGCCACAGCTTGTCTGAAAACTGCACGGCTGCTGCCCGAGCGCTGAAGAGCAAGTCACTTTGCGACTCGGGATGTGTCTTTTCAACTATCATTTCTGGGTTTGTTTAGTTTTTGAGAGAGGAAGATTCCTTTGGATTTTGAAGGCTGTCAAACGCAAGGTGGCTACGCTGGGTAAAGGCTTCCTTTTTTCTGGCGCTCGAGCAGCAGTGTCAACTATCGTTTTTGATTTTGACAGAGGAAAATCGTTTTGGATTTGGATTGGTTGTCAAACGCAAGGAGGATAGAAAGGCTTTCCGTTGCTGGCGCTTGGGTAGAGGTTGCAACTATTTTCCCTCGGTTTGTTTCCTTCTCGGGCCAAATCAAGTAACTTCTCGGTTTTAAAGGCTGTCAACCACTTGGGCTTCAGCCTCAATGATCTTCCTTGCTCGCTTCCGTTTTTTTGGACAGAGGAAGACTCCTTTTGATTTTGAAGGCTGTCAGCCGGGGGATAGCGAAGTCATTTCGTTTCCCCGCCTGGGCGGCAGTAGCAACTATTCCTGTTTAGTTTGTGTCCTAATATGGTCAGAGGAAGAATGCTTTTCGTTTTAAAGGTTGCCAAATGCACGGATTCTACGGGAGGTCCTTTCTTTTAAGTCACAACTATCCGTCCTGGGTTTTGTTTCATTTTTGAGAGCGGAAGAATCCTTTGGATCTTGAAGGCTATCAACGATGGGAGGACTGAGCAACTTTCTTTTCGGCGCTCGGGGCAGCAGTCGCTATTATCCATTTGTGGGTCTGTTTGTTTTTGTATTGGCGCTCTCGCTGAGTGTTTACCTCAGTGTCATGCATGCTAATATGCTAATATTAGACATTAACCACCGTATTGCTTGGCGTGTGGGTCTATTTGTCCATGTCTGTGTGTGTGTGTGTGTGAGTGACTCACATGCTGGCAACTAAAGTGCGACAACAGGAAGCTACGATACACTCACTCGCACTCCCGTTGTGCCAGGTCACACACACACACACACACACACACACACACACAGAGCATTAAAGACTCATGCATGCTCGCGGACGCCGCTTGATTGACGCGTGACAGGAAGTTGAATTTCAAAGCTTTCAAATGTCACCACGCTGACCTGGTGGCATTTGTCGGTGAGCGCTCGGAGGCTTCTCGCCCACTTGTCATCCCCCCTCTGTGTTGTTGTTGTTGTTGTTTTTGGGGCACCCCATGCCCGCCGCCCACCACATCCGCTGCCCAAGCCGACACCCCCTGCCAGCGCTTTGGCTGGTAGCGCTGGGTTAGCGTGCCAACACGCTTGGCCGGCGACTATTTTGTGGAGTTTGGAAAGACGCGGGGAGGTGGCTTGGAAGAAGAACAACAGCGACAACAAAAATTGTTTTTATTGGAGGGGTTGGGGGGGGGCGGTCGATAATTTTTGCCAGTCAAACTACAGCTTAGTTTTTTTTGGTTTTTTTTTACATTAAGCTTGTAATGTTAATGTTGTTTTTCAAATTAAATTACCAAATGAAAGAACTGTATATTTCCATCAGAAACAAAAAACAATCCTATTGCAATTTGGTTGACAAAACGTTTTGGAACAAGGGGAAAAATAATAAAAACGGAACAAAAACACGATACTGCTCACATACTAGAAAAAGCCTGAACCAGCTCACATTTAAATAATATCTATACATTTTTCTGTCGAGTCAAGCCATTAAAAAAAATAAAGAAATTGTAAATAAAAGAGAGGACCCTCCTACCCCTGAACAAAACTTAACATAATCTTTTTTTTTTATTAAAAGAAAATGCAGGAAAATTAGAAAAAAAAAAATCTACTAAAAACGGAAACAAAAAGTCGCATCATTCTTGCCTGGATTCCGGATTCACCAGAACAATTCACAGCCCGCTTTGGCTGTCATAAATCGGAAGTGGCCGATGAGACCTTTCGTATGAATCCAGTCGACATAACACAATGAGGGACGTAGCGGCCGCTTCATTAGGCGCAACATCGAATGCCCTTCCGGAGTCGCGTTCGCACCGCTGCGGCCGTTTCTAATCGTAGCACGTGTTGCCAATGACAGCCGCTGGTGGCTAAAGCCAACACTGCGCATTTGTCACGCATAGATTAGCCGTGCTGGAATGTCAGGTCCAATTAAAAGAGGCGAGCATGGAGTCACAAGATCGTGTTCCGGCCCGTCTTAAAAGTTTCCGCAGCCTCGTCAACTTGTTAGCTGTCACTGCCGACTTCCTCCGGCGTTTTCAGAGTCCACCGCAAAGTTAATCTATGTCGGAGCCCGTTTGGTCGGTCAGGTACATCAAAGACCAATTTGTGTCTTTGCCGAACCGAAACGTGCTTCGAAGCTTCGGTTTGCCCAACGTGTGTTTTGTTCAACATCCAAGACAATTTCAAGTCATTGTCCAACGTGGGGCAGTTGTTTTTCTGAACAGTTAACAATTTCGAGTCTTTGGTAAGCTTAGTAAATGTACGTTATTTCAACCTTCGGAGCGAATGGAATCTTTGACAAAGCTAGCCGTTTGTGATTTTGTTCACTTCATAGACAATTGAGGCTCTTTAATGAACATCATTGATCGTTTGGAATTATTCATGACCGTCTCCTCTTACAACAACAATTGAGTCCAAACTTGTGCGTGACCCAACTTTTGGGGTGATTGATTGAACGCAAGAAGGTGGGTCAAACGAATAACCCACAAAACCCCAATTTTTGCTCTGTTTTATATAAAAGAAACTTTTTTTCCGTTGTTGTTTTTGTACAAAGACATTCGAGCCATCGAGAACTCGAATGGGCTCATTTTTAAGTTCAATGAAATCGATCCGAGATCGCTGGCAGTGGGGATTGAAAATTGCTGTAACTTCAAATCCTACAACGGACAAAAAATTGTGAACCCAAAGAGAAAGTCAACACGAGGATATACATACCGTACATGTCTTTTTTTCCCCCTCAACATCGATAATGAGTCTTCCACCAACCTAATGTAGTTTTCGTGGCCTTTAATTTCCTTAACATGCCTCCGAGTGTTCTTCCATGAGATTGCGGGAGTCACGACACGGCGCAGAACGTGGCCAAGCTGCAAGAAATCCAACTCCCGCTTGGCCGCTCGCTGCTCTGCTTGGGCTTAAACGTGACGAGCGATGCCGAGTCACGGCCCAGACGAATCGCCTCTGGAGCCGGGCCAAAGCGCCACGATGACCAGAGCGAGAGCGAGAGTGAGATGCTTCTCAAATGTGCTAAGCACTCACAGCTCTTCCCTCAAGTGTCTGTAACTCCCTGAGAGGTGCGAAAATAACCCAAAAATGGGGACGGGGAGACGACATAACGAGAGGAAATGGAACTGTAAAAGGCCGCAAAGTGTAAAGGAAGCAAAATGGCAGTCGCGGACATCTGTCAAAGCCGCATGACTTTTATGGACATTGACGAAAATGTTTTTGTGTTGTTTTGTTCACTAGTTGACAAACTATGGAAAGGAAAGGATAAAAACCTGATAACCAGGAGAGATCGTGGACTCACGGAAGAACCGCAGATTCACATGAGTCACTTCAAGCAGGTGAGATGACTGAAGTTAGTGGACTCCGATGAATTTGGTTCATTGACTCAGTGGACCCACCAAAAACACAGTGCACTCAGATGATTCCATTGATCTCAAAGACTCGATGTAGCGGCGCTAGTTAAAGCACTCGACGGACTCAGAGTCTGCACCGTCCCCAGAAACACCGTGCACTCCGATGAATTTGGTTCATTGACTCAGTGGACCCACCAAAAACACCGTGGACTCAGATGATTCCATTGATTTCAAAGACTCGATGTAGCGGCTCTCGTGACATCGCTTGCCGGACTCTGAGTCAGCGCACTGCCCAGACTAACGTGTGTTGGATCACTGACTCAGTCATGGGACTCGCAAAAACACAACAAATGCCAGGATGCTTCCGTTGAATCCTGTGACTGACTTCAGTCGGTTGCCTGACTGAGCACCGCGCGTAACTCGGAGGATTCCTTGGAATCAGGGGGCTGAGCAAACGTTAGCGAACCAATGTAAACTCCGCCGAGCCAGGTCATGTTTTCCATCATGAGATCAGTGGAGAAGATCGTTTTTCACCGATCCTCACCGAAATTAAGGGAATCTGCGACGATAACAGTCCTGGCCGATTGATCGGTGCACCCCTGATTTGTTCACTAGTTGACAAACTATGGAAAGGAAAGGATAAAAACCTGATAACCAGGAGAGATCGTGGACTCACGGAAGAACCGCAGATTCACATGAGTCACTTCAAGCAGGTGAGATGACTGAAGTTAGTGGACTCCGATGAATTTGGTTCATTGACTCAGTGGACCCACCAAAAACACAGTGCACTCAGATGATTCCAGGATGCGAAGTTGGACTGACTTTTGCACACAAAGCTACATGCCGGCCTCGATTCCTTTCTCTTGGACTGACTGCTTTGCCGGCCAAGTTGGATCCGGTGGTTTCCCCCCATGAGGGAGCAGCAGTCGGTGGCAAAACAAAAACAAACCCGTTTGCATATCGAAACAGCAATGAGTGCCGATTATCTGGCGGCGGCATGCGGCGAAGCTGTCATCTCCGGTGAACGCCTTTGACAAAAGTGCAAGAGAAAAGCGTTTAATTGGACCGAAAGGGATTTGAATGGTTGCACAAGAACGGCGCTTGTCTCGCATTTACCTCTCGTTTGTTCGCTTGCTCAAGCGACAATCGACTGTTGTTGTTTTCGTAACTTGGACTGGGACGTGGAAACTAAAAAAAAAACCTTTGGGGGTGCACTTACAATGTGACCGTGTAAACATGAAAGAAATCTTCGGGGGAATTTAATGCCCGTGTTTTGTAAACATCAAAGATAAACTGACGAAACTCGAAAGAACAACAAAACAAAAACACAAGTGAGTCGAAACTGAAAGTAAACGACACATTATGACAGACATAAAGTAAAAAAAACAATGTCGCTGTCCAAATCGCATCTGCAGATCGGCGGCGACATTTGATGGCTTCTTGTTCAGATTTTGGAAACAGCAATGATGATATTAGGTCTCCCACAAACTCAACGTTTGGTGGATTTTGGGTCTTGAGTCCACGTTTCTGTTCACATCAAAGATGAAATATTTGTAACACACAAGTAAAAGAGGGTTTTTTTTCCCCTTCCATGTCCCCTTAGGGCAGGGGACTCATTTCACATTGTGGGCCAAATACGGACTCGGTAGATGTCAAGTGGGGCGAACCATTAACATGATACCATACTGTGCTATGGATCACCAAAATGTCATTTCTTTCCTTTGTTTCAGTCTCAAGAAGCATTGATTGGCGCTTTCATATCATTTGCTGCGTTGGGTCTATCTCAGTGACAGACTGAGACTGCTGTTTTCTTCCCTGATCAAAAAAATGTTTTCTACTGTGATCAAAACAGTGTGCCCCCTAGCGGATAATCCACAAATAGCATTTTATTTAAAATATTCATTCTGTGTCTTTAATGCACTTTTAAATTATCCCGCGGGCCGTATCAAACCTCCTTGGGGACCGGTTCCGGCCTGCGCACAGTATGTTTGACACCCCTGCCTTAGTGGCTCCGTAGGTTTGAAACATTTCAGCTGCAAATTCTTTCCAGCATTCATCTAGAGATTTTTTTTTTATATATATATTTCCTCCCCCCCCCCCGCCTCTATTCCATCCCATAATATCCATCTCCCGCCCGGTGATGGATGTCGGCCTCCAGCTGACTGCCGAGCGCGACGCTGGATCAAAACATCATTTTCGCTCATTTGTTTTGGCCCCCGATCTAAGCGGCTCTCTTTTCTTTCTCCTTCTTTGCCCATCCGTCATTTGTTTGCTTTTAAAAAAAATAATAATATTGCAGGGTGGGAGGGAGGTTTCGTTCCCATCATGCACCTGCCGGCTGCATTTTTTTTTTTTAACTCCTCTCATTTGGTTTTGGAGGGGAAATCTGCTCCATTGTTGTACTTGACATTATTCTGCCTTCTGTTGATTTTGATTCTGTAAGGTGGCAGTTGTCATCAATAACTGAAGAGAGGAGCCCATGTACTGAAATTGGGACATGTACAGGTTTTTTTTTTTTAACCTTGTGGATTATTTCTAGTCTTTTCCTTTTTTTTTTTTTTTTTTGCACAGGGCTAACAAATAGCTTGTAGGTGGCAGCGTTATAATGGTTTCATGAGCGTCACTTTGAATACAGTCGTGCAGCAGCACATGTAGACAGACAGTATAACCAACACTCACATGCATATGTTCTTTATCCTCTGGGGAAAACCCCCCCCACTATTACTGCACATTACAGAGTGACAGAAGTTTAGAACTACTCTTTGTCTACATGATTGTTACATTCCCCAAAATAGTTTTCATTTTAATGTCATGACTAGTTGTTTTTAGAAATTACGATATCCCTATTAAAAATCCCCCAAAAATCCCACTTTTTTTTGCGGCGGCATGTTGGAACCGATTAATGGCATTTGCATTCATTTCAGTGGGGAAAGATGATTTTGAGATATGATTGAAGTCCTGACTATAGTTTTGTTGATATTATTTCTACTACGCGTGATGGGTGTTGTGATGAATAATTTGCCCGAGAAGCGCTCACATTACTACGATGCACACTTATTTTATTTTTTATTTTTTTTACTGTGTGGTTTATTTCTATAGTCATTGTGTTTATTGTGACCGTGCGGGCTGGCGATATTTCCTTTCCTTGTGCGCCTTCGGGTGCTTTTGGCTGGCTGCGTCCTCCTGACCGCCGCCCCGGAGTGTTTTTGTGGTCAGTAAGCTGACATTTACTCACGATTGTGGTCCTGCCTCCCTTTATCCCCCCGCTCTTTGTCACGCTAATGCTCCCGGCCACCCTAACCTTTACGTTAAGGATCTAAATGCAGATGGTGTAAGGGAAAAAAAAAAAAAGAGTCAGAAGAAGAGGAAAAGAGAGGAAAACACACGGGCCGCCCGTGTCGCCGCTGACCTTCGTACGTGCCGCCGCTGACATTCTCCCGAGCGGGATGGAAACTATTTCCGGCTTTTTTTTTCTGCCGGTGGGAAAATGTTTGCACGGATCAGCTGCCATCGCGAGGTTAGCGTGAGATGACAGACGGGATGACAGGAAGGAGCGGAAAGGTTGTCAAAAATCTCGATGAGAGGTTGAGTTATCACATCAGTAAAAGGCGAGTTGACGAGGGCGGCTTATTTCCATAGTGCAAGGTGGCCGTTATGATTGACCGTGAATTATATGCCTGGCCGTATCTGGGGTTTTTTTTGGCACTAAGTATATTATTTCTCGCCATTGTATTTATTTCTCTTGTGCAAGGCGCCGGTTCTCATGAATTAGCGATTACCCGACAACATTTGTGGGGCATGACTAAATGAATCTGGATGAGAGTCATTGTTCTATTGAAGTACAGTCAAACCTCGGTTTTCGTCCATAATCCGTTCCAGAAGGCTGTACGAAAACCGAAATTGTTTCGAAAACCGAAACCGCGCTCTTTTTAAAATAAAAATATTTACTGAACACGTCTGCTCACAATGGAAAGCAACACGAGGAAGCGTCACTTCCTCGTCTACCCGAGGACGCGTCACTTCCTCGTGTAAGGAAGGCGAGAGGAGTCAAATGGTGCATTCAAGTGCGCTCAGTTTGTTCGAGAACCGAAATTTGTTCCTCATCCGAGGCATAAAAAAACTCGAAATTTTTGGTCGGAAACCGAATTGGTCGAGAACCGAGACGTCCGAAAACCGAGGTTTGACTGTACCTGTAATGACAATTCAGAGATTTGCTTCAAAATGTACTTTAAATGCTACATCTTTGAAGATAATTGCGAATGACGTCACACTCGGACACTTTGCCCACTTAAGCCCCGAGAGTTTCTTTAAGCAGCCATCGAATGTAACTTGTTACATGAGTATACAAAAGTAATCGAAACAGTCAAACTGTTTACATTTTCATCTGGGTACCTGTAATCGATTACACGTCAAAAGTAATGAAGTGTTCGTTGTAGCAGTAACCCAAATGTCATCGGATGTCATTAGTCATTTTTGTCTGTAAATGGAACTAGCCAGTGCGTTTACATGGTGATCTGGGTAACTTGTAACTGTAATCGATTACAAGTCAAGTAAAGAAGGAATATATGTTGCACTGTACTTGCACTTTTTTCCTCTCTCACTCTTTTCTAGTCATTCTGTTTAATTCAAGTGCGCGAGTGATTGAGTCACTTCTGGAGTTTGTGCCACGCAGCGGCCCCCGAATCTCGTATTCGCATCTGCTCCGTCAAATGTCTTTTTACGCGGGTAGACGAGATTGGAGTCAAAGCGGGAACGACCGACTTTTCTCTCTTCCTCCTCAGCGAGGCGGAAGCACGGCATCCTCCATCAGTGAGCCGCTAATTTGCCGTGGCTAATCTGCTTTTTGGAGTTTCCTGGATAAATATTAGGACCTATTTGACCAGCGGCCTCTTTTCAATTAGGCGCGGGGCGCCCCGTACCGGCTGCTTAATTTCACTCCACCATTGATTTGATTTTTATCTTCAGCTGCCAGTCTCCTGCCTCCGCCGGCTCGGCTGTCATCAAACTTTTATTAACAACGACTCCTCTGTCTCGCTTTCTCCCGTCAGCTCCCGAGACTTCCTGCTCTCCTCGTTCTGGCTTTTTCGCTCGGAGAAGCCAATAGCTTTCGGGACGTGGTGGAAAAGGGAAAAGTTTGCTTGAAGAGGTTTCGCCGTGGTCGGAAGACTCCCCGCCGTTGAAAAGTGAAGACTTCATCCAGGAAAAAAAAAAAAAAAAAGAGGTGAGTGATGTTGTGGACTCGCCAACTCTGAGATATTTGACCTCAGTAAAGAAAGAAATTGGACATTTCAACTCAGAATGTATTTTTTGGGGGATGTTTTTTTTTTGAAGATAATCCACAGTTTTTGCTTCTCAAATTCAAATGGTCTTTTCTGAAAGATCATACCAGTCCGTGACTGCTCTCAAGGAACATGTAGCGTTTATGTCCACTGCGTTAGCTTAATTGCTGTCAACCTCCCGCAAAATCAATTGGGATCTTCATGATCGATCGAATAATTGCCTCGCAAGTTCGGAAGATGCTTTGCCAAATGGAACTGGCGGAGTGAAGTAAAGGAAGGCGCGCCGCTTCGGGTTTTGATCTCGGCTAGCGCAGGTGAGCGATTGTTGCAATTCACGAGCGTTTCCGCAATGGCGTAACCAAACAAGCCTCGAATTCAAAATCAGTTGCGTCCTTTCACTCTCCAAATCGCAACCTTTTTTTCCCCCACCTATTGTCACCGTTGCCGCTCTCAGACAGCTTATCAGTGACAAACTTTTGTCAGCCTCGACTTTGCTCTTTCATTGTGGCTAATGAAAGCGAAGCTAATTTGAGAGTTGGAAAACTCATTAAGATCAAACCAGCCACCATAGAGAGGCAAATACTGTCTTATTAGAGGGACGGTGCTTTGTATTCGTTTTTTTTTTTTAAGTTTTCCTCCATCGCTCGGCGCCACCTGTCAGATAAAACGCGTTTGGGATTATTTGCGTCAAGTTCTGTTCACGCGGAAACTGTCTCGGGATAATCAAGCTCTTGTCTTGAGGCATTGGCGGAATGGCGGGCTTCACTCTTTCAGTTCATTCAACTCTTTCCCTGACTCGACGGGCTGCTGTTGACATCAGAACCGGAAATGAACGGCTGGTAATTCCAAATGATAAAGAGCTGAGCGTTGAAATCCAACTCATAAGAATTGGAAGCCTCTGTTGTCGCCTCGATGGGGCGCCGTACGCATGAGACGGGAAGTAAATACTGTCGTCGTGCATTCGAGAGGCTGATTGATTGAGACACCATCACGTGCAACTGGTAGAAGAGCAAATTCAGGCCCAACTAGTTTGCTGTCTCGGCGGTCTATCTCCAAACAGGAAGCAGATGGGAAGCAAATGAAGGTTGACTTTGAGCCATCCCAAACTCCCTGAAGTTAAAATTCGACACATCCTCTGAGACCAAGAGCAGAGAGTCCATTGAAACAGGGAGTAAACGGGAAGAGAACAAAGTTTTGTTGAGGGCCTTCCCAACTACCTACCCTCAAAAATCAAAATTCCTCTGAAGCCACAAGTCGAGCGGAGCAGTAATTCAGACCCAATTCGTTTTCTGCCTGGATGGGCTGCAGTAAATGTTGAAACAGGAAAGTCAACAGTTTTGGGTCGGATATTAAAGTTATCATTGAACACCTCCTCCAATGCGAGCGGCGCATGCGTGTATAAGTCAGGCCCATCTAGTTTGCTGCAAAGATGGGGTGCTCTTGCCCCTGAGGAGGATGAAGAAAATGCAGCAGACATGCTGGCGTGACTCGGGTCACTAATAAAGAGATGCAAAGGTCAGTTCACCTTGAACACCACACACACACGCACCGCCACCTGTCGAAGCCCTTTTTTATTTGCCGATGCCGGTGCCGATGGACAGTCTGCATGGATTGGATGGATGGATGCATGGATTGAGGAGCCGACGATGAGAAGAAAGGAGCGTCAGCGCAGAGCGCCGATGCATATGTGGAACTGGGAGTCGCGGCTTGGAATTGAAGCGGATTTACATGGGACAGGAGAAGAGAGCCAATCTCTCTTTTTCGTTAATGGATGCTACAGCTTCTTGTTGCTTTCAAGCTTAGCTTGTAGCAGACGTGTGCACATTGCCGCATGACGTCTTTGATCCACTGGTGAAAAGGACACTTTGATTCGCTCCTCTTTCATCTATTACGGCTTCAAACAACAAAGTGTATGCAGGAAAGTGGTTAAGATTGCACAATTGTCTGTGTTTCATGTGTTGTCTTGTATTATTTTGTCATTTTTTGGGTCAACTTTTCTTTTGATGGCGGCGCGGACACCCGCAGCGGCTCCTCTTGTTTTATGTTGAGGGGGAAGAAATTTCATCTGTGCTGTATGTTACACATACGTACAGCACATTTGACAATAAAGTTGTGTTCAATATTTGGACTGTTTTCATAATTTTCTCAAATTAGTGTTTCTGACTGTAATGATATTTCTATTTGCGTTGTAATCATTTTCTATTAATTTCCACCATTGCCCGAGTAAACCTTTCATCTGAGCGCCATCATCCGATTTAGTATTTAGTTGGGACGACTTATGCTCATATTATGCAAAGCGGAGGATGCATATTCAGTGACTGCGCTATTTGCATACCCCCCCGCAGCCCCCACCCCGCATGGTTACAGTAAATGATAGTTGCCGTAATGCGATTCAACAACTGGAAATATCTGTAATCCTAATGTTTATGATGATTACGTATTTAACTCGCAGTAATATATTCCAAGGAATCGCGCGCGGGCATGCTTCATCAAGGCCGAGCTACTGTGCCGCTGTCGAAAAAGGAGGTAAACAGGAAGTCGATATGAAGTTTGTTTTAGGACCGTTTCCAACTAACTCAAGCAGCAGAGGGCACACATAATTCACGCCCCAACTATTGACCTGCCTCAACAGGCGGTTGTAAACGGCATAGAAAAGTCATTCAAAGTCTGAGTCAACTCACAACTTTTCTTTCCAATTTGTCCCATGCGCCTTCACGAGCCCAAACACGGCATTCTGATTCGTATTGCGTGAGTGGAATATGAGTTAAGCGGTGGAATCCACCCATTTTCAGCCATCTCGCCAGAGGGGGCAGGGTGGTGGCCATTTTGTCACTTTCTGTTCACATTTCAGTTGCTCAGGTAATGACCAATCATGATTGGTTGCTACCTGAGCCCCTGAGCAACCGGGATGTCGTTTTCGGCTGACAGCGAGCTGCAACATAGCCACCCCCGAGATTGGAAAAAAACCCCCAAAACGGCGGATTTGACTGCTTCACTCATATTCCACGTACGCAAGATTAATCCGAATGCCGTGTTTAGACTAGTGGGGTTCCATAGAACATCCATAGAACATGTTCTTCTCAAGAACATTTGGGGATTGACTCCCCCGTTAAAACTAAATAAATAACAAATTAAAAAAATCATGATAATGGGATGTTGATATCTCTCGAGGCCATCTCGCATTGGACTCACTAAATGCTAGCATGAGCCTTCTCGAGAAGCTACCTTTGATTGTTGTGCGCTTTTTTTTCATACGCCGAATCATTTTTCGCAAGCGTTTGTCTATTCACAGCAAACCATAACTGAGCACGTTAGCGTTTGAACTCGTAAAGGTCTTTTTTTTCTGAAGCCAAGAGGTTTCTTCATAAATAGCTCTGGAGGACTTGAGCTGCGATATATGTTAGCACTCGCTAGCTTCTCCGCTTCTCTGATAAATCAACAAATGGTCCGAGTTAAGGAGTGGAATCTATCAAGGCTCGCTCGGAGAGGAGAGGGTGCCGTCATGCCGGCTTCTCTCCGCCGCCTCGCGTTAGTTAGCCGCGCTAATGCTCACAGCGAGGGGACGGGACGAAAGGGGAGGGTACTCCTCCGTCCCGCGGCGAGAGAGCGAGCTAGCGAGCAAAGGCATTAGCCGCGCTAATCTCATTAAAGCGGACCCGTGAGTGAATCCTGCGGGAGTGTGCCAGAGACGGATGAGCCGCTTTATTATTAAAAAGGTTCGGGGATGCGGCGGTCGGAATGGAGAGAAGGAGAAGAGGACGGAGACAGATGGCCGTGGAAAAGATGGGAAAAAACGATGACGGCGGAAATGTGATGGACGGACAGGCAGGCGAGATAGGCCCAGAGGATCCCAGTGACGTCGTCACTCAGGCTTTCTGGAAAAACAAATGAAAATTGGAGAATCCAAAATCCAAACGCTAACTATACTGAAAAATCCCAAACGATTACAAACCTGATTACGATGCAATACGAAAGCTTTTTCAAGTAACTCCCCAAAGTCGGTTCCCAAGAACAGACTCGCAATCATTAAAAGCAAACAACACACAAGTCTGGCTTCTTCTCATCTTTTCAGTCAATCTTTTCGTTCCTCATGTCCATTAATGTCCCGATTCAACCTGTTTTTTTTTTCTTTCCGGTTATCCTCCAGAAATCTCTTGTGTGGTTGACACTTCCTGTCTGCTTCTTCCTTTTGTCTGCTTTGTCTTTTTGACACCGTCTGTCTGTGCCGGTCCCGAGGGCGTTTCCTTATCTTCACGACCTCCTCAAGCGACACCTTCAAAGACAAGAATTCTCCCCCACTCCTTTTTCCCGATGTCTGATGGCATTTCGCAGGCTCGCTTGGAGACCGAGACGAACCCAGACATTCAGTTCTTTTAAGGAGCACTGACTGCTTTGTTAGCCTGTTCGCTAATGCTTCGACTGCTAATACAGCCCACGGCGCCGAACATACCGCCTCGGATTACATGAAGAAAAATTGCCCCAATAGTGCGATTTATAATTTAGAACAGCGGTGGCCAACCCGCATGCGGCTCTTTGGCTGGTCCAATGCGGCTCCTTGGCTTTCACACGACTAGCGTCGAAAACGCCTCGGCAGTGGTACTGCCATTCAAACTAAGGCGCTAAAGACACAGACGTACTACGTCAGCCTATCATCAATCCCGTTACTTGATTGACATAGAAGGCAACCAATCAGATGACCGAATCGCCGCTCAAGCGCAAACAACCGCGCTAAGCGCTAAGCGCTAAGCGCTAAGCTAGTCAATGAATTACCTCTGAATTTAAGGCGGGGCGGCCCAATACGTCGATCGCAATCGACCGAAGTGAATTGACATAAGAGCATGTAGGCCTTTCATGTTCGGACGTTCTTGCTTTGAATATGCTAGCTGTGAGCGTGCTAGCTGTTTGCGTCGTATGAATGTCCATTTTCTCTGGGTTAAAGCGAACGGCAGTTTGACATGAGGACTCGTTTCTGCACGCCGCTGCCGGCGCATCTGAGATAGCGGTGCTAAAAATGCGTCGGCGCATGTGCGCGGACGCCCATCCATATTTAAATTAATAACTAGCCTGCAAATGTCAGCCTCTAAAAGGATTGACATTTGTCCAATCTGGTAAGACTTGAGGCCAGATCAAGTGCTTGGATTGATGCTTTCATCTGTTTTAGATCCAAAACAGATAGTTTGCTAAGCTGCAAGAGGAACGACCATCATCATCATCATCATCATCATCTATTTGCGATGTGCGCTACTTTTTTTGTTCTCAAAAATGTGAAAGGTTCCAGTGATATTCAATCAAATCCAAATATTTTTCCAATAGCCCAAACAATATTAGCACAGTGATTGTATTCCGATGCATTATCATCGCAACGCTTTTAGAATGATGGTATCACATAACAATATTACAAGAATAAGAACCCCTTTGGTTTGAAATGGTGTTGCCAAGACGAGTCGACTAGTCACGACTACGTCGACGACCAACTCCGTCAACGGGTAATTTGACGTCATCAGTATTGTTTTTTGCAGTTTTGCTTTTCGAAACTGCCTCATCTCCCGCCGCCCCTGCTGGCCGTCTGCGCGTGTGTGACACTCATATTCAGTAGTGGTAATCCGGGTCGTCTCGGAGTTTGCAGGGCAAAATTTGCATTTATATACATTGACTAACGGCGACTAGTCGACTAGCAAACGTTTATGGCAGCCCGAGTAGCCGTACCCGACTGCTTTTGAACCAAATCCACTGTTGCAGAGTTGCCCAGCCACTGTTTATCTCATCCCCCCCCGTCCCCCCCCCTCCCCGGTTTCTCTAGGGGCCACACAGACTGTGAGTTTAGTGTAGCGGCAAGAGATAACGACACACACAAACGCGCGCGCGCACACACCGCCGTTGTTTGTTACGTGGCAGCTGATAGGGAAAAGCTTACCCAGCCTCGCAGTCCACATGAGATCAGGATGGATGATACTCTGCCGTCCACTCGGGTAAACACGCGCACCGGCGCATCGACGCTCATATTTTTTTGCAACATTTGTCAGAACTTGTTGGAGCGAGCACACAGTGACTATACGCAGTCTTTAAACAACAACAAATCTTGAGCTCATTTTAAACTGCTATCCACGTTAGCTGTCAACGGCGGCCTAATGATCGTCCCAATTTTGCGGTATCGGACCAATCAAAGTGATGTCGTTTTTTTTTTCCCTCCCCAATACCACGCCGATAATTATAGATATCGTGCATCCCAAGTCACGGTGCGTGAATCGTCCTCACTGGCCTTTTTTCTCGTACGCCGTGAGCCCAAGAACACATGCTAGGATAGCATATACTGGACTTCAACCATCTGTCTCATTGACGAAGCTCAGAGGGAACGAGGCTGGTAAAAACGACAAAGGGGTAATGAAGGGCCAATATTTACACACGTGGGCAGGGAGCTTGATTAATACCTCGTTAATGATTCCAACCGGAGTCGTCGTCCGTGATGAGCGTGAAACTTCTCACGTTATTGTTGCTTATGGTCGGCTAATTTATGCTCTCAAGAAGCGTTCATGCTAATATGTCCAGGGAATCCAAGTCAAAATCAAAGTCAGAAGTGGACACATGATTTGGATATCAAAGCATTATTTTTTTTCCAGTGATATTGACAGTATCATGATATCATTTTACCACAATAATCCTGTAATACATGTAACATGCCCTAATCGTAATGCGATATTGTTGAAACAATATTTTTTTTTACAAGGGCAACAATAATATCACGATACCGTACGATATAGTGTTCGGTGTTGATCTTTTTTTCCCAATGGACTAAAATCACGGTCGTGTGGTGATATTTTTCCAACTATACAAATCACATCTGAATACAATATTAACAAGATATGTTGATTTCACTACAATTGGTAGTGAAATCACGGTGTAATATCAGTTTCCAGTAGTATCATGATACAATGTTAAAGTCGGAGGCTTTTCCGAGGATTTTTGAAAATTTTTGCACTCGAGAAAATCTGGACCGCCATTTGTGTGTCCTCTCAGCAGCGGTGCTTTTGTTAACGTGCATAATGATCATTTGGGGGGACAAAGCACTTCTTATCTCCGTGAGGAAGAGCAAAAGAAGAGCACCCAACAATTTTTTTTTCTAACCAGCCACCATAGGCTGTTAGTGCTCTTCTTTTTCTCTCTTTCCAATTTCATCGGCAGCCCACTTCCCCAAAGACTGCGGCTTCGTGTATCATCTCCTTCTGTTCTCTCCTCCTCACTCGCCCGTCTGCCACCCCCGGGGACCCCAAATCTATCCCCCTCGTATTGTCATCTAAGACGCCCCGGCCCAACGCCGCCACCCGCCTCCATAGACCAGACCCATTTAGGCGCTGCACCGCAAACTTTGAATTGAAATTTTTCATATCAGCGCTAGCAAACGGCTAACGTGCTAACTGCTGGCGTCGCTTCAATACATTTGGGTTTTGGTGTATTTGCCGAATGATTGGCTACCTACACGAATGTCACAACGCAGGAATGATGCCGAACACTGAACCGCGGCCTCGATTGGATAATAACGAACTTTTCTAGTCACACCATAAAATCCGACATCATGAGCATTGAAGCCACGATTTGCTCTGCCATGCTGTATTCCACTTCAGTGTTACGATCGCTGAGGCTTGCTCCCGTCAATCTGCGTGTGCGTGTGAAGCAAAACTGAGGATTGTTGTCTTTGTGTGAGCTGGATTTTAGTATCGGTTCTCATTGGGTCCAGTACCTCTTAAAGAGTCCAATGTGAGCACCCAATGCGCGTTTGCTTGGCTTCTGAGCAGCTTCGGGCTGCGTACGCTTTTAAGCGCGCATGTAAAAAGAGTGCGCTCACAAAGCAAGTACAATTAAATCCAGACAGGCGCATATGTTTTCTCCATTAAAATATGTGTGTGTGTGTGTGTGTGTGTGTGTGTGTGGACTGCAGATAGGGAGCTTCATTAATACTAGTCATTAACAAGCCCCGAGGACACACGCGCGGGCGCGCGCAGGCACAGCGAAATGAGACAGCAAATGGACTACAGTATTTTGGCTGCAATGTCTCCTCTCTGCCCCGTTCGGGGGCCTTCATCCACGCACTTTGCATTGTCGTGCTTTTGTTGCATTCAAGGTACCGCAATGGAAAGAGAAGATTTGGACAGACAAGGACAAGTTCAAAAAAAAAAAAAGTCACTTTTTAAAATTTTTTTTAATTCAGCTGTCGCTCAGCCAAATTATGAGGAAGTTGAGATTTTTTCTCCTAATTATGTTTGTGCCAAATTGAATAAAAAAATCTTAACATTATATTTTCAAAATGGGAAGAAAATAATGTCTTTTTTCCCCTTTTAATTGTATTTGTATTTTTCAACATGCAACAGGTACGCACCACAAAGTAAGTTTTTACATTTTCAAAAAGGAAAAAAGCATTTAATCCTTTCTCTCTCTCTCTCTCTCTCTCTGTATATATATATATATATATATATATATATATATATATATATATATACACACACACACATACACTTTATATTATATATTTTCTTGTTGTCATGATATGTCTTTTTTAAAACTACTGCTCACTTTGTCATGACAAAACACGGAACAACGTCATCGCCACCATGCACAAGAGAACTCGACACAAAGACGGTGTGGGGGCCAGAAAAGAGTAAAATAATGAATTTGATTTCGGTATTTATAGAGCAAATTTGAAAATGTCATTTTCTTCCATGTGCGCAAACATGTGACAGACTGGACATTTTCGAAGGACTTGGGTGTTGGAAATGCCATTTTCCTACCCATTCGGGAGAAAGACATAATGGTTGCATCTTTGTCTTCGTGCTTCATTTCCGCACACGCATGCCCACGCGCGCGCACACACACTGCTCTTGATTCAAACGGCCGTCCGAGGGGGTCACGCCGGGTTTTTTATGTTGTCATGGCGACAGATGCCATGATGCCGGTTTCCATGGCGCCCAGCCCGGCCTGCTTTCCTTCGAGTGTGCTTTGACGCCGGCGGTCCAATTTTCAAAACGTGTTGACGAGAGCAACAAAGTCCACCGAGAGTGTGAAAAACAACGTGACGCATTTTGGCCTAAAGTAGCACGAAAACATGCCAGGATTTCTGGACCGTATTTCAAATTTGGGTTTCAAGACATGCTTAGGTTTTCAATTACGGGGTTTCGAATGACATTTTCAAGAACGGGTTAGGGGTTCAGAATAGGGTTTTAAATCAAGGTGTTTTTTCTTTTTTTTAATAGTCTAAACTTGCGTTTCAATTCAGGATTTCAAATTTGGTTTTCAAGACAGGGTTCAGGTATGAAGTGGAGTTTCATTTCAGGGTTTCAAGTTCGGGTTTCAAGACAGAGTTATGGTTTCACGTTAGGGTGTCAAATTAGGATTAGGAAATTTGAGGTTCAATTTCGGGGGTTTTAAATTAGGCTTTCATATTAGGTTTTTTCAAGATAAGGTTATCGTTTTGAGGTCAGGTTTCAAATGTGGTTTAGAAGCCAAAGTTAGGTTTCAAATGGTGGATAACTCAAGAGGTTTAAAAGGAGCGTTTGAAGTCAATGTTAAGGTTTTTATTCAAATTAGTGTTCGGCTGCCAAATGTGTTGAACCTGGGTTAGACTTTCAATTTATGGTTGGTTAGGGTTTCTGATTTGGGTTTGAAGCCAATGTCAGGGTTTCAAGACAGGGTTAGGGTTTCTTGGATGGGTCTAAAATTAGGGTGCAAAGTCAATGTTAGGGTTTCAATTCAGGATTGTGGTTAGGATTTTGTTACAGGGTTCGGTTTGGAACCCTGGGTTAGGGTATCAAATGATGTTTGTATCGTAGGTGAGTGTTCTGATGAAGGGTTGAATCTATAAAATGGTGTTTCAAGCTTTGAATTAGGGTTTGGAGTGAGGTGTGCACTTGAATCTGGAACTTCAATTATTTAAAACCTTAACCCGAGTTTGAAACCCAAATAATTTGAAACCTTGTTTTATCAGCAACACTTTCAAACGGTTGGGTCAATAATAATCCAAATTGGGACTGACATAACATTTAGGGTAATTCACGATCCCCAAATGTTGAATCAATTGCATACTCACAAAAAAAACAAACAAACCCAAATGATGTCGTTTTGTGGTTTATTCATTCGACTCAATCTTTTGGGTCACATGAATTGTTGGGTCAGCCAATTTGGGTTATTTTTGACCCAACAGTTTTTTGAGTGAATGCTTAATTCTGTAACCCAGGCTTAAAATCCGAACAGGAAACCACAAACCACACCTTTAAAACAGCTGGGCCTTAGAGGGAAAAAGGGCCAAAAAAGGACCCGCAAAATTTTTTGGGCTTGTTTTATGCAAAAAAAAAAAAAGACCAGAATGTTGGGTCATATTAGCCCAATTAGCAGGTGGGTCCATTAAAAAACAAAACAAAAAAACCCTCAAATTGTGTTATTTTTGATGCAGTAGTTTTTTTCAGCGTCAAACTCCCTGACTCTTGTTTCTAACCCAAATTTGAAGCCATATAACCCAAGCTTGAAATCCCGTAGGATCCCTTCAACGTCATCTGTTGAAATGACGCCACTGTCACCCCCCTCGAGGCCTGTTACCGTGCGTCTGCTTAATCCCAGTCATTATTCACGCATTCCCACATATTGTGCCGCCCCCTCCCACCCCCCACACGCGCACGCACGCAGGCGCATACACACGCACACACACGCGCACGCACACACACATCACACGACCCCCCTCGCCCCCTCCTTCGCTGGCACGACCCCCTTTCCCCACGAGGCCAGCGCGCTGAGATGGGGTCGCCGCTTTTGGGCCAACTAATTGGCCGCTTGGCATGGCAGATGACTTTTCATTTATTTGGACGGGGCGCTAATTGGAAGTCTTCGGGACGCGGCCGAGGGGGAGAAAAAAAAAGATGATTAAAAAAGAAAGAGAGGAAAAGAAGAATCAGGCGAGATTTGACTCTCCAAAGGCCAACGGCTTGTTATTCCGGCCAATTAGTTGGCGTCACCTGTTGAATACGCGAGACTAAAGCGCGCAACTTTTGACCAAGTCGCCTAACTTAGTTGCCTTGAGTTCAAAATAGGATTCCAAGCCCGGGTTAGGGTTTCAAAGTAGGGTTGCGGATTGGGTTTGAAATTAGGGTTTGAAGCCACAGTTAGGGTTCTGAAGAGGCTTGGGTTACGGTTTCAAATCAAGGTGACAATTTCAAATGACCCATATTCAAACCTAGTGACTGTTTGAAATGAAGGTCCTAAGGGACTAATGTCTGGGTTTCAAATTAGGGTTTGAAGTCACAGTTAGGGTTCTGAAGACGCTTGGGTTACGGTTTCAAATCAAGGTGACAATTTCAAATGACCAGTATTCCACCCTAGTGACTGTTTGAAATGAAGGTCCTAAGGGACTAATGTCTGGGTTTCAAATTAGGGTTTGAAGTCACAGTTAGGGCTCTGAAGAGGCTTGGGTTACGGTTTCAAATCAAGGTGACAATTTCAAATGACCTGTATTCAACCCTAGTGACTGTTTGAAATGAAGGTCCTGAGGGACTAATGTCTGGGTTTCAAATTAGGGTGTGAAGCCACAGTTTGTGTAGCTAGAGAGGTTTAGGGTTTAAAAAAAAAATTAGGGTCCTCGTTAATGTTTCAAACAACCTTGCCTACCTGAAACCTCATTGATTGTCTGTCGTTGAAAACAAATGTTGTCCTTGTGCCGACGCCGCGTGCGACATCAGCTCAGGTCTTCGCAGGTTCAGGGTAGGGCGTGTAAACACTTCAGGTTTGGAGTGGTCAGGTGTTTCATACAAATGAGGCCGTCTGCATGCATCGGAGCTGAAGAACAATGAAGAGAGCGGCGGCGAGCCAACGAGGGGGTGAGCTTGCGCTGTTTATGCCTGATGCGCTTTGAATGAAGATGGCGCCCGTACGTGCGCGTGCGCGCGAGTAGCGTGTCCACCTCACTGCATCGGCCGCCCAAGCAAAGCGCCATCTTGAAGCAGGTTGTAAAACAAAGACAGCCGAAGAAAGAAGAAGCCGGCGTGCGGTGATTAACCCCCATGCAGTAATTATCCCAAAATTGGACATTTCGGACACTTTGGATGATTTTGGACTGTTGGACAAATGGACACCACAGACAAAACAGTGAAAAATAACTCCACGAAGCTGAAATTTTGCATAGGATGTATATCTATGTCTTGGCCAATTCCCACTGAACATTTTGAGGGGTTGAAAGTGAAAAAAAAAGAAAAGTGAAAAAAGTTGTTGCACATTGGAAGAGGGACATTTTTGGGACGTAATACCCTTCATGCAGCCGCTTAAAAATACTGCATGAGGGTTAAGTGGAGTTTCAAGCCTGGGCCGGAGTTCCAAATTGTCTCGGTCCAGGCTTCAGGCACTGCGCCGGGACGAGACGAGACCGAAAGAGACGCTGATGAGATTCAAGATCAGGGTGTCGCACAAGAAGAGTGGAAGAGCGAAGCGAGTCGATGCGGCTCAAGATGAAAGTAAAAAGAATCAATGATCGCGAACGGGCGCACACGGACGGCGGGTCAGTGGCTCTCATCCGTCCTTCCGGCCCATTGAGATTCCGTCACGTCGCGTTAGTCACAACGGCTTTCGGGCCGAACCTCAATTACGCCGGCGGGAGCTTTTTGTGGCTTTCAAGTGCTTCACTCGCCCGAGCTCTTATTAACCTGATGGCGGCGAGGCGCGCAGGTTAAACCGTTAAGATGCGACGGGTTGAAACGGTCTGAGCGTTCGTGGTTTGGCAAACATCAAAGACAACGTCTTCAGCTGCCCTCACATACGTGTTTTCATTCACACCAAAGATGGTCTTCAATGAACGCAACGCGCTACTTTCCAAAAATCTTTCAAGACAAGTTAGAATCAGTTAGCCGCAAGCGGTTAGCATGCGTGTTTTTGGAAACATCCAAAACAATTTCGAGAGCTCGCCTCACGTGCTGTGTTCTGACAAACAACCAAAAAGTGTTCCATGAACTAACGTGTGAATTTCCCAAAACATCAAAGACAATTTAGTCTACAAGGACGTATTTGACATATTTGTCAAAATCACTCTTGAATGAACTTAGCAAGCATGTTTTTGTTCGACACCAAAGAAAACTGCGCGTGCTTTTATAAACACCCAAGATAGTCTTCGGTGAACCAAACAAGACACCGGTTTCCAAAACATCAAAGACAATTCATCTTCGTGAACGTTACTAGCATGTTTGGCATTAGCGTGCGATTGTTTATAAACATCCGACCTCAAAAACAAGCGAGTCAACAAAAAAACGCCATTTTGAGGAGGGAGGACATCAAAAACAGACTGGACAGGAACTCTCAAGGACCGGACCTGGACCCCCACGATCTAGAGTCTTCAAATAAGCTAACATCCATGTTTTATGAAAAATCCAAGACAATTTAGAGTCCCCGGAACATTACGGACAACTTTGTTTTTAAACATAAATGTATGCAACGTATGCGATTTTTGTAAACCACAAACCCCAATTTAGTCTTTGGCAAAACCTTACGGTCATTGTCCGGACGTGTTTTCATGTCCGCAGACCCGAGGCACTGGGCAGGTGCGGCGGGGTGGGGGAGGCTCAGAGAGGTAAGCTGGGGCGAGGACATTTCAAGATTTGAAAAAGAAGAGGGAGTATCTTCAAATGAACTCGAGAATGTCCCCGGAAAGCAGTGAAGGGAAGCCAGAAGTTGGCTTACGTGCTCCCTCTTACGAGCACCCGGTAAGAGGCGAGCAGCAGCGTTTTGGACCAACTGGAGACGCTTAGTGGATGTCATTCCACCGTCAGCCACTAGGTGGAGGCACACTATTTTGTGACAATTTGAAAAAAGAAGAACCGAAACCGATTTTTTTGAGCTTGGCTGTGTGTTTGTTGAAAATGTTCATCCCGCTCTTGACGCCCGCTTCTTGCAACAAAGCCAATCAAGAATTTTAAACGCATCTAAGCTCTCTTTTTTTTAATTCATTTTTTTATTTAAGTTCAAAGATCAATTTGGAGCCTTGAGTGAACCTAACGTTGGTGTACTTAGACTGAGGGTTGCGAATCCCTAAATGGGACGCGTCCTCTCAGGTGTTGTCAAGGTCCATCATTGCGGATGCCACTCCGGATGCTCCTCATCCGCTCGCCATCCAAAAAAAAAAAGAGATTTTTATTTTGATTTTTTCTCCCCTCCAAGCCGCTTTTGCATTTTTCATGGCCGTCTCTGATTGGCTGTCGTTGAAGTGAAGCTCCCCTCGTCTCTGCTGACTGGAGGTGACCTGATTGTGGAAATCCGGTTCTTCTACTGTCGCTGGCTATTTGTTGCACATCACTAAAGCGCTCAAAGCATTAATTAAAGAGACCCGCGCATTTTTCTTGCTCTTCTTTCTTTTGTTTTTTTTTTTCTTTTTTGGGTGGATCCAAGCGCAAGCAGACAGATGGTCGCGGGTGAAAGTGTCGATCCGCATCTCAGGGTAGCTAACTTGCAGCTTTCGGTTCATGTTTTTTTTTTTTTTTTTTAGGGCAAGGTGGGAGGGGCTTTTCTTTTCCATCTGCTCCAAAGAAGTAACACATCACGTTGTTGTCCAGATGTGGGCAAGAAGACGGCCGCTGGTAGAAAATCTTCATCCGCGGCCGCGCCGATGTGTTGGTGCCGCCCTGACTTTGCCTCCACCATCTGTTGGCAGCCAGGTCGAAGGGGGTGGGGGCGCGTGGGGGGGGGGAACAGTCACACTTTTTATTTGTATTTTGGCTTTATATTCCGTGATATCAAAAGAAAGTCCGCTTTCAAGCTCCCTCCTAAAGTGAACAATCGAGATGTGGCCGCGATGCTTTTATCGCCTTCCCGATCAATCTTTGATTACCATCTCAAAGCTCGTCGCCCTAATGGGGATACATTTTCTTTTTTTTTTTTTTTTTGTCTCGGCTCTCGTCGCTCCCCGAGCCGGTCGGCTGGGGGGGAAAAAGTCTGCCGGGACTCCCAAAACGACAGAAGAGGAAGCGATGAAGAAGTCGGATGGATGGGAGAAAAGATCAGAACCTCGCCATTCTTTTCCGATCTTTCTTCCTTCCCCCCCCCCCCCCCCCTCGAAACATTTCTCCGCCACGATCTCGCCTTTTCACACGAAGGCTCCTTTGTTCCGCCGGGTCGCTGACAACCAGCCAGCTGAGCCCTGCGCGCCTTCTCTTTCAGGCCTCGCAGGTTAGCTTTTAATGAAGTGACCGTTTGATGGCGGCTGCCGCAGAATCAAACCAAATAAGGACGTCATGAACTGCCGTCGCACTCCGCGGCCGCGATGGATGTCATCGTGATAGGCTCTTCAATTTATTATTTTTTTGTCTACACGCGAGTCTTCGCTGCCACAGCCGTGCATCCTCATCTGGACTCGGACTGGACTTTTTTTGTTGTCTCGGACTCGCAAATTATTTTTTTTCCCCCCGTGAAAAATACCGTCCTCCTTAAAAAGAAATTTGACCTCAACTTTTGTATTTCAAATGAACAAAATAGCTACCTGATCGGTTAATTTGACCGCAAGGGAATCGGGGACACAAAAGCGTTCATTAGCTTTCAGCTCGGCGCTGTTTCGTAAGCCGCCGCTCGCTGCTGTCATGTTCCTGTTCTTGGCCTGGCCAGCAGATGGCAGCCTGAGTGGACTTTCTGGCTGCACACCTGCTGCCAATCTTTCAATTAAGGAACTGTGTATTTAAGGACCCGCAATCTGTCTGCTGGCTGTCGGAGTCTTGTTTCTGCCTTGTTGCTTCCTTGCGCACAGACTCTCTAGATCTCGTCGTTTTCGCTTTTGAACTCTCTGTACCATTTATTGTGTAAGTATGGCTTTGTTTTGTGATTTGGCTTTTTCTTGCGTGGAGTTGATAGTAGTGATGGGAAAATGAAGCCTCATGAAGCAATGAGGCTTTCCATCCAACTGGTTCGTTCCTGGGCGGAAGCATCATGCGCTTCTTGTTATTCGTTTTTGTGCTCCCTGGTCTTTGTTTTGACCAGCGCTTTATGTTACTACTTTGACGGTGCGAATTTTTGGACATTAAAATGTTTTTGCTTCGGAACCTTGTCTGGAGTCTACCCATATGGGATCCAAAACTTGATTCGGTTAGTCCGAATCGTGACAGCTGCTCTTTGCTAACACGCGACCCACATCGGTTATTTTTTGCGATGCGTCATCACAATGTGCCTCTTCCTCTTACCTCGGCCTGTCACCTCAGCTTAGACTCGGCTAGCGTGTGAAACGCTCAGCTAACGGGTTCACGTTGGAGCACCAGTTGGAGGAGAAAAAAGAAGGAAAAAAAAGGTCAAATCACAGTCGTGAGTCACCCCGTTTTATTGGACGGGCCTTTGGTAAGCTGTCATCGTTGACATTCGAGCCACAAAAAAGAAGCGAAGCAGAGTCAAATCCAATCGGATCGGCTGTCTTGTAAAGTCCAACGAGTTTGACGTACGACTCCCCGCAGTGTTCAATTGGCGACAAACGCGAGAGGGAGCCGAGTTTGAGTGCCAGGTGGCAGCACGGTTTTGTCATCCTTGTCATGATTCTGTTTCTGTTTGGATTCGATTCGATTTTGTGTCATAGTTTAGGGTCACCGTTCTGTTTGTGACCAACAGGTGGCACTGGAGGGCTTCTCCTCCAGCGTCGCACCTGTTGGTCATTAGCTTTCTCCTTGAAAAGGACTCGGCGTCGGATCGTTGTGCTACTCTCGTGGGTTTTTGTTTGTTTGTTACTTTTGAGTTATTTGGGGTTTGCACGACTTTGTTTTTGATTTTCGGTTTGCCCGTGCAAGTGTTTGTGTTCATACATTTTGTTCGGTCGCGGCTGCTTTTTAGTAAAGGTCCGCTTCCATCACGCAAATGCGTTGCATTGTCATGCTTGGCTGGATTTTGCGCAAAATGATAATCAAGTAGTTCAGTGGGCTGGTTTCCATCTGTAAATCACACACGCCAGTAAAAAGTAAGTTTAAAAAAAAAAATAAAATCTTGTCAACAATTGTGTCTTCGTTCTCATGTGGTGGCTTCAAATTTTGTGAGTTTGACAGTTACGAAGCCAGTTGGAAAACCTCAACCACGTTTCCTCGTCTCAGTTTGGATGCGTCCAACTTCTAAATTTGACCGTGTGAACGGCGGCCATCTTGGAAAATGGGTGCAAAGTGTGTGTGTATTTTTTTTTTTTTACGATTGTATGTTTGAGTTTTGTTTTTTTCTTTTGTTTTTATATCAGACAATGGTCTTTTTCCTTTTTTGTTGTTGGTTTTTTTTTTAACTGAAGAAAAAACATTTCTGACCGAACTGACAGTTTCGGCTGTCACTTCAGCCTTCGCCGAGTCGGGAGATTTTCAAAATAAGGCTCGAAGCAGCATGCTGCTCAGCGCCCCAAGGTTATTTTTTCAAATGCCCCCTTCTCCAAGTACCTGGCAAACAATTCTTGATTTTTTTTTTTTTTTTTTGGATCACCCGACAGGTCAGACAGTAGCCGTTAGGCTCGGCGAAGCGGCCCGCGCTTGATTGCCCGAGGTCGCTTCCGGCGCCCGCTTCCAAGTCAACAATTGCAAGTTTGTGATCAAGACTTTGAAAAGGGGTTAACCGGGGCGCTCGTCGGAACACCAAAGTTGGTCTGAGGACAAAGCACATATTTGGACGCTCCGAGCACGGCTTAATTAGGGGAATGTATACAACGCGCCACACGGGCAGAGCGTCCGTCATTAGCTTAACGGCGTTCTGGAAGGGAGGACGACTCGCAGGCCGGGCGGCGGGCCAGGGGGGCCGTCGTTAAGATGCTGGCGCTAACAAGCCGGGATAAATAAACCCATAAAGCGCCGGCTTGACATCACTGCAAAATCACGGCAAAAAAAAAAAAAAAAAGTGAGCAAAATGTGGCAATCTCCTGATTTTTATTTGAAATTTTTTTTTTCTGCTTTGTGCCGCAGCTGTCGCTGACATCCTGTCCTGTCGTCCGCGAGGTAAGATCCCGCTTTTTGTTGCTTCACATTTGAATGTTTCTGTAATTTTTCATTTTCCTCGGGGACCCCGTGACTTGCATTGGCGTTTCCTTTGCCGTCTTGCGTGGTTTCAGACCTTTCCTTTGTCAGATTTTTCTTTTTGTGGTTTCATGTGTTTACTTGTTGGTTGAAATATTTGTCATTTCTCACGTTTCATCATTGTTTCCGATTTTGTTGTGTGGTTTCACATTTCCGAGTTTTTGTGCTTTCATGTTGACTTGTTGCCTCAAATTTCAAGTTTTCGATGACGCTTTCAGCATTTTTTTCTTCCCCATTTCCTTGGTGTTCCATGTTTTCTCATTTTCTTTTTGGCTTGTCGAGCTGCTCCACTTTTTTATGAGTGCGACTGAATGTGTTGCACTGAGCCAGATAAAATTCTCCAAACAGGAACTAGAATATTATTCCGCTGAGCGAAACAAAGGCCATGACAAATGTCTCTTGTTGAATACAAATAGTTTGTCTGCCGTAGAAGGTCGAGTGAGGTCAATTCATTGCCATTTTACCTTATTTATTTATTTATTTTCCCAACGTATATGCCAGCTATCCGAGCGTGACCGTGGAGGAGTGGCGCTCAACTCATTTCCCTCCCGCCGAAACGCACGAGCAAAGGCGAGCCTTCGTTACCGCAATTAAGCGTCAGCGAGGTAAGGCGGGTAAACACTGACTGCTGCTATTCAAGCGCAAAGCTATCAAACTCCCACAGAGGCTCACTAAACACTCGCTGGGTATCGTGTGTGTGTGTGTTGCTAATATCCGCTGAATGTTGAATTCGGGCACTCACCCGGATAATTAGGCTGAGGCAAAATGGATGACATTAGCAATCATCGTCATCCTCTTAGCTGATGGGGGTGGGGGGGGGGGCGCCCGTTTGACAAACATGTCAGGTATCGTCTTTGTGGAAATGATCCCTCGCAGCAGTTAAAAATAAAATAAAGTTTGTCATTTAACAGCGCCGGCATGCTGCTCCTGTTTGGATCGCTGATGTGCTAGCCGAGCACGGTTTGTGGAGAGCGGTCGTAGCTGTTGTCTCGCGGTTGCAAATTCAGAACCAAGAGAGAAATGCGTCCTTTCGACCAATACTTTTTTTTCATTTCACGTTGGGCAGGATGTTTGCCGCGCTGTATTACATTTTGCAGCTTGTGTCATGAGTCCAAGTATGTTCATTTTGTCTTTTGTGGTTCTTGCATGTTTTTTTTTTTTTTTAAATACCGTATTTTGCGCACCTAAAAGCCTTCCAATTTCTTCAAAGCTCACAGCGCGCCTTAAAATCCGATGCGCCTTGTGTATGGTCATTACGGTAATATTTCGAACCCCCAAAATGGCTGCTTGCTCGAGACATGCTGACAGCGCAGAGTTCAAACTCAAGGCGATCGGTTTCGCAGTTGAACACGGAAATAGAGCAGCGGCAAGAGAGTTCAACGTTGACGAGTCAAAGTTATAACCTGCTGTTGGTTAAGTGAACTGTGTCGCTGCTTTATTGACTTTACTGACATCTGAGCGTTCTGTTGGTGTTTAATTAAGCGTAGCTCCATCTAGTGGAGACATTGTAGATTGTGTCTTATAATGCCCAATGTAGGAAAAAAATGACAAAATAGGCCATCCATTGAAGGTGCGCCTCATAATCCAGTGCGCCTTTTAGTGTGGAAAATACGGTCGGTATTTGTCTTTCGCCACTTGATTTGACTTAACTATGGCCGTTGCCGCGTGCAACAAATTGGCAGCAAAATGGCGGAGTTGGTTTTGAGCGCGGTCGAGTGACGGCTGAGCTAACAGCGCGGATAGATGGCGGTAAAGCGGGAGATTAGAGAGCCTGAGACGGAGGCGGCGACGGGGCAGCGAAGGCGAGAGATCGCAGAGCCGTGAAAGATACGATACACTGAGGACGACTTGAAAGCGACCGAGAATAAACATGAGAGATTTCGAGAGGCGGAGTGGGACACATTTGAAATAAAAAGTACAATCCCTGGAAAAAGCTGCTGGAAAGTTTTCTAGGGGGGGGGGGGGGGGGTAATTCAAATTGGACACATGTTCAGACCCCGTTGTGAGAGATAAAATCTTTGTTTTTTTGTGTTTTTTAAAAATTGTTTCTATCGTGTTAAAGTACAAACAAAAAAAATCTGTGTTTTACCTTTTCACGTTCGTCTTGCACCCTTTTGTCGTTTCCTCTGTTTCCATTTTTTTCCCCTTTATGGTCTTTGTTCATCTCATCATTTCAAAATGCTAAACTTTGATAATAATACCTGATCTCCCCCCCCCCCCCCCCCCCCCCGCCCCTCAATTTTAGTGAGGTAACATTACATCACTCAATCGAAGAAAAAAAACACTTTTTGGGTTCAGGATGAATTTTTTTTTTAATAACCGGTTGTGTCGCAAAACTCTCGCAAAAGTCGAAAGAGCGAAAATGCAAACTTGGATGATCCATATTCCGACGATGGAAATAAAACGCCAACGTTACAAAAGTTGGTCATGCTCGCACCTTGCCCTGAAGTCAATGCTATGGCAGAACTGTATGGGCGATGTGTCTCATTCCTCATGGCTGTTTCCTCTTTGAAAAGTGAAGCTGGATAGCATGCTAACGTGCTTTCATTTGCGATGCTCCCATGTCAGATTAATTTGTTCGGCTCAAGATCGACAAAGCGATGAAAAGCTAACGTGCTAGTGCAGAATCCCGATAAAGCGGATGAAAATGGGTCGCGGGGGGTGCTGGAGCCTATCCCAGCGAGTAGGCGGGGGACACCCTGAATCGGTTGCCAGCCACAGGGCAAGAGACGAACAACCATCCACGCATCATACCTAATGAGCCTGCCATGCATAACATGCAAACTCGAACCCGGTAACTGTGAATGGACGGGCCATAAAACGACAGGCAACACAACAAGTGCATCCAATGCTAACATTTCAGAAATTGGTTCCAACAGTCGCGATGACATCTCCGCTGATGCGATTCCCTTTTTGCGAAACAAGGGACGCAAAAATGCGACCAAATTGTTGCGGAAGCCCAACACGAAATGCTAACATTGTAAACACACAATTAAGGCTAAGGACCCGTACGCTCGTAAGTAGATAACGATGCTAAGGTGATCAAAGGGGGGCCTGCCTACATCTGGTGCGCCAGATTGTTGCTGCAGCTCGTTGCCGGCGGCTTTACATAACGGATACAAATGTTCACGTTGCAAGAGCCAAACAAAGTCATTCCCGGCGGATCGGTACGGTGTCGAAAGCAGAGCGAGTGAATAAAATGCTAACACGTTGTTGTATGAGATGCACTGTCTCTCGGGGGGGGGGGGGGGTCTCGTGAGGATTACCGCATCCAGGGGAGTGGCACGTCGCTTCCCCGGCGAGCCGCGGCGCGCTAATGGGCTCCCGCAAGGAGCGCTGCCGACTGGTCCATTTTTTTTTAATGACTCGCCCACATCAAAGATGGCCACTGCCCCAAAAAGGCAACGCGCGTCGTTGATCTCTTTCCCACTCTGTCCTCCCATTTTTTTCATCCTCTTCTTCCTCCTCAGGAGGAAAAGACCTTTTGAATAACACTTCATCGCTCATTTGCCCGCTTTAATTCCGACTCTTTCTTGTGGAGATACTCACGAGAGAAAACAGACGGCGGATGACACAAAAGGTCACGTCCGCCTGTAAATTTTGTGCGGATTGAAAAGTGGATTTCATTTTTTTTTTTTTTTTAACTCACTCCAGGTATGCAAACACTTCTTATTAAAGTCATAAATTGGTCGGTGAATAGTTGCAATTTTACATAGAAAGACTTGTTTTTGGGGAAAAACAAAACAAAACGCTGTTCTATTCTGAACATGGATTGATTGTCATGAAACAGGAAAATTATAAAAGAAATTAAAGTACGCGCATAAAGAAGTATACAGGACCATAAACATATACATATACACAGTACGGTCATCTCTAAACGTTCATACTGTGTTGTGCATCGTAGTTGGCGGCCATTTTATTGGAAATGGTGACAACGAATTGTTGTTGTAACGTACATATTCGTTGTGCCACGAGGTCTGTTGCAATGAGGTTTGGTGTGTGTGTGTGTCTATATATATATATATATATCTGTGCTGTATATACGTACAGCACATTTGACAATAAAGTTGTATTCAATTCAATTCAATTCAATATATATATATATAGACACACACGCGTATTGTGTTTTGACGTTTTACGTTGTAAGATTCTGTGTCAGTGTTCCACATTTCCGTTTTCCAGAACTTGCTGTTACTTGCTGAGCGTTGTTTTCACATTTAAAACGAGCACCGTCGGTCAGCATGACGTCTTCTGTGGCATCGATTCTTCCCGTCGTCGTCCGACACGGGACTCTCCACTCTCCATCGCTGGCCGATCTTTTTTCACGAATTCTCTCCCGCGTTCCTCTCTGAGCGGCCACCTGAACTGTACGTAACCTCGCTATGCGTGACTTGCCTGCAAACCTCGGATCTTTCCGGCCCTCTTTTGCAGCCCCTTCTGGAAATGTTCCTTTCCACGCACAATAATGTGCAAGGTCAGGAATCGAGATGTATTTTTTTTGGGGGGGGGGGAAGTAACAAGTCTTGGGAGAACAGTGCTTTTTTTTTCCCTTAAAAAAAAAAATCTAGAGTCAGTTTTATGTCTTCAAAGTCAAACTTTTTTTCCTCATAGTAGTTATTTGATAAATCACGGTACAGTAATCCCCCGTTTATCGCGGTTAATGGGGACCAAAACCACCCGCGATAAACAAAAGTGGCGAAACCCCCCCCCCCCCGGATAGGTACATGTGTATGAGTATAACAAATATTTATAAGGCCAAATTTTATGGTATACATGCATGTAGAAGTCCATTTTGTCGTACCGTAATTTCTGGACTATAGACCGCACCTGATTATAAGCCGCTCCACTACATTTTTAAAGGAAAAAAACATTTTGTACACACATAAGCCGCACCTGTCTATAAGCCGCAGGTGCCCATATTGTTACATGAGATATTTACAAAGAAAGACGGTACACAGGCGGCCGTTAAAAAAGTCTTTATATAGGCTGCTTCATTAAATAAGCCCCAGAGTTGAAAGCGTGTGACAAAAGTCGCGCCGTATAGTCCGGAAATTACGGTAATTAACATGACTTAATGCTGTATACTAATAGATTTAAACATGTATAAGTTAGGTTAGTGTATGAATAACAAAATACAGTAAACATATACATGTAGTATATGTTACTCTATGTGACTCGCTGTTGTTTTGCTGACTTTCGCTGCTACTCGCGGACTTTTTTTAAATAAAAAAAAAAAAATTATGAATGTTTGAAAAAATCCACGTGATGCACTGACGCCGCGATAAACGAAGCGCGAAATAGCGAGGGATCACTGTACTCTTTTCAAGTGAGCAAAAGTATTGGAACAGACCTATGAAATGAACTTGAATTGAATACTCTTTCCTGTTTGGTGGCATAACACTTGTCAGAACTGCATCAAGCCTGTGACCGATTGTCCACTTTGACCAGACTGTGGCTTTCTTCGTTTGAAACGCTTTTTCCAGGCCTTTACTGCAGCCTCTCTCAGTTAGTCTTTGTTTCTGGGGGGGTGTCTCCGGTCAACTGCTCTGCAGGAGGTGAAATGCACGCTCCATTGGGTTAAGGTCTGAAGATTGACTTGGCCAGTCCACTTTTTCTTGAGGAATTCCTTGATTGTAATTTCAGAATTCCTGAATTCTGCTGCGAGCGTCATGAGCTACATCCTCAATGACAATTATCCATATATATATATTTTTTTTTAACTTTGGTGTGATCCGTTGTTTTGATACGATGCCGCATTGACGTAGCTATGTTGGCTAGCGTTGCATGTATCCCTGCATTCCGCTGCCACGCATTTATCAACGTCATCCTATTTATGTGGCCTTTTGGCTCACCGACAGCCTCCCTCTGCGTTGTAAGCCAATTAGCGTGTCGTTAACGACGGTATTTAGCCCGGAAGACGTACGAGGTTTCCGATCCGGCGGCTATGTCGCGCCGCCATGATGAGTCAGGTGCCAGAGAAAAGAAAGGTCACGCCGCTGTTGGGCCAGCAGCGCTTGATGGATTGAAGCCGTTTTCGTCTTTGTTCAACGCATCGCCGCTTCGACTTTGAACACCAGGAAGTCTTCAAAAAAAAAAAAAAAAAATCAATAGGCAAGAAACATGCACCTTTTAAAAATGCAACCACTCAAAGCCGTTTTCACCTAGCAACCCCGAAATTTGGCGGACTCTCATGGGTCGACCCACAAAAAGTGTCAAGCCAAGAAGTCGGCCATTTTGGCGGCCTTTCAAAAGAGCCACTTTTCCCAGGAGACGCCTCCCGGCGAGTTTATTCTGTGGCCGCCAAATTTCAACCACGCGTACTAGCCAAATGGGAACGTCGCAAAATTACGAAACACTTCTCGTCTTTGCGTGTGGGTGACAAAATTTGACGACTCGCAATATAAAAACGGGGAAACTCCGAGTCATCACCACAAGGTCAGAGCTTAACAAAACGACCGTTTTTATCCTTCATATAAAGCATCGTCGGGCTTCATCTTTTCACGCGTTGTCGTTGCGAGACGGAGAGCGTTCCTTCAGAGTAGAACGTCACTGCGTATCTTTTCTTGACTTGACTGTACCATTAGCGCTTGAGAGAAGGATAAAAACAAGTTGAGAGCGCTCCGTAGCGCTCCGGGATAATTGCCACCCCGGGCTGTCTCTCTGCGGACCGAAACAAACTGTTAGTCCGTCGATTGATTTTTCTGCGGGGGAAAAAATAAACCCTTATGTCCAACCTTGTGGCACAAAAGAAGGTTCTCGAGCCAGAGCGGGACATTTTGGATGCCGTTTGGATTGCACAATAGTTCAAATAAAACACAGGTCTTCACCAGTGTGATTATGACGGACGTGCTCACCGTTACGGACTATAATGTTGGATTATATATGATGAAAAATGTTTTTTTCATAACCCAAATAGTGGGGAAAAACAAAATCTAAATATTTTTTTTGAAACCATGCCTAGATAACAGATATTTTAGGTGTTAGGGAATTAATATGACAAATAAAAAGGGGAGAATATTTAGAGAAAAATATGTCAACATTAGAAAATGTTATTTATAAATAGCTTTAAAAAAAAAAAAGCGAATATCACAGTAAAAATAATTATGAGCCCCAAAAGAACGAAAAGATATGGGAAAAAAATAACATTATGATAATACGAAATATATAATAAAAGAATAAGAAATAAAATAATATAAAATTTTTAAAAAAGAAAAAAAAATCTCAGTCAACAAAAAAAAAAAAAGACACACAAATATGACTTAACAAATCTTAAATGGCTAATGAACCAATATTACCGGGGGGAAAAAGGAGGTCACCTGGATTTTAAGGCTTTGACCTGTCGTCCTCATTTTGGACCCAATCTGTTTTTTTGCACAGAGGTCGTCAATCTCCTCCCAGTCAATTGAATCAATGGCCGCTCATTTCCTGGATATTTCTGGGCTTTAATTGTCTCGACTTGTTGTGACAGGTCACTTTGTGGCGTTGCCGCTCGACTTCGCCGCCGACAGGATGACAGACACGACGCGCTTCACCGCCAGACCAGGACTAAAGAGGCGGCCGCTGATTACTGCCGTCGCGGGGAACAATTATTGGTTAGAAACAAACAAACCCAACAAAATCGGCGGAAGCATAATTACCGAGAGCCGAAATGAACCCGGGGGTGCGCTCTTGGAGTCGGTAACCAAATCGATGCATTTCATTTCGGGGATCGATGTGCGTTGACGACGTGTCTCTCGAGGCTGACGAAGGCGTGGCAGCGCGCTTCCGCAAACCGCAACGTTGATGACCCTCGCTTCAGCCTGACAAAGCAATTACATTGAAAGTGGTATGGTGGGGGGGGGGCAAATATAGTAGGATTAAAAAAAAAAATTGTACAAAATAACCCAAAAAGTAAATTATATCCAGTAGTACACAAGAATATCGACAAAATAAAAATACTGTGTGAAAATTCTGAATGGAAATAGGTAATGATACAAAATGCTATACATAAAGAAATAAAACCCAAAAAATGGGAAATTATTAAAAATGTAAATACTTTTTCGATTTATTGTTTTCATCTATTTTTCAGTTTTGTCCAGTATTTTAAGTGTCATATTTTTCACATTTTTTTTGGTGTTAGTTTTTGTCACAGTCTGTTTTTACCACCTTTGCATGAAGAAAATGATTTTAGTTACACTGCCAATGTTTGTGTATTTTCATCACAATTTTTTTGGTTCAATAGTTGAGTTGTAATAGTTTAGGTGGAGGTTTAGTAAAATGCTCATGTTTTAGTCACGAAATGTTTGGTTTTGATGTTTTTTATTTTGTTTTTTTACTCAAATAACTATTTCTATTAAATCTCTGTTTGTGGATTCGATTTCACGATGTTTTTTTCTCTTTTTTTGGTGTAGAAAATGCAGGAATTTGTTTAAAATATATTTTTTATTTATTTTTTTTAAAAAATGGTCACAGATGTTTTCCACCCATTTCCCTTACATTTTTTTTGAACAGTTGAAAACTCAAGTTGAATCTTGATCAGTATTTTTTTTAAAAGCTTTATTTGGAGGGTGATTGCTCCCTACCCATTGCGAATAACATTTTTTTGTTTGTTTTACACGTTTGTCATGGAATATTTTAGAATTTGTGAAATGTTTGCTGCATGCTTTGAACGACGAAAATGAAGAGATAATACTTTCTAAAAATCTGGCCTAGATACTTTTGTAATGTTTCACTTTTGATCTCACTTACGTACGTTTGTCATCCAACAGTTTTGTATTAGCGAGCTTGACTGCATGCTTTGAATTGGGAAGACGAGGCGCCAAGTGACACCCTCCAGTCAATCGCTTTGATCCTGCGCCCAATCAACGGTGAGCTTTGACAGACGAACGAGCCTTTCGAAGTGCAATCGAGCACCGGGCCGTTGACGGCAAAGTGCAAGGTGAGGAGACTATTTTTAGCCCGCCGCTGTTGTTTACCCAGCTGCCAGCAGAAGCGCCAAACCTGCCGCCGCATTCTCAGGGTTGGCCGGCCGTGCCTGTCGAGCTGTCTCATGGCTTCTCTGACACTCGAGGTTTTATCTCGACTGCGAGGTGAAAAAAGACCCGCCGAGCGCCGCCTTCCACGTTGCGCCGTGCACGTGAATCAGAAAAGGGGCTGTTAGCTGGCTAGCGGTTAGCGACCTGACCTTGTGTGCTAACAGACGCTGGCCGCCGTGACCAGAGTGACTTCCTGTCAATTTTCTTTTTCTCATCAGCAAGGTTAATGAAGCTCGACCCGCAAAGAAGTAACGACACAGTCAAGTGACACAAACGTCGGCGTCACAATTCAAACCCGCCTGCACTTCAGGGGTGACGTTCTAGACCATTTTAAGCAAGACAAGACAGCTTTATTCATACACAGGGTAACTCAATGTGCTTCACATAATTAAATGGGTCACATTAAAAGTATTCACAAACAAAATAATTTCAAGCGAAATAAAAAGTAGCTTCCAAAAATGACTAAAATGTACAGGTTTTTTTTTTTTTTTTTTTACAGTACAGATTTGGGAAAATCAGTTTTAAAAACAACCTCAGTCTCATAGCGGTGGGGAAAAAAGAGTTGTTCACCTGGATTTCAAAACTTTTTGCACTTGGGGACTTGCGTGCGGCCTAACAGCTAAATGCTGCTTTACCGTGTTTGCTTTGAACTCTGTGCTCTAATAATTGATTCAAATCGCTAGACCTCAGAGCCCGGCTGGTTTTATACGGTCTTCAAGTAATGGACCAACAGCTGTCATTTTCTGTTGGCGTAAAAAACAGGATTAGAGGATACGCCAATGAGTCTTGAACTAAAATTAGGCACAATCTGTGAAATAGTGGGACCTTAAATCCACGCTCGAGAGAGATTTACTTTACGAATGAATATGTCGATATGACACGCCCCTTTTAACTCATTCACTCCCAAAGACGTTTTTAAACGTCTTTTCAGACTTGGTCCAGAATTGGCTGGCACTGAATGAGTTAAGATGGGCTCCTACGACGCCGCTAAGCTAACGTTTATGCGTCCGGTCGCATTTGACTCTCGTGCCCGCCGCACAGCTACTGCGTCGACGCGTATATCAGCGACAACAACGGCGACAATACGTGCGTGCGAGTTAAGGCTCTTGTCGGTTGATTGCGACACAGCGCCAGGAAACAACATCGCTAATTTGGGAACGAACAGATGTTGCCAACGTCCAACGGGCATTTGAAATGGACCGGACACTCGTTTCTGTGCGTTAAATCCGAAATCCTTTTTCTCTGAGTCTGGGAATACAAACATGATTCACAAAGCCTGATTCCTGTGACTAATGTCTGACAAAATCTATGATTTCATATGTCTAACAAGTAGAATTGATTGTATTATATGTACGCCAATTATTATTTCTCTAATTATATTATTAATCTCACAATGCATTCCAAAATGACGTGTCACTGCAAACACGCCCAATGCGGTGACAAAAGCCGACATTCCCCCGAATGCTCCATTGTCACGGCGCGCGTCATAAATCATAAGCGACAACCAAATGTCAGCGACAAAAAGCAATTGAGTCGCGAGCGGCCATCCGATCCCGACGTCCAATTGAAATGTCTTAAACGTGGCGGGCCGGATCCCGAATGATGACGGCGTTGACCGACATCCCTGACTTAGAAACTAAGGAACGTTTTGATGATGTGAAGAAAAATATGATTTATGACCGGAGGCCTCCTGCTGTGAAATACGACGCAGGTTTCCTTGGAGGGGAGGTCGGCGTAATGAGGAGGGAATGCCCGTAATGAGCTGCGGTTCGCAGGAAAAGGAAAAATAGCAGAACGGGTGGATGACAAAAACAAAAAAACTAAAGTAAAATTTTGCGATATTTTTTTATGCCACACCTATTAGATGTCATTTGTGTGTCTTCCTGCAAAAAAAAAACAACAAAAAAACTAATGGCGATCACGCATTCACTCAAGGTCAAGATGAAGCTCTTTGGATTTACTTTTCCATAAGGACTCCCGCCAAATTTTCCAAAGGACCCAACTCCAGCAGCTCCATCATTTAGCCCCACCTGAATTGACCCCGCCCCCTCTTTTTTTATTTGCTTGACTTCTGATAAATTTCCTCATTGCAAAGCGACGGGTCGTTCTTCGTGGCGGAATGATTAATGCCGCCTGCCGCTGGCGTAAAATGACACTTTTTAGTTTTCGGCTTGTCCTTTACAATGACAAAGATAACAACCAAAAGGCGGCGAAATTGCCTTGAAAACGGCCTCTGGCCTTCACTGCTGAAGCGCTCTGACTGCTAATGCCGTACAGACTCTCAGAAGTGAACCACATGCTGCTTCATTGGGGCGTAGATTGACTGAACATTCCCGGAGGGATCCAATTCATTGACTCAGACCTCAGCCAACCAAAATGTTCTTGGAATTTGGCATCTCATTTGTTTGTTCGCCAGTGACTTCCTGGTTCATGGAGATGGCACAAGGTGTCGTCTTTTTTTTTTTTCTTTACCTGGGTGGAACGTACCATTTTAATTTCAGGTCTTTACGTACCTCCGGAGAAATTTGTTTTGCAATCAATGTAGAAGCAAAGCCACCTATCAAAAATGGGGGGGGGGGGACACACTTTTCTCTTTTTGGTTGTTTGCCTGCCAATACTTCCTGGTTCATAGAGAAGACAAATAGTTGGAAGACTCCAGAGCAGGGGTCACCAACCTTTTTGAGTGACAGCTACTTCATGTGTTCTGATTGTGTGAAGGGCTACCAAATTGATACACGTCTGATATAACATTTGTACAAATTACATTTAATAATATTAGAATATTAGATAGATACTATAGCTAGCTAGCTAGCTAGCTAAATAGGTAGCTATAAAATCTGTAATACTGCCCATGTTTACATTTTTAAATCATAATTTCTACGAGCAAATCACAACCCTAGCACTGGCAGGCTACTGGTGTGGTCCTCACCGCGGGCACCACGTTGGAGACCCCTGCTCCAGAGGTTGTTGAGGGCGGACTGTACCATTCTTATTTCGGGCTTCGACTCAACCGCCCCTCCTCAAATGTATGACGACTAATACCAAGGCAAAAATCAGCACACTTACCACTACTATTAACAACTACTACAGCGGCAGTGAAAACGTATTTGCACTCTTCCGGGTTTCTGTATGTTTGTGATTCAGAGGCCGCTCATGTTGTTCATACACGTGCGAAGGCAAACGCCGCCGCGTTGCCTGCTCTGCGCCAATGCAACGTCTCCCGTTTCCTTGCCAGAGTTTCGAGAGAAATTTTGCCGCAGGATTTTTTTTTTTTCTGCTTTCTATATGCGAGTGATAGAGCAGGAGGTGAAAACAACATGGTCTATTTTTAGCTCTCACGCATATGTGATCAAAACGGTGTGGTCAGCGTACAGACACACACACACACACACACACACACACACACACACACACACACACTCGCTCACGCGTATAGAGCAGCTGGTAGTTGACAGGTCTGAAGTGGCTGCGGCTCATTAGGTAAGGTTGCAGATTGGTTGCTATTTTTGGACCCGGCAACACGGCCGTATTTGAAGCATCTCCAGCGAGCCGCGCTAACGAGATGCTCGCCGGAAGTGGGGTTGCTGGGTGTGGGGGCGTTGCCCGAGGCGCACCCTGTTTCGTCCGCAGGTTGGTAACGTTGCGTCGGAATGTTGACGTCAACAACGGTACGAAACGTGGACGGTTTTCCGACACCGCTGCACCTGTGACGAGTCCTCGTTCACGACTTCTACTGACGACGAGCTACCGCCACTCCTACTACTGTGCTACGACGACCAGATTTACTTTTGTAGTTCGTGAAAACTAATCAAACAACGAAAACTAAAAACTGAAAAAAAATACAAATAAAGTAAAAATGAAAATGCTTTTTAGAAAAAAAACGAACTCAACCTGCGTCTTACGTTTGTAAACGCAATGACAGTAAAACTAGCTGCGGTATAATGAGCTAAAAATTGTCTTTTGTTTTCGTCATATGCTAGCTTCAGGGCTCATTTCAAATGTCGTCATTTCGGTACTTCATTTCTGGTGCTACAGAAGGAAAGTAGGTCCGTCATTTGAGAATGGTAGTTTACCACCCAGTGCTTGTGTCTTGCACTTGACAAATTCTTTACGTATTGGGGGGGGGGGGGGGAACCGAAATCCGCTACTAAAAATGGTCCTCGTTGAAACTCAAACTTGAAGTATTGACACAGCAGGTTTGGACGACAAATGAACAGAAATTTGAATTAAAACGGTCAAGCTAACGGCTGTTCGCATTATTGGGCTCGGGGGGGGGCAAACATTTTTGTTGTGATGTCTTTTGCAAGTGAAAATTTGTTTGCTCTCTTCGAGTGTTGCCACGTCGATTTCGCAAGCGCTTGAGTCAGCGGGCCGCCGGAGCGAAGTCTATTTCTCCCCTCGGTGACTCACTTTGGCGCTCGAGTGCTCTTAACGCCGCGCCGCCATTGTTGGACGTGTCACTTTGCCGTCTCGCGGGCTTTTGTTCCTCCTCCGGCTCGGGGCGGGGGATTTTCTGTCAAATCTCTCCAGCGCTTGAATGTCGACAGCGTCAATCACGCCGCTCACTCGTTCAGTTCAAGCCTGCCTGCATGTCTGTCATTTTTGTTGGCCGCAACAAAATAAATAAATAAATAAATAAAAATGGTGTAAATCGGCTGCTGATGAAAAAAATCCGACACAAGCGTGAGTTGAGCAGCTTCATTTGGACACAAACGATGCGATGCTGCATACTTAAGGAACTATGTTTAAGTGAGTTTAATTTCCACAAAAATAGTGCTTTGCCACCATGTCGTGGCATCTTGATGTCAGTTGTTTGAAGTGAGTTGAGAGAATCACTTGGACAGAAATAGTGCTTTGACGCAGTCTGATGGCATGGCGGCGTCAAGAATCTTTGATGGCGAGTTTCATTGAAATTAAAATCCACCATCTAGTTGCGTCTTGGTTTGAAGGAACAATGTACGGGTGATTTGAGGAGTTTAATTTAGACCAAAGTCTTAGCTGCTTTGCCACCAACCTGGGGCCTCTTGATGTCAAGGAACTACATTGAAGTAAATTGAGGAGCTTTATTAGACAAAGTTTTACTTATGCTTTGCTGCCATCTTGTGGCATTTTGTTGTGAGGGAATTTTTAGACAAAGGTAGTGATTTGGCGCCACCTTGTGGCATCTTAGCATCAAGGCACCATGATGAATTAATTGAGGATTTTTATTTTGACAAAAAAAATATACTCTGGCACCTTGTTGGTGGGAAAGGAGCTTTGATGAAGTGAGTTGCACTTTTTGTATGTGTGGGTTTGTCAAATTTATTCCTTCATTTTTTGGGGTGAAAATTCCAAAACATGTCCATCTCGTGCACCTGTGCGGGGATGTATCAAATACTTTTTTTTGGGTTGAATGTTATTTTTTGTAAAGGGAATTCTCTGAACCTTTTGAATTTTGTGGAAACAGCACAAAACTATTTCATTTTCAATGTCACGCACCCCCTGGGAGTGCACCAAAATTATATTTTGGGGGATTTAAAAAAAAATTTTTTTTTTTTTAAAGAGAAAATTGTGAGCTCCAAGCCTATTTTGCCAAAATACCAGGTAACCAATATTTTTTTTTATGCTGTGCATTTGCACCAAATTTTTCATTTTTTGGGGGTTACAGAGGACATTGTGAGCCGCAACCTTACTTTGTGCACATTCCAGATAACTACGCCATTTTACTGTTATGTTGCACACCGACTGGGGGTGCAACAAATACAAAGTTTTTGGGTCTACAGAGTATATTGTGACCCGTAACTTTATTTTGATGACCAATAATTTTTTTTCTGGTGGTGCACCAAATTTCTGCCACGTGGACCGAAATTTGACGCCTCCGCTATTTGCCTTGCTGGATGTGTTTGCATGAAAATTGGCAGACGAGAAGCCTTCGGCCAGCCAGCTTTGCGACCGGGCAGCCGTCCTTTCGTAGCATCTTGGCACATGCGCCCTTCCGCCCGAGCGCCCCCCGTGGCCACGCGTCGGCCTACTTAGCGAACGAACGCCGCCGCGCTCCGGCAACCCACCCGCGGTATTTTGACTTCGCATTGTTTAGACAAGGAGTCAGGCGGAAAAAGGACCACCGTTGACTTTGTGAACGCGCCTCTGGTCTTCTTGTAGGGTGAGCAGATGCTTCTCAGCATGCCTGACAGCTGTGCTCCGGCACGTGAAAGGTGAAGCTGCGCGTGGCGCTCCTGCGGGAATTCCGAGGATTTGCTCCTCTGCCGTCCTTGGCGCCGCTTGGCTCCCTCGAGGTTGAGGCGTTGTGACGCATTCAGTCAGCATCTTAGCACCGCGATGCCGCTGCGATACTTTCCATGCACGGTCGAGAAAAAAAGTTTTTTTTTTTTTTTGCAAATACCTAAGCCAAAATTAAAATGGGACTTTTTAATGGTTTTATTCAAGACGGAGAAAGATATTGGCGTTTGATTGGAAAAACTCGCCGATTATTGTCGGAGCCCGACAGATATGGATTATTATGATTTTTTTGAGTTCGATGCATTTCTGAAATTTGGCTGACAATCATTTCGAAAGAAGATTAATTAGCCGATTTATAATCATCCATCCATCCATTTTCCAGTCCGCTTATCCTCACAAGGGTCGCGTCTGGTGCCGCAGCCTATCCCAGCCATCTTCGGGCAGTAGGCGGGGGACACCCTGAACCGGTTGCCAGCCAATCGCAGGGCACACAGAGACGAACAACCATCCGCGCTCACACTTGCACCTAGGGACAATTTAGAGTGACCAGCCATGCACGTTTTTGGAATGTGGGAGGAAAATGGAGTACCCGGAGAAAAGCCGCACTGCGTCGACTGGCTTCCAGGTCGTTAGCGGCCCATCGGCTCATTAGCGGGACGGTGGGCGCGGCGTCAAACACAACATCCGTTTCTCTTTTAGCTTCATTTTAGCAAAAAAAGGCGCCTTTGCGGTGATTAGCGCAACGTGGCCGTTAGCTAGCAAATTCCAGCGATGAGCCGAGAACAAATGTTTGGTTTTCGTTGGTGTTTTTGCAGTTGCTATTTTGTTCACTCTCATTTTTTTAAGTACATTAATTGACATGTATTTTATTATTTTTCAGGATTTAACTTTGGCTCTCTTATATCACTTCTTTGAATTGTCCTGTATTTTTCTATCAATTAATTGCCTTTGCGTTCGTATTTTAATTGAGCCATTTTATATTTCTGTTGCCTTACTAGCCCAGTGGTTAGCACGTTTTGCAGAGGTACTGGGTTCGATTGTGTGGAGTTTGCATTTCACATTCCAAAGAGAGCAGGCTGATTTAAATGATGATTTTTTTTATTGGCTGGCAACTGATTCTGACGTCAGCACCCCCCGCGAGGATGTTCACAAAACTCAAGACACCCTGCAAAAGAAAATTCCATGCCCATTTGACTCCTTTTGCCGCTCGATAGCCGCAGGTGTGAGCCAGTCACGCGACTGCCCTCGACGACTCGCAGAAAGCAAACGACTCCACTCGGCAGATCAGATCAGATCCTCATCGGTCTAAATTGCCGACAATAAAAACGGCGGCTTTTTCCACGGGGGGCAGCTGGGAACGACCCCATTCCGCCTATGCCCGATGCCTGCTGCTCGCGACACGCGCAGACTGTGTGCGCGTGCGTGCTTAGTAGCAATCGCGCGTCACTTTTTTTTTTTTTTTTTTTTTTAATATCTATCTATGAACTCCTCCAGGGAAATTAAAAGCAAAGGGAACATACGACTCCGTCACGCGCTCGCCTTTTTGCGAGGACCGGAATCGGCGAAAGATGTTTCCACGGCAACCGTGCTCGATAGCATCGCGGGGACCGCCAGTTAGCGTCGCGCAATGAATAGCTTTGGATATTGACATTCAAACCGCGTCATCTGTCGCACGATCCAATCGGCCACTTGCTCAATCAAACCTTGGAAAATGTGAATTCTTGGATAAATGTGACTTTAAAAATGATGAATTACCTTCTCGTGTTCTCGCCTGCACATTGAGTACACAATCTCACATTCTAAAATGAACCAAAATGCGTTCAAAACCCCCCAAATTTGGGGGGTTATTTACTTTACCCCAAAAGTTGGGTCAAATGTATCCATCTTAATACAACCCCCCAAATTGGTTGTTTCGTCGTGTATTTGTTCAATGAATAAGCCAAAAAGTTGGGTCGGGATTTTGTTTTTGATCTGCGTTTCTATATTCTGCTTGATTTGACAGTGAAGTATTCAGACTTTGCATTTCCTCCTATTGGGAGGTAAAAATGGTCTCGTTGAGCTAATGAGCGATCGGGATGGCTATCGAGACTCTTGAGAAGGGATCGAAGACGGCCGACTTGAAAGCCTCGGCCTCTGTTCCGGAGGATGCGAGCGCTACTTTGATGTCGTCCGATGGGAGATGACGACACGACGCGCAAACAAAAGACGGAAATCGTCTTGCTTCGGTCACCGGTGAAGGAAGAGCGCGACTCGCGGACGGGAGGAAATTTCAGTCGGCAAGTCGGCTCGCTCATCCAATCGAAAAGATCAAAGTCCAATTTACAGTTTATTAGTTAAAAAAAAAAAATTAGATGAAAAGATAAATTAAGTCCAAATAAAAATACTTCATCGTCACGTCGACGTACATCATGTTCACAAATTTTCTTGAGCAGGTCGACATGTTTTCTTTTCCCTGTTATATTTATTTAGTTTTTTCCATTTCAATTTTTATGTTTGCTTCCATTTCATATATTGTTTTTTCAACACACTTTTCAAAAATTTCTTTTTTAGTGACAGTGTGATTATTTCATTTTTATTTCAATATTTTCAAACCAGAATGTTGAAATAGATTTACATGTTTATTGAATATATATATATATATATATATATACATTTTTAATCAAACCAATTTTCACAGGTTTTATATTGTCCCACACTGAAGAGTGAAATGTTTTCATTTTCTTTTTGCGCGTTCATATACTCTATTTGGAGCTCATTTATTTGAAATGTTATTTTCTGTCTTTACAAATGTTCCCTCACACGTGTTAAGCTGAGTTGTCCTGAGCGACGCCGATTTCTTCACGTGACGATTTTGTTTTGGAAAAAAAAAATTGTAATTAAAAAATGATCGTTCATATTCTGACTAGTACGGATGAAATTTGTAGCCTAATTCACTTTTATTGGGGAGCCGCCCTGGCGCTTTTGCGTCTCCTCCTTCCTTCCTTCCTTCTTCTGCTGGCCTGTTTAAAGATTAAAGCCGAGTTCATTCCAAGGCTCCTCTTCATCATCCCCTTCGCTCTCATTTCCATGCAAAGGTCAACCTCAAAAAGGAATTCAAAGCCCGCCGGTGGTGCCGTCGAGACGGCGCGGAGTAATTAAAACCGATAAATTTAGGCTATAACCCCGCCCAGCCCTCCGCATCGCCTTTGCGCTACCTTCTCGCTCGTTTGATCGCCGCGGCGATCGGCGTCCTCCGCCGAGAGATGTCTCCGCCTCCCCGCGAGGGCCCGCTACCTACCGCTTGCCCCCCCCCCCCCAGGCCCCCGTTCTCGTTGCTGCCTACGTTAGCGCCAAGCGCCGTTATATAGATTAGCGAGCATGCATGTGAGGCAGTCCCATCTGGAGCGGTGGGCGTTCCCTCCAGCGGCGCACTTGTTTCGCATCACGAAAGCCGGTGTCGGATAATTCGCCTTCCTCACGAATGCGTTCCTGGGTGGCATTCTCGAGACGCTCCATGTTTCTTGCACCATAGTTTTCTTGTCACCTTTTGTATTTTTTTTCACGTAAATAATGTTTCAGTTTCGAGTATTCTCCACGGTTTGTTCTATCCGGGTTTTGGCTCCTCTTGTCTTTTGGAGACAAGCTATTTTCGTTGCCCAGCACAACGCAGACGATAGATGCTAATGCTACATGATTACCTGTATGCTCGTCCCTCACGATAGGACAGTTTTGGAGCAACCATATTTGCTCCAGAGCACTTGGTGGGTTTGTAAACTATCTCGTCTTTGAGTTCACAGTATGAGGACAAGTCCACTGACTTTGCTTTGACATGTTAGCGGTTAGCGGACTTTGTATCTGTCTGTCGTGGTCAAGAAGGAGCTGAGCCAAAGGGCGAAGCTCTCAATTTACCGGTCGATCTACGTTCCAACCCTCATCTAGGGTCACGAGCTATGGGTCGGGACCGAAAGAACGAGAGCCCGGATACAAACGGCCGAAATGAGCTTTCTCTGCAGGGTGTCCGGGCTCTCCCTTAGAGATAAGGTGAGAAGCACGGTCATCCGGAAGGGACTCAGAGTCGAGCCGCTTCTCCTCCACATCGAGAGGAGGCCAGATGAGGTGGCTTGGGCATCTGATTCGGATGCCTCCTGAACGCCTCCCTGGTGAGGTGTTCCGGGCATGTCCCACCGGGAGGAGACCCCGAGGACGACCCAGGACACGCTGGAGAGACTATGTCATCCAGCTGGCCTGGGAACACCTCAGCATCCCCGGGAAAGAGCTGGAAGAAGTGGCTGGGGAGAGGGAAGTCTGGGCTTCCCTGCTAAAGCTGCTGCGGCCCCGGATAAGCGGTAGAAGATGGATGGATGGATGTTAGCAGTGAGTGCCTGTATGAGCTCAATATTTGCAGACTTGACTTTTCGAGACGTTGATTTTGTTTTGCCAGTGTGAACACAAACGGACGCATGGGATGACCTGATTGATCCGCTCACGTCGGCTGGTGACAACAGCGGGGAGCTGTTTGAACCGTAGCCCCTTTGTGCTAGTTGCGCGCCATCCTCTCCTTCAAAAAGCCGCCACGCTGCACCTCCAAATCCAATTTCGTGCTGCTTTCTCGCCTCTCTTTTTTTTTCCTTCTTTTTTTTTGCTGCTTTCAAGCCTCCCCGGAGTGTTCCTCGCGCTCGACATGTCGCTTACAGCTTGCGTACGCTTTGCTTCGAGCAGAGCGGTTGGAAGTAACTAGGAACGCGGCAGAGTTCTCATATGGGATCTCCTGGGATTGGCTACCTGATGAATTGAAGAGATTCTCGGTCTCAGTAAAGAGAAGAAAAAAAAGTAGTGAGCAAAAGAAAAAGAAAAAATCCCACAGAAATTATGTCAATGTCGATGTGATTTGATGAGCACTAATCACGGGTATGCCCGGAAATCACGCCAAGATACTGATCAGACGTTCAGTAAATGCTCTGAAATTGTAGCGCGCATTTTGCCTTTTGGATTTGGTTGAAAAATACTCCTACAGGATGATGGGGCCCTTCTGTTTGTGTTGCTGGAAAAAAAAACTGACGTGGATCAAACACAAACAAGCACTTTGAAACTGTCATTGAACCTTTGTCACATCTCAACTGGATTACTGTCATGCACTTAGTCAGCCAATCCTCCATCAAGCCTCTCCAGTTGGTCCACAATGCCGCCGCTCACCACTTGACTGGTGCTCGTAAGAGGGAGCACAGAACTCCGACTCCGTCCTCCCTTCACTGGCTCATTTGAAACTTCTTTTGAAGATCTTACGATTCGTTTTTCCAATCCTGAAACGGCCTCGCTCCACCTTACCTCTCGGAGCTCCTCCGTCTCCGGTCCGCGGACCAGACGCTGTTCGAGGTACCGAGAAGTCAGCCGAGGCTCCGAGGAGGATGGAGCCTTTTCCGTTGCCGCTACCTCTCTTTGGAATGAATGTTGGGCAAGCCCCCCGCCGCCCGTCTTTAAAACCCGTCCGTCTTAAAACTTTGTTTTATTCTTTGACTCAGCATGGGATGTGATTTTTAGTTTGAATGTTTTTGTGCTTTCGACTGTCTTTGTTATTAATGGATTGTTTTATTGTTTCTTGCTGTTTGAATGGTTTTTGCTCCATGGATAGCACTTTGTATACAGCGGTGGTTGTTTTCAAGTGCTCTCGAAATACACTTGAGCTGAGGAAACCCAGTATGTTAATTCCCCCGCTCAATCTGAATCTCTCCATCTATCGACTTTCATCTTTACCTTTGTATCATGCGGCTGTGTAGCAAATGAAATGGCGAGCAAGTCTCAACAAAGGCCAAACACATTTTTATTTTGTCAGTGGACCAGGTCAGCCACTTTGGAGAACTTGTCATTTGCTTGAGCGAGAGAGAGAGAGAGAGCAAACACCCTGACAACTTTTAATTAAAGCACTGCTGTGACAGACGGTAATTAAACACAAAGAGAGGCTCATTTCGAGAAGAAAAGGCAGCGAAATAAGCTTCCTGTCAAAATAAAAACGGTGATAATAAAAGACCAGCGGGGGGAGCGACACAAAAGGTGTCAGGTTGCGATTTGGCGACAAGCCGTCTCATAAGTTGGATTCAATCAATGCAGAGAGATGCCAAGGCGAGCATCCGCAATAAAAAAAAAACTAATTTTAAAACCCTCGAACAATACAGTCGGCATCATTAGGAAACAACGGATCTGATATCAAAGTAAACTAATGAGCGTCATGTTGAGACAGCGTCAGTCTGTCAACAAGGGAGCGCTTAATGGACTCATCGTTCACGGCGACCAGGCGGAATAAATGTCACTGTTGGCATATCGGGGAGGGCGGGGGGACGAAAACAACAACTCCAGAAGTCACTCACACGCCCCCCCCCCCCCCCCGTGCTTGACAGTGGATTGTTCCATCCTGTCATCACGACATGCGACTGATCCACTGATGACGAGGTGCAACCAGGGTTGCGCTCAAATGTTTGATTTGATTATTGGCAAGCCTGTCACATTTGTAGATGAGCCCCCCCCCCTCGAAAAAAAATGAAATTCATATCTTCATTGAATCATCTGTTGTTTCTGATGCATCCTCCAAATCGATTCGCTACCCGTTTCGCTTGAATCATGTGAGTCCGCGACGGTCCTTGTGGTGCATTCGCTGACTCGATTCAGTGAACCCAGTTATCGGAATCTGCCATGTTTCCTGTGTGCCTGGCAACTGAATCACCCGAGTCTTCACCGTTTCTGTTGTATCCGTGGCCTCGAGTCACTCTCCCGATTGATCTGAACCATCTAAGCTTCCTCGCGAGTCTGCTAACCCAAGTCCGTCACCCAGCTGGTCGTGTTTACGGTGCGATTGCTGATTTGAGTCAATAGAGCAAATCATCGGAGTGTCTCCAGTCAGTTCAATTTGAATCAATCGCTCGCTCCAAAGGAATAATCCGGAATCTGCAGTGAGTCGGCCATACTCACGCCAGTCACACGATTCAACTTTATCGTGACTCTGTGGATTTGGTGACTGGAGTTACGAGAGTCCATTGATTCATTTCAACTGGCGAACTGACTTAAATGGACAGACTTACCGGAAAGGCTACAGATTGGCATGATCGTTCACTGACTCCAGCGAGAGGAGTCTGCCATATTTCTAATAATTCAGCCCACCTGATTCAACCGATTTATTTACAAAGTAAGTCTGAGGTGAGCCCACTAACTCAAGTCACCTGCCCGATTTCACTGAATCATGAGTCAGATTATTTGATTCACTGACTTGATTAGCAGACCGATTGCCGCGTCGGGTAACTGACTCCAATTTGCTAACTCGCTGCAGACACTGCTGATTTGGGTCCTCAGGCGAACCCTTCGTTCAATTAAAAAAAAAAAAACATTGAAATCTGCCAGTGAGAGTCACAAAAGCAAATCATCTGAGCCAGCTTTGTTTTCACTTATTTGATATTTGGAGTGCAACCGTTCATTCGAGTCACTCTCCCAAATCCATTGACTCGTTTTCCAGCGAGTCATTTTTTCCTGAGTCGTTTTCCGAGTCGTTTCCATGACTCTGCTAACTCACCTTTTGTGTGGTCAACATCAGTCTCCAGTTGACTCAGTTGATGTCAAGTAAACGGAGACCTCAGACTTGTGAGTCCCGATTCAGAATGAACATTTGAATCCTGAACCTGGGTCCGACCAGTTCGAGTGGACATTCAGTCCTTGTTTAACGGCAAAGTCCCAGTTTTGGGAGCCCGTCATCCTGGACCACCTGTGTCGGAGTATAGCGGGGGAATTGGACAGAAACATCCACAAAAGGTATCAATAAATATGAGAGAAGATCGAGTGTCTGTCATTTAGTTTCTGGAGTGTTCGTGAAAGCGCCGGCTTCATCTCGTCCTCCCGTCGTTCAACTTGGCTGCGGGAGGCAATCTAAACTAGTAAAAGAGTTTGCATCGCCGCGCCGAGTCTCATCATATTTTACGGCGGATTAGCGGCTAATCTGTGGCTAATCCCCGCGAGGAAGGTAAACAGCTGAATGTCAGCAAGCGTCCTGTTAAAACATGCAAATTACAAGGAGCTTCCTCTGTTTGCCATTTAGCCTGTCCTCCCCGTTTGAGAATTGGGGGAGGGGGGAGGGAGAAGTTTCGCGGTGGCCGCCATTTGCATTCTTATCACCGCGCCGCATGTCAACATGTGCGCTTGCGAGACGTTGAAGGTGAATAATTTGTGTAAAAGGCGACTTTCCATTCCCTGCGGGCTTTATTGCCATTGAATGGCACAATTGTAGCCACTAATGGATTGAGTTTTACCTCCGGGGTTCTTGGCTCGCCAGGATTCCCCCCCCGCCAACCCACTTGTCGCTTGAGACGATTCCAGAACTCAAAAGACTTCTCAGGTCTCTCAAAGGTTCTCTGGCAACCTCGGATCAAAATCCACAAAGGACAAACGGTTACAGTACCCTTCAGGTTTTTTTTTATTGTCTGGTTGAAATTCATCTGTTTTGTGAGTGGCGGGCACAAGCGGGGGAAGGTGTGGCGTCTCACGTTAACGCTGAGTACGGCTTTCGTTAGTGAGACAACCGGGGTCAGAGCAAGCGCGGTGCCGCCAAGCACCGCCTCTTTTGCATAAAATGTCGGATTTGAATACATTGTGTCATGTTTTCTGTGTTGCTGTAGACTGGCTGCGGATTCTCTGGGTTGGTCGGAACGTGGCCCGCTCCGGGGCCATGAGTAGCAGCTGGTGGGAGCGTCTTCAGAACCTTTGCATGTGGAACACCTAAAATGGGAACGATGCTGGAAGCCCCGTTCTAAATCGTTGCAGAGACCAGCCCATCCTTTCTCGCGCCTCGTCGCGGCCCTTTTGAGATCCTCCAACCTCCGTCTTTTTTTTTTTTCCTCCCGATTTTCCGTCCCGACAATGGCTCTCCTTTATCACCTGCTCCTCCCCGCGTTACTCTTCCTGCGACTGCCTACGGTGGTCAGCGGAGACTGCTGGCTCATCGAAGGGGACAAAGGCTACGTTTGGCTGGCGATCTGCAGTCAGAACCAGCCTCCGTACGAAGCCATTCCCCAGCACATCAACAGTACGGTCAGTGGCGCTCTCTACTTGTATGACCGCTTCAACTCTGATTTTCTTTGAGTTTGTTACTATTCTTTGGGTAAGAGTCCTGTCGAAACCCCGCCAAGTAGTAATAGAATTTAATGATAGGTCACTGCAAAATCTCCTCATTTTGTTGAGATGGGAACCTATGTGTGTACTCGGCCGAGGTCTTGACTGATCGAGGTTCGAGGGTTGGGCCTGATTGAGAGAGGATACCAGCTACTGGGATCTTTTTCTTGAGTGATGAACAAATTCGGGACTCTCCATGCGCTTGGCCGAAATCACCTGGAATAGGCTCCAACCCAAGCATGATTTGACCGAATTAAAGGGAAATATTGACTCACTCGAGCTTGCAAAACTCTGAAAGTTAGATCCCGTTCAGTGTATAAAGTCGAATTTGTGGTCCAGGCTGGGTTCAAGGGTTCAAGTCGCTTAGAAGAAAGATACTCAAGCCCCATAAAGAGGTTCATGAACCCCCTGATTCAAAGGTCACTGTAGGTGATTGCTTCCTGAAAATGTTCTCGAACATATTTGGCTCACAAATGATTTGATCGGATGTGCCTTCCAGGTTCACGACCTGAGACTGAACGAGAACAAGCTGAAGGCTGTGCTCCTCACCTCCATGTACCGCTTCACCAACCTGACTGACCTCAACCTCACCAAAAACGAGATCAGCTACATCGAGGACGGGGCCTTTGCCGGACAGGCGAACCTTCAGGTGTTGTCCTTAGTGCTCGTTTCTCTTGTGCGGTTGTCGTAAAGAGTGTACGAGACTTGGGTCTCGTGTTTCTCTCAGGTTCTGCAGCTGGGTTACAACAAGCTGACCAACCTGACGGAGGGCATGCTGCGAGGTCTGGGTCGGATGCAGTGCCTCTTCCTTCAGCACAACCTCATTGAGGTCATCGCCGCCAATGCCTTCTGGGAGAGCCCCAGCCTCAGTAGCCTGGATCTGTCATCCAACAAGCTGGCCCGCCTGGACCCGTCCACCTTCACCGTCCTCAACCGGCTGCAGGTGTGCGAGCTGGCCGGGAATCCTTTCCACTGCGGCTGCGAGCTCTACAGTTTCCTTACCTGGCTGGAAGCCTTCAACAATGTCACGCACACTTACGACCGCCTGCAGTGCGAGACCCCCCGCGAGCTCAACGGTTACCCACTCCTGGGCCCCTCGCCGGGACACGGGAGGAATGCCAGAGTCCTCCTTTCCACCAGGTGTCAAGACGGCGTGATCATTCCGGGAATCTCATCGACCGGGTCGGAACTGGACGGCTCCGGCATGGGTTTGGACAACCCGGACCCTGGCCTGTATCACCAGCCGAGCTTTTCGTCCACGCCAGATCCGACCTACAACCACCAGATTTCAATGAAGCTCCAGACCGTGTCGCTCTTCGGCGCCTCCGTGGTGGTGCAAATCCCACGGCCCTACAGCAAGATGTACGTCCTGTCGCAGTACAACCACACCTTCGTGGCGGACATCATGCCCCTGAAGAACAAAAGGGAGGTGGTGACGCTGGATAAACTGCGGCCGCACACCAACTACACCTACTGCGTCGCCTCGGTTGGAAAATCACAGCACTACAACCACACTTGCTTGTCCTTCACCACGCGGGCTGTGGGACCGGCGGACCCCCGCAGCAACCCATCCACCACCACGCACTATATCATGACCATACTTGGGTGTCTCTTCGGTATGGTCATCATACTGGGCTGTGTCTACTATTGCCTCCGACGGCGACGCATCCAGGAGGAGAAGGAGAAGCTTTGAGCGTGACGAAAACCATTCTGGAGATGAGGTATGGGAGCTCTCTGTTTCAAGCTTAGGGCCAGAGCCCGAAAGTGGCTAGCGGCTTGATTATCGGCACCATCATCGGTTTTCCATTGCAACTTTATGTTTAAATTGGCCGCTTACATTTGTGTAAGACGAGTTAGTGAGTGAAGACATTTCATGATCAGTTCTCCAAATTCCAAATCCAAACCGTCATAATTGTAGACAAGAGGAGATGGCTTGAAGAGGTAAGGGAGCTTTTTCACCAGTTTTTATCAAGTTACGCGTCGGGAGACAAACCGGGGCGGCCAGGCGCAGATGAAAACCTGAACATTCCTGTCATAGTAATTAAAATGAGGATTATCATTATAGCTATTAATACGTGGATAAGTGTTTACATGACAGACATGTTTGTTGCTTCCAAAACAAGGGTAAGTTTGATCTATTCTTCAAATCCCAGCGCCTTGCGTTAAATCCAGTAAGAGTGAGAGAAGGTTTGGAGCCTGAACGAAGCATATTTCTGAAGGGTAAGACAATAGAGACGATACATCAGCCGACTCTAAACTCAGAGCGGGCGCCCAAAAAATGTTTGAGCTGATAAGTTCATGAAGGTTATTCCGTTTCACTTGAAGTCGGCAGATTTGTGTTCAAGCAATTAAAAGTCATGTTCGTGGAATCTGTCACGCATCATGAAATCGGATATCGTCCCCCCCCCCCCCCCCCCTCAGGTATGGCCCAGAAGCGGCAGCGGCAGTGGCCAACGACCCAGCCGCCATGCAGCGCCTCCAGGACCAAGCCCACCACCAGCATCACCACGGAGGGTCGGCGGGCAGCAAGCTGCCCCCGTCGGCCTCCTCCAGCACCGGCATGCTCCACGGCTCGGCCAACACCACTTCCTCCCGCCTCTCCAGTTTACCACAGGTGGAGAAGATGGCCAGCGCCTTTTCCGAGGCCATGGGCACCAAAGGGAGCTACATGGACGTGAGGACTGTTGGAGGGGCCGGGGAGGCCCGAGACGGGGAGACGGTCGCGCTGGGCACAGGCGGAGGGATGGTTTTGGATATGCGAGGCGCTGGAGCCGAACACGGCGCGGACGTTGCGGAGGATTCGGATGACGACGGCCGTGGCTCGGCGTCTGAGATCTCCACCATCGCCAAGGAGGTGGACAAGGTCAACCAGATCATCAACAACTGCATTGACGCCCTCAAACTGGATGCCTCCGTTAACGCCGCGGAGAACACAAATGCCCCACAGCAGCCTCCAGTTTGCATGGCGCCCCACACGCGCAATCTCCTGCCCATCGCTTCAGGAGATCAAGTCCTGGCCTCTTCCCCGAAGGTGCACCCCAAGTCCCATCCTCAATCTCAAGCCCCTCCACACCCTCAAGCTCATCCTCCGCTACAGCAGAAGTCTCTTCCTCCCTCCATGGCCCCAGTGCCCCTGGTGATGCCCCTGTCGGAACGACCAGGTATAAGCGGCGGGGGGTTTCTCTCCCCTCCCTACCGCGACCCGCCCCCGGCCAATGCGGTGCGGCCCCTTCAGAGGCAGTTGAGCGCCGACACCGCCGTGTCCAAGAACCGTTGCGGAGTCCCTGCCGCCAGCGGACCGGTCAAGAGTGGCCGGGTGTTCAGCATGGATGTTCCCGAGAAGCGCGGCGAGCCTCCCAAATACCCGTCGGAAAAAAGCAGCCCAGTGCGTAGCGGGGTAGGGGGCTGCAACGGAATGGGGAGCGTCAATGGGGGCGGCGGGGTGAACATGAATGGCGGTGGCGTGGCATGTAGTAATGGTAGTGGAGGTCGAGGTGGGGCATCTGGTCTTGGTCCTGGTCTGCAGCAGCAGCAGCAGCAGCACCACCACCACCACCTGGAGGTTCAGCCGGATTACCACAGCTCGGAACACCGCCATTCCTTCCCCGCGCTGTACTACGAGGGTGGCAGCGAGTCGCCTTCACCGGCCCAGAAAGCGTCCTTCCTCAAACCACGAGGGCGCTCCAAGAGGGATGCCACGGCCGCCTACTCGCAGCTGTCGCCCGCCCGCCACCACCACCGCCACCACTACAACTCGGGCTACTCCTCCAGTCCCGAGTACTCGTCGGAGAGCACACTGCGGATCTGGGAGCGATTTCGCCCGTATAAGAAGAACCCCCGCGAGGAGGCGTCCTACATCGCGGCGGGCCACGCTCTGCGCAAGAAGGTGCAGTTCGCCAAGGACGAGGACCTTCATGACATTTTAGACTACTGGAAGGGCGTTTCCGCACAGCAGAAGCTGTAAGCAGAGTCGAACGGTATCAAAGGAAGGTTGGATGCCAACAGCCAACTCAAAAGAAATGTGGGTGATCATGTAGCGGGACGCGTTTCCTCTCAGTTCCCCCGTTGGAGGGAAGGTTGACAGTGTATATTTTCTCTGGAGAATGTTTTGATGTGAATTCCACTGCCTCCCGCTTGGCACTTTGGTCCTCGCAGGTGCCCAACACTGATGATCTAGGTCAGGGTTGTCATTTTTGTCACGGGCCACATTGTATTTACGGTGCCGGTAGGACTGTGAAAACCATCTAAAATGTACAGGCACCTCATCATATGCCAATGAACCCCCACACATTCGGCCTTTGCCTTTTTTCAGCTTTCGGGAGTCCTCCGTTACGCCTCGTAGTACCCGCCGAGCCGCAGTCTTTATCTCCCACTGCCCCAAAAAGAAAAGCCCAACCTGGGACAACGTTATTCAACCCACATTATTCGAGCACCTCAAGTGCTGCAGCGGGTCAGATTTGGTTCTCATGTTTGACATCTTTAGGCTCAACAAAGGTGTTTAAAAAAAATGCTTTATTTCTTTCTTTCTAACCAACTACCTCATTACCAGGGGGGACGGCCAAGCCGTGCTATCGCTCGGTCAGCGGCCGCCCTCTGCTCGGCTAAAGGCGGCGTTCTCGTTCTCGCTTCCCCTCTAATTCCATCAAACCGCCCAAGAATCGTTCCGCCGCGCTGCCAACACCTGCTCCTCCTACACAGGCGCCATTTAGCCAGATAATGAGCGAGCGGGATGAGGAATTAGCCGCGTTTGTTGGAGAAGACTCGCTCACTCTTCTGCGGCGGCAGAGGCGGCGAAAGAACAGCAGGCGAGAGTTATCGGGCTAATTGTTCTCGCTGGCAATTAGGGTGCGTATTGATCTGCCAAACATACCGACTGCGTGTGTTGGGCATGTCGGCACCGCGGAAGTGTGTGTGTGTGTGTGTGTTTCTTTCTTAGCTCGGTAGAGCTGCTCTGCATACCGCCGGCAAGCTCCATCAAAATGATTCATTTGTGAGGTCGGGCCCCACCCACCGAAATGGCTTTTGACGGATGGATTTTCCCAATCAAAAAGACTGACTCCCAATTCAGGGTCAGCGAGGAGTTCTTGGGGCTTTTTTCTTCGATCCTGCTTTGATAGACATGGCTGTCATTTTTTGTGGCTCTGAACCCAAAGTGGAGTTAACTCGACTTCAGACCCTCTGAATTTTGTCTGACCAATCACGCATGGCAGGACTCCATTCCGTGTTCCAAATTGGTAGCTTCCAGAGCACAAGGAATTGATTTCTTTTTTATTTCCTGGGCATCCTTATGTCAGGTTTTATATAATTTTCCGAACCGCTTCATATAGGGTCGCGGGGGGTGCTGAATCCCAGGAAGGCGGGGGACACCCTGAATTGGTTGCGCCAATAGGGCAAGATCGTCACACTCACACCTAGGGACAATGAGTGCGCCTGCCATGCATGCAAACTCCACACAGGGAGGCCGGAGCTGGGATCACCCGGTACCTCTGCACTGCCGACGTGCAAACCTACCGGGCCGCATTAAAAAACCCTCGTAAAGATCGTCAACCTTTGCGCCCACATTAGGTGGCACAGGCCCCAAACCCCCCCAAAAATCTGTCTTGAGTCGACCTTTTTCTGATTGGGACTCATTTGAGTGAATTGCTACTTGGCTATTCGCCCAAATGAAGACGAAATAGGAGCCCTCCAAATGGGCCGTGCGCTCTTGAGATTTCTTCATTTGTCCTGTGACGATTGGTATAAACTAGATTTTTTTTTTTTGAATCCTCAAAAGGTTCAATTGTAACAACACGCTTGACCTGCATGTGACCCAGCGCATTGGGCAAAATCTTAATTCTCGAACACACAAGTCTGAGCTTTGCTTCAAAGCAATATTTTGACTTGCTGTTCATTTTCCTTGACACTTTTCAAGTGTCCTTTTATGACAGACGAGTCCACCTAAATTTCGTGTTTGTTGTCCAAACTGGTGTTGGCTGCTTTTTTTTTTTTTTTCTCGCTTCCTCGTGATGTTACTGATGCTTTCATATTTTTCAAAGACTCGTTTAACGTGGCACGTTCCAATACGCAGAGACAAAAACACAAGACTCGTGCCGTTTTGGGTTTGAGTAGGAGTTGGTTCAAGCTTTGGCATTTGCCCCAAAATGTCCGACTCCAAGTTCAATTTTGGATACTTTTTTGAGCCTTCTGTCATAATAGAAGCGGGCACCAAATTTCGGGTCGTTGGTGAAACTCAAAATTGGAGCCCGAAGCTTCGCGAAGGGTAAGTGTCACTCTGCCTCCAACACGCACAACGCAAACCTGCTGCGGACCAAAGTGCTCTCAGGGATGCTTTGATTGTCATTTTGGCTTTCTGGGGGGATTGTCACTTTTCTCTGACTGCTCCCGTTATGATGATTATTTAGATTTTTTTTTTTTGCTCAGCTCGGCTAACGGAATGACACACGAAGTTGCGGATGGCACAGCGCACCGGGGGGAGCGAGGAAAATGCAGAAATTATGACACAAGTGTCACAACCCAATGACTCTTCCGTATTAAATCGAAAATAGGTGCCCCATCTGCTACATCTCATGGGGCACTGCACTACCTGCCCCTAATCACCGCACGTTGGGGTTGACGAGTCAAATGAGCCACAATTGTTTGTAACACGCCGCCAACGCGGTGAGAACTTCAAAATAAATAAATAGGTAAAGCAGGGGTGCCCAAGTTTGGTCCTCGAGAGCCCCGATGCAGCCTCTTTTCGATGGCTCCCTCTCCCGACACGCCTGAATCAAATGAGCAGCTCGTCAGCAAAAAAAAGAAGAAAAAAAATTAAATCAACTAAAACGAAGTACCGGAGCCCTCTGCATCAGGCAGCACGAGGAAAGTAAATGAGCTGCTGATGATAGGTTGCGTTCAGAAAGTAATGCAAGCGGAAACGTCCGCTTGGGTCAACCTTTTTTTTCTTTTTACTTTAAAATGACTTACCTTAAGCAGAATCCCGCGGCACAACTGTAGTCAAAGTTCCAATCCTGGTGGGTTCATGCTGCCTTGTTGGGGAAACCGAAAACGAATTGCCATGATTACCGGTCTTCGTCTTATAAATTGAAGATGAAGACGAATCGTAACACCAAAAAATCAAACAAACAAACAAACAAACAAAAAAAAAAAAAACATCCACCCCAAAAATAATGGAACATACCACCTTCGAAAAGTGAGGCAACACTGCTGGAAGACAAAAATCCCCATCCGATGCTTCTGGCCTGGGCTCTGTGCCATACATCCATGCCCCGAGTCACTACTCTGTATTAAATATTAAACGCAGTCTGGCCAAAGTGAAGGAAAAACTGGAGCTGCAGCTGGAGCTTGAATCTCTTGATTTTCGCTTGAAAATGGCTTCTGTGAAAAAGTGACCTCCCTCCAAGTTGCCTGAAATGCATCTTTGGAGAAATGCTGGCAAATTGCCTTCATTTCCTTCCGTCACCGTTTGTGTCGTGCTGAGTTTTTCGTTGAGGGTTTTCGGTTTTGTTCCGCATGCGCACATTTGACACGCAAGAGGTTCAAATGCTGGAAATTGTTGAATGTTTTGTACCCGATGGTTGGCCGGCAGGTCCTCGCTGGTGTTGACATAGGAGTCCCCCCCTGCCTCCGACACCGCCTCTTATCTAGAGCCCATTATGTCTCCCGATAGCCACGGCCAAAGTCAGCCTCACCTTCCAGCGAACGCGGCCGCTCGTTTATCAAGCCATGACAGACAACCGTCGCCGTCCAATCTGAGGCAGACCTCCTCCAAGGCCAACCGCCGGCGAGCACCACGGCCCGTGGGGGAGTCGTAAATGCCCTCGCACTCGTAATAGATTGATTATCTGGGAAATGCCCACCATTTCGGAATATGCCGGAAAAATATCTTATCTCGGGTGTGATGGGTAAATTCCCCGCCCCTTTATGACCGAATGCAACCCAAATCAGTCTGCCACCCTTTCCCTCCTATTACGGGTCAGATTGACCCGTTGGATCCATATTGGAAATCATTTTTTCTTTGAACTTGTCATTTTATCCACAGGTGGGTCAATTTGACCCATTTTTAAAAAAATCCTCTCAGTTCGTCTTGATTTTACCGAAATGGGTCACTTTGACCCATTTTTCTTGATTTTACGACACCGGGCCAATTGGACCCAAAATACTTGCGCGCATTTATTGACCCATTCTCAAATGCTTACGATTTGTCCGACGTGAATGAATTTGTCGCAATTTTTTTCACATTTTCAACATCCCCATGAAATGTCTTGATTTTTGCTCAAGACACGTCAATTTGACACCGAACTGCGTCTGCGCTCCACAAAATTGGGCTTTAGGTTCTGTGTACAAAGCAAGCCCAAAAGTTGGGTCAAACTGACCCAAGTTGTTTTTAGACTGCAACGGAAGCAGGAGAAGTTCAAACCTTTTTTTAAGACGTATTTTCTTTGCTGGGTTAACAAGCATGGGTCAGTTTGACCCATGACATCACAGGAAGGTTAGAGGAGTCTCCTTCAACCTCCTCCTGTTGTTTTTTTTTTCCAAGTACACAGACAATCTTCTGTGTTTCATCACCCTCCCTCAAATTAATTCCCCCCCACCCCCTTGATTTTCAAACACGGGTCAGTATGACCCGCCACCTAATCAGTGTTAATCGTGGAAAGAGAAAAAAAAATGGTGAAGGCTCTGGTTGACGATGATGATTTATGCCCGTTATTTTATTGTAATGTCAAATTAATCCTTGAAATGTTTGTACATTTCACCCGCCGTCATCATTAGCGTGCGAGTTTGCCGAGGCCGACGTCTTTCCACCGCGCGAGGTTAGACGTGATTAACTGGGATTGAAATTAACGATGCCGCTTTCTCTCGCCGAGCTCATTAGATGTCCTCGCCGCTCCGGGCGAGTGGACCTCCAAGGGCTTCTATTGACTTGATGATGACACGCTTTCAGGCCCCCGGAGGGGGGCAGGGGGGCGGGGGGGGGGTCACCGCCGCAACCTTGATGCGTTAACCCTCAAGTCTGCTCGACGCCACGCGTCAAATGAAAATAGATGAGTGTGACCGGACGCGGCTGTTCGTGCCACTCTTGCCGGGAAATGGACTTGCTGCGTTCGTTGTCTCGACGAGTGTAAACCGACAAAAGGGGCTTGTGAAAAAAAATGGATGGCGAAAAAATGATGACATTTAAAAATACGGTGATCAGCCAATATCAGCGGTTGAACATCAATCCGTGATTATTTTGAATGTTGAAACGTGGAATTATTAGCCGCATGCAGCAGTCACATGGGCGAGCGCAAGCAACCTTGCGAACCCGCCAGTTATGCGCCGCTTATCGGAAGCGAGCGCTGCAGGCTGACGCTAATCTGTGCATGCAGCACAAGGCCGTGCAGGTCTGTTGACTTCTTGGCTTGCGTCAGGGCCTTCACTTAAAAGTGGCTCCGGATTTTCCACCAGCAGAGCTCCCGAGTCGTGGGCTCAGAAAACTCAGGGCTCGGGTGGGAACTATGTTTCGCCGCGCCACTATTTTCCTAAATTTAATCAGGGAACAGATTATCTTTGAAACGAAATGTTTCCGAATCTGGAGAAAAAAAAAAGAAAGAAACATAAACCGAATGCGATGCTTGATTTGAAAGCTTCCACGGCACGAAACCTCACGACAGAGTTTATCAAAGCCACTTTTTAAGTGAGTTTGCGGTAATTTCCATGTATCCCTTAATCTGTCCCCTCCTCCCTAGCATTGATCTTTCCACGCTAATCTAGCGAGCCCGCTAGCATTTTCCAGGCTCCCGTCAAAGGCATCGTCACAAAGCCGTCGGATCGATTCCCAGATGGGTGGGACTTTTGTCAAGCGAGGCGGAATATTCTCCCGCTCCCGCTTTGGCCTTTTGCGCCATAACGGCAATCAATTAGCTTTGAGATTAGCACCGCAGGCTACGCATAAATGGAGCCTCCTTCACGAGGGAGGACGTGGTGGTGCGCCCCGCCGAGGCCTTTTCTTTTTTTTGTCTCGACGTAAGATTAGCGCGGTGAATTCCTAAAGCGCCTTGTCGCGACTTTATTCGCGACACTCTGAACAGCAGGGTGGTTTTATCGGGAAGGAAGTCGTTTTTATTTCAAGCGATCCACTTCACGTTTAACGGCGTCGCTCTATAAGATTTTACGGCGTGCTGAAACAAAACACTGTTTGATGTTTATTACGTGGCCGTGATAAATTCACAGTCGTATTTTAGGATTCAGTGGAGGTGCACCAGAATGCCCCCCCCCACTAAAAAAAAAAAAAAAAACCTTGCTGATGGTGACGTGAAACTTTGGTATTGACAGGAACAATTACTGACGTTTAAAATAAAACAAACTGTTAGCAACTTAGCAAATTTTGTAGCCGCTGACCTATCGGTGAGTTTAGAAAACCCGACAAGTGATCGCCCGTCCGATCTGAAGATCGTCCAATCTCTTGGAATGACTTGTTTGTTTGCCGTATTGCGACAAGCCCCTCCCACGAACAGCCCAAAATTTTGCTGTAATTTACGCCCTTTGAAATGGAAAAGAAAAAAACAATTAAAACCACCCCCCCCCAAAAAACCCGCTGATAAATAGCATACACCGAAAATGTGTGTGTTTTGATCAATGGCTGGCGTCATTGATCGATAGTCAAATTCCAACAGTTGATTCAATTCAACACTCACCGATTTTGCTTGAAGTGGAAAATATCCGCTGATCCAACCCAACCGTTGCAATCCGCGTAAAGTCTCGCTAGCAGTCAAGAGGTGATTCTTAAGTGTAGATGAGGAAAAAAAAAAAAAGCCATTCCATCTTTTCTTCGAAAGAAAGTTGGGGGGAAAAAATTTTGGAAATGTAATCCAAATCCAGCGGCATCTAAAAAAAAAACCCAACAAGAGTGGCATTTTGTCTCAAACTGAAAAGCAAATGTAGATTTCGTTTGAAACAACTTTTTTTTCCCAGGAAAGTGCAGCATTGATAGCTCGTCTCCTTTTTCGGGCGTGAAGTGCAACGGCAACTGTTTGAACCGTGGGAAAAATCCCGCTCTTCATTCTTTGCCGCACTCGCTTCATTTCGCATTTCCTCTCGCGGCGGAAGAAAATTCCAAATGGAGGCTTGATGGCATTTCATATTTAAAAGCGAACCCGCTGGCGGTGATGAAGGATGATCACAGACGCACTGGTGAAAAGATGCTCGCTTCAATCTCTTCCTCGCGGGAGAGCGCAAACGTTGATACTTTGTGGGCGTTTTAGGAAAGGCGGCATGCAGACGAGTCTTTTGCTCGGCCCAATCGGAAGAGAACCGAAAAGAATCACACCTTGAATCTTTTCTTTTTAGGAAAGGGAAACATCAAGAGGTCGTCTTCTTTTCGGGAAACCTCGAATCGATGTTATTTTCATTGAAAACTTTTCTGAGGTGTCCCCTCCGGCCCAGGGAACCCTCTGGGCAACATTTCAGAGAGGAAAAAAAAAATGATATTGCACGATATCGTTTACAACACCGGTTAACGCAAACGGCCGGCACTTACGTTTGCGCAGTTTACAAACTTCCCACTTATTGAAAATATAAATCACCATCCGGGAAGCCCCGACCAATGCCTCCCCCTCCCTCCCACCCCGGGAGGGCTGTTGCGGCGGACCCTCCGCGGCTCCTCCGGAACCATCAGCGAGGACTCGTGGCCGCGTCGTTTTAATTGAAGTGCCGGCCGGCTCTACTGTCAAACGCTGACTCGATTTTTTGTTTGTTTGTTTGTTTGTTTTGCGGCCGTAAAACATTGACACAAGATGGCTTACGGCCGCTTTAAGGATCGCTTCGGCCCGGGAAGATTAACCCTTCCTCTTTTTTTTTTTTTTTTTTTTCTTCTTCAACTTCACCCTTGGCAGGTTTTAACGGATCGCGAGAAACCCCCAACGACTGAGAGACGATGGGACTGAGGCGATCTGATTGGTATCGCCATGACAACGGGGTCCGTTTCTGTTGCAAACATGTAAAATATCACGTGCCCTTATCAGAGGCGGCGCAATTTCATGTGTTTTGGGCGCTGCGGCGTGAATGGGGGACCAAGAGTCCCGCTTTCAAAAGGAGGCTTTGGGAAAATCAACTTGGAGCTCACCCGGGCTTTGGCCGACAAGAGTCTGTGGCGACTTTTTTGGGGGTCTCTTGGATGATTTGCTGGGGATTTTTTTTTTTTTTTTTTTTGCCGGGCCCAATTTCCATTCCATACTTATGTATTTATAGTGGACCAAAGTTGGCGCAAAGTTGAAATTTTGAAGCCTTGGCCCAGATTGTGCCGCGTGGATTTTTTGAAAGGTCGCCTTTGATCTGGACCGGCAGACTCCTTCATCAAGAAGCACAGATTTTGTTCCAAAAAAAAAAAAAAAAATGTTCGTCGACACCACGTTGCTCTCTGATCTTGAACCGGTCGATGGTTTGTTGATTAGATTTGTTTCCAACTCACGACAAAAAAAAAACAAAAAAAAATCCAAGCTAGGCAAATTTGGCGGTACATTTGCCGAAAAAAAACAAACTTCATTTTTTTTATCGTCATTGCTTTACGACATCGGAAATAAGATTAAGAATAATATTTCGTTTCTGACTTCAAAAGTAGCTCCTTTTTGACTGGTCATCGGTTCGAGACCAAAGAAGCTAACGAGCTCCTCAACTTGCCGTCCGATGAAGTCTGCCTGTCCGGAAAGGTCTTATGCGAGATGCTCTTCGCCTGACGTGGGCCCCGCAGCCCCGCCCTCTCCAAAGGAGACGATCGCATTTGGTTCGTCTGCTGCCGAGAACGATTGACTGAGGATTCCATTTTTTTGCCGAAATGACAGCAAAGTCCACAAACCACACCGGACGAGTTTGCACCGGAGTTCAACTGTGACACGCGCAGCGCTAGAAACAACCGTTTGTGCTCGACTCGATTCTAGTTGCGCTGTAACAACTCGACGGCGACGGCGAGGTGTGACATCACACGCAAGCGCGCCGCATTCACACCTGCCGACGTCAAACACGGACTGCATATTTCTATTCACGTTTACAGACACTTGGCGTCCGAAAAGTGCCAAAAACGGTGAGTTTAGCCGAGGCGGCGTGGAGCCAAACGTCTGTAGAAATGATTTCATGTATTTATTTATTTTTTTGCCCCGATTGTTGATTTTTTTTTTTTTTTTAACTTCACCTGTTTGCATTTCCAGCGCTGTCGTCGCTCTCCGAATGTTGACGCGTGGGCTTCTCGTGGCTCCTCTCTGATCGACACCCAACGCTGACAAATGATATTTGTCCGTCCGTTACCTCCAGATGCTTGTTGGTTTATGACTTTCAAAATGGGCTCCGAGATGCTTGGTCTTGAGTTTAGGACAAAAAAAAAAATTTAACTTGAACGTCAAGAGTCATAAAGTAGCCTCCGTTTTCATCTCGCTGTCCGTCAATGTTCTTTGGCTTTTTAACTTCTGATTGCTGCGCTGTAGTTTATGACTCAAAGTAGCTTCTAACGATCCCTCGACGACGATCGGTTTGAGACCTTAGAAACAAGCGTCTCACGCATGGACTTTGGTTTCGGACTATGAGAACTTGCTCATTGTGTGAAGACCACCCAAAACACGCTTCTCTGGCCGTGGCCATCGGTTTTCAGTTCTTAGAAACTAGCCCGAGAACCGACGGGCTATGATTTATGACCCTCACGACTATCTTCCTACGACAAAGCTCAACCAGCTTCTGTTCTCCAAAACCTTTGGTTTTAAGACCTCGGAAATTAGCTTTTTATGCCTGGTCTTTTACATCCAAGGCCCATCGGTTGAAAACCGGACACATTTATGGCCGACGATATCAATGGTCTGATGAGCCAAGAACCCAGCTTGTCATCGATAGCCTTTGGTTTATGACTATAGAAAGTAGCTCAGACATCACTGGTCAATCTTTCACGGTATTAGAAAGTAGCCGATGGTCGACTTTGGTCTTTGGTTTGCCACGCATGAAGCCCAGAGGATAAAGATCTCTCACCCGCCATTGTTGCGGAAACTGTGACTTGTTGACGCGCGGGTTTTAAGCCGATGTCGTTGGACCGATGCGAGACGCTTGGCAATTGATAGCGCACGCGTCGCGCATCTCGAGGGGTTGAAAATTGCCAAATTGGGCTGCGCAATTTGGCTGGCGGCACGACGACTGAAGGGGAGCCTATTAATTAATCCGTCCTTCAGTATGGAGGGCTTTTCAATCCCGCTACACACACACGCGCACACACTTGCACGCTTAGACACACACAAATGAAGATGTAATTGCACGCTGCCGGCTCACATCGATACTTTTGAACGCAAACGCAATCATCCCGGTGATGGCGACGCCCACGTCGTGTTTCACGAGACTGTGACGCGACACACGTACGCACATCGAAGATCCTCCGCTCTGATCTGGTCGCGCACGTGAAGCTGCCTTGTGTATTTTCGTCACAGGCTGTGGGATTGATTCCACAGATGGTCTGACCACCGACATTCCCGCGCCATCTTCTCGCTTACGGTATAAAATGTGCTCAGGCGCTCAACATGATTCATCATCAAAGATCTCGTTGGATGGTCCTCAGTTTTTTGTTTTCAAGACATGAGGTTTTGGATGTTGGCCTTTGGTTTATGATTCTAAAAAAAGCCGCTTCTGCAGCAACAGTCAGGGTTCTAAGACCTTGGAAAGTAGGTTCTTGTTCATGGTCCCTGGTTTAAAACCACCGAGACTGGCTCTCGATCTCAGCGGTTCATCATTGGTTGAGGCCACCGCAGAAACTTGTTGCTGTGACCACACAGAGGTTTTGATCGCTGCTCTTGTTGATCATGATGAAAAAAAAAAGTCTCTTCTAACACCGGCCTTTGGTTTCAAGACGTTAGAAACCACGAGCTGTGGGTCTTGAACGAAAAATCAAAATCCCGGATACGAGCGGCCGAAACGGGTTTCCTCCGCAGGGTGTCCGGGCTCTCTCTAAGAGAGAGTGAGAAGCTCAATCATCCGGGAGGGACTCGGTGTCGAACCGTTTCTCCTCCACGTCGAGAGCGGCCGGATGAGGTGGCTCCGGCATCTGATTAGCATGCCTCCCTGGTGAGGTGTTCCGGGCATGTCCCAACGGCAAGAGGCCCCGGGGACCATCAAGGACACACCGGAGAGACCACGTCTCCCGGCTGGCCTGGGAATGCCTCGAGATCCCCTGGGAACAACTGGAAGAAGTGGCTCGGGAGAGGAAAAAGTCTGGGCTTTCCTGCTAAAGCTGCTGCGACGCGATCCTGGATAAGCGCTAGACAACGGTATGTTATGGTATATTAGAAACTGGCTTTTGGTAGATGATTCTTTGGTTTATGTCTATAAAAAAATATATCTGTATTCCAAAACCTCGGTTCTATAACAGCGGTGTTTGGTTTCAAGACCTTGGAAGCTGACTTTAAAAGGTCGCTTCTATATCGATGGCCGTGGTTTTAGGTATTTTGAAACAACAGTGGCTCCTTGCCGATCGCCTCGTGTTGATGGAACGTAGGAACCGGGACGACACAAATCGTCCCTCGGTCCACTTGTGGTGTACTCACACACACACACACACACACACACACACACACACACACAGTAATGAGCGAATGAATAGCAGCAAGGCATTTCTTGCCATTTCCCTTCAAAAACGTGCTATCGAGTCAATCGCTTGAGCGGCGTCGCATGCAAAACGGCGGCGAATTGAGACGTTAGGTTTGCCGTTCTCGCCGTCGTCCGGCTCATTTCGCTCCGCGCCGTTTCTTATTTTCGTTGTCATTTCAGAGACTTGATGGAAGACACTTTTGGAATGCCTCGATGCAATCGCACGCGCGCACTCCCGCCGCAGCAGCAGATCGATTGATTCCAGGCAGTGGCAGTAGTTGCCCGAGGCGACGGTGATGAAGAGTCAAGGTTGCTAGATAGCAGATAAGAACATAAGGTCTCATTAATTGCCTCCCGCGCTGGGCCCAGAAAAGTCCCCCCCCCCCCCCCCCAGCCCTGCCCCATAGCCTGCCCCATAGCTCTGGTCCCTCCATGCCACGATGACACTGATTTACTTGAAGTGAGTCGGGTGCGGGTTGCTAGGAACACCGTCGAATTCTTGCTTGCTCAAATAAACGTCCATCAAGTCGTTACAATTGGCGAGAGCGTTGGTCCTCGTGGAAAGTCACGTCCACTCAAGTGGCTTGCGAGCAGACATGCTACCTTGATGAAAATTCAGCCCCCAAAGCAAGTTTTCCCCGAGCAATATGAAATTTTGTTTGGCACGTCTCTCGTGAGTAAGACCCCACCAAAAAAAACAACAAAAAAACACACAAGAAGTCTGACATTTTGCTTTGGAACAGTCGTTAAGGGGCCATTTTGTCAAAATTTTGCCAGACTCCGACCAAAATTTCAACAAAACACCCAAGACAGGTCGCCAACTCTAAATTGTGAATATTATACTGTAGATATATTTTTTCCGATATTAATGACATGTTTGGCAGAGTGAAAATTTACATTTGACAATTGATCCCCTGAAGCCAGTTTCACATCATGACATCTTTATCCATCATGACGAGGCGCCCCAAAAACTCTCAAGAAGGCTCGCCTTAAAAACGACCCAGAAAGAAAGTCGGCCATTTTTGGTTCAAAGCCGCCATTTCAGCTGAGGGTCCTTCAAAGACCGACTCCTCATCGAAATTCTGCTCAAGTTGCTCCCAAATTCAAATGACGTCTTCACTTAGCCCAAACGCTAGCCCCCCCCCCCCCCCTTCAAGAGCCACCCTTTCATCTCAAAACGATTCACTCTCAAAGTCATCCCGCTGGCTTTAAGATTTCGGCCGTCCAGTTGGGGCCAGCGCGTCGCATCGCCGCCATCTTAATAAGCGAGCTTTATTACTAATGACTGCCGCAATCTCTCTATGAATTGCTAATCCACTTATCTGCTCATCGACCAGGCGCACGCATGTTCCGCGCATAAGCCTAATGAGTTGGTTTGAGTCGCGCGCGACCGCGCAGCTGTCGCCAAGACGACGCTCCCCGGCGGCCTATTTTCTCACGCCGGCTCGAGCGATCGCCCTCGTCCTAATGAACCGCGGACAAAAGTTCATGTTTGGAAATGTCATTCCTCGAATATAGCAGCTTTTTTCCTCCCTTAAGAAATATTTTTTTCCCTCCAAAAATGAGATTCTAACAAGGGGTTGTGGTTACTGACACATCATAGAAAATGCCGGATTGTATTTTGCCCAAATTATATTTTTCCCGATAAAAATGTTGGCATTTTTCTTTATATTCTTGTAAGAATTTTTCTTCCTCCAGTAGCTTTTTTTTTTTTCTTTTCCGACTCAAAATAGGAAGTAATTCTCACAAAAATTTGGGAATAAGTTTTGGAACTCTGCTGGACCTTCAATATGGGCAAAACGCAGTCAATTTTTGTACTGTACGTCGTCGGCTAGTTTCAGCCGTGTTAGCTCGGACGCTAACAGTCGCGGATTTTATGGCCTTTGTGTCAGCACAAGCACAACAGGCTTGAGTTTGGGATTTTTTTCTTTTCTTTTTTCCTTCATGGGGATGAATGGTTGTTACATGCGGTGGCATTACATTAACGACATGTGTTTGCTTTAATGGCCTCTAATTAAGATAAATTGTATGCATAGTCGTTATGTGGATGCCATTAATGGATTATATTGTCACGTGCACGACTAATCTACTAATGTGCACATTAAACGACGCGCCGGGGCAGGAGAGAAAAGCACCACCCAGCAAAGCGTTGCTGTTTGTCTTCACTTGAATCCTTATCACGCACAGGACTAAAAAAATAATAATTCAGAACAATATCATGTTTACAAGTTAATGTTGTCAATACGATTGTATGCATTTTTCCAAGTTGAAATGATTTTTGTCATTTAATTTTACACCTTCATCAACCCTACAAAATTCCTGAGAGCACGTGGCACACTTCGTATGCTAACGTTAGCCGTGCGCGACGTTACCAGGTGTCATCTTTAGTTTTGTTGGGCGTAGAGCCGCAACAATTTGCTTTGACGAAAGACTCTTTTGACTTGTGGTTGTTAGCGCCATGAATTTTGCTAGCTTCCACCTCCAGCTATCGTCGTGAGCTTCTGTCGCTAGCTGTAATTGTAAGCTACGATCGCTAGCTACCATCGCTACCGTCCATCAGATCAGAGTGGGGCCACGACGACGTGCTCATTGGCGGCTAACTTAGGGAACGCCCGCTTGGTTTTCTACAGAAGTTTGGCTTGCCGCCTCCACTTGAAATCTGTGAATTTTGTACAAAAAGAAAATGTAGGAATTTTTTTGTTGTTGTTGGGTTGTTGTTTTTTTTACCTGAGCCTGATGTGTAGCTCTATGTGCTTGTTGGGCAGAGGGTGGCGGGAAATGTGGCGTTCATTTTTCTGTACGCAGCCGGGGATTGTGCAATGGCCAATTGTAATTATTGTTATTATTATTATTATTATTATGGATTATTATGAAGCGAATTAGCGCTGGAGACCTGAAATAAAGTGTTATATTTGCATGATTTCCTGTATTTTCACCAAACAAATCTAAATATATCTATATACAGTAAATATATCTCTAAATCTATACATACAGTATATAGAGTACTGTATATGGTTGTGTATTCTGAGTGGTAATGTACCTCACATCAATAACATACTGTGACTTTCTTCTGTCGATATAAAGATGCAATTTTTCTAAAGTCTTTTTGTAAACATGTGGAGTGCGGTGTGCAATGCTTCTCCGCCGCCGGCACAATCGAGACGAGAGCCCGCATCGGACTCCACCCACTGGCTTTTTGGATGCACGCCGGTGGAGCTTTTGAAAAGAAGTCGAAAAGAAGAACCGCGCAAAGAATCTTGGTTTTCTTTTTTCCATTTATTTTAGCACTGACTTTTCAGTCCTGAAAAGAATGGGGTTTTTTGTTTGTTTTTCTCCAAAAATCTTAACAAGTTCGGGGTTCGGGTTTATTTTACATGGATTTTTGTGATCTGGGCAACACACACACACACACACACACACACACACACACACACATTTTTTGGCGGGCGGGGGGCACTTTTGCATTGGGCGCTCTGTGGGTTGCCAATGGGGGTCGAGCCCGCAGCATCCATCTGCAACGCAATCACTTGACTCCCCGTGACCTTTCCATTTCCCCGGTCGCGGCCCTCTCACTCGACATCTCCCGCTAGTGCCTCACAGTCGGCGTTTTGTTTAATGAATCTGCCTCCTGTTTTACCCTCTCACTTTCTCTCTCATGTATTTTTTATTTTATTTTTTTAAACCGCAGCTTGTTTCGGGCAGTTGTTTTATCAGAGTGAGGGTCCAACAATGAGTATGCAGGCCGTGCACTGCCCCCCCCCCAACCCACTTCCCCGCGCCATCACCACCACCACAACAGCAGCTGCCGCTAGCCCCTTGTGCAAACAACTTGTGCCAACGCCCCCCTCCCCTGAGAATATTGGATATATCTCACAGATATTCTATGAAATATTGATGGAGGAATATTTTTTTCAAGGCGCACTGGAGGGGTACTGCTCTCACTTGCCACAATTGGCGTGGAATGAAAGGCCATTAAGTAAGGCATTCATTCATTAATTATGCCATTCAATAAATCATTTAAAAAATCAATATGCAATACTAAATAATTTAAAGTCCACTCCAATACAAATTCCTGGAACTAAAACAATGTTACATGAAATGTAGTCCTTGAATTGCTTGAAATAACAAAAATAAATTAAATCCTAATTAATACTGAAATTAAATAATATTCTTTAAAAAATTGAAATTCGACTCAATGTAAAAGTAATTGAACGAAACCCCCCAAAATCCATTGCATGTACATTTCATCAAATAAAATCAATTAAATTCATTTTCAAAAAGTCATTAAAATGTCATTCAGGACGCGAAGAAGAAAAGCTCAATGAAATAAATGATGGTCATAAAACTGTTTTCTCAAATTTCTTGTGAATGAACGAATGAGTCATCAATTCCAAAAGAATGCGATTGAACATTCCAATCAATCTGTTAATTTTGCTACAAAGTACATTAAATAAACATTTTGTGAATTACTAATGAAAAAAAAATCTACTGTACTCGTCACCAAATTTCAAGTCGACTAAAATACATACAAAATCCATTACATTTAAAAATTAAATGCATTAGATATTTTTAGTTCCCTGAAATAAAAAAAACATCAAAGAAAAAATCATTGAAATAAAAAACTTGGCTAAGAGTTGTTGTCTCGGCCTGAAATGGCAAATGTGCAGACTTTGAGCGGCTCATTTAGCACCTAACACTTCAACGCAAAGAACACGCGGGAACCCTGGCGGCGACACGGACCATCTGGCGCGTGCTCGCGCCGCCCGTACCCGAGGACGGGCCACTCGGAAGCTTTTCGACATCTATTCATTCGCCTCAAACCAGATGACGCGTCGTCAACGTGCTGCCCTCACAAAAGAGCGCAAGGCATGGACGTTTTCCTTCAAATGACGTTGACATATCACGAATCCTTCCCAGAAACATTTTTCATTGAAAAGCCAAGACGTGCGCGCACACCGCCGCCGGTGGTGCTCAAGCACCCGCCCGTCCGTCACGCTTTCACCCCTCCGCATGTATGAATTTGACAAGTCACCAGTACCCTGCTGTAAATATTTGATGTTCACCACAGCGTCCTCTGCTGGCGGTGGTGGGGCACTGCCCTCACCTCCACTTGTGAATTTCAACGAAAAATCAAAAGTCAAGACATTATTTCAAATGGCACGAAAGTCCATTATATAAAAACACCTCTTGAATAAATGCATTATTAAATTCTTAACGCCATGAAAGAATAACAATGTATGAAGTCCATTCGCAAATGGGTTTTGAAATCTTTTCTTCACCACTGCGCCCTCTGCTGGGCAAGATGGGCCATTGCTTCAAATCGTTGAAAATAAAAAGAAAATTACATTTATTTTTTTGGCAGTAACTTAATAGGCAATGTAAAAAAATTAACAAACTTGAAATAAATAAAACATTGAACGATTTCAAATGGCATTAAACCAATAGAAAATCCATTCGATCAAAATCATCACGTTTTAATGCATAAAAATAAGGAGAAATGTCAAGTCATGAAATCAGATCCCGCTCACCAAACGTAAAAACAATAAACTGATCTTTATCAACAATCCATCATTACAAATGAATCCCCCCTCCAAAAAGCTGTCAATCATCAAATACAATTTCAATTAATAAAAAAAGCTGTTAAGTTAATGAATAAAAATATGTTCAGTCGAAAAACTCAAATGATCATTGAATAGCTACGAAATGCCGCCATCAAATTTGAAAATTCCCTTCAAGAACGAAAATGAGAATTGCCTCGGCACTGAAGGTCGGCATCAATTATGAATTCATGCTCTGCTTTGTTATTTATCACCTGGCGGGCGGCGTATGTACGTACGTGTGTGCGCGCAATCATGAGTCACAAGGTAATAGCGTCAGGCTTCCGTCAGAAATGTCACCGGCATCGCTGAAAGACGACGTCGCAAACAAGTCGTTTTTGGGTAGCTTCAAAAAATACAATTGTTTTTCAGCCTTTGTTTTTGTTCACGATAATCACTTTGTATCATCTTTTAATTCTTCACCATTCTAAACGTAGATTTGGATTGATTTCATTTTTTTTTTTTGCGCACCGATGAAGTCTCTGGATGAGCGGGCCATTCTATGGCATGAAATCTGTCGGTGGATGCTATGATGATGCAATGACCTCTCAACCGAGCGCAGAATCACGTTAATGTTTAAAACCCCAACCCTGGTTTAAAGCCCTAATTCCAACCCCTAACCCTAATTTGCAACTCTCATTTGAAACCCTAACCCTTGTTAGGAATTCTCATTTTAAACCCTAATCCAAGTTTAAAGCCCTAATTTGAAACCTTAATCCAGATTTAAAACCTTAATTTGAAATGCTAACACTAATTTAAAACCCTAACTTTAGTTGAAGGACCGACAGTAACCTGAAACCTAAACCCTAATTTGAAAACTCTCATCTGATACTGTAATTTTCGTTTAAAGTTCTAATTGAAACCCTAAACCTCATTTGAAAGCCTAACTTTAGTTTGAAACCTTAATTTAAAAACGTAATGTAAAATTCTCATTTGAAACCCCAACTCTAGTTAAAAACCCTAATTTGAAAGTCTAACTCTAGTTTAAAGCCCCAATTTGAAACCCTAACCCCAATTTTAAACACTCATCTGCAGCTGTAACCCCAGTTTGAAACCTAATTTGAAACCCTAACCCTAGTTTTAAACTCATTTAAAACCCTAACCTCAGTTTAAAACGCTAATTTGCAACTCTTTTGAAACCCTCATCTTAATTTAAAGGCCAAATTTGAAACTGTCATCTGAAACTTCAACTGTGGTTTAAAGCCCTAATTTGAACCCCTAACTCGTTTTTAAAACTCTAACATCTAACCCTAACCCTAGTTTCATTCCTAAATTTGAAACCCTACCTCTGTCATTTGAAAAACTATCTTGGGTTTAAAAAAAATCCAAACTTTAAATCCGAGTTTCGGCCGTGACAAGAATGCCTTCCGAATTCCGTATGCCGCGCGAATCAGCCGTAGCTGCGCTCTCTGCGCGTCGTCTTTGCGCTGAGTCGTGGCGCTCATCCTCGGTGCTCATCCATCATCTCCCTGTGCGGCCGACGGACTTGATGAAGATGTTTGGAGGACGAGGACCGTGCGGGCATCCGCTCGGGAGTACGGCGAGCGGGGCTCCGCCGGGAATTCCACCTGATGCAAAGCACTCGCGTCGGCGCATCCGAGATCCATGAAGACGCATCAACAAAATCGTTAGACGGGCAAGCTGCAACACGCGGAATTGGAAAATTTGCAAAATGGAAAAGGGGCAGGAAATATCACCGAGGGGCGGGGCCTCCAGTCAGGGTTTCAAGCCAGGGTTAGGGGTTCATGTCCACGGCTAAGCTGTTGAATGCGCATGGCTTCCAATTCGGCTTTTGAGCAGGAGTTGGCGTTTCACGCAATCATCGGGGCTTCCAATCAGAGGTTTTCAAAACAAAGTTAGGGTTTGAAATTAGGGTTTCGAGCTAGGGTTGGCGTTTCAAATGAGAGTTTAAAACCAGGATTGGGGCTTCCAAGGAGAAAGTGAAATGAGGGTTACGGTTTCAAATTAGGCCTTCAAAGTAGAGATAGGGTTCTAAAAACGAGTTGGAATTTCACATTAGGGCTTCAAGCCAGCGTTGGGGTTTCAAATCAAGGCTAAGGTGTTCAACATATGCTTACCAATAGAGAATTTGCTTTTGGTTTTTAAGTAAAAAAAAAAAAGTTTTGCATTCGGGTTTCCAATTGGGGTTTTGAGTCCGAATTAGGGTTTCAAGGTCAGGCTAAACTACCAGAGACAAACTCCTTGGGTTTGTGTGTGTGTGTACATTGTTGGCCAGTAAAAATGTGTGTGGAGTTTGATGAAAGGATGCGTCAGACGGGACCGAAGGAGGGCCAGCATTATGACAGCTGCCGTTAGCGCACAAGCCCGTTAGACAAGGCGCTAACCCCCTCAGGAGCTCTCGTCGATGAGCGGAGGAAATCCAAGCTGAGCTGGTGCGCGGTGCGAACAGCCATCATACAGGCGACGTGTTCCGTGCGTGATTAATTCATGAGCCAAAAAAAAGAAAACAACGGCGCTGGGAAATGACAAGGACAACAACACGGAGGTGAAATGTTTCTTAGGTGCCCCAAAAAGTGGGCGGCTACCGCTTTAAGGATTAACGGCAGCGACTTTGTCTCTTGTCTCGACGTAAGCCTCTTAAGGAAAACCCCGCGGGCCGCCGGGCGCTGAGAACGTCGCTTTAGCCGCGTTCTCTGCCCGCTAATTACATGCTATCTGCCTGCTAGCAGCTCATTTGCATGTGCGCTAACAAGAAAAAAAATAAAAAGAAAAAAAGAGGCCATTAAGGAAAGGAATACGGCACCACGGTTCAAAGATTCCGGAAGACCTTCAAGATTGAAAAAAAAATAATTAAAAATCATTATATTCCCCTCTGCTCCGTGTTCTTCATGTTTGCTCAAGTCCTTTCATCTGCCAAAAGCGAATCCGAATGAAACGTACAAGAAGTATCTTTCATCGAGGTCAAGTCGATCTGAGACAACTTTTCCGGGTAGGCATCTTCAACCAATCCACATCGACACACACAAAAATACGGAGAGGCCAAGTACCCGCCGAAACTCACGCCGCCAAGCGATGCCACAAACATCAGCCAATCGTGTACAATCGGAAAAGGCCGGACAAGAAGAAACCACGGCGTGAAGCGACACTTCACGGCGAGAAGTCACGTCGCGGAGTGACAACACGAAGCGAGGCCACCAAGTATCTCCTCGTCAATGCAACCGATAGGGCCAAGGTGGGGGCACCGGATTCCAGCGCCCAGAGGTGACCGACGTCCCATCCCGCCTCGACCTCTGCACGTTCCCTGTTGGGCCCCGAGGACGCTGCATAGACACATCGCGATCTATTTATCGATCTACACGCATTCAGCAGAGGGTCCCTCTTGGCCAATGGGATGCCAGGATGATGCTCGGTAGTAGCCAATGGCAAAGCAGCTTGAAGAATGATGCGTTCAGGAAAACTAGGAGATGGGAGTAGCAGCCCATACTGTATTTTGACCTTTCGTATCTTGAAATTTCAATATTTTCCTATTGAGCCGTTTCGTATGAAGAGACGTTCATAAGTCGAGGTACCGCTGATTCCAGAAACATTTTTTGCCTGGTGGCAATCGAGTGGTTCGCAGCGCACCGAGCTCCTCACACGGAGAGCTGCTCCTGTGCCACAACAATTATGGGAGGCAACAGGGCACAGTTAAAGCCCCGCACCGTTTTATAAACGAGGCACTCAGCGCATTCTCGTGTTGTCGAGCCTGCGGCTCTGCGGAGAGCTCATCCATTTTTCAGCCTTGAACAAACCAAGTTGTGTCTCGTGAATATTTCACGGCTCTCTCGAGGCGTCTCTTCCTTCCTCCGCCGGCGTCTTCTCGCTTTCACCGCGTTGGACGACGGCGTCGCCGCGCCGGCACGCCCGTCTCACTTTTCTCCCGACGCCGCGCTGTGTTCTTTTAAGACGCGCCGATTTATCGAGAGCTTTCCCGATGCGAGACACCGAGGTTCTTTTTTTTTTTTTTTTAAATCTCCCTCGGCTGGAACAGGCGCCTCGCTGTTCTGCCAACCTACCGAAAAAATGACGTCAAGTAACAAGAAACAAAAGGAGCGCCGAGAATTTAAAAACAAAAAACAAACAAAGTAAAACCACCAACGCATGACAGGAGGTAACGAGCGGCGCGGCGGCACAAAGTCACGACAGAACCTGGCCGAACAAACGGACCGACACCAGCGGCACATGCGACCGATAGACCCCAAGTGGCCCCTCCCACCTCATTTGCATCCCGCGCTGGCCTGCGCCTCAGTGAGGCGGCGTGACGGAAATAGCGGCGAGGATCGCGTGCTTTGTGGAACGCGGCTTTCGGCAGCGGAAGGTGGCGGAGGAGACGATGTGATTCATCACGTTTGCATTGGAATTAGCGCGGCGGTGGCGCGGACCGCCGCAGTGTGACAGCGCTGCTATTCAACAGCGTCTCTTGCCCTCGGTGATAAAGGGCTGCGCTTGCGTCTTATTTCAGACGCGGCTTACTCAAGCACCGCAAATGGCGATGTCAAGTCTGAACGACGGAAATCCTGCTGAGGTGGAATCTGAAGGAAAAATCAACATTGGAATCGTGCGGGAAAGCTCACCTGTTGCGACGGCGTATCAGTCGCATTAGCGTTCAAGAACGCTTCAATCCAAGAAGGACGGCCTAGGGAGCTTTTGCTCAAAAATTACAGGTGGCTCTCAAAAGCGACAAGACGAATGTTCACTGTTCCCTCACCTGGTGTGCGCACACACACGAGGCGAACAAGCGTCTCATTAGCGACTTCCAAAGAATTTTCTTGAAGCTTTCATTGCAATTCAAGAGCCCATCGGAAAAATGTCAAAATAGCCAACACGGTTGTCCAAGAGCCTCGGCATCTCTCTGGCAGACTTGCAAGTCTCAAATTGCCGCTTCGTGACAGCAAAACAAGAACACGACTGATTTCGCAATGCTGCGGCCAAGAAAGTTTTGGTCGCCGCTTTGCCATTTTTCACTTTGTGAAGGCAACAGTAATGAGCAACGGTGCGAGGGAACGTCGGCGCGACTTCATGCGGTGACGGAACAACAGGAAGTCGTGATGTCATGACACAAAGTGATAACACAAAGTCACGAAACGAAACAAGCATGCAGAAAATATAGACGGAAGGCAACAACGCAATGCTAAGCAACGGTAAAAGTAACCGCGCCAAGAAGTAACGATGCAGAGGAAACGACGGGAAGTAGTGACAGCAAGTAGCGACGCAAAGTGACGCCACCAAGTACCCTTACGAATGAACAAGATGACACAGTACTGTGATTTCAAGTGGATAATACACGATTTTTAGCACAAAGTACAGTGAAACTCCTCTACAACGAAATCTACATGGGTGAAAATACCCCCTAGTGTGAAAAAATCTTCATGCATTCACACCATTCCCACTTTCCTGTTTCAAATTTGCTACAGTGAAAAACCCCCTGTTGTGAAAAATGTCTTGCTGCAAACATGATTTCGTTGTAGAGGAGTTTCACTGTAACAACACAACGTACGGAAAAACCAACGCAATATAATGACGCAGAACAACAAAAAACTAGAGATGTAATTTAAGGATGCAAAATAACGACGCTAAGTCATGTCAAAGGCGGAAAGGAAGCGATGAACAGCACGTCGAGTATGACAACAATTGTCGCTAGCGCCGCCGTTTCCTCTTTGTGACACAAAATGGCGGCGCGTGGGCATGGGATGCTGCCTGGAAGCGGCAAGCAAGGCGGGGTGAAAATAAGCAAGCATGCTTGAATCCAGCGGGGCCAAGAAAATGAGAACGAGCGCGGCCATTAAACGACACGGGAGGAAGTGAAACGCTGGTACCTGCGTACTCGCTATTACGTTAAAAGTCCTGAAAAGCGCCACAATCCAATTAAGCACATTGCTTTCCTCTGGACTTGTTTATTTGGGTGTTGGATTGCTCTCATTTGCACTCGCTGAGAAAGTAATGGCGCACATTTATCACCCGGATGCTCGACAATATTTATTTGGGGTTTAAAAAAAAACAAAGACAAAACCACAAATGTTTTAGCCGGTAGGTATTACAAATGGCCGCGATGTGCTTTTGCCTTTTGGAAATTGTTGTCGCGTGCGCCCGACTTGCAGCTACAATGAGCTGTGCTAATTGGAGCTAACTTAGCATAACTGCCGTGCCGTTTGGACTCTTTGCGATGTCATAATGACGTCACTTCTACTCGGCTCTTTGCCGGTGGAAAACCAAACACGTTCTTCGTAAAAACTTGTTTTGCACCGCACTGGCCCTGATGCCAAAAAAGCACCAAGTTTTTTTGTTTTTTTTTGTGGTGGAAAAAGAGTCAAAGTGATTCTATGGGTGAGCATGTAGCCCTGGGGGAGGTCTTCCTATCTGGTAGCGTTTGCTTTAAAAGTGCCCAACAAACGGACTCCAGAACGCCGCCTGTTGACTAACCGGCGCTACGACCCGCCGTCGTAACGCGCGTTGGCGGGCTCGCTAACGCGCTAATGCCGTGATTAGCTCTCTGTGAGTTCATTAACTTTACGAGCGGATGGCACAACGACAGGAAATAAACGTGGCTTACGAGTCAATTGTGGGTGCAAGCTGCCGCGTTTTTGTTTTTTCTGTTCCAACAATGAGCCACCTGCTCCCCTTTCGTGTTGGATGCTAGCGAGAGTGTGCGTGCGCATGAGTACATGTGTGTGTGCTGGGTTATGCCGCTCAAAATCAAAACCTAATTGACAACATGGTGAGCGAACGTGGCCTTTGGATGTTGGCTCGGGCGTTAATGCTAATGCCGCCTCGGTGCGACCCAAACCTCAAAATCCCTTCAGTATATTTGAGAAGCGGGTTGCCCCCTGGTGGCCATTACCAACCATGCAGGCAGGAAAAAAAACAGGCGAATGAAAACCAACACGAACAAGCTCGTCTTTTGTCTTCTTTTGTCCCAAAGCCCATTTGGCCTCGTCGTTGTTCGCGTTTGAACGAGTCCCCGGAGCCACGTTTGTTTGAAGCGTTAATTCGTGAGCCGGCAAAATGCCTTTCAGGAGCAACGGCGGGCGAAATAAAAGACGACTTCAAAACAGCCGTCCTCCTCTGCGCGGGGGGAACAATTGTTCCAATTACGCCACCTTTTGTCTTTTGCCGCGAGGATGCTGAGACTGTTACCATGGAGACGCTCGCGCCGTTGGTAGGCCGGTGATGGGGAGGTAGGGAAGAAAAATGACATCGGCCTCAAATAAATGACCATTTTGAAGGCTTTCACAAATTGCATTTTTCACACTTTTGCTTGGGAGTGTTGAGACAGAAATGTTGAAAAATTCAGACCCCTAAACCAATTTTAGCCGGCAACATCAAATTTGGGAGGCGTGCCTATCATGACTAGACCCACCAAAAAAAATGTACAAAAAAATAGCTCATTTTGACCAATTTTCCAGGGGTCCTTTTCAGACAAAAGCGTCGCAGAGATTTTGATCAAAGATTACAAAACTATATTTAAATATATTAAATATTTAAAGCATTTGTGTTTTCCTGCCTTTGCGTTTTGTTTTTTCTTCGTGTGTTCACTATTGGATTTTTTTTTTCTTTGTCTAACACTGCATTAGTGCGAAATGAAGCGATTAATTCAAACTCATTTGGTTGTCCGTGCCGATGCGTAACCCACCCCCCCCCCGTCCCCCCACCCGCCCCCTGTTACCAACACCACCAAATGTAAAGCAGGCACACTACACAGATTGGAGTGGTAACAATAACTTGTAAACAGTTTCACTTGTCATCATTGCATGGGGGCAGAGGGCGGCGGCTCAACTTGACATCTCGCCATCAGGCAAACGTGAGAGGATGTGACGGTCGGATTGTTTCGATGTCGACAAGCTGCCGCGCACGGAGCGCGAGTGGCTTAGATTTCCATTTCGATGCGCCGTGAGCCGTCTCAGCACGTCGCCTGTAAACACGTGCGGCCCAGCTGGCGGCTGGCGTGAGGTCAGCGCCGCTTTAATGACCTCGCCGCACGGAGGCAAGCATCAACGCAGTGTGCGGCACGTCTTGTGCGGAAAGTGTGGCAGTGTGCTGATGGACCACAACCCGCCTACATTCGCTCAGGGACCCAAGCATCCAAACGCACGCAAGGGAAAAAAGTTTGGCAGTTGAGTGCTGAGCTCAGAAATTGTCAAGCTGTCGCGTGGATTTTTAATTGCTATCATGTTTTAATGTTATCCTATGATTATTTTTTGGCTGTGTATGATGATACTGTATTGTTTGACACTGTGACACTTTTTGCTGTTTTGTTTGTTTTTATTCAACCTTTCTTAACGGTGACCTCGATTTATATAACATTTCCTGTTGGCTTCACATTATGACACTGTCCTATAATTATCCACAGTTACGATATAAATAGCTGTTGTAACACATGCTATTAAGATTACACTGTAATGCCATAATGGTGATCCCTCACCATTTCGCGGTTCGTTTATCGCGGCCTCGGTGCATCGCGGATTTTTTCAAACATTAAAAAAATCTTTTTTTTTTTAAGTCCGGCAAAATGTCTGCAAGAAGCAGCGAAAGTCAGCTAAACACACAGGCGGCGTGAGAGAGAGAGAGAGAGAGAGAGAGAGAGAGAGAGAGAGAGAGAGAGAGAGAGAGAGAGAGAGAGAGAGAGAGAGAGAGAGAGAGAGACTTATAAGAACAAAAGCAGGTCTCGTCTCTCCTTAACCGTCTTAACAACCTTAATTGACTAATCATAAACACTGCTGCAGCTGCAAGATCGCTGGTCTGTGCGTGTGTGCATGTGTGCTGTGTGTGTGTGTGTGTGTGTGTGTGTGTGTGTGTGTGTGTGTGTGTGTGTTAGTGGCTCTGCTCAAGCGCAAAGGCCCACGTGGGGCAATTTTTTTTTATATATATGTTAATTGGACGCTACTTCGCGGTTTTTCGTTTATCGCGGGTGGTTTTGGTCCCCGTTATCCGCGATAAACGAGGGATTACTGTATACCAGTGGTGCCAAAGTGCATACGTATTGTACGGCGCCTGCTGCCAACATTTGGCGCTCAAGTTACGAGACTGAAATGACTTTGCACACTTTGATGCTGACAGCCTGTCACAGTTGCCGTTTCCGATGGATCATTTTTGAATAAACCAGGCTCACTCAAGTGTGTTGTTTTATCTGACAAAATCGCAAATATGTTTCGGATGTCACTTTTTCACTTGAAACCCAAATCTAGAGAGGAAAATAGCATTCGGTAGAAATTGAAGTATAAAATGTTGATGCCCTTTATTGTTTTGTTTTGTTTTTTACCTTAAAAATGTCTTTTACCATATTATTCGATAGCTGCAGCCCTAAACTTGATGCTTATTTGTTGCAGTTTAAAATGTTAACGTCAAGTTGACGAACGGCCGATGATGGACAAGCCACTCAGTTGCGCATCGTGATTCCAACAAGACAATCTTGAAGGTGTTGACAAGAGAGTTGACTTTCTTGTTGACTTTTGCCGGATTTATAACTGTTATTATTTTTCCACGGTATTCAGCGGCGGACTAATGAGGCTGGAAATTGCTTCTACCTTTTAATGAGACACCCTTGCCGGTCGTCCGCTGCGGCGCGTCGAACCTGGAGGCGGCGTGGAGGTGGGGGGGGGGGGGAGAAAAACTAATCGCTTCATTTAAAACGGACCAAACAGGCAAGCAGCTTCAGCAGCATATGTAGCAAGAAGTGAGTTGTCGTCAAACGGCAACTCATTACCGGTCCAAATTTAGCAGCTAAGCGACATGATGCTGAAATAACCGGATGAGATCAAGCGCCTCGGTTCGTCACAGTATTAAACATGTTTGACGTCGACTACTCGGAGACGGTCACGCTCGGCAGATTCGTGCGCGTACACTTCCAATAAAGTCATACACAAGATTCGAAAGCAGGGGCTCTCGAGGGCCCTTATCCAGCGCGGTTTGACATATTTGCCACAGTTGTTGAGTTGTCTTAAAGCGCTTTCAAAATACAGACGAGTTGAGTCAAGCGTCCCAAACATTAAGTTCGATTCTCGTCTGTTTACGTTTGGTCTACTGAAGACGCCGTCCGTGTCTTGAACGTTCAATACAATACAATACATCCTGATTTACAGAGCGCTTTCGCAACAGCGGCAGCTGCGTGTAGCTGTTCAGGAAAAACTTTTTTTGCCGTACGTTCTTTGATTTTTACGAAAGGACTTTAAAGGCTCAAATTATACCCAAAGAGCATGTTTTCATTGATGATTCCGATGCGTCTTGGATGTATTTACAGAATGCACACGGCCTTGAACACTCAAAACGGTCTTGGATGCTTATGAAAACACGTACGTTGGGGTCACTGACCAACGTGCGTCTTTGATGCTAAAAAAAAAAAAAACATCCAGAGGCTTCAATTCACAGTCTGAAAAGAGTACGCTTCATGGCTACGTGAAATGTGCGCGCGCCCCAGTCCACTCGCGTGTCGTCGAGTCGTGACGAGCAAGCGAGCAAGCGCCAAACACAAAGCGCGGTCGGCTTCTCTGGCCCCTTTTCTCAATCTTTTTTTCAATCGTTCCTTCGCGTTTCTCTAATTGGTCTTCAGCGTCCACCCACCAGCTGTCAGGAGGGGGCCACGTCGCGCCGCTCCGAGCCAGCCAATTACCGTCTGAGCGTGGCCCTCCGTGACCCCCCCTTCAGACAGCCGGCGCATCCGCGGGGAGCGCCCCTCGGCACCCGCCCGGTGACGGACCAGGTCAAACGCTCCCCCCACCGTTTGCCTTCCCCTTAACGGATCTGACAAATAGGCGGAGACCAGAGGGGTCTTCAAGGGGAGGCCGGAGGAAGATGTGGGGGGGTGGGGGGGGGGGGGGGGGCTTTGCCGGTCCGAAACAAACAACAAACGTGTGAGTGGCGACTAATGAAGAGCATTAAACGTCGGGCACGGCGGCGGACGCCCAAATTTAAGGCTGGGAAACGAGACGTGCCACTAAAGAGGCCTCGCAAATATGATGTCAGCTCTCTTTTTGACTCGGTTAGCATCGAATTGGGGGGGGGCTTACCTAATCGCCATCAAAGACACCCGCAGGGGAACCTTGACTCACAAGCTGAATTCCTTCTACACATTCGGTTCATTGAGGAAACGTTGTGTTCTAAATGTACAAAATTAGTAACGTTAAAGAGTCAATGGAGACTCTGATGTTTGAAAAACACATTCGGTTTCTTGGAGGAATACAAAATGCGAATTGTTTTTGAGGTTTAAAAAAAAAAAAAAAATTTTGTTGCTTCTTTGATGAAGTTATTTAGGTTAGTTGATGACCCCAAATTTCCTCTGATGTTTCGAGGAATATATCCATTAAGTTCGTGAAGGCGTCGAAATTGTTTTGGACATACGTCATTGCATGTTAAATCTGTTGAAAACGATCATGTGTCTCTAGGGGTTATGGAAATGGACTTTGATGTAAAAAAAAAAAAAACCAACAACAACAACAAACAAAAACAAGGCGATGAAGTTAGGTTTATTGATTATGCCTGTTTTTGCAACAACATGAGGTTCGATTGAAAAAAATGGGAATCAAAATTGTTTGTGGTTAGAAAAATGCGTGTTAAATTTCATCACGACTCCAAATAAGCCTTTTTATGTTTTTGAAATCGATAAATGTTCTCACTGAGAGCATTTGGATTTGTTTGACACGAGGCGGCGGGCGTCCGATCGCACGCAGGAAGTCGTTCCGTTGCCGGGGAGAGAGAGAGGAAGGAAATTCCTGCGGGTGGAATCCGTCCGGTTCAACAAAAACGCAATTAGGATATGAAACTCGCAACCCGCCGACACAATCACATTTGAGGTGCCCCCGCGGACGCCGGCCTCGGCCTCGCTCGTCATAATTAACATTTCAATGAGGTTAGCTTCCCAAATTATTCCGGAAAGGTGGTCTCTCTCTCTTCTAATATGTTTCTCCAAAGAATTGCCAAATGACTTCCAAAATGATCTTTGTAGCCTGGCTTACCTTTGGAACTCAAAATTAGCATCAAACTTTATGTCATCACGATCCGCCGACATTGGACGGCGTCGATAAAGAAACACTTTGCCCGACTGTCTGCTACACCCGATTCCGACTGGACGAATTTCACACACACGGGGGGGGGGGGCTAATAAAATAATTTTGGGGATCATGTTCACTGGAGAGTAAAATGTACATTTGAAGCTTACAAAACTGTGCAGGTCTTTGACGGCTAATTCGCCTTTGACGTTTTTAAAACTGTACGTTGACTTGTTTTTCTGTATTCCGACGACACGTGCACATCGGGCTCATTCAAGTCTTCCGATTGCCTTAAGCGCATTTTTTTAAAAAGGAGAAAAAAAGGTGATATTTGGTTCACGGAAGACTCAAAACTGATGACGAAAAACTTTTCAGCTCCTTTATTTCGCAAAGTTGTCTTTCGGTGTGCTCAAGTCTCGGGGATGTCTGAAATGTTGATAAAAAATGTCAATTGTTCAATTCTGTGATGCGGTCGTTGAATAATCAAAAACTGTTCGTGGAACTGTTTGCGGAAGGCGAAAGTTTTTGATGTTCGGTGTTTAAGAAAACGTACTTTAGGTTCTTTGAAGTTTGATGTTGATGAAAATGTAAGCGAAGATCATGACAGATTGTTCCGTTTTACTGTACTTTCCGTGCGTTGAAGAATTAAAATTGTTGACGAAAAATTGTTTGAGATGAAAATGGACGATTCGTCAGCGTTTACGAAAATACACTTTGGGTTTCAAAAGTGTTGACAAAATCGCATACGTTCCCTTTGTTGACTACGCAACCTCGTCTTTGCGGTTTACAATCATGCAAGTTTACGCTACGCAATTTGGCCTTCGCTAGCTACCGAAAAAAGATTTATTTTTCTTATTCCGAGTCAATCCTGCCTTAAATGACGGCACTACAGGAAAAAAAAAAAGGCCAAGCGATGTTCCTCGTGGGTGGCTGTAAAAGAGCCGCGAAGCCGACTGCTGCATTCTACACAAAAAGTCCATCGTAAAAAAAAAAAAAAACATTCCGTGTGATCTCGACCGTCACTTTTACTCAGCGACTTCATTTTAATGAGGACCGTCGAGGCTTTTTCCACGCAGGAACCAAAGAATCGACGCGGTTGAATTCAAAGAGACCGGGACGTGTAACCTATGAAATACGTATCGACGTACGCAAAGCCAGTCGATGCGATGAGAAGCGACACGCTAACGAGAAGGGTTGAGGCCTGAGAGGGAATATTCGGAGCTTTCATCAGCGAAGACTAACGACGCCGTGTTTGCGCTAAAGATTTAATTAAGCATAAGCTCACGCTGGCGCTAAAATAATAATAGATCGCGTGCCGTTTGGTTCATTTCCATTTTTGGATTCACGTTCACGTTGTGCTACACTTCTTTTCTCTCCAAAATATGTGACCTTGTATGTCAAGAGAAATCCTCAACAGGGTTCCCACTCTTCCACTTGCTTTTTATTTATGGACTTTTTAAGGATTTTTGAGGGCTAATTTAGCCGTTTTTAAGGACTTTTTCTCAATTTAGGGGATTCAGCAATATGCAGACTGAACAGAAAGCCACATATCACTGAGCTGGTGTTCAAATCATTGCTGCCAAAGGAAGGGCACATCTTTATTTTTAGGGGCAATCAGCAAACCATTTATTTAACATCCTGTAGGTCAAATTTTCATTTTCCTACCTGTATTGCAGGTAAGAAAATGAAAACAACTTGAATTCATTCTTAAATAAAGGTCACTAAGAAAAAATTTAATTTAGAAAATATAAAACTTTTATTTTCGAATAAAAATCATTTTTAAGGATTTTTATTGATTTTAGAACCTTTCCCTGAAAATTAAGGACAATTAAGAACACAATTTTACAACTTCTTTTTTTATGGATTTTTATTATCTTTAAGGACCCGTGGGAAGCCTGCTCAACCCAGCCCCCCCCCCTCCAAAAAAAATCTAGACAGAAAAATAAGGCTTTTTCTTTGGCAGTTATTGTCTTGGTCATTCTTTTTTTTAAATTACAATAATTTTACAATTCTTTTTGTCCAAACAAAAACAAAAATTTACTTTTTCTTTCAATTAAGTTTGGTTAATGTTGAAAGGTTTTGGCAAGTTTGAATGTTGTGAATGTTTTGCACTTAAAAGAAAGGGAAAAAAAAGACAAGATGTGTTTATTTAGTTGCTAAATGTATTACCAAAATTGAAACTTATTTAGAGCAGACCCCTTTATCGCCAATTCAAATTTTGTCATCCATCGGATTAGGAGTTGCGTGATGCTAAGTGCCGCCAAGTAGCACCGATGAAAGATTTTTGCCCCCCCAACCCCTCATCATTAATGTTGCCCATCCCAGCTCTCCGGGATACATTCAGAGAACACTTTGTGGAACAGCCAGCTTCCGTCGACGTGATCCGATCATGTATTTGTCTCGGTGTAGCAGCATGTGGCTCATTATTTTCAAAACTCACGACGCTGTTCAAGGGACCTGCAAACACGCGCTTGTTTTTTGTGTGTGTTTTTTTTCTTCAACGTCCGTGACTCCAAGCTTTTAGAGTGCGTCTTGGTTTACGTGGAAGAAGAACAAGCTGCTGCCTTCAAGGTGTGTTTATTTATTCATCTGGAATCTACCGCAGGCAAAATGGCTGCCGGAGTATCCTTTAGTCAGCAAACTTTATTTATTTATTGGGGGGGGGGTGGAGGAGGTACCAACATGATGAATCCAAAGTGCCCTGTCAGCACTTTCTTGCCAGCTACACTAAAGAACCGGCGTGTGTGTCGGCACTTTCAGACACACAAACATCTTTGATTACTTGCCAATAACTGAACAAGTCCAGCAATTTATGGACCGATTTGATTTGACTCAATGCAACAATCATGATCGTCATAATGCAAATACGACCCCCCCCCCTCCACCCCCACCCCATTAGCTAAAAGGTCACAATCCTATTAAGTCTTTAGCAACACAAAATGCATTTGCTTTTCATAAAATATATATTTTATATTATTATTACACACTGAGAATTATTTTTTCCTGCACAATGTGTAGAATTAAAATCAGGCCCACGTGTCGCTTCTTGCTCTTCTCCAACGACGCTGAATGCCTTACGCAACAATGCCACCTGCTGGCCGAAAGAGACAATTGACCCCCCCTTCCCTCTCCAATTAAAAAAAAAAAAAAACACTTCCGCACTTGCTCATGCACGCACTCTCATCGCTCATCAGGGGAAATCAAAGTATTTTAAACCGTGAATATTTCAAATAATGCAAACAAGCGAGGACAAAAAATCAAGTCTTCTAATTGGAGCGGCTATTATTACCATCGACCGTATTTTGATTTAGATTTTTTTGCCGAGAGACAAATTCAATTATGCATGAGAATCTTTATTTATTAAGACATTCATTTTGTGCTCCGCCAGGTTTCATCTGCCCTTTTTTTTTTCCTGTTTACCTTCGAGGCGGCTGATTAATTGTCGCATAATGTTGGCTCGCCTCGTTAAGAACGTCGACCGAGTTTGTGCGGGACTTGGGTGGCGGAGACAAACTTTTTCGATGAGATGGAACCAACTGGAATGATGATAATGATAATAATTAAAGCTGCCGGCACACCTCATTTGTTGGCGCGCGGAAAAACTTTCAATCGAGCGCGCTTCAGAAAGAGCGACCTATCAGGTGTCGCCAGCGTTTTTTTCAATCAGCTCCTCCTCCAAAAATTTGAAGACGCACTGCATTAGGTCAACAGTGGATGTTTTTCCACATCTTGTACACAGAATTCAAGAAACATTGTTTTTTTTTTTTTTTAATGCTGCATTCATATTTCTTCATTATTAAAAAGTAAAAAGCGCCGATATGTTTAGTTCGGCAATAAAAGATTTATGCTTTAGCGAACTCGCTTTTGACATGAAACATCCAAAGGGGCCTCTTGATGAATTTATTCTGGACTAACAAATCTCATCTGTCATAATTGTGCTTTTGTTTCCGAGCTTACGGTTTACTGCGCTGTGCGGGGCCGCAAAATCCACTCGAAAAGTTTCTCCCCGCAGTTTTGTTTATTTAAGAGGGTTTCGACAACACAAACTGCGGCCATTTCGTTTAAATGCGACCATTTGTACATTAAAAACACAGTTTGACAAATGAAACAACAACCCTTTTCCTTCTTTTTTTTTGTGCAACTTTATAAGGGACGAACAAAGAACACAAGACAGATTGTGCCATCTTTGAGAGGGGACAATCTGCTCAGTTTATTAAAAAAAAAAAAAGTGTGGACCGGCGCTGGGCGATATGACCGATAAGTACATCACGATAAAAGGATTTTATACCGGTCGATTTCCTGATTTTATCAAAGGCGTTTTCTATTGCTATCGATCACATGTATCGATCACTTCGGGATAAAAAAAATCCCATTTGTGTACTGTTAGTGGTTGTGAATAACTTTGTCCAAAACTAGCGACGGGTGCATGCTTTCAAGTAGCATATTTGGACAGCAGAAACAAATTTGCCGGCGATTTCTTGCATAGTGTTGCATTTACTTTCCGCGTCTTGCTACGTTGTTGGTGTGCTCCTGTGTGTCGAACGTGCAGAAGAACCTGAGCGGTCGCGTCTACACGAGGCCCACCGCCGTTGTCGAGGGGCCCACCGGTGACGTCGTCGCCGCCGCCGCCGCCGCCACCACGTTGGCACCTCCTTTCGCTCGGTGCCGCTGGCCGCCTCGCCGCCGCCCTCCGCCTCCTGATTTGAGCTGCCGACAGTAAAAGAAAGGCACTTGTGACATCATCCGGGGGGGGGGGGACGATTAATTGACAAAGAACTAATCGATTAATTAAACAAGCACATTTTCGATAAGCTCTTCACCATTTTGGGACCTTGCTAAACTAAAAAAATAAAATAAAATAAAATAATAATAATAATAATTGCTGATGGATAGCGAATGTACACTTACAGGAAGCGACGCGGCATTGGGACTGGGCGGTCGCATTTCCTCTGAGCCATCCTTGAACATTTTTTTGCCGGCTAGCATCTTGGCCTGCTGCGCCTTGGCCGCCTGCGTGTTGACCGACTGCACGAGCTGAAAACACAATTTAAAAAAAAAAAATTCTCGTCGGCGTTATCGAGCACAGCGGCCGGCGTTGGCGCCACGACGGCTAACCTTGGTGATGGTGCCCACGGCTTTGGTGCGGCCCTCGCGGAATACCAGCTTGTGGTCGCAGTGCAAGTACTCGGGCGTCTTGATGAAGCGGAAGTGGACGGCCGCCTTGTCGCCGGTCCGCAGGCAGTCCTTGCTCATGGTCAGGATGGTCGCGGTCTGACGGATGCTGCCGCAGTGGACTGACGGCGGGCGGGCGAGGGAGAAAAAAAATTGGAGAGTGATTCCAGAAGCGGCGGCTTCGCAGTGGCGACAAAAGATGGAGAACATTTTCAGCGGGAGTCCTGAAGCGATGGCAAAGGACGTTTGATTTAAGAGGCGGCGGTAAAACAGCAGTGGCAAAGACGGAGAAAATTGACATTGTGCTTCCGTAAATGGTGGCAAAGTGGCGGCAGCGAATGCAAAGAAAAATGGGTTCAGTGCTGAAATAAGTTTGGGATTTTTCATTTTACACTTTTTTTTCCAGAGAGTGTCAATTAGTTTTTTGAATGGGCTTGTTAATATGTTTTTTTTTTATATACAAGTTATCAAAATAACTACACTTCAAACAAATCCCGCAAGTTCAATGTGTGAAATTAATTGTAAGATCGAAACAAACTTCTCATGTAATCGCAGTTCGTTTTGGTCAGTTCTTTTTCACCTTTAGTTTCAAGTGAGTCGTCATTTTTAAACGCACTCATTTTTATTTTATTCCTTTCACGAATTGTATTCCCCCCCCCCGGTTTTTGCTTGTTTTCATCAACTATAATAACCTTGCTGTGATTCCAGAAGCGTCAGCAAACACGGAACACGATTTTAGCGTGAGAAAGATGCGCGGCGTTTTCAGACCGATTCCGGAAGCAGAGAAAAAAAAGCCGAAACAAAGTGGCGGCGGGAAAGACGGGAACATTTCTCCGTGTGATTGCAGAAGCGGAAGCAAAGGCAACGCGGTGGTAAAAAGCGCCGAGTACGTTCTCAGCGGCGGCAAAGGAAAAAAAAACCATCCACCGTGAAATTTTGAACGGGATTGCGGAAAAGCGGCGGCGTCCGAGCACGCGCGCACTCACCCATGGCCTGGTAGCGCGGTGATATCGTGGTGGGGTGGTGCAGCACCAGGATCTCCGCCTCAAACTCCCAAGTGGCCTGCGGCATCAGCTTGGGGGAGACCATCACCATGCCTTTCCGTATCGAAGAGCGTTTGATCTAAACGGCGACCGAGAGGCGTGAAAGTGGAACGAGAAAGGGCTGGCCGCACCGACCCTTCTCCCAAACGCCCCCCCCCCCCCGACCCTCTCACCTTTTTGAGCGAAAAGGACGCAGTCTGGCCGCCGCGCACCTCCTTGACGGGCATCCTCTTGCGGTGGATGGACTTGACGGCGATCGGGATGAAGGTGCCCAGCGGGTCGGGACCCAGGAGGAGCGTGTCGTTGAGTCGGATCACGCCGCGTAACGTGGTGCCCGACACCACCGTGCCCACACCCTGGCGAGAGACAAGTCGGGACAATAGAGAAGTCAAACGCATGCACACAAAAAAGGGCCACTCGAGCCTGACGAAGTTTCTGGCGTGTCACTTTTCTCCGATGGCGTGCCTTGAGCAAACTGCCACCTTGCCCGACAAACTGAACGACAAGAAATAACCCAGACTCCCCCCCCCGAAAATTGCTCCGAACATCTTCTGTCATCACATTTGTGCCATAGCTCGTCTCACCAGCGCCTAGTGATTCATCGTCAGCTCACGCAATCCAACTACGATGGACGCTTCCTGTCTGCGGTTTGTTTGTTTGTTTGTTTTTTTCGGGCACCCACCGGTACGGAATACGTGTCATCGATTTGGAACTCAGCGGGCTCGTCGTCGTTGAAGGCGGTCCTGGACGAGAGCAGGTTGAGGAACATCTTCAGGAGGTCCATGTTCTCGCCCGTCACGTTGGAGATCTGGAAGATGGGACACATCCTGCCAGGCAGGCAAGTTCAAGACAACAGCGGCCTCGTGAAACAAACGCATCTTGGCCATTCTACAATACGGTGACCAGATGACGCATCGCGCGCAGCGCGAGCTCACCGCTCCGAGCTGAAGTTGGACGCCGTGACGATGACGTCGTCCTTGTTCTGGACCAATACGGGAATCTTTCTGCAGCCGGGTGACTTCAAAAGCCGCTGGAGTAGTTTGAGGGTTTCTGGAGACAAGCCGTTGCCGGAGATGAGAAAAATATGAAATGTGGTCCATTTTTTTTTTTTCTGTACGTATTTCATATATTAGTTTCTGTTGTTCTACGTCTTTTTTCATCTCTTCAAATCTTAAATAACAAGCGCTGAAATACAATCATTGTATTTTATTAATGTTGGGTTTAATTTGCAACTTTAATACAACATTTCTTTTTTTAATCTCATGCCATTTTTTTTTTTTAATAGATGAAACTACTGCATTCTCCCAATTACGGTCGCAAATAAACGCACACGATTTTGTCTGTTGATGTGTGTGTGCATGTTTTGGGGGGGATAAAAAATATTAAAAAACAACAACCAAAAAACGCCACGACAAGACGTACCTTGCAGGATGTTGGCGGGACACATGTCTATCTTGGTGACCACCACAAAGACGGGCACGTTTAACGCCAGCGCCAGACCCAGGTGCTCTTTGGTCATGCCAATGATGCCGGCATTGCTGCCCACCTGCGGGAAAATGCAGGAGTGCTTTGAATAGTTCAGCTTCAAGGGACACATTTGCCAAAAATGAAAATGGACAAATTACTCACAGGTGAGCTCACATGCTTGGTTTTTGGTTTTTTTTTAATAAAGGAAAATGAATTCAGTTTTTTTTTTTTTTTTAATGGTTGAAAAGCTTATCTAAAATGTTGACTAGAAAAAAACGCAGTAACTTATTCCATACATTTACTTTCAGTAAATCACCCAAGTTTTCAACAAAAAAAGGCAAATTTTATTGTAAAAAGAGTCTATTTTTGTGCCACTATTTTTCTTTTACTACAATTAATACATTTCCAAATTATTTTAGAAGTGGTTCATATTTGAATGGAAATACATCAAAAAGTAAACGTCTTGATATTACAATTAACAATAAAGGAACGAGTTTAAGAACATGCACCCCCTGGCTACTCGCAGGTCGGCACACGCAGAGTTGCTTCATCGCAGATTTTTTTTTTTCTTAATATTTAAAAAATATTTTGTTTTCTTTTTTCCTGCCTTATTTTCATGGAAATCATGTGTTGAATGTTTTGCAGCCTTACAATACAACTTAAAACGATTCTATATGGAAAAAGGCGAAATCAGTGCAAGAAATAAAGAGAACTCTCTGGCTCACGTAAAATCCCAATTCACACTCGGAAATTCTCAGCGGGCCGGATTACGGAAGCAAGTGGGCCCGCGGGCCGTACTGGGGGCACAAGCGCAGCCTCACCATGAGCATGCAAAAGTCGGGTAGGTGTCCGGTCATGCCGAACACCGTGGTCTTCAGGTACTTCTCGTGGCCCGCCAGGTCGATGAAGGTGATCACCTTGGAGGACTTCTCGCAGATCTTGGTCCAGTCCAGGCTTCCGCCGTGGCTGTCGGGCTTGTTGACCACCTGGGGGCAAGGAGATGGCGCGCGGTGACTTTGGTGCCGGGCGCGGGACGTTACCAGGGCGCTTCGTGTCCCGCGTGGACCGCACCTGGCCCTCGTGGTCAAAACCCAGGATGTCGTTGCCCACGCTGCTGGTCCGGCCGCTCTCCATCTCGTGCTTGTGCCTGAAGAGCTTTTGGCGCGCGAAGCCTCGGCCGTTGTCCAGCTCGCCGTGGGTCAGGACGCCCAGCAGCGTGCTCTTGCCGGCGTCCACGTTGCCCACCACCGCCACCCTGGACCCAGGAAGTAGAATTCAAGTTTTCAGTCAATTGTGCACAAAAGAGGGAAAAGGCCAACTTCCACCTGGCAGCATAACTAAGAGCAGCTAAAGCCCACCTGACTTCCAGGAAGTCCTGCTCACCCACGCGGCGGCGGATGAGGTAGTCGCAGATCTTGCCGCCCACCTCTGTGCGCTCCCTCAGCGGGATGAGGTCGGCCTCCACCTGCTCGCACAGTGATTGCACCGTGGCCACTGACGCTTCCATGTCTCTGTCGCTCAGGCCATAGTCGCCGCCATCTGAAGACCACCACATGAAAAAAAACAAAAAACAAATCAGCAATCAAGTCACATTTGATCCTGTACAACATTCTTACTTGAGCCCATTCCAACCACAAAGATGGTCTCGCCGCAGCCCTCGTCAAGCCGCGCCCGTAGATGTCGCTGCAGTGCGTCGTACTGTTCACCTGTCGGACTCACCAAGACCATCTGAAAAGTACAAATAGTGAAAACTATGCAGATACATCGGCTGCAAAAAATAAATGAATACAAATCAAAACATAATTGGAATCAACTAGTAGTGTTCGAGAAGAAAAGTTGTACTATTATAAAAATATATATATATTTTTTAAGATAATGTTCAAATGAATCAATTTCACAGAGAGTCCAAGATCTATTTTTCCAAACTTTTCAGATCTGCGGAGGGTTACACATTTGCACATAAATACACCATACCCATCAATCAGATTAAAAAATATGAAGACTTTGTGAGTAATATAGCTGTGCGGCAGGTCCAGGTCGGGATGACCAATTGTCAAAAAAAATAATGGTAAATAGTAAAAAGGACACAATAAAACATGGTTTTGTGACCAAAAAAAAAGGTTTTATAATGCTTTCAAGCTACACTAGATTTAAAAATTTACAACAACAATCTGAATTAGTTGGCGTGGTCATACATGCAGCTATGTGTAGATTGAATCCAATATAATTGAGACAATAATAAATTATTCTTAATGAATTTTTACGAGTTTATTGTTTTTGTTTGTTTTTTTAAAGTTTTTTTTGTGGGGGTGGGGAGGTTTCTGAGTGTCTCTCGTCACGTCTAGCACGGGGTGCCCCTTCTAAATTAGCGGGTTGGGGGGGACGTGTCACTTGTGTCACAGCATGAAACGTGTATGTACTGTATAGGAATGCATTTTACAAATCAATTCATAACTTTTTTTAAAGTAGATGGTATCAAGGGAGGCCTACCTTGTTGCTTAAATCCAAAACTTCCGCGGATTCGCCATCGGTGCCCTCGCTGTCCTCCAAGCTTTCACCCCCGCATGCATCGTCGTCTGCAGTGGCGTAGAAGCCCCGATCCGGGGCGAACATACAAGCGGGCACAGTGCATTCGGCGGCGGCTATCGTTGCTGCTCCCGTCGTCACGGACGACGCCATGATATGTCTATCACAAAAAATAATAATAATAAGAACGTGGAAAGGACAAAGTTGAGACAAGTCCACAGCTCCTATTAGCCTTTAGCCGGTACTTGGCTAAATACTTGGTCAAGTTCAGTTAAGGTTAGCCAGCGAGCTAATGTTACGCACACATACACACACATTCTTTCAACAGGATTCAACCTTTTTAAATGGGCTCAGAACATGTCAGCTGCCTAAATCACACTGATCGGTGTCCAAACACTTGATGAATCGACTTTTAAGTTACATTAAACTACTCTCTTATTGAATAGAGGAATATTAATTGGGGAAAAAACACTGGTCGCTACCTGTTTTAGCTCTAACTTGTTGCTTGTTTATTAGCTTGAGGTGATATTCTGTGAGTTGGCTCTAAGGCACGCCTATGGTAAAAATACGCACACACTATTGGCTGAAATATCTTTACGTGACGCCTACTGCACTGAGGTCCAGCCAATGAGATGTGTCAACTGGGACGTGATGTAAAAGAAACTGATGACAGACTTTCACTCTCGCATGCGTTTAAAATGATACACAAATATTACCCCACTAAGCATTATCTTCTTAGGTTCAAGAAAGACATCTCTGTTGATTGTTCATTTTGTGGACTGTGCCCTGAAACGCTAAGTTCTATATCCACAAATCCAGATGGAGTAACGCAAAACCTCTTTTTATTAAATTTTTCAAGCAGAAACAAAGCAGTATCTGAGTTCTATTAAGGATTCCAAAAACAAGAAAGCTGTTAAGACTCTGGCTATATGCTCCTTATTTGAATTTTTTGTTTAAAAATCCCCTGGCTTCTCTTTTTGTTTAAATGTTTGTAATAAGTACATGTATTAATAACGCGTTCGTTTTGTTTTCTGTTTACTGAGAATTGTATTGTGACTTGTTCAATAAAGATTGTTTAAAAAAAACTCGCATGCGTGCTTGACAGAAGACAAATATATTTATGTAGGGATAATATGATTGTTAGTAGTAATACTTATAATAAGAAGAAGAAGAAGAAGAACGAAAGGAAACTAAAAAAGTAAACGTCAATCACAAAATGGGAAACGGGACATTGGGTGACGCCCACCATATTTAAGGTTCGGCCAATGAAGTGTGTCTGGCTTGTCCGTGATGTCAGCGACTCGGTGACTGAGTTTCATTTTTCATGATAAAAAAGGACAATCCGACATAAAAGATATTTTAAACTTTATATATATTTTAAAACTAATTATTAATAGCTCATTTTGCCTGATATTGCAATGGCTATTCTTGCTGACATAATTAGCCTGCCGTTGTATTTCATTGACTCAAACCCAATACAGTAGTGTATGTATTGTAAGCATATTTTTACTGACATTTTTTTCCCCATAGTAGGTGTCGTACTATCCTGCCCCTTCCTGTCCCCATCACCTCCCCCACCTCCTCTTCCCGCTTCACCTGGGTTATATAAAGATCAGGACCAGTCATTGGAGTCTCTTGTCACTCGAGGCACGACCCGCTCAAGACCCAAGCCAAGATGGTAATTGGTGCACTAATATTCATTTCTCATTTCTATTTCCTCTAACAGTTCATCTTGATTTTGGAGTCAAAACAAATTACTTTTCCATTTCAGCGGCTCTGGTTAAGGTAGTAAATGTTCATTTCTCACAAGTGATGCTAAACTCAACGGCTCTTTAATCGTGTAAATCGTTGTTCATACCGTGGATAGTCTCAACTATTGAACTGACGTATGTAGTAAATGATAAACCGGAGCCTCTTTATGCGGTACAGTACAGCAAATCGTATGTGTGCGTGTGGGCCAGGATGTGCGCGAGATAGCATTTGACTTTTATTGATGATGTAAAAAGCAAAACTCAATCAATCAATCTATCACGTATATAAATAAATCATTTTTACTTTTCATAAGCATGGAAAGATTCTGTAATCAATGTGCATGCAAATGTAATATCGACAAATATGTACGTGGCGTGCGGATGGTTTATGGTGAGGTGTGTCTTTATGGCTTTCTGTGGTGAGCACGTATGCGGTGTCCAAACAGACGCTTCCTGTTGCCAGAGATGATTATGCTGTGACCTGGTTGATCATCAACACTGACGATAAGAACGTCTCGCTTAATCATTAGCGGAAAGTAGAGTCGTATTGTTTCACCGAACAGGCAGCCATTATGTCAACTAATATGAATACCGTATATGTTTATGACGTATGATACCATATGAAACAATACACACCATCAATCCGTCCATCCATTTGTCCACCCATCCATCCGTTTGTCTTTGTCCATCGCAGAAAGTCCACAACATGACCTTCAAGGAGGGGCAGGAGTTCAAGATTCGTATCAAGCCCAAAGATGACTGCAGCAGGTCAGTCGCTCACCAATTTACCCTCTCGATGTGCCTGCTTTTTGCTATTTCGTTTTTCATGGTGACAACACGTCAACCTCTCGCAGATTCTCCGTCAATATCGGCCACGACTCGGAGAACATCGCGCTGCACTTCAACCCGCGCTTTGACGACAGCGTCGTCGTCTGCAACTCCATGTCGGGAGGCTGCTGGGGTGAAGAGCACCGCGATGGAAACCTCTGCTTCTCTCGTGGCGAGGAGAGCAAGGTATGAGCCCCCCCCCCCCCCCAGCAGTTCTTCAACTCTCGAGATACGTCGACACCTGAAACCAGCTAGGCCACAAGGGTTGTCCAAGTGATCATTTCAAAATGTAAACACCGGCAGATATTTATAGAAATAAAGTGTTGCATATTGATACGTAAATAGGTATTGTGAGAAATCATTCGCATTATCCGTGTCTTAACACACATGATGATTATTAATTATTCATAAAAACATGGCATGTAACTCAAGTTCATTTCAGCAAAACGGTTATTTCAAGTGTGTATCAAAGGGGAGCCCTTCGTACTGGTCACTCGCCAAGAAGTAGCTCCTCTGTTCCGAAAAGGTTGGTGACCTCGCCTTAGACTGAATGAATTAGCATGGTTCAAATGCTAACAGTTAGCGACTAGCGTCTCATATGCATATTCGGCGCCTTTCCAAAATACGAGGACGTTCAAGGATGCACGAAGTTAAGGAAGGAAGCAAAATCTGAGCTCTTGAATGACGTGTCGGAGGCTAGCTTCGCTAACATAGCATTAGCTAACAGCAACGACGGCGCACGCTTTTCACTTTAGTTGCTGGACAGAAAGAAGTCAAATGTTCTCATAGTGGACTGCATGAATTTAGGTTCAGATAAATGGGGAATTAAAAAGTGTAATGTTATTGAGAATGTCCACTCAGAGAGTTGTGCTTAACAGAGGTTCTTTACTAGTCGCTCGTAAACAGTGCCGGCCAGCCTATCCGCAACGAAGCCACGTTCTCTACACATGCTGAGGTCGGTTGCTATGGTAACCCGATAGCAGCTCTTTACGGCATGTCGAACTGCTATCGTAAAGTTCTACGCATATAGTCCTTATATGACAAAAAGGGTATTTTTACTCAAGCAACTTTTTTGTTTTGTTTCATAACCATTAAGCTGCGGAACTGTGCTTGTAACGAAGGGTTTAAAGACACTCTTCGGTGTGATTCTAGTTGTTTTATTTGTCTTAAAAGCCATTCCCAAGACGAAGCCTGTGAGTGGATCAGGTCTTCAGTACTGCCACTTTGCTAGATTCAACAGCTACATAATCACACGCCGCTTTATTGGGCCATAAAAAGCCTTTTTAAAAGATACAAGGGTCTCGCTTAACATTTCAAAGTCCAGTAACCGTTTTTTTCCAGTTCTACATCAACTTCAACAACGAGGAGTTCTATATCAAGCTGCCCGACGGCTCCATGATGAGCTTCCCCAACCGACTGGGCGACGTCAAGTACAAATACTTCGAGGTGGGCGGCGACGCCAAAATCGTCGGCATCAAAATCAAGTAGAGATTGACTTCATCTGTCGAGCGACGGTCGCTTCAACGATGGCAAACCTGTACGTGACTCCTCGTCATCCATCCTGGCTCTCCTGGAAAGCTTGGAATGATCTTTTTCACCTTGGAGTGATCTTGTCATGACAAAGAAAAAAAAAAAAAGCCTCGAGAAGGAGCTAGAAAACAGCCTGCTTCGATGGTCAACGGTTTTGCGAATAAATATGATTAAAATGGACAATATCTTTAGTTTTGTGAGCACACACACACGCACACACGCACACACACACACACACACACAAAAATAACTGCAACTTGTGCAACTTGAAATTTAAACATAAGGGTGATATTACCTTCTATTACATTACAAATGGGATTAATATATATATATATATATATACATATATATGGAAAATGTTCAATAGAGGTACAAATGTGTCGGTTTTGTGCCTGGTTTGGCCATTTTGGGCTAACTTTAGGGCGGGGGGGGGGGGGGACTATTTGGGGAGTCTTCTTCCGTCAGAAGGCAATTGCGTGTGTGTGAGATAAAACCAAGACCAAAGAAAGAAAAAAAAAATCCAATGGGACTGTGAGATAATTAGCAGCAGGACTCCGAAGAGTGGGAAGAGGCCGAGGAATGTAACATTGCGTGACTACATTTCCAAAAAGAATAACGTGTGCGCGGCCATGTGGGAAAGCTAAAAATAATACCAATTATAAATGATCATAAAAAGTCTACCCTCAAAAGTGGTGGTCAAGTATCAATAAATCATCATTGGGTACCACTTTGCATTGATTGGAAGAGGTTTATCCCTGGTTTCGGAAAGGTCTTTAACCCTCATGCAGTAATTTTAAGCGGCTGCATGAAGGGTATTACGTCCCCAAAATGTCCCTCTTCCAATGTGCAACAACTTTTTTCACTTTTAATTTATTTTCACTTTCAACCCCTCAAAATGTTCAGTGGGAATTGGCCAAGACATAGATGTACATCCTATGCAACATTTCAGCTTCATGGAGTTATTTTTCACTGTTTTGTCTGTGGTGTCCATTTGTCCAATAGTCCAAAATCGTCCAAAGTGTCCGAAATGTTCAATTTTGGGATAATTACTGCATGGGGGTTAATGTGATGACGAATATATCAAGTACAGAGTTTACCTTGAGTTGCTTTTTCCATTAAAAGGGGCTAATTAATGGATTATGTTTTGATATCCAGAAAATGATTCATAACTGGGTTATAAAGATTTTAAAATATTCACGTTCATGTAAAAATCCATCGTTTCCCCCCTGACCTGAATAAGGGAAGGGAAATCACTTTCACCTTAAACCGAAGCCTTCAGTCAAGACTTGCCGATCTATGAGACCCGAGAGGGCGAGCTTCCTGTCGTCTCCATTCTGCTAGTCAGCGTGGACTGGCCTTTCTGGGCCAGGTAGTCCTTGTAGTTTTTGGTCAGCAGAGTGTAGAGGAAAGGATTGACGCAGCTGTTGCCGTACGTCAGACAGGTGACAAAAAAGTTGACGTAGTTGTGAGTGGCCGCGGAGAGAGCCTTGAGGGACTCCGGTGAGAAGAGCTGGGTCAGCTGCCACCCCCAGAAGGGCAGGAAACAGGCCCAGTAGGCCACCACGATGCTAAAGATCATGACCGCCACACGCTGTTTGAGTCCTCGCCGTCGGGCCGAGCGGGCCCGTCCTCCCACGCGGGCCTGGCTGGCCCAGTAGCGTCGAGCGAGACCCGCGTACAGCGACACCATGATTAGACCCGGGAGCAGAACGCTGGTCAGGAACAGGATCCCCACGTAGGCCTTGAAAGCCTCCGGGGTCCACGTCGGGAAGCACATGCGCTTCACCACGCCGGCCGGAGACGGTTTGTTGTGCTTGAGTTGGATCATGACCATCATGGGCAGAGTAAGCACAAAGGCGGTGGCCCAGATGGCGGCCGCCGCCATCTTGCGGCTACGCGGGGATGAGTTGCGGGCGCTCATTGGCCGCGCCACGGCGCGGTAGCGCTCCGAGCTCATGGCCACCAGGATGAAGACGCTGGCGTGCATGGTGAGCAGATCCAGACTGAGTAGCACCCGGCAGCCGGCGTCCCCGAAGAGCCAGTCGTGGACGAAGTAGGTGCACACCACGAAGGGGATGGTGGACAGGTAGAGCAGGTCCGCCAGGGCCAGGTTGGCCACGTAAATGTAGACGGAGCCCTTGCGGCGCAGCGCCGCCGAGCGCGTGATGGCCAGCGTGTACGCGTTGCCCGCCGTGCCCAGGAGCCACATGACCGTCAGGGTGGCGCCCAGCAGACACGTCACCCACAGGCCGCCCGCCGCGTCATCGCCGACGCTACTGTCCAAGGAGCCTCCCGTGGTGTTAGAGGCATTGTAGTTCATGGAGTTCATTGGGGGGGGGGGGGGTCAGTGTCGGCAATCCGATGGCATCTTCTGAGACTCCAATTATTTTGACAGCAATGCCGTGAAGAAATCGGCAGGCTCCTGTACATGAATGAAAAGCTGGTAAATACTTTCTGGGAAAACAGCGTCATTTAGCCGCAAAAAAATGGTCATGCTGTAAGCCATCTTTTTTTTTTTAATGAATTAAAAAAAAAACCATATATATATATGCACACTTTGTGTTACAATGTTAATACTTTGGTAAGGAAAAAAAAATATTTGAACTGGAATCTTACAAAAACACATTACATGACAGAAACACAGTCAAAAGCTGGAAAGACGAGAGCAGAATTTGACAAAAACAACGAGAAACCTTGTCTGGCGGTCCCAAGAGAAGCAAGAGGAGTCACATCAGATCGGTGGCCTCCATCCGTGCCGATATTCCAAATGGATGCCGACTTCCCGGAGGACTTGTCAGTTCATTGGAGCCGTCGCAGCTCTCCCTTCTGTTGTCTTTTTGTCAGTCAAGTGTTAAAGCGCCACCCTCCACCCACCCAAAAATCTCCACCTCACAAGCGGCGGTGGGAACTTTTGGACGGCTTCAAGTCCCTGTTTGAACATTCGGTTGAGTTGAGTATTCGAGGAATGTTTTGAATTGTTTCAGTGTATTGGTGTTGTTTGAAAAGGATGGGACACAGAAGGACAGCGACTAAAAAAAGAATAATCATAAAAAAAAAGTGAAGGCGTCAAACTTTTTATTCAGTAAAAATCATTTTGTGTGTTAAAAAAAGAGTAAGAGTTAGGGAAGCATATTGCATTTATTTGGATTTATTTTTCTGAGAAATTTATTTGGAACTTTATTTTTTTTAATATTTCCCGTGTTCCCGTGTTTCTTTCAGTTTTATGGAATTTCTTTTCTGTTTTTCAGTCAAAGATTTGACCAAAAAAATGGAGAAAAACAGAGAAAAATCCCCCTAAAAGAGAAAAAAAAATCTGTAAAAAGAAAAATATTCCAGAAAGTAGAAAATAAATCGAAAAGACATATTTGTAAACCAGAAAAAATGTACTCTGAAAAACAAAAAAAAATTAAAAAAACAAAGCCCCGTCAAATTTCTCTGAAATAAACATTTTCTTAAATGCAATGCATGTGTAAGCCTCCCAAAATATATTCAAGAAAAGAAAATACAATCGGAGAGATTTATCATGGGTTAGGCTATAAAAAAGAGCCACTGGATGGCGCTGTTGGATTGTTGAACGCTTGAGAAGATGGCCCGCTCGTTGCCTGTTCTATTCAGTCCCGGTTTTTTGAACACTTGATGGGGGGGCAAAAAAAAAAAATCCTGTTGGCAATCTGCTGCTGGGTCAATGTCTGTGCTTGAACAAAGCCTCCACTGGAAACAAAACACACACAAGTTGCATGAATAGACTGCCAGTTGCTCCCTAGGGGCATTTGAAATGTTGACAGAAAATGTTTTCTTGATTTTTTTTGGATCTTTTTTTGTTGTCAATTTTAGAGAGTTTATTTTTTTAAAATCTGAATATTGCTTGAATACCACAAAAACTGAAAATGGTGGCATTTCCTCATTAAAAAAAATCAATCAAATGTTAGAAATGTGTCTGAATTTTGTCATTTTGAGTGAACTCAACCTATAATTTCAGGAGACAGTTTCAGTGTGTAAAAATAAATAAATAAAAGGTAGATTGAAAGAAAATGGTTGCAGTTTCGCCCCGTCGCCAAATTGTATGCGAGCGACGTTTGTCTTGCGAAGATTCAAGCGAGTGAGCCAACTGAGCCTCTCACTTAAGCTCCGCTCTTCGCTTTTAGTTTCTGTCTGGAGCAAACTGCTTCTTCCTTTGACTTAATTGAACAAAAACGATAGCAAAGTACCAGAGGGTGGATGTGCAGCCCCCCCAAAAAAACAAAAAAAAAACACGCTGAGGTCTTACTGGTGTAGTCCTGCGGGGACATCTGCGCGTTCACGACGTCGTTGAATAGCTTGAGCCAGTCGAGCTGCTCGGCCTCCGTCTCGCACGTGAACAGGAAGCAGCGGTCGGGCGTGACGATGGTGATGCCGTGCTGCCACGCGCCGTTGCAGTAGGTGCCGGCGGGCAGGCCGGCCGAGGCGCTGTAGTGCTCCTTGCTGCCCAGGAACACCTCGCCCTTGGCGAAGGCGTCCTGCAAAAGGAGAAAAAAAATTGGTTCGGAGACAAATGGCCTTGCTTAAGATAGAGAGAGAGAGAGAGAAAAAAAAAGGGGCATTTTCACCAAGCATTTTGCTCCAAAAAATGTTTTAAAAATGCCCATCGAGCTGGAGTTCATTTTCAATTTCATGAGTACGATTGTGTAATTTTGTCAACTCTTTTTGTTTTTGTGAATATTTGTTTGCAGTTTTGGGAGACTGTTGAATTTTTGGTATTAAAAAAAATATGTGTGCAATAAGTTTGTCTTAGTTTATGATTAAATTTGTGAGAAAATTGCATGTTGACTAGAATTAGTTTACAACAAATTTGCAACAAAACATTGACCGTTGTGCCAGAATTCTTTTTAATTATGAGTAAAATTATGAAATTATGCAACATTGTTTGTTCAAATATTTGCACATTTATTCAATTCTGAGAATTTGTGACCAAAAAATAACATTTGTTAGAACTGTGCCATATGGTGATAAACTGGCACCAAAAAAAACAAACAAACAAACAAACTAAAACACATTTTGTTAGATGCAAGTGTGTGACACATTTTTAAATTGAGCAATTTCTTTTTTGTGAGAAAAAGGTGAAATTTTGTGGAAAAAAATTATCATATTACACCAATAAAGCTAGAAACAAAGAAAAAAAAAATCCCAATCTGACAGGCATCAAGTTGATTTATTATGAGCACGTGCAGTAAACGTGTGTGTTTTTTCCTACCAGCGGGTCCTTGTAGTACATGAGTCGTCTCTGGTCCAACGTGAACCAACGTTTCTTGAAGCCTTCTGTTTGCTAGCAAAAACAAAACCAAAAACAAAACAGTCATTGTTACCAGTTTTGCAGTCACGTGCGCGAGATATTTGCCCAAACTCGAATGACGTCTTTCAGATGGACGGGGGAAATCCGAGTCAGAGTTAATTGGCGGTTCGGGTTTCCGAAAGGGCTCAATGTTGAAAGAGGCATTGTTAGCGTTCGTGTCTCGGATTGGAGTCGTTTGTTCCGGTACGAGACTCATTTCGTACGGAAATTGTTAACGGCAATCGGTGGACTTTGGACGTGGCTTTGGGTTACTTTGACTGGAATGAAACGCAATGTCGACAAAATAATCTCAAGGCAAGCTAATTCCAAAATAACCTTTCAAAATTATAGACGTCAGGGGTGTCCAAACTTTTTCATTTGAGGGCCCCATACATGAAAAAAAACTGGAAGGATGAAAGAGCCCCTTTCAAATCCCGTTTCCACATTCAGAACCCCCCGAAAAAAAGAACAAACTGATTTATGCGACGTCTTCATAAATCAGCCAGCGAACACAAAGTGGGCCAAACTATTTTTGTTTTTCCTGTGACATATTTCGCGTTATGCTTATTTGACATTCTTTATTCCAGCTTTTATTTTTGATTATTAATATTCTTTTTTTAAATTTCTGTGTTGTGTCATATTTTGTTGAATTGCGTTCTTCGGTCTTTTCGCCGGACCTACCCTGGGACCCGTCTTCTCCATGTAGCCCTCTTTCAGGAAGTTACGGGTGAGTTTCGGAACCAGCTGAGACCAACAAACACACAACAGTACACAGTTAATTAAAACAAAAAAACAAAACGTTTTTTAAATCCCCAAACTTAGACATTGTGCCATCATGAGATTTCACAGCCATTTTTAAGTCAACTATCTGTCCAGAAAACAGGCTTCTAATTGCGACTTATTTTTGGCCAATTCCCATGTCGGGCTTGGACAAAGTACAAAGTAGTTCCGTCATGGGTTCAAGAGAATTTTCCAAGGATCGTGTTAAGAAAGACACTTCGGCCCAGTTTCATGTTGATTGGTTACACCGGTGATCGGAGCAGATTTGTTTTTTTTCTTCAAACAACTTCTGAGGCCTAATTTTTCATTACATTCTCCAAAATGGGCGAGTCAGACCAAAATTGTTGACTTCCTGTTCAGTTTCAGTCGAGGGGTCGTCCTTGAGTCTCTTTCGAGCATGGTCTCTTTCGGGGGGGGGGGGGATAAACATGTCCGCCCAATTGGGTGCCAATTGGCGGAAGCTTCCAGGGCGCGCTATGGAGCGTACTGACCTCTGCGTCGGTGGCTCCGGGAAAGGCCACCTTCATGTAGTGAAGCTGGACGGCTCGGATGGAATTAAACCAGTCGACGATCTCCTGCGGGGACAAGGCGAAGAATCAGGTCGGGGCCAACGTACGGAACCCCCGGCGACCCGCGCGTTTGCGGTAGCGTCACTCCGAGGCGGACCTTGCCGCTGTCGTGGTAAAGGAAGATGTTGCGGGTGCTGTAATCTTTGAGATACGTAATCTGCAGGCCGTTGGGATGTCCGATCTTGTCGGGCTGGAAGGTGGCGTTGATGCTGTCCACCTTGATCACCGCTTTGGGCTCCTTGGCCTGCAGGGGGCGAACAATACAAAATCTTGGGAGTTTATGTGCATGTCTTTTCTAAGCCCCGCCCGACAAAAAAAAAAAATATTATTGGGGGAAAATGGATAGTCTTGAACGTTTCTTCGACAATGTGGACTTTGTTCTGGAGAAAATTTGGCGAGCTGTCCAGCAATGAGGCGCGGAGACTGTTGACATGAGTCGACAGTCCCTGAGCCAATCAGGATGCAGAACAAAAAAACATGAAAAAAAATGCACGGGAAAAAAAATCTGAGACAGCTCAGGTGTGAAAGATAAACTGTTATAGTGAGGGATTACTGTATTACATAAATCTTGTGGCCATTCTGCAAGAATAAAAAAAAACACATTTTTGTAAAATTAAAAATAGTAATAAAGAACTTAGAAAATTGAAGATTTTTTTTCATTAAAAAAACTTAGTGTAACAGTCAAATAGTACATCTATTATTTGTCCTTTTTGGAGAAAAAAATGAAGGGTTTTATTTTCAGTTGAAGGAAAATGTGTTTTTTTAAAAATCATGGGAAAATAATTATTTAACAGCAATTTCTCAAGAAAAATCTCAATCAGAACAGGATAAAGTTAAATTTGTACCGTGTGTTATTTTTTGTTGTTGCGGCAAATATATGTGTGTATGTGTGTGTGTGTGGCGAGGACGTTTGCTTACATCATGTTTGGTGAAGTACTTGAGCGTACCCTCCCGCTCGGAGAGGACGAATCGCCTGCTGAGGAAGAGGCCGTTGTCGCGGCCCCTTTTCATCAAGGTGCCGTCCCGGATGGCTGCGGGGCAAAGGTCAAGCTTAGCATTGGTGTCATTTGACTCTCAAAATACTTTTGGGGGAATAAGTCTTTCATTTTCACAAGGGCGCAGGATTCTCTTGAAAATACCGGTTTCGTCTAAAATTTGCAGTTTATGAGAATAAAGGCTACATGATGAAAAATGAAAAGTACTTTAAAAAAAGAGAAATATCCATAAAATCACTGCTTGAAAAAATATGATTAAAAAAAATCCTAAAAAAAATTATTGTACAAAAATTCCAACAAAATCGTTCTCCTTTCAAAATAAATGCAACACTCCCCCCCAAGGTTTTTCAACAATTACAAAATAGTACTGTTGTTAAAAAAGAAAAAACGTTGATCAACAACAACAAAAAACAATCCTCAAAACTACATTTTCTGAATATGTGCTACATTGAGAAAACAAACATTACATAATTTTTAACCCCGTTTTTATTAGAGAATATAATAAAAGCACTACTAAAAAAAATAAAATCCCCAAAATGTCAACATCTTTCTTTACTCTGGCTTTTAATACACCAGAACGCGTGTGTCTCCACTTGCCTTCCTCGTACGTAAACTTGTTGGCCGATTCGGTGAATTCCTTGCGCTCGTACTTTGCGCGAATCCACTGCTCCTTCAGCACCCTAACAAACAACACAATAAAACCAACACAAAGGATTGAGCAATCTGCGCGAGACCAGGAGGCTGCTACGCTAGCTCGTTCGAAATCGCCGTTGTCACTGACAACTTCTGTGACGCGTAATATTGGCGACCCAGCCAGGACACGTTAAACTCATCCCACTGCCAGCCCATGTTCAGACCCAAAACACCTGCGATCGAACGTCCGGATTCTTAAAAGACATGAAAAAACGTCCCAGGCATTGAATGAGTTTAAACGTTGAATTAGCATGCTAGCTTCAATGCTAGCGTGTGCTTCTAACTTAACAATTGTTGAAAACCTTTGGAAATGTCTGTTCTCACTGGCAGTCTTTATGTGACGGCTTGTAATAGTAGACGGGAACGGCGGCCTCGTATTTGTTCTTCATCCGCTCGTTTCCATTCTCCGCCATGAACTGACAAAAAATAAAGAAATAAAAATTAAGAACACAGATAGTACTTCGAAATAAGGGCATGGACATCATTAAAAAAAAAAAAATTTTAAATGGCGAAAACTCGGTGGTGCTACCTGGACCTCGTGGTCCTCCCAGCGGGAAAGACTCAGCGACTTGACCTTGCTGATGTCGGGAATGTTCCGGTGAATGCCGGAACAGGCCAGGCAGATGAACACCCCCAACGAGGTCGAACTCCAGTCGGGATCTGCGCGACCACAACAGGAAGTTCACTCACAGAAGGATCCCCTGAATATTTGATGGGTCATTTTCATATCGAAATGTTGTCGCAATACACCGGAGGGATCTGTGAGCTGAAATGAGGCAACTTTTCAAGATGGCAAATGGCGTGGAAATCCAACAGCTTCGTACAATTTGTATATTAAGCCAAACTAATTGCCGATTATGTAAAAATAATTTTAAAGAGGTGGGGGGGGGGGCCGGGGGATTAATGTTCCAACTTTAAGCCTTCATTGGATTGATTTGCCTTTTTCTTATCTGGCAAACATTCTTATCAGATTCTTATCTCGGAAGAAGATGATGGCGGCATTCCTTAAAGGAGAAGGAACCAGACTACAAGAACCTTTTAATAAGGTGGTTGTAAAAAAGTTTGGCTTGGTGCTTGCTCAAGTACATTGCTTATTTTTGGGGTGTGTTGATCCTAAAATCGTCTTCATTGGCCAAGCGATCGTCGTCATAGGGCATGCTTCTGGGTAACTTTCGGGTAAAAAAAAACAACAACTTTTTTTGTATTTAGTATTTGACTGTCTCCCTTTCGATATCTCCTTGAAGACACATTTGAAGGAAAAGCGGAGCTTCCTCGGCATGCCAGCACAGACGAGCGGAGCGGGCCGAGGGCGTGTGCAGCATGTCACGACTTGCACTACATTTCAAATCCTCCTGGAGTTTCCACGTCGCATAAGCCCAAAAATCTTTTCACTCCCAATGACTTTCCCCGCTAAAAAAATAAAATAAAATAAAAAAAAAGGCACGCGCACACACACACCCATTGACAGAAAACTAAAGTAAATGCCATTCTCACCTGCTGCTCCACAGTCCGCACAGGTGTCATTTCCTGCCCTCTGCAGGATTTCCCGGAGTGCACGAGTGGACATCGACATGATGGACAGATGCAATTCTCTTCTTCTAACGAGCAGACGGAAAGGAATAAATGATGGTGGTCGGTGGTGGTGGTGGTGGTGGGGGTCTTCCAAGGTCTATCTCCTCCTGGCTCCCCCGCCAGAAGTGCGCCTCAGACTGGATAAACACAATGGCGAAGTCCTCATAAGCGGAGCGCGTCCATGCTGGAGAGACACAATCAGTGCGTAAATTCTACCAGTGACTAAACCTGCGATTGTGTGTGTGTGTGTGTGTGTGTGTGTGTGTGTGTGTGTGTGTGTGTGTGTGTGTGTGTGTGTGTGTGTAACCCGATACTGTACAAGGAAGTCCATTGCAAAGGGCGGCGCGGACTTGTTTTTTTTTTTTGCCCTTCTGCATGATTGCGCAAAAAGCCACTGCGCATCTCGCACCTGGGCACCTTAAAAAAAAGGGGCGGGCCCGGGGGCGGGCCGCACTTTGGTTGAAGGAGCGGCTTAGGTGAGCAGAAGTGTCCGAGCTCATGGCGGACAACAAACCGAGTTGGACTCGACGAGTGGCGGGGCAAGGAGTGCCAATTGAAAAAAAAACAACAACAACAAGAAAAAGAAATGAAATGTATGAGGTGCACAACTAAAGAGCATTGTTCTGAGGTCTCCCCAAACCACCTAAAAAATAAAATACTAAATCAAGACTGGACCAAAGTCCCCCTGAGGCGGGCACCAGTCTGAGCAGGCATCGGTATTTTTCTCTGTTGCTGTCAAAAAAATCCATGTATAAAAATCGTCAAATAGAAAAACGAATTAGTGATATATGATATCATGACTAACCCAACACCCTCTTGGGCGGGCAATAATGCGATCTATCTATCACAAAATAAACAACTTTATTAAATATAAAAGGATTCTGATTTTTGGCTTATATCGAGTATAAAAATCGACAGAATAAAACTATCCCCAAAAGCACCCTAAAAATGAAGTCAGGCTAACCTGTCCAAAACCACTCACAAGTATGTAATATCCACTTTGGCCAAAAGGAGGAAACAGTGTATCACGTTTGGAATTCGAGCGTGTTGCCGTGGCACGTTTCAAGAAAATAATTCATCGCTGTCATCCCATTATTAATAAAGGCATTGGAATAAGGAGGAAAGTTTTACATCATCAACAACAAGAACAACACACACCATTGCGACTCCAGAATGAAAGACACGCAGAAAGAAGCAAGACACCTCATCGAAAACTGCCAAAACAAACAAATCCTTGCAAGAAGCATGACCAAAATTAAAAGAGACAACACAGCCAAGACAGCATGTATTTTAAAAACAGAAAACAAATGACAAATATATACACGTATTTACATCTAAAACGGGAACCAACAATTTGAAAAAACAAACAAACAAACAAACAAACAGAAAAAGTACCAGGCGCACAAAGATGACGTCGGAAGAACCATCTCGGTATCCTCGGGGTTTTAAAAATAATAAAACAAACACATAAAAAATATTAGTTTCCTATTGTTTTGATTTAAAACTATATATATTTTATTTATGGAGTTATTATTTTTTATTTCATTCATCCATGTGTTTTTATATTTTAATATATTTCCCATCAACGAAATCAAAATAACTGCAACTTATCATTCGATTGAGGCAGCAGGCAGTTGGATCAAAGACTAAAATCTATCAAACCTGTCATGCCTTTCTCAGATCAGATTTTTTTCAAAACTTAATTATGAATTCAATTAAGAAAAAAAAATTTTTTTAATGAGCTGTCACAGCGTCTCTCCACACTCAGGAAACGACATGATTATTGCCCCCGCAACCCTCTCTCGTTCTGGTGTCAGCTAAGGCTGGTGAAAAACTTCTGATGTCAGCCGTTATTAAATGAAGAGTCTGAATAAATTGGTGCTGCCGAGATATCCTTCCCTCTGGATTATCCACCTTCACCCCGAGAGGCGGAACGATTATCTATTTTTTTAAATGCATTGACTTCACCATTCTTCCTGCCATACTGTGTTTCAGTAGAGTTTGAGACCGTCACAGTTGTGACCCCCATCACACACACACACACACACACACACACACACATATATATATATATATATATATATATATATATATATATGTATATGAGTGTGTATATATATATATGTATGTATAATATAAGGAGAGCACTAGATTTTTGCTAAGCTTGATTCTTGGAGCGCTAATGAGGTTTTGAAGGTCTCAAGACTTGGATGGCAGTGAATTTCTTGAATTTCAATGAAAAGAAATCAGAAGTGATGGTGTTTGTCACCAGTGGCCCTTGTCCATACCAGCCTGCGGATTTGGGCCCGCTGGGGCCTTAGCTGAAGCCAACAGTCTCGAAATTGGCCCTTAAACTGGACAGTGATTTGAAATTGGTGCCGTTGTTAAGTCCGGTTTCTTTCATCCTAGGTGGCCGGCTCAAGTCAAGTTTCTCATTTCTCTGCACTTTGAAACAGTCATTCATTGCTTCGTCACATCCCAGCTGGATTACTGTCATGCACTTTATTTTGGAGTCAGTCACTCCTCCATGAAGCGTCTCCAGTTGGTCCAGAATGCTGCTGCTCATTCTTTACTGGTGCTCATAAGAGGGAGCACATCACCCCTACTCTAGCATCCCCTCACTGGCTCATTTGAGACTTCTTTGCGGAGTCGACGCACGGTCAAAAGAGGGGGGAAAAAACCCTCCAAGGTGGAAGGAAAGGCAGTGGGATTCGCTCGGAGTTTGCGCAAAGCTCTGCCTCAAAAGTCCAGGAAAATGACCTTATGACCACTTTACCCAATTTGAAGAGAGCTTGACACATGGTCAAATGCGGCTGGATGGGCATATGATGTTTTTTGTGGGGAAAAGCATTGGAGATGGATGACAGTCATGATTTGATCAAAGGCGTTGAGGGAGGGGATCATCAGTCAGAGTGATTGACTTTGACTGGCAATTGTCAGCGAGCGTTGGGCCTCCCTCACCGTGACAACGTAAACATGATGTGATGTGAAGCAGGCGCGAGGGCGTTGTCAAAACAATCGGCGGTGGGGGCATGAAGGCAGCAGAGCGAGCGGATGATACTCCAGGTAGTCATGCAGGCAGCGCAGCAGCACGTGACTTGATGTTCAGCGTGACGAGAGGATGTCAAAAGTTAGAGAGCGAACTGATAGTTTCAGCACTCATCTCATCGTCAGTCCCGCCATGGCACGTGTCCATTTCAATGGACATGTCATGTTTTGCTGAAAATGTGAAAAATGACATTTTTGTTTGTTTGTTTGTTTTTTAAATCACTTCCAAAAAAAACCTCAGGGCCAGTACTGTATGCATAAATTGGCCTCACTTATAAAGTCAATCCTGTTTTGTTTTTTTTCAACGTATGATCTCACAATATACATCAATAACCACGCCCAAAGTTATACCATTAAAAAAAAAAAAGATAATATCAATAGGAATAAATCCCCCCCCCCCCCAAAAAAAATCTACTTCTGCGATTGACTACTGCTCAAAGACAGCTGGGAGAGGCTCCAGCACACTCGTGACCCTCGGCGGCTCTGACAATGGATGGATAAGATCAACCGACAGGCATCACTTTGTGTCGGCGAAAAAATCAGGATTGAAGAGGGTTGACATTCATTCATCTTCGAGAAACCTTTTCGTCTGTGGTCCCATTTGTTGTCCGGTGTCAAACAAAACCGTGTGCCACCATGTGGCGGTTGCCAACGGAATTGCACCCGAAATAAACACGAAGCAGACCAAAATATGTTGGTGACATGACTTATATACTAACATGAACAAATGCCATTGGACGCTTGAAGCCAAGTGTGGCTGTATCGATGTGGCCATTTTTTGGGACAACTCCAAATGACACTTGCCTCGTTTCCAAGTCCCACACGTGCGCTTGAGTGGGAATGAAGGACACGGAAGCAGAGCTCACATATGGAGAGGCGTGCGCCGGCATCATCAAGCAGGCTTTAAAGAGGGCGCGGGCGTGTCGGAAAGGCGGCTTGTCGTTCCTTCCAGCCCGCTGGCCAACAACGTCAATTCGGTTGGGTTGGAGAGCGTTCAAATTCAATATGGTTCTTGCTCACACAGAGAAAAATGCAACAACAACAACAAAAAAAAAGGAAAACAATGTACATGTTGTCAGCCCGTCATGTGTGTAATTATATTATTGAAAAGTTACTGCAAGCGACGTTATAGTTGGTTATCGAAAACTAATGAAAAAAAAAGAACACTGAAGAAACCGTTTTTGTTTCACGAAATTAAATGAAAAAGACAACAACAAAAAAAAGGAAGTTTAACAAACGAAATGAAATTCGAAACTTAATTTTTTTTAACTTACAATAACAACTGATAGTGACTAGGCTGGCCTGCGAATAGCAAAAATAGGCATGGAATTGAAATTTGATGTCCATTTAAATGCATTTCTGAAAATCAAGCCATTTTTTTCCTCCACAATATGGGTTTATATATATATATATAAGAGAAAAAAACAAAACTAATACCAAAACTAAGAAACGAACAAATCAGATCTAAAAACTAAATTAAACTAAGTGAATGTTATATTAAAAAAAGGAAAAAAAGTCATGACATTTAAAAAAAAATGACAAAAATGACAGTCACGCTGATTCAGCAACCTTCCTGGACATTTAAGCGGACGATGATGATGTCACGGCACGGACATGGGCCCACGCGGACAAACGCTAATTGGTGGCAGAGGTCTTTCCCGTCTGTTTCTTCTCGCCGCGTCGCCTTTCCTCTCGACCCGTCGAGCATCTGCTTCGTTAGCGGTCGACATCTGCCGCCTGCGGCTGGGGCAGCGAGTCGGGACTGCTGCCCGATTTTCACGCCATTCCTCCATCGCATCGTTCAAATTGAATCGGGCTTCATTGTGTTGACGTTTTCGGCGAAGGTCTCCTTTTATTCATGAAATGTATCACCAGTTTTTTTTTTTTTTTAAACAGTTGTTGTATTTCTCTGTTGACAAACAGCACCAGCACATCAGCGCGAAGCTCTGAAAAAAAAAGCTGCTGCTCGTGTGCTGACTAGAATGTTGGATTCATTGTTTTTCGATCACAAGAAATGTCTGTTTCCGGATTATTGTCCTTTTCTTTTGACAAGCAACCCCAGCAGCACATCGGTGAGGATCTCCAGAATGGCGCTTGCCGAGATCTGACTAGAACGCCGACTTGATCGTTTTCATATCGAACAAACTGGCGACTTGGTTTTTCTGGATGACGATCTTCTCTTTTGGTGCTACCGCTGCTCTTCAAGTGCTGGTTGTCAGGAGGACGTGTTTTCGACGAATACGTTTTTCTCGTTGGCACCTGCGAAAGGTCTCTAGACGGCCGCTACTCGAGTACTCATGAGTGATAAGGATAGCTTTTTGTTTTTTAGACTGCCGAGGTGGCACAGGCAACTCTTTGTAAGTTTTCCGAAGACTGCTCCTGCTTGACTGCTACATTTGCATTTGAGACTTGATCAAAAGTGCGGGCCTTTATTTTAACCTCCTTGCAACTTCTTTCATTTCCTCGTCGTGCCTCGTTGTTCCACATCAGCGCTCGAGCGTTACGACGCACTCGACGGGGGCGGCTGGGACGCTAATTACACGGCCCCGCCCCTTTCGATTGCACCATGCATATTAAGTGGCTTTCTCTGCGGCACGCCACTCAACCTGTTGGCGTGTAAACACACACTGATTAATCATAATTTAAAAAACAAAACAAAAAAACAAGTGAAGTCTTTGGCTTCACTCGGTTTCTTGGACCGATGAAGAAGTTTGACGAGTAGAAGGAGCGGGACGACTTCTTTTCGACGCCGTACTGAGAACCTCGACATAATTTGTCGCCCCCTGCGGCTGCTTGAGCGGCGGCCGCCCAGAACTACGAGACCGATGCAGACGTGGGGGGAAAAAAAAAATGACGGCTCGGGAGACGGTCAGCTGTTGAAAAGCTCGTTTTATATGACACCAGAGTGACATTCAGGAAAAGGGAAACAGAAGCGTCACATGCAATTTGGGGGGGGGGGGATGGAGGTGAGGAGGTCTGCTGAGACGGCGGATACACGGCACATGGAACACAACAGCATCCTTTCTGCGACCTTTCGATCCCGCGGGCATTTGTATTCTACGACATAAAATATAGTCTTCTCAATTCTCAGACGTCTATCTGTACAGCTACTAGAACATATTGCATATCTCCAAGGGGATGGGATGGGGGGGGGGGGGGGGGGCAGGACGATAAGTGTATTTAATACTCGCGGCCTCTCCGAGGGAGGCCGATGATCAAGTCTCGGCTGGTCATGCATACGCGTGCGTGCGTCCCCCTGCCCGAGGTCTACACAAACGGCTCCTCGCAAGAAACGTTCGGCCGGAAGGCTCGGAACAGACCCGACGAGCCGAAAGCGAAACCAAAACAACCAATGAGACAAAATCGAGAATTGTTCATTTTTGCTTTCTTGCTACATGTCGGCAGACCTGAGTCAGATCAGAGATTGTGAAACCAAAACCGAGAGGTCCTTTTTCAGCATAGGGGGGTGGATAGCTTTCAAGGAGACATTGGTGCGATGGAAGTCCATTTTCCACACAGCCCTTTGACGCCATACTTGCAGTTCAAAACACCACGTTGGGGCATCAACAGTATTTGGCGCACGCCGGCACCCTCTTCATCGCGCATTTTTAGCCCTTTTCGTGGGGGTACGTGCACAGCCGAGGAGCCCGCGTGGATATTTTATTTAGTAGTTCCCACCGAGCAGCAGTGTGGTACGGTTACAAATGCACCCATTTGGGTTTTTGTGGTCCAGAGTCTCAACTTAACCACGGCGACATAAAATCATTGGGACTCCGCGGTCCAAAATCAGGCTACTGAACCGAGAACTGAAAGGTCTCGGCATATTGCTGATCCAAAGTACTTTTCCTGGTTTATTTCAGACTCAGCAACGACACTGAAGACCTGTTTCGACCAAGCAGCAGTACACATATTTCGGTTTCCGTTTATTTTGGTTTTCAATTTTCAGACTCTGAACCCAACCGTGAAGGTTGTGAAAGGCGCTGAGATAAAAGTGAGCCGAGCCTTTTTTTTGGGGGGGGGGGGGGTGGTCACTTTCAGACCCCACAAAAACACAGAAAATCTGTTTTTGCACAAAGCAGCAGGAAGGATTTGGTTCATTTCGATACGCATTCATTTCGGGGATCCCTTTGCTGAAGTCTCGACCAAGCCGTGAAGGAAAACAAAAGTGCTGACATAATCGATGCGTACCACTTTTCGGCGTTCATTTTCAGACCGGACGAACTCCAAATCCCTGTTTCCACTAAGCGGCGGCGCGGTTTGGTACGGTACGCGTCGATTTTGGGGTTTGCGTGACCCAAAGTCTCTACACTGTCCACAGTCTCTACCTAACCACGAAGCGAGTCACACACACTGACATATTACTGGTCTAGACAACTTTTAGGGGTTCAGTTTCAACCCGACTGAAAACTTGTTTCCACCAAGCAGTCGGAACACTTTCCTTTGTCCAAAAGTCTCCGCTTAACCGCGAAGGAAGTCAAACGGACCTTCTGTTGTCAGGGTGTCTGTTTACCCTCCGAAACCACCAACCGGGCCACTCTGCTTGGTGGAAATGCGTCTTCGGAGGACAGACAGCAGACATTCACGCGCAAGATCACGGAAAATAACCTGGCAATGTCCCGTACCCCGAGAGAACCCATCTGTCAGTCAACGCTGCCGTTGGCGACGGCGCGATCATCCGAGCCCGTCAGCGCCGGTTCGAGCTACTCCGGTCACTGGCAGATTCCAAAGCATCACCTTCCAGAGTCCAAATCCCCTAGTCCCGAACTCCTTACTTGTCATCCCAGAATCGTGAAAAGCGGGGCGCTCTCAAGACGACCGATCCCGAGCAGCCGCGCCACAGAGAACAGACGGTTCAAAGACGAGAGGGTCGGGGGGGTCATCGCAGAACGAGTCGGAAGAGTTCTCGGAGCGGTGAAAAAGTTTCATCTGTTCTTCCGGGAGTTTGCGTCTCTTTCACGGCCGCTCTTTGCGTTCGTTTGCTGACAGGTCAGCGAGAGGCTGTTCAGAGTGTCGCAAAGACTCTTCTCCCCCGCGTCTTCGTCGGGGGGCTCGGCGGAGTCCTGGCGGGAGAGGCCGGGGCTCCTCTGGAGTCCTTTGCCGGCCTGGAGGTGGGAAGTGGAGTCGTGGTTCTTTGGGCTCGGGGGCTCATACCGGACCGGAGTGAGGTTTGACGGGTGACGCTGGGGATCCAGATGGCAAGGTGGCGAGATGCTGAAGCTGAGGCTTTCTTCTGGCGCCACCTGTGGGCTAGCCTCGGGAGTACCAGCGGCTGACGACGACAAGCCACTCTGCGGCATACAGAGAAAGAGTTTTCTTTGGAATCCGGATCTCTGCCAAGAACCCCACAAAAAAAAAAATCCATAAACAGATTGTTCCGTTCCATTCTGGATCTTGAACAACCCCGGCAGAGAGTATTATTTCGTACACTTTTTTCAGACGGAATCATTTCGAATTAAGATCGTTGGTCACCTTGCGCAAGTGGCGTGATGTATTTCGCCGTTGACGTGCCCCCAAGACGTTAATCAGATCAGCCGCGCCGCACGCGGACATCGATGCAAACAGCGGGTGACTTATTCAAGCTGGAGTACTTTTGTCAACCGAGCAAAACAGCTGTGATCGTTTCAACACTTAAACGGTAAGTTACGAGTTCTTTCAAAGAAGTTCTGCCATCGCAAACGGGGCCCTGCGAAGATGCTGCCATTCTAAAGCGTGCACGGGGACGTCACTACACATTGAAATCATCCCATCTGCTGAATATCCTCGGCCACCTTCCATGGAAATTCTTTTCAGCATATTTTTCATCTTCATTTGGTTGGTACCTTACACAAACAAAAAAAAAGATGTCTTTGGTTACAAATACTTTCAATTGAAGATTTTGGTGTCAGCATCCTCTGAAGGTCAGCGGGGTCTTAAGAGCGGAGACATGGAGGGATTGGTGCAAAAACAATCGAAAGCCGACAGCCAGGGGGGGGGCTGGGGAGAAAGGAGCTTTCGACAACAAAGAAGAAAGCCCGCGAGAGATGAAACGAGATTAAGGGAAAAAAAACACGATAACCGCAGAGAAGAATGCGAACACGAGTGGCAGCCGAGAACGACGGCAGACGACAAAGCTGAGCGGCAGCCATGCTAATTAGCTCGGCGCCGCTGAGCGCCGCCGGATCACAGAGGCACTGAGCTTTACAAAGCCGCCAGGTAGGGAGAGGGAAGGATGGGTCGCCATGGATACACAAGAAGTAAAAAAAAAAAAAAAGAAGACTCTTTGTTCTTGTTTCACGCACACGCCAACGGAGGGAAGCCAGGCAATGTGGATACAGCTTGGATCAAGTCAGGCAAATGTTAATCAAAATTCAAGCTAAGATAGGATAGGAGGTGCGCTACGCGGAAATAACTGCTCTAAACCACCACGGCAGACTTCCTGTGTCTATTTAGAAATGGCTTCTGGAGACTTTTTGGTGGGTCTACTGATGGTGGACATACGTAGCGAATTTCATGCTGCTGAGGGTAAATGGTTTCGGGGGCAGAACTATTTCAAAAGTTGCCCTTTTGCCACCGGGGGCAACACGCAACTCTGCGTCATCGCCACAATAAAAACCGGCGGATCCAAACTTTCGCTTTCGCACCTTCCTCCTCACCACGTACAATAACCAACACAATTTAGAGTCACATGTTTGGGTAGGATATGAGGTTTAAAATTTGGTGGCACTCACACAAAATAGCTAGGAGGAGCTGGTCTTTGACGTGCCCCTAAAAAAAGAAACAAAAATGTCCGACATTTCTCAAAAATTCAAATAGCAAACTTGATTTAAGGAATGGCTTCATGACACTTTTTTGTGGGCCTCCCAATGATAGATATGAACACCAAATTTCAAATTGCCGAGGGAAGGCGGGGGGGCGTATAAAATGGCAGACTTCTGTGTCCTTTATGGACTTCTGTGTCCTTTATGGCATAGCTTCTTGAGACTTTGGTTTGTTGGTTTCCTAATGAAGACCTGACCACCAAATTTGGTGTCTTTGGAGGCAGAACTTTTCTCAAAACATGGGCGGTAAAAACCACACCAAAATGGCAGACGTCTTTTATGGCACGGGTTCTTAAGACTTTTTTGTGTGGGTCTCCTATATACAGTACCGCTCCTTTTTTGTTGTTGCTGACTGAAACTGGTTTTGGGGGCTGAATTGAAACCCCAAAAACCCAGCAGGCATTAACGAGTCAGTTCCACCCAGGACTCCAGCCAAGTGTAAATTCTCACCTGGATAAACACGGGCTGCACAATTTGGTGCAATTTTGACCCCGGAAAAGGCCTCATAAGCATCCATGTTGTCTCCAATAGTTTGACAAATTGATGCAGATGGCAGCTCCTCATCCATTCATCCATCCGTGAACACACTCGTCAATCCATTCATCCGGTCTTAATACCCGCGAGTGCGGCGCCCCGTTGTTGGCTCCGGGTGAGCGGAGGGACGCCCAGGAGGCCAGCCGGGACGGAGGCCCGTCTCCGGGGTTGGCGGCGGGGTGAAAGAAGTCAGCCGGGAGGTGGAAGAGCGGCGAAGACCTGAGGCCTCCATCCAGGCGCTCATCTGCAAAACACAATCGAGTGTCGTCGTCTCACTTTGAGTCGGCCGCGTCAGGTTTGGACAGGGGTCGGATCGCATTTTTCGGTTTCAACATTTGCCGTTCCAAATTTGGTTCCGTTTGTCAGTTTGGTGGTCGGCGTTTGGCCGTTTCAGGTTTTTCTATTTCGCGTTTGGTCGGTTCACCTTTTTTGCAATTTGGTGTTCCACATTTTTTTGTAGTTGATATTTTATCATTTTGGCTTGTGCGTAGCGAAAATTCCTGTGATGCGCATTTTGTGGTTTGGTTGCTTCAAATTGATATCGTGTTCAAAAGAGCACGATATAAAACGGACGGATTATTATTATTATGATTTGATGTTCATATTTTTACAGGTCTAATGTTCTAGTGAAAGAAAGGTTGCATGTGCCGTTGGTACCTGCGCAACGTGTTGGGCTTTGCGGTTCCGCCGAGGGCGGACGCGAGCCAGGACGGACGCTGGCCTCAAAAAGCTGGCGGAGCGCCTCCTCGTTTTCTTCTCCTCTGGAAGCAGCTGAACGAGGGAGCCCCTCGTATTGCCCCTCGGTGGGCAACTCGCCTGAACTGTGGGAGTCACCGCTGCTGCCGCCCTGGAGGAGAGGAAAGAACGTGAAGATGGAGACCACTGCTCGTGCATGCGTGCGTGCGCGTGTGTGTACTTGGTTTCCTCCGATCAGCATCTGGTCACTCGCGTGTTCATCCAGGCTCAGATCATCGGGCAGCGCTGGTGATGACGATTTGTCCGACAGCTGCTCCGACATCAGTGAGGTCCGCTCCACCTCCGCCAGACGGACCTGAGACCCCCGACAGAGTCAGCCCCCGACCCCCAATACGTGTCGATGTGCGTGTGTCTGTGTACCTCCCGTGTGTGTCCGTCACAGTCCTTACAAACGGGGGAGTAATGATGGAAGACTGAGCCGGAGAGGTTGTCAATCATGTCACCTTCCATTGAGTCTTTGATAAGCAGAGACACGCTATCCAGCCACTGGCTCTCCTTGAACACAGACGCACACAAAAAAACATGTACAGGAAGTGAACATGGATTGTGGGAGGTGGGGGGTCAGAGCAGGCCTGGGCATTTGGCTTTGGAACTCAAATCGATAAAACTAATTTGAGTGCTGAAACTTGTGATCCACAAATCGCTCGCGGCTTCAAATCCAAATCATCCAATTGAACATTTTCACCTGAGCAGGAGAATAAAGTCGACATCTGTGGTTCGCGTGTGCCTCCTGAGGAACCTCGACAGCAGCGCCGCCGCCGCCGCCACCTCCGCCCTCCTTTGGCGGCGCCATCAAAGCTCCGCTCTGGGCCCCGACGCCGCCCGCCACCGCCGCCCCCGCGGCGACACCCACGCCGGTTGCCCCGGCGATGGCCCCGACGCCTCCCATCACGCAGCACAGGCCGCTCTGGGCCAGCTCCAGCTCAATCTCGGCATCCATCTCGGCGTCCTCTTGCGCTTCCTTGTTGGAGTCGTCCAGGTGCTTCATGAGGACGGCGACCACCACGTTAATGAGGACAAACTGAGCCGTCAACACGAAGGACACAAAGTACAACGGCGAGATGAACTGCAGCCCCGCGTGGCAGCCGTAGTCGCTGCCCGCACGCCCCGGAGGGCACTCGCGGAGGGTGTCCTGCGGACACAGAGAAGCGCACAGCACTTAATTCAGCGAAAGAGTCGACCGTGTCGACCGTGTCGGCTTTCGTCGGCGTCAACAACAGAAAATGCTGACCTTCATGATGCCGTTCCAATTGTCGCCCGTGGAGACCTGGAAGAGCGTGAGGAACGCCATTCCAAAATTCTCAAAGGTGGCGTGACGGCTCATGCCCTCGCATGGATAGTCGAAGTTGCACACTGATGAATTTTGGCGGAGGGGCGAACAAAACAAAAAAAAAACATTCTTTGACTATTGCAGAGCCACCGAGAAGAAGAGTGGGCTAGCTCCATAAAAATCACTCGCGGTAAATGACAAAAACGGAATTAGCCCACTCTTAGTTTTCCGTGGCTCAATTTATATTGACGTATTCGCACCACCAGGAGGGGGCGTGCAACTTCTTACCCAGCTCTCCGAAGAGCTCCACACCAAGAGCAGCGTAGATGAAGAAGAGCAGCATGAAGAGCAGGCCAAGATTTCCCACCTGACGCATAAAAACCACAATCATATTTGGTGTTGAAAATTGTAATTACCCTTAAAAAATAAAATAACATTAAAAAAAGGCACCACATTCCGAGAAGGAAAAGTCAAAGTTTCAACATCCAATTTTCTGTCTTAACAGCCAGGAGAACATTGGTGTGCTTCCGATGTTGTTACTGTGCATATGACAAATGGACATCTTGAATCTACTTCCCTAGCTAGACCCTGGTGAGAATATTTCTTGAGAGCCAACAATTTTGCCATGGTTTGTCTCCTTCGGAAGTGTAAAAAATAAAAATAAAAAATAACAATTTGCGTGTGTGTGTGTTTGTGGCCTCACCTGAGGCAGAGCTTGAACGACAGTGTCCAGTAAAGCTCTCATCCCAGTTGCCATTTTAAGCAACTTCAAGACTGCAAAGAAAGAAGACACACACACACACACACACACACACACACACACACACACACACACACACACACACACACACACACACATTCTTAGAAAAATAAGTGGAAGATCAAAGACAGGAGTGATAAAGAGGAACCGGGAAAGGAGAGAGAGATTACAACTGATCAATAGATGGACACTTTCCAATTCCCGCAGGCCCAATTTCCAAAAGCTACCGATGGTTGGCGGGAAGGGAAACATTCAAAGCCTCCTGGGAGACGGGCCAGAATTAAACATTTTTTTTTTTTACAACCCCAAAAATGGGATTTCATCCATGCAATCACTGTTTGTGGAAAATATTAGCTTAGCGCGCGAATCAGCCGTGTTTGCAGTGCTTGACATGGTTGTTTACATTTAACTGAAAGGCTTTGAAAGCATATGGAGCAGTGTTTGGGTTTTTGTGGGGGGGGGGGGGGAGTTTCTTTCATGAAAATGCAGTCATTTTTTCCCCGATAACAAACAGTCAAGGGAAAGAGAATTTGTTGGCATTTTTAAATTCACTTTTTAAAATGCGACTTTCAGGTCAACAAGAACTGTAATTTAATAAATTACTTTCATAAATTAACAACTCCTTTTCTTTTTTCTTTTCTATGTTACTCATTCGAGGTAAGCGGAAAATTTAGCATCACCTAACGTTTCTTTTTAATATGACTCTTAGATAAACAAAAATCAGGATCGGTTGTTCAGAGAAGGAGCTAACGGGTGAGCGCGCTAACACGATCCCCCGCAGACCCAGGCGGATGCTAAACATTAGCGCGGGTGATAAAACCATGAGCTGGTGCAACTAGCCATCAAACCACCACCGAGGCTCGCTCGTTAATTACCGGCAGCTGCCATTCGATTAGCGCGTGGCGGCCGCGGGCCCGGTTCTGCGCTCATTGCCAAAGGGTGGGATGGGTCTCGGGAGAGGCTGGATAAAGTTCGATTGCCGTAATTAGCTTTTATCCGACTCCATTCCGAGTTGAAGCGATGCCGCCCAGAGAGCCGGGATGTCAATTGAGGATCCATGCTAACTTGGTACCACTTACACAGCTAGCTAGCAACAAGCTCTGGCTGACCGCTAGTGCAGCTAAATATGATAAAGGGTTCCCTCCTAAGTCAGTAATCATGACGGCGAATAAAACACACTTGGGACAAGTATCGTTCTCATGAAGGGATGATAAGGAAAGATGGAGAAGCCATGCTAAATGCTAAGCTAAACTAACCTATGTGTTGCAGCTCTGCGGGAAAAAGAGCTGGAGTGTTGTTGGTTTTTTTTAAACGTACACTTTTTTTCATTCTTTAAAATTCTTAGACAACGTGCCCCTTTTCTCTTCCACGTTCGGCTCGAGAGGCGTTCAAAGACAGCCTCCAAAAAAACGTAAATTAACGGAGGCTTTCATGGCACCACGACGGCAATGCTTGCGTTCAGAGGAAATGAGAAACTCTGGGTGGGGACCAACTTGTGGCAAGCTAACCCAAATTTAGTGAAAACTGTTTTGTTGTGCAAGGACATTGCATGTGTGGGACTAATACCCTCCTCGGAAAGTCAAATCTGCTAGAGGTGGTATCTCACAGACTTTCGCCGCGCAGTGAGATACGGGTCTAAGCGGCAGCGCGCCTTATTTGGAAAGTGTCCCCGGATCAAGGAGAGATCCAGCTCTCCATTTAGCAGCAATTTAGAGTCAGTAAACTATTTTCGTTTCAATATCGCTGCCGTAAACAATTACGGGCAATGTATCTCTTCTGCCCCGGTGAAGGTCGGTCAGGAGTATCCTGGGCTAAAGCTGGGTTACAAGTTGCACTGAGACGTCCTTCTGAGGCAATTTGGGATTTGCAATGACCTTTTCTTGCATACTTCCAGGTCACTTTGCTCAGATGTCATGAGCAAAGGAATGTTCCGAAGCAAAAGAAAAAGGAGAATTTGAAGAGGCCTGATATCGCCATGGTGACAAGACTTCAACGTGGTGTGCTATTGGGTTCGGCTCAGTTTTCGTGGCGTAGGGTCGGGGGGGGAGGGTTAGTTTGAACAGTGACGCCATGAGGGAAGTGCGCGTACCTCTCGCTATCCTGAGCACCCTCATGATCCTGATGATGGTCGGATTGATGGGTAGCGAGGCGTTGATCTCAATCTCCTCCAACGTGATGCCCATCACAGACAGCAACACAATGGCCAGGTCCAACTGGTTCCACCTGCGCACACGCACACGCCTGTCATCGTCGGCAGAAGTCGCAGCGAGTGAATTGCGATTGTCATCAAGGTTCGAGGCTGAGGAGCGCCCTCTTTTATGTTAATTCCCCAATGAATATTAATGCTAACTTCAGGCATCATTTGCATGATTCTCTCCTACTTGTCAATTTACTTCTTCCTCCAAAGAGATTACGTTTAAAATGGGTTCGGGGAAGTTACGTCGCAAATTAAATGTTCCAAAATATGGCCCACAAGGCTAGTTACCATAAATAAATACTAAAATAACACAATTTCTCCGACGAATAAGGATAATTCCATTTTAGAAGCATACATTGTTTCGTCCACATTCTCCTGTGTCAAGGTCCGATTCATGAGCATCCCTGAATCAGTCTCGCCGAATTGTTTTCAAAAATGGTCTGCTGACTGCAGTTTGCTCTTGTTTTGGTTCTCAATGTGGAGATGGGATTCGGCGACTGTTCAATGCGGGGGTGGATCGAGTTGAGTGAGAGAGAGGGCCGTTGGCTACCCTCAAATCTTGGAAAATCCGAGACAATTTGCCTTATCGCCTTTCACTGAAAGCTACTGTGTCACCGTTTTCCAAAGCGACTAGAAAATGTTGACAATATAGCGTTGCTTTCTTGACTGATTTTATTGCGTGTTTCATGATTTAAAGTTGAAGAATTTTCAAGTGGCTCTTGCATCCTTGCATTTTCATGAATGCGGCCTTCATACGAAAAAATTTGAACACCCCCGTTTCAGGGTCTTGTGAAGCTTCGAGATACAGTAGTTATGCCCCCTCTTTTTAGACTACTTAATCCTTCTTTTGCATTTGGTCTTCTTCTTTATTTCCTGCTTGGGGAATAATGGTCGTGTCCTCCGTTATTGGGACTCTTGGGTTGGATTTTTTTCTGGTACTATAATAAGTTAAAAATACTATATATACATATATTCAAAGCTAATAAACACATCATCCCGAGGGGTGGCAAGAATTCTGGAAGGCATTGTATAGAAAAATATGCCATTAACAGGCAGTGTGAAAGGGCCTGCGTGAGCAAAGCGCGGCCCAATCAGCCAGAGATGAGGTGTAGCATCGAGCGAGAAGTGAAAAAGCAATTTAAAAAAAAAACCCGACCTTTCTTTCGGGGAAACTCAATTCCCTGCCAAATTATGAAATGAAGTAAAGGTTTCCTCTGACCAGATGTTATCCCTGGCGAGAGCTAAAGTAGTGCAGACACGTGATGTAAACACCCTCGAATCCAGAGAACTCACACAAACCGGTAGAAAACAGGACATGAATGCGTAAAAAAAAAAAAAAAAAAAAGGTATTGTCACAGATGGATTCAAAGGGGAGCAGACAAGGAAGTAAAAAGCTTCCCTCGGTGCATCCACCTTTCTAAAAATGGAGCAGCAGATGGAATAATAAATATTTCCTCAGTGGGAACTGCCGAAGTAATATACAGCGGCAGCTGCTCCACGCAGCGGCTGCGCTGGACGTAAGGGGACTCTGCTGATATTGATATCAATTCAATTCCTTTTTTTTTTTGACCTGCACAGCTTTAGCGTGGGTGTCAAAATATATATTATTCCTGGACAAAAAAAAAAAAAAAATCACAAATGTCACCACCAGTTTGTTCCCTGACTGAAGAAGACATTTTGGTCCAAATAGATTATTCACACAAGGACAAACGTGGCCTTTAACCATCCATCTCTGAATATGAAAAACAAATGCAAAATTATTAAAGCAGCGAGCACCCCCGCAAAAGTCAGGGGGGTCGAGGATTCGAGTTTTTTTTGCTTTTCATCAGCGTGTTCTGCCCACACTCAATGACGAACGCAAAAAATCGCTGCAATCTTGTGGTGCCCTTATTTGTCAGGTTCAAATTTTTTCAAAGAGAATGGTGGGCATTCTGTTTCTTTTCAGGCATCAGTTTCTGAGACTTTTTGTGAGTCTGTGGACGATAGGAGTGTGAAAACATAACATGACAACTGTCTTTCAATTTTCATGGTCACAGTTTTTTTTTAAAATTCATTATTTTATGGCAAGTCATCAAACTTCTGCCCACACTCACACTGACTAAAACTCAAATTTAGCATCCCCCATCTGTCGAGTACATTAGTGATGAAAATTTGATCGCAGTCAAAAAATCTTTGAGGACCGGGGCAATACTGTATTTCGGAAACAGCTGCCTCAAACAAAAACTGTATATTCCCAGTGGGGTTTTTTGGGGGGGGCTGCCCATAATAGACAATATTTGAATTCAAATATCAAATTTGTGAAACCAGTTTTGTCGGATGAATTTTTCTCAAACAATCTAGGACAAGTTTGTCTTTGAACTACCTCTGAAAAAGTGTGTGTTTTTCTGTGTTTTTTCAACTTCTTGAAACTATTTTTGTGGGACTGCCTATGATAGACACCCTATCAAATTTCATGACGCTCTGTGAAACTGGCTTTGTGCGCAGAATTTTTCTTCAGACGATTTAGGACAAGTTTGTCTCTGAAAGATGTCTGCAAACGAGCAAGCAATTTTCTTTATTTTTTTCCGGCATGATTTCGTCAGACTTTTTTTTTTTTTTTGTGGGTCTACTCAAGTGAGTTTTCCAAACATTCTGGCCCTCTTCTCATACCTGTCCTTGAAGAAACGCCGAAAACCGAAGGCCACCAGCTTCAGAGTCGCTTCAATGACAAAGGTGGATGTAAAGAAGTAGTTGCAATACTTTAGCGCCGTCTCTAGAGACTAAGACAAACAAGACGGAACTCCTTTTGAAATCAGCGGTGTATTTAATTGTTCTTTGTCTTCTGTTTAAGTTGAATCAATAATGATAACAATCAAAATAATGAAAAGTATATAACATCATTTGAAAACCGTGACATCGTGTGTATGTGATGTCTCACCGAGGCTGGCTGTAATGCTCGAGTGACATGGTGATGACGTTGATGCAGATGATGAAGGTGATGGCCAAGTCCAGGTAGTGACTGGTGCACAAGGTGTGGATGGCCAGTCGTGCCGGGCCGTAGGAGGCGTAGTAAGGAAGCTTCTGGGCCTCTGCATGAGTACATAGGATGAAGAATGGTGCATTTCGGGAGACTGGGAAATCGCAAATATACTGCACTGAGCTCTCAGGATTCGTTATCAATTCAACGCAACTGTATTTTCGAGAGCACTTTAAAACAACCACCGCTGCATGCAAAGTGCAATGAATTCATGACAGAGACAGGAGAAAATTGTTGAAAAGTTAAATCCCGATAGTTAACGCTCTTTTACAGTTTTGTGACTGAAATGTCTGACTTCGCTGTTTTCAGCACATTCAGAAACACCATGACCTTTTTTTTAACTTTGGATGTGATGTTATCGTTCATTTTGTTCTAGGAGGGGAAAAAGTTCAATAATTTGTCATCATCCAAAATGGCAGCGCAATGACTATTAGCGTAATATTAGCAGAGCATGCATAGCGTTGAGTGTGTCGTTTGACTCTTTGCATTCACGCTTTTATCTCATCCTTTTCAACGTTACAGAAATGTTTTGTTGTCTTTTGCGCCTGGAATTCCCACCTTTTCCATTTTTCATTCGGGCAGCATTTGACAGGGCCAGGACATCATTGTCTACTTTTGTCAAGGCAGCCAACGAGCCAATATTTTGGAATCAGACCACAAGAAGCCTCATATTTGAGTGTGTTTGTTGACTTTAAAACCACGGGAAAATGGGGACGCTATTAGCGTAGCATTCCGCTTTTTTGCCCCCCTGTGTTTTCTTACTTCGCCTCTTCTTCTCCATGCGTCGCTGGCGCTTCTCCTCGCGCCGCCGGGCCTCCTCCACCTCTTGGTGTTGCCGACACTTGTGGAAGTTCTCCACCACCACGCCCACAAACATGTTGAGCACAAAGAAGCTGACGATGAGCAGGAACGAGATGAAGTAGAGAAGCATCCACGGGTTGTTGTTGATCGCCGGCTGGAAGTGGGGACGACAATCACGAATGGGGGAACAAGGTTAAGTTACATATGCTAGCCTCGGCCAGGCTAGTTATCAGTCAACTTCTTTTTACAGTAGTTTGACAGTTAAAAATGTTCATGACTGTTATGAAACTCTAACCCGAAACCTTAACACGAGCGCTAATCGTAGCTGCCAATGCAATCCCACACAATAGTTAGTCAATAGTTAGCACTAATAACAACCGCTAAACATGAGCAAGCACTAACACTTACACTGATCGTAACTGTAAACTCTGAACACTTTAATTCTAACATTAGCGCAGGTATTAGCATTAATTGCTAACTCCCTCCCCTGCCCCACATTAAAAAACCCTTTTTAAAATCCCAAACATTTTTTGCCCTCCCCTTATTTTTTAATGCTATAATAAATCATATCAGACCATGCAGGTGTTCCTCCTAACGTGTGAGTGTACTTGGAACACCACCTTTTTTTTAAGGTATGCTGTACAATAACCTATCCCACATTTCATCTTTTTAAAAGTCAGATCACTGTCTGGCTTCTACAGAAGTGTCGGCCAATTATTTAAAGCCAAGCAGCCAGCTCAGCACCCCCCAAAAAAATCTGTATAAATATAGAAATTATGAGTGTATAATACATCCAGAAAAATTGGAAAAGGAGCAGGTCATAGTTATTACTCGCCGCCATTACCAAACAACAATCGCGGCTCAAGCGTCACAAAAAAGCAGCGGCTGTGGAATTGTGTGAGAAATAGCTGAAAGCTAAATTTGGATTAGTCTCTTTTCTTTTTTTTTTCCCTTCCCTGTGGCGGCCTGACGGAATCATCCGGAAGACAGGAGAAAGTCTCCCTGTAGTCGATTACTTAATGGCCTTGAAATGAAAGCAAGTGCGAGGGAAAATCTGTTCATGTCAGCTGACTTTTTACACATCGAGCGTATGTGCCTGCGGGAAACACAATGTGCCGGGCAAAAAAAACGAAACAAACACAAAAAAAAACCACTTGAGTTGAGGACACACAAAAAATAAAAATGAATGCGGTGAACAAATGCGTTTAACCTTCAGGCAAATTTAGAAAGACTTTGTCAAGTTCATTTGGATCCCACTTCTGAAACCATCTGTTGTGACAATAAGGTTGCATGATATACTCTCTAGCCCGGACAAACTTAAAGAGCTTTATAAACATTGAATTGTTTACAGTGTTCATTAGATCCCTTTTCTGACACCAAATGATGTGAGTCTGGGTCTGATCCCGCCGTGTATCTAGTAAGTGAGCCAACATATGCGCCAGTCCCGTGGATCCCACTTCTGACACCAACTGTCATGAGAATATGGTCGCCTAGTAGAAGAGGTCTTCTGACTAACTTGATATCATATCCTGAATGAAGTCTGTATTCTGCTCATATTCAGTCATACTGTGTAACTTTCCCATGCCCGCAGTGTAGCTTGGCGTCCTTGTAACAATCATCACCTAGAATTGGTATACAGTCAAACCTCGGTTTTCGAACGTCTCGGTTCTCGTACAATTCGGTTTTCAAACAGAAATGTCGAGTTTTTTATGCCTCGGATGACGAACAAATTTCGGTTCTCGAACTAACTGAGCGCACATGAATGCGTTATATGCAAATATTCCGTTATTAAAAGTTTCGAAGGAACTGTTCATTGACTCCAGCCTTTATTTGGATGACCAACATTCTCCTCGTCCGCAATTCAACGAACACGCGGGGGAGATATTACGATTGTCTTCTTGATTTCATTCAATGTTTAATTTGTCGTTCTTTCTTGTTATTTTAATTGTCTTCCCTTTGAGTGTTTCCCTTTGAGTGCTACACAGATAAAATGGATTATTATTATCACCTTCTAGATCCTACTTCTGACACCACACATGGCATATACGGATCAGGTCCTATTTTCTATCTTGGGATGGTTAAGACTTTCGGATCCCACTTCTGATGCCAAATGTGGTAGGCAAGGGCTAAGGCACTAGCTGGTATTACAAACACCAGGAGTGTCAAGATCCCACTTCTGACACCAACTGTGGTGGGATATCTCATTCGATTGACTGAAATTCTTGTGTCACTCAATAAAATAATTCAGAAATTCCCGCCAAGTCCCACAAAGCTGACGTCCTGATTGTCAATCCTCTAGATCCCGCTTCTTCCTCCAAATAATGGAGAAAAATGGTTGTATAGTGGGGAAAAAATATACGTGCAGCCATCTGCCTGGTTGGTCAATCTTTGGAGCCTACTTTTGACAGCAGCTATAGTGGCAACATTTTCAATTCCTTGGCTGACGTGCGCTACCTGCTGGTCGATGCCCACCGCATCCAGTCCGTGATACATGATGTTCACCCAGCCGTCTTTGGAGGCCAGCACAAACAAGGACATCAGAGCCTTTGGGAGGTTTCACAAAAAAAAACAAAACAAAACATATTAGGTTGGAGAAGTGCCACACAAGTTCTTTCGTACAACAAATGGCTTCGGGGTGCTTTGTACCTGACCGAGGTTGTCAAAGTTATATTTGTGATGCACCCATCGGTAGTTGGCAGCCAAGCAGTCGGACTTGTTGGTGATGTTCTTCACGTCGAGGCCGGCGCAGTAGTAGAACTTGCCTTTGAACAGCTGCACACACGCAGACACACACCAAAGTTTCTCCATCAAGGCACTTGTTGTTGCGATATGCTTTTCTGAAGTGCTTCCATAATTAGCACGTGATGCAACTCCACCGCACACATGAAACGAGTGTTGACAGGGCGAGTTGTTGACAGCCTGCTTTTCCCTCGTGAAGAAAATTGCCATTCACGAGTGGAGCTTGGGGGGGCAAACGTTTTCGTTTGAGGGCCGCATACCGAAAAATGGGAGGATGAAAGGGCCACTTTTAATTTTGGTCGACTTTTTGAAACACGCTAAAGTCAGTGCAGAAAAAAATTAGATATTGTTTTGTCGAGGGGCTGCCCGGTGGTCCAGTGGTTAGCGCGTCGACCTCACAGTGCAGAGTCGTGGGTTTGATCCCGGCGCCGGTCTTCCTGTATGGAGCTTGCATGTGGCTTTGCGTGGCTTTTCTCCGGGTACTCCGGTTTCCTCCCACATTCCAAAAACATTCACGGCAGGTGAATGGAACACTCAAAATTGTCCCTAGGTGTGAGTGTGGATGGTTGTTCGTCTGTGTGTGCCGTGCGGTTGGCTGGCAACCGGTTCAGGGTGTCGGAAAATGGATGGATGGATGTTTTGTTGCGTTCATTTCATCAGCTCTCTGTTAAAGGTCGTTGAGAAATTTTTGGGGGGTATGGCTGGCTAACAGCCCTTTATATAGATCTAGGTAAAAGAGGGGTATCCCGCTGTCTTCATGTTCATAAGCAAGGTCGCGGCGGCAGTTCGCTCCCCGCGTTTGTAGTCATGGAGGCCTTTTCACTCTTTTGTGGGAAAAATCTGGTCGTTGTAATGTGAAATTGACGTTCTAAAGGTGTTCGTTGTAAGCAAAATTGCCGATGGAATTCTGTGAAATTGGGACTCGGAAACACTGACCCCAACTCTATCTCCGAAGCCTACCACAAATTTTGAACAGCATCCCCTTTACCTGAACGCCGAGAATACCGAAGATGATGAAGAAGGCACAGCAGATGAGGACAATATTGCCGATGGGCTTGAGGGAGGTGATGAGGGTCTCCACCACCAGTTTCAGACCCGGAGCTCTGCTGATGACCCTGCCAGAGCAAAAAAAAAAAAAAACAGATACCCGGGAGGTTGTAGTCCCCATCCCGCAGACCCGCAACCAACCTGAGGGGTCGCAATGTCCGCAAGAGCCTGAGAACGCGGAGAACGCCGAGGATTTTGGCGCCGCCCGCCATGGACACCACGATGTCGATGAGCGAGACAAAGACCAGGAAGCCGTCCAGAACGTTCCAGCTGCTCCGCAGGTAGGCCGTCTCGCCCAGGTACAGGCCCATGGACACCACCTGCGGAGATGAAAGGAGATGGGGAGACGATGAAGACCACACAGGGAGCACGAAGTTTGGTTTCTTGAACTGGTCTACTGCCATATGCTAATTTACATACTCGTTTATGTTCGTTCATGAACTATTCCCCCCCCCCCCCCATTTAGATTTGGAGACATTACAGACTAATTTGTTGCCGGCTATCCGTTCCTCTACGGTCGGCAGTTCCCGATTTATGACTCTCATAAAAGTTTGTGACCATTGTTATTTCTGCTTTGCAGACTGTTGAACGGTCCACATGAAGAGATAAGCATTGGACCTCACCAATTTCCCTGCGGAACTCCGCAGTGAATTGCTTCGACAATTGAACTTTTTTTTTTAAAAGGGGCCTTCTGTTTTCAGTATGTCAAATAACGCTCCAGGACTGCATCTGTACATTCCACTTGATTTAACAAAGATTTATGATCAATGATGTCAAGCTACGTGGAAATCGTGTAGCACGCCTCTGGTCAATTTCTCGAGGCCTATCATCATTCATACGAGCGAGCGCCGTAGCGGTGCAACGCCGCTCCCTGTAGGCATGTTGAGAGTCTGTGCTCAGAAATGAAAAGTAATACGATGTTTCGCTTAAAAGCAACTGGCTCACAGATTTTACTCGGAGCAGTAGCAAACTTATCGCTCAGCTATTAGAGTCACGGAATGAAACAGTCGCCTTCGGTAGTGGAATCATCTTTGTTGCTTTCCCAGCCTGAGGACAGAGACATTTTTTTTTCTTAACTCATGTTCAAAACATGGCAAACTGGAATAGCAATCAAGTTGGCTAAATTAGCTGCTTTGCCCTGAAATCTTAGCGACAACTTTTCTACAGGGCTAACTTTGGTCAGCGAAAACTCAAGTTGTGCCTGTTAGTATTTGATCTCTTTATCGGGGCGTCTTATTCATTTGGCTCGTCACTGAAACGATGAGTTGGTGTGCTTTTTTTTTTTTTTGCCGAGCCTCCAACCCTGTCGCCGGTGCTCTATTTTGGCGCACCTGCAGAATGGGATGTGGTGGCAACTTGCCCTGTACAGCACAGGTACACGGCATGTTGTTCCGGAGGCAGCGAAAAAAGGCGCAGTATTCTTTTCAAGCTGGCTTTCTTCCCGAGCTCATGCAGATCTTGTTACAAATCCATCAACATTTAGCTCACGCGACAAAAGGGGAGGAATAAGAATATCCTGGGAGAGGAATGCGGGCATCCCGGCGGGCGGGATGAAGACTGACAGGGGAAACGTTCGGGGAGGGGGGGGGGGGGGGGGAAAAAAAAAAGGAGGTTGGAAGATAAACGTGTTTGTGAGATGTTTCGGAGGGGCGTGCGCCACTTGACACCTGCCAACGTTTGCTCGCTAAAAAAACTGCCACGCGGGAACACGACGACGCTGCCTATTTTCTCGGGGGGAAACAAAGAGAATTGCGGAAAAGGACTAGTCATTCTGTCAGGAGGCGTTTCGAGGAAACAGCAGCCAAACTTTTTTTTGTGTGTGTGTGTGACTTCCATGTTGGATGGCAGGCGCCGCAACCACATGCTCTCAAACACCGAACGTGCATTGTGACAAGAGCTCGGTTCACCGACCAACGAACACATTTTTGGCTTGTGGACGTGTGAAAACTTTTCACACTTCCCTCGAGCAGCTTTCTTTGCTTTTTCCTCCGAGTGACGCGCAAAGATAAAGGCAGGAGACCTTCATTTATTTCATCTCGATGAATTTCTCTCTTCAAAAGGAGGTAAACGCGGTCCCGCTGTTTCTAATTAGAAGTCCGCGTACAAGGTCGCACACATCAGTTTGCAGTTGGTGTGTGTGTGTGTGTGTTTGTACACACACGAGCTTAGCTTGGCTGGTCCAGATGTTGAAGCCGATGCAGTGGACCCAAGCTTGACTAAATATGTAGAAAAAAATGGATAGATAGGTCTGAAGATGGCAGAATGGTAAAAAGCTGGTTGGTAGGTAGAACAGGGTTCCCACTCTTCCACTTGCTTTTTATTCATGGACCTTTTAAGGACTTTTGAGGGCTGATTTTGCAATTTTTGAAGGACTTTTTCTCCATTCAGAAGGGGATTCACGGTGGATTTAATGCCGGCTCATGAACAGAAAACCACATGTCACTGAGCTTGTGTTCAAATCATTGCTGCCAAAGGAAGGGCACATCTTTATTTTTTGGGGCAATTAGCTCACACTTTATTTGACATACTGTAGGTCAAATTTTCATTTTGTGACCTGTATAACAGGTTGGAAAATGAGGAAAAACTTGAATTCATTCTCAAATAAAGTACACTAAGAAAAAATTAATTTAGAATATATAAAACTTCAATTTATTTTCAGAATAAAAATCATTTTTTAAGGATTTTTATTGATTTTAGAAGCTTTTCCTGAAAATTAAGGACAATTAAGTACATCATTTGACAACTTATTTTTTATGGATTTTTATTAACTTTAAGGACCCGTGGCAACCCTGTAGAATGAAAAAAAAACGCAAAGTCAGATCGGCTGGGAGGAACATAGGCAGGAAATATAAATAGGTAGAACGGACGAATAGGTTCCATATCCCAGAAAAGTGCATGGTAGGTTTATTGAAGACTTGAAACCGTCCCCAGATGTGAATGTGAGTCATTTATTGATTGCTTTTTTTAATCAATTTGTGCCGGCGATTGGCAGGCCACCAGGTGAGGCTGGGTCTAACCAGCCTCTCGCCCAAAGACAGTTGGGATAGGCGCCAGTATGCCCGTGGCCCTCGTGAGATGCCGTTAAGAGACCGGATGGACAGGTATCTTGTAAAAAATAAATAAATAAATAAATAAAAATTTGGCGGCCCGGTAGACCAGTGGTTAGCACGTCGGCTTCATAGTGCTGAGGCACCGGGTTCGATTCAAGCTCTGAGTTTGCATGTTCTCACGGCATGGCAGGCTGATTGTGCACTCTAAATTGTCCCTAAGTGTGAGCGTGGATGGTTGTTCGTCTCTGTGTGCCCTGCGATTGGCTGGCAAATTCGGGGCCTACTGCCTGAAGACGGCTGGGATAGGCTCCGTTAGTGAGGATAAAGCACAGCAGGCAGGCAGGAGGGGACATTCCTCGCAACTATTTGAGCAAAGCTCGACCACTTTTGTCAGCGAACAACAGCAGCTCGCCTCCTTGCCTTGCAAAAATGGAGGCGCCGTTGAAACAGAGCAACCTCAAAGGGAAAATCTGAGATGCGAAAAATCACGCGCAGGGAAATATCATCAAAAGAAAAAAAAAACAACAGAGGAACGAACATATTAAGAACCTGGTAGAAACATGTGAACTCATCTCCCACGGTGATGAACATCTTACTGCGAGGAATTAGCACCCACAAAACGAGGGCCCGTGCTAATTGGATGAAAAATGGATAATGCCAGACTTCCTGGGCGTCGGCTTGGGAGATGAAAAGATTGTTTGCATAGATGGGAGAAGCTAAAGACATCTGATGAACTTGATTATCTCGCTAACTAATGGGCGGGCGTCGAGGAGAAAGGAGGAAAAAGACAGGAGACGGACCGGGAGGGTTCTTTCTTACCTTGAGGGTCATCTCGGCTACAAAGATGGCAGTAAAGACATAGTTGGAAATGGAGAGGAGAAGCCTTTCCTGGAACACAGGATGGAAAAATAGGGAGGTGGGTAGCTAGGTAGGAAAGATAAGTAGCGAGGACAGAGAGACACGGAAAGGAAAAGGAGGTCGCATGTGAATGTAGTAGCTAGGGTACTGTCGCTAGGTTCATAGTCATTTTTACGATTTTTTTAATCCAGCCACGGACAAAAACAGATCGACGTCCAACTTGTGAGCACACAACATTGCCTCGACCCCTTTGACTCCCCCAAGCAGGCTACAGGCGTCCAAAGTAATAAAGTAATCGCCGATAGTAGTAAATCATGTTACCAGGCTGCCTTGGAGGATCCTGGGCCTCTCCAGAGCCACCGTGATGCAATTGAGGAAGATGAAAACCAGGACCACGTAGTCAAAGAGCTTGTGAGCAATGATGGACTGGCAGAGGGCCCGGAACCTGGCAGGGGGAAACCACAGGAGACCATGTAAGATTTGTTCTTTTAATAACGTCAAAGAAGGCTACTTCTGGAACGTTCTACTGGAACGTGAGGACGGGCGCAGTACGCTCTGCATATTTTTTGCATCGCCCGTCAGCAGCTGCGTCTCAAAAGATGCTTTCATTTGCTTTCAAGCATGTCTGCGGGAGGTCTTCTATTTAATGTTCCGAAGCAAAAGAGTTAATTAGGCTGAAAAAAGACAATTGACGCCCAACAACTGACATTCAATGGTGTGAAAAAGGCCACAGATACCCCCCCCCCCCAAAATATTTTTTTTAACGGTGCCAAATTTTCAAAGTACCGTAATTTCCGGACTATAAGACGCGACTTTTGTCACACGCTTTCAACTCTGCGGCTTATTTAATGAAGCGGCCTATATAAATACTTTTTTAACGGCCGCCTGTGTACCGTCTTTCTTTGTAAATATCTCATGTAACAATATGGGCCCCTGCGGCTTATAGACAGGTGCGGCTTATGTGTGTACAAACGGTTTTTTTTCCTTTAAAAATGTAGTGGTGCGGCTTATAATCAGGTGCGGTCTATAGTCCAGAAATTACGGTATTTGTATTGCTTGATATCATAATTGAACTACCATATTTGCATTGCTGGTAAATGCGCTGTGTGTGACGTATCAAAATATTGCGGCACATCATAAATTGAGTAAATGATATCGCGGATCGCATATTCTCGCATCAAAATTGGATGTTGTTGAGTTGCATGAATAACCCAAAAAGTTGGGTTATTTTCAACCCGACTGTTTATAGTGTATCGTAATTGCAGTCGTATTGCAACTGAAGCTAAACATATTTCACGGGAGCGAATCTTATCATATCGCACAATTCTGGGAGGAATCACGTTCCATCACCATTGGAGTAAAAGTGAAGCACTACAATTACGGCACAATGTGATGGTTGGAAGTCCAATTTAGAAACGATACAGTGCCATCCGGTCCAAACCGTGGCTTCTTCGGCAGAGGCAAGAACCACTAAAAGCACTTCTGGCCTCGTCGCGGATTCCTTCCCGAAGGCGAACCGCAGTGCAGGTGTGTTGCGAGATAGCGAGAGAGAGCGCCCACGCCTGTCAGGCCAGCCCTGGGTGACTTGGAAGCACTTTGAATAAAGTCAATCCCACATTGTGGCGCTGACCCCCCCAGTGACAATTTACATTTGTCTATGCGTGTTAAGCAGCTTGCCCCTCGCCGGGGGTGGGGTGAGGGGGGCAGGAGGATTTCTGTGAAAGTCACTTCCAACGGTGTACAGTAACAGCAACTGCGTTTACATATTGGTGTAAAATTACTTGAGATCTTGTGGTATTTTTCACCATCTGGGCTATGGATGATGAATTACTCAAACTCAAATCGCAATGTCGTCGAATGGGAATTCTCAAAGGCTGCAATTTGGAGCAATGGATCATTTTTTCTCCCCAAAATTGATCACAAACTGGGGGGGCAGTATTATAAACGTGCAGCACAGTGGTCGACTGGGTAGCACGTCAGCCTCACAGTGCAGCGGTCTAGGGTTCGATTCCAGCTCCGACCATCCTGTGTGGAGTTTCCATGTTCTCCCTGTGGCTGCGTGGCTTTTCTCCGGGTACTCCGGTTTCCTCCCACATTCCAAAAACACGCATGGCAGTTTGAATTGACCCCAGGTGCGATTGTGAGTGCCAATGTTGTTTGTGATTACAGGGTGTTCATGGTGTACCCCGCATACTGCCCGAAGACAGCCGGGATACGCTCCAGCCCGTCCACGACGCTCATGAGGAAAAAGGGAATTAGAAAACGGATGGATGGATATAAACGTGGGAATATGACATTTTTCACCTTGTTTCGACCTTTCCCCATGCCTCGACACTACCGAGGCACCACAGCAGGAATAGTTCGTGCCCTGCATCACGCCGACAATTTGGTATGAAGGCCAACTTCAAAATAAACATTCCCCAACCGAATACAACGAAATCATGTTTGCAGCAAAAAGAAATTCACAACAGGGGGTTTTTCACTGTAGCAAATTTGAAAAGGTGGGAAAGGTGTTAATGCATGAAGATTTTTTCACACTAGGGGTTATTTTCACCCATGTAGATTTCGTTGTAGAGGAGTTTCACTGTAATAGGCAGACATCAATGCCTACGGACACTTTTATTTTAAAATGGTTCCAGTGTGGGTGTCTGAAAAACGACTTCATTACGCTAACGCTGTACTCTACGGCGCCTGCTGCCAGCGTCAGCCACGCTGTCGGACTACTTTTCTCAGGCAGTTCATTAGACGTAAATGAAATACTCAAATGTGCTCTTTTAGACGGCAAAATCACTGCTGCGCTTGTGACGTCACTTCAGTACTTAGCTTGGTAGGCTGATGACAACCCTTCAACAGCAACACTCTGACAGCCTGAGCTGACCTTCCCTCCGATGTCGCTTCATTTGTTTGCTGTAACGCTTCTCATGTAAGCACGACAACCGACAAACATGCTATAAAACTCTGCAAATATTACAAACACACACACACACACTGCTTGACAGATGGCACCTGCCAGCAAGCCAAAACACAGCTCAGTCCCCCTCCCCCCCAGTTTTGCTTAAGTGGCCATCACGCCATTCCTTCGGGGGAGGAGGAGGGGGGGGGGGGCGTTCCCAGCAGCGGGGAAAAACAAAAGCGCAGACGATCCGGGAGTCAATATCAGTCTGTGGAGGGGAACAAATTCTTCAGACGGCGCACCGGAGGGCTTTCGACGAGCCATTTGTGCGAGCGGGAGAGAGCGCCACGTCGCTTATTGTCGAGATCAAGTCGCTTTTCAAGGCCTGCGCTGCTCCGTTCGGTTTCAGCAGGTCTGAAAAGTGAATTGACTATTTTTTTTCACCAATTAATTTCTAATGAATTGATTGATCATTCGTGTGCTTTGACGGCTTACAAATTGCACTTTATTTTAAAGTCAATGGCCAAAAGTACTCGATCACCAGCGCAAAAACGTGCCGATTTGTACGTACTAGCGAGACCAAAAAAAAAACAAAAAAACAAAACAAAAAAAGAGCTCAACGATCACAAAAAGTAACAGCCAAAGGCTCACTGACTTGTTGTGCGGGGAGAAGAGGTAGACAGACCAGTCCTCTCGGCTCTCGCACCAGTCGGGCTTGTACACCTCAATCATTTTCTGCACGCGGAAACAAACGCTCTGCGCGGAAGAAAAAGAAGAAGAAGAAAGGTTGAGTGCTTCCAGTTAAAAAAATGGACTTTGTGAAAAGACGTGGAGAGTACTAAGGTGGATTAATGATCTAATAAACTAGAAGTGGCCTGAGGAGCTTTCCAGTATTTTCACCATGACGGGGCCGACTTCCTTGTGCTGTACTTTAGCATTCTCATTCTAGTTTAAAAAAAAAAAAAAAACCTTGTTTGGATTTTTTTTTTATTGAGTTCAAGTAGGGTTTCAAGCCCGGATCAAGGTTTCAAGTCACAAGTTCAAACAAGTGTTACGGATTCAAAATGGGGTTTTTGAGAATTGGGTAGAGTTCTAAACAAGATTTAGGGTTTCAAGTTAGGTTTCAATCAACGGATACATTTTAAATTGCGCTTTCAATGCTGGGCTCAGGCTTCAAACAAATATTCGGGTTTCGAGCATAGATTGAAAATTCTAATTCGGGTTTCAAATCAGGTTTGAAGTTTCAAGGTGGGGTTACATTTTAAATTAGGGTTCACGTTCCTAGTTTAAGTTTTGGTTTCAAGACGTGTTTAGGGTTTGAAACAAGAGGGAGGGTTTAAAAGTAGGGCTCAAGACTTGGTTCGGGTTTTGAATGAATATTGGGGTTCCAAGCCTGACTGAGGGTTTCATGCCAAGGTTCCATGGCAGTAAGAAATTCAGTTTAGGATTTTGAAATAGGGTTTAAAGCCAGCGTTTGGGATTGAAGTTTTTAGTCTGGCTTGTGGAACTTACATAGTCCGACTCTTCATCCAGGTCCACCCGCTCCTTGCGAGCGTTGACTTGCGGGAAAACATCAACCATCAGTCGGCCGTGGAGTCCCGGGGCCTTGCCATTGCAGTCCCGGTGGTCCGTCCCGACGCCGCTCCCCGTGCCGGAAGCCCCCGCGACCGACCCCCTGCTCCTTTTCCCAGAGTCCACTTTGGCGCCGACGGGGGGCGGGCAGCCCCCCTGCCCTGCTGCCCGGAAAAGCTCCGGTAGCTCCAGCGACAGGGCCCGGCGATCCCTCCTGGACAGGAGTCCGGCTGTGGGAGGACCGTGAGGGTTTGGAGGACGGTGGGGTTGCGGGGGCTGGGAGAGGAGGGACTCCTGCTCGGCAGGTTGAGGGTACGAGTAAGGGGTGCGGCTGCTGTGTACGCGGAGGCTACCGCCCACCGGAGGGGCCCCGCCGAAGCCGTAGTTCCTGCGGCCCAGGCTGTTGGAGCTGGACCTTGAAATGAAGTGAGAATCAACAGGGAGGGGGGCTATTGACGGCATGATCTTTTATTAAGCTTTTCAAGCGCCGGCAATCATGAGGTAGTTGCGAGCGGCTTTCAAATTAATCATGGAAAACGGTCCAGCTAATTGTTGTTTCTTACCTGCGGCTCCAAGCAGAATGAGGGTGGAACGGGCGCCCCCAGTTGTGGTAGTTGGAACTGCGGCCATGTCGCTAAAATAGGACACAGCGTCGCGATGAAATTCCACACTGGTCGAGATAAGTCAGGATTTTATCATGCCGCGTTTACACAGCTACCGAATGTGCAATCCAGATCAGATCCGGATCAGGTTTTTCTTAGACATAAACGGTGATGAAAGTTCACACTGGTCTAGGTTTTTTTTTTTTCATTCAGGATTTTAAAATAGGGCGTTTACACTGCTACCGAATGTTCAAGTTTTCTTCGACATGAAAGCCTGATCAACATGATTTCTAATTGGATTGGAAATCACTTCAACCTCAGGAAAAGGAACGTTGCACGTTTTTCCTCTTTCTTTGGCTTTTGACTCGACAGTTTTTATTCTTTTCCTGAGCAAGAGCTCTTCAGCAGGCTTGTGTCTATGTTATGTGCCACGGTCAAGCTACTGCATGACCACGCATTGCTGTGCCTGTGCCTGCTGGGACCCGTGTCCTCCGAAAGGCACCTCAGATCAGACACCACTGCTGACACGGGCGCTTTCAAGTTCTGTCTCTTTTTTTTTTCTTTCCTTCACAGGTTAAGTGTGTCACTCCGTGGTCATCAGAGAAGATTTCCAATACTCAGCAGGATAATTCGCCAGGAAATGAGGCGTGCTATCGCGGGTCAATTATTTCTGAATAAAGAAGGAAAATACAAAGTTGCCATTTCAAATGAGGTTGCCCTCGGCGCTGCGCCTTTTAAAATGCAAAAGCCCGGCAAGTGGCATCCCTATTTTATGTTTTTCTTCGGAAGACAAGGCAGGCCGTGTTTGTCTCGGCGTGTCTAATCCTCTCAGCATGATGGACCTAATTATACGTTTTAGCCTTCGCCAAGACGCGATCCTGAGCCGCCGCCGTACGGCGGAAGGAGCAAATAATGCCATGTCGCTGTCGCTATGGAAACAGTAATGAAATGTGCCACAAGGGAAGTTAAGTCCCGTGCGTGTTAAAAGCGTGCTTTAGACCCCTCAAATTGCCGTCAGGATAATTTGTTCCACACTGGGCGACAACTCATACGACAACGAAAACTCGATGCTTTGCTTTTTAATTTCTCGCTGGAAAAGTTTCCTATTTTTAGTCATCGGATTGAGATACAGAGAAGTAAAGCTTTGCTCAACCGTTGCTGTCTTTAGTGAACATCATGTGGTGATCGTAGTAATTCAGTCAGGCAGACGGTTCTTTTTTTTTTCTACGCGCGGAAATGACATGACGTCGTCTTTTCGTAGAGGTTTCCATGAAATGAGGAGATCGAGGAGCGTTGCCTCATATCCCCAAAATATTTCTACCTCCTCCCGCCTCACTACTCTGTCAATATGAGATGATAAAATGAGCCCCAACACGCGGGACCATATTTATTTTTGTCCATTTTTTTTTTTTTTTGGTGCACCTCAGTCGACGTGGTGCTTTGTGTGGCACTTTTTTTTTTTTTTGCAGTATTCGTTTGTAAAGATGAGACTTAACAAAAAATCTCAGTTGGGACATTAGACTCTGAAGTGTGAACGTATTGTGAGTTGTTAAAAAAGGCGGATGTGAGCAATCCGAGCACTTGCCTAAGAATTGCTTGGTTAATCTGGCCATGCCGTTTGAATTTTAGCAAAGAAAAGTGACATATTGTTTACCACCTGGGCTGAGGACACAGACTCACGCACACGCACTCATATGATCACACAAATGCCTTTCCACGACATACCGATGCCTTTGTTGGCTTGCTTAACCAATCTCCCCTGCTTTATTATGGCGCAACTACAGAATGGGATGTGGAGGTGATCTGGAATGTTCCTCCCTGACTCCCGTTCTGTATCACCCAATTAGTCGTTGTTTTTCTACGTCTCTTGGAGGGGTTGTGTCTACTTCGTTGCACCCTCTTCTAGTCGTATTCTGTTCTGTTCTATTCCGCACACGTAATTGCACCCCCCCCTACCAAGACTCGACATTTCGCCTTGCATTCATCCGTAGAGCTAATGACAATTGTGTCAAATTCCCAATCACGTATTTGGCATGATCATCATCGCGACCCCCAAGTGGATGTCAACAGCATTGGGAGCGTTTCAGCCTAATTAGCATCACGTGCGATCCAATCTTACTTGACTTCATTGGATGACGGGCGTGGCCTTAAGCATCATCAATCAGTGTCCGACCTGCCGCGCGGCAGACACGCGGGCACATAACCGACGCTAACCGAGGTTGCGCCGCGTGTCGCGACGCGGCTGCGTTCCCACCGGTCCAGTCGAGTGTCAGATGAAGTTTAATTAACGACAAGCGGTTGCTTCTCTCCGGACTGACTCTCGCATTTAATCGTCCATAATTCACTAGCAAAGTCCGGGAGGCTTTCGGTGGTTTCGGTGGCCCAGGCTTTAGTTGAACTGGAAATCACTTTGGGACAAAAGGTCATTTTAACTTGTCCCTTCGTGTTTTTAGAACTGATCTTTGCACAGATCACACACCACCCCTTCAACGTCATCGGGTGATTGTGGATTTTGTGTGTCCTCGATTGAGGACTTTCCATTCAAAATGTGATTTAAAAAAAAAAACAAAAACAAAAAACAAACACAACTTTTTGGGAACAGAAGCAATACCTTAGTAATCAACTTGAGCGTCCCAAAAGTATCATGAGAACTGATGTAAACGGCTGCGTTAGCGTAAACGTACTCCATGTTGTGTCACATAATTTACCAGCGAGAGGGAGCGTCTCTCCAAGCTCCCCCTGCCCCCGCCGCTAATCACGCTGCTGTTTCGGGACTCGCCGGTGAAGCTCCGCCTTTCGGAAGAGTGCGAACCCCCGCCGGTGAAGCTCCGCCTCTTGGAAGAGTGCGAACCCCCTCGGGAACCTGCGAGGGCGCCCAGCTCCAGGTGGCCGTTGGGCGTCATGGTGCAGATCCTGGGGTCTGGGGGGGAAAAAAAAAGCCATGGAGAAAAAAAAATCCTTGGACGTTCTGAGTATTTCGATGTTGTTTTGTTTTACGGTGACGAAAGAGTGCAAAGAATAAAAACAAAGGGTGGCGAATTCTGTGTGAATGCTTTTTGCCATTCACAACAATAACGAAAACCTCACCTGACAACTGTATGGAGTCGTGCTTCTCGCTCTCATCAAAGTTGGAGGAGGAGCGGTCGTCGTCGGAGTACGAGCAATTGGCGTCGCCCTGGTCAACACACGAGGAAGCGAAGAGGAGAGTTGCTACGCGGGGGTTTCTGACGATCACGGCGCGCTAACCGTGAAGCCGCCTCACGGAGACAATGCCTCACCTCTGCCTGAAAGCCTTCCACCAAGATGGCCACCAGCAGGTTGAAGAGGACGTAATTCCCGAAGGTCATCAGGGCTACAAAGTAGAGGGCGGCCAGCGGCGACGTGGCCGCCATGCCGTTGTACAAGACCACATTCCAGTCCTCCTGAGTCAGGATCTACAACGTTTTTTTGGTTTAAGGGAGACACTTTTGTCAGTGTCCGCTAACTCGCTCGCTAACTCGCATGGACTTTGGATGCTAACTTACACGCACTCACAAACAAATTTACTCAACAACAAAGTCACGGTCATCCATTCACTCACCCACTGGCCCACTTAGTAACTCACTCATTGGCTCGTTCACTAAATCACTCACTGGGTAAGTCATTCATTCATTCATTCATTCACTCCCTCACTCACCCACCGGCTAGCTAAGTCACACATTCAGTCACTCACTCAGTTATTCCCACAGTCACTAACCAGCTCACTCATTCACTCACTCGTTATGTGTCAACCAACCAACCAACCAACCAACCAAAAGACGAAATAATTCCATCACTCACTCACTCACTCACTGGCTAACCAGGTCTTGCATTCAGCCACTCAGGCCGAAAGGGCCCCGATTGTTTCATCAGACTCAGGCGTGTTTGCGCAGCCGTCGGCGTTGGCTGCGACCTGTTGGTGTCGCGAACGAAGCGACCCCCAACGAACAGCCAGGGGCGACCGTCGTACCTGGAAGACGGTGACGATGGCCCACAGCAGCGAGTCAAAGTTCTTCCTGTCCGGCACCGTGTCCCCCGTCTCGGTCTTCAGGCTAAACTTGCAGCCAAAGATGTGCATTCCCAGAATACTAAGGCACAAAAAGAGCGGCGTTCATCAAGACACCGTCCCCTCCCCTGCGCGTTTTCTCGTCGGGCCCTTGGGCCGCCGCCGCCGCCGCCAGGGCGCCTGCTCTTCCCTTGGAGTGTCTGCTCGATAAAGCGCGAAGCACGGCCTCCAGTGTCTGCTGCCGCTTTCGTTGCATCCGACGCTAATTGTCGGCCGCGGTGATCCCGCAAGGCTGCCTTGGCGGCGAGTTAAAAACAAAAACACTCCACGCATAATAGCGGCTGGCAGAAAACACTTGAAATGGTGAAGGGGGTGGGGGGGGGGGGCGGGTGGAATGCGTGTCTGATGGTGTTTGCGGGCGAGAGACGAACATGCACTTGAATGACCAAAGTATTGACGAGCCCATTCCACACAATTGGAGCGACTTAACAATGGAAGGCCCTGACACCAAAATGGAAGGCTGCTTCATAACCAACCAACTAACCTCCATCCATCCATTTTCTAATCCGCTTGATCATTTATTTAAGGGTCGCGGATGTGCTGGAGCCTCTCCCAACTATCTTTGGGCGGTAGGTGGGGGACACCCTGAACCGGTTGCCAGCCGATCGCTGGGCCGCACATGGACGAACGATCATTCACACTCACACATAGGGAATATTTCGAGTCTTCCCTGAACTGACGTACGGACTGACTGACTTACCAATTCATGTGTTTTTATTATAACCATGTTAGCTCACTCACTCACTCACCGGCTGACTCGTTGCGTAAATACAGTCGAGTATAGAATATATGTTGCATCCGGAGCCCTCTGCCTAGCAACAAGTGATCCACGTTCAGGGCTTTCTCCCCAAACTCAGAGAATGCAATTGATGGGCCGTACCTGAAGATGAAAATGAAGAGCATGAGCAGCATGCAGAAGGTGGCCACGTTGTCCATGGTCTTCATGAGGACCACCAGCTGTCTCCTCAGGGCCGGCATGAACCTGACAAGCTTGAGGACCCGCAGGAGACGGAAGGTCCGCAGCACCGACAGCCCGCCGTCAGACTGGCCCACGATCTCGCACACGCTGAGGGTGCATAGCGGAGGACGGAGAAAAAAAAAAAGCTTGACATCATCTCGATTGCAATTCTTGCGACGAGCAGACAATTGAAGGTGTAATAATTTTGGGGTTTTTTTTTGAGGGAAGGATTTCAGATAGGGCACCGACTGAGGCAGGGTGGTGATGTTGCGTCAATGCATGTACAAGTTTCGATCATGGGGGGCCAAACTGAAAAAAAAAAAGGTCATGCATATCTGGTATTGTTCAGGGGGCCGGGCAAAATGCGGAGACAGGCCGTATCTGGCCCGCAGGCCGTAGTTTGTGCCAAAAAGTGAGCGCGTTTAGTGTCCCTGAAACCCGTGGGGCTATCCCGAACCTTTGAAATCCGCAAAGCAAAGCGCGTCGAGCGTTGGACTTTCGAGGCAGGTGCTGCTCTTCTTCCCCGTTTATCCGGTGGCCATCAAAGACTCCGCCTCCTTCATCGTGAGAGAATAGCGCGCCCACAATGGCGCTTACGTACGCATTAGCGAGCACACTGAGGCGGGCCAAATTGAAGAGAAAGCGGCCATACAGAAGCGCCGAAGGGTGCGCGGCGGCACGGCGGCCTCATTTGATCTCGCCGAGCTTTCGAGAATGGGGGTGGGGGTGGGGGGGCTTTCATGTCTTTGATGGCGGGCGCCCACCGTATGAATGGCGGCAAACAGGAAACGCATGAGAAGCACCTGAAGCCTGACAAAAGACCAAAAGGGGTGTTTTGACGCTCTGGCATTCAAGCAGTTGACAAGCAGGTGGAGCTCAGGCAGCGAAAAACAAAAACAAAACAAAAACAGATGCAAGCGTTTTACCGCTTCCCGCGTCGGCGCTTCAGAGTGTTTGTCTTGGTCTGGTTTCAAATGAAGGTTTCAAGCAAAGGTGAGAGTTTGGTCATCTAAGTTTGATACACCAGCAAAGATTTGATCATTTGGCTTCAAACCCTAATTTGAAAACCAAAGCCCTATCAATTAATTCAAAACCATAACCCTGAGTGGACACCCTGACATTAGATTTAAACCTTAATTTGAAGCCATAAAGAAATAATAATCAATCAATCAATAAAACTCATAAACTTGACACCCTATTATTTGAAACCCTAATCTTGACTTTGAATGCTCATTTGAAACCCTCACTCTAGTTTCAGTCCATAACTGTCGCTTGAAAGCTTAACTAGAAATCATAAACCCTAATTTTCAACCTCACCCTGACTTGAAACCTCAATTTGATATCATAACACTAGCGTCAAACCACAATTTGAAATTTTACCGCTGCTCTGAAAGCATGACATGAATCTAAAACCCGGGCTTGAAATGCTCGTTTGAAGCCCTAGCCATGTCTAAGCCCCAACTCCATTTTTTTCAAACCCTAACCCGGTCTTGAAAACTCAAAACTTGTCTTTTCAGCCCACAAACATTTTCTTAGAATCTTGACTCCGCCTTGTTACGCTCACCTGAAACCCAAACCTTGGGTTGAAACCCTAATTTGACACTCGTTTCAAACTCCAATGTGAAGCGGCAACTTTGATTTCATATCCTAACTTGAAATCATCAAACTCGTTTCAAACCTTACCGCTTGCAACCTTCATTTGAAGCCTTGTTTGAAACCCGATGATTGAATTCAAGCCTTACCGAAACCCAAACCCTAATTTCAAACCCTAACCCCATCTTCATGCTGTGATTCGAAATCCTATCCCGAGTTTGAAGCCTCCACACGACACAACCTTGACCCCTGAACCCAATGCCGCGTCACCAAGTCGTCACGATGCGTTCGTGTTGCATCAAGTGACGACGCGGGACTGCGAAGACCTTACCTGATGATGACGATGATGCCGTCAAATACGTTGTAAGGGTTCCTCAGGTAGTCGAAGGAGCCGAAGGCGGTGAGCTTGAGGATCATCTCCAGAGAGAACATGCTGGTGAACACGATGTTGCAGATCTCCAGAACATTGGTCAGCTCCTCGGGCTGAGCGGGACAAACAAAAGGCCGTCCTTCTCCGTTTCATCGCGGACTTCAAAAGCCGCGACGGTGTATGTTTTCGATTTAATGTGGCGGGGGGGGGGGGGGGGCGCTATGGTGCGTGAATCTCGAATCGCTTTTCAAACCCTAACCTGAAAACCTCATCTGAACTTTAAACCCTGATCGGAGACCATCACCCTAACTTGATGCCCTAATTGGGAAAACACAAGCTTGACTCAAAATTTGAAACCTGGGGGGAAAAAAAAGAATAAAATGCATTTCTGGAAACACTCTGGCCCTCTAAAATAACTCGTCGTCGTGCCGCAGGTTATTTTGGGATCTGGCGACTTTCTCGTGATGTGCATCAATGTGTGTTTGCTGACATTTGGACGGCGATACCCGCTCCATTTGCCCACACACAAATTCCACCACAGCCATCGGTGACGTTTCTGACATTTCAACACAAGCGCCGCATTTACATGGGCGCGCGCGTGTGTCGCGACAGCGCTAATAAGAGCTTCCAGCGACGCTAGCCCACCAGTTTGGCTAACGGCTTTGTGTGACGGACTCATTAGGGGCAGACCTGGGATCGGATCTCAAGACCTCGCTGGTGCTGAACGATAACGAGCACACTGACGTGAGGGGGAACCGAGGGAGTGGTTGGACACGGCAAATGCAAGGAAGGGAGCGCAGGCCTGAGCCCTGCTGTGAATAACAAAGATCTGAGTGTCATTGGGGGGAAAAAAAAAAAGGTTTTTAATTGATTATTCTTTTTTGAGCTTTGGCCTGATCACAAAAACAGCAAATAGGTGAGTTTTTTTTTTGCCAGGATGGCGGATTTGTTCCCCATGAAAATAAAGCAGCAAATAGGTGAATTGTCCACCGTTATTCGATCAGACCGTGAGCCACATGTCGCTTCACTGACTTCAAAGACAATTCTAACGCAAAGCGCAGTCTAACTGTGCGCGAGGGTACCGTTTTCTTTCGTTTGCCATTTCGCTTGACCGTCAACATTCATCCCACCGGCTCGGCTCGCCATCCCGCTTTCACTCGTGCCGTGAGTACGTCACGCCGCCTTGTCCGTTCTTCGGCTTGGCTGAAGAAGACTAAATGCGACTTGGAGGACGCAACGGTTACGACAGGCAAGCGAATCGCAGGTTCGGAGCGCATAAAAAATTGCAAGGGCGGGAACAAATCCCGGCGAGCGTTTGGCACACATAAGCGTGACATTTACACCGACTTCTTCCAGAATGTCATCACTGTTTTTAATATGGATCCCAAAAAGACAGGTCGCATATTTTAACTAAAAATATCATGTGAAGCGTACAAATTCATTTTGAGGTTCAACGGTATTGTATGAGTCATACATGTATTCAATTTCACAGCCATAAAGGCCCGACAACGAAAAACGTAATTATGATGCGGCCAATGACCCAAAAAAAATTTTAAAAATGAGTTTGCCGCCCCTGCTGTGAATTGTCCCGAGGTGTGTTTTGGAGCGCGAATGGTCGTTTGTCTCTGTTTGCCCTGCGATTGGCTGGCAACCGGGTCACGGTGAAGCCCGCCTACTGCCCGACGTCAGTTGAGGTCGGCCCCGGCCTGCCCGCGACCCTCATCGAAATTTGAGTGAGTGAATCGCGTCATCAATGAAGTGCACGATTCCATCGAAAGTGAATTTCGAAGCCAATCTGACAGGAGGGCGACAAGCGACGAGACGGTGCTTCGGTCTCCACGGCGACGCAGATCGAGACTGCGATTCTCCAGTTCAAAGGCGCCCGACGCCAAGTTTGGGAGCGAGCGAGCCCGCTCAATGTCTTCCCCATTAGACCGAGGGGCGCTGCGCGATCGTCGCACTATTTTTAGCCGCCTCCGAGATGAGCGACGGGAGCGAGGGGGGGCACCGGCGTGGATCGAGTGCGGGAGATGTCGATAGAAAGACAAAAGCGGGCAAAAGGAAATGGGAAAGGGGGGGGGGGGTGGAGAAATCACAAAAGTCACAGCAGCGCTGCCAGCGGAAGCAATTTAAAGGGTGAGCGCGTGAGGACGGTGAACCCAAGTCAGATTCGTGTGCTTCATTTCTATTGTCGTGTTTGCGTCTATTGTGCGAAGTGATCAAAGTGTCATACATACTGTCAACTCATACGGTTTAGCCATAGTTCATACGGATTTTGTGGTGAATCTTACGTATATGGCCGTATCGCCCAAATCATACGGATTCAGAAAATTTCCGTTTTTCTTTTTTTTTTTGGTTTTGTTTTTTTGCCGATGGGTCAGCATTTGGAGTTGGTGAAAAAAGTAACGCAGGAATACAACTCTGAACACAGTAATGCCACTAAGTAGAATGATGATTAGACATTAACCAGACATTGTGTTATGTATGGAGATCTACAATAAATATCATTGAAAATTTCGTGGGGTTTTTTCTGCCGTTATTTTGACATACAAAATGCTTTGGTATGTTATAAGGATTTTTTGCTCTTTATAAGGATTTTTTGGGTAGTTTATACAGGTTGGCACTCCGAAAAGTTGAGTGCAACGGGCGAGAAATAAACACACCTGTGACCCACAAGAGATGATGGTCAGCTTGTGATAAAAAAAAAAAAAAAAAAAGTTGCTTCGCAGGGCTACAAAACGACATTGAACGGCAAACAAATTCAAGACGCATGCTGAAAAGCACGTCAGAGTTCCAAAACTGCGGGATTCGTACTTTGATTTTGTACAGAAGCGGATCACCGCCGCACAAGATAAAAACGTTCAATAACTTCATGTTTTGGCGCGATAAGTCGATGAATCTGTCATCTGAATTCATTTTAGTGTTTGCCAAATATCAGAATCCGCATTAAAAAATTCCTATCGGTCGGGCCCAATCATAACCCCGAAAACTAACCCCAAACCCGACCCCATCCTGACCGCAAAACCGAAATGTACACCAGCCAAACCCCGTCCCTCACCTCAAACTTAACCCAAGCTAAGACTAAAACCGAAGCGCAGCCCGACGGTTACTCCTTGTAACGTGCCAATCAAAAGTCAACGTTGTGTCCCAGACAAAGTGTCCCGTAAATGCGGTCGTATCCGGGGAGTTCAAAAAGCACCAAAACCAACTCGAGCGAGCGCACTTAAAGTGTGTCAGTAGGGCAGGAGGATGGAAGACGGCGAGGTAGTGAAAAGGAAAGTGTGGCGCGCGCTTTTGAAATCAAAGAGAATTCATGAATGGGAAATGGATGCCAGCGAAGCGCTGCAATAAGCGGCAACGGGGAAGCGCCGGCGTGTTGTGGCTCAATCGAGACGGCCCCAGCAGCGGAGTCGTCACCATTTTAGTTTTTTTGTGGCCACACGCGCCCGTTGTAAAGTCGGGTCCAAAAATATGAGAAAACACAGACACAATTCTCTTCCCTCGGGGGCTTAAACACCACCACAATGGATTTGACATTGGACATGACAAAGACGAGATGTGATTTAACGGCAGACTTTCACCTTTGGGTTTGAGAATATTTATAAAAATCAAGGGGGGAAAAAATGATCTTTAAAAAGATCAAAGGTCTGCATTTTTACAGATTTTATTTGCTGGAAAAAAAAACGTTTTTTGTGTGTTTTTTTTTTTTTAACCCCCATCCAGTAATTATCCCAAAATTGGACATTTCGGACACTTTGGACGATTTGGGACTGTTGGACAAATGGACACCACAGACAAAACGGTGAAAAATAACTCCACGAAGCTGAAATTTTGCATAGGATGTATATCTATGTCTTGGCCAATTCCCACTGAACATTTTGTTGCACATTGGAAGAGGGACATTTTCGGGACAATCCCCGAGGACGTAATACCCTTCATGCAGCCGCTTAAAAATACTGAATGAGGGTTAATGAAGCAAAGATGTCCGTTTTGGAGTGGTCAATTGTCAATGTGACGGCGAAGCCCCCACCTGCTGGTGATGCTCGATGCCCATGCTGATGGTGTTGATGAGGATGGCCATCATGATGCCTCTGTTGAAGTACTTGCTCTCCACGATGCCCCACAGCTTCATCCTGGTGTCGTACCACAGGCCGCCGCAACACTCGCCGCAGTCCTCGAAGCCCCGCCGCCGTCCGACTTCCGCCTTGTCCGAGTCGCCGCCCCTGCCGCCGTCCGCAGCGTCTCCTTCACCCGCGCCGGCCGCAACCCCGTCGCGGGGCGCCGGAGGAGCTCGCTCGGCTTTGTTATGATGGCGGCAAGGTGGGCCTGACGATTGACACAATGCATCAGAAATGAAATTTAAAAAAATAAAAATAAAACTCCCAGCCCTCCCCCCAAAAATTCCCCAATCAGAAATTCAACAATTTTCATTGAATTGTATCACATTTTATCTAAAAACATTTTTTCCTCTTAATACAGGTATGTGACTTTTTCTCCCCGCCCTCCACAAAAATATACTGGATATATTCTACTTATTTCCATTAAAAAAAAAAAAAATCGAAATTTTTCCCTCAAAATGTATGAGAATTTCTCAAATATATATACAGTATAGGGCATTATTTTTTAAAATATATTATTTCTAGGAAATATACTATGTAAAAAAATATTGGAAATAAATGTCTTAAAATGAAAATTCTTGTGCGAAAACCGATTTGTTCCAAAACCGAAACCAGACTTTAAAAAAAAATCTTTATTGAACACGTCTGCTCACAATGGAACGCTACCCGAGGAAGCGTCACTTCCTCGTGTAAGGAAGGCAAGAGGAGTCAAATGGTGCATTCAAGTGCATTCAAGTGCGCTCAGTTTGTTCGAGAACCGAAATTCGGTTTATGCGAGGCATAAAAAACTCGAAATTTTTGGCCGAAAACCCATTTGGTCGAGAACAGACGTTCGAAAACCGAGGTTTGACTGTATATAAAAATCTAAAATCCCAAATGTTTGCTCTCAATCAATGCATTTTTTTTCTTCTTGAAGTTTGGCATTGTGATTAAAGACGGGGCCATGTTGTGGCACTGACCAGGTGGCAAAAGGGCAGGGCCGTCCCGCCCTCCCCGGCCATTGGCCTTGCGCTCCCTGGCGTCGGCCGCGCGCCGGCCCCTGCCGACGCCGCGGAATCCCCGGGGCTTGCCGCGCAGGGCGTTGAAGAGGGCGAGGGTCTGTCGGCGAGCCTTGCGGATGACGTGGCAGAGGAGCTGGAAGAGTTCCTCGTAGCAGTCGCCGGGCTCGCTGGCCAGCGTGGACGAGGACGAGCAGCGCGCTCGCTGCTCCTGCATCAGCTGGTGCTCGCGCTGCTTAGTCTCCGAGAACTGCGTGGCGATCACCACCAGGCACAGGTTGATCATGAAGAACGAGCCCACCTTGGAGAGACACGCAGGACAGAAAAAGTCCACACGCCCTGAAAGCTCGGACTTTGCGATATTTCCAGATCGCGACTTTTTGTATTTTTTTATATTCAGGCACGTGCACACATAGTGGTGCTCGAGCAGCTGTCCCTTTTTCCCTGCTGCGCTTCTTTTTTTTCCCCCGTCTTTGACTAGTGATACATCATAAACGTGTCTCATTTTAACAGAAAAGTCTACAAATAATCGGTGTTGATGGTGATAAAAATAAAAACGCTTCACTGAGAAATCAATACAACTCCCCAAATGCAATCAACCTTATTATGCGGGCACGCTAAGCAGTGCGCATGTAAAAATCGGATTTATTCTCTGCGTGCATGCGTGCTGAATATCCACGCAATCTTCTGGTGCTTGCCTGGCCCCGGGAGAGTGATGTCGTGAATATGATGCGTCATGGTGACGGCTGCTGGGACCCGCCGACTAGCTTCGGTGGGTCAATCGAGACAAAGGAAAGCTGCTTAAGGAAGTGCCTGTTGTTTGAACTCACGATAATGAGCAGGATGAAGTAGATGAAGTTGTAGAAGGAATGCGCATCCATCACGTAGTACATAATCTCCACCCAGCCCTCCAGCGTGATCACCTGCACACACACACGTCATCACCCGTGACCGCGCGTTTTTTCGACGCGCCAATCCTCCCCCAGCGCGCCGCTACCTGGAAGATGACGATCCAGGCGTAGGCGATGTTGTCGAAGTTGATGGCTCCCTTGTGCGGGTTGCTGAATCCGGTGTGACATCTGGTGTAGTACTGGTTCCAGTTGACGCACAGGCCCGACGTGGCGGCGCTGCCGTTGGGCGGGGGCTCCGCGCCGAGGCCCAGCGAGCGGCGGTAGAGCACGTCGTCCTTATCGAGGCAGCACGCGCGACCCCCCTCGCGCCTGGACGGCACGTCCCGACACAACATGATGCCGTTGTCCATGGGCAGGGAACAGATGAATGGACGCTCGTCGTCCTCGTCGGCCATGTAGTAGGGACGCGGGAGGCGGATGCCCGTCGTCCTGAGAGAAAGTGGGACCCCCCCCCCGCCCCAAATGTGACTTTTGTGAGCCAGTACAACACTTTAAGACCGTCAGGCAGTTTTTGTCCTGGTTTTGCCCCTTCCCTCCCAAGGACGACAAATGCTACACTATCTTGTCTTTTATAAGATTATTTTCTAAGATTATTTGGGCACCGCCAAAATCTGTGCATGGATTAGTGTCGGGAAAACTGTGATCGACCAAAATGCATGTCCACATTTCAACTCATGCCCATTTCAACCTCTCATAATATTAAAACAAGCACGCCCATATTTGGTGCATGGTGCAATACTTTGCATCCCTTATGACTGACGAGACTCTGAAATTACACACACACACACACAAACACACACACACACGCTCACAGCGTGAAGTTCTCCTCCGGGTAGCAGCGGTTCCTCAGGAGCCCCGCCCACAACTGCACGCCGATGATGCCGAAGATGAAGAAGACGAAGAAGCAGAGCAGCAGCACGTTCCCCAGCATGGGCAGTGTGTCCAGCAGCAAATTGACCAGGATGCGCATGCCTACAAAACATAACGCACACGACTATCCTAAGGAGACCCACCAAAAAAAAAAAAAAAGACCCAAAGCCAGTTTCACTTAATAATATGAAATTTGGTGTTAATTTCTTGTCATGAGTTTGACCAGCAAAAAAGACACAGGAAGTCTGCTATTTGGCCATTTTAGGCTGACTCGCCAGCTTAACCTCCAAAAATGTTTGCCTTGTTGTTTGGTAGGCTTATTCGTCATGAATGCAACCACAAAAAAGCTCTCAAGAAAGCAAACCTGGAAAGACAGCAGGGAAAGTCTGCTATTTTCTTTGAATGTGAACATTTTGGCTTACTTACCAGTATTACCACCCAAATTTAGGCTTTGTAGCATTTAGAAAATTCAGCCTCTGAAGCCTGTTTTACTTCTCACCATAAACTTTGGTAGACTTGTCCATCATGAACAGACCCCAAAAAAAGTCTCAAGAAGCGGATGGAGAAAATCTGCCATTTTGGTTGAAAGCCATCAGTCTAATTTCATTTTGGACAATTTTCCAGAGATCAAAGACAAACCCCTCATAGAGTTTTTTTTCATTTATTTTTTGTCCAATCGCATCTGAATTGGCACCACGTAGAATAAATAGACAGATTGACGACCCGAAATTGTGAAACATGAGCGCTTGTCACTGCGTGCGGATGGCGCACAAAGGCAAAGATTAAACGAATCTTTTGCTCTGACCTTTTCATACAAGTGCCGTATTATCATAATGATTTGATCAACCTCTAATCTCCTGGCTAACTGTGATCCCGCGGTCCATTACTTTGTGTCTGAGATCCTCCAGGGAACCCAAAGCGGCTTCCATACGCACGCTAATAGGATACAGTTTGCATTTCGCTGACTAATCACAGCGCTAATGGACACACAGCGGCCACTAGGGGATGAATGATGAAAGAGCGTTTGGACATGAAGAGGCAAAAGAGCCCTGAATGCAATATTTGAATCATTTATGTTTGAAAAATGGCTGAGGGACGTGGCCGCCTTCTCGCCACGATTTTTAAATGAACACGCAACAAGTGATACAGCGCAATTTATGCGGGTTCCAATTTTATCCGTAGTTTCATCGAAACAAAAAATAAAAATAAGATCATCGTTCAGAAATGAATCAAACAAACGTGCACGTGTTGAAGCCCTCATGTGAAATGAGATTCAACCTATTACAAACTGAGTGTTTTTCAAATAAACTCATTTGAATAAACCAAACAAGCAAAGTAGCTCAGAAGTGGGAAAAACGACAACAGGTCGCTCATATCCTTCCTCCCCAGGGGGGATTATGGGTAACATAGTATGCAGGTCCAACTGCATTTAAACCGCAGCCGCTGAGAACCGGCTTCCATTAGCGTCCCCACGAGGCACGTTATTCTTAATCCTGCAGTGTTCGGTGTTTATTGCGACGCTGCCAGTGGTCCGGCCGCGCCGGCCGCCGCATGCTCGCATCGGCAAAAAAAAAAGAAAAAGCGCTGAGACCGAATTGTCCTGGAGACGAGATCCGTGCGAGAAAATAAATGAGAGCATTGCTTTATTTTTGTCGCCAGATAAAACGAAGTTAGTTAGGATTTTTAGGATGGCAAAAAACTCAATCAGTCAGATTAAGACCAGCTGTCTTAGAAGCGCCATTTGATGACTTATTTTGGTTTTGTCCTGATTTACACGTCCTGTCTACTCGAATGGCTCCTATTCAGCTCACTCCAGACACTCGTAGCGTTTTCATTTCCACTTTTTCTCGACAGTCCCGTTGCTTGTGTCTCACCACCGCTCCCTCCAGCTACTTGTGTCCCGTCCAGGTGTGCCTCGTTGTCTCAACTGCTTTCCCGCAGTCTCCGTTGTAAATCAAAATGGCCGACTGTCTGTGTGTTTGAGACTTTTTTTTTCTTTCTTTTTAAATGGGTCAACTCACGATAGACAAGCCTAGCAAGTTACATACTGCAATCTCTCAACTTAGGCTGAATTTTCCAAACATCCGTCGCATGCGAGGCGGACGAGGACGAGAACACGGCGCAACAACAAGATGTTCGACTCCCAAATGATTTCCCATCCAAACGACTGTTGCGCACAAGTGTTCTCCTCGAGGTGCACCGAGACAACAAGTCGTCAATATCGGCGCCGATTTGCATGCGCGACTGAAGGCGCGTTTGCCTCCGAGGCTTCGCTGGATGTCGGTTCAGGCAACGGCGGTTTCATCGTAGCTTGACGCCGCGGCGGAATAATTAACCGCAACGAGGAACGAATGAGGCGCGAAACAATTCTCGACACCACGTCATCCTCGTTCACACACTCGGCCGCCTTGCGATTGAGAAGAATCCATTTTGCATTCTGCATTCCAAAAGTGGCGACGGCAATAACGGGTGGGGCGCCACGGACAGCGGACGCCCGGGCGGCTGACCTCGGGGTGCTGCCGCGAGCGATTTGCAACGACGGCTTCCTTGCGACTCACTTGGCACTCTGTTGATGGCTTTGAGCGGCCGCAGGACTCGCACCGTCCTAATGGCCGTGAGGTTGATGTTCTGCAGGTCCAGCGAGTACTCCACCATGCTGAAAGAAGATCACAAGCGCGCACGTGAACACGGTCAATTTTTGAGGGTCACTTCTTGGCACGCTGTCAGAAAAATTCTTCATCGGGTAAGTGGAAATATGCAAAATAGATGCGGCAAAAAAAAAAAAAAAAAAAAACTGGAACGTTTGGGTATTTTAATGTGTGTCAAATTTTAGTCTCATTGCATATCGATCTCTTTTATGCAAAGGTTGACATTGGGTATTCTCTTGATGTTACGTCTTTGATGAGTGCGTCTTATCGGCCTTTTCAAGCATGGCCAAACAGTCTTCGTTCATTTGTGATGCGAGATTGTCAAAGACGGCGAAAAAGCGAGCTTTCTATTTGGCAATCGTCTTTCATGTGGAAATCAATCCCAAAAAACAAATGAATATGTATTCATTTATTTTTGGGATTGGAAAATTAATAGTAGCAGTCTTTGAAACGCAAAATGAGGTGGCGTCAAAGCACAAATGATCAAAATACATTTTGTAAACGGTCAAAGCACATTAAAAATCAATTTGTTCATTGTCCAAAATAGAATATCTCATAATGTCAAGCCAATTCAAAGAAACGGATGTCATTTTTGGACTCAATAGCCCAAAATGATCAAGAAAGCATTCAAATATCTTTGGCACTCAAACATTTTGTTTGGTTGGCCAAGGTTTTTTTTTTTTTTCAATGTCTTCTTCCCATGTTTTTTTTTTTTCCCACATTTCCAGAATTCTTTGTTTTGCCCCAACTTCCTGGCCCATTTTGGACCCTCTTATCGGGCACAAATTCCCTTTTAACACACCTCAAACATCATAGAGGACAATCTTAGAAGCCATATAAGAGCGACCTACACCTGCACCACAAAAACATATTGTCGGCATTTTTTTTTTGCACATTTGTAATCATTCATTTTTTTTAGGTTTGTTGACGACACTCTTCCCTGTGGTGCGTCAAATATACAATCGATATTGAATTTCACTTTGACTGGAAGTACATTTAACACCGGTGCCCCATTTCTGTCCGTTTGCGACCACGAGAAAAGATCGCGGAGGGATACGGACGGGCGTCATCTCAACTTCCAGATGAAAAGGGGAAGAACCCGGCGAGATGATCGAGCGCAATAAAATGACGGCAATTAAGTCAGACGGAGCGAGTTTGGGAGATAATTACCGGGCTGGAGACATCCACGAAGAAGAAGAAGAATTCTGAGCTCACGTGGAGGTTGGGTGTCAAGATGTCAGAAACCCACACAAGCGTATTGAAATTAAAAAGCGGGGAAAATCGCCCTTGCGCAGCCAATTTCCAATCAGGTGGAAAGGAAAAGAAGACGTTTCCAGAACAAAAAAAAACAAAAAAGTCAAAGCATTCTTGGAGTTTGAACTTGTGATCGAGAACTTCAGAATGTTTTGACGGGTCGCGGTTGGAGCTCCTCGCAACCTGCGAGGTGACGCTACCCGGATTCGGACAAAGCCAAGTTTGCCAAGCGTCAAAAATCCAGGTTGGAGTTCACAGAGTTCTAAAGGGGCGACGTTGCCGCCGTGAGCGGTCACGCAAGTGAGAAAAGGAGAAGCACGGCAGCTTTATTTCGACAGCACATTTTGTACACAAGATAACTCAGTGTGCTTCGCAAGAGCAAAGCAAGGCAGGGGAAACAAAAGCGGCGTACAAACATTTGCAGAACGTATACTGCCACCATGTAACATATAAAGAGAAAACTTTAAAAACAATCATGTCAAAGTTAAGAAAAGTGGGTTTCCAAAATAAAAGATAAAAATGATTTGATCTTTTTTGAAGGGCATTAAATCAAAGGCGGGGAAATAAAAAAAATCAAAGTTTTTTTAACGTGCATTTAAAAGCATTTAAACTCGGGGCTTGACTTCACTTCTGTTGGCAGCTTATCAAATTTGTGCGCAGCAGAACAGCTACATGCGACTTCACCATGTTTACTTTGATCTCTGGGCTCCAAGTCGGCGGGAAATCTATTCTCCAAATTTTCAAATCTATTCTACAGCCAATAGCCACCATTAGCTGCCGGGCCGGACTAATATGGGTTGATCTCTATGTCGTGGTCAGAACCCGAGCTGTGGCTGATTGATGCTCTTTTGAGAGAGTCCAGTAAGAAGTCCGTAACAATCATCAAGCCCACTTGCGATAAAAGCGTGGACAAGTGTCTCCTTGGTCTGCCGAATTTTACGTTGATCCTCCCACAGTGTGTGAACTCTTTGAAAAATATTCAATGAAGCATTGATCAATATTTCCGCCCGACATAATTTGAGGCTGAAAGTGGAGATTTTATAACATTGCGTTGACAATAAGTGATGCCAGCTTAGAAACAACAATCGGGTGCGGAGAAAATGGAAAGATTTCAATTTTCATTGTAGCTATTGAACAATTTTTTGGACTGTGCATTTGTAATGTTGTAGATGTGTGTGTGTGTGTGTGTGTACAAATTGTATTCAGTATAAAAATGGATTTGGTTTGTTTTTCGGACGCCCTGAGATAGCCTTGGCCACACCCCACCCGAGCATCAAAGTCTAGCTACGCCACTGCACATGGCGTCTTCTGCATCAGCGTGAGTTTAGCATCACACAAAACGGCCGAAAATGAGAACCCCCCCCCACCCCATCCCACCTCCTTTCAACAATTAGAAAAACACGTGGCTTCTTTCTTCCATGTGGATTTGGCTTCTCGAGGGGGCCGCCGCTCTGCCTTCCGTGTTTACTGTTCTCGTCGCCGCAAGTCGGGCCCGCGGACAATTCCCCCGGGGGTGGGGGGGGGGCGCTCTGGAGCGGAACGGCAGCGCTCGCGGCGCACGTTGACGATTTGTGTTTGTGTAACAGGAAGTAGAGCTTGGAGAGCTTTGGAAAGTGAAAATGAAAACATACCTCGCGGTTGGGGGATAACTTCAGCGTAAAAGTAGAAGCGCAACTTCCTTGCACACTTTAGGAGTGTAACTCCAGTCAAAGTCGAGCGCGAGTTGAAAAGCGTTCAACTGGGTGATGTGATCTCCTGCTAACTTACTGAATAAACTCTCTGACTTGCAGTCTTTTAAGCGTTCACCACGACAGCTTAAAAAAAAAAAAAAAAAATCAACCAAATAAGTATGCCGTCACTTAGTAAGTCATAAATCAAATGACAACAAAAATATAAACACATTTGCGGACACACCGTGCGCGCGCGGACTGCACTTAAGGGCGATTTATGCGCTCGCCATGATGCGCATTGCTCGCATCGACAAACAAACATTAATTTTTATCATTAGCGTCAAATGTCTTTGCGTTTGACATCAGGCAAAATGCGTTAAAGGCTGCAGATGCCCCGCGCAGCCAGCCATGTAAATACATATCGCTTATCATTGAGCCCATCGCGGCCGCCTAATTGCAGCAAATAACCTGAAACGTCGATTAGCGGCCGGCGCCAAACGGCCTCATTTTGTGCCAATGGAAACCATTTCCGTGAATTATTCAAACGAGATGAATGGACGCTGCCCGTTGCTGTCCCACGAGCGGAATTCGGGTTGCTCTCTTTTCCCGTTCTTTAGTCATCAGCAGTAGAATTTGGCCATGTTTCACCAAAACACACCGGTTTCGGGCCACGGGAAGGGAGAAAATGAGCTTTTTGTGAAAAGAAAAATGTCACGGGCTAATCACATGGGCTAATCACGGGCTTGTCTATTTGTATTGTCCACGCTGACAGCAACGGCGAATATATGGCGTGACCGATCACTTTACAGCAATTTTACGATAAGTCGACGTTGTGCCAAATGTTTTTCTGCTTGCTGTGGACTTTACTTTGTGGATTCTTTCAAATTCACTTTCTTTCTATTTTGCATGGTAAGAACTGGTGACGGACGCCATCGCGTACATTTCCCCGTCTGCATGCGACTGTGGGTGTGCCCCGGACTTTTTTCTTTTGTTCTTTTTTTTGTGGATTCTTTCCATTCGTTCTGGTCACGGGCGCGCAAGGGAGACACCTTGCGCACTAAAACATCAACAAGGAGACTAACGAGGGTTCAAGACGCTTGACACCAAACGACTGGCGCGCAGATGCTAAGCAGATTTTAATCACTGGGCGCATCTCTCCAGACACTCGCTATTAACTCCGTGACCTCACGCATCATTCAACCGTTACGCTGATTAATTTGAATGGGCGCACGCTCAAAAATCCGCACACACGCGCGCGCACACAAATTCAAGGTGGTGATGTTGCGCTGAAGAACACCGATCATCGTCACATCTGAGATAAGCGGGACACAAACGTGCAACGGAGCGATCCATAAACTCTGTACAAAGATGGCGGAAGTGACGCAACAGCAAACAGTGTGGCAGCCGCTTCCCGCCACGAAGAATGCAGAGTCGCTTCCCGTTGTTTAATTAACAATTCTAGATGTTTTTTTTTTTTAATTATCTATTTTGAAAAAACTGGGAAAGCACTGGAATGGCGAGGAATTACAGTACAGTGGTACCTCGACTTATGAACGTCTCTTCATATGAAATGTTCAAGTTACGAAACACCTCAACAGGAAAATCTTGCCTCTTGTTACGAAAGAAATTTCAATTTACGAAAGGTAAAAATACAGTGTGGGTTGCTACTCGCATCTCTGGGTTTCCTGAATGCATCATACTTCGAGCTGCTCTGCCATTGGCTATAACGTAACATCTTCCCGGCATCCCATTGGCTAAGAGGGACCTCTACCGAATGCGTGTAGATAGATAAATAGATCGAGATATGTCGATGCAGCGTCCTCGTCATTTATCCCTCGGGCCACGAGGTGTTCCGATAGTTTGACGTCAATGTGAATCACCGAGAAAAAGTGGGGCGATCGCTCACTATGCTGATGTTTGCCTCGGACATTTTTTGAAGGATTGTTAAAAGCCAACAAAAGCAAACGCCCTTAGATCAGTTCTTTACAAAACGCCAGGCAAAAACCACTTTTGAGAGAGAAAAAGAGGGCAAAAAACAATGACGATGCAGTTAAAAGTTACGCGATTCTGTGTTTTTTATATTTATTCTCATTTATTGTGCAATAATCGAAATTCTAACATGTAGTTTTGATGCATTTTTATGCTTCATAAAACATTTAGGTCTGAATTTTGTGGGGGCTTGGAACGGATTAGGGCATTTACATGGAAAACACGTCTCTACTTACAAACTTTTCTCATTAAGAAATTTCTTCCAGAACGTATTAATTTTCGGAATTAGAGGTACCACTGTCCTGTGTTTAGCCTCGTCGGGCCACACGCAATGCATTCTTGCTAAAAAGAAATAAAAAAAACTCAGTTCCCTTTTAACCACGAAGCCAACACTTAAAACATGAGAATATATTGCAATTAGTTACTTTGTGTCCGTAACTTGAGAAAAACCGCAGACACACACCGCAATTAAACACACGTCCACGGAAGACAATGCTACTTGGCCGGGGAGTCACGCTTGGCGGCATTCAAGATGCCGTCGTGCCTTTTCCAGGGAAAAGCCGTTTCACGGCGGCGCGGGCGTTCTCACGCACTCAACACACCGAGTTGCACGTGAACACACTTGCCGCTTCCGCTTATCCCTTTCCCGCAGCTCGCCAAATTCCCGGGGGGCTTTTTATCGCGCCGCAGCCGTCCTCGCCGTGCCGCTAGGCCGACTCGGGTGTAATTGGCGGCAATGCCTCTGCCGTGCGCGATCGGAGGGGGAAGACGCGGCCAAAGTCGGGGAACAGGGATGGAAGAAGCAAGATGGAAGGAAGATATTCGCCGGAGGACATTTTTCGGGCTGGGGACCGGGACATGGCGCTAACGACAAGGGGCGAACGTCACACACACACTGACCAAGACTCGTCCGTCAGTGTAGTTGGCGAGGCTCACATTTGGTGACCGCCAGAAAAAAACCTACTTTTTTTTTTACGACACCTGCAAATGGCTGTTTTGAGTCAAAATGGCAGACTTCCTGGTTCTTTTCAGACATGATCAAAACGTTGCCGTTTCAGTATTTTTCAGTGATGAATAATCGAAACTCACTGCCACGCTTGACTCGCGCGTGAACATTTTCACGATTTAGCATCACACACCCGCGTGCTACGCCAAAATGGTAAAAATCTGACAGAATTTCTCGGAAAGGTTCCTGAATGGATGCGAGGAAATGGCTAAAATCACCCAATGATGTGTGTTCACTTTGAGCCAAAATGTTCTGCTTAATCTGATTTTGAAGACATGGCTTCTTGAGAAGATTGGGGGGGGGGGGGAGTTGTGATAAATACGTTATGCCTACCAAATTTCATGCTAAGCTAACTTTTAGAGCCTGAATTTCAAACGATTCAGCGGGTCACGTTCGTCTTGCGGTGGATCTCATGTGATTGCGTGGCTAATGAAGTGGCGGGTGAGCGGATGTCGACGTGGACGTCGCGGTGCTTTCGACGCTGATGTCGCTGAATTTCCGCCGCGTCCTAAAGGTCAGCGTCCAAAGGGAAATGATGCTCGCGCGCTAATCTACGCTTATCAAGTTGCTTTGCCATAAAACAAGCCTGAATTTAAAGGCTTGTAAAACCATGGTGACATTTCTTCAACTTTGCATTTTATGACGCCGTTGAATTAAACATGAACTTTTGAATTCGTTTAAAAGGCAGCGACGCGCACGTTTCATTGTTACGCCCGGTTGTCACGGAGCAGTCGGCTCAAGCTGTTCCGCCGCACCTGGCGCGAGATTCATTAAGTCGGCGGCACAGAGCATGCTGGGTAATAAACGCCGACCAACGCTACTGTTCGGGCGTCATTGTCGGCCAAGCAGCAAGTGTCAAGCCGATCGCGGTAATATGGCGCTAATATTGAATATCTGGTTAAGTGAAAGCACAAATTCAATTAAACGGATGAATCATCCAATTGAACCGGCGTGCTCCCACACACACACACACACACACACACACACACACACACACACGACGATTGAAAACTCACAACAGTTGTGGCCACCGGGGCTCATTTTTGACAACGGAAGCCTCTTATTAGTTTCCTTTTTATCGCAGATCGTCAATACGCTGCTTCGCCTCGGCTCAAATGACGCTAATTGAAATGTTTGGCAATCTAGCATCGTCTAGTTGTCCACATTGCTAACAGAAACGAGAATTGGAGGCAAAATCATGTCGGCTCTTAATATTTTGACCTTCCTTACCCTGCCATGACAATGAAGAAGTCCAGGCGGTTCCAGGTGTCGCCGAGGTAACAACGCCGGCCGAAGATTCCCAGCGCCACCATCTTGATCACCATCTCCAAGGCGAAGAAAATGTAGATGAAGGCGTCAAAAGCCTGCGCGGGTCAAAAAAACAAAACATCTTGCGCTCATCGTCACAACCAGAACTCACGAAATTCATTCAAATTAATTTCATGAAAACAAAAAACCACAACAACAAAAAAACCATTCAAAACGGAAAACCCTGGTAGCATGCGACGCTAATGGAGATCAAGTCAAGTGTGTTCCTTATTTTTTACTTTGCCTCATGTCAATCAAATCAGTCGCCCACTCCAACTCTAAATGTAGCAGAAAAATCATTTGCTAGCGTGCTAATCAGATAAGCTCCCCGCCTGGACCCCGGCCGCACCCCCTCCAGTCTCGGCTTCAATCAAGCATCTCATTAAAAGCAGAACAAATCCAAAGCAAATCAAACACACACTCGGGCTCATGCGTGTTGTGGCTGCTGACAGCACAAAACCGAAGATGAGCTGCCGCTGTTGTTGTTGGATGACAGCCTCGCCACGGCTTTCGGATTCTCGCAACTCGCGTTGGTTTTGCGCTACCGCTCGCGTGGCGGAGCTAAAAGGCAAAAAGGTCCGAGTCGGCGTTTGCCTTCTGGAGATGTCAGGCGCTCGTCGCTAATGCTAACGTGCGCAAATTTGACCTTTTTTAAACTACACTTTGCATGTCAAGAGTGTGCGCGCGCGTCAACTGTTGTCGAGTAATCTACGCCGGTACCCGTCCCCAGGGCATTTGGTACCGGGCCGCACAGAAAGAACTTAATTCCGCTTTATTTATTTCAGAATACGAAAGAGGTTTTATTTTGAAAAATTACCGGATGCTCCGTTACATCCGTCTGTGTCACGCTTGACACACGTCAAGCCACCCTTCTCCGTCTCGTGACCGATTACGCTAAAAACAAAACGGCGGAGCTCGCAAAATGAGTTAAAAAAAACTGCTGAAGATTGCAAATGACGGCGGCCTTAAAAGTACGTTCGAGACAACTGGATTAAAGTCATGGCTGAATACTCTGAGATCGCCACAATAGCAATGTTGCTATTTCCGACATCCCACCTGTGTGAGGCGGGGGTTTTCTGCAGCAACGGCGACTAAAACAAAATTACGAAGTAGACTGGACATAAAGCACACACTTGAGGTGTCATTGTCTCCTATTACCCCGAGATGGGACCGTCTGGTTGCAGAAAATCAAGCTCGAGGCGGTGGTGAGTCGTCATTTTCATGCACTTTGAATTTGCGTTGTATCGTATTTTGAAGGCATTAAACATTACCATAGCGATCAGAGTGTTGCGGCCAAATTAGACGCTCCTTGTGTTTATTATTATATTTCGAAAACACCACCGTTTTCAAGGTTGGGGACCCCTGATCTACGGGACCGTGTGTGGAGGCATTTCTTTTTCAGTTTGACTTTCTGTTTCTGTTTCTGCCGCTGCTGTCTGGTTTTTTTTTTTGGCCATTTGCGTGAGCTGAGTTTCATGCACATCAAAGGCAATGTAAAAGTAAGCAAAGAACTATAAAGACAGTTTACATGTGGGTAAACATCAAAGGCAATTAGCGGTCGTGGGTTTTCAGGAACATCAAAGACACCCTGTTGTTGTCTTGAACCAACTAAATTGGACTAGCTTTCGCACAAACCAAAATTTCAATTTTAGACTCTTCATAGAAACGGTGAAGCTCAAAGACAATTTCTAGTCTGGAACCTAACAAGCGTTTTCGGCAACATCGAAGGCAATTTCGAGTGAGCGAAAAACTTCATGTTCACGTTCTGCCAACGTCAGCAGCACAAAGAGAATTTCGGCCTCCTATCATAAATATTTGGAATGAACCTGGGGTGGATTTTTCAGAAACATCAAAGACATAACCCCCCCGCCCCTCCAAAAAAAACATTGCCACTTTTGTGAGCTTTTACGCACGAGGCAGCATCGGCAATCGAGCCGGCACTATTCATCGTGGACTTTTTCCAAGAGGAGTCCATCGATCTCGTTCGCCACTGCCCACTAAAGCCACGCTGATATCGAACGTGGTGTGTGTGTGTGGGGGTGGGGGGGACCTCAACTCTAGCGATTCTTGCAGGATGAACTCCATTAGCTCCGACTGCACAACCACCCTCCCATAGAGAGACCAATCAATTGCTTGCATGTGTGTGCTGTGCAAGTGTGTGCGCGCGCGCCAACCAGCTTGATACGTATGCCTGCACGCAACACACACTCGTCCACCTTTGACACGGGTGCGAGGGGGAGTCTGGGGGGGCTCTGCCAAGCGAGATGCTCACAACAGCATGAAGCCCACATGCTAAGCTGATGAGTCACGGTCGGGAGCTTCTCGTGGGCGTCGATCCCAGCCAGAGCTGCGCTGAGAAAAACGCAAACGAAGCCAAGGCTGCTTGTTGGCGCCTAATGGACCCTCGATCGGCATTCGGACCCCCTTTTGGGTTACCTGGAAACTCACTCATCAGGGCCCTCTGGAATTTTGGGGCTTAAAAAGAAGCCCCCCCTCTCGATTTCTGGTGTGTGTTTTCAAAAACATCAAAAAGGCAAGTTTAGTGTCGACGGTGACATTCGTTTTCTTCCAAATCCAAAGACAGTCTTGAAAAAAGACGTGCTTGCATAAATATTAACGTCAATTTGCTGTCGGGCTCGACATATGTGGATTGTGTGCTTTTTTTTTTAGGGCGATATTTGGCAGGGCTTTTTTTTTGGATGGGGGGGGCGTTTGAATGTTATTCGATTTGTCTTATGTTGTAAAAGGGTCACGTGTATTAAAAAAAAAAAGGCACACAAATCAGCCCCTAATATTGGTCAATAAAATCCGACCAATCAGTCAGGACTTACATGTAGAGTCATCAAAACATTCCCATTAAAACAAGTCAACTGAGAGTCTTCCAACAGTTGATTTGGTCAAAACTGTCAATTTATCTTTCAGAAAGATGTAAACATCAAGCAAATTTGGAGTTCAAAAATATGTTTCCAGAAACATCCAAGACAAGTTAGTTTCTTCAAAAAAAGGCAATTTGTATTTGAGAAAAAAAAAAAAAAAAGTATTAAACATTTCAGTAAAACAGGTTCTTGTTAAAATGCCAGACAATTTGGTTTTCAAAATTTAAACATCAAAAAGAAGAAAGTTTGAAATGTATGTTTTTGGAAACAACAAAGACACTTTAGATTGCACAAAACTTTTTGGGGGGGCGGGGCAAATTATAGTCCTGAACAAACAGAAAACTTCTGAGGTAATTTGGTTTTTCCATAACATCAAAGGAAAATTTTTTGTAAGACATCACGGAAAACTTTATAGTATACTTCACTTTACTTTTAGAAACAAAGATAATTTGGAGAATGAAAAAAAAGATGTCGATGAACATCAAAAACACATTCGAGTATTCCAAACATTTTCTGTAAACATCAAAAGACAGTTTGGTCTTCAAAAGATGCCCCCTCCCACACCCCACCAAAAAAAAAAAGTTTTGTAAAGTCAACCAAAAATGTGCCCGATCTTTGAGACAAGGTTTCAAGGTGAGTGAAATGGAAGTAAAAGGCAAATCTTACCGACAAGATCTGGCATCGTTCGGAGGAGCAGTCGATGTTCTGGCAGGGTTGGTACATTCCCAGCGTGACGCAGTTCAACAGGATGACCATCATGCTCACTCGCTCAAACCACGTGAAATCAAACAGCTGGTTAAGGGCAACCACAAATTACTCTCGGGCACCGATGCGAGCATGACAACAAACACAAGTGGAGTTCCCCAGGGCTCTGCGCCAGGACTCCTATTTTTTCAGCAAGTAAGGCGATTTACTTGCTGAAATAGCAATACAGTAATCACCACATTTGCAATTGCCTCTGGCCTTGTCCTGAAAAATGAATAAATAAAGAAATAAATGAACAAATAAATAAATAAATTCACACACACACACATTCACACACAAAGAAAAAAAGGGATCATAACTCTGGAACGATGGGAATGCTTTCTGACACCTTAAGTTTGTTTACCTTGTGGGGGGGGGGGGGGGGAACAAAACAAAACAACAACTATGTGCTAATCACCGAAGCCGCAATTCACAGTGCTTAATGGCCTGATCTCCCTGCCGCAGCAGTCAAGGAAGAAGGTTCCGGATGCGGCGCGGCTCGGGAGAGGACTCGAGCCGCGGGCGAAATTAAAATGAGGTCATCGGTTAAGACAGCAGCAGGGCTTCTGAGGGTGAAAACTTCGTATTCATGATGAGGGCCCCATAAGTCAGCGGAGCAGCGTGGAAATCCTGCAGGGGCCACATTCATAGCTCAATTCTTGTTTCAACAGCCACACATGTGAGTAAAGTTGAAGATTTTGTTTTTTAATGGTCTTTTTTATGATGGCCTTTGGATTTTTTTTTTTTTTAAGTATAGTTTTTGTCAGAGTATGACGTATTTTTTCAGGAGTAGTAAGGACTTCCATTAAAATATATATATAAACCCTTTTTTAAAAAAAAAAAATTTATTTTAAGTATACATTTTATTTTTTAGAGGTAATTTTTTTTTTATTTTTATTTTTTTTGGTGGGGCTCCTTTCAATGACATCCCATGATTTCATTGAGCTCAATCAATTGTTGGTGCTGGGAGGTGACCTCCAGCTCTTAGACTCTTGCGACATCTAACCTTGCGCATCTTTAAAGCTCTGCCAAAAAGGGTCTCAATGACATGAAAGCAGGTCAATCCCATTGTTTTTTTTTCTCCAAAACTGAAAATCCACATATGCGATGGGGGGAAACATGACTTAACACGATGGTGTTTGCAGGAGAGAGCCATGAAAAGAAGAAGAAGAAGGCGGCCAGCCGACTGCGACCGCAGCGTTGTGTGTGTTCTACACCAGGGAGCCGGCGCAACGCTTGGCTAAGTCGACACTTTTTGGGGAGGAGGTCCGACTCGTCCCTCAGGCTTTTCCGGTGAAAGGATGCCGGAGATCTCCGAAAGCCCAGCGGATTTCAACACGCACGCACACAGCCAACGGGCCAGAAAGAAAGACCAGTCTTTTTTTTATTTCTTTTTTTTTAAAGATTCTAAGCAAAGAAGCTATTCAGGAACAAGCTTCCTCTCCGCAACAGGCAGTTCATGTTACTGTATGAAGTTGCCATCCTATTTAGCAAGAAGGAGAACGAAAAAAGTGACTTTCCTACTCTCTAATTCATGTTCTTGTTAGATCAATTTTGTATTTACTTATTACTACTCTTGTTTTTTTTTTTTTTTGTGCAAAATTTGGAGATTTTTCTCTTTTATCTCGGATTCTGAACGTTCCCAGGCTAGTCTTTCCTGGAATGTCTTGGATCCGATGTGAGACGGCGGCATCCGGGGAGGCATGTGCGCACGCGTGCGACATCTCGAAATGTCACGGGACATCACACAGCGACGCCTCATGTCAGCTCCTCACACTCGGATGGAGGAGCCGCTCACTCGCTGATTGTCAGCGTGACGTCATCGGTGCGCTGCATTCTGGGAATTTTGCATTCACTGCGCTTGCGGCGCACGATCAAGACAAAAATGTGTTCATTTGTTCGGGAAATGGAATTCCACCATGTATTTTATAAAAGAAGTATTGGGCTAACATCAACAGATGAAATAGAAAGAACTGCAGAATTGGCTGTGAGAAGTTAAGATAGATGCTTGTCAACTATTTATGAAGTAACATGCGGCGTGCCTCAAGGGTCAATCTTAGGTCTTTTATTCTTTTATTTAATTTCTATACCGTATTCTCCCTTTTGGCAATGTCATGAGGAGGCACGGAGTGAATTTCCACAGCTGCGATAGCCAAACCTGGAAAACGGATGCCCAATGCGAGTACCAGGACAAATTGACGACGGTAGCGCACACATTTTATTCCACAAATGTTGTATTAATGCCCTGCGATTGGCTGGCAACTGGTTCAGGGCCCCCCCCCCCAAGCCCCGCCTACTGGCCGAAGATGGCTGGGATAGGCTCCGGCACATCCCGCGATCCTTGTGAGGATTAAGCGGATCATCAAATGGATGGATGGATGCTCTATTAATCAAAATAGCATGTTTGGATTGGTGGTGGCACCTGGAACATGTAAGAAAAAAAAAAAAGAAATTACCTCCACTTCACCTGCCCTTCTTTGCCTCCCAACCACTTTGAAAAGCTGCCTGAAAAAAAAAAATCCAAATCACTTTACATTTGAAGCCCGTCTCGAAGGCGCCTTTTCCGCCCAACACAGTACAACTTCAATTTTCCGCATTCCATCCGACTTGACCGTGTGTCTCCCACTCAGCTGCCACGGGATTCCTTGAGACGCGTGTTCCCATGGCAACCAGCACACAACCCCCCCCCCCAAAATATTCTATATAAAAAGCCGCTCGGAGGTGCGTGTGTGTGTGTGTGTGTGAATTTTAATAAGTCACCAGTTGGACGATGAAATCGGCGCTTTATCATTTCCAAATCTATGAAAGCACAGGCTGAACATTTGATGACTTTCTGCTTGCACACGCGCACACACACGCACACACTTGGCGGGGCACGGCGGTTGGTTTGGGTGAGATTATGGGCGCCGAATGAGCTCATTTAGCAGTCCATCACCTCCTCAGCTTGCCTGAGGGAGGAGACGTCAAAGCTCAGCAAGCTGACAAAGTGCCAAGCCTTGTGCGCCGCACGCCTGGACCACTTCGGGGAACGGCGACGCAACTAACTACAACCTGACTAATAGTTGCTTCCTTTGTTTGTCTTCATGGATGGGGGGGGTTGCAATCCCAAGAATATACTTGTGATTTCTGAAAAATCTTTGAGAAATCGTGAGTTTTCCATGAACAGGGTTGTATTTTGGACGGCTTGATTTTTCAAAGCCAAAGAATAAAATAGTTTTGAAACAAAAAGACTCACTTCGTTGTTTTTTTTGAGAATAGAAAACAAAGTTTGACTTTTGAAAGGGGGAAAAAAAATCTTTAAAACGGTGGTATTTAGTTTCATCATATATATATATATATATATATATATATCTATATCTATATGATGAAACTAAATACCACCGTTTTAAAGATCATATAGATATAGATATATCTATCTATCTATATGATGAAACTAAATACTTTATCTATATCTATCTATCTATCTATCTATCTATCTATCTATCTATCTATCTATCTATCTATATATATACATTTTCACCAAAGTACCATTCCAAACACAGACATATAAAAACACAAATAATTGAGGGCCAACCCCCCCCCCCCCTCAAAAAAAAAAGAAAATCATAAAAACGCTCACAAGCAAATCCAAAAAATATCAGTTTGAAATCTTGAACTATCGCACACAAAATAAAGTCAAACTGTATTTGGACAATTTTTTTCAGGCAGTATATTCGTGGGAAAAAAAACCCCACAATCTTACCAAGCGTCCTTTTTTTTTAGTCATGAAACAACTGCTCTAAACAGATTTTTTTTAGCAGTACGTCTGCAGAAAAAAAACAACATTTTTTTTTTCCAAGAATGACAATATTTCACCAATTTAAAAGCTCTTCCCCTCCTTTGCTCCATACTTCTCTGATCCCACTAAGTGCTGAACCACAAAAAATCAAATACAATAAAAGTTGCATAAACTTCAATTATAATCAGTACCGGTACAAATATTAAAATTAAAAACACACACACACAAACACACACACACACACACACACACACACACACGCACGTGCAAACACACACCATCCAGTCCTGATTGGACCATCTGCTCGGCTCTTTTCCCTTTCGTGTGCGTGATGCAGCACCATGCCAACTTTGAGTGTGTAGGTTTACTTGTTGTGCCCACCAGCAGCAGAAACATGGACACACACACACACACACACACACACACACACACACACACACACACACACACACACTCATGCAGGCAATCTGAATCCCAAACAATTGTTGATACCTTAACCAAGGTTGCAAAGTTGGGAACCAAAACTTGAAAGCCTACCCGTGGCTGCAAATCATTATTTTAAACTCTGACACTTGTTTGAAACTTGACGCAAGGCTTAAAATCGTAATTTAAACCCCTAGTTTGAAAGCCGAATTCACGTTCAAAAACCAAATTTGACAGCCTAACCCTGGATTGAAAGCCAGATTTGTAACTCTAACTCATATTTGAAAGGCAAACTTGAAAGACTTTTGACGACACTTTTTCAGCCTACTGGGCAACAACTGTTGGAATTGCACAGTGTCATGGTATTGAAGAATCCTAAACCTTCGCTTGTTGGACACAAATAATCAGGAGTTATGGACTTCTTCCGTTATGCTGCACATTTCTCTTAGAAAATGTTTAGGAATTTAGGAATCCATTTTTTTCTTGCGTCCAGGCCCTGTGTTAGCAAAGCGTTCTCAAACCATGATGCGCCCTTCACCATATGTGACAGAAGGGAAGAGGTTTTGATGGCGGTGGGCTGTACAGTCCAATATTTGTTGAGATAAATATGGGAAGTCATTTTGCTTCGATGATAGCCATGTTATCCAAGCCCTGAGGAAGCAAAGCGACCTCAAAGCACGATACCTCCGCCACCCACCATAATTCACAGATGGGATGAGGTTTTGATGGCGGTGTGCTGTACTGCACAATTTGTGTTTGGGAAGTCACCACGATCAAAAGGCTTGCTCGATTTGTGTGTTTTGGAGTGTGTGGTGGTTGAACTTTCAAGATCCACCAGTTATCTCACACTTTATTTTACAGAGTCACAAACGTAGAGTTCATTTCACCAAAATTTGGACCTGATTTGTTTCGAGCTTTCGTGCATTTTCTGCCAGTTTGTCAACCAGCAAAAAATTGTCATTCAAACGGGGATCATGAAAATCTGTTGGCAAGCTAACAGTAGTTCTGCTCATAATCTTGCTGCGAAATCACTCCACGTTAGCCATCCACTTCCACAGACGTGGCAGGGAGGCAATTATCTCCTCGGCACAAGTGTTTTAAGAAAAACATTAAAAATGACAAATAGGCCATGAGGCCGTAGAGCAGACATTTTAATAGCTTGCACACGTACCATAAAATGGCCTGTTTGTCATCGTCAGAACCGATTTTTTTCACATCCCCGGAAGGCCTCGAGGTCAGAGATGGGATTTTTTTTTGTATGCCAGGAAATTCCAGTCAGTCGCAGTAAATACCAGTTTATTTGGAACAATCAAGGACGCTTGCTGCCCTCGTTCGAGATGAATAGATAATAAATCAAAAATTGAAAGAGTCCAACAACACAAAGAGGTTGATTCCTGACCTTTTTTTTTTTTGCTTTGTGGGTCGACATAAATCTCTGCTTGAGTTTGCGATTTTTAGGGGGATCAACGAAACGTCACCCTTCAAATTCTGCCCAGCAACACGTGTTGTTTGTCTGTCCACAATTTGGGTAGAATCCTTTGTTTTGTTGCACTGGCAAAATGAGTTTGATTCCTTTTTGATTTCTTGGGCTTTGGGTGACTGACTGTGATCTATGAATTCTGCCTAGCAACAAGAGGGTGCGCGTGTGACAATTCTGTTGATCCAAGTTGCTGGCGAGTAAAACGGTTGTTGTTTGTTTGGTCACAAGTTCAAACTTGAAGCCGAATTCTGAGTTGGTCTTTCGCAAAAGAACCCAAAAAAAAAAAATGAGAGTCAACTGAAATGGAGAATCATTTTCCTGCTGCCTCTCGCTGACCTTTTTCTGCTGTGTGGCACGTCTGAATCAGTCCGCGATTGTTTGGCCCGCACTCCCGCCCACACGCATGCATTAGTGTGACTCACACAGTATCAATTTGAACAAGTTGACATTAGTGAAAGGCACAAAAAAAAAAAATGTATTTGCTTAAGCAGCTTTCAAATTTCACCTCCAACAGATGCATTACTTTTTCAATTGCGTTTTACATGTTACAATAACGTTATTTCATCATCATGAAATCAATTCAAATCATCAATGTATCTTTCATAAGGGGGGAAAAAATGGCGTTTTAAAAGAACTGCGCAGGTCGCTAAGTGTCTTCTTAGTTATGTCCCGGAGGTGACGCATGAATATTCTTGCTAACAAGGGGCCGCCTTAAAAGGGGATGCTAATTTAGCGTGCGTGTGAAGGTGACAAACAGCAGCACACCAGGCGCCTTAATGGTACGCTAATGACTCGCTCGTCACTCGCAAACTGTACACGTGTGCGTATACGAGAGGTGGGGAGCTCGCCACAAAAATGCGCATCACCTTGAAACGTGTCTTTCAGCAATAAGGCTGCCGATATGGCTGTATTTTTTTTTTTCTCCTCATTTTTATTTGTTATCGATACGGTCAACTGCTGAAGCCGCAAAACGTGAAGCGCAAAGTGGCGAGGGATTACGGATAGATATATGTGTGTGTTTGTGTGTGTGTGTTTCAATTACCATGTCCATGTTTGTATACGATGCTGACGCGAACCACAAAAATAAATAAATAAATACAATGAAAGAAACCGAAATAAAATGCTGTGTGAACATGGCAGCCAACTGCTGCGGCAACATCAGCTCTCCAAATAAGAGCCGCTCATTGTTCCACTGAATAATTGATGCGGGAGAAAACCTGCTGCTTTTATTGAGGGTGAGGCCCGAAGCGCCAAATACGAGTGAACAAATGAGTGCTTTCCCCACCGTAAAAAAATAAAAAATAAAAAAAATTAAAAGCTCATGACAGGAAATCAGCAATTAAAGCAGCGTGATGATATTTCAGCCTGTTGCATGATTCTCCGCCACAACAAAGCCCCCCCCCACCCCCACCCCTCCCGAAACGCCTCATTAAAGAAATTTCATATTAAAGTCTCATCAAAGTGAGATCAGCGGTCTTGCGACCAGATTCCATCTCAAACTTTGACGCATTTTTTGACCGCGAATTAAGTTTCTTTAGATCACAAACTTGACACGAAGCCAAGAATCCTCTGTCGTCTCGTTAGCGACTTGAAAAGCGAAGCGGACAGGGTGGATTTAGCTAAAGATAGCCTTTTAAAGAAAGCGCATCTAACGGGTGTGCACCCTGACAAGGGCCTGGTGATTAATTGCGGCATTAGCACGGGGACTGATAGCAGCATTAGCATATAGCTGGAGGAGCTCAGACAGGAGTCAAAAGTTCTGCAAAAAAAAAAAAAAGACTTTAGGACAAAAACATGGACTGAGTTGACTTGCTCAATATGATTAGCAAACTTTGATGCCAGGCTCCGCCCACCTCATGGATTAGCCACATAAGGTTGGAAAAAGCTTGCAAGTCTTGTTTTATGAATCTTTTTTTGTTTGGTCATTTATTCTCATTAATTAGCCTTGCTTGTTAGTTTGTCTCCTAAGATTTGTCAGCTACATTTTCAAGTCAATGTTGTCTGATTGTTGGTTTTGTAGTTAGCTTTGTGTGTTTTGGTTCGGTAGCTTCATATGTCATTTTTTTTTCATTATTTGTTGTTGGTCATTCTTTCGTTGGTCTCATTTGTGTTACTTTTAGCTAGCTCATCCAATTCCATTGCAAATGGCTTTTCCTTGGTTTCATAGTCTGTCGTTTGTTCCGTTGGCGAGTCTTTGTTTTTTTTTTTGGGGGGGGGGGTGTTCTTTGTGATTTACTTCATTAGCGTTGTCCGTCTGTTTGTTCCGTGAGTTAGCTTTGTTTGGTTTGTCATCTCCTCACATTATTTGGTCTCGTTCGTTTGTTAGGTCGACTTTGTTTGCCCCACTTTGCTGTTAGCGCAAGTTGCTAACTGCGGCACAATGTGGTTGCGCAAGGCTCAACCCAAATCAAAAGTCACAGAGAGCCCATCGAGAAGTTGACTTTTTTTATGACAAGCTTGCGGCGGAGGAGGCTTGCGGTGTGAGCTGTCATCATCTCGCCCGGGATGAAATTGATTTTTTGGGGGTGGGGGGGATCCCAGTTCAGGGACAGCATGAAAACGGAACGGGCCATTTGCGAACGACCAGGGAGCACGGGTGGGGGCAGTGTGAGCTTTGCAAATGTCAACGTGATTTATATTTGACAGACTGCCAGCCGATATGAAAACGCCCCAAGTGCAGCTTCAGCTTTCACTCACCAATAAAAAGACTCGGATTATTGATTGAGTGGAAATCGTTCCATTTTACACACTTCTGGCGTAGTTGCAGACGATTTCCATCTGCCTATTAGTTGAAAATGAAACGCGCGTGTGTTTTGGTGGGTCCGAATGAAGTGGTTGTGGTGAATTATTAAGATGACAAGCACAACAATTGACCTCACACATGCTTTGATTTGATGCGTTTTGATGGATAAGACTCAAAAGATACGTCGAGTCAGTGGATCGGAAATCTCTTTTTGCACACGAAAAAAAAAAAGATGAAAGTTGAGAGGATTTAGCTGGCTTTCCTTCGATAAGATTATGGAGCAAGTGGTGTCTTCACTCGCTCCGTCGCGTCGTAGACGACGGGAAGAGTGACGGAAGGCGTAAAGACGCACGCAAAAAACATTTGCCGCCTTTTTTTTTTTTTTGTCCCTGGCTGACAATCCGAAGCCTCGCCGTCATCTGTGGACAAACACTGAGAACGGCGCGCTCGTGCTGGCGTGAAAATGGCTGCGTCATCTCTTTTTCTTCTTCTTCCATGCAAACAAATTTGATTCGGTCTTTCTCCCGCTCTGTCAATTTTCAAAAGACAGTCGAGGCTGGATACACTTTTGGGCGACTCAAAAGGAAAAGAAAGACAAATGTGGGGCTGGCCAGATCATGCTCCGCCCTCTTTCTGCTCACCCTTGTTCATCAAGGTAGACGGTTTTCAACGTAGCCCATTTACAACGTTTTCACCCCGACAACGTTCCCATTTCCGATTCGCGATTTCACGTCATTTTGTTTTCCACTTGCCGATTTTGCTTACAAATGAACACCTTTCGATGGAACAACCAGATTTTCCCCCACAAAATAGTCAAAAGGCCTTCGGGACGACATTTCATTCCCGGCGCATTGAATCGATCACACCTGCGCAGTTCTGGACGTCTGAAAAGACATTTGACCTCTCATCCGAGCAGGATTTGCCATTTCATGTGAGAAGGCTTGATGATGAGAAAGTGGTCGAAAGCTAAATAAGAGCTGTGTTAAAAAGGCGAATTTAATGGTTGCAAAAAAAAGCTCCGGGAAATGTGTGAAAACAATGGAAATGCGTTCACACATTGAGGGAAGACTTCTGCTGCGATATGAATGTGATGGCGACAATCGAGTGACTCAGTGAGCCCACGCAACCGAGCCAAAGTGCGAAAGGCCTGGCCCCGGTGCTTCGGTCCATATCCTGCATGAGCAAATCAGCCGATCTGATGCGATGACATGACCGTGTTGTATTTCCTCAAATAACGCACGGACGAAAATACCAACAGCAAAGAGGAAATTGGACCCTTGCCCACCAGTGTGTGTACCTCAAATCCCGTAGAAGCGGCTTCGGGTTGGCTAAAAAAAAAATAATTCAAGGATATGGACTGGAGACCATGCGGATACACCAGCTGCGAGGGCAGGTGGTTTGCTTGAGGCAGAAGAAGACCACCGGGACCATTTCGGGATACGGGACCACCAGTACGCTTGTGGCACTGCTAGCATCGTCATCGTCATCATCGCGCTCCACTTCCTCTTCCTCGATAGCTTCCTTTTCCTCCTCCTCTTCCTCCTCTTCTTCTTCCTCCTCTTCCTCATCCAGGTGGTACGGGTGTGGGGAGGAGGGGTCAATGACCTCATCACCCCTGGTCACCCGGGTGATGGTCGCCCCCGTCGAGGGGCCCTCCTCCTCCTCCACCTCGCTCGTCATGGCAACGCCAAGGTCTGCTCGAAAAAGAAAGAAAAGAAGCGAGATTTTTTTATTTTTTTATTTTTTCAAAATTGCACGACTATTGACTTCGGAGCAGAAATCAATGCTGCGAGCGGCGGGGTCGGTCGTGCGCCATTATGGGCCGAAAATGGCAAAGGGCTAAAAATACTTGCGTGCGTGAGCTTTTTCGAGTGCTTTTGACTGACATGAAATGGACGAGAGGATGAGTGAAGGATAGGTGGAAGCGGAGTCGGATGGTTCCCGGCGACGCTTCATCCCAAGAGGCCCGATGGCGAGACAATTTAGTCAACGGCTCAATGCCGAGACGACTTAAGTGTCGAGATGACTGAGTGATGACCTGGCAGACTGTGAGATGACCAAGTGATGAGATGAGTGAGTGCGAGGTGAGTGAGTGGAAAGATGACCAAGTGGTGAGACAACAGAATGTGGGAGGCGGGGGGAGGGGTGCAAAATCACTCAATGATCGAGGACTGAGGTGATCGGTTGGAGAGATGACTGATAATTATTGGTTGGCAGGATCACCGAGTAACCGGCTGAATGAGAGCACGATTGAGTGGCGAGACGAGTGAAGGAGAAATTGACTGTGAGGTGACTCATCGACAAAGATGACTCAGACGACCGACTTTCGAGATGACCAACGGATGAGATGACTAAATGGAAGGTGTGTCAAACATACGGCCCGCAGGATAATTTAAAAGTGAAAAAAATGCATCAAAGACACACAATTTAATAAGATGCAATTCATGGATTAGCCGCTAGGGGCACACTGTTTTAGTTAGTGTGTAAAGTGGTGGCAGGGATTGCATTTCGATTTTATATGCACAGGGTTTAAAAATTCCTTTCTTTATCAATCTCGTTTAACCCTCATGCAGTATTTTTAAGCGGCTGCATGAAGGGTATTACGTCCCAAAAATGTCCCTCTTCCAATGTGCAACATCTTTTTTCACTTTTAATTTTTTTTCACTTTCAACCCCTCAAAATGTTCAGTGGGAATTGGCCAAGACATAGATATACATCCTATGCAAAATTTCAGCTTCGTGGAGTTATTTTTCACTGTTTAGTCTGTAGTGTCCATTTGTCCAACAGTCCAAAATCGTCCAAAGTGTCCGAAATGTCCAATTTTGGGATAATTACCGCATGGGGGTTAATCTTAAAATGCATAACTCTGTTTTTCAATAGCAATTACTTGTTCAAGTCTTGTGCCTTTGTACAATCAATGATCAAAATTGCACATTTGTCTAAGGAAATCTAGGGTGTTTCATGACATGTTTTGTAACATTTTCCTAATGTTCTTTTGCTTCACTATACCAAAAACAAAAGAAAAACATGATATTTGGTTATTTATAGCAGAATAGGGTATCATTTTAATGGTCCGGCCCACTTGACATCCACCGAGGCCGTATGCGGCCCACAATGTCAAATAAGTTTGACACCCCTGCATTACACTTTAAGGTTTTGTCCCACCGTCAGTCTCCAAAGGAAGTCTTCCGGGCCAGCAATCTCACCTGACATCGCCCTCTCGCAAACATGAAGGAGAACGGATGATTCCGGATATGCGCGGCTGTCGTCTAAAATGACGACATCGACAAGAAAAGACTCGCTTTAGAAAATGCTTCCTGCCACCCAAAGAGAGTAAAACCCATTGGTTTGCTTTGTATTGATCACAAACTTCCTTGATGGTCAGTCAGAATGCTTCTTTGATTGCCTCCACGGTTCGCCATGTCAAGCGACTCGAGATTTGTGAGCCCCAACACCCCCTCACACACACATTTGAAGATTCTTTTGTGGTAAATATTGAACACTGTTCATACGTATGATGGCAGGCCCAGACCCAAATTCACTCGAGACACACCTCGGAGAAGAAGGATCATCATTTGGATAATCGTATACGACATAAGATGTCTTTGACGTTCACATGTCTGATGAAAACGCCAAAGATCCCCAAATTTGGGCCACCCTTAGACTTGGCCGCTGCGCATGAATTTCTAGGTCACGTGACGCCGGTGTGTCAAGGCAGGCACATAAAACGATGGTTGAAGCCCGAACGGGAGTGACTTGTGAGTGCGTTGGCAAATTCAATCTCAATTTGGCACCGTAAAAATGAGTAGGTAGCAAGGAGCTAGTGCTCGCCAATGCTAACGTGGCAACGTACATCTTCCACGATGGCCTCAACTTCAGCAGCCACCGAAATCCTACCAAGTTTCCGCTCCAAATCTCAAAGCCAGCTTCGAATGCAAGTCGGCCATTCCAGTCTCTGCTCGTCATCGTTAGTTGCCCTATTACGGCCTTGCGACAAGATGCATCCCGGCTTCCTCTTCTTTACGCCTTGTTTTTTTTTTGGGTGGAGGGGCGGGTGGGGAGTGTTGGACTTTGGCACCGATTTAATAGGCCCGTCGTGTTTTCAGCAGGACCGCAGTGCAAAATGGGCAGAAGCAATGCGGCCGCCTTTGAATTATGCATCGCGTGGAGAGCAAAAGGATGCACAGAAAAAAGTTTTTTTTTTTTTTTTTTTTTTTTACACTGCAGTCTTGCTGCTCGCTGGCGGTCCGACGGCATGTCGGAATATGACGCGGCGACCTGCAGATGCGCGCACACTTGCTTTCTTCCTTAGAAGTGGTTTACTTTTATGTCTTTGTTGCACCAGACAACATTTGGTCTGGACTTTTTTTTTTGTTTGTTTTTTTCCCCCTCATTCGCATCACCGCTCTGTCACTTGTTTTGGTGCAGATTACTCGCTACACTCGACGCAATCATCAGGGCGGCTACACAATGCCGCTCGCTTTGTTAGGCGGCAGAGTTGCGCTGCTAACGACTTTGCAAATGTCATGACATTTTGTGGGAGAATGCCAAATGTGACCTTTTTATTGAAAAACGGACACACTTGTTTATGGGAAACGGCGTATTTGAAAAGATGACAAAAATGCAATAAAAATAAAATCCCATTTTAGTTTGTTTTCTCTTTTTTGCTTCTGCTGCTGAAGACTGCAAATTTCCCCAGTGCGGGACAAATAAAGGTTTTCTTCTTCTTCTTCTTCTTCTTCTTTTTTTTTTAAACTACAGGAGTCCACATGTCAAAAAGTCAACATGAAAATGTGACTAAAAAATAAAAATACATCAGAAAAAGTAGAAATACATCTGAAAAGGTTACGCATAAAACACAAAGTTAAAATACACAAAGTAAAATAGCAAGTAGAGGAAAAGTGCAATCAATGAAAAATGACAAAAATGTAAACTAAATGGTAATTCGTTCGGTGAATAGAAAGTCAACATGAAAAACTGAAAAAAATGAGGGGAAAATGGAAAAAAACAACCTACAAAAATACTAATTGAAAATTAAAAAACGTTTCATGAAATTAATGAATAATCAAACTCAGTGTGATTAAAAGTGAAAATAAAGATCCCCCAAAAATCTAAATGAACAAGTACATTACAAAAATCAAAAACAAACAAAAAAATGATTAAACTCAATATAAAAACACAATCAATTATAGATAAAATGTAATTTGAAAATGTAAACTAAAGTAAAAATCGACTTTATAAATGACAGCATTAAAAAGGCGTGGGGGGGGGAGGGGCGTGTACATTTCTATTTTCATTCAATGCTCCATTTTTTTACTGGCATTTCCTTTTGCTGAGGAGCTCAACACCACACACGATGATGTGTCGATTCATTCGAAAAATGATATAAAAGTCGCAATAAATAACGCGTCCATTCCAAATGAATTGATTTGATTCTCTTTTATAGGCGCGACGTGACGTCCTTTTCTGCTTCTCGGTGCAGGCGTGCGTCATGTCAGGGCCACCGCAGGCCATAAAACCTTCAAGAGAGCGTAACTGACGACACGTCGGCTGCACTTTGACCTTTACTGATTACGAGCGTGCGTGGAGCGTGTAGATGACTTGGCTGTGCAACGCACGCGCGCTCGCTCGCGTCGTTACCGGAAATGTGCACGTATTGGATTTGCCTTCGTACTCTCGTGATGAATTGAACCCGAGGCAAAGAAGGCGCACACGTTTGCATGTTTTAGCCTGCAAGCAAATTCACGTTGTGCCTTTTAGGGTCCTTAACAAATGCACTTACTCTATGTCACACTCGACAGTATACAGGTCCATGTAAAAAAAAAAAAAAATACTAATAAATTTAAAAATATGTATACTGTATATGAAAAAATGTCATTGAACAGTTTCAATGAAAAATTATTTAAAAAATACATAAAAATTTAAAAATAGACTATAGATTAAAAAAAAACAATTTGAAAACCCCAATTTGAAATCTATCCTGAAAACCGAAGCCTAATAACTTGTGCTTGAAACCCTAAGCACGCAATGGAATTTTAGCTTTGGTTTGAATTTTAATTTTACATTTTTAATTTAAAACCAAATACCTGCCTTGAAACACGAAACTGTTTAAAAAATTCAAACCTAATTTCTAAGGGGAAAAAAAAGTCTCTCTCTCTCTCTCTCTCTCTCTCTATATATATATATATATATATATATTACTGTACCGCTAATCCTCACTAGGGTAGCCTATAGCTGTCTTCGGGCAGTAGGCAGGGGACACCCTTGGTTTTCTCTCGATTCTCGGCCAATTCGGTTTCGACCTCGGCCTCGGATGACGAAACCCACGGTTCTCGGGGAACAAACTGAGCGCACGAACCCGGTTGAATGCACCATTTGACTCCTCCCCCTCGCCTTCCTTACCCGAGGAAGTGACGCTTCCTCGGGTAGACGAGGAAGTGACGCTTCCTCGTGTTGCTTTCCATTGTGAGCAGACGTGTTCAGTCAACATTTTTATTTTAAAAAGAGCGTGGTTTCAGTTTTCGAACAATTTCGGTTTTCGAACAGCCTTCTGGAACGGATTATGGACGAAAACCAAGGTTTGACTGTGTATATATATATATATATATATAATAAGCACACTTTCCAATTTTGTATTCAAATTCAACCACCTTTCACTTAGCAGCTGATGATTTGGTGGACACTTCTATCAGGAGTAGACTCACAAAAATAAACTCAAAGGCTTTACTCGGAACTGGACAATAAGTTTGTCATTGTGATTGAAATTTCCCAGCCGCATTCAAGCGATGTTGTCTGATCATGAGCAAATTTGAATTTTCGAATCAATGCAGCAAAGTTTGAAAACTTGCAAAAAAATAAACCAAACTCCCCCCAAAAAAATCAAGGACTGAGCTTGACTAAGGAAACTCTTCGGCGCTACCTATTGGCCGTCGCAGAGTTTCACTAACTCTATATGGTTCAATTCATGCGGGACTTGATTGTCCTCGAATGGCCGCCATGAAAAAAAAAAAAAGCCCGCAGCACACTTTTGCAAGGGTATGACAAAGACACATCGTGTATACGCTTGTCTTATCTAGGTTGCGTATATTTATACTCTGCCTGTGGAAGTTTCAAGCCGGGGAGTCAACGGGGTGATTTGTCGCCACACACAGCCGGAGCGAGGCTACCTAGACAAATGGCGCTAACGCTAACGATCCTCCCGCTCTGCTACTACCATGCTGAGAGGCACGCTAACGATATGATGTATCTCAGCTAATGTGCTAACATGAGCTAACACGTTAGCACGCTGTAGGCAACACTATTGTTTGTTAGTATCAAAATCATGCTTGGGCTACCACAGCGGACAGCTTTTCAAAAGGTCGCCACACGGGCCAAGCGCCGTGACAATCAGCGATTTTCAGTGATGAGACGAAAGGCTGTCACATCATGTTCACGCCCACAACTGAGCAAACCATCATTTGTAATTTACCAACACTGCGGGTGAGACGGTGTGTCGCGCTGTACTCGTGGCGCTCACAAAAATAAAGCCTCGTCACGTAGTGTAAATCGTGTCTTGTTCTTTGCTTTTATTTTGTGGGGATGTGTTGTTACTTTTTCGTGTGCGACAAAATGTTTCTTATCGCAGAAGTTAGCGGGGTGACAGTTAGCGCAACAAAAGGTCTCGGAAGCAGAAGTAGTTCTTGGCCGCGGTGGACGGCAGCCGTGGGTGGACGTGGCAGCTCGGATTAAAAGTAGAGCTCGCCGTAATTTGGAAGGCTTGCTGGATTAACGGCGGAATCTGTGTACGGCGACCGCTCCGCCTTTTGAGGTGACTTTATCTGATGAAAAACTCCTACAATGAAGCCTGGAATTGTTGTTGTATTAGTCCCCAAGTGAAAGGCTGACATTGGGGTGGAGGGAAAGTTGCCCGTGGTTGTGAGTGGACAGTAAATGCGGCCCGGCTGTGATTGCGAAAGAGCACCGAGGATGCGGTGGAGATCAAGTCGTCCAATCAGTGCTCTTCTTCTTCAACGTGCACCTTCCTCTTCTTCCTCCTCCTCCTCATCATGATCAATCATGCAACAGTGCGCAGCGAGTTCAATCGAGTTCAAACGCAACCAAAATTTGGGGGTGAATTGATGAAAATTGAGTTTTGTTTTGCTTCGTTTTGTTTTCCGCTTCCAGAGGAAACTGAAGAATGTTGTTTCATGCCTTCTAAGTACATTTGCATTGAGCAAATACAAAACTACTTTGAGAGCAAATCAAGTGTTATCGGAAAGGTCTTTCAAAGAGGCATCGGATATCATTTCATTGCGCCAGACAACTCCCAAGAAAACACGCAAGTGCAAAATGTTCACGAAAATACGACATGACACCAAACTGCTTCGTGACTGAAAATGAGAACGGCAAACTCTGGAACTTGAACTAACTCAAACTCGGTGTAAAAGAAACCTTCGTTCCAATGGACCGTTTGATGCCATTATAATATTTGACGCTCACACGTTATAATAGCACCGTGATGAGTGACATGTTTCTGATGAAGTAAATAGTACGTGTTTATTTGGGGTGTAATTTCAATGGCACCCGATTTTATATGACACCAAGCCTAAGAGTAACAACAGTATTTCGGCTCAGCCTAGTTTTCGCTGAAGATTATTGAATGTCAGTGCTCTCCGATCCTGCTTTTTATGCCTACAGAGAGCGCCGGCGCGAGGTTCATGTTCTATTGTACATTTTTGGCCTTGACAATTGATGTATTTTTTGTGAGATGACAAATTTATTCGAGATCAGTCACTACCGTGGAGGCTAGTATGTCATTCCACTCACTGCCACCCACTGTTCAGCCATTTTCTGATGAGTAACAAGCGCTTGTTTTCAGTTGGATGCCGTGCACGCATAATAGGAAAACAGAACACACGCGAACGGCCTGATTCTCGTGGAATAGTAATAATTTGACAAAATATGCTGATACATCTTTTTCCATAGGATCCATATTTTTTTTAACCAATATTGATGCCAGTGTGTCGATGTTTGATGTGAAACTGGAGACTCGAGAGCCATGTTGCTCCCTCGAAGGTCATCGGGCAAGGTGTCTATTTGAGGGAGGCATTGACATCGATGCTATCGATTTTTGTAACACTATTAGTAATATTATTACAATTCATGTCAACTGAAATTGAAGGTGAATCACTTGTGGAGCTCCCGGAGACATAAACGGGGATTGCAGCTATTTGCTGGAGGCCTTATTTCATTTCACGCAACGAGAGGGACTATTTGCAGTCATGCTAACGTGCATGCATGTGTGTGTGTGCGTTGTTGTGGAGGATGCGAGTCAAATTCTATTTCTGCTTCGCATTGTTGGCCTCGCTCCATCGACGCGTCTAAATTTAAACCCCTCGCTGGTGGTTCAAGCCCAATCGACCCTTCCAGTGCTTGCGGTCACGTGCTACTCGGGAACATCTCGAGTACAATTATTAGCACACGTTAGCATTGTTGTTCCAAAACCTTTTTTTTCCCCTCATGGCAGTTATTTTGGCACTGTAAGATGGTAACTCGCAAGGAACATAAAAAACTCTTAATTAGGGTTCGGTCCCATTAAGCTTTAGGAGAGTCGGCCATCGCGAAATACGTGACGCTTACCGTACGTTTTTTTTTCTATACTTTTTGTATAGAATTTTTGTTTTGAGCAAAACTCTCGGACTCTCATCTGGGAAATCAATACAATAAAAATACTGTGCTTGATTTTTTTTTCATGGCTCAGATGTTTGCAAACAGTGTGTGCAGTGCTTTCGTGACTATATTGACCATAGAGTTGCGGTTGCAGGTTTGATTTTCAGAAGCGATGTAAGGACTCCACAAATCACTGCTCCAAAACGGAACCCTTTCCTCTAAATTCAACCCCACTCGAATGCGAATTTGCAAAATACAGAAATGAACACAAGCGCACCGACCCCCAAATGCTAACGCTAACCCTTAACTTAACAGTGCTGTCATTGCTGTCCGACAACGACCGTGTGCCACATTGGCGAACCTCCAGATTGAGCCAGCTCCTGACTCAATTTTCATAGCCCAACCCCCTACAAAGTAAAAGGGAAATTGTTATTTTCGTTTTTCATCCAGCGACGTGCATGCGACAGGCTATTAACTGCTTTATGGATGTCCATAAACCAAATGAGCACACGCGTGCACAGTCAATACAGTGCGCAAGCGTGTGCGCGCAAGTGTTTAGTGTTCATTTTGCCAAAGGAATTAGAGGACACGTCATTCATTCCAGAGGGCGTGTCCTTGAGTTGCATCCATTTTCTGGAGATTGCAGACATGTAATAAGTATGCACGGGCACAAACAGAATTCACGAGTTGCACCCGATCGCACCCTTAATCAACAGGATCGACTGGGGCCTCCAAATGTACCTGTGGCACACACACACACACACACACACACACACATAAACCTACAGTCTACGTAAACGTACATTGTCACGTCCTCGCACAATTCACCATCTGCCATTGTCACGAAATGTGTTTTATTGCTTCGTGCTTCCGAAAATGCCAACTAATCGCTGCTTTGATGACTTTGGCCCGTTAGACACGCCGCGACTTGGTCGCGGATCGCAGGTGTTTAGATTTTCAATCCCAGCCAGTCACCAAACGGAGCAGCTATGGCGACTTCCTGCCCAAGCCGAACAATGGAGCACTCGTTTGTGGCGCCCCGTCATCTTCAGCCAAAATGATCTTTGACGTTTACCTTCTGATGCAACGCCACGACGAGACAATGTAACAAGGCATTGGAGCCGAGTGGGAGTGAAAGGACGCCTCCACGTCAGTGTTTTGAGTGATGTTATCATGCACACAACTTGCATGCGTGTGTGTGTGTATATATATATATATATATATATACACATATATATATATATATATACACATATATATATACCTGCGGCGTCTATTGGCTGGCAGACTGCCCGAAGGTGCGCACCCCCCGCTTATGAAGCGGTGTGTACACATATTTATTTTCCTTTAAAAATGTAGTGGTGCGGCTTATAATCAGGTGCGGTCTATAGTCCAGAAATTACGGTGTATATATATATATATATATATATATATATATATATATATATATATATATATATATATATATATATATGTATACACACACACGCACACACACACACGAACTTGGAGGCAAAATGCTACAAACATAGCTTTTTGCCAGAATGCTACGGGGTATCGACTTGCGAGTCAAGTAAAAAAAGACAAAAACAAGAGAAAACAAAATAGTTTTGTTTTTATTATTTTTTTTGCATTTTGCCTTTGCATTTGTTTGCATTTTTAATTGTATGGCTTCATTGTGGCTGCAGTGTACGATTTCCATTTGCCCCCCGCCCCCATAATGCCAGCTCAAGTATTATGGGAAAATGCTAATTTTGTAGCATTTAGCCCACAAGTTTGCGCAAACATATTTGCGAGTACTTTCAAAGGTACTCGCGAGTACGTTTGAACGTATTTAACGACTATTTGCCAGTCAAACTACTTCTCTTCCATATTGGCAGCTACATGCTTCCCTACATTCTGATTACGCTCCCCTTTTTTTTTTATTTCATCTAGTCGTGTGGCGCCAGTCCAATCGAAGTCCTCGTCTTGTCCTCATCTTTGAAACAATTGTTGTCGTTTGTCTTCATCTTTATTTCCCACTACACTGGCACACTTCCCCGTCACTCTCCTTCCATTTCTTACCTAATTAATCCTGGGTCGCCCGCTTCTCATTTCCAACCCGCCTGGCAATTCCGCCGTCATTGTTTGTGGTCCCACTAGTGCGCGCGCACATTTGCCAAACGCGTCCTTTTGTCCATATATCGGCTGCTGTTTCCCATTGTTTGTGTTTATGGAGGCGTGTGATTGCGCATTGCTAAAATATGAATGCGTGATCCAGTCGGCGTGTGTGTGTGTGTGTGTGTGTTGGTTTAGCAATGTGTCTGTGCGGGCACACGCACGCACCTGGCTGTCAGAAGCGCTTACGGAGTGACGGTGGCCGCCAGTTGATAATTAAAGCTGAAGAGCGTAAAAAAAGAAAGAAAGAAAGAAAGAAAAAAGAAAAGAGAGAGAAAGATGGACGGCAGCGGAAGCGAGGAGCTGTGAAGTTGAGCGTCACGTGTCAATTCCTGTCTCCAAACAACGTTTATCCTCCTGCATCTTTTTTTTTTTTTTTTTCCCCATCTTCCTTCCATTGTGGTGCAAAGTCTTCCCGCCAGCACGGCCAAAAGCGAATCCCGCCCACCTCCGCTGGAAGAGATCGGGGATGCTATTTTCTGCCTCGCGTTTGTGTCGTTACTTCAACAACTCGACATGCTCGGCCGCGCTAATGTTCCAAATCAATCGGGTTCTTGTTCTGACAGTAATTCCGGGAACGCTCGGAGAAGGCTGCATGGTACTTTGGACCTGACGCGCCAATCTTGGCCACCCACCTCCAGTACGCGGAATTCAAAATCAATCCGAGCCATTGTGACGTGAAGTCATGAAAGTTGGGAGACGACCAAAACATTCATGAAAAAATTCTGCTCCACAAGGCAGCAAAAAAAGGAGAATTTCGGTCCGCTCGAAGAACTGTTTCGGCATAAATAACCCAAATTGGGACTGACCTGCTCGTTGGATGAAAGTGACCCAACTTTCTGGACGCGGAGCTGGTTTTTTACAACAACAAAAAAGGAAAGGACAAAAAGGACTGGTGTGTGAATAAGAACTCAGAAAGTTGTGTCGAATTGACCAAAGTACAAGGTAGTCCATTTTTGACCCAAATTGTTCAAATTTTCTTTTTTTTTTTTGGGGTGGGGTTGGGGGGCAACTGCTTCCAGAGTGTTTTTATCTGATGGCTCACGCTGAAATCAAAATAGACCCAAAAGGGTTACAGAGGGTCTGATCAAACCTTTTGGGTTCAATAAAACTTTTATTGAACCAAAAAAGTCAAATGAATACCACACAAAAGAACCCAATCTTTTTTTTTTTTTTTTTTTTGGTATAATACAACCCAATTTTCTCATGATTCTGTTTTTGTTTCGATTGGACTTGGACTTTTTGTTTCAGTTTCCTGTCATGGTTGTGTTCCATTCTGTCGGATTGTTTTACTGTGATGGATTTCTGTTTTGCTTCATTGGGGTTTTCAGGACATTGGTTGTGTTTTGGATTTAGTTTTTTTTTTTTCACTGAGCCCTTGTAAGTGTTTTTTATTCATATATTTTGGTCAGTACACTCTGCTTCTCCTGCCTCCCTGCTTTTGGGGGTTTTGAGTTGATACTTTGGCCCAACGCAGGGCTCACACGATGCCCCCCACACACACTCATTTAAAAAGTCCAAATAAAGCAAAATTATGCTGTAGACAGCTAGATCATTTTTTGCGCGCACCCCACTTTGGGCGTCCGTGCTGTGGCAAATGTACTTGAGCTTCAGAGAAACCCTGTGAGGACAATGAACCCGCACAACTTATTGCGCTCGGGAGCAATTCATCAAAGGTTTGCCTTCATTTTATTTCCACCAACGGCGCCCGACTCATCTGATTCTCAGAATGGCGATTGAGCGATCACGATTGAATGGTCGCGCGGCTTTAAAACGCACTGCCGGAAAATGTCTACCGGCAAGTAAAGCGCCGAATTGAGAGCGGCGGATATTGGAGACATTCGTCTTGGAGACCATCAAGATGCGCTCGAGATGGAAATGAGGCGAAGCAAACTAGCGAGGTCCCGGACGACGTGGCAAGCTGGCACGGCAGGCTACCTGCTCGGTGAAGCAGGATGTGGCTCGTTGCCCAAAGTTACTCGCTAAGTGGCTCGGCAAATGCTAAAAATTGTACGTTTCTCCTTGGGAAGTGGCTCGGTAACGGAATACGATTGCGTGTCATCATGAAGCGGCGTGATTGCAACTCACTGGCATGTTTGTCATCACAAGGCAGACCGAAAATAAACCCGTGCTTCTTATCCTGAAGTGGCTTGGGAACTCAAAACAAGTATATGTCCGTCATGATGAATTGGCTCGGTAGCTATAAACTAATGTATGTCTGTTATGATGTAGTGGCTCAGTAGCTGCTAAAAATTGTATGTCTCTCATCACGAAGCGGTTAACGGAAAACAATTGTTTCTTTGTCATGACGAAGTGGCTTGAGCAGCTTCCCGATTCGAAGACGTGCATTCCATGGACTGTTCTGTACAATTTCCCTTCATTCTTGATGGGGCCAATCAAGGATTTGGCGTTTGCCACTAAAGAGATTTCTAACGTTGGTGCTCCGGGTCGGTTGCTTCTTTTGTTGTTAGCATCGGCGCTAACGCTACTGTTCAGAGCTTGTGCAAAAAAGATTAGAAGAATCCATTTTTGCTTATTTTACAATTTAACTTCCGCGGTGCCCCTCCTGGGGAAGCCGCAACGAGAATAGAGGGAACAAAAACAATTGTTTATGGATTTTTTAAGAAGAATGAGGCGGTGTAAGATGTATTAGCAGTCCTCAGGTGAAGACGGCATCAATTCAATTTGGTCTATTAGAACAGACGAAATAAAGTGAAGCATTTAGGGGAGAAAATAAAAGTGTGGCGCAATTACGGCACAGCGGCGTAGGTGAGCAGGAACCAATTGGACGGCAAATTGGAAGGAAAGTGGAATGAAGGTAGCAGGTGTGTTTTGCGTGCCGACTTTTTCACGATGTCTCGGCATCGCAATTCAAAAACACAGTCATTGACGCTGTGCTTGATGCTTAACAAAACTATTTCGTGTCACATATTCATGATTCTCTGATTCATGACATCCTTTTCCAGTGACATTCTGCGGTGCCGTCGCATCTTTTTCGACACTTTTCCAAATCCCAAAAAGCTTCATTGAGAAAAAAAACCCAAACCAAAAAGGCAGAGCTAGTGCTTTGACGTCGACTGAACCGAAGTTATCCTTCAAGGAAACGGGATGAATGAACGCGCGAGCAATCCGTCTGCGAGGCGATGGCGTCGTGTGTTTGCCAGCAAGCGGGTTGTCGCCTCAGCTTCCATCTGCTCGCCGCCTTTGCCGCCATCTATCAGCACAGATTCTCATTTGGCTGTTTGCTGGAGCCGCTCGCTAAGACGTGGCGAGGTGACGCCACACGTGTCAACAACTACGAGAAGTTTCGCTCGCTTCTCAGACGCACTGATTAGCGGGTGGCTTTGAAAAAAAAAAAAGCAACAAATTGAGCAGACCGCTGCTATTTGCAGGCAATACAAGGACTGGCCCGGCCTGCAAAATAGCAAAATTATGCACTTAATTGAGCGCCATTCAAAATGCATGGAGGGGGTCGATGTCATGATTTTAAAATGTAACAGTTTGATCTCGGACGGATGCACTTTACTGGGGAGTCAGCCAATCCTCCATCAAATGTCTCCAGTTGCTCCAGAATGCCGCTGCTCGCCTCTTGACTGGTGCTCGTAAGAGGGAGCACATCACTCCTACTCTTGCGTCCCTTCACTGGCTCATTTTCGGTTTGATTCAATGGAATTATGATTCAATTCCATGGAGAACCGATGTAGCGTTTGCCATGCTTCTTAATAGGCAACAACATGTAAGAGCCCTCCAAAGTCCAAACTATGCAAGTTCATTCAATTCAAAGAAAAAAACGACCACAACAAAACCGATTTTATATCTGGTGTACGTCTCTCATAAAAGACCATTCAGGGCATCGACAGCTGAGCGCCGTCGCTAACCAAAACAGCAGCACCTACCAAAGCAGCTCACCGGCCCAATTTGCAACTGAACAAATAAACGTCTGCCCCTCCACAACCCACCATCCGCCGTCACTCCCTGGAGTCGACGCCCACACCCCACCCGCAGTTAAATAAATCAAATGCCCCTGGATGCTATTTGAGGAATTATGCTAGCTTTTGATATTTATAAAAATAGATGGCGCGCACGCGCGCGTGTGTGTGTGTGTGTGTGTGTGTGTGTGTGTGTGTGTGTGTGTGTGTGTGTGTGTCAGAAGGGGACACCTCGAGTTATGGGGTCGTATCGATCGAGGCGAGGTGTGCAGTGATTGAGGGTTGCTTGGGGGCAGGAGGCAGCAGGAGGACGATGGGTCACTCGATTGGCCGCAGCAGGAAATAACATCAGGACGAAGGGTGAGGAGGGGCAGTACTGCGGGTTGGTAGTTGATGATGTCATATATACATATATATATATACATATATATATATATATATACATATATATATATATATATATATATGCGAGTGTATTGAATCAAATGGAATCCAATCGCTCCACACAAGCTCTCGAAAGATCACAAAACCCCCCACTCTTGCACTTGCATCTTGGGTTGGGGCTTCATATGGTATGCGTGACTTCATTTGCATTTATCAATTTGATGCATCCAAGCTCACTCGTGAAATCTTTCCATGCAGAGTGAATCAAAGCATTGTCCGGTGCGCCCTGTGACCTCACCCCTCCGAAAATCAATCTCGCGCTCTGGCCGCAATTTGGAATCGTCGTCGCTGAAGGTACGCGAAGCGTGTAGCGTGTCGAGCGTAGCGTGTCGCCGTTGAGCACTGCTGCCGCCGAACGGCATCTCTCAACTTGGCCTTTTAGTCTCTGATGGATGTTCAAAATGTATTGACTTGCGCCACGTGAGCAGCGACGCGAAAGTGGACACTTGTTATGGACGATCAATGGAACATGTTGGATTTGGCGCCATCTGTTGGCAGCTTCAAGCATGACTTTCACACTTGTAGGGCTTTGGTGGAAAAAAAAATATCTGTGATAATTCATATTGTTTCGAGTTTGGGAAAGAGAGGAAATCATAATTTTGTAGGTGCGTCTTCATAGTGATATATATATTTTTTTAAAATTATGGAGAAAAAAATTTCAAAAAATTCAGTCCAACAAGAATACATTCTGATTTTTCAAAGTTAAGCCATATTTGACAAAACAGCCTCATGGGGAAAAACAGTTACAATTGTATTTTTTTGACAGTCAGTTTTCCACTTTTTGACCCTGGAACACACACACCACACACGCCACTCAACCTCTCGAGACCACCACTTGGCTCATGGCCAGATGGGGTCTGACCATTTGACCTTGAGGGAATATAAATTCTCATTTCCGTGCCAAAACGGGAAGTCATGATGACATCACCGTCTTAGCAAACTAATGAGTGATCTGGAATGCTGTTGCTTATCGCTTCGATGGGAAACGTGACATGATATGATCGACTACTGTGAAACTCGATGGCTGAAGATCGCATTCATATCGAAAGCAATCACCGGGAAAAAAATGTGCAAACAAATTGAGTGACTTCATACTGACGAGCAGCCACCGAAATTTGGACAGTCGCAGAAAATATGATGTATTTTTATATTTTGCATTTTTTGATCTTGCTGTGACCTTGCACTATGAACTCGCCTTTGATGTGCTGGCTTGTGACGACCTCTGACCCCCCCCCCCACCCACCCCACCACCACCACCAAAAAAGCACTTCAGCGACCTAGAACCTCATTCAGCTTCCAAAAAAAAAAAAGCGTTGTGCCCATCCACTCCCAACTCCAAATTGAGATTTTTTTTCCCCCTTCGATCTTGGATGAGCGTGCAGCCGTTCCTAATCAAGAGGCCACGAGCGAGCGAGAGCGGCTTGATCCGAAAGAGCTCCCTCTGTCGCACTAACCAAATCAGTCAGCGCTTGCAAGACACATCCAATCTGGTGCTGGTCCATGTCACGTGACCAAAAACCAGAAAAGAACATGTGAATTTTGATGATGCAAAAAAATTGAATATGTTACTTACCCTCTCCTTCGACATGAAACCTCCACAGCCGTGCTCCGAAAAATAAAACAATAATCAGAATCAATCCTGGTAATCCGGAATGGGGGAAAAAAAAAGATCCGGATCCACTCTGGAAGTCCGGCTCGATTCTGAAGGCAATCCAAACCGGGTTCTCCTGTCAGGTATTCCACGTGCACGAGTGTCTAAACATTCCCGCTTGCTTGGAATCCTGTTGCACGTGTCACATACTTTTTGCGAAGCGTGCACACGCGCGTCCGGTTGCGCGCCCACACACCGCGCGCCTCGGCGGAGGGATGCCGCGCCGCGCGGTTCTTCTTGAGCGGAGAGTCGACGCGATGTCACCGTGGCCGCGGAGAACCTGAGCGGGCGCAGGGAGTGTCTCTACCTCCTCCTCCTCCTCCTCCTCCTCGTCCCCCTCTCTCCCCCCGCGATCCGCGTGCGCTCGGCTGCGTCATCGGTGGAGCCGCGGGTTCGAGTCCGCCACCGCAGATTTGTGCGTCCTTCCGACCGTCGGTTCGCCTCCTCCTGCTCCTTCTCGCTTCCAAACTCTGGGAATTCCTCAAGTGAGGCGCGAAAAGGGATTCATCCTCCTCCTCCGCCTCCTACACACACACACACGCACACACACACACACACATATACACAAAAATCATGTGATTTGCCTCCCATTCATCCAATTTTTGCACAAGCAAAAAAAACATTTTGGCCGCACCGAAAGGAAAAACATACACAGTCCATTTACCCCAAACCCTCACTCTTTTTTTGAAGCCCTACCCCTGTCTTGAAACACAAACGTTGGTTTGAAGCCCTAATCTGAAACCGAAACTCCTGTTTGAAACCCAAACCTTACCTTCGACCTCAAATTTGAAATCGTAGCCCTTGTTTGAAAACTTAAACCGGTCTTGAAACCCAAATTTCAAAGCATAGCCTTGGTTTCAGACCCCAATTTTGAAATTTTGGTTGAAACTCGAATCCTGCCTTGAAACCCTCATTTGAAACCATAACCTCGACTTCAAACCCAGACTCCAAAGCTACAATTGCTGTTGGTTCATTTGAAATTCAGCGAGTGCTTCTTACGTTTCTGGTCCGGCGTCCCGGTCTGCCCTGCGAGCGTCACACCTTGACAGTTAGCATTGTGACGCTAATTAAATGTGCCACTCTCCGCTCGTCAGCGCGTGTGGCCGGCGCTCTGCCCGTTTTGCCATCTGCCGCGCGCCCGTCTGGTCTGGACGTCCTTCTAAAAGTCACCCGCCGAGTGGCAGCCAAGATATTCACAGTCCCCCGCAAACCTCACCATACTAAAGAGCATTTACCGGCACGTCGGTCGAGAGTTACCTGTCAGCTCTCGACCAGTCACACTTAGCAGTTGACACGGGAACGGTCAGGGGTGATAACGAAAAATCAGAGTGAGAGCCCTGGCGATCTGGATCGCTCCGGATGCCTGCGGTCGCTGTGATTCAAATCGTGTCCATAGGTACAGTCAAACCTCGGTTTTCGAACATCTCGGTTCTCGACCAATTCGGTTTTCTACCAAAAATTTCGAGTTTCTTATGCCTCGGATGACGAACAAATTTCGGTTCTCGAACAAACTGAGCGCACTTGAATGCACCATTTGACTCCTCTCGCCTTCCTTACACGAGGAAGTGACGCTTCCTCGTGTTGCTTTCCATTGTGAGCAGACGTGTTCAATAAACATTTTTATTTTAAAAAGAGCGTGGATTCGGTTTTTGAACAATTTCGGTTTTCAAACAGCCTTCTGGAACGGATTATGGACAAAAACCGAGGTTTGACTGTACTGGAAAGTAGATGAGAGAGACTGAAGTCAGGTGACTTGGTAGCAAGCGATTTCAAAGGGTTTGAGAGGAGCTAAAAACAGTGGGCAGAAGGAAGGCGGGGAGATAGTTCACGAAAAAGTGAGGAAAGAAAAAGGTGTGATGGAGAACTCGGAGGGAAACTACGTACAGTCAAATGTTAAGTAAGTGGCCAGGTGGGAAGGGAGGTAGTTAGGACGGAAACGGGTAGGGAGGTAGGTCGGTACGTGTGATTAAGTAGGATAAAAGAATCCATCCATCCGTCTTGTACCGCTTATCTGGGGTCGGGTCACGGGGGCAGCAGCTTTAGCAGGGAAGCCCAGACTTCCCTCTCCCCAGCCACTTCTTCCAGCTCTTTCCCGGGGATGCTGAGGTGTTCCCAGGCCAGCTGGGTGACATAGTCTCTCCAGCGTGTCCTGGGTCGTCCCCGGGCACTCTCGCCGGTGGGACATGCCCAGAACACCTCACCAGTGAGGCGTCCAGAAGTCTTTCTAATCAGATGCCCAAGCCACCTCCTCTGGCCTCCTCTCAATGTGGAGGAGAAGCGGCTCGAATTTGAGCTCCTCCCGGACGACCGAGCTTTTTCTCACCCTATCTCTAAGGGAGAGCCCGGACACCCTGCAATGAAAGAATATCTTCTGAAATAATAAAATTCCTGCCGAGGGCTGGCTCATCAATCCCTTCATACTTGGCATACGTGACGCACGCGTGCACACGCGCCTGAGCTCGCAAGGTTAGGGTTAGGGTTGCAGCCAATACTTCAGTCCAAGGGTTGTGCCTTTCCCGGACACGTGGCCACCAGCTCCGCACTGGCGTGTGGTTGTGCACGTGTGGGCTTGTATGTTTCACTGAACATCTGTCACGCTGCCATTATCCGGCTGCGCTCACATGCATTATTCATGACTGCGCATATAAAGAGGCCCGCCGCCGTGCTATGGCTCCGACGGCTCTTCAGCAGGCGCGCGTTGCGCTCTTCTGCATCCGCCTCGGACCAGGTGCTCTCACTTCACGGCTCCTTTTTTGGCTGCGGAGCCCAGATTTGAGACCCCCCTAACTGGGCAGCCGCGGCAGAGGCAGCTGCCTCATCCTCAAGGAGCTCCAGGGAAGCAACGCGCAAACACACACACAATTTTTATATGTCTGTTGACCCCACGTCGAGAGGAGCCAGATGAGGTGGCTCGAGAATCAGATTTGGATGCCTCCTAGGTGACGGTGAGGTGTTCGGGCATGTCCCACCGGCAGGAGGCCCCTGGGACAACCCAGGACATGCCGGAGAGACTATGTCTCCCGGCTGGCCTGGGAACGCCTTGGGATTCTCCGGGAAGAAGTGGCTGGGGAGAGGGAAGCCTGGGTTTCCCTGGTAAAGCTATTGCCTCTGCAACCCAACCCCCGTGTAATAATATATATCTACCAACCTGCCTACCTAATTTTCTGCTCCCAATCCAAGCGACATCCCCACATTTTCCACTTCCTTCCTTCCTGTCACAATGCTCTTTTGTTCCCGTCCTGGGCTGATTGTTTTTCTGTTGCAGTTTCAAGCAACGGGTCGACACGGTTGACTCGAAGAGGATGGGTCAGTTTTATTTCAACATTGAAAGAAGAATAAATGATTCAAGCAGCCGTTGGGTCAGGGTTGCCCCGTTTAGTCAACGGCATTAGTTACAGGTACGCCTGTGTTGGGTCGTAAAAGCCCCCACCTTCCAAGTGCGGTCTTGTCATCTCGAAGTTGCCCCTTTTTTTTAAGGCCACTTTCCTGTACCCTGGCACTGCTGTTTTCATGGCGAAGTGGAGCAATGAGGACAGGTTCACTCCAGCGATCGACCTTCTGACTGACCTTGCTAGCTACCAAGCTACGCTTCCATCCGTGACTGCCTTACCTACCAACCGGTCTGAGATTCATTCCTTGTCTTGGGATCCCAAACTCGGGCCCGCTGAATGGGCAGCGAAAGACAGCAAGGAGGGCTGCCTAATCATCCAGGAGCTCCGGAGGGAAAAGGTTGTCTGGCGCTACAGTCCATGGATCTTTCAATCACCAAGGACGGACGCTTCTGCTCTTTTTGTCCATAATACTTGAGAGGGGCAAAGGTGCGAAAGCTGTTTTTAAAAAGCTCTGTTAACCTTTTTTTTTTTATTAGTTTCTGTCATTCAGCATCGTCCAGTTGCTGAAGGGAGGCCGATCAGCAGGCATCTGTCTTTTCCCGAGCCAAATGTCAGCCAGTGGAGCTGGCTCCTCCTCCTCCTCGACGGGTCCCTTTTGTCTTATCTACTCGGTGCGCCACGTCCCTCTTCGTCTTCCCGACGTTCCCCCTTTTTTTTTTTCTCACGCCTCTTATCACCACCCCCGGCTGACATTTAACGCCCCGCGCTGTAATTTATTGCCGAAACCGCTGCCGGTCGGGCCGTCTAACAGCGGGGTTAAGCGTGACAGCTAAACGAAACGGATCGGCGTCACCGACGTTTCCTGCTGCGCCGGCGTCTGGCATCACCTGGGAGAGTTTATCGGGAAAGTTGCTGTGTTCTGATCCCTGCCACAAATGCTTTTATATAGCAGATGAGTGAGAGGGGCGAGGAAGAAAGTTTTGTTCCCGGCTGAGCTTGTTCGGGACATTTTGAGTGTAAGATCAAAAATGGTACGGTAGAAGAAAGAGTCATGTACGTCAAATACCCATCCGTTATCCGAACCGCAGACGTCAGGATAAATCTTACAAGACAATCTTATGAGATTTTGCCATTGCCTGACGTCAGCTCAAGTGTCTTGGTGTGCGTTCCCGGCATTAAAGATACGCTATGCAGCTCGGTAGTTATGATTCATTTTTAACGTTAACATTACGTAGCTCAGGTTAAAATAAGGTCCAGGTGCATCAGAGTGTTGGTGGCGGTGGGGGTTGGGGGGGGGGGGGGGGGCGGTGGAGGACGGGAGGTTGGGTTGGGCTCCCGCGGACCCACCATCTGGTTTCCCTGGCAACAACATGCCACCGCATGACCTGGACGGTGTTGGACCTGCTCTGCAACAAGGCAGCAGCAGTGAAGCTAATTAATGAACAAGATGCTTCTAATGACGTTCAATGAGCAGTAAAAAAAAAAGCTTCTTTTTTTTGTTGTTGTTATTCTCCTGGGTGGGCCAAAATAATTTTTTCTCATCTGACTTCCTAACCTGGAGCAAATCGGCTGAAAGTGTCGCCACCGCAACTGAAGAAAATCTCAGAAGAGGGCAAACAAGGACTTTGAAAACAAACACACGCATCCCAAAATATACCCAGTAGTGCTGAACAAAAAGCAAGTTTTTATTTTTATTTTAGCTAAATTAGTCGACCAGAGAGACAATCGCGTCCTTATCTCTAGCGCGAGTGATCGTGAGGTATGTAGCTCAGTGAAAGTCGCAGTGAAACTAATTTGGTGGCTCGCCATTTCGTATAAACTGGACTGCGGCTGCTATGTCAATCTACTGCATTGTCTGCACCTCTTCATGCAATTTCTCCCTTTTCTTGCCAGGCCATTTATATTAATCATCAGAATATAGAAGCATTCCTATTTTTAGCCATGACAGCTAACTAATTGTATCAACACATGAGCTAATGCATCATATGAGCGACACGCGCGCGCACACACACACACAGACACACACACACACACACACACACTTAAAAAGTATTCTGCCCCGCTGAATTATTCAACCCTCCTGCTGCTGCTGTGGACTTGTGTGTGTGGGTGTGGGTGTGTGTGTGTCCAGTATTTCTTCATCCTGCCATCCTTGGCCCATGCTGACCTGGTCTTTACCCATGATGAATCGCCTTTGTATTGAAATGAGGGTCATTGTGCTGCATTAATGGGGGTGTCGCACATATGAAACGCATCGCCATGGTGACACCATGTGTCTCAAAATACCCCCCCCCCCCACACACACACAAAAAAATCAATAAATCAAATCATCATCGTAGGTTAAATCAGGAAATGTCGTGAGACTGCAGTTCAGTGAACTCGACAAGAGTAGAAAGGTTAGCGGTTCGAGTCTGGATGAGGCTTTTCAAGTCGGGGTTCAAATCAAGCTTATGCACCGCCCTACCCACACTTGAGGACTTGCACACTGCAAGAATCAAAACAAGGGCACGGAAAATCCTACTGGATCCACTGCACCCTGCCCACCACCTTTTCCAGCTATTCCCCTCAGGCAGGCGCTTCCGATCCATGCGCACCAAATCCAGCAGACACTTACACAGCTTCTTCCGCTAGCCATTAACTCCCTAAACAGTCACTGATTTATACTCCACCGCACCAGACACTTTAAAGCGCTCAAGGACATCTGCATAATTGCAAACTTCTTGTAAACAAATACTGCTACTGGTCACTTTAAAATGGTTCAATGATTTTCTGCACCAACTGTTATAGTATTGTATTCTACCACTGATCATTTTAGCTCTGCTTAATACTTTGCACTTTGTCTCACAGTTGTCACTGGGTGGTACTACCGCACTACGGTTCACTACGTTACGAAATGTCCTTTCATACTATTTGTCATGTCCTTGTTTATGATGATACTAATGCAGCGTGTTATACCGGAGTCAAATTCCTTGTGTGTTCTACATACTTGGCCCATAAAGATGATTCTGATTCTGATTCTGATCTGATGCGTTCAAAGCAGATGGCCAAGACAGAGCTTTGCTTTCGAGCAAGAGGTGAGCTTTCAAATTCGGGTTTCAAGTCAGGATTAGTGTTTTAAAATGTGGGTTTCAAGTCTGGATTAAGGTTTTAAAGTCACATTTTGCAGTTTTTTTTAAACGATAAAGATGTGTCTATTGTTGAACGTTAGTGTTTAAAGTATCGTGCCATCTGGTGGCGAGTAGATAGAATGCAACAACCTAAAGTCGAAGCGGGCCTCAGAGAGACGGTATTTCGAAAGCCTCTCACCTTTTTTTTTCCCCAACGGAGGTGCAAGTCCCGAACGACTTGTAGTGTTCCCGCAAGTGACAGAGTAAATTTGTGAACTTAATGACACAGGCTGTCTCGTCATGTGTAATAACTGCGTTCGTTAAGTTTGTCTGCTTCGGGTATCCGTAGCAGAAAATGGCGATGAAAATAGGAGTATGAAATAGAAATGGCAATTAATTCACCTACAATCGCATTTCAAAAAAGACGATGTGATAGAACATACTGTATATATATTTTTCCATAGTACCAAAAGTAGGGGTTGAAACTTTCGTGATGGGTTTCAACGTAGGGTTTTGAGCCTGGGTTCGGGTTTCAAGTAGAAATGTGCTGTTTCCTCACCTGTCTAACGGCGTCCCCAAAATATGCGCTTTTCTTTTGGCTTTGCACTGGCACTGACAAAATGGACTTGAGGCCAAAATGTGCATCCCGAGTCATGTGATAACTTGCAATCAATCAATCCAAGTCTTTCACCTGCCGCACACCTTTTCTTGTTTTCATGAAGCCTGGGAGCTTTATGGCCACATCAGTCCTCGTTTCCATTTAGATTGCCGGCTTCTGCATTAAAAGCGATGCTTTTGTTTTACTGGCAGTACTCAGGGAGAGCTCAGTCAAACAGGCGGGTGCTTGGGAAGAGGGTGGAGGGGAGGCGCACGGCGTCTGTGAATGATGATGGCTGGCAGTTGAATGCCAACGACAGCTCACACGCCGTTGGCTGAAGGCAAACATGTCAGCTTTGGATGGGAAGAAGACGGAGACAGGTTGGATACTCGAGCCAAAGGGAAAAGGCGATCAAATTCCAAGGGGGGGAAAAAAAAAATTAAAACCCTACTTGAGGTGTATTGGTAAAGGTGTCAATCCAGAGTAGGTTTTGAGATAGGGTTGGTATTTTAAACAAAGGTTGCTAAAGGTTAAGTTAAGCCAGGGTTACAAGGATTGATGTTCTAGAGTAATGGTCCCCAACCCCAGGGCCGCGGCCCGGTACTGGTCCGTGGGTCAATTGGTATCGGGCCGCACAGAAAGAATAAGTAACTCACATTACTTCCATTTCATTCATTTTGGAATCTGAAAGCTGTTTTATTTTGAAAATTGGATTCTTTGGACCGTATTCTTTGTTACATCCTTCCACAATATGTCACTCTTGACGCAGGTCAAGGCGCTTCTTGGTGCACTTTTTATTTGCGGCGTATCTTATTTAGAAGGCACGTTTAAATGTTACCATAGCGACGAAGGAGCGTTGTGGCCAGATGGGACGTTCCTCGTGTCATGATTCGTGTTTATTATTATGTTTCTAAAATATCACAGTTTTCATGCAGGTCATATCATATTATTTTGTTGTATTTATGCGGTCTTAAAGGCCGGTCCCTGAAAATATTGTCTGACATGAAACCATTAAAGGTTGGGCACCGCTGTTCTAGAGTCTGGGGTGTTAAATTCCGAGTCTTTGACTAAAGCCTAACATATGAAAATAACATTGACAATTTTGAGTCTTCAATAGACCAAAAGTAGTCGTTTTTGTAAACGTTGAACAATTTCGAGTCTTTAATCTACATTTTTTTAAACACAAAAGAGCATATAGGGCTGTCCATTTCATCTCCAAAGATGCGATTTTGTAAAACGTCCAAGGCACTTAAGCCTTCAGTTAGCCTGAAGTTTGTCCCTGTGTTGTTGTGCTCTTTAAGGGGCAAAATCAATTACATTCGCTTGCTTCCAGAACCTCATCTAGGTCTCGGACGCTAATAATTACATCCAACCGATTGAGGAAAAGCGACCCCCTTTTTAATTTGCTGTTTGGCACCAGATGACAATGCCACCAAATTAAAATAATGGCCGTGGTTGTTATGTTTGGGCTCCGAGAGAGCGAGGTGGGGGTAATGACACGCTCTTGAATAAATACTGGCCACGCGTCTTAGGGCGTAATGAGATTGTTGCTGCTCTCCGTCCCCCAACCCCAGTCAATTAAAGAATGTTTGCTCTTGTCACCTTTACATGGCGAGACCAAACAAAACCACTTTTGTATAGATACGCTCATTGGACACTTCATTAGGTACCCCACACAGTGAGATCAAATGCGAGAATTTTAGCAAAGATTCAGATTTTGCCGCTCAATTTATTTAGCGCTCCACAAATTAATACAACGTATCAAAAATGCAAGTACTGTATTCCGTTTTAAGGTCCGCACAGAGCAAAATAAGCGGTTTCGCAAGTTAAAATTAGCTTTTTGCGCTTGTTCAAACACATTAGGGGTGTTCACACGGCACACATTTGTATCGGTGCTACACCGACCTATTTTGTCGCGATATATCTTACAGCGGTGTAAATTTTGTGGAGCGTTCACACGTAAAAAGCTGCTTACTAAAGAGAAGCGTGTTAACCCCGGTGCATCCCCACTTGCGTTCACACGGCAGTTTCTGCAGCCGTACAATACGATAGTCATAATACGGAAATAAAACATGCGCGTTTGTAAAGTGTACTTCCTTTTCCCCGCCTTGTTGTGACATATCGAAAAACCCATGGTTTATACTTGTCCGGACAAATCAACGCTGTGGTCTATCAGACACTGTAAAAGGATGAGAGAGAGAAAGTGATGCACCTCCTGAGCAGGGTTAAATTTGCTCCGGTTTAAGCTGTTTTCAGGGGCTACTCCGGTAAAACTTTGTATGTATGGACGCTCTACGGGGATACCGGAGTAAAGGTTGCCGTGTGAACACCCCTATTGAATAACAAAACTGACACTCACCGATTTTTCCGAAACCCAAAGTGCGGTCCCAAAAGCATCGCGGGGCTGGATTTATGGAACGCCCTCACGTCATCTCACGGGAGTTTCTATTTCAAGACAAACTTAGCGCCACTTAGGCTACACCAGCTAGCAAGCAACAGTCTTTGTACTAGTGCAACCAAACATGTTAAGGAGTCGCTCCTAAGTTGAGAATCATCGCCAACATCGCGGCGAAAAAGATTCACCTCTGGCAAGCATTGTTCTCACGAAGGAAAAGACGGGAAGCCATGCTAATTGCTAAGCTAACCTAAGATTCACACGTAACCAGGAAACAAAGGAATGAATTGCTTGGGTGATTGTGTTCACTTTTCACCGACGTCTGGCTGGAACCGGGTTACAGCTGGGGGTATGCAACGCTGAACGACAAAATAGCAGGCAGTTAATAAGTGGCATCTTTAAAAATGTTTTGCTTTGCTACAGGGCCATGCATTCAGATTTAATATTTCCATTCAGAAACATTAAATTGTTTTATGGTCGTGTAAAAATTAGTAGCTTAAAGAAGCCATTCTTTATTTTTTATATGCTGTCAAATAATGTTATTTTCCCGCTGAGTACCCCTGAATCGATACGTTCTGTTTTCTTGTGTTCTGCTGCTATCTTGTGGCGGATGAAGTAATTACATCACTGGTAGATTTTTCTTTTTAAAGGATAAATTGAAAGGAGGATGGTAAACGTATATTTTGGACAACTACGGGGAGAAAAAATGTGTAACAAGCTTATATTGTGCTGTTGACGAATGAGAATGCCATAAATTGGGTCCACAAAGTCCGTAGGAGAGACCGAGTAGTCAAAATAATTGAGCCGAAATAAGTGGTCACAAATGACCACCATGCAGGCAGAGATGATTATTTACCCAATCATAAATAATGTTACTATAGCAGATTTAACTACAGAAAATGCCCTCCAGTTTTGGAATGACCCAAAGACTGACAACCTTCCACACTCGCATTCATAACTATACGAAACACGTGGTCACCGTGCTGACCATTTTAAATATGTTCCATTTAAATATTTGAGCCTTACAACAAATCGATTGTTTTACTGTAATATTATGACGAAATGGACTAGGTTTGGAACGCGCTTAAAAACTGAAAGCTTTTGAATAAACGCAATGGGATCCACATGGCAATATTGGCATGGTTACGTAATAAGATAAATGACTTCGAGCCATGTACTCTCAGGCAATAAGAGTTATCGTCACGAGTGACACAAACCTGAAGTAAATTGACACCAACACCAGCTGAAGCATAAACCACAAATTGTCAACGAACAATGAAGCCTAACTCGTTGACACTAACCTAACACGCAAATTCAACCCTCATACAAACACAGTCCCATATAGAGAGATAGATGGATAGTCATCAATTATAATCATTTCAACCCTATCCATTAAATCATGTGACATCTGTCAGGGTGTTCCCATATAAACGCGAACTTTGCTCAGTTTTAATAACGCGCTGTATATATACAGTCTGTTAAAAAAAAAGTCCAGCATGTCAACAGAAACAAAACTCCCCATCGGAAGTGGTGCGTTCGAGTATTACTTGGAAAACTGTAACATCGTTTTGTGTGTTTTTTGGCTAACGAGTAATGTGGATTTGTTAAATGTTAGTAAAAAAAACAATTCTATAGTAATCAAAGTATTGAAGAGCTATATCCACGTGTTAAAGGGTGTTTTAAATGGTTCGCGTGTACAAATAATGATCTTGGCGGCGAGTGAAGATACCTGAATTCCATTTGTCACTGAAGGCAGCAAGCGTCGGCCGCGCCCCTCCTCCACTCCCCGGCTTCAGGTAACTTTGTCCCGGGTTTCTGAGTTCCGTACGTGTCGGCCGCCACTCTCCTTCCAGCTAGGTTAGGCCAACGGGGCAGACAGCAGCCATGGCCGAGTCCCAGCTCGTGTGCATGGAGGACGGCCGAATCGGCGTCCAGGTGCCGGAGACGCGGCCGGAGTTCTACTACAGCGAGGAGCAGCGCGCCGCCATCGAGGAGCTCCTCAAGAACGGCGACGGTGCCTTCAAAATGCGCCTCAAGGACGACAACATGAAAGACTTTTTATCCGCCCGAGAGGTGAAAATGTTGAACAACAACTTCAGACACTACGACGGAGCCGGGGAGGGGAACGGGCAGGCGGCCGGGGGGTCGTCCCCGTCCTCGGACTCGGGGGTCCACTCCACCTACTGGCCGCAGATGTCCGACACCGAGGTGCCGCCGCTGGACATCGGCTGGCCCAGCTGGGGCTTCTTCAAGGGGGTGACCCGAGTGGCGATCCACACGCACCCGCCCAAGGACAACGGACCCCATATCAAGGAGGTGGTGCGCAGGCTCATCCAGGGGGCCAGCAAGGTGAGCATAACATCATAATATTATTATTATTAATAATAATAGTGGTCTGCCTGTAGCCTTCAGTGTCACGTCAGTGCTAAGTGTGAGTATATGTATGTCAATGTATACTTCAAATTAGATCAACTGAGTGTGCAAACACGGTCGCACTGCTGAAACTTTAAGGGAATGGTGTGGTGTCCCGTTTTTTTTATTAAACTGTGGTGTAAATTAAGGGATGAGTGTAGAAATGTTATGCGTGCACATGTTAGTCCCGATCACATTTTTATCTAAGTCATGTGATTTTGAATATTCACAGATTCAGAGTTCTGCAATGCTATTAATATAAAGGAGAAAAAATCACACCCTGAGAAGAAAGTACAGCAAAAATTGGAGATCAGGAATTTGTCGGTACATATTTATTCGGTTAGCCCTTTGTAAATGGGAAGTTCTTGGTTACTTTTTATTGTTTAAAAATCTTTTTGTTGTTGTTTTGTTTTGTTTCGCATCGAAAGCAGTTGCTTGTTGAAAAGTATTGAATTATCGTGATTGAAATTTCGGCTGTGCATCCCTTCGTTGACGTCTTTTGATAAGTTTCATTCTTACCTGTGCCAAGGAGCTTAATATGTTTGCAAAGGGTGTTTTTTTGCAAATGGGTAATATTAGGTAAATAAAACATGTCAGACTCATGTCATGGAGGAGCAAGTAAGAGCTTGTTAGACGATGACGCGGACGCTCATCCTGGAAAGTTTTGTGACACACATTTTGTCTTTTTAACCTGTTACTAAGGCTAATTGATTTTAATTAATTGATGTTAATGGCTCAGGATGGTTACAAATATGGGGGAATTGTTTTTTTTGCGGGGGGGGGGGGGTGAATTAAGTTTTTATCAATGCATCTTATTTTCTTAAATCTTGTATTTTGAAAACAGTAAAAAAAAAAAGTAGTTTTTTTGCAGCTTACATAATTCAAAGAAGTGCCCGACGTTTTTTGTTTTTTTTTTCCCAGGCCGATGCTGATTTAAATGCTGGGCCGAAACAAAATTTTGCTCAAAATCTTTTTTCAAGTCATGAGAATCCGAGAACGGGGTGAAAAAAACTTGTTTCGAAAAACGCCACTGTCATTTGCTTTTTCTACAGAAATGGTTTGAAAAGAGAGATTTTATTTTCTGAACGCAGTAGCCTCCTTGGCAGAGGTAGTCCTCATCCTGGCAACGCACTGGAGGGAAAACCCCGTTATTTGCACAAACCTGATTCGTTTGGGACATATGCGACACGCTGGCTTGAGCTTGTGCCAGCGACATGATTTACGAGAAAGGCGTTTATTTCCTTCATCGTACCGATGAGGTCACCGTGTTGCTATCCTGGTGGTGCCTTTCAAAGTTCTAATTTTGTACCTCTGACTCGGAAAGTGGCCCAAATAGTGACTTGAAATGTGAAATCACATTTCCGCCAAGCAGGACAATTTGGATCACTTAATCAGTAAGGATGGTAAAAGCGTCAAATGGAAAGAGCATCATCGAGTTAATAAATCTTCACTCATTGAAACAAAGACGAGAAAACGCTGAGCTGTGCTTACAGTAAATAGACACGGCTGTTTAATCACCCATCTGTCATAATCAAAAGTATGATCTGAATGCTTGTTTTTGTTTTCCTTTCGATTCATTTGTCATCAAATTTAGGAGACAATGTTTTGTTTGGAGTCCCCCCCCCCCCCCCCCTCCGGGTTAATCAACAAACATCAGGCTGAACTATTAATCAAAATCCATTTTCAAATTGTAAAGTTTTCAATTAGGAAAGTTTTCAATTTGAAAAGTAAGCTTCATATATATATTCAGATGAGCCAGATGAGGTGGCTTGGACAGGCGTCCGAAATGAGTTTTCTCCGCAGGGTTTCCGGGCCCTCCTTTAAAGATAAGGTGAGAAGCTGGCTCATCTGGGGGGGGGCTCGTATTCGAGCCGCTGCTACTCCACGTTGAGAGCAGCCAGATGAGGTGGCTCGGGCATCTGATTAGGATGTCTCCTGGACGTCTCCCTGGTGAGGTGTTCTGGGCATGTCCCACCGGCGAGAGTCCCCAGGGACGACCCAGGACGTGCTGGAGAGACCATGTCTCCCGGCTGGCCTGGGAACGCCTTGGGATCCCCCGGGAAGAAGTGGCCGGGGAGAGGGAAGTCTGGGCTTCCCTGCTAAAGCCGTTGCCCCTGCGACCCGACCCCGGATAAGCGCGAGAGAATGAATGGACGGATGGATAATTTTGTGACGTTGGCGTCTTGGACGCTTTCATGTTTCCGACATCTGATATTTGCACACGGTCATACAAATGGATTTTTTGCTTGTGTTCGTTCAAAAACAAAAATGAATCGGACTCTGACCTTGAAAAAAAAAATTATTGGGTTTTAAATTGCAACATTGGAAGGGAAAGAAATTGCATGAAATAATTCAACAGCTGCTCTCGCCAGTTTTTCCGCAAGAACTGCCTCGTTGCACAATAATAATTAAAAAACACCCAATCCAATTCAATTCCAATTCAATCACTGAATCGTGTAATCGATAATGGTCTCATTTTTGTGCGGCGGGCAGCCCGAAACGCGTCGTGACGCGCAGACCAAATATTTGTGCGAGGCAGGCAGGCATCAACTTGGGAAGCGCACGCCGGCTCAGACTTGTCAACTCGGCGTCTTGGTAAAAAAAGACCCCAAAAATGCCAGCGAAAGGTCGCGTAAAAGGAGATCTGCAAGGATAACGCCGTTCATTTGCTGCTCGACTGGTTGATCGACATGTCGCGTCGGTTGTTTAATTTGAGCGCGGCTTTGTTTGAATGACAAGACGGAAACAGCGTCTTTATTATTGCGTGTGTGCAACTACTGTATCGTATTGTTTGTCATCCAGCGGAAAGGTCCGTGATGTCATCAAATGCGGAAGCCGGTCACAATTTCTCTCAAATTTTAGAGAAAAAAAACCCCATTAGGAGTAGTCAGAGCTTATTTGTTGTTGTTGTTTTTAACCTCAGAATTCATTTTTTAAAATGCTGAAAAACGGCTAGTTTTCCGAAATGTCTGACACCGGAGGCTCTTTGAAATAGCTTTTTTTTTCTCTCTCTCTCTCGCTCTCTCTCTCTCAATTGTGCAACCCGTACCGAATGCAGTGACGGGTTTTGAACCTTCCTTTTTTTGAGGAAAGCCAGAAGCTGTCAGCAACGAGTTCAATGGAAGAGCAACGTTTGTCGTCGTAACTCTTCTGAGGGGGGGGAGGCTGTAAACAACCTGGCAGGACACAGGCGGATAAAAGCCAGTCGCGCCTTTTTGCCCACTTAAAATTCAAGCCGAGTGCCTGATGAGGGGGAGTCAAAGAAGTTTCCGACGTTAATTAAGTTGCGCAATAATGGCGGGCAGCGAAACGAGACTGCGGGGCTGACCCACTTCTCAGCCGAGCGTGTCAGCCGCAGAAAGAAATGACTCAGCTTGGTCCATAAAACTTGCGAGGCCCGCTGAATACGACTCACTCATTCCGATTCAAACTGAAGTCCTTTTCGTTTCGGTTTCTTAGTTCAAACTGCTTGTTTTCATTTCTAAGGTGTCGGTCATCATGAATAAAAGCTGATCGGAGCCGTGGCTTTATTCACGTCAGCGTTGCGTGTGCTTTTGGCTTCATTAAAAAGAACAAAAACAATGATTTATTTATTGTTCCCCGTATATTCCTACTGTGCAAGGTGTTAATCATTTCATTGCAAGAAATCCAACGACACTTGTTGTGTCGTTTGTCGGCGCGTAGGCGAGCGTGCTGTGGGTTATTTTGAGCTCTTGCCTTGGTTTCTATTGCACAAGGTGGCGGTTAATCAACAAGAGGAGCATCGTCGCCAATCCTACGACGCATACGTGGTGTGTGAATGTCACTGAATATGCCGGAAGACTTCTTTTTTTTTTTTTTTTGCCAGGGAACGCATTTATTAATGCGCGTTTATGTACTTCCAGGTCATCTTCCAGGTAAATAAAAGCAATTTAGATGGAGCGTTTTCACCTGTGGGTGCGTCAAATTGAATTCCACTTTGAATTTGGCTTGAAATACAAAGACATACGATCTGTTTTTGATCTTAAGCACGGTTTCCAAATAAGCGAACAACATCTGAAGCCTCCCGAACAGCTGCGCGTTTCGAGGCGACAGTTGGCAAACTTACCCGGAAATACAGTGAAACTCCTCCACAATAAAGCCCACATGGGCGAAAATACCCCCTAGTGTGAAAATTTTTCATGCAAGAAAGCCATTCCCACTTTTCTGCTCCCCAATCAACGTAAAATCCCCCCGTTGCGTTATACGAAATATTTTTCTCTGCACTTGCCTCGCAGATTCACTACAACGAAAAGAAGCCTTCCGCAAAAGTCTAATCCAACCTCAGCATGCCACAGCGACCTCTGCTGCTTCGTTCGGAAACGGCAACGGCAACCGCCACACTGGTTTACACATACGCAGTAGTCCAGGAAGTATTTGTTATTGTTCGTTTCAGATGCAGCACGAACGTTGCATTGCTAAAATGGCTACGAAATGGACCTTTGCAGACCAAGGAGTTAAGAAAAGAAAAGCTTTAACGCTTGAAGACAAGATAAAAGTCATAAAAATGAAAGAAGGAGGAAGCAAAATGAAAGACATTATGCAAGAAATTGATGAAAGTGAAAGTGAATGCTGATCTTAACCCCCATGCAGTAATTATCCCAAAATTGGACATTTCGTACACTTTGGACGATTTTGGACTGTTGGACAAATGGACACCACAGACAAAACAGTGAAAAATAACTCCACGCAGCTGAAATTTTGCATAGGATGTATATCTATGTCTTGGCCAATTCCCACTGAACATTTTGAGGGGTTGAGAGTGAAAAAAAATTAAAAGTGAAAAAAGTTGGAAGAGGGACATTTTTGGGACGTAATACCCTTCATGCAGCCGCTCAAAAATACTGCATGAGGGTTAAATTTCGCAATTTCTTTCCCGTTTTTTTTCTTTCTACACTGACTATATGAAGTGTCAAATAAGTGTATGCTCATATTTATGCACTACGTATTGGAATAAAAATAAAGAGTACACACATTCGTTTGTGTGTGTGTGTGTGTTTACATCTGAACTAAAATTTGCTACAGTGAAAAGCCCCCTGTTGTGAAAATGTTCTTGCTGCAAACATGATTTCGTTGTAGAGGAGTTTCACTGTAGCGCAACAGCTCTGATCGTGAGCTGCCATTGCAGACTGCTGAGCGCAAACAACTTTCAGCGATGCAGGTCACGCGCCACCGTAGGTTGAAGGTGACCTGCTTATTTATTTTGTTTTTGAAAAACCTTTTGTGAAAGTGAGACCGATAGGATGCTACGGATGCAGTGGGCACCATGTAGGTTTCACTGTACTGTCACAGGTCTGACAAAAATTGGTATTGAACGTCCCTAATCCGCAACGCGCGTCCTCGGCCATATTCCATGTGCCGTCTTGACAGACAAACTGAAATCGCCTCACGGGGTCTTCGGTTGTTACTATTGTTTCTAACGTCTGTTCACGGAGTGTCGTTTCTGTGCTCCTAATAGGTGATCGCCATCGTGATGGACCTGCTCACCGACCTCCAGATCCTGCAGGACCTGATGGACGCCGCCTGGCGCCGCTCGGTGCCCATCTACATCCTGCTGGACAACCACGGCGTGCCGCACTTCCTGGACATGTGCTCCCGGCTGCACATCGGCGCCCAGCACCTGCGGGTGAGACACTTATCCCCCTTGCGGTGACGAATTTCCCCACACCAAAATTGAGCGACGGCTTTAGAATCTCATACCGGAACATTCTGGGGGAGGGGGGGGGGTTGTTTTTTTTGAGGTGCGAATGGCGAAGCCATATCTGGCCACAATGGTCCACCCGCAAAATATTTGCAAGAAAGGTCAAGAAGCCTCATTGACTTGACCGAAGCGGGACATTGATTTGCATATTTGTTGGTTGTTTACCGTAAAGAACAGCCGCTCTTTTTTTATTTTCATTTCCCGGTCTCTCGAAAGCAAAAGGTGCGCTGGCTTGGCACACCGCAGAAATGCGGGAGGCCGAGCCGACCGCAGGCTGACATTTGAAAGCTATTTGAACTAGTGACAGTACGAGGCGGTGACACGTGTCACTCTCAGGAAGCAACTTTGTCCTTCCAAACACTCTCATGCCGATTGTCTCTGCGTTGTCTTCACGATGTTCTTTCCAATCCCCAAACTCTTGATTTGCAGAACATCCGTGCCAGAACCCTCACGGGGGTGGGCTTCAACTTGTCCTTCGGCAGACTCCCCGGCTCCATGTGCTCCAAGTATATGCTGGTGGATGGAGAGAAGGTGGTCTTTGGATCCTACAGGTGAGAAGAGAAATCAAGCGCCCCTCCCCCCCCCCAGAAATTATTTCCCTATCGCTCAGTTATGTGTCCTACCTGGCAACAAGTGACAAGCACGTTTTCCCTCTCTCAACATTTTTTTTTTTCCCCGCTTAGCAATATGAAATTTGGCACGCTTGTCTGTCATGATGAGACCCACCAAAAATTCTCATCAAAATCATGCTTGAAGATCCACACAAAGTCTGCCATTTCGTTTTGAAGCCGACAACAAAGGCTCCATTTGCAGCAATTGTCACAACACATTCAAAGTGACTCGAGAGTTCCCTTCTGAATTAGGAAAAAAAAAACGTTGAAACGTGAAATTTGGTTGGCACATCTGTCATAAGGAGACACAAAATTCCTGATGAGTCCATGTCTGAAAACACTCAACAAGTCTGCCATGTAAGTGGTCGGTGGGAAATTCAGCCCGTGGAGCCATTTTCACTCCTCTATCTGAAATTTAGCAAGAGTGAAGGACACCCCCACCCCCCCTCACCCCAAAAAAAAAAAAAAAAACAACAACAAGCCTTGCCAGAAAATACACTTGCAAGTCTGCTGTTTTGTTTTCAAGCCAACACAATTTCCGTGTTCAAAAAAGAAAAAAAACTGCCACACGTACTTGAAATTCCACAGCCACAATACTCAAAAACATCCTTGAAATCGTGCCGCCAATAAACAGCAAAACTTCACATATAAAATCAAGCGGATTCAATCTAGAGGACATAAAAGAGTTCAAGTTGGAGCAGTCGTTTACATTTCACTGCGCCGCCACACCCAGCAACCGGCCCCAAGACTCGATGTTCCAGTTTTTGTTGTTTTTTAAAAAATGCTTAACGCGCTCCGCTTGAGAGCGTCATTAGCGCCCAGTGATTGACGCGAGCGATTAGAGCAGGGATCAGTTCCACCTGCGCTGCCAAAGTGACAGCTGGGCCAAACTCATTAAGCTCAAGAAGAAAGTGGAGGCCACGTGCAGAAGTCGCTCATTAAGTGGCGCTTCGGCGCAACGATCCCACAGATCCGATCCGCTCCGGCGAGTTAGTCCTCGCCACGGGAGCAATTTTGGCAGATTTTCACCGCAAACGTGCCTTTTGTCAGCGAAAAATGACAACTCAATGGAACGCTAATGATGCGACTCTCAAAACATGCCTTGTACATTTACGACTTTGTGTTTGAACTGGGCGGCGGATTTGATTTCTTCATTGGAGTTTAGTTATCTGGATTTTTGTTCTTTTTTTTTTTCTAAGCATTTAAAGTGTGTTTAATTGATCTAATATTGTTTATGGTCGGGCAGCTTCATTTATTGCTTAATTTTGTTTAAAAATATATAAATATGAGAAGAGGGCCTCGGAAAAGTAATCAAAAATAAAAAATCGGAATAAAATCGCAAGGGCGAGGCAGCTCGATGGCGCGCATTTCGTACACAATGTGCTTCACAACATTTAAAAACATGTACCAACAAAAAGGTTAACACAGCAAGAGTTAAGAGCAAAGGAAAGAAATGCAAAGTAGCTTACGTGCAGTGTAAGAACAACATTTTTGGAGGGGAAAATCCACTTTACCCCTTTCAGGGACAGCTGATCATGTTATCAGGTTACGCAGGGGTGTCAAACTCATTTTAGGCACGGGCCACCATTTTAGTGACCGTTTCCCTTGGAGGGCCGTTACGACGAAACCATAGAAGAAGTCAAGAATAACGCTCGATTCAAACTATAGTTGAAGTCACTATCGTGAGGGATTAGAATGTATCTGTTATTTATTACATGTGAGAATTGTGGTCGACATTTGAGAAAGGGTCATGAAAGTTGACGTGTTTCAGCTGCTTTCGCGGGCCACATCTGGGCCCCCCCCCCGGGCCTTGAGTTTGGTAACAATGGGTTACAGGGTGCACGAAAGGCTTAAAAGACCTGAATCATATGCAGGGGGAAACAAAGTGTCGATTTACACTTGGGGCCGACTTCACTTGTGTCGACAGCTCAGTCCATTTGCGTGAAGCATCACAGCGAAGTGCTGCTTCGCCCTGTTTGCTTTGAAGTCAGCCCTCCCCGAATGGACCTGAGTCTGCAGACCTCAGAGTTGTACCCAGTTAGCGTTTCTTTCAGGCGCTCATGCGATTATTTCTCCCAATCGTTCAGCCCTATTGTCATGTCCCGTAGTGGTCACGCGGTCATGCCAAACTTACCCGTTCTTTCCCGCCTGGCAGCTTCTCATGGTCCACGTCGCGCATGGACCGCAACACCATCACGGTGATGACGGGCCAAGTGGTGGAGTTCTTCGACCAGGACTTCCGCGAGCTCTACGCCGTGTCGGAGAAGCTGGACCTCTTCCGCGAGTTCCACGTGAGCCCGCCGGCCAACGTCAGCGCCACCGTGCGCGCCAAGGCGGGCCCCAAGCGCCCCCCGCTTCCCGCCACCACGTCCCGCTTCCAAGTCAGCCTGGGCGACCCCCGCAAAGTCAACAACATCGAGGTCCCCGCTCACAAGTACTACAACCCCAAGTACTTCCTCTTGTTCCCGGACGTGCCGCATCCGCCCAGGTCCCTCCAAGGGCCGACCAAACCGTCTGAGCTCCTGCGGCTCACCGTGCCCCAGGACCCGGTCACCAGTAGCGAGAAGCTGGACCGGCTCAGCCCGCTCCCGTCGGAAGCCCCCGCGGAGTTCTTCAAGAAACCCAACGGGGTCCCGCAGGAGAAGAAGAGACTGACGCTGAAGCAGAAGATCACCAAGAGGTTGTCGTCCAGCAAGATGTCCATCAACAGCGGCAGGTCCAGCCCCGCCCCCGCCGGATCTACAGAATACATGGGGAGCCAGGACCACCTGGAGGTGAAGGTCAAGTCGCCCCCCAACAGGCTCTGGCTTCTCAAGAGGCCGTCCACCCTCGGGCCCAGGACCGACTCGGTGCAGACGGTCGACACCACGCAAGACAACTTGAGTGAGTGATGCCGACGTGACGTGAAGTCGGATGGCGGAAGGAAGTCGTGCTCTTGCTCGAAAAAGTGAGCACACGCCTGTTCAAATGCCCTGGTTTTTGTTGTGTTATGTTATGTTATGTCCCCCCCCAAAAAATGGAGAAAGATCAGCCATTTTTGGGCATTACAACTCAATTGAAGAAGGAAAAAAGAAATCTTTTTGAGAGCCCAAGTTAAAAAAAAAAAACAGGAAGCTAATGTGGCTACACAAATTAACTTAATTGGGGATGCAGTGGTCGGTCAGGAAAAGCCTACTGGAACATCTGAACTTTATTTGGGGTACTCAAAATGGTGGCAGGCGTTTGCTGACTCCCTTTCAGCATGTTGGGATTCTTGTTAATGCTCCATTTTGCAATAATCCTGCGTGATTTTTTTTCTTTCCTCACCCACACAGGCATGAAGAGTCACCAACGACCTAAGCAAGTCTGCAAAGTGTCCTGAGCTCTCGTCTTGGACAAAGATTGTTTGTTTTTTTTTCCTCCCCTCAAGTATATTCGAAACGGTTTACAAGCACTAAATTCACTTTTGTTCGCATGCGTCTTGGACCTCCTGCTGCTAACTGGAAGTAGCGCGCTCGCGGAACAGCTGACCAGTCAAAGTGGCGATGAAAACAAGAGTGCCTTCTTCATTGTTGTAGAAAAAATTAAATAACTTGTACAGTATGATTTCATTTTTGTTCGTCATGAGGATCTTGGAGGTGTTTTGTCCATGTTTGGCGAATGAAGTGCAATTTCCAGGAAGGTCGTAGTCCCTTTTATGTTGCGGGGTTTAAATGAATTAAAATGTCATTTTGCTATTGGGAGAATTGCTAAATAATTGGCGTATTTTTGCCTTTTGTTATTACTTTCAGAAATAAGGAAAAACACCGTGAAAAGTAGTTATATATTTTTCCTGTTGTATGAAAATACATATTTGTTGTATTTATATCTTTTTTTTTCTCGAAAATGTTGAATAAAAATACTGGTAATTTTTTTATAGGAAGAAACGCAAGCAAAAAAATAAAATTAACAAGTAGTAAATTTAATTATGAATCACATTTTTTTTAAACAAATTAAATAAATATTTACTCATTAAAATATATTTTACGACCTCTACTCTGGCCACTTGAGGGCAGCAAAGAACACTTAAAACATTTGCATTCCCCTGACAGTAACTTTTATGCTCAGTTGTGATTGACACTGTCAGAGATACTGTTGCCCCTGCCCCCACCCAAAAAAAAACTATTTACATATAAAATACGTTTTTTTTTTATTCTTAACAATTTTCAGGCATTCGTAAAACCAGTAGTTGAAGCTGTACAAGGATAAAAAATTTAAAAAAAGGAAGTGGTTATGAAAATATGATACAAGAAGCCAAAGTGTCACCTGAATGAGAACCAAAGAACAATCTTTTTATATTTACATACAGCATATATATATATATATATACTTTGCCCCCCACCCAAAAAAAATGAATTTCTTAAGAAGACAATGCGTGTGTAAGAAAAGCAGAAGGACAGTAATAACTCCACAGCTGCTTGCCCCACGGAAGAGGAAGTGATGAATAGTTCAAACACCTCAGAGGGCCCTTATAGATGCACCTTCATTTGTCACAAAAAACACTTTATATTTATAAATACATATATATAAACACACACACACACAATCACCTGGCACACAGTTGGTCCCAGCTTTCGTCGGGGCCCAAATACGAAGACTAAGCGCGAGCGTTTTGATCCAAAATGTCCGCCAGTGCGCACGTTCCATTGACTCGAGTCCGGCTCAGTCCTGCGGGTCCTGGTTCTGTTTGATGAGCTTCTTCTTGCGCTGGGAGACCAGGTCGTAGAAGGGGTCCTTGGTGATGCTCGCCCTTTCAAAATCAACAGCGATATCACTCATTTGAAATAGATCGCGGCAGTTCCGTTCCACAATTCAACATTTTAAAGGGAGTTGGTTCACACGCTCTTCAACCATTTCTACATGTATTTTAACAATTTTTTTTTTTTTAAACGTTAAAGTGTGCAATGTTTTTTTAACCCCCATGCAGTAATTATCCCAAAATTGGACATTTCGGACACTTTGGACGATTTTGGACTGTTGGACAAATGGACACCACAGACAAAACAGTGAAAAATAACGCCACGAAGCTGAAATTTTGCATAGGATGTATATCTATGTCTTGGCCAATTCCCACTGAACATTTTGAGGGGTTGAAAGTGAAAAAAAATTACAGTATAAGTGAAAAAAGTTGTTGCACATTGGAAGAGGGACATTCTTGGGACAATCCTCGAGGACGTAATACCCTTCATGCAGCCGCTTAAAAATACTGCATGAGGGTTAATGCATACCTGCCAATTAGTTTGATTTGGCTTTGTTTTTTTTGTAGTACATAATGTATGTACGAGAAGGCAATAAGAGATGTGAATATTGCAGATCCACTTTCTTTGCTGATTTCAAAACTGATCCGCGGGCTGGAATAGCGACCCGAGCAGCCTGTCCCACTGTGATCGCCAGAACGTCTACATGACCACTTGCATGTTTCAAGCCGATATTTGACACGTTTTAAATCTAATACCACAGGGAAAGAAATGTTAGTTTTCCAAGTGCCACCAACATGACCAACATTAAAATATGGAAGTGTTGTGCGAATGCTGTAACATTCGAGGCAACCATTTTGTGTCCGAAACTTTTTTTTTCTTCCCGCGTAAAAAGCCCATTAAAAAAAAAATGCTGCTTAATAATAAAGTCCGGCGTTTAGCTCAAAAGGTTTGTGGGGTACCTGATGGCGTTGATCCAGGAGTCTCTCTCGCCGGCGCTGGTGGCGCAGATGGCGTACGACTGATGCTTGCCCTGCACCACTCGGCCGTCCGTCTCCGTCTTGCACGCCTTGATCTTCTGACCCCGACTGTTGGGGTTGTACAGCTCCAGGCAGTACTAGTGCCACAGGGCACATAAAGAAAAAAAAAAGGAAAATGGGAGGAGTGGGTGGGGGGGTACATAGACAAATCAATCCAAAGTAAAATACATCCGTATTCTAAGTGAGTCAATCATGCACAACATTATATAATATAAAATAATAATAATAATAATGGACAAATAAATAGAAAACAAGGCAAATACATGACTGAAATGTAATAAAAAATGTATAAAAAATTTTTTAGAATGCAAATATAAGACATACACATAGAATGAATGCATCAATATATTTAAAAAAATAAGACTACAAATGATGTGATTTAATTAAAAATACATTCAGCGATATATTTGTGTATCATGATGAACTAAAAAATGAACAAATAAAGAAGAACATAAAACACAAATACAGATGTACCGGTAAAAAACGAAAATACAGTCGACCACGCAGGCTCATCGTTGGGCACTCGTGAGCCTGAAAGATGATTTTGAGGAGCCAACCCCGTTTTTTTGTGGAAAAATGATTTTTGGCAATTCATTCCAGTTTTTCTCTAGAGTTTTTAATTGTTTATTATGATTATTTTTAATGCATTTTGTAATGTCCATCATTATTGGCAGATTTTTGCAATTGTAATTTTAAAACGTTATGAATTCATGAATCGCTCTTTGTAAATATGTGAATAAATACACAATTTAAAAATAGGTATAAAATACAAAATAGACAAACAAAAATAAGCGATATTAATTATTTAAAAATTTGAAAGTAATATTTAGATAAAAGAGCTCAAATAAAAAGCTCCATCCGGACAGTCGCACGTGTTTCATGTGTCGTGTGCTGGATGCTCACAGGCTTGCGAGGGAAGGGGACGTCTCGGACGCACAAGTTCTCCAGCGGGATGATGCCTCTGGGCTCCTTGTCCTGCCGGGAAATGCCAAGGATCAGGAGCATGCCAAACAGATACCCTGGGTGGAGAAAGTCTACACACCCCTCCTGTACCAGTTCGCAGTGGACGACTCGCCTTCAAACTCACATGAACTAAACGGCTGTTTAGTTCATGTGAGTTTAGTTCAAAGTGTTGTGGCTGCATTACAGGGACCACCCATCCATCCATCCATTTTCCGATCCACCTTATCCTCACGCGGGTCGCGGGGGGGGGTTTGCTGGAGCCTATCCCAGCTGTCTTCGGGCAGTGGGAGGGGGACACCCTGAACCGGTTGCCAGCCAATCATGCGGCACACAGAGACGAACGACCGTCCGCGCTCACACTCGCATCTAGGGAGAATTTCGAGTGCCCAATCAGCCTGCCATGCGTGTTTTCAGAATGTGGGAGGAAACCCACACAGGCCCAGGAGAACATGCAAACTCCACACAGGAAGGCCGGAGCCGGGATTGAACCCGCGACCTCTGCACTCGTGTCATTTCACGAACAAGTGAACAAGCATTTTCAAACTTGCCCGTGGCCGTACAAAGCTTGTCACGCTCATGACAACCCCTCAATGGCAACACTCGACGATAAAATGCAAAACAGTTTGTTACACCACCTTATTTTTTTCCGTCTCGACAGCCTGTTATACGAATAATCAAATAACATCTTAGTTGACCCAAAAATGAGCGTACATTATTATACGCGGCTTCAGAGAGAAACCCCCCCCCCCCCAATTTCTTTTAGGTTGATTTTGGGGAGGCATATTGTCCACAGGATATGGGGTATCTTATTAAAAAAGTACTTGACATTTTTCAAATGCATGGAGACAATATAATTTGGGTTCCTGTTCGCACACAAACCTTCAGGCTTCTGCTGGAAGGCAAAGACAAATGTCAGGAAAGCCTACTAGAACAGCCAAACATCATTTGATGGAAATAAGAAGAACTTGGGAGTCAGGTGTGCGCCGACTCCCATTTAATACAAATTTGAACGCAGCCACGCCCCAGAGGGTGTGTACACTTTTGCTCATAAACTTCCTGAGTTGCAGATTATGGCGGGAAACGTTTTGAAACGATTCCGGTGTCATTCCAACAGGGGCAGGTAGACTATTTTGTATTCGAGAGTCGCTCGCTTGCCGACAGGAAGTGTCTGGAGAGAGGCCTTACGGTGGTGTACTCAAAGTAGTAGAGACAGTTGTCGGTCAGAATGAACCATCGCCTCTTCCACGTCTTCACTCGGCCGCCTTGAAACGAAAGACAAAAAAAAAAAAAAAGGATTCTCGTTAGAAACGAAACGAAGGAAGCGCACGTTTGTGGCACACGTTTACCCAGCTTGAGGAGCCACCCTTCCCGGTCGGGGTTGAAGAACGTGTGCGTCAGGTCGTTGCCGTCGTCCTCGGGAATCTTGAACGGCTCCTTGCGGATGCTCTCGTACAGTTTCTAAGGAAAGAAGAAGAAAAAAAAAAAAAGACGATCATTGAAATCACAAACGGGAAATATGGCAAAACAAGTCACAAGAATGGAATGACAGCACCGCAACCTAAATAGAACGGCCAAATGATGAGGAAAGATAAGCAGAATACAAATAATCATCAAGTAATAATATTACCAAATGAATAAACCAACATCAAAAGGGATGCCATGAAAAATTGTTATCCAAAAAGTAAATAAAATGTGGATAATTCATGTCAATAACACTGCTCCATAAAAAAAATACAGAATAATTTCCCAAAAAAAATATATAGATGAAATTAATTAAAAAAAAAAAAACGACTGAAAGGATTTTCAAAATAAAGCTGAGGAGAGTTATTTGGAGGACCAATATCAAAAGTATTTAAAATATCCTCTTCACATGAATAATATAAAAATGGAAAGATGATTGCAATATAATCAACTTCTAAAACAAATCAAAATCGATCACAAAATAAAGGAAATCAATACTACAAAAACTATATTCTAAAATAAATATCAATACTGACATTTAAAAAAACATTTTAAAATGATCGATAATAAAAAAAATATTGTAAAAAAATATTTTACGACACAGTAGTGATTTAAAATGGAAGAAAATGGTAACGTAATCTTGGGCAGTCCTCCATTGCATGAATATTTTTTTTTCCCCCTGGGGTTCCTAATGATGTGCCCACCAAGTCCAACCAAAGCCACGGGTCACTCCATTAGGTACGCGCTGCGGCAAGACGCAAGGTTTCTACGAATATTTCTGCTGCGCGTTTACCGAGAGCAGTTCCGCGGGGAGGTCGCGTCCGTTGTTGATGCCTCTGTTCATGCACACAAATCGCTCCAGCGTGGTCTTGTCCTTCACGTTGGGGTTGTGCAGGCTGGTGTTCAGCATGATGATGGCAAATGACAGGATGTAGCACGTGTCTGTGGACGCACGTGCAGCCGCAGAGGAAGAGACCCAGACGGGCAGAAGTGAAAATCCCAAAGAAAAACGCTTTCACGCACAAAAAAAGCGTTAGTCGTCACTGACAGCTGATCTCTCCGATGGGCTGTTAACGAGTCAGTTATTACATGACCTAAATTCATGTGACATAGTGCACAAAAGTAAAGAAATTGGCTACAATCTAGAATGACCTTTTGAAATTTCAAATCTGATCAAATGGGGTCCCTCAAGGGTCAATCCTCGGACCCCTTTTATCAGCCTGTATAAGCAACCCTTGAGTCAAATTCTTCAGAAGGTTAATGTTGGCTATCATGGCTGTGCCGATGATGCGCAGCTACTGCATGTTTGTCACTGTGCCATAGTGACAACAGTTGTATTAAGGTATTTCGCTGACTAAAAGGAATGGACAAGTGGATGAACTAAAACCTCCTTCAACTAAACCAAACCAAAACTGAGGTGGCTGCTTTTTTTGTCATGAATAAAAGAGGATTGCTGTTTGTAAACACTTGAAGTCACTGTCTTAAAAAGCTAAAATATTGGGGTGCAGACTGATTCAGATCTGACCAACTTGGAGCGATCACATCTGCCCTTGGTGAGTCATTGTGTCCCCTTGGCTGCACACTGACAAAGTTGTAGCCCCGCCCCGTGAACACAACAACTTGAAATAATCCCCAAAGTTGAAAAAAAAAATTGTGAGCTTACCGGTTGACTGGAAGACATTTACGTTGCATTCGCAGTATCTGGCGGCGAATGCCTCCATCATGCGGTCAATCTTCTGGGCCTCACCGGGCAGCCGGAAACTCCACAGAAACTGTCTGCCGGGTTTGCAAGAGGGGGCAGTTAAAGATGACGTCAGAGTGCGATGTCATACGCATACGTGATGTCAAAACCGACATCAACAACGGCCACATCGGAGCTTGTCAAAACAGACCTGAGCGCCTGGACCAAGTTGAGGTCGGAGAACTCGTGAAGTTCCACAAAGGCCTTCAAGGTCTGCAGGTGCAGCTCGTCTCTGATTTTCAAAGAAAGATGACAATGGAACATGTTGCCTAAAATGTTCAGTTCAAAGCAAAATGCAAGACTTCCTTTGTATTTTGGGGGCGCGGCTTCCAGACACTTTGTGGGTGGGCCTGCTTATGAGGTCAACAATATTTTCATATTGTCAAGTCCAACTTATGAATGGGGCTGGGCTGAATTTATTCAACCATTTTTCAAATTGAGGAAAGGGTCGCTCCAAAGCAAAATGGAGAATGTCCTTTGTCGTTCGTGGGGAATGGCTTTTTGAGACTTTTGGAGGGTCGGCGCATGACAGACATGTTCACCAAATTTGCTGCTGCTCGGTCAACCTGGCGTTGAGGGCTGAATTTTCAAATGTTTGGGGGGGGGCTCGGCCACTGAACTAATTTCAAGGAGCATTATTCCTGTGCGCTTTCGAGCATGGCTTCTTTGAGACTTTTTTGTGGATCTACTCTCGGGAGACGAATCCACCAAACTTTATACTGCCGTGGCAAACCAGTGACAGGGGGTTGAAATTAGATTTCAACTCAAGAAACAAAATTAAACCGAACGGGCCGCTTTGGAGCAAAATGAAAAGTTTCCTTTTTGTAGGGCCACTCATGAGCGAAAAGTCGACCAAAAGTAACACTGCTCAGCCAAACCGGTGTGGAATTTGCATGTTCACCACCCCAATTTTCAGGGTTCAGCATCAAAGTTGGCAGGCAAGTTCGAGCCACACGACTTGACCAAACGCTTTGGCACCAACAATTTGGTGCGTCCATCTGTCCGGTAGACATGGTTCAAGAGGTCCACCTTTCTCCCAGGAACTCCCCGATGGCCGTCTTGTTGAGGCCCTCCTCCTTGAAGAGGAAGTCGGCGATGCAGCCGGCGCTTCTCTCCAGTAGCTTGTTCTCCACCAGGTAATTGATGCCCTGAACCACACACGCATTTTGAGCATTGGTTTGGTTGGTCTAACTTATGCAAGACAAATCGGCCGCATTTCTTAAACATACACATTCACACAAGCATGCACAACATTTGCATGTCGGGGTAGGTGGGGGATGGGGGCGGGGATAAAATGACAAATCAAGCTTAATCCAGATCTGATCCAGATTGCGCATTTAGCCGCATTGTGAACGCAACACATTGATTTGCTACTAGCCCGGCCAAATGTAAATAAGTTCTGCTTATTTTGGATCTTGGTCAATAATCATTGATTTTACAAATGCTGAAGAATTGGCGCAGGCCCTGGAGAACTAAACGTGCACACGGGGGTGTAATAACAAATCAAGTTGAATCCAGATCTAATCCAGATTGCACGTTCGGCCCCAGTGTAAACGCAACAAGTTCATACGATGAAATCTGGGAATGTCAATTGTGTTTATGTCGCATTGTGGTCCATTAAGCGTCGATTTGACAAATCTTGGGGCCTTGGTGGAGATCTCTGAATCCTTTTTGTTCGGCTATGATCTCATCTCCGGCTCATTTGTGCACAGGGATCAAGTTCTGTTATTCTGATTCCCTAAAATGGCATCCTGTTCCGCTTTCACATGTTCACGAAGCGCAACCAAAGCTACTTTGCGATGCTTAAAAAGGGACGCAGTGTGGACAAAATCACTGAGACGCATGCAGGGATTGAAAAATGACCCCAAAATGGGCCGTTCTTCTCATCCCCAGACGTGTTCGAGTGGCCTAATTGAGTCCAAGTTCCTGGTATGCAAAGAGCGCTGTGATGCGTTCAGCGCGGAGGAAGTCACACGCGCGGCATCGTCGTACTAAACAGGAAGTCCCCGCTTTGCCGAGACGGAGGCAAAAACATGCAGACGAGCGCTCGCTGCACCGCAAGTGACATTTTGATGCTCACCTTCTTGGGGTCCATGTTGAATTTCTTCTTCCCATTGAAAAACTGTTTCCTTCCCATGTTTCTGCTGCGAGAAAGAAAATGAAATGAGTTTGTCGTTGAAGGACCCCTAGAATGTTTGCGTCGAAACCAAAAGGCATACTTCTCGTTTCTTTTCTCACATAAGCTCTTGAGACTTTTTTGGGTGGGTCGATTCGGAGACATTTACTGAATCCCCATTCTGTAATTTTTGGGTGTTCCTCTGGCAAAGGTCATCCAAGTTCACCTCCGTGCAATGCCAAACAACACAAAATTTAGCTCAACGTATCTGCGCCCAACTATCTTGCATATGAGGTTAAAATTTGGTAGCAAGCTAAAAAAAAAATCTGTCTGACAAAATCTTTCAGACAATTGTGGACCTCTGATAAAATTGCTGAATCAAGCTTAAAATGGCCACTTTTAAGCATAGCAGCAGACTTACTTTGTGTTTTCATGCATGGCTTCTTGAGATTTTTTTTTTTTTTTTTTGTCTACTCATCATAAACGTGTCTACCAAATTCCACGTTGCTAAATTCAACAATCTTAAGGAGCTGAATTGTGGGCAGGTAGGACTGCAGGTTACGCTGCCAAACAAATTTAGGGGAATTACATTATTAAGACCTTTTGTGTTTTCAGGCGGCGTGGCTTGTGAATTTTTTTTTGTGGGTCTTCTAATTATAGGCGTGTTTTGGGAGCTAAATTTTAAATAAATTGCAGTGTATGCATATGGACTAATTTAGGGGAATTAAAATGATGTGGCTTCCTGTCTGTTTTCAGGCATAGCATCAGGTGGTATTTTTTGTGGGTCTACTTATAGAAATGTTGACCACATTTTATGTTGCTGAGTGAAACTGTCTTGGGGCGCTGAATCACCACCCCCTGCCCCCAAAAAAAGTGATTTCTTTTTCTTGGTGACCGACTGGCCTACCTTTCCTCCGTCTCAGCCAATTCGAAGTTGAGAATCTCTGCCATGACGCTGTCAATCTCCTCCTTCAGCTTCTGCACACACCACGAAAAGTGGTGACGAAATGGATTTTGTCAGGCCAAACGTGTGACGTTTTACCTGGATGTCCTCCAGAAGTCCTTCCTTGTGCATCTTGATGTTCTCCAGCTCCAACTTCTCGGCCGCTGTGAAGTCTGACAGAACTGCAACACAACACGTCACGTCAGTTGTTCATTCCTTTGACGTCATGAAGTCATCCGTGGCAGTGGACGACTTCATGACGATCCTTACCGATGCAGTGGCAGTATTTTCAGACGGAGGAGAAGAAGAAGAAAAAGGAGGGAAAAAAGTCATCACAGGGCATCTTTCACAAAGTAGGGGATTGTTATTGTTATTATTTATATTATTATTTGGTGATTGAATATGTAAGATATTTTTACAGCTGTGTGGAATAAAAACGAATCATTTTCAACAAGACAAAGGCAGCAAAAATGTGATCACAATTCAAACAGACTAAGGATCTTTCTTTAGCACTACACACACACACACACACACACACACACACACACACACAAAAAATATTTCAGAAAAAAGCAGCAATCGGGGTCGTTGTCAAGACTGAAAAGCTCTCCGAGAAGAAAAAATGCAAAACATTTATTGAGGGACCACGCCACATCTTTCCAATAGTCATGCAACCTTCTGCATCAGGAACTTTCCTTCTGATCATAACCAAAGCCAAACATCTCCCTCAGTCGGTCCGGGACTGGTTTGGATGAACGAAAACTTCTTCACGTGGAGTTGTGTGTGTGTGTGTGTGTGTGTGTGCGAGATCATGGGATCATCACTGTACTTCCTCTTGACAGATGCTCGCTTCTTGTGAACAAGACGACGAGCCAAAACGCCCTTCCTGTGTGCTGCTTGTGCAACACACACACACACACACATTCACCGAAGATGTTGCTCACATCGGTCGGAGAAAAAAAAGCAGTTTTTAAATAGTGGCCATATGGAGGAAATGACAGCATACTTTACTTTGTTCCACTTTAGCCAATAGTTTAGAGACACTTTCTCGTTTAGCAGCATTAGAAAGGGTCTCGAAACCTTTCGCTGGTTTTGTACAGAGGGTAGAAGGTATACCAGTGTGTTGCCAGTTTTTGGAATCAATTTTGCTTTATATATATATATATATATATATGATCCATATTTACATTTATTTCTCAATATTCCTTGTTTATGGTAGATTGAAAAGAACTCTATGTCAAATTCAGATGTACAAATAAATTAATGACACATTTTAAAGCATGGTCGATTTATACCAGAGACAGCTGGTATTTTTTTTTTAAATCTAATTTAGATTTTTTTTTTTTAATAATTGTTTTTTTACTGCCTCTGTCTGTTTTTAAAGGATTATCCCTAAAATGATCCCTGCCCCTTTTGATTGGTATTAGATTTATGTCTATACTGTATTATAATTTTTCATTCTAAATATTAGGTTGTAAAAATATTAGGTTGTAAAAATATAACATAACAAATAAAGAGACAAAGCAGTCCAAAAAAAATCAATTAAATCCCCCCAAATATCCACTAGAAATGTATTCTTTGAAACCAAATTTTCACCAAAAACAATAAAACCATCCATCCATCCATTTTCCGAACCGCTTGCTCCTCGAGGTCGCAGGGGGTTGCTGGAGCCTATCCCAGCTGTCTTCGGGCAGTAGGTGGGGGACACCCTGAATCGGTTGCCAGCCAATCGCAGGGCACACAGAGACCAACAACCATTTGCGCCCACACTCACACCTAGGGACAATTTAGAGTGACCAATCAGCCTGCCATGCATGTTTTTGGAATGTGGGAGGAAACCGGAGCACCCGGAGAAAACCCATGCAGGCCCGGGGAGAACATGCAAACTCCACACAGGGAGGCCGGAGCTGGAATCGAACCCGGTACCTCTGCACTGTGAAGCCGACGTGCTAACCACTGGACTACCGGGCCGCCCAACAATCAAACCTTTCATTGAAAAGTTTCAACAAAATAACCATAGTGAATGTTCAATATCAAATGTAAAAAAATATATTTTAAACAAAACCTGGAATGGTAATGTAAACTATTCTGATATTTTAAAAAAAATGTCATTCATTAACAATGGCAGCAACAAACAAAATAAAAAAATTTATAATTCATCATTTTCAAGCTTCTCGACCCGTTGGTGTTTTGTTGTTTTGTTCCTGATTGTAAAGTGTCCTTGGGTGTCTTGAAAGGCGCTTATAAATAAAATGTATTATTATTATTATTATTATTATAAAAATAGAAAACATCTCATGATAAAGTTAGGAAAAATCAACAACAAAAACACAAGCACATTTTTTTTGAAATGCTGAATAAAAATTTCTTACCCATTTGGCCGTCAGTCATGAGCTCCGGCAAAATAAAAACGCAATGCGACCAAATCCAAAAGTAGAGCCAGCTGATGTGGATGCTGCATTAGCACCAAGCGTCCAAAGTGACACTTGAAAGACTGACACGCTCGGCGAGCCCACCACTTCCTTCCACCCCAGCAGGAAGTCACCCTTTCAAAATAAAACCACTGATCCGACATCAGAGTGGAACATGATGTGCTCCCACTCGTGTGAAAGGTTTCTAGCTTTTTTTTTTTTTTTTTTAAATCATTTGACATCATGTACTAGCGGCGGTTGTGCAACTTCCTCTTGTCAAGGCAACAATGCGTACCGTTCACAAAGTCAGACAGTGGCGATAAAATGTCTACACACGTCTGTCCAAATGCCTCTTTTTTTGTGATTTGAAGCCATGAAAAACAATTCCAAACTTTTTACACCTTTCATGTGACCTGTAACCTAAAAACGTATGCGGTTGCAAAAGTGTGCACACCCTCGTCATAATTCGGGACGCGGCAGTGTTGAAAATTCGCCCATCAAAAACGTTTGATTGACTTTGCCGTCGTATCATCGGATTTGCAGCCGCCGCGTGTTTTGGACACGCGGGCGGAGCTGTCAAGATATCGCCACCTGGTGGTGAGTGTGCTCCGATGGCGGCGGAAGATGCCGGTCCGACCTGGCAGACCCAAACATATTGGGAGTTGCACGTCAGCCAAAGAGGAAGTAGAACAAAAGCAACTACAACAGCTCAGCTCAGCTCCGCCCCACACACACACAAACACACAGTCGAAGTGCGCTTGTGTGTGCGTGTGTGTATGTTATAACTTCCCGTGGTGTCACACGGTAGCTCGTCTTTCAGTGTGAGGGTGTGTGTGTGTGTGTGTGTGTAAACGTGTGTTTGGTGCGTGCGTTCGTTTGTTGTGCGCGTTGAACGTGAAGCGGAGCAGCATGCAGGCCATCAAGTGCGTGGTGGTGGGAGACGGGTACGACTTTCATTTTTATTCCACTTGATCAATTCGGATTAGTTTGAATTATTATTGCGTGATCAACTCTCAATTTGTAGAAGGTGTGCACTGCGCGCGTGTGTGTCCGCGTGCACTCGGGCGCAGCCGTTACGCCTCGATGCCGAGTCGATTGACAAGAACTGACCTTGACTTAAGACACGCTGGACAAAAGTATTGGGGCGCTCCATCTCGGGATCAACTCAGAATGGGGACTTTTCTGATTTGACAATCCTGCGCTAGTAGTAGCAGAACATTTTGAGCGACTTCCTTTTCTCGACACCCAAGTCGTCTTTGGGCAGCTCATGAGGTTGTGCGGAAGAACCGTCAGTGGAAGGCGCATCAGTGAGCATCGATGTGATCAAAATGGAGCAAAAAGTCTCCTGAGACGCGAGGCTTCCTGGTCTCAAAGCTAAGCGGTCACTTCCTGTGGGCGTCCCAATACTTTTGTCCACATGGGTAATTCTTCCATCACGTTATCTTGTCAAATTTACGCGTGACTTGGGTGGCATTGCTTTACAAATGTGCTGAACTGGCTATCTAACTAACTCCAAAGTAAATGAGGGACTTGCTGACTGAGCGAGCAAGGGTCGTTTCGACTGACTAACTGCCTCGCTACCTGGCTAACCAGCTAACTGGCTCATTAGGAGTCAAATTGACTAGCGGCCTGCCCAACTACCAAGCTAAGCAACTAATTCGCTAAATAAATAATCTGACCGACCAACCAAATCCAGAACTAACTAGCTAGCTACCTTGCTAACTAACTAACAGACTGCCTAACTAACCTGTCGACTGGCTGACCGGGGGTCTTGCCCCCATCAGTGACTGGTTCAGGATCGAAAAGACGAACTAGTAGGCCACACTTGTTGAACATCGACGTCACTCTGACATCCTGTGTGGTTGTGGACATTAAAAAAAAAAAACGTTGATAGGAGCGTGTGTGTCAGGTGTGACGGCAACGCGTCAATATCACCACTTCCTGTTTTCACACACTCCGCTTCCTCTTTGCACTGACACGATCGCACACTTTACTTTTTTTCTGTGTCAAAATAGTGTGTGTGTGTGTGTGTGTGTGTGTGTGTGTGTGTGTGTGTGTGTGTGTGTGTGTGTGTTCCAGGGCTGTGGGGAAAACATGTCTGCTCATCAGCTACACAACCAACGCCTTCCCAGGGGAATACATCCCCACTGTGTGAGTACACACACGCACACACACACACACACACACACACACACGCATGCACACAGACTTAATCACATATTTACACACACACTCACACACCTACATAAATATATTCACACATTTACATATACATACAAACACACAGGCATGTGTAATAACACACTCAAACATATTCAATTGATCACACACACACACACACACACGTGCACACACACACACAAACATTCACATGTATACACGCACTAGTATACACACACACAAAGACAAATACACACATTTTCCCACATTTATATGTACATACAAACATCACACACACACACACACACACACACACACACACACACACAGACGAACGCACGCATCAAAAGTGGGCACGGCTCCGCGGATTGAGAGCGGCGCTCGTGCGATTCGTCAACTCATTTCAGAATAAATGTTCGAATATGAACCGGCCGGAGGGATTTTTCTGATGGGCGGGGCCATTAAAAAGCCTCCGTCGGGTATTCTTGCCTTGAGCGTCGTCTGCTTGCTTGTGTGTGTTCTTGAGCTTCGACAACTACTCGGCCAACGTGATGGTGGACAGCAAGCCGGTCAACTTGGGGCTGTGGGACACGGCCGGCCAGGAGGACTACGACCGACTCCGCCCACTGTCCTACCCGCAGACGGTACGCACACACGCAAGCGCACGTGAGCACACGCACACTCATTGTCATGCGTGTGTGTGTGTGTGTGTGTGTGTGTGTGTGTGTCCAGGACGTGTTTCTGATTTGCTTCTCCCTGGTGAGTCCTGCGTCGCACGAGAACGTCAGAGCAAAGGTAAGGCTCGCGCGCTACATGATTGCTACAATATTGACCAAGCGCCCCAAACGTGCCTTGAAAGCCAGTCTTGAGACTCTGATCCAGGCGCCTTGAAACCTTAATTTGAAACCCTCATCCGAGCTTGAAACCACAAATTCTAAAACCACGATTGATTGCCCTAAACCTGCCCCGTAATTTAAGCCCTACTTTGAAATACTAGTCAGGTATGAAGTCCTCACCTTGTCTTGATATCCTACTTCTCAATCACAACCCTTGGTTGAAACCCTACAGCAAAACCCTAATCCTGTCTTGAAACCCTAAATTAAAAACCCCAACCCAGCCTTGAAACCTTACTTTAAAACCCCAATCCTGTCTTGAAACCCTACTTTAAACCCCTTATCCTGGCTTGGAAAGCTAAATTGAAATTCTAACCCTGGTTTGAAATTCTTTTGGCTTGAAACAGTATTTTAAAACCCTAATTCTGGCTTGAAAGCCTAATTTGAAACCCTACCCCTTTCTTAAAAAACAAAAACAAATCCTGACTTTGAAACCCCACCTGTAACACTGGCTTGGAACCCTAAATTTGAAACCTTAGTCTTAGCTTGAAAACTGCATCCTCGTTTGAAAACTTGAAAACCCTGAAAACTTTGAGCCCCCTTATTTTTTTTCTTCTCATGACTCAAATCCTTTGCGAGCCACCAAAATCCTCATTCGCCGATCGAGCGATGACGCGTGTCCATGGTGACGTTGTGGCTTTTTTTTTTTTTTTTTTTTGCGGCAGTGGTACCCTGAGGTGCGCCACCACTGCCCGTCCACGCCCATCATCCTGGTGGGCACCAAGCTGGACCTGCGGGACGAGAAGGACACGGTGGACAAGCTCAAGGACAAGAAACTGGCGCCCATCACGTACCCGCAAGGACTGGCGCTGGCCAAGGAGATAGGTAGGACAACTTCAAACCTTAACCCTCGATTCAACACCTTATCTGGCGCCCTTAACCATGGATTGAAATGCTGACACCAAACCCTGACAGCAATTTGAAACATTAACTTACATTTTTAACTTTTCATTTGAAACCCTACCACTGACTCCAAACTGTCATTTGAAAGCCTTCCTCATATTTGACACCCTAATTCTGTCTTGGAATCCTAATTTGAAACTCGAACTCTCACTCTGTCTTGAAACCGTAATCTGAAACCCTAATTTGAATCTCTCACACAGACTTGAAACCCTAATCTTGGCTTCAAACCCAAATTGGAACACGACTTTGAAAACCCACACCCGTCTTGAAACCCCATCAATAACTCGACACCCCAATTTGAAAGTCTACCCTTTGTGTTTCCCACCCTAACTTGAAACCCTATTCTTTGCTTGAAACCCCACCGCTGACTTAAATCCCTCGTTTGAACCCCATCAATGGCAAGATGGAGTTTCTTCACTTGAAACACGAACCTCTGCTTAAAACCCTAATGTGAAACCCCAACACGGACTCAAAACCCTAACTTGAACCACGAACCTGCTGAGACCTAACGTGAAACCTAAACCCGCGCTTGAAACTCAAATTAGGGACCCCAACTTGAAGGCCCCAAACCCGCCTGAATTTACTTCACTCGGACTTGAAACCCTACCCCTAGAAACCCAAATCTCAAGCTGGCCCGATGTTTTGCTGCAGATGCCATCAAGTACTTGGAGTGCTCGGCGCTGAGTCAGCGAGGTCTGAAGACCGTATTCGACGAAGCCATCCGAGCCGTTCTTTGTCCTCAGCCCACCAAAGTCAAGAAAAAGCCCTGCGTGCTCATCTGACCTCAGGTGACCTTTCACAAATCAACTCACAAGTTCTTTGTTCACCATTTTGTGTTCATTGAAATTTGATGTCTGGTCTGAAAAAAAGTGGCCAACCTGAGAGAAAATGCTCATTTTTGTTTTTTTCCCATGATTAGGCCACAAAACAAAGTGACGTACGCCTTCTTCAAGAACTTGATGGACATGTGATGGAATTCTTGAATGCACGCCAAAAAAGAAAAAAAAAATCAACGTCAGCAAACTGGAAAAGGAGCCATGTCAAACCATTGCGCAGATGCTCTGTCAAAAATAAATAAATGCGAGTTGTGATTAAAAAAAAAAGAAGAAAGAAAACGAATGAAAGCCTGAAGTTATTCCAGTGCAAGATTATTTGTCATCATCATTTTATTATGAGGAGTGAGATGAATGAATGGTCGCCGTGCCGCCTCTCATTCATCTCACTTTGGCTTTGCCATCTGCCGCCAGCGCAAGTCACCCGCAAAGTGATTAATAGCATCGTTAGCGCGCGTGTGTGAGAAAGTCAATTAGCAGAGCTTCATTGGAAGTTGCAGTCAAAAAGTAGAATCGTTTTGAGATTTTTTTTTTTTTTAATCAATCAAAAATTTTACATTTTTGTACATTTTCAACAAGAAGAGCCTATTGAAATGCAATTCAAGGCGCAATTAGTGATGCAGTTTTTCTCAAATGGTTGAACTTTTTCTTTTCATATTTTCCCACAAAATAGTAAAAAGCTTTTTTTTTCTCAAAAAAATATCGATTTTTTTTTTCTTGGAATATCACATTTTATTCAGATGAAAACTTTTTACTCATGAAAACCTAAACCAGCTTTTTACTTGAAAATGTGTTTTCCCTTTGAAGATTTTATTCAGAGAAATCTGAAAATGTGACTTTCTCATCTTGAAAATGTACTTTTTTTTTCTTTTTTCCTCAAGAAAATGTACAATTTTTTTGTCTAAAAAAATGTGTAACTATGATTATTTAGTTTAACTTTTTAGTTACTTTTTCTCCAAAGATTGCAACAAAAATATTAGAATTTTTTTTTGAAACCATATTTAAATCTCGAAAAATTCACATCATTTTTTTTCTTACGCTCCAAAAACATTGGATTTTTTCCCCCCCTTTTTTCCTCCCCCCCACCCCTCCTCAACAAGATGCAACTTTGTAAGATTTGCAATCAAGCAGCATGCCGCTGCCACGATTGATTTAGAGCGCGCAATTGTCGTATGTACACCGGCGGCTTGGTGGACACACCATAAGCACGTCACAACTGCGTGCGTGCGCGCGTGTGTGTGAAAAGGGAGGTTGGGAGGCAGCACGGGAGCAAGAGGAATGTTGGCGGAGGCTCGCCACATCTTCACACCGAACGTGACGCTTGGCCCCACGAGTCGTCTTTCTTGACAGGGACTCGCAATAGGAACCGAGGTGGGTCTTCATCTCCATTTCTTTTGTCTTTCCGCCCCCATTTACATTTTTTTTTTCTCATTGTTATCATTTTAGAAAAAAATGCAGACGTTTTTTTTTTTTTTTAATTGTCGTTTTATAGTATTTGTGTTTTCATTTGACGCTTGATGTCTCGTCCATTTTTGTGCTTGGAAAAGACCATTTTTATTCAGTCATGATGGAGTTATGATACATACGCCTAAAAGATCATTCAGGATTTTTGTTTCTTTAGACATTTATTTCCAATGTTGTGGGTCTTGATAATTTAATAACTAATGATGTACAGTATAGTGATTTTTTTTGGTTTGTTTTTATGGATCACAGGAAATGTTTTTATTTCATCCTGTATTATTTTCTTTATTATTCCATGTAAGTGTGTGAGTGTGTGTATGTATATATATATATATATGTATATATATATATATATATATATACAGTGTATATATATATATATATACAGTATATATATATATATATATATATATATATATGTGATGTAATATTTTATTCTTATCTTTCAAACAGACACATATCCGTCTATTTTGAATTGTAAAATGATTTCTGATATGTATTTTTGGGATATGTGTTTCTACGTTGCAATATTATTACGATGATGATTTTGATCGACACTGTCTGGTATGCGCTGGCGTTTTTATTGAATGAAGACAACACCCGACAGGAATTGATCGTTTGTGGATTTACGGCCTTTCGGGGCTGTCGTCATTCCCGCCCTGAGGGACTCCGCTCGGTTCAGGCTGGATGGACATTTGGTTGATTGCGTCTTATCTTATCTCCGCTTGTCACGGACTTGAACAAAATCGACGGCGTCATCGATGAATCGGCATCCACTCCTGCACGTACACGTCGGGCCACGTTAGTCGATGTGACCAATCGGCGTGCGTCACATTATCATTCCGTAGCCTGTCACCAGTTCGTCAATCAGCGGTGCAGCCCGGTCGTATGAATCGATGCGGCCGCATGTCATTGACCAGCGTTCGGCTATATATAGCGTCGCCGCCGCTGCGTCAGAACACCGAGCAAATGTCAAGAGGTCATCTGATAGCCGCTCAAAGCGAGCGATCGCATGCGGCTCTGCTTTTCCTCGTTTATCTCTCTGCGGGGTCCGTGTCTTGACCCCTGGTGGCCACGGCAACGCCTCCCGGGAACTTTTGGGACAAAAGGAGGGATGCCTAGCAGAAAGAGAAATATCCGCTGTCATTGTGTGAGTGCGTGGTTCTAACCAAAAAAATTTTTAAATGCGCTTAGCAGGCCCGAGGGCTGGTCTCACAAGCAGGCTGCAAATTGGGGATTGCTGCCCAAGGTCAAATGTAGCGAGATAGGGCTTCGTTAAACCTCTACGGCGGCGCCACAAACCCAATTTTAGAGTAATTATCGATGTTTCCTGCATGTTTACGCCCTCAAAAATGCAATTCTTTTTTGGAGAGGAATAAGAAGTTCTGCCAAAACAATAGGGACCTCGCAGCGACAAGTGTCATCTTGTGTTTGTACAACTACAGTAATCCCTCCTTTATCGAGGTTAATGGGGACCAAAAGCACCCGCGATAAACGAAAATGCGCGAAGTAGCGACCAATTAACATACACAGGTAAAAAAAAAAATATATATATATATATATATATATATATATATTTTTTTTAGTCCGCAAAAAGTCCGCAAACAGTCCGTGAGAAGCTGCAAAACATCAGCGAGTCACATACAGCAACATATACAGTATTGTACTCCATTTTTTATTTAAAAAAAAATATATATATTTTTTTTAATGAATATGTTTGAAAAAATCTGCGATGCACCGAATCTGCGATAAACGAACCGCGAAATAGCGAGGGATCGCTGTAACTCAAAACTATAATTATCGTGAAAATGTATTTTGTCTTTTTGAATGAATAATATTCAAAGAGCTTTCGAGATGATTTATTTCGTTACGGCTGTACGGTCATGAATACACAATACTAAGTGACTAAAGCTAATACTCAAACTAAAAACTCAAACAAATCAACGACTCTAGAATGAACTAACCACCTCAACCAACTAGAAAGCAAAATCCCAACTTCATTCTGACCGCGGTACACAAACAAAATTGCACGTCCCAACTTGCGCGAGCTTCCTTTGGGTCAGGTTTGACCAAGGTTGTTTTTCTTCCATACGTCGGTACATTTTGTGCCGAGCGAAGCGGCGAGCGACCAATTATCGGCCATTACAAGCAAAGGCTGCGGGTGTGCCTGCGCCCAGCGTAGCCGCCATTAGCAAGCCTTGTTTGGGTTGTGATGGCGGCGGTGTGGGGGGAAGATAATTAGCCCCTTAACATTCATCCAGCCTCTGCTTCATCTGCCGATCTACTCACACACATAATAGAGACATACGGACGGCCGTTCGCACATGCACAAAACGGCAAAACCCTATTCATAAACTGCAAACCTGTCTTGAGACCCTTGGGGGTGTGGTGGGACCCATAGGAATAACTCAAGAAGTTGGGCGGGTCCCTTTCAGGGCCCAATTTGGGTTGTTTTTGACGAAACTGTTTTCAGAGGGGAACGTCGGCCTTTGAAAAGCGAACCCAAGTCGGAAAGCTTCCCACGCAGGTTGCCCGATGCCGGCCGACGGTCCCCGGTGACGTCCCCATGGAGCTCCTTCCGATTACCCGGGATGCCGTCCCCTCGTCCGGCCGCTACCTCCGCCCCACCGCCACCGCCACCGCGTCCCTGTTCAACAGCAGCCAGAACTACACCGGGGAGGAAGGTGAAGAAGAGCCGTCGGGGTCCGGGGGACCCCTCGGTGGCCCGGTGGGGGTCTTGATCCCGCTCATCTACGCGGCGGTGTGCGCCGTAGGCCTGGCGGGCAACAGCCTGGTGATCCACGTGGTGGTCAACCACAGCCGAGGACCGTCGGCCACCAACATCTACATCCTCAACCTGGCCGTGGCCGACGAGCTCTTCATGCTGGGCCTCCCGTTCCTGGCGGCCCAGAACGCGCTCCTCTCCTGGCCCTTCGGCTCGCTCCTCTGCCGGGTGGTGATGACGGTGGACGCCATCAACCAGTTCACCAGCATCTTCTGCCTGGCCGTCATGTCGGTGGACCGCTACCTGGCCGTGGCGCAGCCGGCGCGGGCCGGGCGCTGGCGGCGCCCCCCGGTGGCCAAGGCTGTGAGCGTGGCCCTGTGGCTGGGTTCCTTCGTAGTGGTGCTTCCGGTGGTGGCGTTCGCCGACGTGAGGCGAGGCGACGGGGACTGCGGCATCGTGTGGCCGGAGCCGGCCGACCTGTGGAAGACGGTCTTCATCGTGTACACCTTTGCGGTGGGATTCTGCGGCCCCTTGATGGTCATCTGCATGTGCTACCTGCTCATCGTCATCAAGGTAGGGAACCGGTCGCCATTGGCCGCAAACTTCTCTTACGTCCTCCTCGTCCGCTCCTCAGGTCCGCAGCGTCGGCAAACGCGCCCAAGCCACATCATCGCGCCGCCGTCGTTCCGAGCGCAAGGTGACCCGCATGGTGGTGGTGGTGGTGGCCGTGTTCGTCCTGTGCTGGCTCCCCTTCTACGCCCTCAACATCGTCAACCTCCTGGTGGTTCTGCCCGGCGACCTGCGCGGCCTCTACTTCTTCGTGGTGGCGCTTTCCTACGCCAACAGCTGCGCCAACCCCATCCTCTACGCCTTCCTGTCCGACAACTTCAAGCGGGGGTTCCGCAGGGCTCTGTGCCGGGCCTCGCGCCGGGTGCGCAGCCACGAGAGGGCCGACTCCGACGAACGGCGCGCCACCGAGGAGTGGGGCGGCATGGCCGTGCGCGGCCCTGGCAGCCGCAGCCAAGCGAGCCCGCCAAACGAGAGAGAAGGTGCGGAAGGTTCTGGTAGGGAGAGGACTCCGCAGGAGGAGGAGGAGCAAGGAGGAGGACGAGAGGAGGGAGAGCCAAAGTCTCAAGATGGAAAGTCAGCGCTGGAAATCAGCTGCTTGTGACTGGCGTGTCCTGAGCACGTTTTCAACGTGATCTTCACACGTCAAACCTCCTCCATGACGTGTTATTTTTGTACCCTTCACAACCTTGGAAACTCTGCCGTCGAGCCCAAAATCCAGGCTACTTTCAAAGCCGTACTCTCAAAAGCCCAAAGCTGTTGTTTTTCCCCCAAATTGTAGCCTTTGCCATTTGAAACCTGCGTTGTGCATCATCGCAATTTGCACCGCATCCATTTTCCCGTCCTCAAATTCAAATTTGTCATTGGAATTCTGATTTGAAACCCTAATTTGAAGCCTCTGTTGAAAACCAAACCCTGTCTTAAAACCCGATTGCAATACCCCATTCCTATCTTGACACCAGACTTTGAAAGTGTCGCCCTGTCTTTAAATCCTACTTTGCCACCATTTATGACGCAAAAAAAATCCCGTCACCTTTCAACACAACGAACTGCACGTTGGTGCTCAAGCCGAGCGGGTCGTAATGTGGCTCTTGTCAATATTTGAATCTAAATGTATATGTATGTTTCATGTGTAAAAAAAAAATGCACGGGTGTTTTAAGGAATGAACAACAAGAGAAAAGGGATTGAAGCTGATAAGTGTATTGTGCTCGTTTCGGTGTTTTTATGGCAGTGATGTCATTTCCAGAACCGCACCAAGCATTCAATCGGGTTTGTCCGTCACTACATTGCTGTGATTTAAGTGTCCTATTTGGATATTTTGTCTCGACTCCTCCTGTTGATTCTTTGCGAAATGCTCCCGAGTCCACAGGACTCCGCTGCATGTTGGAGGGTCGAGGTGACGAGACGCACGTTTCACCATCCTAAAAAGAAGGATTTTTATTTTTCCAGGGCAACCTCTGGGAAAAAAAAAAATCCCACAAATCAAAGACATTTTAAATGTATATAAAATCAAATGTATATACAAGAAAATGTATGAAACGTCTGCTGGCCAAATTTTGCTTCATTTTTGTCCCCAATTTACTGTGTATTAATTATGGATTGTTTGGTGGCATTTCTTGTTTACGTTTGAAAACGGGTCCATTTGACCTGCGCTACTTTATTGTCTATTTTGATCTGGAATGTATGTAATGTTGGTCAAATGTGTTTCGGTTTGGATTTTTTTGTTATGTAAAAATCATATCCAGCCGCCATTTTATAAGAAGACCGTGTTTATTTGTACAAAATAAAATCAGGATGGCCCTTCAGTGGCTCCAGGAACTCAATTGAAAACAAAGGACCGACGATGCCCCCTACAGACCAACATGTAAACTCCACACACAATGACTTCGGCCAGTTCATTATGCATTTTATATATCGATTTTTTTTTTTCCCCTCCATGAAGAGTAGCTGGCATGCTAATCACCCGTCCGTGATGAAAGCGTCCTCATTCCGGCACGACGTCGGCGATCCACTTGAGGTAGGGCGGGTTGCCTTGGTGGATGGGCAGGCTGATGACTTCGGCCACCTCGTAGGGGTGGTTCGTACTGGAAAGGGCGTCAAATCACTCAAACGTTTCAATCATTCAACGTGGAGTCTGATGGACGCCGACGTACGAATTGCGGACTTACCGCACGTAATCGGTGAGGGCGGAGACCTTCGAGCTTCTGGTCTTGATCATCTAAATGAGGGGCAAAGCACGCGTCAAAATGCCTCAAGGTGCATTTTCCCCCCCACCCCCCGATTCCGCTATTTTGAAAGCGACACTCACCAGCAGAACCTCGTTGTCCTCCTGGATGGCCCCCTGCCATTCGTACCTGACCATAAAAACGTCAGCAAAATTATGGCATCGGATAAGAGCATCCTCACAATAATTGTGTCGGTGGTTCTCAAACGTTTGACACCAAATACCACCGAGAAAAATGCTTTGTTGTTCGAGTACCGCCATCGTGATCAACATAAAATTACGTGCGCACGGGTATGTGTATGTGTGTGTGTGTGTGTGTGAGAGAAACACCTACACCGATGTGATGGCGGGTACAATGTTGACACAGGCAGCCAGCTTCCGCTGCACGATGCCTCTGTCGGACATACACAAAACAAAACAAATGAACACCATCGCAAAGTTGAGAGCATTATAGTTACTCGAATTCTGTCATGTTTTGTATACAATGAGCTTTATTTCCAATCACATCAATATTTGCAACTTTACATCGGGGTATATCCATTATATATTTAGTGTATAGGTGGTCCTTGTTGGAAATGTAAAAAAAAATAAAAAATCAAAATCATCTCTCTATGTATATAGGGTGATATATATTTAGAAATTAAAAAAGAACACAATTTCTTTGAATGTATTATTTTATTCTCGCATTTATATAGCGCTGTCAGCACTAATTATTTTTTTTAAACACTCAGACTTATGACTAAAATAATAATAATAATAAAGAAATTGTAATGGAAAATTTCTCCTACGCTGCTGAAATATTTTAAATCTAAGCTGTATCTAAAAAAAACTAACAAAAGGAAATGTTTTTAAAAAAATCTAGCAAAACACTTTTTTTTGCAACTTAAAATTTATAACTGAAAAATATTTGAGAGATGTTTTTTTTTTTTAATGCGTCTAACATCCAAAAAGTCAAAAAAAAAGTTTTTAATAAACCAGTCTAAAAATATATTTTGGGGCAAATTCAAATAAATCTACAGCGCAGAACATCGACATCAAAAACTTGTTCGTCATCCATCATGACTGGTGGTTCTTTTTTTGGGGGCGGTGGGTGTGAAAATCAATTTATATTTTATTTTTTTTTAAGATTTGAATTTGGCTCTTGAGGGTGCGCAAACTGCCACGAGCACACCAATCTCAAAGTCAAACGGCGAATCCAAACGAAAGCGGTCCGACCGGTTTAAAAAGTGACAGCAATCGTCCCTGCTGCTCCACACATACTGAGACGATAATAAGACAACCTGGCCAAGTCTTTAGCCACCGTGTCGTTGGGGCAGGTGACGAAGGCGGCAGAGTGCGCGCCCGACGTGTACGTCTCGGAAGCCATGGAGAACACCCTGGGTCCCACGCTCCTCAGCAGCTGGAACATAAACGCACTCAGCAGGAGCGTCTAACCGGGAAGAGGAGGAAATGACGTCACAGGATTCAACACTTTTTCAGACCGACAGTGGGGAAAGGAACAAAAGAGCACGGCCATCTAATCCTAACTAAATTCAAGTGGAAGATGCTGGCTTTCTCCGCACATGGTTAACCCAAGACCCATAATTACACACAACGATAGAGGTCGTATGCATGACAAAGCTTGTGCGTACTAACCAGAAGCCAACCTCGGCAAGATCCACCTAGCAGTGGCTCAAGGCGGCGAAGCCCAATACGCATGCCACAAATATATCTAGTTGGGAAAGGGCACAAGCACATTCGTTACTATGACAACTTGAAATTAAAATGCTACGCCAACCACAAAAAAATGTTTGCTTGTTTTTTATTTTTGTCCACAAACACACAATCTTGAGGCACAAAATGTCATAACTTGCCATTAAACACCAAATTTGGCCACGGAAACGCTGTATTTGGGCACCGAATGACTCAGAAATGCAACAGTTTACAATTAAGAGTCGTATTAAAATGCGGTAGTATTGTTGGTCTTGAAAACATTCCATTCCTGCGATGTCATTTAATTAATCGTCATTTTACATTTAAGTTCAACACAATCACTATCCGGCTGGCGACGAATCTGCGGGTGCGAAGCTGGCAATGATTTACCTAACTTTTATTTAATATGGGCAGTCAGGGATCCCGAATGCGGCGAATCTGCGTATGCGAAGCGCGAGTTGATTTACTGAAACGGCAAAAAAAACACAACCAGGAACGTAATGTTTTTATTTTATCGGGACTTGTCGCGGTTACGTTTATCTTATACATTTGTTTTCATATTTTAAATTTACAACGGAAATAAACACAGTTCAATACTTTTCAAAATGTCGCGCAGTAAATTTAGCTTGAACGTCTGTCACTCCCCCGCCGTCTCCTTTGTCTAAATGACAGCTGAGCGACTATTAGCCGCGAGGACTACTTACGAGCTTCGATAGAGCGTAACTTAACAATATATAGTTATCATAACCCAAGATGAAATGTTTATATTTGATGTGTGGGGTTTTTTAATTTTTCAATATGCGTGTCCACTTACTTGCTGTGGACAACTACCTGCGAGCGTCGCCGCTACCGTAAAGTGTGGCAGCTGTCGTCGATCGGACGGAAATGCCAGCGTCAGACTTATAACAAGTAACCGCGTCCTCATTGACTCGGTTGTTATTTGAAGTATTTGTGAAGTAAAAGACATCGGCCAATAAAACTTGATCTCTAATGACAACGGCTCCTCTTGTTTTATGTTGAGGGGGAAAAAATTTACGGGCTGTTCGGTCCCTATACTGCCGAGGTCAGAGTTTGGTTCGCATTGCCGGCAATAAGTCGGAATCGTTTCCAGTGAGGGTTGGACTCCGCCAAGGCTGCCCTTTGTCGCCGATTCTGTTCATTACCTTTATGGACAGAATTTCTAGGCGCAGCCGAAGCGTTGAGGGGGTCTGTTTTGGTAGCCTCAGTATTGCATCTCTGCTTTTTGCAGATGATGTGGTACTGTTGGCTCCTTCAAACAGGGCTCTCCAACTCTCACTGGAGCGTTTCGCAGCCGAGTGTGAAGCGGTTGGGATGAAATTAGCACCTCCAAATCTGAAACCATGGTCCTCAGTCGGAAAAGGGTGGAGTGCCCATGGTCGGGGAGGAGATCTTGCCCCAAGTGGAGGAGTTTAAGTATCGACGAATGAGGGCAGGAGGGAGCGAGAGATCGACAGGCGGATCGGTGCAGCGTCTGCTGTGATGCGGACGTTGCATCGGTCTGTCGTGGTAAAGAAGGAGCTGAGCCATAGGTCGATCTACGTGACGAGCTATGGGTCGTGACCGAAAGAACGAGATCCCGGATACAAGCGGCCGAAATTGACGGGCTCTCCCTTAGAGATAAGGTGAGAAGCTCGGTCATCCGGGAGGGGCTCAGAGTCGACCCGCTTCTCCTCCACATCGAGAGGAGCCAGATGAGGTGGCTTGGGCATCTGATTCGGATGCCTCCTGAACGCCTCCCTGGTGAGGTGTTCCGGGCATGTCCCACCGGGAGGAGACCCCGAGGACGACCCAGGACACGCTGGAGAGACTATGTCACCCAGCTGGCCTGGGAACGCCTCGGTATCCCCCGGGGAGAGCTGGAAGAAGTAGCTAGGGAGAGGGAAGTCTGGGCTTCCCTGCTAAAGCTGCTGCCCCCGCGACCCGGCCCCGGATAAGCGGTAGAAGATGGATGGATGGATGGGAAGAAATTTCATCTGTGCTGTATGTTACACATACGTACAGCACAATTTAAATTAAATTCAAAGCCACTCCCACATGCACATAATGGTTAGAAAACGAATATAAATGAATCATTCGAGACTGCATAGTTTATGACAGCGGGTTTACATTGACGACACTTTATCCATCTTTTTGCTGGATTATATCAAATTTGTTTAATGTGGACAACGTGCCTCAGATGGTCCACATATACGACATTTCGCTTCATATGATAACTACGTGTGACAACGCAAACTCGATTTGAAAGACAACGAGAAACCGAATTTATAGCTGCTACTCTTCTAGAAGGGTAAAATATATTTGAGTATTATTATTAAAATAATATGTTGCATTTTCCTCCCAAATTTCCCCTTGACAAAATATTGTGCCATAGATACAAAATGAAAATACATCAAATAATGATATCTGACGAGTTTTTCTGTCGTAAAAAATGGCAGTACATCTATTACAGCACTGTAATTTTAAATAAGCTGAATTTGAAAACAATTATCTAAGAAAATAATGTCTTGGTTTTTTGTTTTTTGTTTTGTTTTGTTTTTTTGTTTTGTTTTTTTCATTTGTTTGGTTGGTTTTGTTTTGGTTTGTTTTTAAACGAACTGAGAGTTTTAACATGCAATGACAGTAATGGCCACTAGATGACGGTATTCCGGAACTTGGTGACCGTTTGACACACACACACACACACACACACATACACACGCGCACACTGATTTACGGCACGTGTGCAGCCACTCTGTTTGATCACATTGGCTTTACCTCCTTCACACTCCTCCTCCCATTCCCTCCATGTTGAAAGCAGCATGAGTGTGCCACGCACATGCAAAAAGATGCACAGTACTTCGCTTAAAGCGGCTGCTTTTTGCAATGATGGCGGCGGTGAGTGGAGGAGGCGGGCGTGGGGGCCGTGGGTGGGTGGGGGGGTGTTCCCATGGAAACTGTGCAGTCAGCACATCTGTACGTCGTCCCTGGTCGGCATCCCGCGGCCTCTCACCACCACAGCTGGACGTGACACGCGCACACGTTTCCATGGTGACCACAAAGGCCCTCCACCCATATCGTTGTGTGTGCAAACTCTTTATTGTTGTATGAGCAGATTTGATCCTCTTCTCTTCCCTCCCTCTGTCTGTCCATCAGCTCTTCCTCCTCCTTCCTCCTCCTCTTCCTCCAAGCATGAGGAGAATCGATATGTTTTCAATTTGCAGCAGAGCCGTCCTCCTCTGCATTTTAATCAGCCCGCGCCGCCGGCCCTTTAAGTGCAGGCGGCGTGGCATAGGACATTGAATCCGACTGCAGCGTCCCCACATTCGCCACCCCCTCCCTTCCTCAATTTTAGAATGTGGCGCTCCGCAGTGTGGTTTCATCCTGAAGCGTTGGACGGCCGCCGGGGAACTTGTTGCTTTTGCGTCTCATTCGCAGCCAAATGTATTCCTTGGTCTCATTCATAAAAACAAATGTGTGTGATGGGTTTATTTGTTTATGAAGGAAACACCTGGGAGTGAGAATTCAGTGGACCAATATTCAAAAGCTGCAAGTCTCGATGTTAAAGTTGATCATCAGTCATTACAGTGGACCTGACCTCTATTTAAAAAAACTCTTGGATGTCATATTTTCACATCAGTTACTACAGTGGACATCAACACAGTCACTACAGTTGACAGTTATTGTTTTCTTCTCGTACGTCTTTGGTGTCAAAGTCAGCATCAGTCACTACAGTGGCCAAGGTTTTAACGTTAAAGTTGTGTTATCAGTTACTACAGTTACCAAGTCTTGAATGTAAAAGTTCTGAATCAGTCACTACAGGGGCCACATTTTTAATGTG